>CM046294.1:31093221-33493221 GCA_025267735.1 Mactra quadrangularis | reverse complement strand
CAAATTATAAATTAAAGAAAAAATATTGACTAAAACTGGGCGGTCATAAGTACTTAAAAACGCATTTCAGTCATCGCTTAGGGATTAGTGAAATTATTCGGGCTAGTAAAATTACTTATTTTATATTGTCTGGCTAGTTCATTCTTTTATTATATATGTACTACCATATTGAATCGGGAAAGAGAATTTTTAAAACGATCTTTGCAGTTTTTTCTGCGATGAATAATAATTTCCTTTAGTAAACGACGATAGGTAAAAAGGCTAGGAAATAATGCTTATAATTCAAATATGCTTAACCAAACGTTGGCATCACGAGTTACATCATTTTATTGTTGTCTAAACTCGATTCTAGTACATGCTCACCGACTTCACAGAATGTTACTAATTGCCCCATATGATGAAGCTATTTGAGACCTATCTGTCGATCTCCCTGGGGAGTATTTTACTACTTAGATTGTACATCAGATAAATGACACAACGTGGTTATACCATCATAACAGATCTGTAATAAAGTTTAATTAGGGACCATAGGCAGTTATTTCGCTTTCATACTCTTCAAATAGGTAGGTCCATGGCAATCAGTTGGATTACTCGGATTTTACCCTTACTTTTCAATGTCAATTTGCCACAACTAATCTTAAATAACTTTTTTGTAAATCATTTAATTTGTTTGAAAATCAAGCTAAGTATTGTTAGAGTAAAGAACTGTCTAAATTTTATCACGCCTGTTAATATCTTAATTAACAAGAAAGATATTAGATGAAATATTTTATTATCCTTACATAGGTCTTCAATGATAACATCCGATGATTCCAACTGATAGAACCTACTTACCAATTGGAATGCTTCAGATTTTATCAAGGAAAGATAACTGACAAAAGTCCCTCATTAACACTGGGTTGGTTAAAGAGGCGATTGTAAATACGGGTTCAAGAAAATCGGCAGTGTCGCTTAGATAGTTAAAATTTGCTCAATTTTAGGACAATAGCTTCTACCTAATCGTTATATTGTCAATGGTGTACAATGTGATAAGAAAATTAAAAAGAAATAACATCTCATTGAAAGAACTTTTCTTATTATAAAATTACAACTACAGTAATTAACAACTCATGCCATGTCATTTTTTTCAATAAAACTGACCAATCAAGTTTCTTACACTTATTTCGTCATGTGTTCCTCCTTTCAATAAGTGGAAGTAATCACTGTGGGGAGAATGCAGACCAGCATGATACGTGCCCAGCATGAAATTAACGTTTTTTATAAGAATTTGCGTATAGAATGTACTGAATTCATGTTGCATATTTACAGGTGTTAAAGTTGTACAATATACATTTTTTGTCTCAACAAGACTTCTCTATCATTTATCAATTGTGTCTGTAATTGTCATAATACTCATAACAAAGCCAACAAAAGAAATACGTAATGTTCCCGCGTTTAGCAACAAAAACACGTTATGTTTTGAAAACAAGCCATAGTGACACGCGCGGTATAAATACATCGAACACAACGTGAACATGTTTTTATTTTCTTACTTCAGTGTGACGAATGACAACAAAAAACACAGAAGCAGACAAAAATGCATGTTATTCTTTCTGATATTATTTTTCCTGGCAATAGTTGCATTGATAGTGGCGGTGATTGTAGTTGCAGAAAGAGATGACGAACAAACTGATCCAGGCAAGTGATTTTGACATAACATGTGATAACAACTTGTTTTATTTTGTGGTCAACTAATGTCAAAACACGTGTTTAACCATGTATTCGGCTAATGTAAAAACACGTGTTTAACCATGTATTCAGCTAATGTCAAAACACGTGTTTAACAATGTATTCAGCTAATGCCAAAACACGTGTTTAACCATGTATTCAGCTAATGTCAAAACACGTGTTTAACCATGTATTCAACTTATGTCAAAATACGTATTTAACCATGTATTCAGCTAATGTCAAAATACGTATTTAACCATGTATTCAGCTAATGTCAAAACACGCGTTCAACCATGTATTCGGCTAATGTCAAAACACGTGTTTAACCATGTATTCAGCTAATGTCAAAACACGTGTTTAACCATGTATTCGGCTAATGTCAAAACACGTGTTTAACCATGTATTCAGCTAATGTCAAAACACGTGTTTAACCATGTATTCAGCTAATGTCAAAACGAGTTTTAATCTGAGTTTAACTTATGTCAAAATACGTGTTTTATAATGTAATTAACTAATGTCAAAATACGTGTTTTATAAGTGATCAACTTATTTTAAAAATACATGTTTAATTATGTGATCGACTAATGTCAAAATACGTGTTTTATTATGTGATCGAATAATGTCAAATCTCGTGTTTTATTATGTGATCGACTAATGTCAAATCACGTGTTTTATTATGTGATCAACTAATGTCAAAATACGTGTTTTATTATGTGATCAACTAATATCAAAATACAAATGTACGTCTTTTACCATATTTTTAACTAGTATCAAAACACGTGTTTTTTATTTTTACCTTCTTTCAAAACACGTGGGGTTTTTACATTGTGTTTAACTAATGTCAAAATATGTGTTTAATAATGTTTATAGATTATGACATAATCTTTTTTATTGATGCTTCGCGGTTTAAACACGGGTTCACACAAATGTTTAACTTGTGGCAAAACATGTGCTTTAGTTTAGGCTTAATTTATGGCTGTAGACATTCGTTATATTTTATTTTTAACTATTGAATAAAAACGTGTGATTTACTGTGTTTTTAATGTTAAATATCATCTGATTTAGATGCATATACATGTAAACTTTTATTGTCGTCAACAGAGTTGTTAAATTTTTTTATTAGAAATAACAAAAAATGATTACCTTTTTTCACCTCTCTTCCTGTGTAATAATATTGCTAAGTCAGCAGTGTGTTCAGTTACCTTGAACGTTCCAAAACGTTCCGTAACGGAAGTGTCGGAACAACTCAACCCATAGACAACTCAACCCGAGACAACTCAATCTCCTACTAACGGATTTAGTTTTCTCAACTTTGAGTTGAGTATTGCACGGGTTGAGTTGTCTTCAGGTTGAGTTCTACCGTACACGTAACGTTAGCTAACAGTAGTTACTGAATACGGGGCAGATACAAGCGACTGGGGTTTGTTTTTGTGTCACGTGTCATTTCATACCGTTCACCTTGACGGAAGTCACTCAACTCTCCATAACATTAAACTAATCAGAACCTCATAATGATTCTAAACAATAGGTAATAAAGAAATTAATGAAATAAGTTTACCTTGGGTGAAGTTAATGGACTAATAATTTGTGTGTTTTCTCTCTTTTACACTGCCCTCTAAAAGTTTCTTCACAGTGCAATTAATTAAATTGCAACAATTTCTAAGTTTACATGTGACGATTAATCGTATCATTGTTTTATTCATTATTTATGCAATGGATATGGAATTTCTATTGGTACATTTTATTTTTTGAGTCGCAGCTAAATTTATCTATCAGCCTCCAAAACTCTGGTCAATTTATCTCAATGAACAAATATCAAGTTTGAGATAGTTTTGTTATTTCATATCCATAAACCAAATGTACTGATTAGGAAAGGCAAAATTGAAAATCATTAAACAATAAACTGCTTTGACAATTTTTCAAAATTCTTTTTAGTACAATATAAATTGTGGATGTCTGAAGGAACTTTTGGAGGGCAGTGTATACATACATTGTACGTTTTGGATTGTTCAAGGCAACAGAACACGCTACAGTATAGTAGTAACCAAGGTCAATATTTAAAGGGTTCTTTTCACATCATAAAAGCTGTTGAAATCGTAAAATTCAGGATTTTGTAAAATATTGAATATTAACCCCTGTACATGTATAAAGTACAGTGACACTATAAATGCCACTTTGATAACTTCAAACTCATGAGATTGGTGACGATTTTAGTCCAGAATTGTAATTCGAGAAGAACATTGTCTCTTTATGAAGACCAGTCCGCTGTTAAGACTATCGATTTTGATGGACTTAATATTGATAGTTGACTGTATTTGAAGCCCAGACTGTCAGTAAAACCATCACCTACCTTAGACGTTTTATGCTTAGTGCTGTAGAAGGATAGGGATATTGTCGGTGGTCTATAATTTAAAGTATTGTTGAGGTTTACACAAAAATGACAATGGGATAGAGAGACAATGGAAAGATTCTTAGTGTCTTTGATATTGTAATTTTACTGTATTGCCTATTGTTTGTTCCATTCAGAAATTGGCAGGGGATTCTTTTGTTTACCATTGTCATTTCAAAGTAATCTTTGCTTGTTTAGACTTGGCCAAATGTACCTTTATCTTAATTGCTATGTTTTTATATTTTACAGAGGTTTGTCTGACCCCTGGTTGTACAATGGCAGGTATGTGGTAATCATGTTTTGACATATTGTTATTTACTCAGGTCAAAGTAGTTTTCTGAATGAATATATCTATTTACTAATGTACATAATTCTCCTGAGAGTCTTACTTCAAGCTGATTTATCCAAATGGGTAAATGGGATCTACGATTATCTCACTTTGTAAAATAGATTCATGAAACTTTTCAAAAAAGTTCGTTTTTACGAAATACTAAATAGGCCACATGTAATACAGAACATGTATACCATCGCCTCGAAGGTTATATATGACAATATTGTATTTAGTGTTGTAACCAATGTTTCAGAATTGCATTTGTTCATTTGTCAAGGAATGTTCTGTTCTCGGATGTCAGCGATGAGAACGTCTCGAAGTTACTTTTGGTCTTCAACTCAACCAGTCTCCGTATCTAAATTGATTTTGTCTTCGTATTGACGTTATGATACCTAGGTACTTATCAAGAATCTTGATAACCTTTAAGTACGAGAAACACGCATTCTTTAACCCAAAGGTACGGTTGACTTGCAATCGCTGCAAAATTTAAAGACGTAAAATTTGTTTCCAAATCGGAATGGCCATTACTGCTAAAACATGAGTTTGTGCCAAAACATGACATTTGGACGAAATTCAAAAATTGTTAAATTACCCCCTTTTCTTATAAGCAAATTTATTTCAAAAGAACTGATAATGCTGACTAAGTATTTAAGTTTTTCCGTGGGTTAATAAGACGATAAAAGTGGCAGGCAAATTTTAGACGGTATTTCTGGTTTTAAAAATGGTTGAAATGGTCTGGAATGACTTGAAAGTATTTATTACATTGTGAAAATTGATATTATAAGTGAACAATAAGTCCTACAGTTGTTTCGTTTATAACCAGTCACTGTATACCTACATTTACTATCGGAGCAGCATCGTACGATGCGTCCAGAGTAAATCATTTGTGATAATATAATTTACTTCTGGATGAACGCTACTATGATGTGTCCATCGGTTCATTAATTCGTTACACGTGGCTATTTAAACACTACAATAAGAAATAGTATTCATTGACTAACTAATTCAATAATACTATAATCATTCACATGACTGACTTCCTCTGGAATTATGTTATTATTTGTTCAACTGGTAGAGATCACGTTGTCATTCTGAAACATCCTACATTGGTTAGTCCGTATTGATAGAAGAACGGGTGACTTAACCAGTGAGAGGAGATTGAACTTTCTTGTGCGAGAGCACAATGGTTTGTTCTGATTGCATGATCATAATTTATTAATACTCTGACTATATGATGTAGAGCATAACTGTAAATGTTAAAATTAAAAGTTCATATAAGCTTAGGAAACAGAAATCGATAACTAAGATTTGTCAGTCTCAACGTTTTACAACCAAATAGGAAGTAATTATGTAACAAATTATTTTAGAAAATAAAACATTCAGTATATATACTAATCAAAGCACTGGAGTGCTGGAGGAACGATGACCTGAACTTATTTATCATTAATACGGTGCATCAATTTCCCATTCAAAAGTTTCATGATGATATTTTTTTATTTTTGATAATTTCTTACAGTTGGGTAAATATTCTTGTATCTTTTCTGGTTTCGCAATTGGTTTCGCCGACCTAGTTCTATAAAAATAAGGTGTTACGCTTGAACTACGTACGCCTCTTTGTCTTTGTTGAAAATTGTTGAAGCGTGGAAAAAATAATCTTATACTCTCGTGTTACCCTTGGTACGATGTAGAGACATCGTTCCAGCGTTGTACCTGGTAATAATTCTAAAACTCAGAAATAATAGGCAGGCTAAAAACGGCTGGCTGCATAAGAGTGTTGATGTTTCAAACTCAAATTAACTATTTCTGCAGGGGAGAAGTGGAAAAAAGAAGGTGTCATGCCCTGCTATTTTGGTTTATATTAATCACCATGTACCAGCTTAATTCAGCAATAACAGCTTAATATGTATATTGTTAATTTAAGCTGCAAGAATTATAGAAAATTTGGACACATCAATTGACCCATGTGATGATTTCTACCAGTTTGCATGTAATGGATGGAAACGTAAGAATATAATACCAGAAGATCGTTCAGGACAGACTGTGTTTGGTTTGTTATTGGATGAAGTTGATGTCATTAATAAATGTAAGTATTTGAATAGAAATATTTCTTCTTTTAGTGTTGTCTTAAATTCTACTGTTATTTGCTACCTACAATACCCGAACACAAAGCGGCAGTGCAAAGGACCGCCGGGAAAAGAGTACATTGTATTGTTGAACATTACATCAAAGCTTTAACAAAACAGTATTGTAACATCCTTTGTTTTCAAATAGAGTTACAATAGTGTTTTGTTCAGCCCTCGATGTGTTCCTAGTAATTGTAGGAAAACTGTTATCGCATCAAGGGCTTTTCCAGGAATTGTGGGTAGGTATATTAACCTCGGTGATTTGACAATAAAAAAGTTAAAAAGGCGCCGCTGTAAGACACCATAATTTTATCAGACTGTTGAGAAGGGACAAAAAAAACTGAAACTTCTTAATTTGAATTAACGCCTATTTCTTTATTAAATATTCAATGGTGGTGTACATCTTTAATAATAATATTATTATTAATGATAAAAAATACATGTAATGATAAATTATATACATATGAGTACACAATAGTCAATACTAAATTATAATTCAACACACATTCCTAATTTCATTTAAAAAAAATTATATATAAGTATATGTTTGAATTATTTGTATGTTACATTTATTGGCCCGATAATCTTAGTTGGGAGAGCTCCTGACATGAAGGCAGGAAGTCATGGATTTGATCCCCACATCAGGCACATAACTTTTCCTTCCCCTCTTACATTTGTATTGATATATAGTGTTAAACTAAGTACATGTAGTTTTATATTTTCCTATGTTATAGATTTACTAGAAGATGAAGAACGTTATAAAGATGTTGAAGCAATACAGAAAGCCAAGGACATGTATAAAGCTTGTGTTAATATGGGTAGGATATTATTTATATAATATTTGTGCTAGAAAATAGGACATGTTTAAAACTTGTGTTAATATGGGTAGGATAGTATTTATATAATATTTGTGCTAGAAAATAGGACATGTATAAAGCTTGTGTTAATATGGGTAGGATATTACTTGTGCTAGAAAATAGGACATGTTTAAAACTTGTGTTAATATGGGTAGGATAGTATTTATATAATATTTGAGCTAGAAAATAGGACATGTATAAAGCTTTTGTTAATATGGGTAGGATATTACTTGTGCTAGAAAATAGGACATGTTTAAAACTTGTGTTAATATGGGTAGGATAGTATTTATATAATATTTGAGCTAGAAAATAGGACATGTATAAAGCTTTTGTTAATATGGGTAGGATATTACTTGTGCTAGAAAATAGGACATGTTTAAAACTTGTGTTAATATGGGTAGGATAGTATTTATATAATATTTGTGCTAGAAAATAGGACATGTATAAAGCTTGTGTTAATATGGGTAGGATAGTATTTATATAATATTTATGCTAGAAAATAGAACATGTATAAAGCTTGTGTTAATATGGGTAGGATAGTATCTATATATATTTGTGCTAGAAAATAGGGCATGTATAAAGCTTGTGTTAATATGGGTAGGATAGTATTTATATAATATTTGTGCTAGAAAATAGGACATGTTTAAAACTTGTGTTAATATGGGTAGGATAGTATTTATATAATATTTATGCTAGAAAATAGGACATGTATAAAGCTTGTGTTAATATGGGTAGGATAGTATTTATATAATATTTGTGCTAGAAAATAGGACATGTATAAAGCTTGTGTTAATATGGGTAGGATAGTATTTATATAATATTTATGCTAGAAAATAGGACATGTATAAAGCTTGTGTTAATATGGGTAGAATAGTATTTATATAATATTTGAACTAGAAAATAGGACATGTATAAAGCTTGTGTTAATATGGGTAGGATAGTATTTATATAATATTTGTGCTAGAAAATAGGACATGTATAAAGCTTGTGTTAATATGGGTAGGATAGTATTTATATAATATTTGTGCTAGAAAATAGGACATGTATAAAGCTTGTGTTAATATGGGTAGGATAGTATTTATATAATATTTGTGCTAGAAAATAGGACATGTTTAAAGCTTGTGTTAATATGGGTTTTGTAGGATAGTATTTATATAATATTTGTGCTAGAAAATTGATAAAATATTGTTTAGGGCCTATGGGGTCAATACCTGGTAATGGTGGGTAAAAAATATAATTATACCATTCCTAGAAAATTCTTGATAGAGGAAGATTTTAGCACCTTGTGTAGGGTAAACAAGTAGTGGTAAACAAGTGTCCAAGAAAAGTAACAAAATGTAAGTGAGTTGGTCACTGTACTAAATATTGCAAATGTGTTGATTAGCAGTGTAAAATAAAAACATCACGTTTTATACAAATTTGTAAGAATTGGTCCGAATTATTATGTGAACACTTTATAATGATTGGAAGCGGGTGCCTAGAATGTCTGTTGTTAAAACCACCTCAAAATTCAGTCAGCATGTTTGTCACCATAACAACTCGGATAAGTTTGTCAACTGGGTCAATCTGACTCATGATCCATTTAACTACAATATTTTTGACAGCTTATTGAGATGTTGGTCATTAGATAGTATGACATATACTGTAACTACTATCTGGTTAGGTCTGATACAGTTCCATTATATAAACCATCTTTGTTATTGAAAAAGCATGCAATTTTTGAAAACTGCTATGTCCCAAATGATACATTAGAAAAGTAAAAGTGTCCAATAGTGTACTATTGTGCTATTAAGGTGGGTCGGTACCTTACTTGGAGATAAAAACTAAAAAAAATTATGTTCTCTGATTTTGATAAAAGTTGGCACGCAGATACCTTCATGCTTCTTGTTTGTTTTTCTGGTAACCTTAGCGACGTTGTCATTATTTTCACGACGTCACGGACATCACAATAGTTCGCGCTATAAACATGCATGCAAGTACATTAATCCCACATATTTAAAGTATTGAATGTCCGAGGCCAATGATGATTATATCAAAATGATTCTGAAATGTTGTTGCATACAATTATTTTGTTCCGATTTTCTAAATGTCACGTCAGCCGTAAAGATTGTACATTTCATCACTGAATTCAGGGTTTTAACGTCTACAAGGTTTCACCAATTGCCGAGTTATAACGTTTATTTTCATATCAACGCAGAACTATGTTCAAATTCTTATTGCGATTTTTGAAAAGTACACACTTTTTGTGTCAGTTTAATGAAATAAAAAAGGAAAATGAACGTTCTCAGTTTTTCACAATATCGCGTTCAAAGTAAAATTACCTTAATAACAACGACGTTAATATTACGTCGGTTAAGTTTATCTGCGTGCCAACTTTTATCAAAATCGGTGAACATAATATTTTTTTCGTTTTTGTCCCCAAGTAAGGTACCGACCCACCTTAAGACCACAGATCATGATGGTCCTAATGGTGGAATTGTACAAGATAATAAACTTGGTGACATCTTGATAATTAAACACTATTGCCCAAACTGTTAGATTGTACAAATGTAGAACATTGAAGTCATCTATAAGTTGTGATTTTTGCAGATTTAATTGATGAAAAGAAAACATCAGTAGCCATTCCATTATTAGAAGAGTTTGGTGGTTGGCCTGTTCTTGGTATGAATCCTGGTGGAAACTGGAGTGAGAGTAACTTTAACTTTACACAATTATTGATAACTTTAAGAAAATACAACAATGATCCTATAATCAACATGTATGTTAGTCCTGATGTAAAAGACTCAGAGAAAAGAATTATTTATGTAAGTATTTTATATAATATTATTAGGTTTGAGTTTTTAGCATCTTTAAGGGTTAATTTATATGGAGTCAAAGACAATATTTAAATATCAATGTGTAGATACAGACTTCAGATACCTAGACCCCATTATTTGTAGTTATAGGACAGCAATTAAATTATATTACATAAAATAAGTACATAGTTTAACTATATGATAAATATATGTATAATTATGGATTAAAATTTCAGGACTTATCTCTTGGTTCAGAATATTTTGGCACCTGAGAAAGGGCTATTTTCCTTTGCAAACGCTCCTTAAATAATGAATACTCATAAACTTAAGGATTTGAAAAAATGAACTTTTACCCTTGCATTTTACCAATTGACCATTTAACACACATATTTGTTTAATACCTGTTGGTACATGTTTTTCTCTTTTTATTTAGTAAGTGTTCAGCCATTGCATATTTATTGTGCATGCTTTTCCTAACATATTTCAGTTTGTACATGTATATGTGTATTTGTAAAATACTGCCAAACTTTTTCTTGGCAATGAAAATACTTTATGCCAATACAATTTTTTGACTTGACTTGTTTAACACAGTGAAGTTCTGCTTCAGCAAAATAGATGGTCTTAATAGCAAAATGGTCATAATAGACCCTTTTGTTCACAAATTAAACATTTGGATTTTATAATTGTTAAAAGTCACATGATTTAGAAATAACAAAAGTGGTCTTAATAGTGGAACTTTACTGTGTTTATATTTTGTTATACATTCAGATTGACCAACCAAGATTAGGTTTACCTGGAAGATCGTATTACTTGGAGTCTAACCTTGATGATATGAAAGAAGCCTATGTTAAACTAGCATGGTCAGTAGCTGAACTGTTTGGTGCTGATAGAACACAAGCTGAAACAGATATGAGAGAAATGTTGGCATTAGAGACAGATATAGCTAATGTAATATATTATTGTTGATTTTTTAACTCACCTGACAATATAGTGCTCAAATTGAGATATGTTATTATCACAAAATTTTACTAATCAAAGGACCAATAGCACTGTCAGATATGGGGTTTTGATATAGTAAATGGCTTATACAACGAACAGAAGCAATACATGGGACCTTTATCTTCTAAAGTCAGATAAGATAACTATACATGTACATCAATTGCACAAACAGCATATTGTCTTAGTAACGGGTAATTAATAATTAACCCTATAATTGTGCATATGCCACCTAATGTAATCGTCCATGGCAGATTTTAATTGGATAGGATACAGTCGGCTTCTTAACATCATTCTTAGCCTCATGTAAAAACTGAAATCTGTAAAAAGTTTGCTCAAAATTGATTAGAATTGGTTACCAGTAATAGTCAGGCACTTAGATTCAAACTTCCAGCTTAATTGTCAGGTCTTTCTTAATCTGGTTATTTTATGTAAAAGATATTGTTATGGATTTCTTATTGAAACTGAATGATAGTTAAGTAACAGGATAATTGTGATGGTACTTTTCACTTTATTTTATATGTTTATTATATATCAATTTCTCACAAAGAGCCTTAACCTCTCAGAGAAGCCATCTTCACTCTTCAGGACCCCCTGTTTCTTGATTATGTACTTTGATTGTTATAGAACCAAACTAATGAATACAGTAAATATATTCTTATGTACAGGCAATGAAAATCAAAATTTTCAAAAAACATTGTTGATGAATGTCCTCTCTGATTTAAATAAATCATTGAATTTTGAAGAAAAGTCATAACTTCTTTAGTTTTACCCTATTTAACAGCCTTGTTTGATATATGACACCAGAATGACAATTTGTAATTTGTTATTGACACTTGGACCAGCAACTTATCATTCAGGCAGACAGGCTTTCTGGTCTAGCTGATTGATAGATGAGCATTGTCTTAAAAACCTGTGGCACTTTTCACCAAAACAATCTTAGGATTAAAATCATCGTAAGTCAAAAGCAAGAACTATTAATAATATGGTCCTTTTTTTGCCAATAAATTCCAAATATTATTGAATTATGTAGATTTTTGTAAACACTTCGAATATTAAATCCCAGTTATGTTTATTATCCTTCTGACTTAGTACTGCAAAATTATGAAATTGACTTATGATAACTTTTTTTGTAAGAATTTTTGTGGAAAGGTGCACTGTTTTAATACAAATATACAATGTTTATAAAGATTTTTGTTATATTTACTTGTAATTCTTTAGATAACAATGCCACCAGAAGACAGACGGGACAGTGAACTGTTATATAACAAAATGACAATATCTGAATTAATACACAACTTTACTGAACCTGCACCCTCTGATCAAATACAGGTAAATATTGTTTTGATAATATTACTCTTGATTTAATTTATATAAAGACAAAAACATTATGATAGTCAGAGTTAAGCTTAATTTGTTGATATTGATCCAAGAGAAGATATCCTAAAGCTCGAACAAAAAACAAAATACGGTTTATACTAACAATACCATGAACCAATCCATGACAGGGGGTGCTCAGGATGACAATAAAATAAAATATGTCTTGTTGGAGTAATGGTAAAGCGTTCTACCATTACAAGCATGATTGACTAAGGGGGTTGGTGGTTTATCCACCACATTAATTTTGTTAAAATGAACTAAATAACTTTATTTTCATTGATTCCTTACCTCTGGAATGGATTGTTTTATTTTTAATGTTTACACAAACACGTTTAATGTCAGCTCTAGATCTTCCACACAAAATTTGATTTAAAAGGTAAACCTTGTCATGTGTCATAAAAGTTTATGTAGAAGTTTCAGAGTAAATGATTACTACTCTTAGATTTCAAATTTTCGAATTTCAATAAATTTTCATCACCAAACTTTTGATTGGGTTTGTAAATATTACAATTCTCTATTACAGTTTGATTGGTTTGAATATTTAGATGGTTTAATGTCATTAGAAGGAGTTAATGTAACAATAGATCATACAGAACAAGTTGTTGTTAGAGCTGTACCATATTATCAGAAACTATTTCATGTTTTACAGAAATATGATAAAAAGTAAGCTTCACTTCAGTTATTTTTACGACATTTCTTCACCAAATTTCTGCCCTATTCTTTGCCCAAAAAGAGTAAATTTTCCCCTTCCCTGAAGCAAATGATACTTTTCCTAAAAACTTTGTGCTTTGACTTTCATCTTTTGATGTTTCTATTGCATCATGGAGAAATTTTAAGTATAGTATATTGTGAAAAACTGAGAACATTCACTTTCCTTTTTTATTTCATTAAAATGACACAAAAAGTGTGTACTTTTCAAAAATTGCAATAAGAATTTGACCACCGTTCTGCATTAATTTGAAAATAAACATTATAACTCGGCAATTGGTGAAACCTTTTAGACATGAAAACCTTGAATTCAGTGATGAAATGTACAATCTTTACGACTGTCGTGATATTTAGATAATCGGAACAAAATATTTGTATGCAAAAACATTTTGATATAATTATCATTGTCCTCGAACATTCAATACTTTAAATATATGGGTTCAATGCACTTGCATGCCTGTTTTTAGCGCGAACCATTGTGACGTCCATGACGTCGTGAAAAAAATGACAACACCACTAAGGTTACCTGAAAAGCAAACAAGAAGCATGAAGGTATCTGCCTGCCAACTTTTATCATAATCGGTGAACATATTATTTTTTCGTTTTTCTCTCTGAGTAAGGTACTGACCCACCTTAAAAGGGCATACAAACTTTCCCATTTATGTAAAAAAAACCCACTGCACTTGTGTTAATATATGTAAATATGCATTTTATAGTTGTTGTTGCAACTAAACTACATATTTAGATTTTAAAGTGTAAAAAAAATGATAATAGCTTGCTGCAATCCTGGTTTATATGTTTGCCCTGGGACTCAGACTAGTGATCCATGTTTTAATCCTGGCTGAAGCAGGTCTTATCTGATTGAAACCTGGCCTAAATTTCTCTGTTTTTCTTGAGCTTTTGGTTTTACACGTGTTAGGGAGTTAATTAATACATGCTCTTATTACAAATTTCCTAGGTTTGGATACATAACATTTGGTCCGGCAGGTTACTCTATAAATTGTCTCACCTTTTTATGGTCCTCAAACTCTTATAACCCTGTGGTGATTTTCACAAAATTCTTCAAAAAAAATCTTCATAAGTCGAAAGCAAGAAACATTAAAAATAAGCTTATTTTTTGGCTTATCAATTCCAAATATTAAGGAATTGTGTAGAATATTGTAAACCTTTTGAATATCATATCTTAGTTACGCTTACTATCAATCTAACTTTGAACTGCTAATTATATGAAGTTGGCTTACGAAGATCTTTTTTGTAAGAATTTTTGTGAAAAGCACCACTGGTTTTGACTATATTTAAGTTTTGATAATAAACTATAATTGAGTTCAATTGAGGAATGTATTGTTGTTTGAACTATTCTAATACTTTCTGTGTTTATATTATATACATGTATAATAATGACATATTATATAATATTTTTAGGACTATCACTAACTATGTTATATGGTATATAATGAAGAATAGAGCAACTAATTTAGATAGTAGATTTCTGGATCTTATAATGGATTACAATAAGGTTTGTTTGTTTGTTTGGTTTTACCCCGTAGCAACACATTGTATAGGTCATATAACATCAGTCAACCTACTCACTCCATCTGGAAAGGCTAAATCTCTGGATTTAGCTGTTAACCAACTTCTAAGCACATACTTTCGTCAGTGACTGACAACTGGCCTACATAATTAACAATCATTGGTAGGAGTGAGAATGGCCATAGAAATAATTTCATGACCAAGCTCCATGAAAGTATCCCTCGCCCCAGAATCGAACCCTTGACCCCTCGAACAGTAGATTTGCCTGCTACCAACTGAGCTAGCCAGGCGGCTTCACAATAAGGTAAACAAAGTCAATATAAGATTAATAGCTTCCTTTCTAAGAGGACCATTCAATATTGCAACTTTGAATACAACTTTTTTTTAATTTTAACTTATTTTAGCATGCCTTTTATGTAACTTCCTTTAAACATTTATTCATGGAAATTTTCTGTCTGTCATGGAACCATTGCTTAGCAACAACTGAAGGTCAAGTTTGTCACCTTGGGCTTGGAGTTTGTGCTGGTAACCATGGTAATATAATTGTTCTGTTGTGTTAATGTAATGACTTTATAGAAAACATTTTTCAGTATTTCACAATATAAATAAACGTTACTACTAAATATTCAGATGATTTTGAGAAACCATCCTGTTGACTATATAGATTGAAGACACTAAAAAAAGGACAACCCTGAGTTTGAACTGTCTATGTACTTACTTTCCAAAGCCTTTAAATGTTATCATTTTTTTAAGTAATTCAGTTTTTTTTAACAAAAAATGACAACAAAAAATATTCCATAACGTGAACTTTTTTTCTAAAAACTTCATTTGTCTAGGAACTGTTTGAAAGCATTGTATTTTTTACATGGGGTTTCCCCATGTTTAGTAGTGGACTGTGGCAAATCCTCATCAAAATTTGTTGTGGACGATTACATTAGGCTGTGCGTGCGCATTCCAAGGGATTATTACTACTACAATTAATGTAGTCTGCATTACGCTTTAACAAGCAGATAATAAGAAGTACATGTATATCTAATCTGGCTTATATAAGGTAAAGGTCCCTTGTATCGCTTCCGTTTGTTGTATACAGCCATATATTCCATCAAAACCCCATGTCTGACAGCCCTATTGGCGTTTTGATTTATATTTCTATTATGTAGGTTGTATCAGGTGTGCAGACATCACCAGCTAGATGGATATCATGTACACGTTCAGTAGCAGCATGGATGGGGATGGCTGTTGGTCATATGTTTATTAAAGAAACATTTGATGAGTCAGCTAAATCTATAGTATGTATAGTCCAACAATATAACCAAGCCTGACCTTCACCTTCATGGGAGGATCCAGCGGGGGGGGGGTCAGGGGGTCCATACCCACCCTAGAATTTAGAAAATTTACTTGTCCATTAGTGTATTTCTTGCTTGTAAGTCATTTTTAAATAATATGAAGCAATTTTTCTCGGTGCTTAACATAGATTTAATGGTTATGTAGTTTTTATTATCAATCTGTTGCATTTTTTCTGCAAAATGTGTATAATGTGGTAGTGGTTCGAGGTTTGGACCCCCCCTAGAAAAGGTTGGACCCCCCTAGAAAAATATCCTATATCCGCCCCAGACCTTTGTTCATTTATTATACTATAACCATGACTTATATTAATGTAGACCTATTAATGTTTGTCTGGCTACTTGTATTTATCACAAAAGAACTTTTTTGTGACATCCTTAGAATGGTGATAAATGTTTAAAAAAGTATAAGTGAATTTTTCCACTTGGTGCGTCATTCTAACAAAGAAGAGTCTATATTATCAAAAATGGGGATGAATGAATGTATTCAGAAGTTTCAGATCGGTTCATATATATACAAACAATGAGTAATATCAACATTCTTATCTACTGACCCACATGCATTGAACAGTTAATTTTGTTTTCACAAAAATAAATACTTCGAAACTGGTACACATTGTTGCGGACTAAAGTGTTTCCCCCATTAACAGATGAATCCAAAATTAAAAGTACAATAACCTGCCATATTTTGAAAATTGATTAATGGAGTTTAATTATGCAAAGTGATTTTTTATTTGTATTTTATGTTGTTTGTCAATGCTTACATTTGGTCAATCAACATATTTCATATACCAGCTCTCACTTACACATGGAGTCTACAGGTTCCTTATATTTGAAGTATAATCAATGTTATTGTCTTATTAGTTTAAAACTGAACTACTAGATGGTTACATATTTTGTCTATAAATTAACATTGCCATTAAAATTTATTATCAGGCATTAGAAATGATAAGTAATCTACGTACAGCATTCAGTGAATTATTAGATGAAGTGGATTGGATGGACTCGGAAACTAAACAATCCGCTAGGGAAAAGGTATCATATTTTAGTTAATTTTGCTTCTTATTGGGGCCAAAATTGTGTCTTTTTACCATGGAAAAAGCAGTAAAATTCACAAACAAAAATACTTCAAGAAAATCATACTTGTCTATTTATTGTATTTATTTCTGTTTTTTTAGCAAAACCAGAATGTTTCTTGAAAGTAATGTAAAGTGAGATTTTTCACAATTTTTATGATAATTGTGCTGACAAATTCACATTTTTAAGGCAGTGGAAGGCAGTTAGGGTCATCAATTTTGATGGTCCTAATGGGTGAACTTAAACTTAATGTACATCTTGTATTTTTATAATTATGATATGTTCAACATGGAAAAACTGAGCCAATCATTATTATTGTATTATTTATTGTTTTAGATGGAAGCTATGAATTCTTGGATTGGATATCCTAGAGAAATTATTGATCCAGAGACTATTAATGAACAATATGAAAATGTAAGTACATTGTTTGATTAACTTGAAATGTAGTATCGCTAAGGTAGGATCGGTGGTCCTGTGGTAGGATGTGCAGTTAGGGAGCAAGAGGTTCCTGGTTCAAACCCGCTAGGGGCATTGGTAATTTCCATGAGCAACAAATTTATATACAGGTGTGCCACTCCATCTAGTTGTAAATGGGTACTGAGATGGTCACGTGTTTGAAGGTGATATTAAGGATCTGGGGTTATCATACATACTTGTTAAATTGGCTGAAGATGTATATGGATGAAGATTCTAAACCATTCTTTAATTATATGATTTGTTATTAATATGAAAATTGCAGCAAAAACAGTTTATGAACTGTTCTAAATTATGGCGGCATGTTCTGAGGAATATTGCTAATAGTGTAAAAGAAAACCCAATTTTTGTCAACTATCAAAAATTATTTGGAGAAGGATTTTGTTAACAAAGAAATATTTTGTACACTGAAAGGATTTGTCTACTTACAAAAAAAGCTGGGGGACTATGTCCAGTGAGGAAATTTTGTCAATATTTTTTGTAATTCATTTTCAGGTCACAGCTGACAGCACAGAATATTTTGAGAATACATTAAATAGTTTAAAGTTACTATCCATTGGTGAACTAAGGGTTCTTAGAGAAAAATACAATAAAGACATGTATGATGTTTTTTTATTAATTTCTTAGAATTATCTCCCTTGATTTAGTGAAAATCTCTCCATTGCTTTTCTTAAGAACTCTCATTAAAAAATGTGTGGTCATTTTCTACTCAAATATTCCTTGAACATTATAAGGGTTAAAGCACGTCCAACATGGATAATTACAGAGTCTTGTTTTGTTTCGTAGTATTGAATTTATTCTTCACCATCTATAATGTTGAAGTCTTAAGTTTCTTATGATCTTAGTCCTTCTCCAGTAATTTTATCTTTCTGCCAGCAGATACAGCAGAAGTATCATTCATTTATTTGGTTTTAATTACTTGATATACCAGATTTCTAAGGTATATCAAAGTAATAGATTGCGACATTCGGAACAACCTCAGCAATCATCTATGAAAATATACTTTGGAAATCAGACGTAGTAGGAATACAACCAGGTTATAAGGTCCAACAATTAACTCCCTAGCAAGTAGTTCTGTTATTGTTTATACATCAACGTGTCAATATTATCTAACAATTTGCATGCTATTATACAAATTAGCTTCTAAACAACATTCAGATGTCTTAACCATAGCAAATTGTCATGTATTGTCTACATTTTCATGTCAACACTTAATGATAATAATGTTACATGCTTTATCAAAATATTTCATCAGTACAACGTCTCACATGTCGAATTTCTGTGTAGTTCAGACTATATTACCTCAGAAACCAAACTCCATTAAATTCTAGATTTTTACAGAATCCATGTCCGATCTACTATTTTCCTTATTATATCCGAGGTTTATGTGCGTAAAAGATCGCCAAGGTAGTTTCGAATGAGATTGCGAAGGAGTTCTTATTGAAGAGTTCCCTCTCTTGATTGGTGACAGTTACCTCCCATTGATTGTAAGAACATTATTGAATAGTGTACAATATCTCTTGCTTATGTTCATTTTCTTAAAGTTTATTTATTTAATAAATCTATATAAAGAGATCCATTCATGTAAAATTCTTAATTATTCTATCATGAATATTTATATAATTTGTTAACATGTTATATTTCTATGACATTTTGTAAGCATGTACTATGTAATGATGTATAATTATTGTACATATTTCAGATGGACAACACCACCATCAACAGTAAATGCCTACTATAGTTTTGTATTGAATAATATCAGTAAGTATTTATATTATAATGTCAATAATTAATTGTTTTCATAATGGCCTTGTTATTTGGCTGAAGACAGTCATATCAACGAGGGACCGCAGGCCAATAGCTAATATGACTGTGTGAAGCCAAATAACAAGGTCATTATGAAAGCACTTACTTAATGACAATTTTATTAATTAACTTTACAATTTGTGAAAAAATACAAAAGATAAAGGATATCACCGAAAGATTAATAATTTATTTATCAGATTGTACCAACATTCAAAATAGCGGCATTTTTTAGGTGGAAAGTCTAAAAATCGGCCATTATGAGATTCTGTACCAATCAAAAAGCCTGAATCATATAGCAGCCAAGGTATTTCATAAAGGTCATATTTTTCCCAAAATGGCTTAGTATTTGGTTATAATTATGTTGTTAATACCATCAGACCTAATTCATTAGAACACTTATCAGTAAATCAGTAAGAATTTGCATTTTCAATACTGATGTACTTGCATGCCTGTTTACCATTGTGATGTCCATGACGTCGTGAAAATAACAACAACGTCACGAAGGTTACCAGAAAAACAAACAAGAGGCATGAAAGTACCTGCCTGCCAACTTTTATCACAATCGGTGAACATCATATTTTTTTCGTCTTTTTCTCTGAGTAAGGTACCAACCCACCTTAATATCCCAAAAGATATGAAGTAAAGTGGTATCATTTAAACAATACTATTGTTGAATATTTTCAGTGTTTCCAGCCGGCATACTTCAACCACCATTTTACAGTAAAGATCAACCAAAGTAAGTGTAATGTCAATATATATATTAGTCTTATAGAAAGACATGTCCAACAATGGCTGAAATAATTTAGTGATATTGGGGATATTCTTGTCTGGACCGCTGAATGTAGTATCTCAAATTACTATTTTAGATGCTGAACCATCTTTTGAAAAAATCCATTGGATTAGATCTCAATAAAATACATAAAGATACAGTAACTTTCTGTTGTACAAGTGCTGTTTTGTCATTGGCATTGTGTGTCACCATGTCACAGGTTTAACGTAAAATGGTCATAACTCAATATAAGAATAGAATGAGTTACGACCATTTTGCACTAAACCCACAATGTGTATTCAAACACATTATAAGTTCTAGCTCTAACTTTGGTCAAGTATATTTCTACTACTACAAGGGGTATTTATCTTCTTTAATCTTGATTCAAAGATATTACAAATATTTTTGTTAAGGTCCAAGCATAAATGCCAAAAGTGTTGAAAATTGGATATCATTGTTTTTGTAAGAAAATTCTGGAACCATATCTGTCTATCTTAGCCTATTTCTACCTCTTCAGTCTACATGGGTATCCCTCTACAACCATTGTCAATCTTGATCACTACCATCATATATTATAAATGTCTTTATATTACAGGGTACAAATATAACCATTTTTAAGATATGTTTACATTGACCAGTTCTATATTTGTCAGTGTCAATATAACCTCGTGCTCTACATTCAAAATGCCAAGATTAAAGCATTATAAAATAATATAATAAAGCATTCTTTCCAACATTTTGATTAGAAAGCCCAAAGTTTCAATTTGTTTTACTTTCCATATCATATATGTTAAAATAGCAACAAATAGTAATAACATATATATTTGATGATGTCAGAGACATAAATACAGTTATCTATGTCTCTGATGATGTCATATTGGTGGTGTTTAATATTGGCATGATCAATATTTGGCATCCTGATGATGACCTGCAAAAATGCCAAAATAAAATGAGCCCCAATAATAGTAGCTAGTAGATATAGACTAAGTGATGATGTTTATAATTTTATTGTATACTTTAGATCATTAAACTATGGAGCTATTGGTATGGTGATAGGACATGAGATAACACATGGTTTTGATGATAGAGGTAGGTTCTCCATTCTGTTTGCAGAACAACTCTTATATTACATTTGTGATTCACAACTATGTTCTACCAATTTGTCTGAAGTTCTAAGTTTTGTGTCAGTATGTTTACACATTCAATTAATAATTTGTTTTCATCTGTCTGTGAGATAAAACAAAATAAACTGTGGCTTGTATAGTCCATTTTTTCTCAACTGTCAAAACTTGAATAATTTCACGATGACCAAATGCTTTATAATTTATACTCAAGGCATGATCGTTATTTAAATTAGAATTTCAGGTCTGCACCTCATGTCAGAAATAAGTACTATAAATGGGTTCCATATACATAAGACTTCAATGAACATTGTGGTATTTAACAAGCTTTAATTTGTTCTAAATCATGAACCACCTTTAAAAACATGTCACTGCTGGCTGGGCTGTCAGTGTGGATTTCAATACTAAGATGTTTTGTTTTTAAGCCTTTATAAGTTAAAACCTTGAATACACTCAAACACTTGTTATCTTATAGGAAGTTTTTGATGTTTGTTTAAAACCCAGGAACTAGAATCTAAAAGCCTTAACTGTTTTGTGCTTGAAGTCTTAGATATGCTAGAGAGTCTAAATCATGAGATATAAAAACTCTTTCCTCAATCAAATTGCTATAAAGAAACTTGGTACACTCCTGCATAAAAAATTTGGCACAAATCCTGCCAAAAAATGGTACAGAATAGGGGTGGTGTCATAAATTTCCTTCTGGAAACGGAGAGGAGTTGCACAAAATTCAGTTTTATGAGCAGGTATTCTTTAAAACAAGATATTTATTTCCTGGCAGAAAACGAAAAATTCCTAGTGAAAATATTTCTCTCGACACAATTCCATAGTTAAAGACTGGTTTGCTTAGATTGTAGCTCATGTGTCTACAAAACTTTACTTTTTTACAGGACGCCAGTATGATAAAGATGGTAATTTACAAGCTTGGTGGTCACCTGAAATAATTGATAATTTTAAACAGAAAGCACAATGTATCATAGATCAGTATTCTAAGTATAGTGTCCCTGAAGTAAATCTTACTGTAAGTATATGTATTATAGATATCTTTGTTGTAGAATATGTCCTTTCTGTAGATCTATATACATAACAAAACTTCTAAGTATCCTGATTTTCATATTGTTGGAAATTTTTTATTTTTCCACATTAATGTCGGATTGATAATGAAAATGTGAATAAGAACATACTGTGGTCTGCTTGCATGCATGGTTTTCCTGATTTTTTTATAGATGTAAAACCTGTTTTGTTGTGCATGAGCTGAAAAGCTACAATATGGAAATCAGGGTACTTAGAAGTTATGTTAAGTGCAGAAGTGGATGTTATTTACTGAGTAATCTTGTGAAGGACATAGAAATAGGAGGATTAGTAGTTATCTTACAAATATTTATATAATATTTAGTTACCATCATGATCGATCTATGTAGAAAGGAAAACAATAAACCAAAATGGCAGATCAAAAGATGGGATCATTTGAGAACAGGGTTATCCAAGATATTTTGCAGACTCTGTCCTATCTTGAATGATGGAGAAAGAACTGTACTTAGGTCTATAACTTTGGTTGCTAAAAAAGAGAGTAAAACTAACAAAACTTTATTTTTTGTAATCCAAACTGACTTTTTCTACAACCAAGTAGTTTTTTCATTTATCGCTCTTCAAAGGGAACAAGTGTCAAATTCAATAGAAAGTTAGGAGTTGTATGCCATATAATGTCATATTTTTCACTGTTTAAAGACTCAACTGAGTGGGATGTTCACTTATTCAACTGAATATGCTATATTGGTGACACGCTATTATTTTTACTTGAACCTGGATTTAAAGACCCACTGTCAAAAGTGACCGTTTTGGATGCTCTGCCAGAAGGTCACATATGACAGGTTTTACTGTAGTTTTAAACCTAGATGTTTTATATTTTAGTTAAATGGTATAAACACACAAGGTGAAAATATTGCTGATAATGGTGGATTAAAACAAAGTTATAGAGTAAGTAAAAATATTTGGTTAATTTCATGTGACATAAATGTCACACAGCTATAGGAGACGTGATATAGCAGGTTCAGGGGAAGACAACTGACAACTGATAAGATTGGACATCTCAACTCATCAGTACAAACAACTCAACCTGTTGACAACTCACACTGTGGACAACTCACACTGTTGACTACTCACACTGTTGATAACTCACACTGTTGACAACTCACACTGTTGACAACTCACACTGTTGACAACTCACACTGTTGACAACTCAACCTGTTGACAACTCAACCTGTTGACAACTCACACTGTTGACAACTCATACTTTTGACAACTCATACTGTTGACAACTCACACTGTTGACAACTCAACCTGTTGACAACTCAATCTGTTGACAACTCACACTGTTGACAACTCATACTTTTGACAACTCAACCTGTTGACAACTCACACTGTTGACAACTCAACCTGTTGACAACTCAATTCATTGAAAACTTAACCAGTTGACAACAGTTACTGAACTTGCGTACAACTCTGTCCAAATGCATGTATTTGAATTCTGTTTTATTTCATTAAAACATTGTACATGTATAATCAATTTACTTATGTTACTTATTTCATGATTTGAGATAATAAGGGTTAGTTGTGTTTTATTCCCATGTTATTATGCACTGATGTTGAAACATTTGAATATTAATGAAAATTAATATCTTAACATCATTACTTATGTACTTACTTAAGATTTTATTTATCAATTATCTTTTCTCTCAACATATATTTTAGGCCTACAGGAGATGGGTAGAAAGTCAGGGCAAGGAAGAACCATTGTTACCTGGTCTTAGTTATAATAATAATCAATTATTCTTTATTAACTTTGCACAGGTAAGTTATTTATATCACAGGAACTTGACATTATGTATTGTAATTTGAAAAAATAAAAAAACTCTTTCTAGTTTTTATTAGACTTTCGGCGATTTTGCTGAAAGGCTTAAGTTATACCCCAAAACGAAAACTATCGATGCTGAAAATGCCTGACCAGTTTAACCTGCGGAGTGATACATGTGTCTCTGATTTACTATGCAGTTAATTTCTTGGCGATAAAAGTAGTACCGTCAATCAACTGACGCATATTTGTTTCAATGATCATTGACAGGTGTTAACATATATTGATACCCCTGTGAAAGGGGCAGAGCCAAATCTCATTAATACACTAAGCAGTAGTATTTGCCAGTAATTCAGGGTAGAATAAACACTTCCCCCTCACTTTTGCCCTGCATGATTTGTGCTTGAATTTAATGTGTAAGGAGTAATCATTAGTATGGATTTGTTAGGTTTCAATGCGCACGAAAGTCTTTCTGTATTTCAATACTTAGATTACTTTAGATGAATTCTGGTAGAAGGATGTTTCTGCCTCTGACAACAGCTCTTCTTCTTGTATACTACTAGTTGCAATAGTGGTATCAAAATTGTAAATTAAATCTTATTGTTTCCAAAACTTATCTAATCTTGTTTCAAATGAAAACAGAGTTTTTGCACTTATCACACTTTCTGGTAAAGAGTTCCAAATGTCAACCACCCTATTACTGAACGAGAATTTTATTACATGAAGGAGGATTTTTTTCAAACTACAATACAGAATGTCAAGCTCCTGCATTGTTTATACATACCAGTATTATTTTAAAGTGTGTAATGTTTATTGTAGATTCAGCCAATTCTAGAAGTCACAAAGTTTTATAATTTGTTTTGTATGGTGCTTGTATCACCGTATTCAACAATTGTTCATTCATATCCCAATAGTTGGTCGACCTACATACTGTCCATGGACAGTTCTAGATGTCTTATAACTTAGTACCAAACACATATCATCCTCAGTGACTGATAACTCCACCTATTAATTTGGAGATTAACAGAAGTATATTTCATGCCCAAACTTTATGAAGTTATGTTGGTCCTGCCAGGTAGCTTGGGATCAATACAATGACATATGGATTTGTTGTCAGTTGACCTAACATTTAGGCTAACCAAGGGAGTTGTTCAATGTTAACAAGTAGAATAGGTTAACTTCTGTTGTGTCAATTTACCATAGAAGAATATTCTTCTTTTTGCCTGTCATTTATATTGTTTGATATTATCTGGTGTAATATGTGCTGGCATAGTTCATGTTCATTGTCTATGTTTTTGGTTTTCTAATTATTTCATTAAGAGATCATAACAGCTTTGTTCACCTGAACACTCCTGAATTGAAGCATAACAATATAAAAGCAATTTTATTTAAAAATCCTATTTTGTTTTTTTTACAATGAAAATTTCAATATAAAGTTGTTGTTTTAGAATTTGAGTGATAACCTAAATGACTGGTACATATAAGGTACTTGATCAGATGGAGAAAATAGAGTATTGTTTTTAAATGCTGTTCAAGGCTGTTTATAGATTATTTAATAGGTTGTTTACTTAGGCTGAAGCACTGAACAAGCTTTCTGGAACATTTCTATTTTACCAATACTGGTTTAGTTTCTAAATGGAACTGACTACTTCTCTCTCTATGAAGGAAATTTAATACATGTATTAAATAACAAAGAGCAAGTTTTCTAAGCATATATTGCTAGCTAGCATGTTGTGCCTTGGTACCTTTCTTACACCAAAAAGGATATTTATTTTATTTATTGGATTTAACGCCGTATCAACACATTTTAGGTCATTTCACGGCGTCCAGCGCACATAACCTAGCTTTCCTGGACCTTTGTACTCACCTACCCTTCCACAAGGCCGGAAACTTTTCCATATTATCTAATCAATGGAGGAAAATTGACTTTATTGTCTAATTTTCATGGAAGGGTATAACCTACCCAGGTGGGATCGAACCCGTACCCCCCTCGGGACACGAGATGCCGAATCCCGGCGCGCTACCAATTGCACTATTGACCCGGGTTACACACCAAGAGGAATAGCTATGTGAATAATAATTAAAGGTACCATGAGGAAAAATGCTAGCTAGAGATATGCATAGGAAACTCACCCAAAAGAGTTTAGC
Source organism: Mactra quadrangularis (assembly GCA_025267735.1). Taxonomy (NCBI): domain Eukaryota; kingdom Metazoa; phylum Mollusca; class Bivalvia; order Venerida; family Mactridae; genus Mactra; species Mactra quadrangularis. The sequence goes on along the minus strand of CM046294.1, from coordinate 33,466,819 downwards.
CAGTTACTAATAGATTGTTACATAATTAAGGTGTGTTATTTCATATATCTTGTATACATATTAACTAATGATATTATCACTTGTAGTTATGGTGTAACAGTAGAAGAAATGAAGCATTAATAAGTTCTATAAAGAATGGTGTACATAGTCTAGGAGAGTTCAGGTATTGTTTTATATATATACTTGTACTGTACATTTAATTTTTTTGTTGGGTTTAACGCCATAGCAACACATTGTATAGGTCAAATAACGGGGATCAGTCAACTTACTCACTCCTCCTGGAAAGGCTATGTCTCTGGATTTAGCTATTAACAAACTACTTGGCACACTTTTGTCAGTGACTGACAACTGTCCTACATTATTAAGAATCATTGGTAGGAGAGGAATGGCCGTTGATATAACTTAATGACCAAGCTCTGCCAGGAATTGAACCCACAACCCCTTGATCAGTAGACTTGTGTGCCACCAACTGAGCTACCCGGGCAGCTTACTGTACATTAATATAATGTATAGATTTCTGCTATATTTATGTATATCAATGTTCGTGTGATTGACACAACTTTTTTTATATCAAAAACAAATACGTATTTTAATCTTAAAGTATAATTAAATCACTCCTTTAATACTTGAGAAATAACTTTTTTTTGTTTAAGTTATTTTTGTATTATACATAGAAATTAAATCATGAGTGGGTAACTTGGTCTCTTACCTTGTATGTGTGCATGAAATTCAAATGGATGATTTTGGCATAATTTTTTGCTTATGACATACATGTATGTATATCTTTTTTCATGTTTTCAGAGTGATTGGTACTCTACAGAATTCCAAAGATTTCTCACAAGCATTCAGTTGTAGTAACGATAAATACATGAATCCAAAAAATAAATGTTCTGTTTGGTAACAGAAAAAATGAATATCTAGATTAGGCCATGCCACATCAGAATTTTGTTAAGCGTCCGCGTGCGCGTAGGTTTTAAGTCCTCAATCCAATAAAAAAAAATTGTTGGTGGAATTTCCTTATATAATTCTGTTGTTCCAGGATTGGAAATACTGATAGCTCCTTGTTTCTATGTATTTGATGAATAAAAAGGTACATGTGTATGTTGTATATAATTTTTTATAGAATTACTTTAATCTCACATTAATGTCATAAACATTCATGTACTACCAAGTACTTATTTGTGTGAATACTAGCTAGAATGGACTTGCGTTTTGTTTTTGGTTTGTGTGTTTTTGTGAATAGGTATCTAGGTTTATCAAACTTGAGTTGACGCTTAACAAAAGTCTAATTTGGCACGGCCTTATTGTAAAGCTTGTTTTCATGTTAACCTGGGACAGTTATATACAGTATTTGCTTCAATAATTTCATTGTGTTTATAAACTGATTTGTCAATCAGATTTGATCTTGATTTAAAATTCAATGCTCAAGTACTCGTTTATCATACATCATACATGCTGGCAGTACTGGTCATGTACAACTGACCTATGCTTTTATCATTTTCATGTCACAATTGCAATGATTTCTCCATTTACTGCTAATGAATAACAAACACTCTCAAAATAGCTAAAAAAGCATGAGTAAAAAGCAATGCATTGATTGGTTGACACAAAGGTCATCTAAATGAAACAATCTGTGCAATGTTCAAAGTTAGTTTAAAGGTTGTCTAAAGATATCTGTTTAAAGAGACTGTTGTTTTGTTATGTTAAACAATTATTCTGTATGTATGCCTATGTAAGATATATATTATTGTATGGATTACAGAGAAGCAAAATTCTCACTATTAATTTACTGATAGATGAAGCAATTAAAATATGCATGCAGTTTATTAAGGTTGTAATATCAAGGGAGACTACTCATATAGCTGATAAGCAAACCAATAAATGTAGTATAGTTCAACAATATTAACCTGAGCTTGAAATACCTTATTATAATAATTACACACTTCACTTACATTAAATTGTTAGTTTCTGTATTGGTATATACGATTATACACATGTTTATATCAACCTATTTGACTATAAATCAAATTCTTAAACATGGCATGTTATTACATTGTATAATTATTAATTTTTACTCCTTCCTTTGTGAGAAAACACATAAGTCTGCTATAATGTGCCACATTTTCAAAGTATTATTCTTATAAAAACAAAATTAATTGTTCAGTGTGTTTGACCAAACTTGGTGCTAGTGGGTTAAGATGATGACTGGAACATACTTAAGAACAAAATTGATCAAATTCTTTGCCTGTATTCATAATAGATTGGAGCATTTTTAATCCTTTACCCGGTACTTATCATTGTTATTCCTCTGAAGTTATTTGTATTGAAAATATCACCATTTTTATGACCAGTATCAATGATATCTAATCAGAAAGAATGTAGATACTATAATAAAGGTCAGATGTATCATGTCACTTTTGTCTTTACATTATTATCATGTCAAATAAAATATTTGACCTATCAAAGTAGTTTGAGCTCGCAGTGTTCTGACAACTCAAACTTTCCCTGTAAATGAAAATATGATTAAGCTTGATTGTTGATTGAGAACAGTGAGGCATTTTCTTCTCTGTCATGCTTTGGCATAATTATTGACTTTTGCTTAGTGTGCAAATTATCTTAGCATCTACTAAAGAGGTTCATTTGAATAGATCTGCATTTATGTCTGTGGGCTTACATTTGTTTTCATCAATTTATGGACATGTTTAGAAATCCATTACCATACAGCATAATATTTTGATATATGAAGCATTATATTCTGTACCTTTTATACATTTGTAATATTATTTACAATGTTTGTTTAGCTAGATTTTCTTTGTAAATAAGTAAAATTATATTTTCTTTTGTTTTGAACACTAATCATGCTCGACATTTCACAGAGTTGACATTTCCTGTGCACATATTTTTCTGTTTAAACAACTTATCATTCAAAATGTCACAAGTTAATTTCTTGGCAGCATTGTTCTAGATAAATGGCAGCATTAATCTTAAGTGATATAATTTTGAATATTTCTTCAACATAGATGATCAATGTCACTAGTACATCAATAGTTTATCAACATGGTATGTAACAGTTGCAAGTTAGATGTTTAAATGATTATTTCTAGCAATCTCCTAGAGGAGACAAAAAGAAGCAACTCCTTGACTTCCGCCAAATCTGTTCTTTTATAGAACTTTTCTAGAACCTTGATAAACTCTTGACAAGAAAAGGAAAAGAATGTTGTCTTTGAATGAGTAATTTAATTTATACATTACTCTAAAACATTTCTTCAAATCCTACTTCTTTAATCTTTTAGATTCATGCATTCAAAATGTAAGTAAAGAATGCCATTATTAAACCTGTGGGTCTAATTATAAAATATCTGACGGCAAAACCCATCAAAAATAAAAGGCAGAGAAGTTTTCAAAACATATTGATATAAGTAAGATGCTAAATACATGTCAAGGGTCCTATGAAGGGTCCATGATATGTTTACATGTATCTGTCAATTATATAATACAAATGTAAATTAACACAAAACAATGTATATTGTATCCCTTTAAAAATAGTGTCATAGATACAAATAATGTTCAATCATGAGACTTTCTGCCAAAAGATGATGATTTTTGTTGAATGATTTTATGTAATATGACCCCTTTGAATTTGTATTTAGAGGAATATGTATTTCATTTGTTTTTGTACAAAATTTGTTGCATCTATAATACTTGTATAAAGTTTGTTAAAATGTTAGATTCTGTGTATAATATTGTTCATGGTTTTTGTTTTTGAATTTTGTAAATAAACAGTGTGTATCTTATACAGATAGTGTTTTAGTGATATTTATCTACTTACTAGAATCTTATACAAGGCTTCGACATTTGTCTACATCTCCACTACTGTAACAGTAAAACTAATAGTTTTACAAGCTTGTGTTCAGTTGATCTTCCATACTCATTCTGTGGTCCAGCTGTGGTCCTGTGGTAGGATGTGTGCTTTGGGGTCCAGAGGTCCTGGATTCGAACCCCACTAATGGCACTGCTAATTTCATTGAGCAAGAAATATATCCCCAGTTGTTCCACTTCATCCAGTACCTGGATTCCATGTGTAAATTGGTACCTTGAGGGATCACCTGCCTGAATGTGATTTCAATTATCAGAGGTTATCATACAAAAGCTGTAAAGTCAGCTGGACATGTATATGAAATCAGACTTTACACTTGATGTCACACTTATATCCTTACATGGTATAATAGTTAGACATTCTCATACATCAATTTCCTAAAGTTAAATGACAACCAAAACAGCTACTACTTGAGAAAAACAGCTTTTGAGATTACGATGTTTCTTTCCAAGGATCTTAACATGACATTACATACAAAATATGGCTGCTCAAAAGCTTATGCTTTTAGACAAGAATCTTTTAATAAATGGTGCACACAAAAATGCACACATACATAGACAGATACCAGACCTATCACAATATATCACCTTAGGCACTTTGTTGTGATCTGGTGAGCTAAAAACATTACAACAAATTTCTCTATTAATTCATAATAGTATATTTCACCTAAAATATATAACACATTATTTTATTATCTAATTAAATACTCAATACCTTAAGTTAAGTTCATATTCAAACACGATAAAGACATACAAATATTACACCAATATATTGCCATGTATACTCACTGAAAAATATGTATAGCTCAAAACTTGGTTTGATTCTCAAGCAAGATGTTTTCAGTACTATGACACTGGTGGTAGATTTTAAATACTATAATGATATTACTTGTACAATATTCTGACAAAATTAACCAGATCCATGCACTGGACCTTACTTCCGTCAGTGACTGACAACTGCCCTCAATGATTTAGAATCAATGGTAGGTGGTCACGAAGTAATTTCATGACCAAATTAAGAAAGTAAACCCCTCCTCGTAGTCAATCACTGCAATCAGTAGAAATAGCGTCATAGATAAAAATAATATTTTATCATGAGACTTTCTGCGTGTGCTACCTATACTGTGTGGGCTCTATTATTCAGAGTTAGTATGCAAAGCTTATAACCAGCTATTGTAATCAACATAAGAAAGTATAAATATATATTACAATAATAATACTAACAAAGTCACAAGTCCTGTGTTATGTTTTCAGTTAATAATTTATGTCAATTTAACTTTTCCACAGAAACTAGAGATAAAACAAGGTCAAATTTTAAAGGTGACACTACAAGGTAGGTGACATCCAAAAACCAGATCTACTGTGAAATTAAAATTAATGAGAAAATACCAAGAGATAAAATACTGAATTCAAAATATATCACAGAAATGTTCATCCAATCACTTCTTACTTCTCGTCATATTAAATAATACAACTTATTTATAATATAGAATAACACAAATACCAGGGGTGAGTTGCCTAGGCAAATCAGTATGTATAGCTTTGGGTCCTGTACCCTTAATTTGATATCGCACACTCATTCTTTTCGTTGTAAGAAGGGTACCAGGAGACAAAGCAATATCTAGCTTTATGCTTAGGCAACACATTCCAAGTAATCAAAGTTATTAAAATATCCAAAGTATTATTCATCTGGTAAAGTTTTATAAGGATTTAAAATTCCTTTAGGATCAAATATTGTCTTCATGTCTTTCATGACCTTGACAGCTGACCTTGATTTACTGTGATATATAAATTGTCTCTTTTTGAAACCGAGGCCATGCTCAGCACTTATGCTTCCCCTGAAAAAATAAACAGAATATATTCTACAATTTTCACCACTATGGCATCATAACTATCATTATTTTAATATACATTTTTAACATTATGTAACATAGAAGAAAATAAAAAAGAAATTTTACATGCATTAAGTTTAAAGATGTTCATTCACTTATTTCAACATTAATTAACTTTTCAAAACTCAAAAATTGTGTGGAAACGTTTAGGAATCAGTAAAGCAGTATTATATTAATAACAAGTTAAGACCAAATTAATATACAACTGTGAAAGATTGTGATTTTATGAACAAAAACATATACATGTACTGTAATGCCTCAGTCCCATAAAATTGTGGCTTGTTGCGGACCCGTACATGCAGACAGCTGTAGATCGTGGGAAGCCTTGCGTATTAAAGTGACGGTACACACATGGCACAAAACAACTTACCCATACGAAGCCGTAGCTGGAAGATATGCAAGTTTAATTCATACTCGGTCACTAATTTGTTCACGATTTGACTTTGAAACCGATACGTGTATCCTTAACTCATCTCACGGACCCTGGTAAAACGTAACAGTCCATACGGGTACACAAGAGTTTGTACGGGTCCTTGCAGACTTTGATCGCACAGTGCCCGTTCTGTGCCCTCATGGCTATTTTTATATTTATGGGACTGTAGCTTTAGTAATACATACATTCTATAATGTATATTGTACTTACTTATAATTTGATACCCAGTCATATATAAATGGTTCTATTAAGTTCATAACATCAGTATCATATTGTGGAGATGTTACATTTAAATGTAGATTACCTATAATAGAGAAGACTTGATTACACACAGCAGCCTACTACTGAACAAATTCTTTGCACCACACCATCTTTTGATATTTCCCTTAAGTATAATTTTAATTGAATTTAATCTCTGCAGAACATCAACCTCTCAACAGCAACACATTTTAGTCCCTCCCAGATGGTGTTGTTCAAGAGAGGTCGTACTGTATACTCAATTAATAAAACAAGAAACAGTGCTGGCTGTCCGGCATACATGCTCTAAACGCAAGTTTTATTTACAGAATAAAAATGATATCGTCATTTAACATGGTTACTAGGGCTGTCACATTATACCAGTATACTGCAATACGCAGCTGCGGCAATACATATCGCGGTACGAATTTAATGTACTGGAATTTGGCGATATTTTTTATTTCATTGAAAAAATCCTCTCTTTGCAAAATTTAAGAAGCTAAACATCAGTTTTTCCCATTTTTCATATAATCTAAGCTTAAGTTACAAGAATTTAACTGACTGGGGCACTTTTGATTGGTTTTACGGAACTTGTGCAAGATATGTTCTTAAATCAAATACTTCGGACATGAAGTTGTAAAAGAAGCATGGTGTCCAGGAGCTTGATTGCTAGGATGTTCTGCAGCTAAGGGGGTGATCGTTTCTTCCAACTAAGCATCTTTTTTGAATGCAAAACATATATCACATTTCTAAATGATCGTGTAGACTTAGTGAAACTAGATTCAAGTAGTTGCAACAAGATTAGCACTGTTTCTGTTAAATAATAAATACAGCAGAGACACAACGAATTATTACCCACAATATATCATGGTATGTATTGCAATACAGTGCTAGCGTATTGCAATATATCACAATACGCTTCTGGCAATTGTGACAGCCCTAATGTCTACTAAAGAAAAGGAAACACACCAAAAGTATAAGTCATATAAGTGTATGGCTGCATTCAGGTGCATTGGTGATAGCTACTTTCAACCTCTTTCAGTATTTGCCTATTATGTTCTAATGATAAACTAATGACTAGTGATAATTAAATCAGAATTAAAATGTATTTTCTTTTTTATCTTGTTCTGAACACTATTTTTTTTATGAATAGTGATTGCTAAGCTTGAATGATTGGTTTTGTATATATTTGGAGTAAAACTATTCAATGAATGGAAATGAAAAAAATAGAATCGGCAAAAAATAATAGAATTCCACTTAACATAGTTTCAACAGATGTATAAACCTTGTAATAAAGCCATGACAATTCTCACATTTCGACTTCCGATATACAGGGGTCATTTTGCGTGACGAAATATGAAGTTTCAGCTAAAACTCGTCCGGTTTCCGGAATGCAGGGGTTTCCGGAATACAGGGTGTTTTTGTTATATAAATAAAGAGGAGAAATTTTCGGGACCAGAAGAAAATTCCGGTTGGGAGAGAATTCCGGTTTAGAGGGTTTCCGGTTTAGAGGGGTTCCATTGTAATACCTACCATCTCCGACATGACCATATCCAACAACTCTAGTAGCTTTCTTACCAACCCTTGTTCTCATATCAGTAACTAAATCATAAAAATGTTCTAATGGTAAAGATACATCGTATTTATAACAATACCCATCATGCATCAATCCCTCAGCTATCCTCTCTCGTATACTCCATATATACTGTAATTAAATAAAAAGATGCATTGAATTACTGAATGGTCTATAACAAAAATATAAAATAGCAGGCCACTGCGCTCTGCCCTTTTTTCTCTCAACACTTGACTTTTTACAGCCACCATAGTTGTTTACACTCCTCCCTGCCCCTATTCCTCTTTCCTTTTTCCCCTTCCTGCAATCTTTTTCTCTTTCCCATCTTTTTAGTCCTCCCTTTCAAATATATAGCAAGTGTGCAATAGAAGCCCACATGCTAGCCCCCGTTTTGCTAACTTCTCTTTTCTGTATCTCCTTTCTTCAAGATTTCGCATTACAAAGTCATTTGAACCTATTCCAAACTTGAATTCATGGTGGGTTTTCCAATTGAATAGGGTTCGTCTGTTCTGGCTGCTTTCGTGCAGAAATATATAATTTTACATTTTATAGCTGAAAAGTATGCAACATAGATAAATATATTGTTCTGTGTACACACATTTTTGTTTTAACTTCCGCACTGGTACATCTGGTACAAAGTTTTTCTGCTGGAAAAAAACTTGAGTTTTAAATCAAAGCTATTGATCTGTTAACAGAACTATTTCAGACGATTTTGTAACTTAAGTGTAACCCAATATATCCTTAGGGACAATGTTACAGGATTTCACATTTTTCAAGGTAGTTGTTGCAATATGATGCCAAAAATGGAACCTAGAAAATTATTCACAATTCAGTGAATCAACAAATAATTGTAGTTAAAATGCCCAAGTTACACAACAAATGTAAGTCTTACTTCTATTTTAGATTTTTCAGCAGCTACAGTTCCATCTAATACAAGACCAGAGTTCATCATTGTTTCTAGAAACTGATTTAATTTCTCTTCATCGTGTGAACTATTAGATCCTACAAATAGATTGAACAGAAATCTATAAATATGATACATTTCATTAATCTATAATATCAACATTAACTAGACCTTTATAACTTAAGTGACCAATGGTCAATCAGGCAGCTGTGCCACAGTATTAAGAATCAGTCTAACTATTCAATACCTGATTGTGACACAGATTCTGTACATAGTCTTGATAAAAGTAGTACATGTATGTCATTCATGGTTCATGAGCCTTGAAGGTTACAGGTCTAAAGACAATCATGGAGCAAGCACAGATTTGTCACAAACCAACAGACAGATGAAAGATTTGTCACTTAGTAATACAACCAGTAAAGAATAATACCTATCTACTAAAGAATAATTACACTGTAACCTTTGCTAACGGCACCTCTAACGAGCAGCAACCTCTGACGAGTGGTATGGTAGAATTCCCCGACGAGTTTGCTCTATGTTGTACCTCTAATGAACAACACCTCGGCAGAAGTAAATGGCCGTTTACCTCCATACTGCTACACTAAGTTTAGCAAGGTTTATATCAATAATCGATAATTATCTAAGACCAGAAGATTTAAACAATAAGCGATACTCTTAATCGTATAATACTACCGGAAGGTGTTATGTTGTAAAATCATTTGACTAACAAGGGTCAATAAACAAGTAACACATGGTTTCCATGACACCAACAAACAAATTAAGATGAAGAGCACTCAGTTAGGTAGGCTGAGTGACATCATCAAATATCAGTCGTACACACGCCCAGCTAGTTGACGATAGTAAATAAAAACTTATTTGTTATTTTACTAATTATTATAAGCTTCGATGGAATAAATTCTGCTTTAAGTTAATTTGAGGTTTAAGAGTCGAATCATACATTTACTCCCAAAAAGACAATGGTAATTCATGCTAAATATTATTATCTGTTAAACTGGTATAAAGAACAAATTTGACGGTACTGGAAACGATTTTCCATATGTATTGCTTTCTTCTGCGTAAAACTAACCATCATGCAATGAATTTTGAACAGTTAAAATGATTTATCTAAATAATTTTGTAATCATATAGAAGCTTTTTACTTTTGTTATTCTGTGCACGCTAATATTAATCTGTTTTTACATTACAGAACGGATAATGGCCAGTTTTTCATACAGATTGGTAATGAAAGTCTACCTCTGCAGAGCAACACCTCTGCTGGGCGACACTTTTTTCAAACTCCTCGGAATGTTGCTCTGCAGAGGTTACACTGTACTACATAAAACTGTTGAATTTATGAAAATTAGCATTCTTTTAGTTACCTCCTTTAAACATCATTAGGGGTCCGTTTCACTACCATGCAATTTCCTACAGTAAGGTCAGCTATGAAGCCGCAAATTGATAATCGCGATGTAAGTTTTTTCTTGCTTGCCTAAACATTCAGAACACTTCTGCTTTTTAAAATGGCTGCCCCAATTGGGAATAGGTTTCTTTTTTGCTTGTTATGTTTCCATCAAGACTATGGCTTTTATGAAATATCCCATATGAACCAAAATATAATGGATAATACACCATTCCACTCAAAAAAATATAATATTTCCAATCAATTAAGAACATACCTGATGTTTCTATCAATATATAATACGGATGATTTGTTAATGGATTATTTAATTTAAGATTATCTGTAGCAACATTCATTGTCTCTGTATCCATAAATTCATATGCTGATAATATCTCTGCTAGACTTCTCTTTGTAGCACGAAATACTTCTAATACTTTAGAAAAACTTTCTACACCTAAAATACACAAACGTTAATCATATTAAAATGTGTAATACCTCTTTTGGCTGAAACATATATCAAGAAATCTTTGACAGGACCTTTTTGTACATTTTGGTGCAAAAAACAAATCCAACAATTTCTTGATAAAGGCTTCAGCCAAAATATCACAATAAGAGTTGTTTATTTAATGCTTTATGGACAATTAAAACATGTGAAAAAAGTAGCATCTTCAAATAGCTCTATGGCTGAAGCTGATAAAAAGTCACTTTTAAGCCATATCTTGACAAGGTAAGATTTTAATGGACCATTCTACCAATTTATCATATACCCAACATTGTATTAGTAATTTAGGGCACCAGGAAGTGGATTCCAATGTTGTAAGAACTTGTTTCAAAATTGAGCTAAAATAAATTAGTTTAAAATATAAACTAATTTAGAATTGAAGCAGTTGTACAAAATGAGCTAAATTCAACAGACTTTCAACAAAATCAAAGAAATACCTTTCATCAGTGAGAATTAATATTTACCTAAAAATGCTATATTGACAGCCTCTGGTTTTTGAGGACATAATATAGCAGCTTTAGTTATAACACCAAGTGTACCCTCAGATCCAATAAATATTTGTTTTACATCATAACCTGTATTATCTTTACGTAATGATGATAAACAATCTAATACTTCACCATTAGCAAGTACCTGTAAGTATGTAACATCATATTAGCAAATCTGAAAAAAATACAGCATATTATTTATCTATCTAATCTAACTGCTCTTGTCATATTCAAGCATTATTCCAGATAGCAAAGGTTGTTTATATTACTTAGAGGTTAATACACTGCAGAGGAGTGCCTGCTTGTTTTAATAAAGGCCCAAGAACTTTAGACATATATAATTTCCAAAATTCATACAAACATGACTGTTATAAATATAAAAATCAGCCAACAGTAATATTAAATCAGGTTATTTTGAGTGTTGAGTCTAAACTCAAATGACTATACTGTGTCACTTAAAAAAGTGCCAAAACATACCTCTAACCATAATATGTGCAACTCATTATATATTTATATGATACCAAATTAAAAAAGTTGTATTGTGTGTAAAGTTTGACCCTGATCTTACCTTTTATTATTTGCATCTAATAATTGTCTACACATATCCCGACGAAAATCAATACCATGCCTATTCTACACTTCGGCATGTGATGGTATAATCCTCTTGGCCACTGCGTAATAGACACTCATTGTACGCTTTAATATATTTTAAAATCGCTGTGTAATAATTACATTCAAGCTTTGATGATATATTCCGATCTGTTTCGAGCAATAATACTACTATCGTATTCAATGTAATGAATATTCTTGCATAAAGGTCAGGTCGGGTTCAAACTTTACGCACAATATCCAATAAATAAAGTATATTCCCACCACTACAACAATAAAAAAAGTCTTCATGTAGATCTATGAAATAAATCTATTCTACTTACAGCTTCTAATCCAAGGACACTGCCATGTAGAGAACCGTATCTTAGCAACCTTACACCACCAGCATTGGTTGCTAGGTTACCACCAATATGACAACTACCTTTAGCACCTAGATCTAAAGGCATGGTATAATTATGTTCTGATACATAATTGTCTAGATTACCGAGAATACAGCCAGCTTGACATGTTAATATACCTAGAAATAAAACAATATAGACAATTTGAAAATATATGTTATACAGAAAACACCCTTCCTGAGGAATATCTAACAACAGTTTTTACCCATTGTTGCTGAAATCATGTGTTTCAATATTAATAGCTTGGCTCTAAGCTCAGATACTTGTCAATGTTATGGTATATGATTGTTTGTTTATACCAAAGGTAAAAACCCATACATTTGAATTCAGGATGATGTTTACACATGACTAAAGATACAAGACTTTATTTTAAAGAATAGGAAAATATTAGCACAAATATTGCAATTTACATTCTTTTTTCTTAAATGTTATCAAGAACTGTCTACATGATAGTTCAGACAATTATCTAGGACCTTCAGCCCTCATACTTCCATTACCAAAAGTTCTCTGTTTATTATCATGCACAACATATCATCCCGTGACATAGCCTGATGACCCTTATCTATGCTTCTGATGTTATAAGAGAATACAATCCATCAAATAGGCTGGTGATTGTCCCTTGAACAATATACACTATACATGTAGTTAAAATGTAACATGTAACATTGTATTCTGGCTTCAATGGGATACCACTTAAGTTTAAAATTGTTAAACCTACTGATTTTCAAAAAGAGTTTAGGACACTTAATTTTGTATTTGTTGTGGGTTTTTTAATTTCCATATCAAAAATAAAAAGTAATATACCTGATAATGAATCAAAACTTGTAATTTGATTCATTTGTTGTGTAGAAATAATAACTTCATCAAAAACTGGCACACTACCACCTACAAGACCAGTATTGCCTCCCTTTGAAATAAATATAATAACACACAATATTACCTCCCTTTGAAATAAATATAATAACACACAATATTACCTCCCTTTGAAAGAAATATAATAACACACAATACTACCTCCCTTTGTAAATAATATTGGGTGCTGGTACCCTTCTTACAACAAAAGGAATGAGTGTGTGACATCAAATTTTGAGTACCAGGACACAAAGTGATACGTAGCGATTTGCTTAAGCAACGCACCCATAATAACACACAATATTACCTCCCTTTGTAAGAAACATAATAACACAAGATTACCTCTCTTTGAGAGAAATATAATAACACACAATATTACCTCCTTTTAATAAGAAATATAAAAAAGTAATATCTCCCTTTGTTACCACAACATTGCCATTGTAATAGTGATATGATTTTAAATGGCTAATATTTAAAGACAAGACCACTCTGACAAAGTTATGTTGTATTGTTTTCAAATAACCATGCAATATTAAACTAGTAAAATCATTTTCAGAGCTGTAACAATTTAATGGGCATTTTAGCAATGGAAATGTTCTGTATTTGTTCTAGTTTAAGTATACTTACATATATGGCTTATAGTGTCTTTTAGAGACTTAGCTTTTAGTTCATATATCTACTAATAGGCCTATTTTAGCACATTTTCTAGAAAAGTATAAAGTACTTCATAACTATATAATCACCTACCTGAGGTACAACTGCTAAATTTCTTTCATGACATACTTTAAGAATTGCTGACACATCTTCTGTAGTTTTTGGTTTCAACAATAACTGACTTGCTCCTAAAATATAAAAATAAAGCATTCTGAAATATGTATTAGGCATGGGATCCTCAGCATGTAACAAACACTTGTTTTTGTCAAATTCATGAATCAGTACAAAAATCATAGATTCATACTGTCCATAAAATAACTATCAGGTCTATTTGTCAGAAAAAGTTCACAATAGCCTATGAGTAGTAATTGTTAGCCTCTTCACAAATTACTTTAGTACATGACATATTGTTTTCCATTTTCAATATTCTACACTGTCCTATTCTTATTACCATGATAATGTTTACATAAACCCCCTGATTGAAAAACAACGTCTCACAACTTTCATAGAGAATGATCACTCAAGAGATTGCTTCCTGGTCTCCCAGTATTGAGCATTTAAGATCATGTTCCTTGAACAAGGTAACAATGTATGGCTATTGCATGTGATTAGAACCAATGCAGATCAGGCTATCCAATGATTACCAGTAAAACTTGTCCACCTTAGCTACATATACCTATATACCCAAAAAATATTAATGGAAGCTGGTATATTAAAATAGCTCATGGTGATTACAAATCAAGAGTCTGTAGTCTAGTAGAGATGGTTTATACAATCATTGCATGACTTTTCATGTAGATTATAAATGTATATTGATATTAAAACTCAGCAAATATACTTAGCCAGAATACCCCTGCAGTTTTTAATCCAGTCAGTATTAGCACCCTCCAATTCGGATGGATCTGTAATTACACGAGCTGCACCTGGTAAAATTCTTTCAAATGTCGCTACATCTTTGTCAGTGACAGTGGCATAGTTTCCACGTTTAAGATTAGGATAACGAACGCTTGTCAATTCCACACACAATCTGGTAGATCTATGAAAACTCCTTTCTACTAAACCATACACAATTTTTTGTGCAATTTTTGACCTTCGAGATCCTCGAGTAAAAGTTTTTGACACCGAATGAAACATTGTTAACGCTTAAACAATAAATGTTTCAATAAAAATTTACTGTTCCTTTACCATGACACATCGAAACTGTCCAGCATGCACAACATTAATTGTGTAACTATCTGTTATCTTTGACACAGAAAATAATCTAGGAGAGTCAAATAAAGGGAAGTAAGTGCGTTTGGTTTGTTATAAAAACTCGTAAGTCGGTATCAAACCTTAAACGGTTGGGATGCGTTTTTTCGTAAACAGTTGATACAAGTCGAGTGGTAAAGAGTTGGTGTATATCAGCATGAAAGACTGTTTTATAGATTTTCGCAAGGAAATATTAATCAAATTATAAAACGGTGGATTTAAAACCGGAAATGTTTATTGTCAGGAAAATTTTTATCCTCAAAAATAGAACTTTGGCTTAGTGAACACCCACAATAAATCAATACGCCACAATTAAAGGTTACGGTTTAGCGCTGCAAAGTACGCTTCTATATTAATTAATCACCTTTTGAGAATTATTGTTCCTTTTTTCAATGAAATCGATTGAAAAGACTCTTAAAAAAGCTTTAAAATCTCACGATCAGATGTTGTTTTGTTCAGTGAGAACTTACTTTATTCATGTACGATTACATTTACGAATTTTACCAAAATCAGGGAATTATATTATATATAGATCTACATGTCTCTGCCAAAATATTAGATTTTACACAGGCTTAAATTTAAAATGCCGGCGTGGGCCTATCATTTGCAATTTTCGTTCACGTTTGTGAAGATATTTTGCCCACAAAATAACTTTATACGTGTTTTTTTACTCTGTAGATTTTACCTTATATATGGCTCATTTTTGGAATTTCTGTAAAAAACTGTAAAGTATTTCTTACACTTCGTCATTAAGGGTGGATAATTCATGATTTTCATGTACAGACTTCTTTTTAGTACTTGTCTTCCATAAAACATTTAAGGCCCATAAAGACATTAACCTCAAAATACCTATAGTTGTTTTGTCCACTGAAAACACTTAATGCATGACTTGAACACAAACTCTTTACAGATTTAACCTTAGAGTGGTCGTTTTTTGCAATTTCAGTTGGAATTTATAAAGAGTTTTTTATACATCTTCATAAGGTTTTTAAGCACATTGTTTTAGAACCCATGTCCCAAACACATCCTTTAAGACCAATAAAGACATTTAACTAAAAGATCTTAAGTTTTTTGTCCACCGAAAACACTTTATACATGAACAAAAACTCTTTACAAATTCAACCTTAAAGTGGTAGTTTTTCGCATTTTCGGTTGAAATTTGTATTTACTTATGAATAGACGGCTGTCTGTTCGCACTCCACGAAAAGACTTCTGAAACCTTCTGAATAGATAGCTACGATTTTGCGGATAAACTTCTGAATAGACTTGTGAATAGACATCTGTCTATTCGCATTCTACAAAATAATAGACATTTAAAAAAAATGAATGCATTTTTGTTTTTGCGAAATTTTATGCAATCCGTCCAGTATTTTGCTTAATCTGAGACTAATTAAACTACATTCATGCAATGGATAGAGTTTAAACCATGTTTTAAACTTGAGGTTATATTATAAATTAAACTAGACTGATGCAATCGGCACAATGTCATAACGATTGTTAAAACGAGGGAGACAATTGTAGTAATTTTAGAAATTAACTTAAACAAGACAGACAGAATTATCTTCCTTATAAAACAAAACTAACAGATTTTGACCCTGTCACAATATATTATTAGTTCAATGAAATATTTTTTTAGTTCTCAATTCAGTTTAAAAGTGTAAGTTTATCATGCTGTGAAAATATTAATGAAGTACCGGTAATAGCAATGGTTTTTAGAAAGTTGGTGTTTCTGTAAAATGAGACAAGTATGAACTATATGATGATCTCTTAAAAATTTGTCAAAGATATTGAATTTTTGCGGACTAAAAATCATTACACAAATTCCTTCACTAAATTAGACAGACAATAGATGAACATTTCTTTTGGTATATAAATGTGTGAATAACTCGTCTTAATTTGGACAAAATATATGTAAATATTAAAAGTACGAAAATTCGCTCTACCACAGTTTGGTTTCATTTTTTTATTAAGAATGTGCAAATATACTTGCTGATTACTTAGTCTAATTTTGAATATGTACATTTTGAACAATAAATAAACATTAAGGCCCATTTTCGAATGTGAATTTTGTGTTCGACTGACATCCTTCTGCTGTTAATAAAAACATGTTTTATTAATCATTTCACCAATCTATTCTCAAAATCAAATTATATATAGAACAAGCTTTCTTTTGGTGTATAGATGTGCGATAAACTCACTTTTCGATATTTCGTTAAAAAAGAGCAAATCTACATGCTATTTACCGAGTCTTACTTTAAACCACAATTTAGACAAAACATGTGATATTATGCATCATTTTACGCTGATTGTTTGGAAAATGTTTTGACCGGTACATTTTGAATAGATAAACCATAAGGGCATGGTGAGTGAACAAAACAGGCCTATTTTCGAATGTGAATTTGTGTTCGACTGACATCCTTCTGCTGTTAATAAAAACATGTTTTTTTAATTATGTCGCCAATCTATTAAAAAAAAAACAAATTATATATAGAACAAGCATTCTTGAAATTTTCTCCGCGGACTCTGAAAAATTATCCGCTGAATCAACTTCACCATCGTTACACAGCCGTTCTCCAGAAATGGTTACCATTTTGAAAAACACGTGTCTCCAGGTTATATAAGACTATATACACAACGTGAAACAACACTTATGGTTTTAATCATTTGGAAATGTTAATTTAGATTGTTGTTGCTAAAGTGGTACAAAAGAAACATTGAAAACTTACGCCTTTTGGCAAAAGTTTGCTAAGCAAAAACTTAAATAAGTAGAAAAAGGCCGTGTCTCCAGCTCTATTTTTAATATTTGCTTTGAAAAATAATTAATCTAAGGTTTGTTATTGCTTGTAATATGTATTTATTTTCCATATATGGGTAGTGAATTGTATGATTTTAAAGATATTCTACTGATACGAATATGAAATTCTAAGATTTTCTACTTTTTAGGGTTGTCTCCAAAACAGTACTATGTTAACGTAACTATTTTTGCATGGTTAAATTACTTTCCAAAAGGTGTTGTTATTAATTGTTAAACCGTTTACTAATACTACAATGAGTCAAATATCGTGGGAAACAAAGTTTGAATCTTATCTGTCCTAAGAAGAATGAACAAATTAACCCCAAACTCAAATTTTTAAATGTCGCATTTAAGAAACTATGCTTCCATAACGAGCGTAGCACAGTTGCTAGCGACAATATAGGTGTTTTTACATTGAATTGTTGTTTGCCACTGTACATTGGTGTGATCAAGTGCAAGTAACGCGTACATTTATTGTTACTTCTATATTTATTGAGGGAAACTTTAACGGAACATAGGGATTCCGTAACGACTATTCTCCGTAACAAGTATTTGACATGCTATATGATATAATTTATGGAAGAAACAAGCTGTTGTTGTTTTCGATATTCCTCTTTTGATCATTTGATCATGTTAAAAGCAAAATTAGGCCTTAGCACTAACAATTACGGTACATGTGTAAGAAAACATATTTTAGTGCAGGTACAGGATGAAGGATAAATATGAAATTAGTGTAACGAATGACTGTCATAGTATTAATATTACAATTATTAATACATTCATTGACATATTTCTTTAAGTGGAAAGAAAAAATGTTGATGTCTCTTTAATTCAGAATGAAAATTCATTTCGTTACGGAGTATAGAGGGCTTGTTACGGAACATAGATTGTAATAATAACGATTTATGCGATCATTGAATTAAATTGAACGCATTTAACATTATCACAGTACTTTTACTACGTAAACAAACTAACTGAACGTTTTCCAGTCTTATATGAAGAAAATTGATGAAAATAGTTGCGTCCGTGGAGATTTTCATATTTGACACACCTGTATCTGTTTGAAATTTGTAACAAAACAATATTTGTGTAACCAATTTATGCAAAATTATGGTCATAACAACAATAAAGAATATTTAACAAATTGGCAATGTCTGAATCGAATTAACAATGATTCTTACACATTAAAACAATGACCTAAAAAATCAGCATGTCTAAAGATTTGAGAATGTTGATATCATTCAAAAGTTTCATTTTATCTTGTGCGTTATCAGTTGAAATTTCCAGTTATTGCTTCGAAAAAATGTCTTCACCACTGATAACCAATATCAACATGAGCACCCATCAGAGACGTTGCACAAATACAATTTTAAACGTCTCTTGCACCTACGACACATATATTCAAAATCCGAATAAAACAGCTAGGAATTTCGGAACGCATAAAATATGATGGAATATCTTATCAAATTTCTTTAAAGACCACATCTGCTAAGCTAACTTTAGAAACCATACTATTTATTATTATTTAATGAAATTCTTACTTTATTAACTTTTATCATGGGGTAAGAAACAAGTAAATACTTTAATAAGTGATTGCAGTATTTTAATGAAAATAAAATATATTACAAAATAAATTTAGCAATACCAAAGTGTTTGCCAGTTCAATTTTAGAAATACTTTGTAAATACACATATGACAAAACAGTTTCCTTTCATTTTAGGTAAATATCAAATGCAATGTTTGACCAAAGTTAAATTTATGCTAAACTATGCATAAAATTTATAAAAAATGTTTCTGGATTTGATTTCATTCCAAAAAAATGTGATTGTTAATATAAAATGTTTCTCACTAGTTTTAGTCTGATCGCGTCCTCGAGTTTTAATTCGCCCGAATTTAAAATTACCCATTTTACTGCATAATAGTTATTTGGCCTACACGGTCACCAAAAATTATTATGTCAAACCCAAACGAATGGGTTGTTAATATAATCATTTCCCATCGTGGTGCTTAGCATATGTTCCGTAACGCCGCTTTGCGTAGTAATTTTTCGCAAATAGCTAATTTATTGACTATTTATAATGTTCATCACGATCAGTGTCGTATATTTCATACATCTACATGGTATACACACTAGAACATATCAGTAAAAGTGCATTTTAGTTAGGTTAATACCATCATACTTACTTCATATGTCTCATTTGTTATATTCAAAGCTCAGTATTATTGTAATTTTGTAATATGGCAACACTTAAACTTAAATTTTGTTAAAAACATAAGGAAATACTCTGTGCTGTTAATAAATCATACTTTTGTATTGTTTAATCGATATTAAAATGCAGTTTTGTTCGAGTTGGCAAGACTTTCGAATATTTACTATGTTCCGTAACTCCATGGCACATCAAATATGTCATTATGTATGAGCATACAGTGTCATGTTTCAAACTAATTTACCTTTTGTTTTGTGCCTTATATGTTGTAGTTTTCATCAATTTGGAAAAGAATGGTCCACATGTCTGTATGTGACAAATACACATGTTGACATAATTGTGTTACGTTATCTTATCTTAACAACAAAAAATGATGATGACTTCTACATGCGCTATTCTGACAATCATGTATATATTGCGAAGTAGTTTGCTTAAATTTGTTTCACTACTCACCATTGAATGATATTCCATACTTACATGGACAGAAATACAGACTTGCATTTTAAAACTAGGTATCTACTACTTGAGCTCGTGATTCTATGCTCCGTAACGTAGGAGTTGACGTATACTTTTTGAACTCGTATATCTTTCTCAGTCTTAGAATGGTGTGCGTTATATTTTTGTTTCGAGACCACGAAGGTTTGAATTTTGCAATTATGTTAAAAAATAAATGTTTACAGTAAGTTCATTTTTCGACATTTCACTTTTCAAAATGGTAACGATTTCTGGCATTCGGAACATCCTCGGCCATTCGCTAACGAATAACCTCGGACATATTTAGGCGCCATTTTGAAACTATGTAAACAACTACACGATCGTTAAGGCGTTGACTTAAGTTCCGTTTTTAATCCGTAAATTTAAAATTACTCAGTTCAATGATACCGATGAACAATATTTGGTTCAATTTGAAAAAAATAAATATGTTTAAACAAAGTTCTGTGTGTATACTACAAGAACTATTTTGCATAACCGTTACGTGCTTCGCCTCGCGTAGGTAGAAAAATCACCAAAATTTGGTGAAGACCCCCCACGAATCCTCCCGAGATTATTCATTCATGAAAAGTCGAGGGTGTTCCGAATGATTTGACCGCATTTGGCCGCAGAATATACCTGTCCCGTTTCAACTTTGCTCACGAAACAAAACAGATTTTGATTTAGTTGTTGGGTCCTCTGAGACCCTTGATATTAGTAGACCACATAAATAGGGGCCCGCCGCGGCTTTAACTGAATGACCACCCGAATACACGTTTTATCATTTTGCTAGGTCTGTCTATATCATTTAGAGTTCATGTAAGTTTGAAAAAAAGTAGACAGATTGTAGGCGGAGCTTAATGCCGGACTACTTGCAGACCAACAGTTTACGAAAAAAACGCATCCCTTCACTTTACCATTCGGAACACCCTCGACCTTTCATGAATGAATAACTGTGTACTTTTAAATTTACGGATAAAAAACGGAACTTCAGTCATCGCTTAATGATCGTGTATTTGTTTACATAGTTTCAAAATGGCGCCTAAATATGTCCGAGGTTATTCGTGTAGCGAATGGCCGAGGATGTTCCGAATGGCGGTCAAATGTGCGGTCAAGAAAGTGCGGCCAACAAACTGCGGCCAATAAAGTGCGGCCAAATTATAAAATGTTTGTATCGAGGTTTTTTTACTTTTTGAGATAATAAATAATTTTTAATTGAATAACATTCGTTAATATTGTGTATCTCTAAACTTATTTTATATTAATGAAAATTAAAAACAGAGTAGGAGTCAAGAAATTTAGAATATTAAATCCATTGTCAAAGGGATGTAAATCGTATAGAAGTGCTTAGATTTGTTTAAGATAACTAATTTTGCGTAGATTTCATTTCAATTTTACTATTTTTAAGTGAAAAAGATGTTTGCTTATTTCGCACGCAGCAGGTGAATTAAAGCTGTATGGTGACAATATATATACTTGGTATTTTTCATGACACAAGAGAGTGTGGATAAAGATCTAATTCCGAATACGTATACGATATATTGTTGAAAATTGCACAATCGGGCGGGAAATAAAGATCACGTGACAAACATAAACGATAGGCTCAACTATTTGTTAAACGGTGATGTGACCTTTTGGGAAATAGAATTTATTTTAAAAAATTGATATTCTAGCGGTGAGGGTCACTACAACTTATCAAGAAATCGAATTTAAAAAAGATAATCGTGTATGTGAGTCAAGAAAACAAAACAGATAATGTCGGAATAAAATCTTTAGAGGCACAATAGGAATTTAGCATTTTAAATTTGTAGGGATATGACTTAACTGATTCAAAATCACATTCAAGAGATAAATAATGTGAGCAACAAGTTTTATTATAACAATGATTGGTAACAGTAAGCATTTTGTCTGAAACTTATATAAAATAAGGTAATTGCAACTATCAGTTCTTGTATAGTGTCCCTTTTTTGAAAAATTACATGACTGAAAATTAATGAAAATGTTCTTATGTGTACAGTAATTAAGTAAGACAGTAAATTGATTATTATAGAGACAAGCACACATTTACAAGTATGATACCTTACAGAGTTTCAAATTGATAAATTGCACTTTTTTGATCGACCGTCAAAAGCTTAGAAACAATACATATTCATGCAAATCGTTATCGATCTATGGCGAGCATCAGTGGTAAAATTAGAAGGATTAGGGGTCACCACTCTCAGAAGTTAGCAATTTCTATTTTAGTCTTGGCAAAACATACAACAGAGTCAATTTTTGTCATTAAACTTCATTTTAACACGTAGATATCACTAGAGTGATTGAAACTTTTATTTTTTAACTTTAATCTTAATAAGTTTTTAAAGTGTACATTAGTGTAAATAGATGGTGATGGAATATTTTCAACATGTGTTATTGTGGTGTAGGGTATCCAGACTTACATACAGTGAAATTAGAGGAGGCTACGTTAGAAGACGTTTCTCCCAGATAGGAGGTATTGATCCGAAGATAACCAGATATGCTCCCATTCTATTGATTGGTCGATCAAAAATATTTTTTCTCAAGTATGTAGCAAACGTGCAAACACTATACAATAAATTCTTATTTCTGTTAGAATTGTTGATTAAAATATCACTTTTCTCTTCAAAATACATAATTAAATAGATAAATCCTATAATGGCCTTTAATTGAGTAAATAATACTAAATAGTAATAAATACGTGTTATTCAGTACACATGTTTGATGTTAAATGTATGCCGAGTCAAACTGTGAAAACGCAATTACAATTTTGAAATCATAAGAAAATCAACATCACTAAACAATACTTAACTGTAACTATGGTCAAAAAATTAAAAACAACAACACATAATTGTAACTATTTTCAAACTTTTATTCAAAATTTGCCAACGTGCATTCTTAATTACATTGAATTCGAGGGAGGAGATCATAATAGTCACCATTCATAAATTTATTCATCCTTTTTTAAAATTACAATCTTAAAATATTTTCACAACAACGCCCTTCAAACTCATATTATAGAACAAATATTTCATATCACTTTTTTATTTACGAAAACTCGATGCAAACATTGTATAATTTGGCCGCATTTTATTGGCCGCAGTTTGTTGGCCGCACTTTCTTGGCCGCACATTTGACCGCATTTGGCCGCAGTTTATACCTGTCCGTTGAAACGCATGCAAAAGCTCGATACAAAATCGTACAGACATTGTGTTGGAAAGAACTGCATAAAAAGTTAATATCTAACAAATGTGTTAAATCGTTGGAGTTTTAAGTCTTTCTGGGTCGAAAAAATTGATATGAGTGGTACACAGGTATTAAATAAAGTTTTAAGCATAAAAAATCAGAATAAAAACCCCGAATGCAGTGTATACAAAAACTCTTTACGATCTTTCAACGGAAAATTGCAAATCTGCAATATTTTAGTAAAATTGGTAAAGAGATTTCGTTTGGCATAAAATAGAATAATTATGGAACTCAGGTTCTAAAAAAACGATAAATATTAGAATAATGAGCTTGAATAAAGTGTATACAAAAACTCTTTACAAACTTGAACGGAAAATTGCAAATCTGCAATATTTCTAGTAAAATCGGTAAAGAGTTTTCGAATGGCATAAAATGAAATAATTATGGAACTCAGCTACTAAAAGAAAAACTTTCTAGATGAATATCTATATATAATAAGAAACCAAACAAGATGTGTGCATAAATCCAATACAAATTCAACAAAAATTGCAACCCCTTTAAGGTTAAATCTTAAAGAGTTCTTGTTTGTGTATAAAGTTTTTAGTGGACATTTTTTAGTTAAATGTATGGAGCACGGGCACTAAAATGGTTTGTTCATAAAAATCTGAACTTTGAAAACTAAAAAAGATGTATAAAAAACTCTTTACCAATTTCAACTGAAATTGCAAAAAAACGACCGCTTTAAGGTTAAATCTACAAAGAGTTTTTGTTCATGTCTATAGTTATTTCAGTGGACAAAAACTTCGTCCTTGTGGGTCTTAAATTATGTGTTTTAGACATGGGCACTCAAAAAAGAGGTTTTTACATAAAAATCGGAACAAATGATGATGTATAAAAATCTCTTTACAAATTATTTCAACGGAAATTTCAAAAAACAACCGCTTTAAGGTAAAATCTACAAAGCGTTTTTTATTCATGTATAAAGTGTTTTTCAGTGGGCAAAAAACTTTGGATCTTTTGAGTTGAATGTCTTTCTGGACCTAAAATGATGTGTTTGGGACACGGGTACTTTAAGAATTTTACTTAGAAACCTCGCGAAGATGTTTTGAAAAAACTCTTTACAAATTTACACTGAAATTGCAAAAAACTACCACTTTAAAGTTAATTATGTAAAGAGTTTGTGTTCATGTCTTTTCAGTGGACAAAAAACTTTAGATCCTTGAGTTTAATGTCTTTCTGGGCGACTGGGCCTGAAATTATGTGTTTGATACATGGGTACTAAACAAATGTGCTTAGAAACTTAATGAAGATGTATAAAAAACTCTTTACAAATTTCAACTGACTTGCGAAAAACTACCACTTTAAGGTTGAATTTGTAAAGAGTTTTTGTTCATGTATAAAGTGTTTTCGGTGGACAAAAAACTTAAGATCTTTTAGTTAAATGTCTTTATTGGTCTTAAATGATGTGTTTGGGACATGGGTTCTAACAAATTGTGCTAAGAAACCTAATGAAAATGTATACAAAAAACTCTTTATAAATTTCAACTGAAATTGCGAAAAACTACCGCTTTAAGGTTGAATTTGTAAAGAGTTTGTGTTCATGTCTTTTCAATGGACAAAAAACTTTAGATCCTTGAGTTTAATGTCTTTATGGGCCTTAAATTATGTGTTTGGGACATAAGTTCTAAAACAATGTGCTTAGAAACCTGATGAAGATGTATAAAAAACTCTTTATAAATTCCAACTGAAATTGCAAAAAACGACCACTCTAAGGTTAAATCTGTAAAGGATTTGTGTTCAAGTCATGCATGTTTTTAGTGGACAAAAAAACTATAGGTATTTTGAGTTTAATGTCTTTATAGGCCTTAAATGATTTGTATGGAAGACAGGTACTAAAAAAGAAGTCTGTACATGAAAATCAGGAATTATCTGCCCTTAATGACGAAGTGTAAGAAATACTTTAGTTTTTTACAGAAATTCCAAAAATGAGCCATATATAAGGTAAAATCTACAGAGAGTAAAAAAACACGTATAAAGTTATTTTGTGGGCAAAATATCTTCACAAACGTGAACGAAAATTGCAAATGATAGGCCCACGCCGGCATTTTAAATTTTAAGCCTGTGTAAAATCTATTATTTTGGCAGAGATAGATCTAATTCTCTGATTTTGGTAAAATTCGTAAATGTAATCGTATATGAATAAAGTAAATTCTCACTGAACAAAACAACATCTGATCGTGAGTCTTTTCAATCGAAATCAATGCAAAAAAAGGAACAATAATTCTCAAAAGGAGATTAATTTAGAAGCGTACTTTGTAGCGCTAAACCGTAACCTTTTATTGTGGCGTATTGATTTCTTGTGGGTGTTCACTAAGCCAAAGGACATTGAATAGTTCTATTTTTGAGGATAAAAATTTTCCTGACAATAAACTTTTCTCGGTTTAAATCCACCATTTTATAATTTAATTAATATTTCCTTGCGAAAATCTATAAAACAGCCTCTCATGCTGAGGTGTGTTCAACAATGCAGGCGCTCGCTTGAGCGCCCGCCTCGCGAATTGTTATGTTATTGAACGACTGCGAGCGCTCATTCTATTAATAGAAGAAGGTGAAGATATCGCACTCAATGTAAAAAAGTGGACATTTTCACAATTTCAATGTCGCTTCGCCCACATTTTTTTTAAACAGAAGGTATCTGCAATTTTTTCTCATTAGATGATGTATACAACATATATGTACCTCCAACAAGAGTTTTGTCCCATATTGAACATACTTTCTTGTGAAAACTTTAATCCAAAAATACAAAAACTGTTGATTTTGAATATAATTTTGAAATAATATACCGTTTTGCTGCAAATGTTGCCTTTACTAGTGGTCATTTGGGGTAATTCAATGAAAACATAACCTTCCGAAATCAGACAATAAAATTGGCGAAAATTAAAAATTATTTTCTTGTGTCCCCAAATTGGATGTAAGATACGTTAACAGTTATGGACAACATGCATTAAGTCCAAATATTTGCAATTTCACTCGGATTTATGCCAATATAAACTCCCAAGTGGTTAATGTAAGAGATAAAAAAGGCTTTTAGCGTCTAAGATCTAATACGGATTAACCATATTTTTAAAAAAAATGAAAAATTAAAGTGTTACTGTAAGATTTAATAACATACGTTAACTTTTCATATGTTACAACACATAAGCTAGTACAGAAAGCAGGCAGAGTTACCTAATTTCACAATGCCTACTTCATGCAGGCATAATCCAGAGGTATTTCATCCTCGAAAAGTGCGATATGCTTACTTTATGGTAAAAAATAGTAAATGTCAATAAGATACGTTAACATAAGATACGTTAACACGTACCTGATATTTCCATATTTATCGAAAATAAATCATCTTTGGATTTACTTTCTAGCCAATTGCATTGCTAATTACCGAAATTTCCGCTCAAAACAGAAGTTGTAAAGTATTCCTGGCGATTATGATGAAACAATCAAGCATTTTATGACAACTCCAGAAAACTGAAGCGCTCTAGTTATTTTTTATATTTAAGACAGTTAAACTTGCTTTTCATGTGAAACAAAGACAAGTCAGAACAATTGTATGCATTGTACATGTCTTATTTGCTAATTGATACCAACAGACATGAACAAACTTGTTCAACGTTTCTTACTCAATATTACCGTATCTTACACTGTTTAAAAGACATGATATAACAAGCAAATACAAACTTATAGGATGTTAACCTATTAGTATTATAAAGTAAAAGGGACAACTTTTGATATAAAACCTAAATAAAGCATTTCTTTCATTGAGTATTTGACAAAACTTATACATTGTAGTAAAGGTTAACGTATCTTTCTTTCCAGCTTATGTATCTTAAAATACTAATGTACAGGAGGTGAAAATAGACTAGAGCTTAATACCAGCAAGGGTACAAGAAATGAAAAATGACAAATGGTCAAATATACCTCCTGAATATGGAGCAAAATTAAATGCTTAATCAAACAAAGTAACAATAAAATGTCTGAGTATTTCAACGAAAGAAAATTTATCTGCAAAAAAACCATTCCGAATGATTTAGGAAAAAACAACAACAGAAGAATGCATTACAAATGAGGCTTTTACGCACCCAGTACAATCTACAAGTTTAAATGAGAAAGAAAGATAAGGTTTCAGGTAAATTCAATATTGAAAAAGTTCTGAATAGAGTTTGAGCAAGTATATCAGTCCAATGTACACGACAAATAGACGAAACAAGATTGTTTTTACAAAATGCCAATTTGTGACCTAGAAAAACGAAGGGCCGCCTTGTAGATTTAAGACAAAGGTCAGCGGCATACAAAAGTTGGTCTTGAAATGATCAGGTGAAAGCGCTTAAACAAAATTATAAACCTTTGTTAAAAAAGAAAAATATACAAAAGTCTTAACATGAATTCAGATTGTAAGGAATTACCATACGACTAAAACTAATGGAAACAAAACATCGTCCAGTACAACAGGATCTAAAACCAAATTAAAACTTAATGGTGCAGGTATAGTTCCGGACATATTTCCACAGAAACTCAAGAAACACTTTTTATGCAAATAATGTAATCGAAAAAGTTTAATTTCATATAACAACGCCACGGTCCAAAACGGTACACCACCAGAAAGAAGGACAAGTTGAAAATATATTTAGATAGTTGGACTTTTAAAACAAAATGTAGAGCCTCTATCTTGTTGAAAAACAAATCGACTATTTTGTTGCCATAAAGCTGACAGCAGCTGTCTAAAGAACTAGATAATATGTAAAGTTATATGAAAACGGACCATATATTTTGAACTCTTAAGTCATGAACTGTTTTTGATAAATGAGTAAGATACGTTAACAGATACAAAATAAATGTTTACAGAAAAATCAAATAAATATGTCTTCTTTCTGATAAATAAACATATTTGAAGCAAAAGAGCTAGCATTGTTTTGATTTTAACATAACTTGTGCCTTAACGAGAACGTCTTTTAAAATAAACTTATGTGAATTGAAAAAGTAAGATACGTACGTTACCTTTAAGTTTACCAATGTGAACATTTGATTGTTGTCTAAACAAACTAAGTTTAATTTTAGATTATCGTTTTGAAGTGTTTGTAAGCAAATGCTAGCATAATTTTTGCTTATTGATTACATTTACCTTAAATATATGTTAATACTTTTTAGTAAGATACGTTATTATTTACCTTGTACAAATTAAGTGATTAAACCTTACACAAGAAACATAGTAGGGGCATTAGAACTGGGTTTTAGTGTGTTCTTACATTGACTTCTGTGCTACGATTTTCTTGTTTTATTAGCGCGAGTATTACCTGAATAAAACGAATTGATTTAGAAACACCTTCAAATTAAAAAACAATCATTGTGTTTATTGTTAAATCAAGGACAAATAGAACTTCATGTCTTAAGAAATATATGAATAATTGTCATAAAGTTTACCGTCATACTATGAAATACCTTTTAATAAATAATGATTAGATTTGCTATTGTCTATCGGTTCTAGAAATTTTATTTTAAAAATCTTACCGTATCTTACTTTACATTTATACTACTTTTCGTTAAGCCATGACAACTTTTAGTACAGTCCTTTATAAAATCTCCGATGCGTATTTTCTACTTCCAAATAGGTTAATGTTAAAGATTATAATGATAAAAGATGTTAAACTCTTACTTCATTTTTTATCAATTGTCAAATCCTAGATGTCCACTTTTTTGACATCGAGTGATCGGTCAGTCAGACCGTTTGTGTACAGAATGGCGAGCGCTCGCTATAAAAATCCAAGACGAAGTCTAACAGCACATTATTAAATCAAAGTACTGAAAGTACTGTCGGAAGGAATTTTTGAAGGATTTTATCATTTTAGAGTTCAAAGAAACTATTTCGATATCACTCATTACCTTCTTATCATTCATAGTCAACTGTGTTTCATATTTCATTTTACAGGCCCATTATTCTACTGATCGAGGGGTTGTAGGTTTGATTCATGGGCGGGGCATACTTTCGAGGAGCTTAGTTATGAAATAATTTCTACGGTAATTCTCCCTCCTACCACTCAGTCACTGATGCGATTTGTTTTTGGTTGACAGCTAGATCCATAGATTTTGCATTTTCAGGAACAGTGAGTGGATGAACTGATCTCCGTGATATAACCTATAAAATATGTGTTGCTATGGCATTAAGGCCACAACGAATTGATCATATGTTCTATGAATTTTGTCTCAAAAAATGGAGCGAGCCAGCAAAAAAAGGGAATAAATGTGTGATATTTTCATGAGCATTTTTATACAAATGGAAAAATGCATGTTAAATATGAACTTTATACAGAAAACCACATAATAACATGTAGTTCAGAAAAGCATAATAAGTAACTTTTTAGTGTTTATACCAGTTGGTCATTTATTCAGCATATTGATGTGATACAATCATGTACATTTAAAGGTAAAATATGTCAAAATCTTTCTTACTTGAACTTTATTATTTTGATATTGGGGTACAGGGCATATAGTTTTGATTATTTTGCAGGTTGTTGTGAGAAAGATTATTTGCAGTTAACATGCGTAAATGCTTTTAATAGGGTACATACATCATAAATGACTGTATTTTTTTCCATTTGCATTTACTATACTGCATAGCTAATACATTAAGTGAATTCATTCAATATCAACATTTAATTAAAAAATTCCAATATTTCGGCACAATTTAGGATCAGCTCGGCTAACATCATGGTAGATCAAACCTGTTGATTTTGGTGTTAAAGTAAAGTCTTAATGTTGAGTAAATAAGAGATTGACTCAACATAATACAACTGCTCAATATTATTTAGTAATCCAGAATGAGTAGCAGCTGAGCACCCCCGTAAATATAAATGGACGAGTCTTGTTGACTTTTTGAGTATAAATAAAGTTATATTATTTGGATAATATGGGAACGACTAAACAACAAACAACTACTTAGATTAATTAAGCCATCATGTATGAGGATTTTAGAGTCAGCATCCCTATAAAATAAAAATGGACCAAACTGGTAAACTTTAAAGTGAATAAATACAGGCTAGTCATTTATGCCAACTATGCTATAGACTAAACAAGAAACAACTGCAACATGTAAATAATTATGTACCTAAATTATGTGGAAGAAAACAATTACATCAGAACCCTTCTAAAATAAAAATTGACTAAATCTTTAGGTATGTAAATATAGTCTTGGGGTACGTTATGCAAAATACAACTTTATTTCAAAATAAGTCGGTTGAGTATTTTGGGGCATTAACAATTATAATGTTAAATATTCTACCCCGTCTTACCTGCTTGTCGTAAATAGTATTTTGAATTATTTTTACACAGCGGGGGAACATATGACGTCACATAACCAGAGCTGTGTAGAGTTGATGAAAACATCAAGTTTACGTCAGTGTTCAACTGATGATCATGTGTTAATATATAGTTAATGGTAAACGTGCATTGCATTTATAATTGCTGTATTCATTTTATAAGTGAAAAGTAACTAGAGCAATTTTCATTTTCTGAATTTTAGGTGCGTAAATCTGACGAACGTGATCAAATTTTCGTACCCTAAACCAAAAAAAAAAAAAATAATAAAAAATCATGTAATATCGTTACGCGACTAGGATTCGAACCCGCAATCTCATGATTAGAAGTCTGTCATGCTAACCACTACGCCACTGCCGCGACATTAACTAAACAAGCTAAATTTATATACATAACAATTGCGTGGCAGATAGAAAATGCGCAAGAATACACAATAACTTTTCTCCGTACACAGATAGAATAAAGTTTGATTAAAGTGAAAAAACATTGAATATCATAATTTTAAGTATTTGTTTAAATTTGTATTTTTTCAACTCGTCTGCAATTGATAGAATACACATTTTTCTGTTGCTCTATTTTCTGGGTCGCAACAGAGTTCAATTATGCGTTGTTCGTTCTTTTTCAAATTTCCAAGAGCGCTGACATAGAAAGGAATTCAAAAGAATTCCTTCCAAAAAGCGGGTGGGTGAATCAAAATTATTTCTGCTGATACACAATATCTTTCATATTTTTTACCATACATAAATCATAGTGAATCAATTTACTGTACCAAATAAAGGGTACATTTAGTGTATCACATGCATTGCGTGGGTAGTTTATGTGAAACAAGTAACACAAAAGTTTGCGTCCACTTTTCAGAAAAATTCTTTGATATATATTTTTATATTTAGATATGGTCGTGATAAAATGAAAACAAATTTCATTTATGCGGCGCATGTATAATATTCAGCATCTGACACCCTAGCTTAAGCCTGTTTATTGTAATCATTTTCTATAATGGATTTTGTTTCGTATTTTTGAAGACTCATGCAGCTATAAGTAAAGTGATAAACAAAAATAAAACTTAAGAGCTTTTGAAGTATTCAGTTTTCAAATTTTAGACTAAGGCAATAAGAGTAAAGTGAAAGTATCTCCGCACTTTTGGTGGGTATTATATATAAAATCTAAAACAACATTATCTAAATAGACATATCAATAATAATAAATTAACTAATAAGTTATCACCAATGAACCGTATGGCTAATACAAGTATTCAATTCATAATCATATAATTCGTTAAAGCGGTTTAAAGAATAATCATGGTGATATTTGATTGGAACTTTTTCATTTGTTACAATTCTGAACATTTTGTTTGAGAAAACAGCCATCTTGGATTTCCTAGCATGAAGTAAACCGTTCCCTAGACCTTTTGCGCTACAAAAATCGCTTTTAAAAAGCGCTAGCAAGAGATCGCTTTGCGGAACGTACCCCTAGCCTTTAAAAAATAACGTATAAGTAGCACGCTAATTTTCTGCAGCAATGTTTCATTACTTAAATTTCAATTATTAGCAGTTATCAGTATTGATCTACATGGGGCATACTGGGGGTTATTAAATAGTATGATATACTAAACCGAAGTTTAGATCGATGTAAATCCCTTTGAAATACGATAAATACACAGACGGCTTGAGATTAATTAAGCATTGGATATTTCGTATTTGGTTATTTTAAATCTGCTAAAATTTTTTCAATGTAACGATTTGAGTACCGGTACCAAAACGAAACGGTATTTACCGGAATTTATATAACAATTTATAAGCGAAACACCTCTCGAGCTGTATCGCGAGCGCACGCAAGATAATATATTATTTTCGTATTGGACGATTGGGGACATGTGCACTAAACGATGCTTATTCATAAATTATGTCCGCCATTGTTTTCATCGGTTCGAAACTGTTTTTTTGTAGTCTAGGCATGAATGAGGAAATAAACCAAAATAATGGTCTGTACTAAATAGAATAACGTTATAAACAAGGTTTGTCATATAAATTACAATTTTTTACTTACAATACGCTAAATCAAGGAGCCAAATTCTGACGATTTCCGATCAAGCATTCAATTACACAGCAAAACTTTTGTATCTATTCTGTGACTGTGTGACGAATTATCCAGTCATTATGCAATTAATACAAAGGTTGACTTGAGTTAAATTCAAGCCGAGCAATGCATTAGGTATAAATAATGAATCTGGCTTTCAAAACGATCTTTCTCATAGAAGCAATCAAGGTAATATCCAGACTATATTTTCGGAAAACCGTTCATTTGGCATGTCCATCGTGCCATAAAAGTTCATCCCGTCAGCCAATTTCATTACACACCAATATTTAGGGGTGAATTATTTTCACAATATTTTACTTTAGTTAGTTTACACTTACTTTATAAACATGTCATTATACAAAATTTACAATGTGTATATAAACTATTTAAAATAAATGTTAAATATCAATTTAAAGTGGTGTGTTTGAATCATGCATCAGTTTTTTACCTATTTAGTGGGCAAGTCCATTGTTTAAAGTACAAAAACACGCATGACCTAGAATACGACCTGTATCTTTATCCTGTATTTTTAAAAGATAGGATATTTTGTATCATATGATTGTACCATGACAACCCTCTACACAACAATGATCATTCCTGTACGTGGCCCCTCAAATAAGGAACGATCCTTCTGCTGTGTCTGCTGGCAGAAGGATAAATCAACAGCAGAAGGATTAATCTTTCTGCTGGGTCTGTTGGCAGAAGGGTTGAATTATAACAGAAAGATGTGTCTGTTGGCAGAACTATAACAAAAGGGTCAGTCCTACTGCTGGGTTTGTTAGAAGAAAGAAAACATTACAGCGGTATGGTAATAAGTATAAATGAATATGTATACAAGAAGTAAATCAACAATAACATGGCCTTTGTTTAAAGTCGCCCTATTAAATTGTCGGATGTCATTTTGAGTTAAAACAGACATTCTTCTGCTGTTAATTAAAACACGCTTTAATTATCACACAAATTCATTCACAAAATTAGACAGACAATAGAACCTTTCTTTAGGTGTATAAATGTGTGAATAATATCGTTTTAATTTGGACAAAATATATTTGATTCGTCCTCAATATTTTTCCTACTCAACTTTTTTGGTTTGAAAATATTCGAGGACGAATTCGATGTTAACATTTGATTCGTCCCCAATAGTTTATGTACTAATTTGTTTTGGTTCGAAAATAATTGCGGCTGAATCAAACCATTAACTATGGATTGGTTCCTAATATTTTTCGTTCTCAATTTTTTTGTTCGAAAATTTTTAGGGACGAGTCATTTGATAACATTGTGATTCGTGGTAAATATTTCGACCTCAACTTGATTTAGTTAGAAAAAATTTGGGGACGAATCAAAATGTAAACAAAACATTCGTCTCATACATTTTTCGTAATCAATTTTTTTCGTTCGAAAATATTTGGGGACGAGTCCTTTGATAACATTCTGATTTGTCTCCAATAATTTTCCACCTTTAATTTTGTTCGAAAATACTTGTGGACGAATCAAAATGTAAGCAAGATTCGCCTCTTTTTTGGAATCATTTTTTGTTCGAAAATATTTAGAGACGAATGAAATGTTGACTTTTTTATTTGTCCTCAGTATTTTTCGACTTTGTGAGGAAGAATCAAAATAAATGTGTTCCTTATATTTTTCGTACTTAATTGAATTTGGTTCAAAAATATTCGAGTACGAATCTTTGTTTACATTTAGATTCGTCCACGATATTTTTGTAACAAACGATTTTGAGTACGAAATATATTGAGGGCGAAACAAAATGTAATCAAAGAACTCGTCCTGAAGAAATATTTTCGGACGAATCAAAATGTAAGCAAGATTCGCCTCTTTTTGGAACCATTTTTTGTTCGAAAATATTTAGAGACGAATGAAATGTTGACTTTTTTATTTGTCCTCAGTATTTTTCGACTTTGTGAGGAAGAATCAAAATAAATGTGTTCCTTATATTTTTCGTACTTAATTGAATTTGGTTCGAAAATATTCGAGTACGAATCTTTGTTTACATTTAGATTCGTCCACGATATTTTTGTAACAAACGATTTTGAGTACGAAATATATTGAGGGCGAAACAAAATGTAATAAAAAAACTCGTCCTGAAGAAATAATTTCGGACGAATCAAAATGTAAGCAAGATTCGTCTCTTTTGGAACCATTTTTTGTTCGAAAATATTTAGAGACGAATGAAATGTTGACCGATTCGTCCTCAGTATTTTTCGACCTCGTGAGGAAGAATCAAAATAAAAAATAAGATTCGTTTCTTATATTTTTCGTACTCAATTAAATTTGGTTCCAAATATTAAAAGTACGAATCTTTGTTTACACTTAGATTCGTCCCCGATATTTGTGTAACAAACTAATTTGAGTACGAAATCTATTGAGGGCGAAACAAAATGTCATCAAAGAACCCGTCCCGTAAAAGATATTTTCGAACCAAAAAATTGATTACGAAAAATATATAGGACGAGTCTTTCTTTTACATTTAGATCTGTCCCCAAATATTTTCGAACCAAATTAAGATAGTTCGAACATACTTTGAGACTAATCCTTGTTAACATTTGATTCGTACCCAATAGTTTTCGTATTCAACTTAATTTGGTTCGAAAATATTTGTGGACGAATAATAATGTAAACAAGATTCGTCTGCATTCTTTTTTGTACTTTTTGTACTCATTTTTTCCGAAAATATTTAGGAACGAATGCAATGTTGACTTTTTAATTCGTCCTCAGTATTTATCGTACTAGACTTAATTTTGTTCGAAAATATTCGGGGGAAAATCAAAATTTGTCCTTTTAATTTTCGTAATCAATTGAATTTGGTTGGAAAATATTAGAATACGAATCCTTCTACATTTTGGTATGTTCCATTTTCTTATCAAATTAATTAGAGTACGAAGAAATATCGAGGACGAAACAAAATGTAACCCAGATGTGTTCCGAAAATATTTCCTGTTCAAATAAAATTTGATTACGGAAAGAATATGGGACGAATCTTGTTCATTTTCCGATTTGTCCCCAAATATTATTGAACCAAATTAACGTTTGTTTACGAATTTAAACAAGATGTCCCTTTAATTGTTCGTACTCGAATAATTTGGTTCGAAAATATTTGGGGACAAACATTTTGATTCGTCCTGAATATTTTTCGTATTCAATTCAATTTGGTTCGAAATTATTTGGGAACGAATCAAAATTTTAACAAGATTTGTCCCTTTAATTATTCGTACTCAATTATTTTGGTTCGAAAATATTGTTTACATTATGATTCGTCCGATATATTTTACCTCAAACCAATTCGTGAATTTCGTTCGAAAAATTTCGGGGACGAATCTTGTTTACAATGTTTCTTCCTCAACAGTTATAGATCGATTATATATGGAGAGGAATCAAAATGTCAAGATTCGTCCCTTAGATTTTGGTATTGCGGGTTTGTTCGAAACTATTAGGGGACAAATCTAATTATATTCGTCACAGCATTTTCATTCTTTCTTTGGCTCGAAAATATTCGGGGAAGAATTCTATGTTTATATTTCAAATCGTCCCAAATATTTTTTATACTTTACTTTATTCGGTACTAAAATATTTGTGGACGAATATTTAATGTTACATTTTGATTCGTCCCTAATGGTTTTGGTAATAATAAAATACAACACAGTTTAATGAGTTTACTTGGACAACAAACATCTCAAGGACAAAGAGTCCGAGATGACTTGTTAAATATCAGGGGCCAAATTATACAATCCACGCGTATTGGGACAACAAACATCTCAAGGACAAAGAGTCCGAGATGACTTGTTAAATATCAGGGGCCAAATTATACAATCCACGCGTATTGGGACAACAAACATCTCAAGGACAAAGAGTCCGAGATGACTTGTTAAATATCAGCTGGCCAAATTATATCAAGTACATGGAATTGGATAACAAGAGTCTCAAGGACAAAAAGTCCGAGTCAACTTGTTAGAAAAATATGGACCAAATGTATAATAAATTCATTGGGGGGGGGGGGGGAGGGGGTTCTTCTTCTGTAGTGATCAATAGTTTTACATTCACCAGTTTGGAAGTCTTGAAGAGTACATCTGTCCATAACATTCTGAAATAAAACTATTTCAACTGAAGAGCGATATTTTGACAGGCTCAACTACAAAAGCATATGTGTCTGTAACAAAACAAAGTCATAAGCATGTTAAATTAAAAAGTCTACAGCAGGGCTAGTATTAAAAACAATCAAATACATTTAAAAATACAATGAAAGTAAACATATTAAATACATCAACCAAAGAATGGTTTAAACTACTCATTGTAACTATTGCAAGTTTATTCAAAAGGCAATATACAACCATCCTTTTTAAAAAAGTTTAATATGGTAACAAGCAACAACATTTTACATCAAATTACCATGCTTTTTCTGCATCACTGATTCTGGGAATTATAGAAGGTTTATAACTTTGTTCTTCCAAGTACTACCTTTCCCTAATTTAAACTAGAACTGCCACCAGTGGCGAAAATACCCCCGCAACGGCAACATTTCAAGATGACCGCAAGTCAACATTGTTGAAGTCCAAAAGGGTAAATGTTGTAAGAAGCATAAAAACCATAAAAAACAGGATGCAAACATCAAATTGGAAATAAACAGCAAATTACAGCATAATTTACTATGGATAAGAAAAAGCAAAATGAACAGTAGTTGTCATATTTCAAATGATTTTTACATGAAAATGAACACCATTTGGTCATTAAGAATGTAAAGTGGAACAACAGACAAAGAGTGATCACATTTAAACTTATCTTCCCAACATTATAAAAAAATTCAAGATTGCCATTAGCTTGTCAATTTGAATTTGAATTTAGGAAAAAATACATATAAATGTCATCAGCAAGAATTTGTAAGCACGATCTTATTAAAATGGGCTGAGAAAAAAGATGTTTGCTTCACAAGATATTGAAAAGACATGTGTGCACAATTTTGCGAAATTTGAGTAAGAAACAGCATACTATACAGTAATTTAAATAAAAATTCAAGATGGCCACCAGTCAGTCATTTTGAATATAAAATCGTGAAGAAAAGTCTTACTTATCAACTGTAATAGTGAGACCTTGTATGCAATTTTTTCTCAAAATCCATATGGAAATAAGCATGCAATACTGTTATAATATCAAATAAAAAAATACAGATGGCAGCCAGTCCGCCATTTTGAATTGGAATTGATATAAAGTGCATGTACACATCAACTGTAAGAATTTGGACTTGTGTGCAAAATTCTATCAAAATTGGTTAAGAAAAAAATATGAGAAATAAGCATACTTACAGTTATTAAATCAAATTAAAAAAATTCAAGATGGCAGTCAGTCAGCCATTTTGAATTGGAATTGATATAAAGTGCATGTACACATCAACTGTAAGAATTCGAACTTGTGTGCAAAATTCTATTAAAATATGTTAAGAAATTAATGAGGGTAAAAAAGGGGTATTTTCGAATTTTCGTGCGTCAAAACCCGAGGTCTCGGGTCTAATTGAAGCCCTAATAGTGAGTCCTTGTACGCAATTTCTTTTCAAAATTTGTATGTAAATAAGCGTACAATACTGTTATTTAATTAAATCAAATTCAAAATGGCCACAAGTTGAATTTGAATTATCATAAACTGCATTCACTCATCAACTGTAAGAATGTGAACTTGTGTGCAAAACTCTATCAATATTGGTTGAGAAAAAAATTCTTGAGAAACATGCATACTATGCAGTTATTAAATTAAATTGAAAAAAATAAAAAAGATGCAATATCATATATAACACAATACAATATTTTAAACAAGTGAGATATGTTTCCATAGTTACATGAGTTTTGTATACACCATTAAATCATGGTATATAACAGCTTCTATTCAAATACATTAAGAAATAAACATACTACAAATGTATTAATTTTTTGGGACAGACCACGCTTCCAACCAACCAACCAACCAACCAACCACCAGGGTGATTCCAGTATACCCCCGAAAACTTCGTTTGCGGGGTTATAATGACGAAGTCTTAGCCATCAATGCACGAGTAACCAAAGGTGCCCGTCGCGTCGGAAAGCCAAAAATTTGTTTAATAAAAAATTAAGGTCAAATGTGATGCGCGCGCATCCTCATTCAATAAAATGGTCGACTCGGGAGATAAACAAAACTGATTCAAGTAAAATGATCGGTACAATCATAGCAAGGGGGCGAGAAATTTGATATTGAGGAAGGAAGTCCATTTTTAAGTTATCTAACACGTCAGTATTCGATTTAAGCGCTAAGCCATTGGAAAAGAGGTGTTTAGTCTGGGAAAGCTGACCTGTCACATCTCTTCCGAGTAAAATTCAGAAGGATTTCATCGAGTTGGATACCTTATATTTTTTTACAAAACAAAGTTTTGGCTTTTGGCTGGAACTTTTGTATTTGATGTTTTTATGATAATTAGAGCATGTTTAAGTAATAATTAACAATTATATGGAGTTTTGTAATGCGATGCGCACCTGTGCGAGTAACTATGCATATTATTTAAAAATCAAATAATATCATGTTTTATATACTAATTTAATTAGAATTGTAACTAAATAACAATTTTTATTAAAGATAAGTTACAATTTCAATACAGCAAGTATTTATAAAATAAAAACATTAAATCAGCAGTAACGTCAGCAGTACAGCAGTAAACCTTTACTGCTAGGATTGATTGCAGTATCTTACTTCTCCGTTTTTCTGTCAGTAAAATGTAAATATGTTCATCATTTTCATGTATAACATTTAAGTTTGTTGTTTGTTGAGTTTAATGCTGTAGCAACACATAGTATAGGTTATATCACAACCATCAGTCCATCTACTCACTGTTCCTGGAAAGGCTAAATCTCTGGATTTAAAAGTTAACCAACTACTAGGTGCATAATTCGATCAGTGAATAACTATTGCCCTTCATGATTTAGAATCAGTGGTAGGAGAAAGAATATCTTCAATAATTAAATTTGACTATCATCATCGCCATCATAACCATTACCATTATGATCGAATGTTGGAGCAATACAACCATCATTTTCAAAAGTTAACTGCTGTACTGCTGAAATTTCTAGCAGTAAGGTTTTACTGCTGTACTACCCAAATATTTATCAGTTTAGCTGCTAGTTAAGTTAAGTTAAGTTAACAAGCCACTAATTGCGCTTGGGTAAAACACTAGGTACATCAATGCAGAGATACATACTTTATAAGTACAGTGTCAACCAAGAGTTTTGAGACAAAGGAATAGATACGGCTTGAATTCTGAAATTTCATTGATTGCTTACTTAAGTACATTTTGTATGGTTGGTGATAAAATGAAAACAATATTTTATAAATGCATCACATTTATAACAATCAGCATGTCACAATACATACCAAAGCCTCTAAAACTATGATCAATGTAATGTCTTTTCCAATAAACAAAGTTCTTATAATACTTTTGTAGACTTAACTATAATTACACCCATAACTAACGACACTTAAAAATGAACTTTTTCAATAAAATCTATTTAGAAGGCCTACAAAAAGAAAATGTCTCCAAACATTTGATTGCCACTGTACAGGAAACAACTCAATTCAAGGCAACTCATGCTGCCTAAGGCTGTCACGATATACCGGTATATTGCAATACGCAGCTGTGGCAATACGAACCGCGGTACAAATTTTACGAACCAGTATTTGGCAATATTTTTTATTTAATTGGAAAATTCTTTTCTTCGCAAGATAAAAGTAGCGAAGCGTTAGTTTTTTATTGTTCACTCAACCGATAGGGGCGTGTTTGATTGGTTGTACGGAACTTGTACAAAACTAAGTCTTCAATCTTATACTTAGGGACAGGAAGTTGTACAAAAAGCATGGCGTCCAGGAGCTTGATGGCTAGGATGTTCTGCAGCTAAAAATATGATTGTTGCTTTCAACTTAAGTGTCTTTTTTATATGCAAAACACATATCCCAGTCCACGATCGTATATATCTATAGAGGCTAGAATCTATCAGTTTCTGCTGATAAGATTTGCAATGTTTCTGTAAAAACAGCACAGGTACAACGTATCTAAAACCTACAATATATCGTGGTACGCATCGTGATACGGTGCTAGCGTATTATTAGTTACACAGTCAGTTACTGACCGGATACGGTGTGATACCGGGTCAGTAAATTAATATTGGGTGAGAGCGTAGCTCGAGCCCAATATTTATTCACTGACCCGGTATCACACCGTATCCGGTCAGTAACTGACTGTGTAACGAATTTATCTTACCGAGTACCCCCATCTGAATTTTAGCATCAAAGAACACGCGCCATCATTTATAAATTTTCCTAATATGGGATAATACATGGTCAGCACGTGACCGCTCTCGGCCAATGAAAAACAAGTATTCTGTACGAGGTAAGATAATGCAATATATCACGATACGCTTCTGGCGTATCGTGACAGCCCTAATGCTGCCCCAAGAGATAACTCAACACATAGGCAACTCAATCTCTGAACAATTCAACCCATATCACATGGTATTATTTATTTGATGGAAAAAATGACAATTTTGATGATAATTAATAAACGATATTTAAGAATAAAACACAATAAAATTATTAGGAATTTAAAGCT
The DNA here is from genome assembly GCA_025267735.1 of Mactra quadrangularis. NCBI lineage: Eukaryota > Metazoa > Mollusca > Bivalvia > Venerida > Mactridae > Mactra > Mactra quadrangularis. The sequence continues at coordinate 33,425,017 of CM046294.1, read as the reverse complement.
AAAATTAAAGAAGAGAATATCATAAAAAAGAACATTGCACACTTGTTTTGTATGTAGTGCAGATTATGGTGGCATATTTCTGCCACCAGTTAACCACATAATTAACTTATTAATTTAATAGTTAAGTTCTTTTCAATGCATTAATGATCATAACAGGAAATAAATGCAAGTTAGTGCCTACAACTGCCATTTAGTATTATTTCACGAGCTATTCTCACTTTTTAAAAACTATAAATACCAAATAATCGTATATTTTGGTAACTAATTACGTAGGATACAAAATGAGTTGTCCACAGGTTGGGTTGTCTCAACCTATGGGTTGAGTTGTCCCTACTTTGGGTCGAGTTGTCCATGGGAGGAGTTGTATAGGACCCTGACATAACACATTCCATGTAATATAAATCAAGGAATATAAGACTTATATTCCTTGATTACTTATTAAGTACCTGCTCTGTATAGTTGAAAGTTCAGGTGATAAAGGTCTGAAGTGTAGAGATTCATTGTTTTATTGTCATCATAACCATTCATAACTACACTAAATACATTCTAGTCCTGAAATAAAAAAGGGAGATAACCATTCATAACTTCACTTAATGCATTCCTAAATTAAATAACAAAGGGAGGTAACTATCAATGTAACGAAAAACATAAGTGAGCATTATTTCAAAGTACAATAAACTATTGTTCAATTTAACTGTCGGTGGGGCATACATTAACTCAGCTGATTTAAATCTAATTTATCAATCAAGAGTACAGAAGTACTGTAAAGAATATTTAAATAAATGGGGTTAATTCATGCCCCACTGAAAATTGAATGCAATTGAACAACAGAATTTCTAATTCTATGTATTTACAGTTCAATTTTCAAAACTGTCAAAGCTTGAATAATTTCATTGTGACTAAATGGGATAATTATATACATTCCCCAAGGCTTAACTAAAATATCCCCACTAAATGCTTATTATACAATATCAAAAGTCCAATTGGATCATGAAACACAGCATTGGAAAATCACAAATGTAAGAAGACAACAATGGTTTAACACATGAACAAAGTCACCATGAAATTATTCATTATATTTGAAATTATGAATATTAAAGGTAGAATTCCCATTATGCTATTTTACAGTCATTCATATTTTTCAAAATAAATTATTACAAAACATAATACTTTTCATTCATTACATCATGTTTATAATTTAGAATGAATTAGATTTATCAAACAAAATTTTGTTGCAATGATAAAAACTTAAAGTGAAATTATTTAAGTTTAATTATCTCCCTTTGATATGAAAGCAGAGTAATTTTAAATTTGTCCATACTAAACTCAAGTTCATATAATTTAAAAACCTGATATGTTGAAAACATGAGAATTACAATTTACATGTAAAATATCAGCTTTCTGAGAAATGTCTAGTGTGATTTTCACATAGTTATGAATTAGGGGGAATTCTACCTTACAAACATGTTCAGTTTTCTTTTTCGGTTCAATTTTCTTTTCAATAATGTTAACAGTATCACTGAAGCTTGACATTCTGTATCGTATTTTTTAAATCCCTCTTGTGACAAAACACAAGTCAGACTTTTTTCAAACAATCATACTGAGTGTCAATCACCTGTGATTAGAACCATGATGATCTAACCTGGTGTATTAGTTTATTTACTTCTAACTACCCCTCTCAAGCAGTCATATCTATTTTACACATAAACAAAAATATATAAGTCAGAGGTGCTTTCCACAACAAGAGCTCCGCTGGGCGGGGCATTATACGCCCGTGTGCAGTCCATGCTGTGTTCTATCTCATATAAAGTCCCTGTGACCTTGACCAATGACCCCAGGATCTCAGAATAGGTCCCATTCTTAACAGGAGGGCTATCCAAAGCAAAGATTTTGAGAACCTAGGTACAGCCATGGTTGATTTATCACCGACACAAAGTTTTCCCATACAAACTTCCAGTGACTTTGACCCTGGGGCCTCAGAACCAAAAGTTCTCGCCCTTGACCCAAAGAGTATTGATACATAAAATTTGGTGATCTTAGGTAAAGTTGGTTGTTGGACAAGGTTTTTCCTCATGATTTTTCTTTTGACTTTAACCTTTAACACAGGGACCTAAAACCAAAGGGGCATATGCTAGACATTAAGGCTACCCTTAAATAAGATTTGGAAAACCTACAACGTAGGTACAATTATTATTGAGTTACTGTCCGGAAAATGTTTCAATATGAATTAAGTCCCTGTGACCTTGATTTTTGTCCCTGGGGTTTCCAAATCAAAAGAGAACATCAAATACCAAAGAGCTATCAACACATTACATCTTGACAAATGGGCTGATCCACATAAAATTTGGTTAACCTAGGTACAATCATTGTTTAGTTATTGTCCGAACAAGGATTGTCCATATGATGCCCCTGTGACCTAGATCTTTGACCCAGTTTTGACCCAAAACCAATTGGGAACATCCTTAACACATGGGCTACCCTCACATAAAATTTGGTGAACTAAATTCAGTTTACTTATTAAATACAGCATTATTTCCATGGTCTGCCATTTTGACTTTGTTAACATATTGATTGAACATTTGAAGTCTCTGCTTGGTAATTTGATATCTTCTGGATGATGGTTTAAACTTGACCCAGGGGCCCCAAAATCAATAGGGAACATCCTTGACACATGGGCTACTCTCACATGAAATTTGGTGAACTTGAGTGCAGTCATTGTTGATTTACTACACATACAATGTTTTTCAATATGATGCCCCTGTGACCTTGACCTTTGATCCAGGGGCCCTAAAACCAATAGGACATAACCATGACACATGGGCTACTCTCCTAAAAAAATTTAGAGAACCTAGGTACATTGGTTGTTCAGTTATTGTCTGGACAAGGTTTTTCCATATGATGCCTCTGTGACCTTGACCTTTGGGTCTGGGCCCCAAAACCTATTGGGAACATCCTTAACACAAGGGCTACATTCACATAAAATTTTATGAACCTAGGTACAGTCCTTGTTGAGTTATTGTCCAAACAAGGTTTTTCAATATGATGCCTCTGTGACCTTGACCTTTGACCCAGGAGCCCCAAAACCAAAAGGGCATATCCTTGACACAAGGGCTACCCTCACATAGACTTTAATGAACCTAGGTAAATTGGTGGTTCAGTTATTGCCTGGACAAAAGTTTCATTGTTTGCCATTTTGACTTTATAAACATATTGATAGAACATATGAAGTCACTGCTTGGTAATTTGATATCTTCTGGTTGAAGGTTTATACTTGACCCTGTTTCCCCAAAACTGATAAGGCACATCCTTGACACATGGTCTACTGTCACATGAAATTAGGTGAACTTAGGTACAGTCATTGTTGAGTAATTACCCAGACAATGTTTTTCAATGTGATGCCCCTGTGACCTTGACCTTTGACAAAGGCGCCCAAAAACCAATAGGGCATAACCTTGACACATGGGCTACTTTCACGCCAAATTTAGTGAACCTAGGTACATTGGTTGTTCAGTTATTGTCTGGACAAGGTTTTTCCATATGATGCCTCCGTGACCTTGACCTTTGGGTCTGGGGCCCAAAAACCTATTGGGAACATCCTTGACAAAAGGGCTACCTTCACATAAAATTTTGTGAATCTAGGTACAGTAGTTGATGAGTTATTGCCCAAACAAGGATTTTCAATATGATGCCTCTGTGACCTTGACCTTTGACCCAGGAGCCCCAAAACCAATAGGGCATAACCTTTACCCAAGGGCTACCCTCACATAAAATTTGGAGAACCAAGGTACATTGGTGGTTCAGTTATTGTCTGGACAAGTGTTTCATTGTTTGCCGTTTTGACTTTATAAACATATTGATAGAACATTTGAAGTCACAGCTTGGTAATTTGATATCTTCTGGTTTAAGATTTAAACTTAACCCTGTTTTCCCAAAACTGATAAGGTACATCCTTGACACATGGGCTACTCTCACATGAAATTTGGTGAACCTAGGTACAGTCATTAGTGAGTTATTACCCGGACAATGTTTTTCAATTTGATGCCACTGTGACCTTGACCTTTGACCCAGGGGCCCCAAAATCAATAGTGCATATCCTTGACACATGGGCTACTCTCACATGAAATTTGGTGAACCTAGGTACATTGGTGTTTCATTTATTGTCCAGACAAAGTTTTTCCATATAATGCCCCTGTGACCTTGACCTTTGAACCTGGGGCCCCATAAACCTATAGGGCGCATCTTTGACACATGGGCTACTCTTACATAAAATTTGGTGAACCTAGGTACAGGCGTTGTTGAGTTATGGTCCGGACAAGGTTTTTCAATTTGATGTCCCTGTGACCTTGACCTTTGACCCAGGGGCCCCAAAACCGATTGGGAACATCCTTGACACATGGGCTTCTCTCACATAAAATTTGGTGATCCTAGGTAGATTGGTTGTTAAGTTATTGTCAGGACAAGTTTTTTTCCCATATGATGCCACTGTGACCTTGACCTTTGACGCAGGGGCCTCAAAACCGATAGGGAACATCTTTGACACATGGGCTACTCTTACATTAAATTTGGTGAACTTAGGTACATTGGTGGTTCAGATATTGTCCGGACAAGTTTTACCTATTTTAAGTCCCAGTGACCTTGACCTTTAACCCTGGGGTCTCAAAATCAATAGGGAACCTCCTCCACCCAAGGGCTATCAACACATAAAATTTGAGGAACCTAGGTTCATCCTTTCTTGAGTTATCATCCGGACAAGCAATTGTCCACGGACGGACAGACGGACAGACGGACAGACGGACAACAGCATAACATAATACGACCGTTTTTTCAAAAACGGGCGTATAAAAATCTTGCGATAAAAATCATCAGAAGTCAAAATTAAACAAGAGCACTGCTGGGTGGAGCATTATATGCCCAAAAGGGTTGGTTTTTTTAGTTAAATTATGCTCCAAAAACTTTTTTCAGTTTTAAGGTAATACTGACCTTAACCTTTGGCCTTGTGACCCCTAGATCAATAGGGTCTTTTACCCAATATGGACAATCATCATATGAAGTTTGAATATTGTTGACCAAATGGAACTTAAGTTATGCTCCAGAAACTGTTTCAGTTTTAAGGTAATAGTGACCTTGACCTTTGACCTTGTGACCCCAAAATCAATAGAGGTCTTCTACTCGATATGGACAATCATCATATGAAGTTTGAACATTGTGGACCAAATGGAACTTAAGTCATGCTCCGGAAAATGTTAACAGTTTTAAGTTAATAGTGACCTTGACCTTTGTCAAACACTCGTGATATGCCAGAAGCTTATTGCAATATATTGCGATGCGCTAGAACCGTTTGCGATTAGTACTACGTTATATTGCTTTGTATACCAAAGACACAGCTGCATAATACTTCTGTCTTGAAAAACTTATTCAACTGTTCAGTAACTAAGTATGTTATATGATTTTGTAGGGATAGTGCCTATAGCAGACTGGAAAAAAACTGGGCATTTTTAATGTTACGGGAACATTCCGAATGCGCCTAGATCTATAAATTCTTAAACTTGAGCTTTAATCAAATAAACCATAGAAAAATGACGTTTCGCTATTTTCATAAACTGAAAAAATAGAATTTTTCAATGAAAATAAAAAAATATCCCTAAAGGCGGGTACAGTACACCAGTAAATCGTGACAGCCCCAACGTATTCAATAACTGTGAAATTATTCAAACTTTGACGTTGATATAAAAATGGACTATACTTTAAAATACATCAAAATTGTCATTTTTATGAAGGAAAGTAGGCTGCTGAGTATTATAATTTATTGTTAAACGATTTTCAAAAATAGTTCTATTTATTCACAGATACATTCGTCAATTTCGTGTTTACAAGATCAATTCATTCATTATCGAGTGAGCTTAGAAAATGAGTGGCATAGTTACCAGCAAAAATGTTGTTTTCTGAGTTCATGCTCGAATTGAAAAAACAAGATCTTCCACAAAATATGACAAATATTCTGTTTCTTTTATGCTTAGTTCTGAGCTTCCTTAGAGGTATTTTAAAACTAATTATAGCATGACATCATTCCTTCTTCACGATGATAACATTTATGTTTAAATATGATATCTTATTTATTATTTATTTATTTATTAGTGTTAACGCCGTGTCAACACAATTTAGGTCATTTTACAGCGTCCAGCGCACCTAACCTAGCTTTCCTGGACCATTGTCTATAACCAGTACTTACCTACCCTTCCACAAGGCCGGAAACTTCTCCATATTATCTTATCAATGGAGGAATATCGACATTATTGTCAAATTTTCATGGACAGGTATAACCTCCCCGGGGGGATTCGAACCTGCACCACCCTGGGGCACGAGATTCCAAATCCCGGCGCGCTACCAACTGCGCTATTGACCCAGGTTCAAATATGATATCATCTTACCATAAAAATGAAAGATTTTCTCTACAATGAAAATATAAGACTTATAATTTCATTGTATATTTTAATAGAATAACACCACATTTATCTATAAAGCATGAAAGAAAATAGTTTAATCAAGTTCCAATGTTGCCAACAGAAAGATGGTTGTTGATTTAACTTGATTTAATACTTTTTATTTGTAATTGGTAGCAAAGCTTACAACTGTTATGTACATAAACGGGTAAGCTAAATATATAGAAATAAGAAAATAGGTGCAAGTAGAAAGAAATATAGTGGTTGATTTCAAATGAGGTAGCGCTACCATTATAGTTACAACACATTAGGCCATGCCACACCTGGATTTTGGTAAGCATCTAAGTAAGCCTAGGTTTTAGAGTCCTCAATGAAAAAAAAATTGTTGGTGAAATTTTCTTAATAATTCCGATGTTCCAGGATTCCATAACAAAATTTCATTCTGGGAATAATGTGTTCAGCAGCAACGTTATTCTTCCTAAGCTATTTGTCCTAATCGTTCCATTAATATGTGGAAAAAACACTCGACATTTTATTATCAAACCATGTGTTTTAAGTCTGAGCTTTAGAAAGTAATTTCATAAGTAATTCTGGCCATTGTTTCATATTACGATGATGTTTTCCATTAAAAGTATATATAATTATAGTGAATTGTTTCTTTTGTCGTAAAATATGCTTTTGTTTTTGTTTGTGTGTTTTTGTGAATAGGTACCTAGGTTTGTCTAACTTGAGTTGATGCTTAACAAAATTCCAATTTGGCATGGCCTTATGTTCTAATTACTATACATGAAATAGAAACCTGGGTCGGTAGCGCAGTTGGTACTGGCTATAGACATGGGGCCAGGAAAGCAATGTAAGGTGTGCTGGACACGGTAAAATAACCTAAAAACTTGTGCTGACACTGACCAGGATAAACAAGTAAATCTGTGAGCTAATGCTCACTAGTGATACCCCCGCCAAAATCTAAAAATATGCGACAAACAGGAAGTAGATGAGCAAGGAGCATGAAATCGCTTTACACCACATGGGACTATAGGATGAAGCAATATGCAAAGTTTCAGGCTGCTGCATGGTATAGTTGCTGAGAAAACTGTGACGGAAATTTTGTAACGGACGGACGGACGGACGCACGCACGCACGCACGGACAAGGGTAAAACAGTATACCCCCCTCTTCTTCGAAGCGGGGGTATAATAACATGAATGAGAGTATCATTTAGCTAGTGACCTGTGTCAAAGATAGTTACAATGGCTCACCCTGCGTTTTATAGAGAAACATAATACACAAAATAATGGATTATACCTGAAGGAGATTCCATTGACTAAGTTGTCCAACACATAAGTCAGTAGCTCATCAACTATGTATTATTTAACCACACCAGACAATTCAGCATCAAACATGATTGTACAATCAATTTGGTGAAAACTAGTTTGTTTATTTCACTCTTGTATCTGAAAAACAAAGTTATATGTTAACTTTTCAGATCATAAATTTATAGGGTCCCAAGGGAAAGCAATGTAGACTTTTTAAGAAAAACAGTTCAAGATTTAGGGTTATGACACAACTCAAGTTTGTAAGAGTAGTTTCCCTTTGATAATTCCAAAATGTGATTATGATATTGTTTTTAAGCATTCGGAACACCTCAACCTTTTATGAATGAATAATCTTGAAGGATTCATTGGGGTCTACCCTGACGGCTTGGGATTTTACTACCTACGCCAGGCAAAGCACAAAACAATTATGCAAATAGTTCTTGTAATATGCACACAGATATTTGTCAAAACATATTTCTATTTTATACAAGTATATTGAACCAAATATTGTTCAGCAATACCATTGAAATGTGTTATTTAAATTTTACAGACTAAAATGAAACATCACTCATCGCTTAATTAATCGTAAACATTTTGTTCACTTCAACACCAGTAGTTTCAAAATGGCGCCTAAATATGTCTGAGGTTACTCATAGCGAATGGCAGAGGAGTTCCGAATGGTTTTCAAGGTTCTGTGAGAAACAGGAAAAATATCATAACTAATATATTCCAAATTCCAAAAGATATGTAACTTCATTAGACCACAGGTTGACATACTTAATTGTTCATACAAAATGCTCCGTAAACTCAGAAACAATTAAGACACACAAGGACTCAACAGCAACTGTGACTCCTACTTGCGAATATGAGATTCTGTGTGCAAATGTGACTTTTGTTTTTCAAAAATGCTAAATGTATGAGTCATTTTGACAAAAAATTATGTTTTCAAACTTTCAAAAGATATTTAAAGATGTTAATTGAAACAAAGATTTTATCAACATTTTTTTAGTCATAATCACTTAATATAGGAAAAAAAGCTATACATGTAACTTTCTATACAAGTTTTATGAATACAACTTTGAAAACATGAGTTTCATGATATAGTTTAAGGTTTAAAAACGTTGATACTTATACTACATGTTCAAGATGAATTGTTTTATCATTTAATATTGTACAAGTACTAGAATATTTCATCAATAATCATTCTTGTTTGTCATATATTACTAGTTGAGAAATTTATGAAAAAAAATCTTATTTCTGTCAGTTTCTAGAAATAGATCATATATGTACAGCATTCTTCTACATAACAAATATGACTTTCTGTAAGCCATTATGGCTTTTTTTGCAGCATTGAAAGATAAAAAACACGATTTGATAGAATGTTATAACTGTTATTTTATAAATTTTCTAAAGTATCTTTGTATTAAAAACTATTTCAAAATAAAATAAAATGTTGCTTATTATAAATGTACTGTTAAGTTCCGCTATCAAGACCAGCAAAATCGATGGTCTTAATAATCGGTCTTATTATGGAGACCCTTTTGTTTACAACTTAAGCACTTAGGTCTTAATAAATGTCAAAAATAGCATGATTTTGAAATAACAAAAGTGGTCTTAATAGCAGCACTTATCTGTGTTATATTTTTCAACCAGTTTCAACCCAAAGTCATATTGGCTCAGTTACTTAAAATGTACAGCATATCTATGAATATTACATATTTTATATCTCTAATTAGGAAACAGTATTATCTTATACTTAGTAAAAAAATTATCATTCTAAACAAAGAAAGAAAATTTTATACTTGCTCAGTTTCAACAAATAGATCAAATATTTTCACAGTGTTGGTCATATAACGAATATGATTATCATTATGAAAATATTACTTAAATAAGTAAATTACAATTGAAGATTTAAAACAATTTAATACATCATGTTCATAATGTATATTTTAAATTACAAAATATCATTTCAGGGTAAATTGTCACATTTTATATATTAAATTTTTTTATATTAAGTTTATAGTAATAACCCAAACTCATTTTAACTTTGTGAGTACAAATTAGGTCTGTGGATCTTTGAGTAAGAGGCGATCCGTTCCAAACGCGATTCACAAATCGAACCCCGAATCACTTGTAGAAGAATACAGGTCGTCCAAGTATATGTTGTGTATATAAACATTGCCAGTTTCATTACACACCAATATTTTTTATGGGGGGATATTTTAACACTTATGTTAGTTTACACTAATTTTTATTACCAGATTATTATATAAAATTTACAATGTTCATATACATTATTTAAAATAAAGTTAAATATCAAAGGTGTATGTTTAAATCAGTAAAATGCCGTTCATGCATCAGCATATTTACCTCTTTAGTGGACAAGTTCATTGTTTAAGTACAAAAACACACAAGGCCTAGAATACGCCCTGTACATAATTTATGTAAAAACAAAAATAAGTGAAGAATTACAGAAGCTTTAAAATTTATAAATTTCATTTTTTCTCAACTGTCAAAACATGAATAATTTACCAGTGGCTTAGTGCTCTTTGTCTTACACTCGTGGTATTCAGATAGTGTGTAAACATTCACCGTGAAATTATTCAAACTGACAGTTGAGAAAAAATGGACTATACTAATGGAAAACCATGTTCTCTAAACATTTCTATTACCAGATGTTTTACAGGCATTTTCCATGGTAACGTTTTTGTTTAAATTAATGTGCATCAATCGAAACTACTAAAATTAAAGTTTTCATCACTCGTTTTCAGAGGTAAATAAGCTGAAACTGTTCTTTCATTTTTTTCAAATTGCCATTCAGATTGCGATCCTACGACATCGGCATTGATTCTCTGGTGGAGATTGCGAATACCCGAGTACTCGGATACTCGCCGCAGCCCTACTTGTCACTGTAGCAAGCTGAAAAGACATAGTTTTCCAGGGTGTTTTTTTCGCTGAATTCTTCTTTAAACCGTAACATTTGTGATGTCATAGTCACATGATATTGCCACGGTTAAATAAAAGATTGCTACAAGAACTAACCTAGGTCAGCAGCTGCTGTTATTAAGATTAATCTTCTTTTACTTTCATCATAGCTTCCTCTATTCTCACTGTGCAGCTTCCTGCATCTTTGTTAAAGGTTTATTTATTGCCAATATTGAATGTATCACACTGAAATATACATATTTAGATATTCAAATAAAAGTTATAGTTCAAGTTTCAGCAAGGTTTTTGAAGTCTACTTCTGGTATCACTTTTCAGTTGACTCTTGACATTAACTTCCCCAATCCTGGAGTCACACACCAACTGTTTACAAACAGAGCAGATAGCAGCCACAGCATACAGTGCATGACTCTAACAGGTACCCATTTACACCTGGGTGGAGTGAAGCAATCACAGGTTATTTTTTTGCTCAAAGAAATTAGCAGTGCCCCTAGAGGTATTTGAACCCAGGACCTCTTGATCCTTAAGCACGCATCTAACCACTTGAGTACTGCTCCTACTACATGTACTGCCAGTCTATACCTTAATCATTTTCCAGCCCTACTCTGCATTAGCCTTTATTTTTATGATTTATAATAATGAGGACTAATATGGGACTTTTGTCAGTTATCTTTCCTTGAAAAAATCTGAAGCAATCCAATTGGTAAGTAGGTCCTTTTAGTTGGAATCCTCTGATTTTATCATTGAAGTCCTATGTAAGGATAACAAAATATTTCATCTTATATCTTTCTTGTTAAGTAAGATATTAACAGAAGTGATGAATTTAGATAGTTCTTTACCCTAACAATACTAAGCTTGATTTTCAAACAAATTAAAGGTTTTGCAGAAAAAGTTATTTGAGATTAATTTTGGCAAATTGATATTGAAAAGTAAGGGTAAAATCCAAGTAATCCAATTAATTGGACCTACCTATTTGAAGAGTATACAAGGGAAATAACGGACTATGGTCCCTCATTTATCAACTGTCTACCAGTATGCTTTTCATAACTGAAGTAATTCTTACCGGCCCTAATACATGTTCATTAGTTTAAGGCAAATTATCTCCCTTTGTACATGACTACATATTTATCGTGTTAGTTCTTTGCACTTGTATTAGTGTCAGAGACATATAAGGTGAACATTCAAACCAGAATTTCCTGGAAAATATCAGTACTAGGATGCTATCCTCTGTAAACAAATGCCAAGTTTCTCAAATCACTTTAAGTCAACTTTGAAAAAAGAAATAAAATAATGAATGCAAAAACTGCTCACTATTTCTTGTCTTGTACAGGATCACAGTTGAAATTATTGAGTATAGCTGATAATATATAACATCTAGATGTCAAACATTAGGTCACCATTGGTAGACACTTTTACTATCAATTTGACCTTATCTTCATCAAAATCTCATTTCAATGCATGCAGTCTTCGAAATTTATCCAGTGAAGCGAGTCCACAAAAACACACTGTCCAGTAACTTTAACAATGGGATTGGTTCTACAATGGTCCACCAGTTTTGTGATGCCACTACTTACCTAATTCATAAGAAATCATAAAGTTTACAAAATAATTCAATGTATGAACAAGAGTACTGCTAGGCGGAGCATTATATGCCCGAAAGTGTTGGTTTTTTTAGTTAAGATGAAGCATTTGTAAGACATGAGAATATTTCAACTTAAGTTATACTCCAGAAACTGGTTTCAGTTTTAAGGTAATAGTGACCTTGACCTTTGACCTTGTGACCCCAAAATCAATAGGGTCTTCTACCCGATATGGACAATCATCATATGAAGTTTGAATACTGTGGACCAAATGGAACTTAAGTTATGCTCAGGAAACTGTTTTCAGTGTTAAGGTAATAGTGACCTTGACCTTTGACCTTGTGACCCCAAAATCAATAGGGGTCTTCTACCAGATATGGACAATCATCGTATGAAGTTAGAATATTGTGGGCCAAATGGAACTTAAGTTATGCTCCGGAAACCAAATTGCTAACAGACGGACAGACAGACAGACGGACGCCAGGGGGTATGACATAATATGCTGGAAATTCTGTCAAGCATATAAAAACAATTTATCCACTTCACTTTGTACAAATGGTCACAAAGGATGTCTGGTCACTTGAGCAAGTTTCACAGTATTTGTGATATCACTTTAATGTGTTTAATCTACCACAGAAAATGTCCTGCTGGAGAGACATGAATAATATAAGAGGAAAAGTTAATGTCCTATGTAGCAATAATCATTAAATTTCTTCTTTTTTATACATCTAGATGCTATTTATGTAAACTTGATCAACTGCAATAAATGCTGCCAGCTCAGAAAACAAGACTGGCAAGTATTGTGTATTAAAATATAAATTAAACAAATATGCAATACAATCAAATTGTTAAGTCACATTTCTTTCATATAAGTATTTGTCCAAACAAAACAGTTGACCCCCCCCCCCCTAAAAAACAAAAAACCTATTACATTTGTATTATCCTAAACTAGACCAAAGTTGAAATAAAATTTGTTAAACATACCGGCGGCTCATTTTCATCTTGTTTAATATGTAACATAACATTGAATCCTCTACTGCTTGACTGAAATACTTTAACACCTTCTTAACTTAACTCAGACTGAAAATAAACCAATAATATAAATTATTTTACACTTTCCAGTGAATTACCCCAGTTTCTTGGTGAAAAAATACTCTTATTTTACTGTTGAATATTTTGAAACAGTGAACACAACTTATTTATGTTATTTCTACTGTCCTATTTTGAAACTCACAAAGAGTAAAATTTCAAGTGAATGCTTTCATTGTTTGAAGATCTAGAATTTGCATGTGAAAATTCTAATTAAGAATTTATGAGTGCAAAAGTGAAAGTTGGAAGTTTTTAAAATACTAAAACCCTACTATCAGAAGACTGAACTCTATAGACAAATTTCATATATATTAAATAGAGTAATTTATTCTCAAAATACTGAAATCAGTATTAATACTGAAAACTGTCATCCATATAAAAAGGCCACAATTTATCCAAATCAATGCTAGATTAAAGGAATTTACTATCAATTATAACTCCATAGACATGTGTGAAGTTATTAGCAAATTCATTCAGTATTTTTAAAGATATAAAAAGTAGCACCTAAAACCTTAACCAAGAAGTGTTAGACCAACACATAACTGAGTATGATAGACCCACCACAATTCTCCAAATAGTTGACCTAAAACTCTATGAACAATAATTTAGAATCTTACTGTGTGTTTAATATGTATTAAAGTAGGAAATCCTGGAAAGAAAACATCAAGTTTGGCTCCAGGTAACATTCCTTTTCTTAAATCTTTTGATTCAATCCTGAATCCTTCCTTTAGTATTTTAGTAAGTCTGAAATTAACAAATTGATGAAATGTGAAAATGAATAAAACCCCTGTTAAAAAAACCACCTTGAAGCAATACATACAGGTCATTTAAATTTACAGGTCACATGTGTTCATGTACTTTAAATAATGGATTTGCCCACTTAACAAGTGAATAAGCTGATACATGGTCATCATTTTGATTTATTGGAGTTAACGCCGTGTCAACACAATTTAGGTCATTTTACGGCATCCAGCACACCTAACCTAGCTTTCCTGGACCCTTGTCTATAACCAGTACTCACCTACCCTTCCACAAGGCTGGAAACTTCTCCATATTATCTAATCAATGAAGGAAAATCGACATTATTGTCAAATTTTCATGGAAGGGTATAACCTCCCCGGGTGGGATTCGAACCCGCACCCCCTTGGGCACGAGTATCCTAATCCCGGCGCGTCATTATTTTACTGATTTAAAATTGAATATACACCACTTTTACATTCAATATTAGTAAAAGTATTGTGTATGTATCTTGTACATTTTATATGATGAAATGTTAATATAATATGATTAAACTAACTAAACTATTAAATTGTGATTATGTTTCACCCCTAAATATTAGTCTTTAAAGAAACTGGCTATGTTTTCATTATGTAATGTATATATGAACCACCTGTAGTTATACGTTGATCTAAGAACAATTTCCATATAGTGTTTACAAGCCAATTGTTGAAGGATAAACTGATAGATGAACTGATGTGATTCGACTACGCAAAAAGTTCACCCAGAGCAATGCCATGGTGAGTAAATAATGTTGGAAGATTGATAAAGAGAACATTAAAACAAAGGAAATCAAACTATTTTCTTGATATCTTAAGCAAATTTTGACAGGGTAGGAGAAGGTCTCCACTTTCTAAACTTGGGCAATATCGAAGAGAAACTTTTTCTTATATCTCATTTTAATTGGTTTTACATCAGACCCTTATAAACAAAAATGATAGAAAACCTTTCTAAATTACAGTGAAAGAATAGAAGCTTAAAATATGACAAAAACTTACTTAGAATGATTAATGGCAATATCTGGAAAGTAGTCCCGCAATGTGGAAGGATACACACCACCAGGTTCCGCAGTGTATTCATACAACAAATGAGGTCCATGACAATTACGACCTTTCTCTTCATCCGTTAACATATGTTGTACAGATCTGATAGCTGATAGCAGACGATTCTAAAATATACAAAATTAGTATACATTAAGTATAGTCGTGTACGCTAATATCGCGGGTTCGGTAATATCGCGGTATTGTCCCTTTGTTGTTATTATTCCAGATGCGCCACCTAGCGAT
Source organism: Mactra quadrangularis (assembly GCA_025267735.1). Lineage (NCBI taxonomy): Eukaryota > Metazoa > Mollusca > Bivalvia > Venerida > Mactridae > Mactra > Mactra quadrangularis. Next base: position 33,409,590 of record CM046294.1, on the reverse strand, counting down.
GATTGCAGTGACGCCATTTTGTAGGTCACATGTCATCAGTTACGTATACAAACAAAAATTGATATATGCCGTTGGAAATGGTTAATAAACTTACTTTTTCTTCAACCATCAATAAAATTGAAATCCCGAAAATGTTCCGTACCACCATGTCACCTAAAACTGCTTTTATTCAAAGAAAACCCAGCCCACCACTCTGAATTTTGCAAAAAGTTCGTCTGCTGCATTATTTTTATGAATAAAATGGCTGCAGTCAATGAATGACGTATGTGGGCGGGACTAAACGCTGACAAATTCAGTAGAAAAAATAAGAGGCCCACGCAGGGTTGTTTAGTTCCCGGTGCAAAAATTGCGTTGACATAAAAAAACATTTTTTAATGGATTTGCATCACAGGTCTTGTAAAAATAAAAGCATTCTTGAATAAAAAATATACTAAATTGAGACATATCAAGGGTTTAAAGGTTTAAAAAAAACTACCAAAATGTGCAATTTAAGGAAATATCATTCAAACTCTTTGTTTAAAACCTGTTTCTTCCATGTTAACAGGAGCCAGCTGATAAAATTATATTTAACGTTCCTTTTTCCAATTAAAAGTTTTTCCAATGTGTTTTAAACTTTTTTTGCGATAATCTGTTACTTCTTTTAATCAATTTTGTTCAATTTTTTACGTGGATTAACATTTGGTAGGGCCTCGACGAAATGCCGCGATATTAAAGAACTTGGAGATGATGTAAGTAGGTCAAATATGGTTGTCGATTTCTGGAAATTCCCACGCTTTATTGACATGGATTTTAAAACGATTGCTGCCAGTTATAGGGGGAAGATGACACAAAATTATAATAAATAAATAGTTTAAAAGTAACTTATTATTGTTTTATTGTTTTTGTTGAAACTGTTAGTACCACGATATTACCGAACTCCATCCTACATGTACAAAGAGTTTAATCCTAAACAGGTAAATCGTCCGGTTTTATATGTTTACCCCTTAATTCAACTCAACCAGTTACTAGACACATACTTCCATCCGTTATTGACAACTGCCTTACATATTTTAGAACCAGTGGTAGGAGAGAGATAGGCTGTAAAAATTATTTCATGACCAAACACTATAAAAGTATGCCCAGGAATTGAACCCACAACCCTTTGTTCAGTAGTCTAGAGCGCTACCAACTGAGCTAGCCAAGTGGCAGTAAGTACATTTAGTAATAGCTTAACCCAAAACTGGTCTATCCTATGGTTTTACCTGTTTTGCCCTGCCCATTTCAAAATGGCCATCACTGAACATAAAACAAGTGTTATAATGATTTAATGAATTTCACTTAAAGGAGTTGTCTGAAAACATTGCTGTGTGATATCAAAAAGTTACAACAAGTCTAACTTAAGCATATGTAAGGAGTCAACAAAGCAATCAACAAACAGGTGGACAGATGGACAGACCTACAAACAAACACAAAAAAGCGATCTCACCTCATCAATGAAAGGTATAAGTACAACAGCTTCCCAATCTTGTTGTTTACCATTGAGATCAGTCTGAAATTCTGGTGGATAAAAATCTATAACAGGTGATGAATCATTGATCATTAAACTCTGAAAATATATGTAATATAGAATATATAACTGTTTACTATTTGTGTATACTGGTAAAACTTTTTACCATGTGCCAAAAATAGCTTCAATGTCAGGGTTTAATTTGGTTTGTATCAATTGCATATACAATTTATCAATTATATATTAATAACAACTAAATTAAACTTAAAATCTTATGGTTCTATAACTTATAACACTGATAATCACATTGTGGTATCACCATAAATTGGGCACAAATGATCTACGAGAAAAAATTATTATAAGTCAAATTCATAATTTTGCAGTCAGACAGATAATGGAATATAAACTATGATATGATCTACAAAAGCTATACAATATTCTACATAATTCAATAATAATTGGAATTGATTGGCCAAAAAATGACAGTATTAATAATGTTTCTTGCTTTTGATATAGGATATTTTTATTGTAAGATTTATTGTGAAAAAAACCACTGATTAATTACAACAACAATCAAACAGCAGGTCTTTATCAAGTAACCAGGCTTTGTGACTAACTGTCCTTCAGTGCAAGTATCCAAAAAATTATCACATAATGGTTAATTTGGAGAAGCGATGAAATGAAGTGTTCATAAATTATGTATTGTAAGTAGAAATAATATTGAATATGATACTTTTTATTCTACACTTCAAAGATATATTCAAATGTCAGTGGCACACACATTAACCATGCTGATTTAAATGCTTGATAATCTATAGCGAGTACAGAAATAGTGCAGTGAGTATTTAAATCAGTGGGGTAATTAATGAGCCACTGACAGTTGAATAAAAGTTATCAGTATCTAATTATCTTTTTTATATTGAGCAATCACATAGGGATAAAAAAAATCATGTATAAATCAAACACTAACCTGGTATGGTTTTGGTAGAAATTCTTTACTTGCAGCAGGTAGTACAGCCATTAACTGTTCAAATGGCATAAATGGTGTACCAAGATTAAAATCCATAGACATATTCTTAAAATCTTTAACATCACTCATATAAGGTGCATAATGATGAGGATAAAACCTGGAAATAAAAAAATCATTTATTTATTTATTTACAACAAGTGCCATTGTTTTTGCAAATATGATGGCAAATTCTACTAAACAACTGTATGTCCCATAACCTAGACTTTAATTCCTCAGATCCATCTTTACAATTTTAGTCTAAGTGCTTTGTCTAAAATAGTTATTATAAATGGCAGCATTTATAATGGCAACAATAACACTTGAATGTTGATTCAATTGTTTTCTTCTGATTCAATTTCATTCCAAATGTTAATCAAATGTATAACGTAAACAAATGCATAATTTACTGTACATGTTGTCTTATAATATTTTTATATCTTATAATGTTTCTAAAACCAAAATATTGCCAGACTTTGGATTTCAATTATTCAAAGGATCATCAAATACATTCACTTTTCTAAAACCAAAATATTGCCAGACTTTGGATTTCAATTATTTTGATCGTCAAATAAATTCACTTCGCTACTATAAACCAATGAAGATCAATAGATTTAAGACTAACGTTGAAAATAGCAAGATTTTTATTGGTTATTTAAAGCAAGTTCAGTCAAACAGATTGCCTATTAGATGTGCTTAGGTTTTGAAAGTGATACTTTGAAAATAAATAAAAAATATGCTGAAGTGTGAATTCATTTTAATACCTTAATATACATTAAATAGACAAGTTTAAAGGCTGGTATCGAATAGCAAATCATAGGTCCTGAATTAAATCAAATCAGCCCCTCCCCCCTAAAAATGGACTAATTATGGATCAACTCGCTGAAACCCTAGAAACTATTTCTTCGACTTTCACAAAAACTTCTAGACTACTTACCAGCTCCATGAAGGTACACCTTCATAATAATACAACAATATCCATTGTATACCTCGTACATAGCCTTCTGCTTGATCTTTTAATACATCTCTATAACAATAATGTAGATAACATTAAATAATTAACTACAGGGAACACTGTGAAATAAACTAGTTAATAGCATCTAAAGGTCAAAATGAACTTCCTGTATTATGGTCTAATAAAAAAGTGAGATCTGGATATAGTAGAGGCCATGTGTTTGAATTCCATCAGCACTTTTTTAAGTCCTAAAATTTATAATTTCAGTAGTTCTTCAAAAAAAAGTTTTTCAGCTTCTAAAACTTCAGGATAATTTTGGAAAACTGTTAAAAATGCATCTGGAACAGAAAAGAGTTCATAGAAAATGAATGTATTATGGAAGCCATCACATCAAAAAATCTCAGCACAAGGCTGATTCATTATATTTTATAGTAAAGGGCAACAAACAAGCCTGATTCAATGAAATAAGACATTTTTTGCAAATCCAAATCAATTTTCACAAGTCCCACGCATCGAGGTAATAGGTTATGGCAATGCCTGAAAGGAACAATGAGAATCACAATACATACGGTGTAACTTTTTCATAATCCATTTTTGTCATATAATAATGTCTTTTATGATGTCTAAATTCATCATCTAATGTGTCATCATCAGAAAAACCATCAGACGTATCATCTGTAATATACAATATACTTGGTATTAAATATGCCAGAAGTATGTTTTTATCCACAGTCTGTGACATATAAGTAATTTTTTGAATTTGCAAATTGTAATTTGTAATTTTTGTCAGCAGACTATTTAGCAAATTTAATAATTATTATATAGCAAGCCAGCACTTCGCTACTTTCATATGCATCGGTTAAAAGAGTCACTTGTTCACTTTCTACCCTCTGCTAAAGTCTTGGTACAAACCAATCAATTTTTAAATACAGACACATACACACTTTAATAGCATGACTGTCACATTTTTTTAAAAAAAAGATGTGTGATTGGCTACTAGCATGCAAAAAATTCTCATGCCTATAATTTTGATATGCTAAGATGTTGGACAATTTTGCATATGGAAATAATGGAAAATTAACCAAAATGAAAGTAAACACTGATATTTTTACATGTGTGTCTCTGATCTTTTAATTGCTACCCTAGAGCTAATTCAACACAAAGTGAATACACAACATATATGACATCATACAAGGTTGCATTTGACGCTAGTATGATTAAACCAAATATGGCTTTGTTTACCAATTTATTCATACTTATTTTAGTCAGATGATCGTTTCAAACAATTAAAACGCGTATGAAGATTTTGGGTTAAATACCCTCAGAAACTATAAAATATAAATGTTTATAACTAACCTGTAATATCATCAATAAGTTCAGTTCCTAATTCTTCCATATCAACACTGCCTTCATCAAATATGCCCAATAGTTCAAACTGTACCCTAGATAACTGTTCAACAGATTTTTTCTGAATGAATATAACAAAACAATAATTATCTCCTTGTATAATACAGACGTCATAAAACAATACATACATTGTCAATGTTTTTTCCTCATAAAACAGGGGGCATTGAAACATCTCTTTCACTTCTAAAATTTCTGGAAAATTATGCAGTTTTTCTCAAACTTGCAAAAACTACTTCAAATTAATGAACTTGTACATAATTTTGCTTCTTTATCTGTAAAACATATGAGATAACTAAGGCATTCATAAATGTTATTAAAATCATAATGTGTATCAACATAAAACTACAACACAGGCTTATCACAATGCCTTAATCTGGTCATATGCGCAAGTGAGTTTAAACAGAATCAAGATCCAAACTTTGGACAAGAACCCATTCATCAGGTGTGAAAAGTGTGAAAAACAGAAAAGAGGGGGCCAGTTTGGAAACTAAGTCGCATTGAACAGAACAGAACAGAACATTTTATTTGCACAACACATTGGTGTTTGTCGCCATTACAACAATTTTGGCGGTACACCTATATACATGTATAAATACATATGAATATAAGACGAGTGATAAATAAGCAAACAAGAGAAAAGTGTGAGTAATATTATACATATGGTTAGTATAATGAAACAATATTTGAGTATATAGATATAATACTATATTTACGAATCGAAATACTTCAAAAATAATATGACTGATATCAACCCCTTAACAACATAGCTTTATAGATAAATTTTGCTAATTTTATTGTAACGGATTTATTATTGCAATACAAAAGATTTTCAAGTTAAATTAATGTAGGCCAGTGAGTATAATATTTTGGAAGAATTTCTTGTTGAAGATTCTGTAAAAAGGACATACAATAACAAAATGATATTCGTTTTCAACACACTTCATGTTACATTTTGTACAGATTATTTCGAGGGGTGAGAGCGAAAGTGCTCTAACTGACATTTTTTCATTCACAAATTCACTTTTTTTTGCATATTTGTAATAACAAATGTATGATACAAATGTTAGTGAAATATCAAAGATCAATGGTGACTTGAAAAATGTGATCTAGGAATTTTCATTCCTTTGAATATTATTTTATCTACCTTCTTCGAAAAACAACTTATGAGCAGAACATCTTAACCATGTCAATGCAGTTCTATGACTTACATTCTTAACAAAAATTTAGATAATTTTCAAATTCAAAAATGCGTTTGTACAATATATAAGACTTAAGCCGCGAGGATTCCTGAACTAGACATAGCCAATTTTGCTTATATTGGTCATATACAGTTGTTATTAAAAGATTCAATGATAATTTGAAATAGGCCCAACATCCCATAGATAGGTAAACCCCAAATCATCTATAATATGTTTAATATTTCGAGACCAAAGATTTACAAAATTACCGAAATTATCACGTTGATTAAACAATTTAAAACATAAAGATGTAGGATCTCTTATAATTTTGAACCAGAACTTAAGCATTCTTACTTTTCTAATGACAAATAAAGGAAATGAACCAAGTTCTCCGTAAATAGCTATATTAGGTGTTTGCTTGCGAACATTTAGCAATCGTTTTAAAAATTTAATATGGATTTTTTCAATATCAGGTCCTTTATCAATATCACCCCCATATCTCACTACCATACATCAAAATAGATGATACCATGGAGTCAAACAACTTTAATTTATCAACAATTTCTAGGTCTCATTTTTCAAATAAACCATATTAACTAAAACGGCTTTAGATGCTTGACAAGAAAGATATTTTTGTGCTTGGTAATAGCAACCATTTGCCGATATTACAACACCTAGATATGTAAAATTTGAGACAACACTCAACTTTAATCCATTATAAAATAGTTCGACATTGTCTTGTCGATTACCTTTCTTACATACCATTACAACAGTTTTATCAGTATTAACAGAAATACCCCATGTAGAACAATATTTATATAGATTATCCAACAATTTTTGAAGGCCTTCTTTAGAGTAAGACATGAGAACAGTATCGTCATTAAATAATAAAAGAAATAAACTCAATTCTTTGACAGAAAATGTATCAATAGAATCATCGTATAAAGCTGTATACATATCATTTATAAAACATAGAAATAGTAGTGGTGATAGTGGTTCACCTTGTTTGACACCTTTAAAACTATCTAAACTATCAGTGAATGGCTGAATGCACCATTTACTCTTACACAAGATTTAATTTAATTTAACATTTAATGAAACATATGCAAATGTATCATGAAGTAATTGAAAAATAATTGAAATCAATTAATTATTGCCTAAAACTACCATTGTTTTTCACACGGTAATTGCACTTGCGCATATGACCAGATTAAGGCATTGTTCAGAGCAATTAATTGGCCCCATCCCTGATCCAAAGAAGATAATTTATTTCAATTTGGAATATGACAAACAATATCATATAAGCTATGATAAGCTTATGCAAAAATTAAAAAAACAACTCATACCTAATAAAGTATAATACATTTTTAATTTATAGCACAGTAATGAATTCTCAATTCATAATAAACGCATTGACAAAACCTTCTCAGAAGTCGAGTCATGTCAAGCTAACATGAAAACCTACAAGAAAACTTCAAATAACATTACCTGATTTTTTCCTAACTTTCTAGCAGCTATTCTGTTAGATTTCTTAGATTCTAACCATTTTAAATCTCCTACTTGATCAGAGAATGTATCAAAATCAAACTGAAAACATATAGTTTATGATGTAATATAATATTAAACACTGTAAGTCTAAGGAAGAATTCACAATTGTCTCCCTTGAATGTCAACATTTTATTTTCTTCAAGTGCTAAATTTGGCTGCAATGAAAATACAGTATGACTTGCATTAAACGGTTTATTTTGACATTATAAATTCTATACATTCCTAGATCATTGATCTGTCAGTCGATTATACAATACTGACAACATGGTGAATATTTTGATATTTAAATATTAATAGCAGCAGAAAATTGACATTTTTGAAGGAAAATGTGGCGGTAGGCCATATAGCAGACGGCTGCTTATAGCTATAACCACTACTAAGTTTTATTATTAAAAAAGTTTAATATCTCTAGGGGGATGTAACAAAAATACATTGAATTTTAAGTTTCTTATAACAATTTCAATTTTCATTTACCTTAGATAAAGCAGTTAAATATTTCTCAAATCTCTCAAGATCCAATATTCCTCCATTGTTTATATAGCCTGAAATGAGATAAAATCTATATAATACAACTTGTAACTTAACATATAATTGTTGTGGCTAAGATTGAAATGTCAAAATAAATAGTGTTTAAAAGTCTGATTCCATATACATGTTCAGTTGATTTTACAATTTTAGTATGATAACCTCTGATCATTGAAATCACCTTCAAGCAGGTGATCCCTCACAGTACCAATTTACACCTGTGTGGAGTGGAACAACTGTAGGAGAATTTCTAGCTCAAGGAAAATAGCAGTGCCTCTAGTGGGGTTCAAACTTGAGACCACTTGATTCATTAGGTTGCATCCTACCACTGGACCACTGCTTGTACACGTAGCTACATGTATGTTCTAATTGATTTTTCTGACTGGTTTTGAACTGGATGGCTATACTCTTCACATATTACTTATCTAGGTATGTAAGGCCCCCACAAATAACTTCATCATTATTTAAAGTACATGTAACTTAAACAAGAGGAGCAAACATACAGACAGACAAGTAAAAATACATTTTCCAAAATTTATTTTTACATTTTGATTTCATCTTAACATACATCTACTTAAGTACTGTTAAAGTATAGGTTATTTCTGACAATAAAAAAAAATCATAAAGTTATCCTTGCATTTCACTGACCTTATAAAAAGAAGCCAGATGTATAGGATAATGGCTAACCAGCAATTTCCTATGCAAATTGAAGGGATACCAAAAATAATATTTTTTCATTTAAAATAACTGGATATGCCGAGAACACTATTCAAAGCAAATCCATTACATAGTACTTGAGCAACTCAAAAGAATAACTTATAACAGTGCAAGGTGGCAAAGTCATAACACAAATGGCCTCACATGTTCTGTCCAGTAAACTGACTGGGCTACTTCAAGCAATAAGGCAATAAGGAGACTAAAAAGCTAGTATCCATTACAAGGAAGTTGCAATCTTAACTACAAAACCATGCATTTTCAAGTCAAGTCCTTTCTAACTGAAGGAAATACCCACATACTGTGTACTTAGATAATAGCTAACATTTGCACAAAATAGTACTGCATAAAAACTTAAAGTTCAGAATAGAAGAAAAAGTACTCATACCTCCACAGGAAGGAAGTGTTTCGATGTATGTCTGCCACAACAAAGGCAATGCATCATGGTTAATATGTAAATTAGGTAGATGAGGTATAAAATCATTTCCAACCAGAAAACCCATTAATACCCAGTCATCTATCACACATTCTAAATCATATTCAAATGTTGTCAGTTTTTCCTGAAATATGAACACATGTGAAAAATCAGAATTTTCAAAATCCAGAAAATCATGATTTCTATGAATTCCATACGCTTTAACAAGAGCACCGCTAGGCGGAGCATTATATGCCCAAAAGTGTTGTTTTTTTAGTTAAGATGAAGCATTTGTAAAACATGGGAATATTTCAACTTAAGTTATGCTCCGGAAACTGTTTTCAGTTTTAAGGTAATAGTGACCTTGACCTTTGACCTTGTAATCCCAAAATCAATAGGGGTCTTCTACCCTATATGGGCAATCATCATATGTAGTTGTAAAATTGTGGGCCAAATGGAACTTAAGTTATGCTCCGGAAACCAAATGGCTAACAGACGGATGGACACCAGGGGGTATAACATACTATTCCAGAAATTCCTTCGGGCATATAAAAAAGAAGCTTAATGATTTGTAAAAAATCTGTTTAATGTAGATAATTTTACTGCATGTATGTTATTTATTATATTTTGGGATAAACTATGCTGATACATCAGTCACATATGATTTCTATGATGCTAAGTTCAGCATAAAGGTATGCATGTGAAAATTTGTTGTTTTTTTCAAAAGTGATATGGTAAGCAAGTACTGGCAATGTAGTTTCTAGGAAATCTGGTTAGGTCAGTTGACTGCTACAGTGTATACGTCTTAATATTGGCGCCCGTTTTATTTTGGCGGTTTTGGCAGTCGATGTCAGAAACGCCAAATATTAGCCCCGCCAATATTAAACACCGCCAAATATTGGCTACGCCAATATAAAACAACGCCAAAATAAAACACCGCTAAAATATTGTGTAAGAAAGGCTACTATCACTGTCTTACTATGATTTAGTTACTTCCCTTTTTACTTAACACATAACGCGAGTCAACTATCGTAATAAAGAATTACAAAATATATATTTGAAAATTTGTAAAACACTTTGGTTTTTGTTTTCACGTTTTGTTGCTTATTCTTGCTTGCTTGAATATGTTATAGACTGTCATAATCAATTATGCCATTGTGTTATATTATTCGTTATATATCGTTTTAAGATGATCAGCCACAGTTCATTCAGGATAAAGTGAGATATTGTTTGCATGTTTTATTATACAGTTTTGTCTCAGGTTACATCATCAAATGTTCTATTAACGAACTTTTAATACAGAAAAATGAACAAAGAAGTCAAACAATAAAAGGACAACGTCGGCTATCAAATAATATTTTTACTAATATGAACCTAGATTGCAACCAGTTTGAATACGTAATTATGACAGTTTTACAATGTAATTGCCCTAGGGTATGGTGGTGTTGTGAAGTATACAATACGTACAACAGAAACTACCCGTTATTTGTCACACTTCAGCGCACCGTTATAATTGTCTCCTAATTAATCCGGGTACCTGGTATGTCAGTTTGTATGTATACAACGATTGTCTAATAGAACGCAACAGTTAAAGTGCTAGTCAACTACAGATGTTTTAAATACTGTTTAAAATCAATGAAATGAGATCAATTATTCAATAAACATATGATATAATGGACGGTTTCCGCCATTGTCCAATTACCACAAGGTACAAGGTTAAGGCCCGTTTTATCTGAATTGATTCTTATTCAAACAATTAATAGAAAATAACGTTCATAAGAAACAATAACAACGTTTAGTTATTAATATTCATTTATGAGATAGATTAGTCTTTAATTATATTTTATACATTCTTAATTTTAAAGCATCAATCAGTATCAATAATTTCATATCACGAGAAATTGATGCCCGGAGTTACCTCCCTTTCAAAACAAATAATTTTCGCGTTTTAATTTTGGCGGCTAAGATGACAAGCATGGGTTAATTTTGGCGGTTCAGACAACTAGCATGGGTTAATATTGGCGGTTAGCCTTCAACCGCCAAATATTGACCCCGCCAATATAAAGACGTATACAGTATACCTTACTTAATAACTACACATGAATTTTAGATTCTATTGTATGTGTACTAGAAGTAAATGTTGTAAAGTAATTTACTTGAAGTTATTATCAATATTAATATAGAACAAGTAAAAATAAAACAATAATATACTCACATAATACTTAAACTGTCTTGCATGTAAACCAGTATAGATACCAACAGAAGTTACTTTCTACCATTTATTTTTTATTTATTTATAGCATATCAATAGACATATCTTTGTTAACATGTTTCTGAAAATCTGAAAAAATACATTAAATTAATTATATACTAGGACGAAAAAGAAACGCCAGGTACATAAAATATGCAACACATATGTCCGGCCGTGTTTCGCAAAACAAGAAGGGTCATCGTTAAAAGGGGGTATTTTTTCACATAATCAGCATCGGAAATCGATTGAAACTTCAACAGCTGGTTCCATACAGATGACATTTCATACAAAAATAAATATAATAATCCAATAATACAATTTATCCCTTAAAACAATCATTATAGGTTACCCGGCGTTTCTTTTTCGTCCTAGTATATCAACATTTTCTATCAAATTTAATGTTCTCTTGTCAGGGTTCAATATTATGTTCGTTTGTTTTGTTGGGTTTAATGCCATAGCAACATGTTGTATATGTTATATCATGGTAGTCAATCCACCTATCACTGTTCCTGGAAAGGCTAAATCTTTGGATTTAGCTGTTAACCAACTATTAGGCACATACTTCTGTCAGTGACTGACTACTGCCCAACAAGATTTAGAATCAGTGGGTGGAGGGAGAATGGCCGTAGATAATTATGTCATGACCAAGCTCCATAAAGTATGCCCCGCCCAGGAATCGAACCCATGACCCCTTGGTCAGAAGACTTGTGAGCTACCAACTGAGCTAGCCGGGCGGACTGTAGGGCTCAACATTAATTTTCATTAATTTTGCCCACTTGGACAACAAGCTATATGTTTTACATTCCATAATCATGTATTCCCCTGAAAACCTACAGCAACTTGTAACTGCAAGTTAATACATGATTAGGGCAAGTAAAACATATAGCTAGATGCTATATGAGGGGCCTCAAAATCAGATTAATTACGTATAATTTTCGAAGACATCGTTCAAATTAGTATGCTGATTTTATAATTCAATGCTTACAAATTGTCCCTAGTAATCTATGTTTGCTTTCTATTTTAAAAGTAATTGGCATGCTTTTTCTCAAGCATTAAAACCATATTTGTGTATATTTCAGGTGATGATAAGAAGTACAGAATTATGACAACTTATGAGGCAGTTGCAAGCATACTGCACACGAAGCATTTTTTATCATTTGATGCAATGTACATGTTGTTTTTATGCTGCAGATTATACTTGCAATAAAAAAGATCAAAGTACTCGTATATAACATTGTTATTTTCATTTTCCATTATCATTATAAGGTTTTATTTCCATGTAGAATTTTACACATAAGACAATCAAAAGCTGCTAAACTACTCATATGATTGAGGTTTCAACAGAAAAAATGTAGAACATCATGTAGAAGAGACATAGTTTAAACAAGGGTATATTAAACTGTAAATTATGGAGTATTTAATCCTATAATATGGTAGATTTAGATCGTTTCTTGTAGTGCCCAGGCACAAATTTAACTATTATTAAAGCAGAAAAACAACATAAATAGATAAATATATACAAGAAATGTTGTTTCATACATTATAAAACCTTCATTCAATGATTAGGAAACAGTTAAGGTAGGTTTATAGCTTCCTTAAAAATTTAGGAGAAAATTGGGGTATTTAAGGAAAATCTTAAGGAAAGAAGTTTCTGTAATACAACTTATCTTTATCCTTGGAATTTAAGGCTTTTCTATATATTTAAGGGAAAAAATACACCTTAAGGAAAAAGATAAGGATAAGGTGTTTCTGTAATACGGGCCCAGGTTTTATTCAGATTGCCCCAAGAGACTTATTTGGCTCATATTGCCGGTTTGGCAGACTTCCATATACATAGTCCAACATGAATTTATTTACATTGTACTGATGTATCAATATAATTGCTAGGAGAGCTTATATAGCATGTTTATGAAGCTTGAAATATAGAGGCAAGAATGTTATCTATATATTCTCCTAACCTAGCACACCAATTTCAGGGTCCATCAGAAAAATATTTCACAGAGTGTAAACATTTTTGTTGAGGGGGTCTAAATTTGAAAGAATTGTTATGATATGGATGTGAATTCAGCAGTAACAGCATAAATATAATCCAACTCCTGTAATGCAAGAAGTAAAATTCAATTTACTGCAAGAATATTGATCTTACTGTTATTGAGCTTCGATCCTAGAGACTGTTGACCGTTTTCCAAATATTTTTGTTTCCTCCAGGTGGACAAAAGTGACCTATCCTGATTGGTCTACAGACATCAGTACCTTGTACCACAAGTGATAATTTTAACCTGAAATAAAAAAAAACAGCGGAGAGAAAACCCAAAAGAACCATTTCTTGTTGAGTAAAAAATTTCAAAAAGTGCCTACCTACCCACCCTAATATTAGGAAAATGAAACCAGAAACATACTTCTTTTCATGCCATACATTTGTGACAATGTATGTATTATGATAATATAACATACACTAGACAACAACAATTTATTACAATTGAACATGTGATCCTGTCAGTCTATTAATCACTAATTAACACAAAAGAAACAAAATGTATTTAACTACATGTAATTAACAGTTTTGAGGGCAATACAGGGGCGAACCCAGGTTTTTTTAAGGGGGGAGGTCCAAACTTTTGAACCACAACCACATTATACACAGTTTGATTAGAATAACACAACAAATTGATAATAAAAAATACATAACCATTAGATGTGTGTTAAACACACAGGTGAGCAAAGTGATCCCGAGAAAAATTGCTTCGTGCTACTTAAGAATGGCTTACAGTTAAAAAAATACACTCATGAAGGGTATATATTGGAAATTTGAGGGGGCTCCAGACCCCCCCCCCCACTCCTCCACAAAGTTACATACTTGTTAGTCAGACCGAGGAAGGTATATGGCCATAAGCTAAGTTAAAAAGTTTAGTTGATGATTTTAAAGAGTCTTTTTAAGTGTATACATGTGTATTTGCTGTGTGAGTCAAACAGGTGCTAGAAGAATTTTTTTTAACATCACATTCTACACATCTTGGTAACTTTCTATCACCAGTACTAACTTACCCTACCAAGAGGCCGACAACTCATGAATAGGGTATGACCCGTCGCGACCAGGTTTTGAACCCGTGATCTCCAGATTCGAAGTCAGACATGCTAACCACTATGCCACGGCCATGGCTTGCTAGAAGAAAGATTTTTTAAAGAAAAAAAAAGATGATAACACTAGTCTGCTTGTCAAAATAGCTTTATTAGACTTTCGGCGATTTTGCCGAAAGGCTCAAGTTATACCACAAATCAAAAACTATCAACAAAAATGCCTGACCAGTTTAACCTGCGGAGTGATACATGTGTCTCTGATTTACTACGCAGTCAATTTCTGGGCAATAAATGTAGTTCCATCATCTGACTCAGTGACAAGTGTTAACTTATATTGATAAGCATGTGGAAAGGGCGTAGTCAAATCTTATTTATGCACTAAGCAGTATATATTAATACATGTATATTAATAGTGTCTGTAGCTGTTTTATGTTATGATACTGTGGTCATTCATAGTATTACTTGTAGTTTAAGTTGTTTGACAGTAATGTACCATATCTATCATATTTAAATACACTAATGAACCTACATAATGTGTATGCATGGTGTACACAGGAAAAATGTACATCAAGATTTTTAATGGGCAAGAAGAGGAAAAGAAAATCTTTATGATATTTGCCAGGGTTGAATAAACACTTTGCCCACATTTTTTGGCCCTGCATGATTCATACTTGAATCTAATGTGTAATGAGTAATGATTGGTATGGATTTGTTAGGTTTCAATGTGCACGAATGTCTTTCTGTATTTCAATACTTTGATTGACTAAGGGCATGGCTTGGTACGTGAAGTGCATATAAGCAAATAAGCTATTTGATATGGCTGAAGGAAAACTGATGCTGTTGTGTATCAGAATATATAATTTGTACACCAGTCATATGTGTAAGTGTAGAAGTGATATTTACTTCAATTTAACAATATTTGTATCACTAAGGATAAGAATAAGTTTATATAAATCACAATACATTAGTTCTGATATTCTTTAGACAAAGAAACAATGACACCTATTAGGTATGTTTATGTCATAATGTGCAGTATAATGGATTCAAAAACCATCAGTTGGGGGCCACCCATCAATTTTCACAACTACTAATAAGATAGAAAACAAGAGAATTCTAACAAAATGTCCACTGTGATTTGTAGCTGGCTTTGTTGATTGCATTGTCTCCATGCAGTAGTCTTTAACATTTGACAAGAAGGCCTAGATGCTGATCATGCATTTAGAAGGGAATAAGTATAGAATAAAATGGACACACTTTGAGCCTTATCCGTTATTGACCATGAAATCTTTGAAGTTCAGATTAATATACTTTTCAAATTACAATTTAATTAAAATAAGCCTAAATAATGCAATTTTATGGAAAAGCCTGCTTCGAACTTCATAAATCTTAAAATATATAAAATGCATGCATGATTGAAACAATGTTCCTGAAGATATTGTCAACGAACTTCAAAAATAGTAGAAATAATTAGTGGATGTGATGATTACGAAGTCTTAATAATTTACTCAAAAAATTAAAGCTATTGACACATTTTGATGAAAAAGTGATTAAGCAAAGAATTTTAAGAGTGTTCAAAACAAAATTATAATGACTTAGTAAGTGATTGACAAGACAAGCCAGTACTGTCTTAGGCATTGCTGACCGGCGAAAAATATACCTCCAAAATACCCCAAGGAGCAACAAGGAGGCATAAGACCTACTGACCACTCGTAAAAATTAAGTGTTCAGAACAATGCCAGGTGTTTTCCTGACCATTATGTGTCAACATGTCCGTGCAATGTCGTTCACTCACGAAGCCTTCCACTAAAAACCAAACAAAAATTGTAACTGAGTCATAATTTTTTCATCATAAATAAAACAGTAATTACACTTGAATGTAACAACAAAAATAAAATGACTTTGTAAGTGATTGACAAGACAAGCCAGTACTGTCTTAGGCATTGCTGACCGGCGAAAAATATACCTCCAAAATACCCCAAGGAGCAACAAGGAGGCATAAGACCTACTGACCACTCGTAAAAATTAAGTGTTCAGAACAATGCCAGGTGTTTTCCTGACCATTATGAGTCAACATGTCCGTGCAATGTCGTTCACTCACGAAGCCTTCCACTAAAAACCAAACAAAAATTGTAACTGAGTCATAATTTTTTCATCATAAATAAAACAGTAATTACACTTGAATGTAACAACAAAAATAAAATGACTTTGTAAGTGATTGACAAGACAAGCCAGTACTGTCTTAGGCATTGCTGACCGGCGAAAAATATACCTCCAAAATACCCCAAGGAGCAACAAGGAGGCATAAGACCTACTGACCACTCGTAAAAATTAAGTGTTCAGAACAATGCCAGGTGTTTTCCTGACCATTATGTGTCAACATGTCCGTGCAATGTCGTTCACTCACGAAGCCTTCCACTAAAAACCAAACAAAAATTGTAACTGAGTCATAATTTTTTCATCATAAATAAAACAGTAATTACACTTGAATGTAACAACAAAAATAAAATGACTTTGTAAGTGATTGACAAGACAAGCCAGTACTGTCTTAGGCATTGCTGACCGGCGAAAAATATACCTCCAAAATACCCCAAGGAGCAACAAGGAGGCATAAGACCTACTGACCACTCGTAAAAATTAAGTGTTCAGAACAATGCCAGGTGTTTTCCTGACCATTATGAGTCAACATGTCCGTGCAATGTCGTTCACTCACGAAGCCTTCCACTAAAAACCAAACAAAAATTGTAACTGAGTCATAATTTTTTCATCATAAATAAAACAGTAATTACACTTGAATGTAACAACAAAAATAAAATGACTTTGTAAGTGATTGACAAGACAAGCCAGTACTGTCTTAGGCATTGCTGACCGGCGAAAAATATACCTCCAAAATACCCCAAGGAGCAACAAGGAGGCATAAGACCTACTGACCACTCGTAAAAATTAAGTGTTCAGAACAATGCCAGGTGCTTTCCTGACCATTATGTGTCAATATGTCCGTGCAATGTCGTTCACTCACGAAGCCTTCTACTACACAAAGAAACATTTGTTTACTTAATTATAATATAATTGTATATCTTAAAACCCTTGAATATAAGAAAAAAATTCAATAAATGATTGTAAAAAAAAAACCTACTTCAATTGTAAAAAAACTTCTAAGATTGAAAAAATAACCTACTAGCAAAAATATAGTTAAAAAAGAAAAAGAAATTAGCAAAAATATAGTTAAAAAAAGAAAATAACAAAATTTGAGTAAAAATAGAAAAACATGCAAACACATCATGAACTCTGTATATATCAATTCGAGAGGTAAGACTCCGTGACCAAGTCATATCGACCAATCTCCATTTGACCAGTGTCTAGTGTCTATCGCATGTAAAACCTTAAATTGTTAATAAATGACCTACATCAATAGCAAAAAACCTACAAGAAAAAATTTAAGATTAAAAAAAAACCTACTAGCAAAATTAATAGCTAAAAAAGAAAACAAAAAGTGAAAAATTCAAAGTAAAAGTAGAAAAACATGCAAACACATCACGAACTCTGTATATATCAATTGGAGAGGTAAGACTCCATGACCAAGTCATATCGACCAATCTCCATTTGACCAGTGTCTAGTGTCTATCGCATGTAAAACCTTAAATTGTTAAAAAATGACCTACATCAATAGAAAAAAACCTACAAGAAAAAATTTAAGATGAAAAAAACCTACTAGCAAAATTAATAGCTAAAAAAGAAAACAAAAAGTGAAAAATTCAAAGTAAAAATAGAAAAACATGCAAACACATCACGAACTCCGTACATATCAATTGGAGAGGTAAGACTCCATGACCAAGTCATATCGACCAATCTCCATTTGACCAGTGTCTAGTGTCTATCGCATGTAAAACCTTAAATTGTTAAAAAATGACCTACATCAATAGAAAAAAACCTACAAGAAAAAATTTAAGATTAAAAAAAAACCTACTAGCAAAATTAATAGCTAAAAAAAGTGAAAAATTCAAAGTAAAAGTAGAAAAGTGTCTAGTGTCTATCACATGTAAAACCTTAAATATTTTGAAAAAAATACGTTTAAAACAAAAATATCTAAGAGTCTAAGTAAAAAATCTCTATGCTTATAATAACAAAAATTAAACCAATAAAAGAAACGAAATTTGTAATGTTAACAGAGTCAGAAAAAAGTAAAAAAAAAACATCCTTAGGCTTTGACAAAATTGATGTTAAGCAGAAAATCTATACTCATATCATTTCAACATGAAAAAAATACAAAAATAAAATGAAAAATATATAAGTAAAAATACAGAAAATATGCAGGTATCACGAACTCTATATCAATACTGAAGAATCAGCACCAAAATTATTATCTCTATTTGAAAGTTTTCAAGTGTCAATAGCGACTTTGAAAGGCAACATAAAAAGTAATTAAAAATAGTTTCATACAAAAATTTGATGTTGTAAAATTGTCTCAAGACTAAAAAAAGAAACAATATATATATGTAAACATGCCAGCTTATACATATATACATATATAATGATAGAAAATTTATTTGTTCATCCCTGTTTTTGATAATTAGACTCTTCTATTGTTAGACTGACGTGCCAGGTTAAAAACTTAACTTATACCACATGAACTGCATATTGTTACATGCTTTTCTTACACTGTATGTTTACTGTAGACTTACCAATGACAAGATAGAAAATAGGAAAATATACTTAGAAAAAGTAAGAATGGGTATGAGTATTCGAAAGATTGAATGTTTATGGCATACTGTCACATGAACTTTTATATTGACTATATGTTTGTGTATACAGTGGAACCTCAGAAAACCAAACAGCCTTTGGACTGAAGAAAATTTTTGGTATTCCAAGGTTTCGGTATTCTGAGGTTTTCTAAATGGCTGGTCTACAATGTTATGATATAGTCAATGTTCATACTGTTGCTATAGTGTACTTTGTTTTATTTTTTGATAATTTGAGATACAAAAATATTTTGAGATCCATTTGAATATTGCTTACAATTTATGAAACTTTAGTATACTATACAATGCACTCCATCTTCTTCACAATTCTATCAGAAAATTGAATAGATTGTTACTGAAATAATCTTTTTGTTGGACATTGTTGTACAAGTACTATAGCATGAAAAGAAAGAGAAAAAATCAAAGAAATAGAAATAATTGGTACATTTCAAGATAGATTGAATGTTAACTGCATATTTCCATATGAACTGCATATTACTACATTATTTTTCACATTATGCATGTATGTTTACTTTATCCTTGCCCATGAAGTAAACATATGATAGTAAAAGATTCAAAGGAACAGAAAGATTTGGTACATTTTAAGATCGATGCAATGTTAATTGCATGTTACCACATGAACTGCATATTACCACATGAACAGCATGTTACTGCGTGAACTGTGTATTAACACATGAACAACATATTACCACATGAACTGAATATTTCCACATGAACAGCAAATTACCACATGCACGGCATTTTCTTAAAGATTTTTTACATTATACATGACAAGAACGAAAGTAGGAAAATATTTAGTAAAAGATTCAAAGGAACAGAAAGAGTTGGTACATTTTAAGATAGATGCAATGTTAATTGCATGTTACCACATGAACTGCATATTACCACATGAACAGCATGTTACCGCGTGAACTGTGTATTAACACATGAACAACATATTACCACATGAACTGAATATTTCCGCATGAACTGCAAATTACCACATGAACTGCATGTTATTAAAGATTTTTTACATTATACATGACAAGAACGAAAGTAGGAAAATATTTAGTAAAAGATTCAAAGGAACAGAAAGAGTTGGTACATTTTAAGATAGATGCAATGTTAACTGCATGTTACCACATGAACTGTATATTACCACATGAACAGCATGTTACCACATGAACTGTGTATTAACACATGAACAACATATTACCACATGAACTGAAAATTACCATATGAACTGCTTAATACAACATGAACTACATGTTATAAAAGATTTTTTACATTATACATGACAAGAAAGAAAGTAGGAAAATATTTAATAATAAAAATGGTTGGCACATTTTAAGATAGATTGAATGTATACTGCATACTGTCACATGAACTTTTATATTGATTATGCTTTTTCTGCATATTTTCATATGGAAAGATAAAAAGTGAGGAAAACATTCAAAGAAACTGAAAGGGTGGGTACTTGTTTAGATATCTTTAATGTCAACTGCATATTACCACATGATTGTTTAAATTGAATGTTTACTGTATACTTACCCATGAAAGACAAAAATCAAGATAAGATTCAAAGAAATAGAAAGAGTGGGTGCATTTTATGGTCATGTACATTGAATGTTTACTGTATACTTACCCATAAAAGACAAAAATCAAGATAAGATTCAAAGAAATAGAAAGAGTAGGTGCATTTTATGTTACGTGTAGATTGGAAGGGTGGGTACTTGTTTAGATATCTTTAATGTCAACTGCATATTACCACATGATTGTTAAAATTGAATGTTTACTGTATACTTACCCATGAAAGACAAAAATCAAGATAAGATTCAAAGAAATAGAAAGAGTGGGTGCATTTTATGGTCATGTACATTGAATGTTTACTGTATACTTACCCATGAAAGACAAAAATCAAGATAAGATACAAAGAAATAGAAAGAGTGGGTGCATTTTATGTTACGTGTAGATTGAATGTTTACTGTATATTATCATGAATGTTTGCTGCATTATTACCCATTGCAAGAGAGAAGGCCAGTGTATACTTATAGACTTAACTATAGCCATGAAAACAGTGCAAATAATTCTTGGTCTAATATGTTTAATTAAGTACTAATTATTACTTTTGATAAAGTAATTGTGTATGTAACATGTGTGTGTGGTCAAGTGGTTAAGTGTATACTTTAACACTCACATTTATCACATATACTAACTGCTTGCTATGGCTATTTATGGGTAATAGAGAACAGTTGTTCACAGATGATGCATTCTTATACTAGTGAATTCCAGCATCAAAGAATAGCTGAACCATCAGCTTCATATATATGAAGTATGAAAACATTAACGCTAGCTCACTATGTTTTACTTTGTTAGTTTGTTCGTTTTTGTTGGGTTTAACCCTGTAGCAACACATTGGATAGGTTATATAAAGGCAGTTAATCAACCTACTCCAAGTTCCTGGAAAGGCTAAATGACTGACAACTGCCCTACATTTTTTAATTAGGATTCATTGGTAGGAGGGAGAATGGCCGTAGAAATAATTTCATGACCAGCTCCACCAAAGTATATCCCGCATGGGAATCAACCCTCCACCCCTCATCAGTAGACTTGCATGCTACCTAACTGAGCTAGCAGGACAGCTCACTATGTTTTACATTCATCTTTAAAAGAGCAATAATATAATTATTTGTAAAAATAATAAAATAACTGCACTTATCTTCTTTCTGATGACATTTCCTGTTCATAGTCATCTAAAACATCTTCCATGCAGTTATATTGTATATCTGAAATGATAAATCAAAGTACTGATTGGGTGGTGCTAATGAAATTGCACAAAACCTTATTCTGACACTACTCTCTTGTAAAAAAAATAAAATAAAAAATTTAACAAGAGCAGTCCAAGAACTACGTGCTTGACTTTTCAAGTGTTTTGTTTTCTTCATGGTAAGGCTGATCTTTAAACTAAAGTTCTTTCAAGACATGTCTTAGTTTTTCAAAAGAAATAAATCGGTCAAACAATAGTTGTAAAATAAGAAAGGGGCATAACTCCAACAACTGGTGTCTATAGTTATACCCCTTCAAGGAGATGTAGTATCAGTGAATATGCATGCCAACTTTTACAAAAGATATTCCAATAGTTACAAACTTTACCATTAAAGTATAAAGTGGCATAGCTGGAAAATAATACATAAACAAGTAAATCTGTGAGCTAATGCTCACTAGTGATACCCCCGCCAAAATCTAAAAATATGCGACAAACAGGAAGTAGATGAGCAAGGAGCATGAAATCGCTTTACACCACATGGGACTATGGGATGAAGCAATATGCAAAGTATTAGGCTGCTGCATGTTATAGTTGCTGAGAAAACTGCAACGGAAATTTCGTAACGGACGGACGGACGGACGGACGCACACACGCACGCACGCACGCACGGACAAGGGTAAAACAGTATACCCCCCTCTTCTTCGAAGCGGGGGGTATAAAAATTATGACCCTTTTCTGTTGTGTAGATGTAGTACAAATGAATAAGTGTATCAACTTCATTTACATATCATTATGAGTTTTAAAATATTTCCTTCTTAAACAACCAAATTTTAAATTAAAGTCTTAAAGGGGAATAAATCCAAAAGATAATTCATCCACAGTTAAATCCCTTTATAGTAGTGTAGATGTAGAAGTGATTGATAAGCATACAGTTAATTGCCCTATTAAGACCAGCAAAATCCATGATCTTAATAGCAAAACATCTTATTTAAGAGACCCTTCTGTTCACAAATTAAGCATTTTTGTCTTAATAATTGTCAAAAATAGCATGATTTAGAAACAACAAAAGTGGTCTTAACTGGGGAACTTTAGAGTACCAATTTCAATCAAATACATTTTTGTGTCTTCAATAGTACTGAACTAACTCAGTTCAAACAAATTTTAACCTTTAAACAATATAGGGGCATGACTCCAAAACTAATTCATTAAGAATTATGTCTTTTCACTGTCAGATAGTAGTAAAACTAATTAAAAGGCATACTAACTTTCATACAAATATGTTTATAGGTACTAAAGATATCAAAATTTGAAGTAATATTAATCTTAAATGTTGAAGTATAAAGGTGAATAACTCCAACAATAATTCTTCCACTGTTATATCCCATACATGCCCTACAGATAGAGTACTAACAATTAAGTATACAAACTTCAAGTCAAATATTTTGATCAGTATTGAAGACTTTTACATAAGAAAAACTTCAAGCTCATGTTTTGCAATATTCTAAGTAAAAAAGGCAATAAGTAAAAAAAAGTATCCTCAGTTATGCCCCTTCACAGTATAGTTGATGTAGTGCCATTAAATAAGTACACCAATTTCAATAAAACATCTATGATAGTGTTGAAGATATTAAACTTTAACCTCACAAGCAACATTGACCCCTATGCCAACGTCAACGCAAAAGTGATAGCATAAGCTCTCATTTTCTTAGAAAAGTCAAACTAAAAAGGTTTGTGTTTTTTATAGGATGATGTGGTTTAACAGGTTTGTCCAGTAAATTGTTCTACCCTACTTGCCAATTACTGATAATTTTATTGTCTTCTACAGTCTATATTTAAAAACCTAATTCCACTGAGGTAGCTCATTCTCTCAGTCTGCGATTATGATATCACCCTAGTACAAAATAGGTCTGCAGTTCTTTTATTGGACTTTTATTAAACTGGACTCACTGTCGCTATGTCCAATACCCTGATATGTCAAAGAAAAAAAATCACCAAATATAATAAAATTGTAATTTTCAGCATTACATGTAATTAAACCTAGGTTTTTATTTTAATTTGGAACTTTGACCAACTAAGTTTCAATAACTATAATATCTTACATGTCCGTTCCAATAACAATCAATAATGTAGATATAAGTCGTATTAACATTATGAACAATAAGTAATATATTCACTGATTTGAAATAAAAGTATTCCATTCATACAGTTTTATTTGTAAGCAACTATGAAATGAAAATTGACAAACAATCACGAATTATGGCAGGGGTGTGCCCAACTAGTACATTTATGTATGCAGACAAGTACATCTATAAATTTGGCTAGTCTGTGAACCAGTAATATTACAGCTGTAAATATACTAACATTGCAGAACTAAATAATGTAGATGGCTCAATGTTTAAATCATTTGCAACAGTAAACTACAGTGTTTATATTGTAAATTATTTATTTATTATGACTTAAATTTATTTTATTTATTCAAGTTAACGCCGTATCAACACAATTTAGGTCATTTCACGGCGTCCAGCGCACCTAACCTAGCTTTCCTGGACCATTGTCTATAACCAGTACTCACCTACCCTTCCACAAGGCCGGAAACTTCTCCATATTATCTAATCAATGGAGGGAAATCGACATTATTATCAAATTTTCATGGAAGGGTATAACCTCCCCGGGTGGGATTCGAACCCGCACCCCCTCGGGCACGAGTATCCAAATCCCGGCGCGCTACCAACTGCGCTATAGACCCGGGTTATTATGACTTAAAGTATGCACTTAATATCATCAGTGGTTTTTTTTTCCGGACAATTTTTAAGGTCAGTAATTGGCTATATTCCCTTTTTCATAGTTCTCATTTTTTTCTTTTTGGAACGATGCCTCTTTCCAATGGTAACAAGGAAGTATAAGATTACTCTCTTCACGCTTCAGCAATTTTCAACAAAGACATAGAGGGTTAGTTCTAGCATGACACCTCATTAACATCTCATACATAAAAACTATGCCGGCTTGTGTTGTCTGTCGTTAAAGTCATACACAAATGTATATAGTCTACCAATGTGCATTCCGATAGATGACGCTCTTAATTATTCAATTACCCGCCTTCTCTCTCCACCATAGACCCAGCCTTTAATACCTAGTTGTCTACAAGGAAGCTTGTCGATTCATAGATTAAATAAATTGAGGAAAAGTGTTTAAATTTTATACATTAAGGAATTGTAAATAATTAACACCACAATATCTGCATTACGATAGTGTTATGTAAAACCATAATAATTAGATAACACATTATCACAGGTAAACAAATGTTGACCTAGTTTTTCTACGATCAAAAAAAAGTGGGACTCACTAACTTACTTGTAAACATTGTATGCGAAAGTAAACAACATATACATTCAGAGTATAACAACACCCACAAAAAAAATTCAATGGAGTAAATACTGATTGTGTACGAATAGTTTGCATCGTTTCCTAACTCTAATTCAGTTTCTATGTGCAACGCCTAAGCTATGTTTTTTATATTATATTTTTAAACAGTCAGTAATTTGGAACCGAAATTGATAAAACCAATTTAAGATCTGTGTCAACCCAGGTCGATAGCGCAGTTGGTAGCACGCCAGGATTTGGAATCTCGTGTCCCGGGGATATGAGTTCGAATCCCATCCAGGGAGGTTACACCCTTCCATGAAATTTTGACAATAATGTCAATTTTCCCCCATTGATTAGATACTATGGAGAAGTTTCCAGCCTTGTCAAAGGTATGTGAGTACTGGTTATAAAATAGGGTCTAGGAAAGCTAGGTTAGGTGTGCTGGCCGCTGTTAAATGACCTAAATTGTGTTGACAACCTAATGGTATTAACCGTATTTGATAACAATGACATAATCGTAGTGTATACTTGCACGTGTGCATAAACTATTAATTCTTAGTTTTTTATTAGTCCGCTTAATTTAATTGATCAAATGGACAGTTTTGAAAAAAAGGTTCTCGGTGATCGCAATAGTCAGATTTTTTTTTCGAAACCTCTGAAAATGTGACGTCGTCTGTTCATAACGCCAATGCATGTATGCACTGACTATATATGAAAGTAAACAATTTCAAACTACATAACTTATTTTAATGACACAGAATTACAATTCTTATATTATTACAAATGCGTGAAATAAAATAACCGGCCTATCATCTTATGATTTTATCATCTATAATTGTAAAATGATCCTTAAAATGAACAAATTAGTAATATTTTACGATAAAATGAACACTTTGAAAGAAATATTTTTTGTTTAAACTTTGCTTATGATACGACATTAGGGCTCTACACCGGTATACGATATATATCGAATACCGGTATTGTTGGTTCGATAGATATATTGGATCGAACGTTTCCGTATCGAAAAAATATCGATCAATGACGGTCATACAAATAAAATCCATGCCCAGCAAATCGGTTGATATTTTGTATCGCCAAATTAGCATTCCACTGCTTCCGGTTCAGTATTGGCAAATCTGTGAACGAACAATCTCATAATACGACATTCCTTTACGCAAAAATCTTACATCAGTAACGTCATGTATTCTTTTTTATTTAAGGGAAGTAACTGTTGCGGTTAGAATGTCCTTTATATGTACTTTCGTTTTCATTTACATGTAGTCCTGAAATCAACAATCAGATAAAGTACAGATCAATTCTGGGGAACGAGTAGTCACTCGGATTTGCTCGGACAGATCCCAAATGTCAAGAGAACTTGGTTGATCATATAAATAGCATTAATTCTGAGACAGTATGTTCTTCCTTTCCCCGAATCTCACCTAGACTAACTGGATGCAATGATATTTCTTTTAAAAAATGCAGTCATAGAGTTTAACATTTAAAATATGAATAAGACAGCGCATTTAGTAGTATAGCGCTACTACAATTAAAATAACTGGATAAAACAACAGTTGTATAACAATATATACATGTATTTATTAATAAAATATCATATGATATATCGAGTATCGATCATTTTGTATCGATATGAATATCGTATCGATCATTCTGACCGATATAGAGCCCTATACGACATAAATATGACGTCGGGTTAGACGTTAATACGATTTCCGAAATCCACTGTCTAAAAAACTTTCAAATCCACTTATGAGGCGACGTCAACCCAACGTCGGGGTCAGACATTAATACGACCTGGGAAATCCACCTTTTCTAAAAAACTTTCAAATCCAACTATGAGGCGACGTCAACCCGACGTTGGGTCTAACGTTTATATGATGTCTGTACAACATTATTTGTTTGCTGGGTGTATATATACACATGATATTCTAAACGTAAACAAACTCTGGGTTTTCTTTAAATTCTTGCAGCAGCCAAAATTAGAAAAGATTAAATAAGTGCATAAAATCTTTTCGATTTAATTTTTGTGCCGAGGATTTGAAGCCAACGATCCATAATTAAAGAACCAATTCAGAATATATTTAGGATAGAAAAGGTAGTTGCTATTTATAATAATAATAATAATAATAATAATAATAAAGACTTTATTTTAAGAGGCTACACATTTGGATAAATCCAATCTTCCATGTGGGCCTCTATCAAACATATTACACAGTATATACAATATTTACATAATGATGAATGCATATTAGACTTGAGAAAAACATGTTATATACATAAAAAATCAAAATTAAGAGCAAAGTAACCTGAAAAAAAGGAACAATAGGCATGAGATGAGTTTAAGGTGGACAAAGAATATTTCACTCTTTTTGCATTTTCCATTTAATGTACTGCTTTTTGAATGAGCTAAGGCTGTTAGCAAGACGGATGTTTAGGGGTATTTCATTCCAAATGACTGGTCCTGAGTATGTTATAGATTTTCTAAAGAATTCAAGTCTAGGTTTCGGGACATTCAGTTTTTGTGTAGAACTTGATCTTAATTGGTGATTATTACTTAAGACAAATCTGTTATTTAAATATTCAGGACTTGTGTTATTAAGAGATTTGTAGACAATAATAGCCTTTTTATAGTTAACACGGTCTGGAAATTTCATCCAATTTAGTTGTTTGAATAACTCCTCCGACGGGGCATCAAAAGGTTTGTTAAGAATTATTCTGGCGGCCCTTTTTTGAAATTTTACCATTGTGTTTGTTAATTGCTCATTACAAGACCCCCAGATAGTGCAACAGTAGTCAATATGTGGAAGGATGTATGCATTGAAAAACAGTTTTCTAGTATGCAGATTTAGGAATTGTTTTATTCTTAGGAGGAGATATAGTAAAGAATTGCATTTCTTAAGAGTTGTCTCAACTTGCAGTTTCCAACTTAAGTTTTTGTCAATGACTACCCCCAATAATTTATGGTTTGGTACCTTTTCTAAAGGTTCATCGTTCAGTTTAAGTGGCTTGATGTTAATGTTTTCCAACTTCTCATGCTGGTTGGAGGCTGTGATGAACATTGTTTTACTTTTAGAGGCATTTGGGGCCATTCCATTTAAGGAACACCAGGTCTCAAATGATTCAAGCTGAGTCTGAAGCAAACAACTGACATCAGATTTATTTTTCCCAAATGCTGATAGGGTTGTGTCATCAGCAAACATGTGGGAATTTTTAACAGATAAGGGTAAATCATTGATATAAATAAGAAAAAGTATTGGGCCTAGAACAGAACCTTGTGGTACACCAGCGTTGATCTCTTGGGATTCTGACAGTTTACCCGAAAAACAAACTTTTTGGCGTCTATGACTCAAATAAGAGAGTGACCACAACATTGCTTTGTCACTAAATTTATAACATTTCAATTTTTGTAAAAGAAGTTTATGGTTAATCAAGTCAAAGGCTTTAGATAGGTCAAGAAATACAGTACCAACAATGTTACTTTCATTTATTTCATTAATCCATTCATCCACAATATTTACTAGGGCAGTTTCACATGAATGAGATTTTCTAAATCCAGATTGGCTCTTGCTGAAGAGATTATTTTTCTCCAAAAAATCTGTTAATTGGATGCACACATGCTTTTCATATAGCTTAGATAACACCGGTAGAATTGATATTGGCCGATAGTTCTTTTTATCACTTTTACTACCACTTTTGAAGATAGGAGTCACTTTAGCCATTTTGTACATGTTTGGATACTTGCTAGTTGCTATACTTAAATTAAAGACTTTTTGTAATGGTCCGGCTATAATGTCTGCCGTTTCTTTCAAAAACTTAGGTGCTAGGCCATCGAGACCTGTTGACTTAGCTGGGTTCAGTCTAGTTAGTTCTTTCTCAATGAATTTAAGGGAAAAGGGTGCTATACTAAAGAAATCTTCAGACTTAATTTTACATTCCACGTAACATTTTATTTCTTCTAGAGTGCTATTGAAAGAACTATTTTCAAGGTCGGGAGCAGAATTAAATACACTAATAAAGTAGTTGTTAAAGTTTTCAGCAGCTAGTTTGGGGTCTGTAATTAAAGTGCCAGATTCATCTATTAAGTTTGACTCTTTTTGCAATTGTTTACCTGAAAGATCCTTAAGGTTCTTCCACAGAGATTTAGGGTTTTTGAGATTTTCGTTAATAGTTTTTTGATAAAAATTAGATTTTGCTTGTTTGATTTCCAATTTTGATTTGTTTCTAAAATATTTAAATTGGTCGGTGTCGCCCACCCTTTTTGCATTATCTCTTTTTTTAATTGTATTTGCTATTTCATTATCAAACCAATCAGGTTGGTTTTTGCGCTTGACTCTTTTTAATTTTTCGGGAGCATGTTGATTGAGAGTTTCGGAAAAAAGCTTAACAAAAAGATCTAAAGCATCATCAGGGTCATCAAAGGTTTCAAGAACAGACCAGGGTTGGTTTTTGAGGTCTTGCCTAAAGGAATCTATGTCAAAATTTTTTAATGACCTATACTTAATGGTGTTATGAAATGGGTCTTTGTCCACCTTATTCATAATTTTCCGCGTGATGCATATAGGGAAGTGATCACTTATAGATAAAACAGGAACATTCACTTCAACAATATTACATGGAACATTAGTGTATAAATGATCAATTAATGTTTCTGTATTTTGAGTAACACGCGTTGGTTTATTCACTAATTGCACAAGATTAAATGAGTCTAAAACATTTTTCCAAGAAGAATTTGATGAGGTATTGTTTAGTAAATTGAAATTAAAGTCTCCAAGTAGTAGAATCTCACTATTGTCATTATATATATTATCCAAAATGTTCTCCATTTCCTTGATCCATGTTGAGTTGGCTGAAGGGGGTCTGTAGATATATCCTAGAAGAAATGGCTTCTGTTTTGATAATTTAATTTCTAACCAAATAGCTTCAATAGTTTCTTTCTCTAAATGTTCTTTCCGTTCACAGAATATATTGTTCTTAACATATATGATGATGCCTCCTCCATTAGATTTTCTGTCTTTTCTGTATAATTGGAATCCGTTAAGTTGTAGTTCATTGTCACAAAACATATCACTTAAAAATGTTTCACATAGACAGAGTATATCAATAGAGGGATGTTTTGAAACTAAATGTTGAATTTCATGAAACTTTGGGTACAAATAATGAATATTCAGGTGTAAGATATTTAATCCCTTTTTAATAAAAAAGTTTTCAATGTTGTTTTGCTGTTCGGTATAGGTCAGGTTCGGAATTTGAGTTTGGTTTTCAATGTTATCATTTTTGCACACATAAGGGGTGTTGGTCAGTACATCATGAACCATGGAGGAGGTATCATCCGTTGCATGGGTCTGTGGAGGCGATGTTGTTGAAAATTTCCAGTAGCTGTGTTGTTCGGGTACTGTCTTCTCCATAGACTTGGTTGAGGTTTCTTCATACTTCTGAATTTTGTGTTTCTGTTGTAACCTACATTTAAAACATTGTTAATTGATGTCATTATATTTTTTGCAAAATGAGCAGCTCCCAGTCTTGATAGATGCAAAGTATCATGATATAGGTCTTTATTTATGTTTCCATTTTGTAAGAACCTGTTGTTGTTGTTAATGAAGTGAACTTTGTCATCGGATGCACATAAATTTGCTAAGAATGTGTTAAATTCTGTAATTTGTTTTGATACTTCATTTGAGGAGTCTTGTGGTAGAATAGAGGATAGTATAATTTCTGCATGTTTGTTTGTACTTTTAATAGTGGAGACAAGCTCCGCATAATGGACTGTGATCCTTTCTGTATCATTTGTTAGAAAATCATTGATTCCTACATGGAGAATGACTGCATCACAAGTTTTTAAGTTTTTTATACTTTGTGAGTGCGCTATATGACAATTATTTGTCTAGAGGGAGAAATTCATGAGAAGCATGGTCTGATTTACCTTATATGTGATTGTTGTAGTTCACATGACTATAGACATTGATTGTACATGTATTTAAACAAGGACCCCATAAAAATGTTAATAGGGTCTATGACCTAAATAAAGTATGTAAGTAAACAGTTAACATACCATATACTATGTAATCACTTCAAAAACATCATTCAAACCACTGTTTACTCTTAATTACAATATCTGAGAGTGTGGTTGTTGTTAAAGGTTTCACAAATGTCACATTGTCACTACTGTTGCCATGGAAACACATCTGTAATTATACTCATAATGAAACCCAACCTGCAATGACACAGTATTTGAAGGTTATTTAACATAAATACTTATTGTTGTATTTTTTTCAAACAACTATTGCATAATTCAAACAAATACAATTATATAATTCATAGATGTGCAGGGCTGGATCTTAATGGGTGAAATCTTAAAAAAAAATTCTTGTCCACTCTGGCTGACAAGTCAAACTAGCTTGTTCATGGATATGAACATTGTAGTATAGATTTATTGAAAAATCCACTTGTCCATACATACATTGGGACAACACGGACAATAGATCTTGCCAGCGCTGCTTTAGTGGGGCTGGGTGCACTGGGAGTGGATACACCTTACCAGGTGAAAAAATAATTGGTTTTTCAAAAGTCAAAGGTGCCAATCTGTGTACGTAAAAACACCAGTCAAATTCTTTAGTTTACTGTAAATGTTATCAGAAATCTTAGCTATATTTGGACACATGGAACAACAGAGTTTAAGATTTTTAGAAAATAAACTGAGTCATTCCTGTCATAACCTGATACCTGTTTAGTGTTATCATGTGTCATGAAATATTAACTCCCGGCCCCATTGCTGCTACTTGCCAGAATATAGGGGCCGCTGCCACAACGGCACCTGCGCCTGGAACCATTTTAGGATGAAATTATACATAGAAAAAATAGATTTTTAAATGTCAAAGGTGCAAGTCTAAGAACTATAAAACACACTTTAATGAACCAAAAAAGGCTAATAAACTATGTAAAAGATCATGTCCTAAATCAAAGAGTCAATGTCTGCCTGTATTAAACTATAATGATGTAAATCTGCAGTTATTTTTCTGGCTAAATCCAGTAATTAATTAAAACCATGCAAGTCTGTTTAATACCTTCTCCTTTAAGCATACTTCCCAACGAAATAGTCATTGGTTGCAGCAGAGATGGGATGAGTTATCAAGGGTATCCCCGCCTTTTGTTGTAGATCACATGACTAAAGACTTGGATTATATCTACATGAAGTAAGTAAGTAAGTAAACAGTTAACATACCATACAAGCTATGTCATCATTTCCATATCATCATTTAAATCACTGATAACTGATATTGGAGCGTGCTGTTGTTTTACCAATGTCACATTGTCTCTACTGTTGCCATGGAAACACTTGATCGACTATACTCATAATGAAACACTATCTGCAATGAAACATTTTAATGCAATTATCACATACTCATATTCTCGTACC
Organism: Mactra quadrangularis; assembly: GCA_025267735.1. Classification (NCBI taxonomy): domain Eukaryota; kingdom Metazoa; phylum Mollusca; class Bivalvia; order Venerida; family Mactridae; genus Mactra; species Mactra quadrangularis. The sequence continues at coordinate 33,376,729 of CM046294.1, read as the reverse complement.
TATAGAGAATATCAAGATTCTCTATTTAACCTCTGGACACTAGAATGTCAAAATATTCAGACAAAATTTTATTCCATCCAATTTTTATACATATTTTTGTTTAAGAATTTTGAACCTGAACTTATTTTCAGAACATTATTTAACACATCCGATATGTTCACAATATTTAAAACTGTTCATATAATACCCGTATTACATTGTTGATATTTTATTTCATTTTCACTTGGAATTTTGAAAATAGATTAATTCTCACAGTTTAGCTCTTGTTATACATATTAATCAAATCTTTTCATATCTAGCTGATTTTACATTAATTCCTCGTAATTCAAATCTATATCAAAATAATATTTTGAAAAATTATTAACCTTTATTGCATTATGCAAATTATCTTCTCACTTTACGTAGATCTATGTAACCTGTGTAATACCGATAGTTCAAGGTAATTTTTGCATATGATGATATGATGTACAATGTATTGTAATTAATTTCTTGATGAACAATATCATTCTTGATAACAAAACATTATCTTTTAAAGCTGTAATATATACTGATCGCTTTTCATTTTATTTATTGAAAATTTGGTTATTGTTTGCATTTATTCATTTTTGATTAATGCCTGATGCCTTATAATTTTTAGAGAATGTCGAAATAATCCTTACATATGCATTTGGACTTGAAATGACCTCCCAACTATTTTCAGCGAAAAAAAACTTTGTATCTTATAGTCTGCTTTCGTCAGTAAAATCATATCAAGAAACAGCTATATAAAATCGACTTTGTTTAAATGTTTATCAAACATAACAACATGATACAAAATCATTTAAGGTTCAAGTAAAGTCTTTGTTTGCATTCAAAATAGTAAAATGAAAAATGCTCGAACTCTTTCATACTTCTATCAAGAGCAGTGTATTATACATCAAAATGCTCCATATGAAACATACAATGTGATGCTGGTAATTAATTCAGATGAAAATATTTACCAAAAGATGCAGTTGTAAAACTGAAAATACTAAAAGATAGGGCTGTGTATCTCGGCCAAGGTCGCGATACGATACGTATCACAATATATGCCTCACGATTACGATATTAATCACGATACGATGTAAATTATAAATATGGTATGAATGCATTGACAAATTATGATACTTTTATCAAACAATCATAAAATTAAAAAAGTTTATTATTACTCCAATAACACAAAATAAAATCAACAAAACAAATGTTATCTTTGTTTAATGAGTATTGAGAATAATAAGTAAATTTGAGTAAAGATTGCAATTGCAAGTTAAATGCTATAGATATAGTTTATTTTGTTTTTAACTAATTTTTTGTAAAGGGCCTTCTGAATCGCGATTTTTTAGGACGCGATTCGATACACCCGTATCGGACAGTCGCGAATACGATCTCACAATGCATCGGTGAATTCAACAGCCCTACTAAAAGACATTAAGATTTTTTTACTAACTTATTTAACATCAAATCATTTATAGAACATGATAGTTCATATTCCAATTACAGTACTGCAATACTTAAAACCTAGATCAATCATAAAAAAAATACTAAGGTAAATGAAAAACATTTTGACAGATACAAGTGTAATGGGTTTTCACGGCCCTGTTTCTACTTTCACTTTAGCTTTTCAATTGCCTTAGTTTTGTTTTAATATTTATTGAGGTTATAGATATTGCAGTACCTTCATTGGAATATGTACTATAAGGTTCTGTAAAATTAATAATTTTGTCGTAAGAAAATTTTAATGTAATTTAGTCTTTTTATTTGTGCAACTTCAATTTTGCAAATGCATCTTTTGCTAAATATCTTTATCATAATTGATGACCAGCATCACTGTGTATGTTTCATAAAAAACATTTTGATGTATAAAACAATACTGTTGGTGGAAATACAGGGCCGGATCCAGAAGGGTCGTAAGTGGGGGGGCACAGGGGTGGGTTCGGGAGGGGGATCCCCACCGCATGGTATGGAAAATTTTGAATTTTAACATGTCAAAGGTGCAAATCTGAGCACTTTTAAATGCTCTTAAAAGAATGAAGCTAAAACTATGTTAATTATCATTTTCTGAAGAAAAGTGATGCATTGCATTACAGGGCCTGATCCAGAGGTGTCGTTAGTGGGGAGCAAGCTTGGGGTGGGTACGGGGGGGTATCCCCTCCCCAAGATGTTGAAAATTTTTGAAATTTTGCAAATCTGAGCACTTTTAAACACTCTTTAAAATGATAAAATGAAGCTAAAATTTGGAAAATTATTACATTTTAACAAAAAAAGTCAAATCCTGCCCGTAAAAAACTATGATGTAAATCCGAGTTTTTGGCTATACCCTGTGTTAAATTAAAAACACGTTAGTCCATTTACTACCGCTGTCCTCAAACATTCTAGTCGGAACGACGGAGTCGTTGAATTGGGTGGCTATGAAAAACGCCGATGTCCTCCATAAATAATCATTTATGTTTAGACTCAGTCACTCTTTTGAAGTTATTAGTAAACAAGTAACAGAGTGCACAATAACCAAATTTAGGCTTCGTAAACTTGTTACCATGGTAATTTCGTTGGTGACGGTCTGAAAAATACTGTTGATGTATGTGCAATGTAGACAATATACATTGCTATTGATATCTATGTGTCTGTAAAGAAGGACTATACACTTGCATGATCAATGATTTGAACGCTTGATAAGGCCCAATCTAGGTACCCTGAGATGCTTGAATGTATCAATTTAGATCATTATCTATTTCCATAGCAATCTGATTAAAACCCGATCTAAAATTTCACCGCTCGCATACTCGCTAATTTAGATCTGGCCTTTTCCAAACGAAGGTCACGTTCAGGTGACCTTTTCTTATCATAATATTAATGACGAAATTGTTATGATACGTAACTTGTTTACATCGTCTACGTCACGCAATTAGAAATGAGCCACCCAATCGCAGACTGTGAATAATACCGCTGTTAAATTTGCATGCAAACCTTGGTCTAAAATAGAAATTATGAAATCAAAATGTGATTAATAGTGTTTTCGTCTAGATGAAAGCTACGCATTGATTGGTCGATACAAAGTTCATCTCGACGTGACCTTGCATTGACTAAGTAGAGATCCAGTACGACAACGCAAGTAGAACAGGATCTCTGTTTACGGAGATTGTTTCGATAGATCAGATGAATGATTTTATAGTACAATTATTGTAAAAGTCTAGTTGATATTGGTTTGATGTTGCTGATTTTGTGCCCTTTACTTTGTATAAGTGACAATATCTGTACTACAGACTGTAGGACCAGGTGGGGAAGCACGTGCCCCCTGTGCCCCCCCCCCAGGTCATCGAGAATTCCAGGTCACTTTTTTATAATAATACTGATGATTCCTTAACAATCCAATATTTTGATTATATAAGTTAAGTCATGTACACTAACCACTTAGCTAACCATATGCTAGCTATGTATATAAACTGGGGTCGAAATGTCTTGGGGCCGAAATGTCTCCATAAAATGCTGGGGGTCGAAATGTCTTGGGGACGAAATGTCTTGCTTCCTCAAATGGGTATGGAACCTCCCCTTCCTCGTTGCTGGATGGCAATAAGCGGGTCCAACTAAGTCACATGGTGGCAATGGTAACGATCAAGTCTACCTCTTTTTCTCTGGATCAAGATGTGCACACTGCAGCAATCTCGTGGCATGAACACAGAGATAGAAAGGAACACAAAAACACTGATGAAACGATGAGATAAAGCAACATGGTAAAAAGCCGAAATGTACAGATATATTATAAGATAAATATTGCATAAAAAACTTACAATAATTCCATAAATCTATCCAAACGCAACAACATAAGAACGGCAAATTCAATACCTCCATTCCATCACCTCGGGCTAGATTTATCGAGAGAGAAAGAGCCAATCAGATTGCGTCGTACATACCACGTGCAAACTTAGGAATGTAAAACACGGGATTTGCGCGGAAGTCATTCTACTGTACAGCCGTTCTCCAGAAATCCATTCGGAACACCCTCGACTTTTCATGAATGAATATTCGTTAGCGAATGGCCGAGGATGTTCCGAATGTCACTTTACTAGACGCTTTAACAACACGTCACATGTGCCGTAAATACCCACAAATAGCATTGCCTATACTGGTTTTGAATTTCCTCAGTCTTCAGACTAAAAAATAGATTTTAAAAATAACCTGACATTGGGAAAGTAGATAAACTTTACAAGTTAAATTGTGTTTTCATACAAAACGAGCTGCGTATGCTTCAGAGGCACGTCCAAAAATATATAACTCGTGCAATTAGCTGTAACAAGGATCCTATGATCCTTGGCTTTAACAACTCGTGAAAAGTGAATGTACTGTTGAATTATAACTTCATAAGTTATAACAGTTTTGTCATTTCATTATTAATGTTAATTGGATGACTTTATACCTTTAAACGAACAGCAGAAACCCATATGGTCCTTTCTAGTGACTTTTAAAAGAAATATCGAGCAAGACGTACATCACGCGCGCGTGGCGTATATCGATTGCCAAATGCGAAATGTCGTTGTTGCACAGAGTGACAACTTATAGGTGGATATATACCTGAGAATACCTGTGAAGCGTCATAACTGGGTCATAGGTAATATATAACCGTACACTACCTATTCGAACGTTCTACAATCAACTTCATCAGCTCTTTAAATCGTACTGTTAATTGATTTGTTAAAATAAATCGTGGAAATGGATATTACCGTGTTCACGTGGACAGTTTTGGGATTGATTGGGCTTTCACAAGGTAATTAATTCAATTTTTTTAAATATAAATTCTTCGTTATAAACTTGAGCACGCGGGGTTATAAAGCATGGACGCCTTCTTTTCTAATAATCTACTTTAAATTTTCGATTAGGATTTAATATTATGCGCGTGATTTTAATGTTTTGGCAAAATAACGTATATGAATAATTAATCAATTAGCCTTCATACATTATACTGTATTGTTTAATCAATTATTAACTAAAATTATCTAGGCCAATATTGTTTACAGTATAACTCGAGTATGGACTGATAGTGAATTGTTTTCAAATTTAGCAGTGCTCATAATCGGCGTAAATTCCTCAGGGGTTAAGGTGTAAAAGCTATATTTGTACAGGACTCGACTGTCAACCCAATATGATATATATAGACATACATATACATTGTTTGTATTATACACATGTTTTATTTGTTTATGAGTATATTATATTTGTACATTAATGTAGACTCTATATATTCTGTTTTACCTAGGACAAAATATATATAACATACAGTTACATGTATTGAATAAAAATCAGGACATTTTTGTGAATGAGTCAAATACCTTTTCACCTGTTATATATGATACTATACTGTCCTGTATAAGGTATTTGTGACGCACAAAAAAGGATTGAACAAAAAGTTATCTATTTATATAACTTGTTTTTAAAATACCAATAATATTTTCATAAATACTTTATTGATTTCTTAGATTTGAATTACATACTATTTTATATATTATTACATGAATGAATAAATAATATATAACACATACGTTTATATAATGTCAAAATGGTTACACAATGAAGTTATGTAATTTACTTTAAGCTAGGGTGGCTCTAGCTTAAGGAAAGGGTTCGGTAGATTTGAACCCCTTCTAGTTTTTCAAACTTTTATCTAATAATATTGAAAACAGAATTCTTACAAGGATTTCAGACCCCTTTCTTCAACTGTATTATTTAATTCTGATCCAATGCATAAATTGTTGTACAGACCTTTGTCTTATCAGGAACATCACCGCTCTCCTGTCAGGCTGTGTTTTGCCGTACTTTGAAAACTAATTTTAGATATTGAAGTAATAAATCAGAATTATTACATTTCATTTACATAATTGCATATCATGCTTTGTTTCAAGATATTTGACAAATGTAAAATTTTATACACAATTACAATTTTACTGAGTCAGGTGCTATTTAAGTTTGCCAGTTAGTATAATTTACATAATTATCTTATTATTTCTAAACAGTTTTCACAAGTACTTGACCAATGTACTACATTTTATACTAATTTGCTAAAATCTCAACTAGCCCAATTAACAGTAATTTTCACTCTACCCTGAATCAATTTTTACCAGTCTTGGTGTTTGGCCTGGTGTCAAGACTGCACTCGTATATTATGCGATTTATTTAACCCCGAACTGATAAATATCTTTCACGGTCCATTCAACTCAAATACATACATCCACAAAATAACCGTTATCGCAGATAGGATAGTACAGCAATACGTTTATCATGAAGCCGCTACAGCACAGTGGTAAGTACGTTGGACTCCCGGGCGGGAGGTCGCAGGTTCGAGCCCTGCCAAAGAAATATTTTTTTGCTGGTTCAATTTCCCGCGCTAACCATTTTAACAGCACGAAAATCTCGTGAATAACGAAAAAATCATTTATCATGGCGAAATATTTTATTGCATTATTTAGATAAAATAAATAAATATATTGAGATAGAAAAAAATAATAATAAAAAGATAAATATATATATATATATATATATATATATATATATATATATATATATATATATATATATTCAGTAGTAAAAAAAGATTTTAATTCAATATAATATATAAAAATGTAAAAAAAAAATTTTTTGCTTTGTTCGGATTCGAACCAGAGACCTCTCGGTCAAAAGAAAACTATTCTACCTCTGCGCCACGCGTTCCGTTACTAAGTAGACGCTTCATACTTATATTTATACCCATACCTCTGTCGGTAAAATGCGGTAAGTAAACAAAGCATGTGCAACTACCGTGTAATGTATTCATCAGTTCGGGGTTAATATTCACAAACAATACAAATGTTTAATATTCCTACATAATTTGTTCTGCCATTTAATGTTGATTACTTCTGCTGTAAAAGCATTTAAACATTTTTTATTGGTACATTTTCAATGTTCTTTTCTTATGTAAATTCAACAAATTTGTCACAAAAATTCCACAACAATTTAGAAAACAGATATTAAGTATCAAATAACTTAATATATCACATGAAATAAAAAAATGTACCCAAAAGAATGCTAGAGTATTATAGTATACTCTATACTGTGTCACAGTAGGTTATTTCAATGAATATTGAATTTTATGTATAAGGTATGTAGACCATCCCATACATTTTTTATATACCAGTGCCTCAGTATCTTTATTTAGAATTGTTAGAAAACCTTTGTCATGCACACGGGCAGTACACATTGTATATTACATGTATAAAAAAAATCTTATGATACAGTAACAGTGGTCCCTGGGATGTATATATAACAGTATACAGTTATTTCATGTGTGATAGGGAACAGTCAAACTGTTGGCCCGAGGTGGAGGGAATAGTGTTTTGAACTGTTTCCCGAGGCCGTAGGCCGAGGGAAACAGTTTAAAGCACTATTCCTGACATCGAGGGACAACCGTTTGACTGTTCCCAAATCACACATAAAATAACTGTTTTATTACCTGATCAATTACTATTTTAACAGTACTTGAAATGTTTAAAGCGTCTGGTAAAGTCTAAAATCCCGTAGCAGTTACTTCCCTTTACATAAGTACAGTAACAGTTCGTGACGTCAATACGTGACGTCATTATGTGGCGTCAGAGCACGTGCGGGAAACAGTCAAAACTATTGACCGGTCAACAGTTCACTCAGAAAACAGTTAAAAATATCGAATTACACTTATATAAGCAATCAGGTAATAAAATATATTGTGACATAACAAAATTTCTTAAGACTGTGGTCATTAGAATGTAAGACCTACATGTATAATAATAATTATACATTTTGAAATTAGTGTGGTACAACTTGTCAGGCATAGTTTTATACACTTTTAGTTAGTAGTTTTATATCAGCTCCCAAAACTGTGTAGTTTTATATAAGCTCCCAGACTCCAACCCACTCACTGTGATACTAGTTTAAGTTTGATAAAGGTACATATAGCTGTAATTGAATGATAGGTAAGTGACACATAATTAAATAAAATGACCACAAAGTGACCCCTGCAGCCATACTAGTCACCGATACAACAATTATTGACAGGACACTGACTTAATGTTCATTCTTTTCTAACTTATGTCATTAAAATAATATTTATACAATTACAGTACACTCTATGAATCATTACTTACTTACCCATAAGTTGCTTATGTGCACTGTAATTGATATTTTTTCAAATTTTTGAATTTTGACCCTTAGGTTATGAATTTTATAAACTGTGTGAATCTACTTGGTATAGTGCGGACATATTGACCCCGACCTTACCTTTCTCATTTGCATCTTATTATCAGATACACATATCCCAGCGAAAATCAATACCACGCCTAATCTACACTTCGGCTCGTTACGTATTTAAAATAAGCAGTCGATTTACATTGATTGTAAATAGCATCGGCGGGTACTTAGTAGGGTTGCATGGGGCTTGTAGGTTTTGAAGGTGTAATGTCGGCTATGGCTTACATTATAAGTTTAACAAGACATGTATATAGTATATAAGTGCATTCAAACGTGAAACTTGTTTTCTTACATTTGTAATTACAAATTATAATAAAATGGGTGGGGATGGCGGTTGTGGGGCTAAAACCTACAACTTTTGAATTGGTAGCTAGCCTCATCGTATAATATTCTGGTCCTGCCTATGTGTAATAGAGACTCATTGTACACTTTAAATGTACTTTAAAATTAATCCCTGTGTTATAATTACATTCGAGCCTTGAAGGTATAATCCGATTGTTTTCGAACATTAATACTACCTTCGTATTAAATGTAATGAATATTCATGCATAAAGGTCAGGTCGGGGTCAATGTGTCCACACTATACAATATATTCTACCTCTGCGGTGGAGTGACTTCAGTCATTGATAAAGGTTATTGACATCAAATCACCTTTTACTTTATGTATAACAAACTATTTTCATATGGCTATGGGCATTTCTTTGGTTGGCTTTAATTCCATAGCAACACATTTTGTAGGATATATCACAGCTGTCAGTCAACCTACTGTTCTTAGAAAGGCTAAATATCTGGATTTAGCTCTTTACCAGTTACTAGGCACTACCATCAGTGACTGACAAGTTCTGCCCTACAGAATTGAGAATCAGTGGTAGGAGGGAGAATGGTTTTAGAAATTATTTCATAACCAAACTCCAGGAAAGTATGCCCCACTCAGATTTCAAACCCTCAAGCCCTCAATCAGAAGACATGTGTTCTAAGACTGAGCTATCTGGGTAGGTTAGCTATGGCTCTTTATGTTAGAAAGAATCCAGTTGCTATGGAGTTAAATAAAATTGGATGCTTTTTCTGGAGCATCCTAGGAACATTGGTTTGGTGAACTGGCCATCTTAAATCTCTGATTGAAATGTATGTTACTTCAAGAACTGATTTTCCTTTGAATAGAACTCTAAGTGAATATTGTAACTTAAATTAAAGTATTGGGAAAAGGGTATGTGTTTCCCTTAATTTCATTATTTGACACCATTTTCCCCTTTAGTTGAGCCTGCCAGCCTCCCACCTAAATATGAAAATAAACACTGCAGTGTAAACAACTATCAACAAAAAGGAAGCAAGATCAAACAAAAAATTACTTATTCTTTGTTATTTTAACATACAAAGCTATCACATTTCATTATTTCATACTAATATACTCTAGTTAAAACAGGATTTGTCTTGCTCAAACTGAATGTATGAATTAATATTTATGTAGACAAAACCATTAAAATTCCATAATTGTATTTTTCTAAACACTTCAGTCAGGGTCTATTACATAATTTACACTAACAACTAATAAAGTAAACAAATGTTTTTTTGTTTTTTTTTTACATTTATTTCACAGATAAATAATCTAATAACATCAATTGAAGTAGACATAGTTTAGTAGCTTAATGATGTATTATATTTTTGAAAGATTAAACCCGTTATTCCATCTATACGAGAACGAGTGGCGTGAATGTGAAGCGCGAATGTGAAAAATCAAACTCATGTTTTTCTATTGTACGTATTCCTTATTGGTGTGAGCAAGACGTGAGCATGAAATGCGAATTTATGACATGAGATCGTGTAACGCATGCATAAATTTGATCGCTATATGTAGTGATTTTTCTCGTTCACGCACAGCATTAACAGACAAGCAGCCACCATAAATGGTCCTCTATCTATGCCGGATGCAACAGAAAACTTATAGAAGCCATTAGAAAATCCCCTGTTCTGTACGACCAGTCCCTAATTGAGTACAGGGACACAGACACTAAAGATCATGTGTTGCAGACTTAGCTGACTCTCTTAACATTCCTGGCATGAAAGGTACCCCTAACATAAGTTAATATCGGCCCTGCGTTCAGTTTCTGTTACCGCGAACATCACAAATCATTCTGTAACAATACATTCAGAACTCCTCGGCCATTCGCTGCGAATAATCTCGGACATATTTAGACGCTATTTTGAAACTACTGGTGTTAAATTAACAAATATATGATTGTTTAGGCATTGAGTGATGTTTTGTTTTTAGTCTGTAAATTTTGAAACATCACTCATTGCCTTAACGATCTCATATTTGTGTATTAGAATAGGTTATTCGCAAGGAATGGCCGAGGAGTTCCGAATGTATCGTTATGTAACGTTCTGTACCGTTTTGTGTTATTGAACACGCTACAGTTGCAAAACAATTTTATTTTAAGTGTGTGTAGTTTTTGCAAGCATGCTTATGAACATTCAGTTGTTATTACAAAATTCAATTATTAAATTATGCCATTACAGAAGACTTGACACATCCAAACAATTGTTTTCACGCTAACCGATAAATGAAATAGTGCGATCGTGAAAACTCATGCCTCATGTTCAAGTTTCACCCTAAACATTCACGTCGCGCTCTCGTATGAATGGAATACTGGCCTTATCTTTCAAATTTATCATACAAAAAAGCCATTGTTATTACAATTCTACTTTTGGTTACACGGTTCCATTGTATAGATATTCTGTATAATTTACATGCAGTTGGGTATGTTTAGTGATGTTGATTAAAAATTCTAAGTTTCGCAATTTAGTGCATGTGAATTCATACAGTGATATTATGTAATTATACCTGCATACAACATGCATTAAAAATCTTAGAGGGTGTTTAAGGGATCCAATTAGCAGTTTGATATAGTCACCTAGTGACGTACATGTTAACTTGTTTAACAAAAACCATTTCAGCACATCTGAACCTGAGATTGATATGGATTTTTACCAGTGATAATCATTATAAATGAAACGAACCTGTCAATCAATCTTAAATTCTGTACTTTCAGCACTTTGATTCATAACGTTATTTACTACAGCACAACTGTTGTGTATGTCCCTCTCTCTGAATGACAATCTCCTTACTAGGACAGCCATCTTGCTACACCAACCACCTTCTTTGAAAAGGCGCCTTTCTCAAATTCTGAAATGATTGTTTACCTTTCTATCAGTCATATTGCTGCACCAACTACCTTCCAAACAAAGTACCTCCCTTTATTTTTTTCACCATGGCTCTCAACAACTTGTCAGATCACCATTCTGTGAATTTCAATGAAATAGACTCCCAACAACATTCACCTCTCTACAACAGTCAATTACTTACAAACCTGATAGGGACTGATTTTGAGTGGTTTCACTGTAATTTAATTCTATCATGGTTATAAAAGATTGATGTTCCAATCATGTTATAGTTAATCATGCATAACTTTACTTTAGATTATTGCCCAATTTCTTTACTGGAGAATTAACTCCTGACAAATTCGGGGTTTGCTAACCCGCTAAATAATCTTAGATTGTTTTGAATTCGGGGTTATTTCTATTGCGTTTCTTTAGAAAAATTAGCAAATCTGAGATTAATTCGAGTGTAGAAAATAATTGTCACGTCAGTACGGATTTACTCACCTAAGTTCACGTGAATTAATTGAAAATGCTCCCCTTAGGTGACCACGTGACTATGTTGTCAATACGAACGTTGATGACATCACAAGAATGTACTTGTTTTATAAAAAAGCTCTTTTTATATGATTTTTTGCGGATATTTGATCTTATAGCTATAGAATTGAAGATCAAATATTTGCATACTGCATGTATGTAGAGATTTAAAAGTTAAAACCTGTTTACAAGACTGATGTCTCAAGGAACAATGAAGTACCCAATTCAGGGCTTAAACCCTCATCCTCCTGGTTGCATGTTAGAATTTTATGCAGCTGCTCTACCAATTATGCCAAGACCTGTTCTGCCTATGATTTGATGTACAATATACTGTACTTACCTATGACAATCTCTCATACAGAGTTGTCGATCCTTACAGTGATCTTTATCTCTGTTAACGTCTCGAAAGAAGTCCCAAACAGGTGATCGTTTAAAACGATCATGTGACAATTTTTGAATTTTTTCCATACGCAACAGACAAACAAGATCACCTTTCTTGTCATGAAGATGTTCAAAGGCTTGTTGTTGACAGTCCCTTTGCTCTAAATTTTTGTCATAATTTTAGCAATATCATCTATTGTTGACATTTTTAGCGGATGAGTAAAAAAGCCAAATTACTCAGAATAGGAAGACATTTCACAAGAAAATAGTTCTTGTAAATCATAACTCTTTTAAAATTGGATTTCGCCTATAATGAAATTCTATTTCACGTAAAACTTTAAGATAATATATATAACAGACGAATTACGCTTTCGATACAAAATCTAAATTATATTACTATTTTACAAGAATCTTGTAAAACCCGAGACGTTTACAGAGATATAGATCACTGTAAGGATCGACAACTCTGTATGAGAGATTGTTACCTATGAAAGACAAATATACTGAGGCCTTGATCATTCTTTTACTCAGTTGTTGTATAATTAAATGGCTAATGGCACACTGGCGTCCCAGCGAGGCTAGTAGATTGTGAGTGTGAGTTCTTTCAATTCAGAATTGTATAAACTAAATCTGCAGTCAATATCAAGAGAAAAATACATTTTCAAGCATGTTTTGACATATAGATTTTTATTAAAACCAATATTTAAAAACCTGACATACAAATGCCTTCATTTAGAATTCATAGAATTTTATTTAAAACACATTTTCCTATTCAAACAGGATTAGTCATTTTTATATTCAATAGATACTTAATGTATGAATTATTTAATTGGTACAATGTATTCAATTCTGAATTATGGTTAACATCAGGTTTTAAGCTATATTTAGTATTTCAATCTTGGTTAAATGTATGTGGTCCTTAGAAAAACCCTTAGACTGATTCATGGTTAGGGGATCTAGGAGTCTATTTTAACCACAATCCTTAAGTTTTCCTTTTTTAAATGATTTTTAGTTATCAATTGGTAAAATGCCTTAATATATTGCATGTTATGCCCAAAATGTGTTAAACACATTCTCCATAATACATGTATATGTATTTAGTTATAGATTCCCCCCCCCCAGAAATTGTAATTAAAGTTTGACCCTATTGTAAAATAATAGGACCAAACTTTCTAAGACAAACTTTTGAATTTCAAATGCCAGGGCCTATTAGCTTAAGTTCAGAATAACTTAATGTATGATTATTAGAAAACTTGTACAATTTCGACTTTAACATAATTATTCACTATGGATTCATTCGAAAACATTGAGTCAGTGGGTATCTGACTTTCTGGTCATAACAAAATGAACAAATACTTCTAAAAATTACTCATAGAAAACAGGACATAAAATTACTTTCTGTTTAGACATCATCTAGCTGTATACCTCTGAACAATAATGCTTACATTAATTTGTACAACTTGGGCAAGCCAAGAGTCAAGTAAAACATACACAGAATGTATATAATTATATGTATAATATATATGTATACATGTATAATATAAAATACACAACGAAAAAATGTACATAACGAAATTTGCATTAAGGAAAAGACATATTCCAGATAGTTAAGTATTACACCATACATAATATTTATGTTGAAAGGAATGACATTGTATGACAGTAAAATTTCAGTCTAGCTTGGGGTTGATTATAACAGGTAATAAGTACTAATACAAATATCAGTCTGTTGATTTTAAAAAGCTTCTTCCTAGATTAACATAACTCTTGTTTTAATGATTATATTTAGAATTATTAATTCTGTATATGTGTCTGTTGATACAGTATTGAGATGAACATAGTGTACACAATAGAGTTTAGAGTACACAAAATGTGACTTAGAGTGTACACAGATAGCTTGGAGTGTCAAGTGTGAACATGTTGTTTAAAGTGCACAAATATACATGTAGTTTGGAGTGAACAAAAACAGCTGGAGTACATAATTATGTAACTTTTAGTTTACGCATATAGCTTGAAGTGTTCACCTACATATTGGAGTGTACAAATACAGCTTGCAATGTACAAACTATTTAGTGTACACATAAAGCTTGGAGTGTACACAGATGGCAAAGAGTGTACACATAAAACTTGAAGTGTACACAGATGGTGAGGAGTGTACACATAAAGCTTGGAGTGTACACAGATGGCAAGGAGTGTACACATAAAGCTTGGAGTGTACACAGATGGCAAGGTGTGTACACATAAAACTTGAAGTGTACACAGATGGTGAGGAGTGTACACATAAAGCTTGAAGTGTACACAGATGGCGAGGAGTGTACACATAAAGCTTGAAGTGTACACAGATGGTGAGGAGTGTACACATAAAACTTGAAGTGTACACAGATGGCGAGGAGTGTACACATAAAGCTTGAAGTGTACACAGATGGTGAGGAGTGTACACATAAAGCTTAGAGTGTACACACAATTATAGGTAAATGAAAACACAGATAGCTTGGATTGTACACAGATATATTTGACTATACACTTACAGCTTTTAGTGTACACTTACAGCTGGAGTGTACTCAGATGGCTAGGAATGTACACATATAATAAAAATGTAATTATATAGCTTTGAGTGTATTCAGAAAGCATGGAATGTGCATTTTTGGCTTGGATTGTACACTAACAGGCTAAAGTGTACACTTGCAGCTTTCAGAGTACACATATAGCTGTTTAGTGTACTATTTGTATAGCATAAAATATACACAGCTTAAAGTGTACACATATAGCTGTTAGTGTACTATTTGTATAGCATAAAATATACACAGCTTAAAGTGTACACATATAGCTGTTAGTGTACTATTTGTATAGCATAAGATATACACAGCTTAAAGTGTACACATACAAATGTATAGCTTGCTGTGAACACTTACAGCTTGGAGTGTACACTTACAGCTTTGGGTGTATTTCTGTAGCATGAAGTATTCACAGCTTAAAGTGTTCACATCTTTGGCATCTTATGATTATGTTTGATATATTTCTTTTTTTTTCTTTACAGTTGATGCAGCATTAAGATGTATTGAGTGTACACATATAGGTTGGAGGGAAACAAATGATTTTGCAGGAGCAGAAAATATTTATCGTATTCTAAGATCTAAACATAACCCAGCATGTGCTCAAGAAAATCCTTTAGATAGGTATGATTTTTTTTTAAAACCCTAATGATTATAGAATTTGCAGCTGCAGCATTTCATAGCCACATTGTTCTTGCTCGGATTTGTAGATGTTGCCTTCTGACAAGGTTAGATATTAAAACTATCATTAAAAGGCATTATTTACTTATAATATGGCCAAAGATTTTATCCAAATCTGAAAGCTAGTGTGAAACAAGGGGCAGCCGCCTGGCTAACTCAGTAAGTAGCATGCAAGTCTACTTATTGAGGGGTTGTGGGTGCGATTCCCGGCAGGGCATACTTTCGTGGAGCTTGGTCATGAAATTATTTCTATGGCCATTCTCCCTCTTACCTCTAATTCTTAATCATGTAGGACAGTAGTTAGTCACTGACGAAAGTATGTGCCTAGTTGTTGGTTAACAGCTAAATCCAGAGAATTAGCCTTTCCAGGAACAGTGAGCAGGTTAAATGAACCCTGTTATATGACCTATACAATGTGTTGCTATGGCGTTAAACCCAACTTACAAACAAACAAACAAACAAGAGGCCATTTGCAACAAACAGCAGGTGGCTGCTTATTGCAGTTAAAAATTCAATGTTTTTCATTGGGAGGAAGTCACTTATTGCAGGTTACTGTTGATAGTATTTGACCATTATACATGTATACATATTGTTTATATTGTATACATATGGGACTAAAAAATGGCTTTTAGTCAATGTTTATTCTTTTCATACCTTTTTTCTTTATATAACAGGGGCAGTTTACAGTCACCTTCCCCTCCTGAATTTTTTTTGAAATCATGCTGTTTTCTCAAAATTTGGAGTTTATTTTGGAGTTTTGTTCCCCCATCTATGAAATTGTGATGAAATTTCCACCAATGTTCTACATAAAGAAAAGCCGCAGGCCCCTTCCCTAAATACTGAAAAAAGCCCTTATTTTATTTAATGGTATTTATAGTAGAAAACAGTTTTGAGTACTTGAGCAAATGTAATCTATTTCATCAAAAAATGATTTATTTTCTTTCCTATTTCAGAGATTTGTACAACTATAATCAACAAATGGCTCAGAGTAACCAACAACAAGGAACTCAATTCTTACCAATGAGTTATGATATAGGTGAGACTATTTGTAAAGGGAGTACATCATTAGACAAATGTCATTATATATATGGTAACGCCACTGTATTCTTACCTGACTATCAAGGAACAAGTAAGTAGAAATAATTCACTATTACTGTTATGTTTTGTAAGTTGTTTTACTTTCGGCAATTTCGCCGAAAGGCTTAAGTTATACCACAAGTCGAAAACTATGGACCATTCAAATGCCTGACCAGTTTAAATTGTGGAGTGATACATGTGTCTCTGATTTACTACGCAGTTTATTTCTAGGCGATAAAAGTAGTTCTGTCTATCAACTGATGCGTCTTTGTTACAGTGTCAGTAACAGGTATTTGATAAGCGTGTGAATGGGCAGAGTCAAATCTCGTTAATACACTAAGCAGTGGTATTTGCCAGTTATACAGGATAGAATAAACACTTTGCCTGCATTTTTGCCTTGTTCGGTTTGTACTTGAATCTAATGTGTAAGGAGTAATCATTAGTGTGGATTTGTTTGGTTTCAATGTGCACGAAAGTCTTTCTGTATTTCAATACTTTGATTGTGATAATGTGTTTTAAGATAATGTATAAGGTAGTATCTCAGTGGTTCTACATACAGTCTTATCAATTATAGGCTTAGTATCGTCAAATCGAGGGTTGCCCGCAAGACTGTAGTAGCTCGCTCTTTAACGCAATGCACTTACTACGGTCTTGCAGACAACCCTCGAAATTAAAAAATATGTGCACATTTACACTTGAGTGGATTGAAACAGTCACAGGTAACATTAATGCTTAAGGAAATTAGCTCTGCACCTTGTGGGATTCAAACTTAGACCTGTCAGTACTCAAGCTTGTGTTTTACAATTGGACCTCAGCTACTAACAAGTGTGATAGACCTTAGATGATTGTTCTCATGAGATGTTTTGTAATATAACCAAATGAGTTTAGAAATGAAAGCAATATATTTTACTCTTCAGTGGTATTGAATATACATGTAAGAAACTGTGAGCACACCCAAGTTCAGATGGAGAACCGTTGTTATTTGAGAACTAATCAACATGGCAACCAAGAGTCTAAATACAAGATACAATCTAGACTAACATTCCTTTCACAGAGTATAGAAGTGAACTCATTCTATGGTAGAGAGTGTTACTGTGATCAAACAAACTTATGTTATCCCATGATCAGTGGATCTACAAATGTTGTTGCCTCATGTTTAAGTATTGTAGTAGCTTTCCTGAGTTATCTAATGCTTTTATAAGGAGATGAAATGTTATTGTTACCAAATATGGACATGTTATTGAATACTTGTATGATAATGCATTGGGTTAATCAGATTGTGGGGGGAGGAGGGGGCAGGTGGAAAGTTCCCTTTAATTTTAAATACTCGAAAATCTTGAAAAGAAGATAAATATTTAAAAATAACATAATATGTTAAACAACAGTTGTTTTTGGAAGCTTCAAATTTAGATATTATTATTCAATGATCCATGTGGGTCTCAAATAAAAAAGATGGTCCTTATTGTTTTAACTCTATGTCTGACCCCCCACTCCATGAAAACAGATTGGATCCCCCTCCCCCTTGGTAAAATTCTCTGGATTGTAATGTATACATACTTTGTATTTAGTTAGACTATCATTTGATTCATTGTAAAATGTGCTTCAAAATGGCCAAAGGGGACTAGACACTCATTGACTACCACTCAATTTTTAAGACTCTTTTAAGATTTTTAAGTTTTGGTCTTCATTATTTTATAAAATCATTGGATTTGTCGTGTAAGATAAAAAATTTCAAAACAAAAATAGCTTCACAAAAAAAAACATTTGCATGTAGCAGGAGAACATTACTCATTGCTGAAAAAAACTGTAAACACTTTCCAATTGTGTTTTAATCATACATTTAAAAACTGCTTTGTCTAACACCAACACAGGCCAAATTCAGAACTATTTTAATTTTGAATGATTTTAAACTTTTTGCATGTTTATTTAGGTTAGTCTTAATTAATTGTATATACATGTATTTTATATTGTATTATATCATTGTAAATAGTGTATTATTTTAGTTTTTTTATGTAAAACTTGTAAATTTTTATTATTAATTATCTTTTGCTATGCTACATTTTTTATGGTTTCTCACATTTTCTCACATTTTACTATGGTAAGGGATCAGTTATAATTTACTCTACTGCATAGTATTTTTATTAGATAATACTTTTTAATAATTAAGTTACATAATTATTTTTAACTTGTATTTTAGATTAGCTTTACATTACTTTTAAGTAAAGTGTTGCAACAAAAATCGTTTGTTCCCTTGCTTTGGAAAGAAAATATTACAGAAATGTGAAACTCGAAAAAAGCTGCATCATGTTACATTTTCTGAAAGTTTCAGTCATTCCTTAAGAATTGTTTGTATAAAAATTAAAAAGATGTCATGCAGTTTTATGTATGCTCAATTCTAAGACCATTTTTTTTACTTATACTAATATTAAAATATCAATTTTGCATGTTGTTTCAGGTTTGCTATCAAACTTGAAGGTCCGGGAATTATGATATTCTTGTAAGGCCAGTGAATTGTCAGAAAAGTTAGAATTAAGCTCAATGGAAAAAATAAAAGTCAATGAAATGCCCATAACATCATAATACTGTTTTTTCTTGTGTACTCTTAGGTGAGAGAATGTGAAGAATGAATACATTTGTTTCTTGATTTAGATGCAAGTGTTTTCTACTTTATTACTGGAGCTCATGACTTGTAAAAACAACTCTATGAGTATTCTAATGATGATTTCCTAAATTTTAATTGTCCATTTTAAAATTTAAGATTTTGAGAAAATTGGTTTAAAATCATTTGTTAGTTAAAAGTGAGGGAATTTTGGTGTTGAAAGTTGGTGGTAACCCTGTTATATTTACATTAATTAAATATAATCAATATATCTTCCATACAGGTGTATATCAAACCGTCCATATATTGTATATAATGGTATAAATGTGTTCTATGATTACAAGATTGGTATCAAGTTCATATATATATATGTCCATAGTGAAGGACTTGAAATGTGTCCTAATATGGTTAAAACTGTCCTAATGTGGTTAAACAAATGTTTCAGAGTGGTATAGTCAGACCATTGGTTTGGTGAAGTTTCGTGTATATGAATATTCAACAAAGGTTGTAGACCTCTCAAATGTCACTCAAATGACCCACTGTTACATAATCCAAAATATGCCATGATAGACCTGTTGTATAATCCAAAATGTGCCACGACCATATTTAATTTCCATTCTAACATAATATAAGGGGGGGGGGGAAATAAAAAAGAATTTATTGTGGCATATACAACTGTACACATATTATGTCATCATTCAGCTTTACGTTATACATGATTGTATACTGTCCATTGTCCATTGATTATACACATGTATAGGTCGTTTGCGGTAAAGCTGGACCCCTAAAATCATGAATTATCTCAATAACTATCGGATGGAATTAACTCAAATTTTGTATGAGATCATAACTAGCATTTTCCTTCTCAAATCCAAAAAATCAGAATTTTTCTTTAATTACATAACATACTTCCCATAGACATGCAATGCAAATTTTGAAGCCAAAAATCGACTTTTGTTAAATGGGTATGTGCCATAATCAGAACAGCCACATAACAGTAGATACAAAATAATAGCTAAATATGAGGCCCGGTTAGAAATTTTATTTGATGAAGTATAACAGTATATATACAAACTTAAATATCATCATCACTGTCGTCTGCATCGTCAAAATCTATACAAATTCTACACGTACGATTTTAAAGACGGGCCTCTGCTTTACAATTCAGTAGACCGTCGAGTGTTTACTTAAGCGACAAATTTACAGTAAACGCACGGGACTTCGTATAAATACACTGGAAGTATGACAATGTTATACTCAGAACAGCTTATTTTACCTCCCGCCGGATTTTTGATAAAAAATTCCAAATATTTTGCATTGTACCTTATGGAAAACTTTTTTATTTATCTATTAAAAATTCTGAAAATTTTAATCCTAGAAGGAAAAATTGAAATAAGATTGTATTAAAATTTTTAGCAAAATCGCTGTTATAGTTTAAAAGATATTTACGGCAAATAGGGGTCCAGCGTTAACGCAAACGACCTTTACCACATTTTAATTTTGTTTGTTTATATAGAGAAAATATGCATCACCTTAGAATTTCAATTTTACAATTTTTGGTTGTGCTATTTTGAATATTTCACTGAACAAACGTTAATTATTATGAAATGAGGGCAATGTAATTTGTCATAGTGTGTTGGTACATAATTTTGATTGTTTGATTGAGTTTTATATAATTATGTATTATTAATTTTGACTTTTTACTGTATATTTTCACTTTCTATTAGATTATGTATGGTGGTTGACTCACCTAACCAGCTCTAGAAGACATTTTTCTTTCATTCTTGCTTACCCTTCTACTTGGAGCTACAACTCCTCCGTATATAGAGATAAATCATGTAACTTTATTAAACTTTGAGGTTACCATTTTTTAGTTTTAATGAATGCTTGGTAGTACTCCACGGCTTAATTCATTCCTGATCACTTCATCTACAATCATCTAAAATGCTCAAATTGTGACTGCATAGTTTCATTTCATTTAAATATTTTATTTCATTCATAACAATTCAGAATGAGGGTTTCATTTTTTCTTAATAAATCACATTGCATTTGGAATGGTAATATGTAGCTGGAATTCAAATGAAATGTAAGGTGATTTTTTTCACTTTTAAAGAAACTTACTTTTAAATTTTAAAGAATTTTAAATTTCTTTGATTTTTATTGTGTATATATCAAAATTTCCTTTTATAATCTAAATTTCATGCTTTTGCACATACAATTGCTGGCTTTATTTATAGCATTTACCCTTGAAAATCTGTAAGTGTAAGCAATCTCCCTGAGGGGTCTTTAGTTAACACATGTACAATATATTTTGATATTTGAAAACATGACTGCATGTTCTTTCACTCAAATGTGCAATTTTCTGTATTTTTGTTATATTTCAATTATATTATTCTGTTCTTCTCTGGCTGTTTTGTTGAATAGTTTAACATTTGAATAAGTTAACAAACCTAATGTATCTTTGATCTACTCTTGGTCAGTGCAAGACATTTTTTAACAACATTCCAATATACATGTAGAATAATGTAGGCTAGTTTTGTGCTCAGCCATTGAAATAATTAGCCTATTTTTACATCAAAATTGATAAATTTTGTTTTAAACTGCATGCATAAAATGTCCATGACTTTACATTGCATCGTATGTTTGTAAGTTGGTTTTAGACGTTTTAATTTGCTTTGTCCAAATTTTATAATCCTGACCTTTTCACCATATTCAACCTGGGATTGGATTGATCATATTCATTTGTTAAACTAGCTAATCACTCTGACTACACATTTATCCTTGCTATACATTATACTGATGATTTGGTGAAACCATTTTTTATTGTGTGTCAATTCATTATATAATGTATTCATAGTAGCAGGTTCATAAATTTGTATTGTTTGTACTTTTTTGCATCATTTACTTTTAAATGTGGTGTTAATTAATGAAAATATTTGATGTTAATATAAAATCTTGTATGATGTCTTTATGGCATCAACTTGGTGCAGAAATGACTTTATCTTAGAGGAGAATTGACATCATGTTAGAAATGTATGTAACATAAATCAAGCATTGACATTACAATATATGACATCATTGTATGTTATGTAACATATACCATGTCTAGCTAAGTATATAAAAACAAGAATGAGACAGGATAATTGTCTTTTTTTTACAAAAAAAATCATTTTTATTTCAACTTGTCTGCTTAAAACATATATTTTCACCCTCTTGAAAATATGTACTCTTAGCTCACATCAGATTTGTTGAATATCCTCTATATATAAAACAGTATGAGTTACTATAGTTAGTAGATGTATGTACATTTATATAAATTATGTCTTTATATCTATCATTTTAGTCACATTGGTTGTGCCATGTTATGTTTTAATACATGTTATTTATGTATTCTATGTACTATGTTGTTTTACATTTTATCATTTGTATTGCTTAATTTTTATTTCATTTCTGTTGTACTGGTAACATAATGCTTGAGAATTATGACTTATTACAGCTTCCTAAACCAAAACAATCATTATAAGTTCTAAATACAGACTCTAAATGTTTTAATGCAACATTTCAACAACAAATTGCAATATGGGGGTCTTGATAACTTGACTGAGGAATTTTGAAATAATCAGAGTGAATCTAATGAACATGCTGCCATTTAATCCTGTCATGGATTGAATTCACCAAGTAAAATTACTCAAGTAACAAATAAGACACTTCTACTAGTTATTGTAAATTAGATTGGCTGGCTCAATTACTAATATCATTGAATCAAGGCATTGATTTCACAACCTTATAGTATTCTAGTGGGAAAAAAATCTGTTACTTTTATAAACATAACTTAACTAGACCTCCCCCATAATTTCAAGCAATGTTTTATGTACACAATTAAACTATGTTTAGGAGATCATTTATTCTTGATGCTCAAAAAATAACTTTGTGGTCTGGTAAACATCACTTTCACTCATTGAACATATTATACATTTAATGCTCAGAATTAAACATGCACTGTCAAAATAGCTTAAAATGCTGAATCCAGATATAAGATGTGCATTGACTGGTCAACTCAAATGTCATCTAAACATGACCTCCCTGTGAAATGTCAGGAGAACCACAGTGGATTATAGGATATCTACATACAGAGGTTGACCCTAGCAATACAGCACATCCCTGATTCTAATATACACATATAAGCTTTAATATTAAATTATTTACAACACAATAAGTATGTATCTATTATTTTGTATACATGTTTATAATAAATTTATTGTTTCAAGTTTATGGAAATATAAAATCTTAGCATAGAAGTTTGTTCACATCAAAAACACTGTTTTAAAAGTACTAGGTAGTGCTATCTGTACACTACTGACTCATTTATTTAAACAGTATCTAAGAAAAGATTCATGGATGGTATGTGTACATACAGTACAACATATTTTAAGAATACAACATTACTATAGACTTTTACTATATGACATTGTATAATGTATAAACGTATAAATTGTATTCTTAAATCTGATACATGTATTTGTTCAATGTTTTCATTGTTATAGATGTCATCCTAATTTGTTGATTTAGATCTAAATAAAATACTCAAATTTTATAATATTCTGTTGTTTTATGTACTCCTCACTCTGTAAGTATGAATGATGAAGAACATGTACCTTTCCTTGTTTACATTGGATGGCAATCATTTCATCAATGTTAAATCTTAGGGCCCAGTTACACATGGTGATAGGTGATAGATTGATTGTTCGTTCCTTTTTTCCTGTTAAGAAAGGAACTGATGTACACAAATTTAACACCAACATCTCCGATTAGCCGCCCATTTATCACTTATTACAAGCTATTGGGAAAAGATGAGTTTAATCGGTGAAACAAACCGATCTGGACGTTTAAAATGTTTAAAATTCTCAACCAGTAAAAATTTCAAACGAATTACGTTTGACAAGCTGTCTATGACCTATATTACCGATATGCCTCTGATAAGTCACCTATCAACAAATATGAATCACTGATGGGAAAAGATAGTTTTCACCCATGAAAATCATCTTTTCCCTATAGCTTGTGATAAGTGAATCAGTGTTTGTTGATTTCGTGCTTAACTGGAAAAACGAACAACCGATCTATAACCGATCCCGATACGCAGAAACTCTGAAATGCAGTTATCGATGATAACCGATCAGATGAGAGAAATAATTAACCGATTGAGGACTGATTTAAGTCCGACCGTAATTTGGGTGTTACATATGGTTTGTTCCACAAGCCCAAATCAGCATGTACCTATGGCAACCAAAAATCCTAATTATAATAAATTATATAATACAGTCTATAACATTTTGACAAAATTTCACTGAAATCCTCAAGATACATAACAGTTAGCTGATTATTCACACCTAATAAATGATGTAACTCTGAGGGGCTATTAACCCCTGGAAGGTACCAATTTCTTCATGGTAAATTATCGTAATACCACATGTGAGGCATTAGGCCAGTTTTCATTCTTCAATTTAAAGAACTAGGATTATATTTCTAGGAGGTCAACACATTTTATTCAAGATGCAACACAGTGTTAAACTGGGGAAACTTTAGTTTTCGTGTTTCCATAAAATCTTTACAGAACATATGATTGAAAAGGGAAAGACTCATTTTTAATACATACGATAAAACATTTTAATCTTAACCCAAAAAACAACAATTATATGCATCATTATTTATGCATAGCAAATTATATAATATGTGCAACAATTGTTACAAAATAAGGTTCAAACTAGAAATTTAAGAAATCTGTAGTATTTGAAATATGAAAAAATCAACATAAATAGCTGTTGCAATAAAAATATACCATATGTCCAAAAGCGCTTAATAAGCTCGAAATACCAGTATCATTTTAAACCAAGAGTTATGTTCTTATAAATTCTTAAAAACATGTATACAGAGAGTTGAGTTTATTATAAATGTCTGTCTGACACTCTGATTGTACATGCGTAAATGCCTATGATTGAAAAGACAACCTTTGTCGATGAAATCATATAGTTCTGTGAAACCCGGTCGGGCAGGCGGACGTCTAGTGTTGTTAACAATTGTGTTAAAGTTTTTTTATTTAGCATATATTTCTGCCATTTATTGTCAGATATTTATGAAACTTCATACAATGATAACACTATACCATGTGATGAACATAATTAAAAAGGAATCACAACTCTGCCAGGCTTTATTATGGATTATTTCCCTTTGTAATTTTTTGTAATCTTTTGCATCGTTTGCATAAATAGTTTTTTTCATGTCTAATGCCTTTGAAGTCAAATATTTTGTGGATTAAAAATACTCTTTCTTCCTTCATTATGAGTTATTGCCCTTGGTATACCTTTTCGTAAGCAGTTTATCAAATTTTAAATATTTTCTTTTCACAAGTTTAGGAAAACTTACAGGTCTGTTTATGTAATGTTGATCAGTAACGAGGCCGTTTAATATATATTAAATGACACATGCCCACGAACATATAAGTAAATTTCATATGTCAAATGCAAATCTTTATTATCTAATAATGATTTAATTAGTGTGTATAGGTTTAATAAAAAGCCATTAACTCATGTTCTTCAGCTAGCGACATTTGCAAATTTGTATAGATTTTGTTAAACCACAAACAAAATGCTTGATTTTTGTACAAAATTATCTCTTAAAAAATCTATATGTTTAAGATTTCTCTAGAATCAGATTTTATTGCTACACACAACACATTTTTCCTACTGGCTTTATAAATGAGATTTTTATTGCCCCCAATAAAGTAACAACTTGGAAATTAATGAGTTTATTGCTTCATGGTGATTTGGAATGTAACTGTACTGGTCGGCTCAAAATTGAGCCATTCTGAGTCAAAAGTTACAGACTGAATAGGTCATTTTGAAGGCCAGCCTAGTGATCACAAATGAGACTACCTGTATTATACCAATGTTTGATGGTTATGTTAAGATACTTTAAATCCTTTTTTCCCCCAATAATCCATTTTAGCATTACAATAATATCTTACTGCTTCATGTTTACAGTCAAGCAAAATTTTAATTGCTCTCGTACAAGTGCTGGGTCACTAGTATTTTTTCTCGATTACCAAATTTAAACTGTCCCAGTTAGCGACCATATTTAAACATTCTTTTATCCCTGGTTTGCTTATAATAGTGATAAACAACAGATGAACCAACTAGTTTTTTTATTGCATTCTACACTGTTAGTACAGACCATTTTACAGCAGCTAGCTTACATTACCTCTTTTCCCTGTATTTTGTCTATAACCAGTACTCGCCTACCCTTCCACAAGGCCAACAACTTCTCAATGTATTTTATCAATGTAGGAAAATCACCATTATTGTCAAACAAGGTAATGCTAAAGCAAGCCTGTGTTAATCTTAAAACAAGCAATCCTTTAAGAGCAATAGATAACAAACTCAGTGCATAGCTTACTGAGTCTCAGACTCGAGCTTAACCTGGACCCAAATATAATTCTGTTCTATAAACAAAATACTGACCTGTTACAACACTGAGATACACAGGTCTGTAATCCTGGCTCTACCAAAAATATTGAGCCAAGAGAGTTCCATCACCAGTAACAACAAATTAGACAAATGATAACAAAAAGTAAGAATATATGTTTATTTCAAGACACATGTTTATTTATCACAGTAAGTAGTTGAGCTTTACAACCTTTCCATCATTATTGTAATACTATAGATCAAGTTTTAATTTTATAACATACATGTAATCACAAGTCATTTATAACATGATTAGAATCTGGTATCATCTAGTTTACACTCAATTGTAGATATACTATGTAACCACAGTTTATTATAAAGAGTATTGTTCATTCATGTTTGACCACTTCTTTAATCGTTTGGATAAAAATCCAGTAGCACCAAATTTGACTACTGAATTTTGTTTTTATAAAAACTAAGTGCAATCCTATATTAGGAACAATGTTCATCAAATTTGACCACTGAAATTTTGTTTTTTATAAAAACAATTTGCAATCTTCCATAATGAACATTGTTCATCAAATTCAACCACTAAAATATTATTTTCATAAAAATCAAGTTGCAATCATCTATAAAGAACATTGTTCACTAAATTTGACTACTGGAATTTACATTTTTATAAAAATCAAGTGGAGTATCTACAATGGTGAACATTCTCAGACAGTTAAGGTTTCATTAAAACAGAAGTTGTAACAGCTGTGTTCATACCACAGGTTCCAGAACCTCGTAATATTCTAAAGTAACCTTGTTCACCCCAACTTGCACCCCATGAATTCTTTACTTTCCAAAATGGCTTTGTACTGAATAAACCTTTCTCTGTGCCAAATCCAACCAGTAATACAGCTGAAATAACATTGTTACATAACTTTGAATACATTGGCTGTTAAAATAGATATTTATAAATATTGCTATCAATGTACATAAGTATTACTAATACTTGCATTATAATTCAGTTCAAGTTGTTTCTGTTTTGAAAATGAAGAATAAAATAATGTTAACTTAAAGAGAATTGTCTCTTGATAAAGGCATTTGGCTGAAATGTTGAAAAAAATCAGAATAAAGAGCAAAAAAACGCTGATCTAAGAGAAACATGCGTGGATTATATATGAAATTGAATTAGGTAAAAAAACCATCAACTAATCAAACATAGAAATAAATTTGCTTGATGAAAACAGGTCTAGTGGTTACGAGCAGTAATTATTGGATAGCCAGCTCCGCTTTGGTTTGAATCCCATCCAAAACCTACCCCATTGTTTCCTTGAGCAAGAAATTTTATCCTACTGACTCAGTATTGGGGGACAAGTAAGCAGACTCGAAAGTGATTAATAGAAGCTGTAAATACTTATTTCACAATTCAGCTAAAATATTAGTATAACAGGAACTATTTATTGAGTATACTAAGAAGTAAGAACTTACCATGATCAAGATTTGTTTTACTACAAAATAAAGGATCAAATACACCTTTATGATAAAATTGTAATTCTGTAGCATCTAAAGCAATAGATAATGGTCCAATACTCATTAATTGTTGGGCTATATCATCTTCATCCTTTAATAAAACACACAATAATAATTATGTAGCCAAGGTTTAATACAGCACTAAGTTTTGTATTCCATTTCCTTCAATACAGCTTTTATAGCAATGTGATAAGAGTGTCCAAGTATTACTATGAAGGTTGTGAGAGCAAGTTGGATTCTAGTTTGAAAATTGATTTTACCATGTTACGTTTGGCCCCCATGGCATATAACCCTCAAGGCATTGTATGCTTTCATGCTTATGTTGTTCAAGGTCTAGAATTCAAGGACAAATTCAGGCAAGTAGGGTGTAAATGTAGTAGAGATATAAAAAGGCACTTGTACTCCCTAGCCTTCAAGCTAGCTTTAATCATGACATGGTAGAGTGCCAATTTATGACTTGGAGGATCCTGAGTTTGATCCTAGTTCATGGACATTTATTGGGTAACATAAACAATTATAATACATTTTGTAACTGACATGAATGGAGAACTTCAACAATATAACATTGGTTTGTAGTTTATACAAGTAACTGACTTCTTTATGAATTTACACACTGGTTTGAAATCAATGGTCCCTGATCTGTAGACACCTTGCTAATTACAAGGATAAATACCAGTTTTACATCTCTGCTATCTTGTACTGACAGATTGATTCGATTTTTCCCAGAATTTTTAAATACACTCTCACAACTGAATACTGCATTCAAAGTTAAATATATCTGGAGTCCACTGAATCTCTTTACTCTATTTCAATGACCCAATAATGTGAGTATAAATAAATAATATATAAATACATGTAAAATATATGTACACGTTTTGTATGTCTTGAAGTATTCTTCCATATACATACCCAGTTTGCTCTCTATATTCTATGTTCAATAAGCATTTGTATTGAATTAATCTTCCAGATGATCCTTACTGTACTAATTTACATTTGCAAAGGAAAAAGCCTCATATATTTTTTCAGTAACAACTTGCCATCTTCTATGGGTTTCAAACCAAGAAATATTCAGCCAAGAGTCCAAATCACTGACACATGGCTGCTTACAAAATTGTTATAACAATGTACATACTCAAAAAACTATTATTATTTAAATGAATTCCATACCTGTCCAATGGCTTTCCAATCAATAACTTTAAGTTGTGGTACAAATTTCTTAGGGTCAATTTTAGCATTACAACTTTGTGTCATATTACAGTAAGGTACAGGTGGTCCACATCTAGTCCAGTTATATCCACCAGGGGGACATATCTCACATGTACCAGGTTTACCTCCTAGACCACAACAATACCAATAATCTTCCCACGTCTGTAAACCTCCCTGTAAAATGACCAATTAAAACATGCTCTTTCATGCTTTACAGAGAAATGTGGTATTATTCTACCAAAATATTCAGTGAAAATATGATGTCAAAATGACATCAATGTGAAAGATAAATGACTTGATGTGTTACATTTTTTTGAAAAAAAGTCACTACCAGAATACAGAAAAAAACATGGCAGAAATAGAATATTAGTCAGTTATATTATCTTTTAACTTCAACTCATGAGGTCAGAAAATGTTTTTTTTACTCATGGCTATGCCATTCTTAAGAAAATGGTGTGGCCGAGCAGTTATGATGTTCAACAGGTAATAGCCAGTGTTGTGTTGGTTCAAATCCCATCCAAAACCTACCCTGATGTTTCCTTAAGCAAGAAACTTTATCCTACCAGCTCAGTACTGGGGGACCAGGAAGCGGACTCGAAAGTGGTAAATCTAAGTTGTAAGAACTTGTTTCACAATTGAGTTAAAATAAATAAGTATACCATATGCCATTCTGAAAAATACTAATATTGATAATGAACATATTACCATAAAGGATGAAAGACAGCAAGATTATTTGATTTATTTGAGTTGGAGGCACCAACACAGATCTAATATGTTCATAGAATTAATCCATTACAATCACAGTGACCCAGTGGCTTTAAATTTTATCAACAGACTTGAATCTTGCAGGAAACCATTGTGAATTTTAGCATACATACTGAGAACACAAGGTTGTTCAGAATTTTGTCCAAAAAGACAAAGTTGTAGTTCAGTAAAAATATGTGCCTAAGGTAGCATGAATATAAACACAAATGGCAGACAGACAATCAAACATTTGATTCCATTACTTGGTGACCTAGAAATTTCATACACATGTCATATTTGCTATACATGTATGATAGTTTCTGTTTTGTGTAACAAAAGCATGTATTTGCTGATCTGTAAATTTAAAGTTATAAAAAGGTACAGAAAGTACATATAATTGTTAAGATCTTACAGCTTTCATAACATATTGATAAGCTAAGTATGGCCATCCACCAAACACTCCACAATCAGCATTTGTATTATTTTTCATGATATCAGCAGTAGAATCACATTCAACAACTTGTTCTACAGATAGATTTGTCATTGGTTGACCAAATTGTATCCATTGTCCTTCTATATTCTCTACAGTACTGTAACAAAAACAATGAATTTAGTACCGTAAGGTCTTACACAAGAGGGGATGTGGCCAAGCAGTTACTTTAATGTACTAGTTAATATTGGATAGCCAGCTCTGCATTGGTCTGAATCCCATCCAAAACCTACCCCGTTGTTTCCTTGAGCAAGAAACTTTATCCTACTAACTCAGTACGGGGGACCAGGAAGTGGACTCAAAAGTGATTAATTTAAGTTGTAAAAACTTGTTTTACAATCAAGCCAAAAGAAATTTATTATAACGGTCTTGCAGGTATTTTCACCATCTATTTATAGAGCAAATCAGCAGAATTATGCTTCTAAAAATATACTGTAGCAGACTACCAGTATATGCCTGTTAGTAGTAGTTGACAACAAGGGCCACATAATTTAATACACACTTCTATAAAAATCACACTTCCATAAATGCAAACATTTTAAATGTTTTGAAGCTTTCTCAAGAATATAGTGTCATGAAAAGCTTTTGTAATTTTCATTAGTTCTGTTGGTTTAAAACGGGTAAGTACTGCATTTTAAATACTTGTGACTGCTCTTCATTTTGCCAATGTCAAACTGCAGAGAGATTTTACAAAATTCAACATAGTGAAATAACTATAACTGAAATTAAAACAACTGTAATTCAATTTTTTTTGGGGTAATAGAGCAAGAAAGAACATTCATCCATCATTTATTTACCATACCCATACAATTATAAGCTTTACAGAACAAGGGTAAAACAGTATACCCCCCTCTTCTTCGAAGCGGGGGTATAATAACAAAATATTAATACAATTAATTTACATTCAAAATACTATTTAAACATTGACTAAAAACAGAATTTACCAACCTAAAAGCCCAGCAGGTACCAACATCTCCTGTAAAATGAGTTAAACATGTATAAAACAAAACACACAATAACTAAAACGTAAACATGCAAGCAACAACAAAAACATAAAAGAATATTGTGATAATTCATATCATAAGATACAAATATCCATCAATATAAAATTCTAACAAGTAAGCAAACTCAAGTTTACAAACAATACTAAACCAATGACAAAATGAGATTTTATTTATAATTCTAACATATGAACATAACTGTAACAGTCATTGCCACAACCCACTAGCCTGAAGTCCAGGACAAAAAAAATAGATTCAGGGTAGTGATAATTGCTGAATGCAATAGTCAGGCTAGTTAATCATTTTGCCCTTTACAATAATTAAATTTCATTCAACTGACAGTAGTGCATACATTAACCTCAGTGATTTAAATATTCAATGTATGCTTAGAATTCTCTGAACATAGATACAAATAACTATTACTGTTATCAATAGTGAGAACAGATGTACTGCCCTGTGTATTTAAATCAGCTGGGTTAATGTAAGCACCATAGCAGTTGAATATAATTTAACAATATTCAAGGAGAAGACGTGGCAAAGAGTTACGACATTGGACTAGTAATCATTGGATAGCCAGCTCCATGTTGGTTCAAATCCCATCCAAAAGCTACCCCATTGTTTCCTAGAGCAGGAAACTTTATCCTACTAGCTTAGTACAGGGGGACCAGGAAGCAGACTCGAAAGTGTGATAAATCTAAGTTGTAAGAACTTGTGTCACAATCAAGCTAAAAAAAATAAGTACAGCAACAATATTCATGTATAACAAAATAGGCAAGTCCTCAAGACATTTAAGTTAAATATGATAATACCTTGATCTTTGACAGGAGTTACACGCCCTTGATCTACCCAATCAAAGGAATCAGGTAAATCACTTGACTTCACTCCAGAGTGCTTGATATATCTGTAAAGAAACAGTATGTGCACATCAATACATTCTGAATTGCTTTTTTTGTCTGAAGTTACAAGACACATGAAGCTCTATTTAAAGTCATCAGTCTACGAAAATAGTGGGTGTCTGGTTGCCCTGGACAACCAATTTCTAGTTGGGGAAACCAAAATTTTCTTTTGGACAACCAAATTTCTACAAACAAGATATAGTGCTAAACTGCTAACTGCTAAAATGACCTTTTCAGGCAACCACTTTTATATCCTAATTTCGTATGCGGAGTCATGTATATAATTTATATATAATGAAATGAACATTAGCTAATAAGCTATTTTCAACGCATCTTATATATGATGAATAACAAAACATAGTAAAACAGTCTGAAAAGCAAAAAAAGGCAAAAGAAAAGACATGGTCTCGTGTTAGGAAAGCTGAACTGTTCCACTCACTTTACACTAAAAAGTTGCAAGTGATCAGTATGAAAACAGTAACAAGAAATGAGGAAGGGGCCTATACACATTCACTGTCACAAAGGAAAAATATTAACTAAAAAGCCTCTCAATAATTCCTACCATCCAAAATGTAAGATCATCTATCAATTTAATTTTGTTCCACTCAAGTCCATCAGACACAAACAATGTTTTACAGTAGAAAACAAAAGAGCCAAGGTGACCCAATATTACTCAACTTAATGTAAATGAGGTTTTAAGAAAATTGAAGCAAAATCAAAAATATCTCCTTGAGGTTAAAAAGGGTTTCTTATGATTGGATAAAGTGACCTAGTTTTTGACCACAAACCAATCTAAGATTTAATAGATATAACGCTTGTGAACAGGTTTAAAGAAAATTGCATCCAGTGGGTAGTTAATAACACGTGAAGATTGACAACTTGCAGCAACTGGCACAAGTCAATCCACTAAGCCACAATAGCTAATTCTGAGGACCCTTTGAGATGATGTGAACTTAAAAAACACCAGCTACAATAGTTCTGAATGAAATCTTTTTTGACATATAATTATAATGTAATATAGCTGTATAAAGTATAATAATAGCTGTCAGATAAAAGTTTTGGAACATTTAGTTCTTGCATGTTGTATGAAAACACTCCTCTCAACTAGGATATAAAGTATGAATACCTTGATGGTTCAAACACTGGTGGTTGACGTTTAGACATTAATATCTTAGATTGAAATTCCTCAGGACTCATGTCAGCAAATTTGTTCAGAGCAAACTCGGTTTTACCACTGAAACAAAATAATGAATAAAGTTATCCTTGTTAATAATAATCAATGTAACAAATACCTGAAAAGAATAAACAAAGCCAAATAGCTACAAGCTGATATTTCAGGTTTTTATTTTGATACACAACATAGTAGATGAATAAGCTTTAATTACATAAAAATTACTCATGTACTCATGGTGTATGTGATCAGACTTGAAAGTGATTAATAATAGTTGTAAGAACTTGTTTCACAATCTGAGCTAAACAAAATTAAACTTCAGTTTAAACTAAATATGTCTGAGAACTTTTGAAAGGCATTTACATATAATGTAAAATCTCATTGACACTTATTATCAAAATATCAAACAATTAGAAATTCCATGAACAGTTATATGTCAAAGATGAAACAAACCTGTGAACTTTGTTTAACCAGTTGATGTAATTCACATTTTGTTTGAAAATCTTGAACTTTTCTTCAAACTGATGAAATGATTTATAATCAACATCATACTGTTTCCTCCATAAACTGAAATGTCCATAAATTGTACATAACTACAATCTCCATATGGAGGTCTTTAATACATTTGATATATTTTAAAATTGGTAACCTGATGACTGTCTCATCCTCCCAGTTAGGTCAACGTTACAGTTTATGAAGACTCCTGACCTTACATGGAAGAAGAAGAAATATAATAGAAGGTACTCAATGTGAAGGCTTAAATCTCAAGCTCTTACTTGCTAGTCAGGACCAGAGGTTATACTACTGACAAAGTAAAATCAGATGTTTTATAGCTAAAAATAAACTCTTTTACTCATAACTGTTGAATACTCATCAGTGGTTTTTTCGGGCCATTTTGGGGCCGAAATAGGTTCCCATTCCCCTTTACAAAAAGTATATATTTTTCCCCTTCCAAGGTAAAAAATTCACCTTTCAGAGTGTTCTAAAACTTTTGTACTTATTATAGCATTTTGGCCATTTCTCAAGCATTACAGAGAAATCACAGATGAATATATGGATTCAATAATTGAAATTTTATATAGGTAGACAGATAGAGGATCCATGTTATCTCAAGAATTGAAAATGAAGAAATCCCCCCCCCCCCCAATTTCGTTTTTGTCGCTATTCTCCCCTCAAAAAGGGCCCTGCCACCTTTCCCCTAAGAGTGAAAATAAACACTGCTCATTTTCACTCTGAATCTCATTTCTGTAAGTAGTCCAGTCTTAGGAAATGCCTTGATCTCATGAATAAAGCTTTTAATTAAGTACTAGGCACCTTGTCACTGACAACTGTCAAACTGGATACACAACAATGGTAACAGAAAATATTTCATGACTGAACTTGACAATGGTATGTATACATATATAGGTCCCAACCAGGAATCAAGTCATGGGTTTGTAGTCAGACTCAAAACTAACTAAGGTAACCAGGTGAAGATTTCACTTGTATAAATTTATACCACACATACCTTGCTAGTTGTCTTAATGAGGTTTCATCTTCAGGATAATATCCATATCTGAAATACAATTCAATAGAATTTAAATTTCTTTCATAAGAACTGTGAAGGTAAACCTACAGTCGTGACCACTACTGGTAATTACAAACAAAACAAAGAAATGGCAGCACACACATCATGACATTCCTGAAGAGACAATTGGAATCCAAAGACATGATGTCATTATGCATAGGATGAGGGTAAACTAGCTGCAGCTAACATGAGTTTAAACATGTCTTAACTAGTACAATAGGTATAGAATTGAAAAATAATTTGGTCCATGATCAAGCCTCAAGATAAATCCTAAATCAAACCCTGATTATATTTGTTCTATTCTTAAGTACCAAGTTGTGCTCTCTTTGCAATCATCTTAAATCTTTGTAAGGCAGGCTTAGCGCTCCAATCACAGGGAATCCTAACGATAATCATTTATACCTATAATATTATAGGTATAAATGATTATCGTTAGGAATCCCTGTGGCTCCATTGGGATTATTGGAAGATATAGCCATTCTTAAGATACTTGTTTTTAAAGTAAAGCTTAATGATGAGCTTGAATCCTAACCCAGGTAATTTAACCTTTTTCCTTTATTCTGGTTGGGTTTGATGCCATAGCAACACATTATATAGGTCATATTACAGCTGTAAGTACGTAACCTTCAAATGACACCAATACATAATGTTCACAGTTTAAATCAGTTAATGTCTAGACTTACAAATGTAACAGTAGGCTCAGTAGTAATGTAGCAACTTCAAGACAAGAACAAATTTAAAAGGAAGATGAAACAAAACCATTTAACAAAAACATTCAACTTACCCTAGAGAAATGCACACAAAGAAAATGCATAAACTGCGTAGAAAATCCATTCTTCGATTTGCCCTCACAAATGACAAAACAAGATTTTGTCCGATATCAAACTGTTATTTTTCAGTGACAGTGATCCACTTATCAAACAATGACACTTTCTCACATCACATGCTTGTTGATACGTTGACCTAAATCAGTAATTATGTTTTTATGGACTTTGTAACTTCACTAACTTTGAGCTTTGTTGACAGGTCGCGGGAAACCAGACCTTTTTTAAACATAAAAATTGAAGAGTAACTCAGATGAGTACAGTATAAAAACTTGTATAAACGTTCCTTATTAATCCGGTCTTACTGTCCGGATTCTATATATTGCATTGGAGCTATACATGTATTTTAACTAGCTGCTAAACAAGCTATGCATGTATATTGTTATTATTATTTTGTGAAGTATTCAAAGCATTTTTTCTGCAAAACACATAGCAAGTGACATTATAAGAATTTTATAGATGTGTCATGATTTAAATCTGACAAAGATATAACTGCTTTCGGGTATATTTGCCGATATTTCGACCATTTCTGATGTATATCCGATATACATGTTTACAAGCGTGTTCACTGGGCTATTATTCATTAATACCCTTGTTACTAAATAAAGTTAAAGAGCAGTTTTCGGTCGGTTATCATGGTACCATAGGGTATCATTCGTAACTACCGTCCCACTTAATAAAAGCGCGTGAAACATTGCGTCATAAACGTGCATAAAATATTTGCAGCACAAAATGATGATTAAATGATCATAGCTTTTTTATTTCTGCACGAATAATACGCCTATTGCTGTTCATTTTCTTAGTTAGATCATTTTGCGTTCAACGGTTATAGTTTCAAATTCATTTAAATTTGTTTTCAGTCTTGAATCCAGTGATTTAGGCTAAGAAATCAAATCCCACCGCAATTAATGCATATATCCAATTATGAACAAAATGTATTTGTAAATGAGTGTGGCCAGATGGCGATGATCAACCCTGATCTGAATGATGTCCTTAAGTTGAAGCTGTCGGGACAATATTCATTCTGCTGAGTCAATTATCTCCATCCAATCTCCGTAAACAGAGATCCTGTTCTACTCGCGTTGTCAAACTGGATCTCTACTTAGTCAATGCAAGGTCACGTCGAGATGAACTTTGTGTCGACCAATCAATGCGTAGCTTTCATCTAGACGAAAACACTATTAATCACATTTTTATTTCGTAATTTCTATTTTTAGACCAAGGTTTGCATGCAAATTCAACAGCGATATTATTCAGTCTGCGATTGGGTGGCTCATTTCAAATTGCGTGACGTAGACGATGTAAACAAGTTACGTATCATAACAATTTCGTCATAAATATTATGAAAGGTCACCTGAACGTGACTTTTGTTTGGAAAAGGCCAGATCTAAAGTAGCGAGTGGTAAAATTTTAGATCGGGTTTTAATCAGATTGATCTCCATCCCGCCCACCTCTGCTTTGTATTAACCTCTTCCTATTGATCCCGTTCTTGTGGCCTGAACATGGATCGAACTCACTTTAACCTTTACAAGTATTGCGACAACAAGGTCAAACTGAGTAATTACACATCTTTTTATTCAAATGTGACCTTCACTTTTGGTGCAAAATATACTAGGACGAAAAAGAAACGCCGGGTAACCTATAATGATTGTTTTAAGGGATAAATTGTATTA
Organism: Mactra quadrangularis; assembly: GCA_025267735.1. Taxonomy (NCBI): domain Eukaryota; kingdom Metazoa; phylum Mollusca; class Bivalvia; order Venerida; family Mactridae; genus Mactra; species Mactra quadrangularis. Next base: position 33,338,937 of record CM046294.1, on the reverse strand, counting down.
TTGGATTATTATATTTATTTTTGTATGAAATGTCATCTGTATGGAACCAGCTGTTGAAGTTTCAATCGATTTCCGATGCTGATTATGTGAAAAAATACCCCCTTTTAACGATGACCCTTCTTGTTTTGCGAAACACGGCCGGACATGTGTTGCATATTTTATGTACCCGGCGTTTCTTTTTCGTCCTAGTATAATTCTTTGCGCTTGAATATTCAACTTTTACATAATTATCAACCTTTATAATTTCCAGATGCAGTTTACATGGCGACAAAAAAGATGGTGAAATGTACAAGGTGCCAGGAAATTTGTAGGTGTGTCTATTTTTTGCGCATTTTATGTCACAGTCGACAAGAACAGAAACGATTTAGAAGTTACATAATTTGTTATCAATATTTTAGCGGAAGAATGTTGGTTCCTTATTGAAACTGTTAAAACGGAATTAACAGGGATATTTTTATTAATTGTGAGTAAACAACAAGACTGCTTGATACTGTCAGATATTGTTATCAAGGGGACTATTTATTCATGCGTTGGTATTAATTCAACCTAACAACATACAGCTGTGCTGAATCTAACTGCCCATGACGGTTGAATGTCTACGTTCGCTACATTTTTTGATGCGTTACAAAATATGTCGCTTACCAAGACCTGAATTGCTAATGCAATCCAGGTCAAAAACTAAAATATGAGTAAGACGGTGCATTTAGTAGTATGGTTCCACTCAATTGAATTAAATGAATAAAACAACAGTTTTGCTCTGTTATAAAAATTACAAATGTATATTGATAATTAAAATATCACATGATATATCGAATAGTGATCAATTTTTATCAATACGAATATCGTATCGATCACTGTGACCGATATAGAGCCCTGCCTCTGAGGCACTGGAAGACGGCTTGGTCACACAATTTGAATCAGCTGTCCAATCACAGCCTGTGAATAACACCACCCTCAAATTAGCTAGCAAAACTCGGTCTATAAATAGAAAATATGAAATCAAAATTCTATCAATAGTGTTTTGTCTAGATGAAAGCTACGCATTGATTGGTGGACACAAAGAAAATCTCAAAGTGACACTCCTAGCGAACCTTAGAGACAAAGTTTTTCATCCATTCCACTTGCCGACAGATTTCATATATTTTTAAGTTTGAAATTCCAGTGCTACTATCATTGGACCATAGCATCTTAAACGCATATTGTAATAAAAACAATAAACAAGGCTTAGTGTTCATTAAGCAGACATTTAATCCAACATTTTTTCAACAAAAATATACAAGTCAATAATGACAACATTAAAACAATTTATACATTAAATTAAGAGAAAATATTGCAAAAAATAAAGTTAAATCAGTCACAGTTTGACAACAAAATATACATACATTAACATTATATTCACATAGTTTATTGTATAGCTTGTACATACTGACCAGAAACATGGAATACAATTTTTATTTACATTCTTGAACTCCATTGATGTTACCTTGGTACGTATGTAGCTAAAGTAAAATACGACACTTGTACTCTCTTGCCTCAAAGCTAGCTTTTATGGCGACATGAAAGAGTGTCCGCTTACGACTCGAGAGGTCATGGGTTCACATCTCAGTTTGGACCAATGGATTTTTATCGGGTTAAACATACATGCAGAATTCTAATCTATTTTAGTTCAATTTGTACAAGCTATTCCTTAATATTTAAAAAAATAAAATATCACCAAGTGAAGTACGACTCAAACACATAAAATCATCAATGCTAATAGCCAATAAAAATTAATATATTTAATAATTCAATGTCGTCTGATCTGACCTCAAGTTGGAAAATACATAGACATCGTAAGTGTGCAAATTTGGTTTGGTATCATAAAATATCTTCAGTAAGACAATAGCTCACACTTAAATAGTCATACGCTTCTTTCCATGCAATATGTAACACACTTAGCAGCACTCCTACTTTTTTTTATAGTACCAGTTAACAAGAAGTCATGAAAGTTAAAGGATATTGATTAATGAAAGGGAAGTATAAAACTGAAGTTTTATTTTTGGTTAAAGCAATTAGAATACCAGGAACCTCCCAAAAGTAAAGAGTTGACAGTAACTAACTTGCTGCAGAACTTCAAAGAAAAAACTGTTACTTTAAAAACACTGAAGCATTAAGGTTAAACCAAGGCATGAAACATTTTAGTTACAGTAAACTACTGTACATGTATATTTTTCATGAACTTAATAATCTACAAACACAGATAAAAGTAAGTACAGAGACCATGGGTAGTGTGTATGTATTTCACTGTCAATATTTACATGTTCATAATTATTTCCTTTTAATTAACAAAGTGATACAGATCAGGTTAAGATTTTACATGATTTTAGTAATAAAAAGTTCTGTTATATTACAAAAAGCATTGTTTGGTTTATCTCAAGACTTGGTGATATCAAAAAGCTTTGAGCTTTGTTTCATCAAACATTTACCATACTTCTTAAGTAATGGTGTTAAGATTTTCCAACACACATAACATCCAATTAGGAACTTTAGTCAGTTATCTTTCCCTGATAAAATCTGAAGCAATCCAATTGGTAAGTAGATCCTTACAGCTGAAATCCTTGGATTTTATCATTGAATACCTTTGTAAGGATAACAAAATATTTCATCTTATATCTTTCTTGCTAATGAAGATATTAATAGAAGTGATGAAATTTTAGTAGTTCTTTACCCTAACTATACTTAGCTTGAATTTCAAACAAATTAAATTATCTATAAAAAAAGTTATTTAAGATTAATTTTGGAAAATTGACATTGAAAAGTAAGGGTAAAATCTGAGTAATCCAACTGATTGGACCTACCTATTTGAAGAATATACAAGGGGAAATAACTGACTAAAGTCTCTTATTACTTTCCATGCTTGGTAGGGTTTAACAGCACACTAATGAATATATTCCAGCACCATTGTCTTTAAATAAAAGAAAAAGAAAGAATCCGTGAAAACAACTGAAGTATTTACACATTAAGACGCTCGAGGGAAGATTGGGTTGTGTTTGACTAGGTTGCCTTAGAAATAATTGTAACCATTGATTTAATAAAACTTGATAAAAATAATAAATGATTTGTAAGAGAAAAATTGCTCTTTTATTCAACATGATCATTTCACACTTTTAACATAAAACATCACAGAAAGAATAAACTTGAATAACATTCATAAACAAGAGCTCCGCTGGGCGGGGCATTATACGCCCGTGTGCAGTCCATGCTGTGTTCTATCTCATATGAAGTCCCTGTGACCTTGACCAATGACCCTGGGATCTCAGAATAGGTCCCATCCTTAACTGGAGGGCTATCCAAAGCAAAGATTTTGAGAACCTAGGTACAGCCATGGTTGAGTTATCACCGACACAAAGTTTTCCCATACAAACTTCCAGTGATCTTGACCCTGGGGCCTCAGAACCAAAAGTTCTCGCCCTTGACCCAAAGAGTATTGATACATAAAATTTGGTGATCTTAGGTAAAGTTGGTTGTTGGACAAGGTTTTTCCTCATGATGTTTCTTGTGACTTTGACCTTTAACCCAGGGACCTAAAACCAAAGGGGCATATGCTAGACATTAAGGCTCCCCTTAAATAAAATTTGGAAAACCTACAATGTAGGTACAATCATTATTGAGTTACTGTCCCGAAAATGTTTCAATATGAATTAAGTCCCTGTGACCTTGACTTTTGACCCTGGGGTCTCCAAATCAAAAGAGAACATCCAATACCAAAGAGCTATCAACACATTACATATTAAGTTATTGTCTGGACAAGGATTGTCCACATGATGCCCCTGTGACCTCAATCTTTGACCCAGTTTTGACCCAAAACCAATTGGGAACATCCTTGACACATGGGCTACCCTCACATAAAATTTGGTGAACTAAATTCATGTTACTTATTAAATATAGCATTATTTCCATGGTTTGCCATTTTGACTTTGTTAACATATTGATTGAACATTTGAAGTCACTGCTTGGTAATTTGATATCTTCTGGATGATGGTTTAAACTTGACCTAGGGGCCCCAAAACCAATAGGGAACATTCTTGACACATGGGCTACTCTCACATGAAATTTGGTGAACTTAGGTGCAGTCATTGTTGATTTACTACAAGGACAATGTTTTTCAATATGATGCCCCTGTGACCTTGACCTTTGATCCAGGGGCCCCAAAACCAATAGGACATAACCATGACACATGGGCTACTCTCACATAAAATTTAGTGAACCTAGGTACATTGGTTATTCAGTTATTGTCTGGACAAGTGTTTCATTGTTTGCCATTTTGACTTTATTAACATATTGATAGAACATTTGAAGTCACAGCTTGGTAATTTGATATCTTCTGGTTGAAGGTTTAAACTTGACCCTGTTTCCCAAAAACTGATAAGGCACATCCTTGACACATGGGCTACTCTCACATGAAATTTGGTGAACCGAGGTACAGTCATTGTTGAGTAATTACCCGGACAATGTTTTTCAATATGATGCCCCTGTGACCTTGACCTTTGACCCAGGGGCCCCAAAACCAATAGAGCATAACCTTGACACTTCCGCTACTCTCACGTAAAATTTAGTGAACCTAGGTACATTGGTTGTTCAGTTGTTGTCTGGACAAGGTTTTTCCATATGATGCCTCTGTGACCTTGACCTTTGGGTCTGGGGCCCCAAAACCTATTGGGAACATCCTTGACACAAGGGCTACATTCACATAAAATTTTGTGAACCTAGGTACAGTCGTTGATGAGTAATTGTCCAAACAAGGTTTTTCAATATGATGCCCCTGTGACCTTGACCTTTGACCCAGGAGCCCCAAAACCAATAGGGCATATCCTTGACACAAGGGCTACCCTGACATAGAATTTGATGAACCTAGGTACATTGGTGGTTCAGTAATTGTCTGGACAAGTGTTTCATTGTTTGCCATTTTGACTTTATTAACATATTGATAGAACATTTGAAGTCACAGCTTGGTAATTTGATATCTTCTGGATGATGGTTTAAACTTGACCCTGTTTCCCAAAAACTGATAAGACACATCCTTGACACATGGGCTATTCTCACATGAAATTTGGTGAACTCAGGTGCAGTCATTGTTGATTTACTACACGGACAATGTTTTTCAATATGATGCCCCTGTGACCTTGACCTTTGACCCAGGGGCCCCAAAACCAATAGGGCATAACTTTGACACATGGGCTACTCTCACATAAAATTTAGTTAACCTAGGTACATTGGTGGTTCAGTTATTGTCTGGACAAGGTTTTTCTATATGATGTCTTTGTGACCTTGACCTTTGACCCAGGGGCCCAGAAACCTATTGGAAACATCCTTGACACAAGGGCTACATTCACATAAAATTTTGTGAACTTAGGTACAGTCGTTGATGAGTTATTGTCCAAACAAGGTTTTTCAATATGATGCCCCTGTGACCTTGACCTTTGACCCAGGAGCCCCAAAACCAATAGGGCATAACCTTTACCCAAGGGCTACCCTCACATAAAATTTGGAGAACCTAGGTACATTGGTGGTTCAGTTATTGTCTGGACAAGTGTTTCATTGTTTGCCGTTTTGACTTTATAAACATATTGATAGAACATTTGAAGTCACAGCTTGGTAATTTGATATCTTCTGGTTTAAGATTTAAATTTAACCCTGTTTTCCCAAAACTGATAAGGTACATCCTTGACACATGGGCTACTCTCACATGAAATTTGGTGAACCTAGGTACAGTCATTAGTGAGTTATTACCCGGACAATGTTTTTCAATATGATGCCACTGTGACCTTGACCTTTGACCCAGGGGCCCCAAAATCAATAGTGCATATCCTTGACACATGGGCTACTCTCACATGAAATTTGGTGAACCTAGGTACATTGGTGTTTCATTTATTGTCCGGACAAAGTTTTTCCATATAATGCCCCTGTGACCTTGACCTTTGAACCTGGGGCCCCATAAACCAATAGGGCGCATCTTTGACACATGGGCTACTCTTACATAAAATTTGGTGAACCTAGGTACAGGCGTTGTTGAGTTATGGTCCGGACAAGGTTTTTCTATTTGATGTCCCTGTGACCTTGACCTTTGACCCAGGGGCCCCAAAACCGATTGGGAACATCCTTGACACATGGGCTTCTCTCACATAAAATTTGGTGATCCTAGGTAGATTGGTTGTTAAGTTATTGTCAGGACAAGTTTTTTTCCCATATGATGCCACTGTGACCTTGACCTTTGACGCAGGGGCCCCAAAACCGATAGGGAACATCTTTGACACATGGGCTACTCTTACATTAAATTTGGTGAACTTAGGTACATTGGTGGTTCAGATATTGTCCGGACAAGTTTTACCTATTTTAAGTCCCAGTGACCTTGACCTTTAACCCTGGGGTCTCAAAATCAATAGGGAACCTCCTCCACCCAAGGGCTATCAACACATAAAATTTGAGGAACCTAGGTTCATCCTTTCTTGAGTTATCATCCGGACAAGCAATTGTCCACGGACGGACGTTTTTTTCAAAACGGGCGTATAAAAACTCTATGTCTAGAAAAAATGAAAAGATAATCGAAGACTGAATGCCAAGATTAGTTGATAACTTATATGTTACCAACCATATGTGTGTAAACTAGTACATACATATTTTACCAACCATATGTGTGTAAACTAGTACATACATATTTTACCAACCATATGTGTGTAAATTAGTACATACATATTTTACCAACCATATGTGTGTAAACTAGTACATACATATTTTACCAACCATATGTGTGTAAACTAGTACATACATATTTTAGTATCACATTTTATACCATATGAACAATGACATATTCTTTTATATGTTTTAAATAATAATTGACATTGTTTATAAATGATCGTTAGAAAATTACATAGATTAAAACAAGAACAGCGCCAAATTGAAATGTTGCATGATTAATAAGTGAAAGAGAGTAAAATTAATGTCAATTACAAAGATAACAGAGTCATAGTAATAATAATTGGACAATGCATTTCTAGACAATACAAGAAATGTAATGTGGAAACCACAATAAAGACGGATTTAAAAACTTTATCGCAAAAATTACAAAGGGAAATAATCCATAATAAAGCAAGGTAGAGTTGTGGTTACTGTCTAATTCTGATCATCACAAGGTATGTTATCATTGTATGAAGTTTCATAAAGATCTGACAATAAAGGGCAGAGATATATGCTAAATTGAAATTGTTAACGCAATTGTTAACGACACTGAACATTTTCGTTGAAAAATCCGGCTAATAAAACTATGAATGCCAAGTTATAAATCATTTTAAGTCAAAGTTATAAAACGTCCTCCTGATTAGTAAAAGAATTGCCACAAGGATTGCCACTTTTGTTGACTTGTCTATCACACACCAATATTTTACAGGAATTCAATTTATTAACTGAAGTTAATTTAGACATTACTCAAAATATATAAGAAACATGTGGCAAGGTATATTGATAAAAACTTGACAAACAAACAACATATCAACTATACAAACTGTAATACTGATTTTTCTTTCAAAAAAGTTTGAAACGAACAATTCAATTTTTTTCTAAAGTTTGAAATGAACAATTCAATTTTTTCCTAACTATTTGATCTGGTTTTTTTCTCTAACTCCATTACAAATACAGAATGAACATTATTCATCATTTAAACTAACATACATATTAAGTACACTTTATATGGACATATGTTAACGAATATTTTCAATGATACAAAATAGTTACAAAACAAAAAGTTTTATATTCAATAACAAATAAACAAAATCTTAAACATAATTTCAGTCCTATTAATCTTTCAAAATGAACAAAGCAACACTATTATGTTAAATAATAAACACTACTTGCACAGAATGTTCGGATGCTCACCTTTGTAAACAATGTGAACATTTGTAAAATCAAATGGAACAATTTTAATTTATCTATTGTCTGACAATATTAACCTGAGGTTGACCTTTATGCAAAAATATATTAAACTCAGAATTTATTGTCTATTTTTGTCTTCAATTGTAAATTGCACTTCATTGAAAGTTTTCATAAAAATAATTGGTTTGAAATCATGCCACAATATTGCAGACTTACATGTTCCCCATAGATGAACGAGTCCAAAATTAAAAGTTAAAATAACATGCTATGCTCACAAAATTGATTCATAGTCACATAGGTTATTATAAACACATGTATAATCATATGATATACATGCATACGGAAACTCAGAATTTAATGTAAGTGAAGCGTGTAATTATTATGATAAGGTAGTTCAAGCACAGGTTAATATTGTCTGATTATATCAATTCTTTCTTGGTACAACTGCAGTTAGACTACACTACACTAGTTTTCACAAAGTATGCATGTCAGAGTCTAAACACACACACACAGTCTTCCAATGTTTTGTGGTTACAAAAAACATACTTTCATGAATATTAGAGCGATTTTACCTAAACTTTTATGTAATAAACTTTGACAGTGAATTTAAATGATAAAGTTTCAAAGTTATTTATTGTGAGAAATAAACCCTAACAATATAGTAATATATATATATATATATTAATTTTTAGTTTGTTTGTTTGTTTGGGTTTTACGGCGCACCAACACAGAAAGGCCATATCGCGCCGAAAGCAATCAATGATACTATTAATTCTAACGAAATTAATGATGTAAAACTCTATATCTTATTATAAACATTTATTTCTTTCAAAAAGTTAAGTATCGCATATGATGAAACAGATTCAAAAAGTTCTTTAAGTGAGTTTACTTTAAAATGTTTGTCACGAATGTATTTAAGATCCTATTAATTTTTAGATATTTACTATTTTTACTAAAACTTTTAATAATTCACAGAATGACTATTATATTAAAGTGTATCATATATCAAATAGTCCCAGGTTAATATGAACAAATATACCACTAATGTTCCCAATAAAATTAAAGTGTATTATCTTATCTCTAACTTCCTGGTTCCTTGTTTGATTCTATGATTTGTAACATTATGTTAGTCTATATTATGTTACAATACTATCCTTGATAGAAGAAGGAACCATCTTAAGAGTATAATACAAAAAAGTTCTTGGATAAAAACATCAAAAACCCATACTTAACTCCAAGGAAAACCAAATTGAAAGTTTGTCAAGCTTCATGGAATAAACAATTAAACTCCATAGAAACCAATGTAAATTCTTGGTAAGCTCCATGGAAACCAAAAATTCAGATCCAAGAATAAACAACCACCATATTGTTTATAAACAAACATTTTGTTATTCCACTATAGTTCGGAGTACATATTTAACAGTATATGCAAACACAGCAAGGCCTACAATCACCAATATATTAGATATAGCACTTCCAATAAGTCCTTGATTTCTATCTTCACCACCGTTAGCATTACGATTTGAACTTGATTGGTTTGTATTCTGTACAGCTTGTCTAGTCGACTCTATCATTTCTTCTTCTCTCTTTCTAATATCCTCACGTATACGCTACAATAAATAGAACAGAACATAATTATGTCCAAAAACAACCCTTTTTAGTTATGTACAGAGCTCAACAAAGTTATAAAAAAATTCACCCTCTACTGATGAATATCAACATTATTGCGAAATTTGCATGGGTGCATGTGTCTTTTCATGGCCATGGTTTGAACGGAATAAATGTTTTACAACTGCACCATTACAGCATGTATCATTTTAGGGAGGTTAGAAGGGTTTACTTTACTTTTCTAATATCTCGGGAACAAATTAAGAGTTTGAGGATTTTGATTCCAATTCTAATAGTAATAAAGCAAACCAACAAAAGAGTAACAAAATTAAACAGCCAAAAACAGTAACAGGAAATAAAACTATTCCTGTCAGGAACTCATTTAAACCATGGAGAAATAGAGCAACTCCTCGTTAATTTCTAGCATAAGAAAATTGAGAGCACTCCTAGGGGGATTCAAACTTGAGACTTTTGAAACAAAAGGACAACAACTGGACCAGTGCTATTGTTAAAGTAAAAGACTTTACCTCAGCATCTTCTGGAAATAATTCACAAAATATTTTATCTTTTAGATTGAATGTGTTACTCTGTGCAGCCAACTGTCTCTTCTGTAAAAGAAAGAATTATTAACTTTATAAACAGAAATGTATACACTATCCCAGTGTGATGTATTTAGTTCTCCATATTGACAAGAAGTAAAAATCTACTGTTTTTAGATTTTTGTTCTTGAGTGATATACTTTACATTATATAACAGGGGATAGCTAAGTGCATAGTAACATTCCACAAAGCTAGTAGGTACAACTAATTCTACCTAGAGTATGCTGATACATACAACTTTTTACACATAGTTGTCAGGAAGCAAACAAAACAGATCTAATTAATCCTTAGCACACTGTTGTTTATGATAACATTAGTATTAGAGTTTTAAATTAGAAACGTATAGCATAATGGAAATTAAAACTACTTAACATTACAAACAGAACAGGCAAGGTTTAAACTTCATTATACTGCAATAAAATAATGTCAAAATTGACATAGCGACAAATAAACAGGTCATGTCTTAAGCATAGGAAATGAAACAAAAAGATCTACTTCCAAAATTGATGAAAAATCTGTTTGTGTCATGCTATGACAATGTTTATGACGTATTTTTATTATCATACTGTCTACAAATATCAGCATTGATTTTTTGTTGTTGCTTTTTGTTGGGTTTAACCCAATAGCAACACATTGTATAGGTCATATAACGGTGGTCAGTCAACCTGCTCACTGTTCCTGAAAAGGCTAAATCTCTGAATTCAACTGTTAACCAACTACTAGACACATACTTTTCATCAGTGACTGACAACTGCTCTACATGATTAAGAATTATTAGCAGGAGGGAGAATGGCAATAAAAATAATTTCATGACCAAGCTCCACGAAAGTATGACCACCCAGGAATTGAATCCACAACCCCTTGATCAGTCGACCTGCATGCTACCAACTGAGCTAGCCAGGCAGCTATTATCATAGATTAACATCAAATATCAATGTCAAACAAGTAACACTTACTGTATAATCTGATGTTTCTAAACTACCTAATGTTGGTGTCTTCTCTAACTATAATATAAATATATAACTTTAGTAACAATAACATAACATAACATACATCAAAACTATTGACATTTTATAGTCTAGCTATCACACTGATGCACACTCACATACATTATTGACATTTTATAGTCTAGCTATCACACTTTAATACATTATTGACATTTTATAGTCTAGCTATCACACTTACATACATTATAGACATTTTATAGTCTAGCTATCACACTGATGAACACTCACATACATAATTGACATTTTATAGTCTAGCTATCACACTGAAGCACACTCACATATATTATTGACATTTTAAAGTCTAGCTATCACACTGATGCACACTTACATACATTATTGACATTTTGTAGTCTAGCTATCACACTGATGCACACTTACATACATTATTGACATTTTCTAGTCTAGCTATCACACTGATGCACTCTTACATACATTATTGACATTTTGTAGTCTAGCTATCACACTGATGCACACTCACATACATTATAGACATTTTGTAGTCTAGCTATCACACTGATGCACACTTACATACATTATTGACATTTTATAGTCTAGCTATCACACTGATGCACACTTACATACATTATTGACATTTTGTAGTCTAGCTATCACACTGATGTACACTTACACACATTATTGACATTTTGTAGTCTAGCTATCACACTGATGCACACTTACATACATTTTTGACATTTAAAGTCTATCACACTTATGAACACTAACATACATTATTGACATTTTATAGTCTAGCTATCACACTTATGCACACTTACATACATTATTGACATTTTGTAGTCTAGCTATCACACTGATGCACACTCACATACATTATTGACATTTTGTAGTCTAGCTATCACACTGATGCACACTGATGCACACTTACATACATTATTGACATTTTATAGTCTAGCTATCACACTGATGTACACTTACATACATTATAGACATTTTATAGTCTAGCTATCACACTGATGCACACTTACATACATTATTGACATTTCGTAGTCTAGCTATCACACGGACGCACACTCACATACATTTACAGCTATAAACCTTGGTTGACATGTTATTTGTATCTCTAAACTAATAATCTCAAGATTTTTCTCTATTTTTTCAGATAGCATATGACACAACTTAACAATAACCATTGAGGAAGGTACCGATTTCCATTAAATTGTTTGTTCTATGAATTAAACAGGTGTCTTTTTCCATGGAACTCTCTGTGTTAGCAACCTACCACTGGACTAATATGAACTTAGGTGCTACCTATGGCGCGGAAAACAGACTTACATGTATTACTTAAAAATAATAAAATAAGATTGTAACTTTGGCAAAATAAAATAAAGAAAAGATAATCGGCGCTGTGAAGGATTTATTTTGTTTGAGGGCCTATTAATTAGATAAGCTAGGGGAGATAACTGTGTAATTTATTGCATTCAGAAAAATTAGACAACATTTCATTCTTTTATGTCGGAATCATATTTCAATTCTGAAAGAAATGTATTGTACATATTTATTTATCTTATGTATAGAGATGAAGATTAAAAAGCTTCGATAAAACATTCATTTATGAAGATAGAAATGTTTTCCTCTTTCCATAACGTTAAGTTACGGAAACGTGCCGGTTTTATCATTAACGTCTCTTAGCGACGTCACGAACGGTGCGTTGGTAAGTATTTCCAATGTAAAAAGTCATAAAAAATACTTTAATGAGGAAACGAACGAATAAAACGACCAAATATATTTTGGATTGTTATCTTGGAATAAGCATCGTAAAAAAGCACATTTGAAATTATTTTGTAAGCGGAAAAATCCACGAGTAAGCTGCCAATATTTTTATTCAATGAAAACCTGCCAGTTGCTTCATTTATTGATCCGAATCGTTGAACGCTTGTTGTGCAATTTTCTATAGAGCGTCTTTAATCTTGAAAATGGCGGCCCCCATATACTAGAGACGTTTTTCAAACTCATAGGACTATATATTTTTCATTAATTTTATCGTTTTTTTCAATTTTAAAGAATTAACGTACGTCATACACGTTGTCTAAAAGCGCTCAAAGCCTAAGGCCCGCTCGGGTTTTCCGCGTATAAAAGTAGTTTACTGATAGGTAAATATCACATATAACTCAAACAAACACCTTCATTAAAATCATGCTTTTATCTCTACACAGGGTTCATACAGCACATTTATTATACATACATAAACAGGAATTTCTTATGCTATGTTTTTGTCACTAAAACATGATAGCTTCCTGCCATAATCAAACTTTACGGAAGTAAAATCATTATAACCCAAAGCTGATCAGTATGAAGACCTGCTGCATAAAAAGGTAATACTCTGGTCATGCTAATATCTTACACATTGAAAACACATGACAGTCTGACCAGACATCATGGATATTTTGTTGAAATAAGACAAATAATGCCTGCCTTCCAGTGGTAAAAAAATCTTAAAGTAAAATAATTTACCATAAAGCTTAACATTCCTGTCAATATAGTAGAAACAGACCAAGCTGGGTTCCAAGTATCTGGATGAAAGTCACTGATACTTAAACATAATCTGTAAATAAACACATAAAAATATTGATTATTTTCTGATTTTTAATCGATTCAACTTGATTATCGATTATGATTTTTGTCCAATTCTCTCTCACTAGTTTCATAGATATCAAAATGTTACAGCACAAAAAACAGGTAACGTTAGGTTGAAGCACAGCTGATTATGATCACTATAAATATTCTCTAAATAGCAGGCCCAAATTTCACAAACAAACTTAAATGCAAACTCAATAACAGAATCAAGTGTTTTAAGTCTCTAAATAGCATGTCAATGTAGTTGGAATGGCTGTTATAAGATAATCATAATAATGAAAATGTATAAAATGCATCAACATAAAATATCATAAGTTTGATTATTAATTTAAAGCCACAAAATCAATTTTCACTTGAGACTAACCTCAACAGATCAAAAACAGACTCAAATCAATACAATTAAATTAAACCATATCCAAACATGTCAATCACTTTAATTTTATATAATATAGCTATTAAATCACTATTGGGCTTTCTTATGATGCTACATTTTTGTTGTAAGATTGATTAAATATGTAAAATTAATGATCAAAACATAAGATTGAGTTTGAGTATGAAGTTGAGTTTTTTTGTGGAAACTGGGACCAGCTGTTCCCTCCTACAATCAGTAGTTATATAACATTGCTACTAGTCCAATAACAAGAAATTCATAATTTTCACAGCTTACTACTAGTCTAATAACAAGAAATTCATAATTTTCACAGCTTACTACTAGTCTAATAACAAGAAATTCATGATTTTCACAGCCTACTACTAGTCCAATAACAAGAAATTCATAATTTTCACAGCCTACTACTAGTCCAGTAACAAGAAATTCATAATTTTCACAGCCTACTACTAGTCCAATAACAAGAAATTTATAATTTTCACAGCCTACTACTAGTCCAATAACAAGAAATTCATAATTTTCACAGCCTAATTAATTTTAATCAGTCCCAATTATCAGGCTTAGAAGTGATAGGTGACAATAAAAGGAACATCTTACCTTGTGTTCAATTTAAATCTACCATTAGGGGTGATCATGTATATACTTGGAGGTTTGAAGGGGAACTCCCTTGGAAATACCAGCTTTCCATGGTATGTACCACCTGCAAAAAAACAACAACAACAAAACTAAGGTAAGTAAGGTATACACAGATCAGGTCAATCTCTGTAAACAGACATATTATAGACCATAGTTGTATAGGATCTCTTGTCAAAGCTCAGGGGGTCACATCAAGACCACATTTGTGTCGACCACATCAATGCATAGTTTCCATCTGGACCAACTTGTCCAAACACTATTAATAGCGTCTTGATTTTGTAAATTCTTTTCTTAGATGTAGGTTTGCGAGCAAATTTGATGTCATATAGTATCTACTGACATCTCACAAAGGTTACCTTGTATTTTTATCTAGATAAACCACTATTTGTGAGCTAATTTGACAGTAGTGTTATTCCATGCTGTGATTGGACAGTTGTTTGCAAATAACGTCCCATAGATGATGTTAACAAGTTACTAAGCAGAAAGAGACTTCGTCATGAATATAATAAAAGCAAAGATCAGCTGAACAAGACCTATAATATGAAGTAGCCAGATCTAAAATAAGTGAGTGTACGAGCTGATAATTTTAGAACAGGTTTTAATCAGATTGCCCTTTGAATGGGTTGCATATATAATTTACATTTTTAAATTAAATATTTCCACACAAAAAATAGCTGTTTCTACTTTTTAATGACAGAAATAAAAGTAGTTTCACACTAAAAAAGATTACTAAGAAGATTGGGCATAGTCAAGCCCTAGTGTCCCTTTAAATAAGTTTATCTATTGTAACAGTTATTGGAGCTGATATTCTTTCTTTTTTTAAAAAAAAATTCAGTAAGCTATCAGGACAAAGTTTCTTGCGAGGTTCCAGATGGAATAAACTTCGCTCAGAACTCACAATTTATGTTTATTTACCTGTGATACAAACAAACATAACAATACTGTAACAATGTAATAGTATGTGTACAGAGAACAATGGGATTTACTGTATTATCTATGATTATCAGCAATGTGTATAAAAACCCCTTGTACATTATTAATGTAAATATTTCTAGTTCAAGCCAACCATATATAACAAGACCGAGGTTGTTATTCAATGATTTCCAGTCCAAAAGTAACACTCAGTCATACCCTCTCCTAGAACTACTTATAGTCATCATCTTAGGCCTTGCCATATCGGATTTTTGTTAAGCGTCCGCGTGCGCGTAGGTTTTAGAGTCCTCAATCAAAATAAAAAAACAAAATATTAGGTAAAATTTTCTTAAATAGTTCCGATGTTTCGGGATTCGATACGACATTTTAATTCAGGGAAAATTGTGTTCGGCAACGACGTTATTGTGTAAGCAATTTATCATAACCGCGTCATTAATACAATATACATTTATATGAAAACTGAAACACTAGTCCTTTTATATTAAATTCATACCCTCATTTCATATTATGAGGATGTAATTCCATTGAAAAATAGATTATAATGCATTGTTCTTGCCGCATAAGTATTTGTGTTTTCGTTTTCGGTTTGTGTGTTTTTGTGAATAGGTACCTAGTAGTGATGGGTATCGCGAGAAAAAGCGTATCGCGATATATTGCGATATTCACTTCTCGTATCGTGATTTTTTATTTCTTAGGTTAAAGTACATTTTAATTCAATTTTTGCTTTCATTATAAATAAATGAATGAACTAAAGCTGTATTATATACTTTTATTATTGTATTGTTGTATTATATGTATAATCATAGTATTAACTTGGGAATGTAAGAACTAAATAAACAGAGATGTTTCACAATACTTACAAGTCTTTAAGCCGTGAACGGATTAGATGACCGGGATTACCGAATGCAGTGGTCATACGCAACAGTGAACAATTCAATATGATTGATAATGTCCGGAATTCAAAATTGTGTGTTTTTTTAATGAAGGTACAAATAGACTTTCACAGTTACAATGACAACCTGAATAAAGAAAACAATATGATTAATGTGTCCCATATTTTTCAGCTAGAATGTATAAAATCATTATTTGTACATGTACCTACATGGAAAAACCTAAAACTTTAGTTCCGGATACTGTCTATTGACCAATAAATATTATGAAGTTATGACTTATAATGCACTCTAAAAATGATAAAATCTTGTTTTATATGGGATTTGTCGTCCGTTTTAGTTCACATAATCTTTAAATGGCCAAAGCAGAGTTATTTTTACTGTTTGAGTGATTGATAAATGAGAATTGACTGTGTAGTTTTTATAACAGGGATGAGCATGGGTTCCAAAATTTAGGGAGAAGTGACTTCTCCCTCCCAGTAATTTAGGGAGAAGTGCAGTGATGGGAGGGAGAAGTTGCCAGGATAGACAAGCAGGAAAAGTACAATGAGCCGAATGGAATGTTTTGAACAGTATTCACTAACTTCTCAAATGCAAACTTTTCTAAAACTTATATCCATTAATTTAGTAAATTATATGTCTGTTGTAACTCACAAGTAGTGTGTAAGTAGTTAAATACTCCTTGGATGTTTGGTTATTGAGTTATTTGTTCTATGTTTTAGACAAAATTCACAGAACACATTGATTTTGTATCAAATTGTAAACTTAAACTATCTAATTTTCATTTCAATGAAAAGTTCTTCTTTTTTGTTTATCAAATTTACCTGCCAGTATATGTTCATCAAAAAAGATTAAAAATGCATAAAAGGCCATTTTTGAAAAAATATGTTATCAGTGTCCTAGTTTTTTACCCTTCTTAGTTTAAATAGTTTTTATTTATTAATTAGCTCTGCTGTAAATAACATACCTTTTCTTAAATATAACATTTTATGTAGCAATATATGCTTGTTATTGTGGCGAATACTTTGACGATTTTCTTAATTCAATTCAACCAACCGGTGTTTATTCTCGAAAATAGAGGGAATTTCCCGTTACTTAATATTGCTTAATTAAGAAGAACTTATAATCAATATAATAAGATTATTTAATTACTTACGTAGATTTAACCTTGTTTTATTTGATTGGCGATAGCGTGGATCGCGAAAACATATGACATCACGCTTAAAAAACAAATAATTGCAATCATTGGCAAACTGCTAATTATGTCTATTCTAACTGCCTCACAACATGCTCGTAATTTAATACAATTATCAATTTAACGGCAAGCATCTAAGAAGCTTTATATACTTTTATTATTGTAGTATCACAGTTTGACACGTGTTTGTTAATCGCAACCGTTTAATCACGATATCAAGCTTATCGGGCCGACATAAAGCACTATTGATTTTTTAGCCGACACTGGTTGGTCTTAAAGGCGACAATATACACAGTGGCCATCAATAAACAAACAAAACACTTATTATCGGCTTTTGAAGCTTGTATACTAACAGCACAACTACCGAGTAGTTGATTGGTAGATTACATAAGAAATGAGGATGTAACATACGCTCCATCCGTCGATAAATCGAGGTCTCAAGGACTGTCAAAATCTGGGTCATTATTTGTTTCATTGATTTTCCGAAAATGTTGGCGACTTCGTTTTCGCTTTGATGTGCGATAATTATAATAAAAAACCGATACGGCCCAGCGTCAAATCGGTACGTATCGGTTTTTACGCGTATCCCAATATACCGGTATACCGATAAAACCGCATATCCCTAGTACCTAGGTTTGCCAAATTTGAGTTGACGCTTAACAGAATTCCAATTTGGCATGGCCTTATCATTAACTATATCAACTTACCTTCATAAGGACTGTTTTCTGGTCCAGTAACAACATAGTGCCTGCAAGAAAAATACATAAATTATACTATAGTAAAGTTTTGCAATAAAGACCACTGCATGGTGATAAAAAAGAACTTCTGTCACACTTTGTACCAACTAATTAATTTTTTCAATTTAAATGTTACACCTCTTATCAACTTTTTAAATTAGATTATCATCATTATGTACCAAAGCCTGCCAACCTAACAGCTAACTAACTTTACTGGATCGTTTTATTTATTATTAGCAGTACTCACTAAACATAAAGAGATTGAATTTACATTGAAGGGTATAACCTACATGTAACCCAGTGAGGACTTACACCCTCGACATCTGGATTACAAATCCTGCATTCTACCACTGTGTCATGGCCAAGAAGGGAAATATTCATTAAATACACTAAATTATTATTTTGAGTCATACAAAGAGAAATTGCTATAGTAACAAGTTTTAGGAACCAGTGGTTAGGTTACTAAAATATTTTTAACAACATAAATGATAAAATCATAGTAAACACAGACATATAAGTAGGACAACACTGCAGGGAACACAAGATAAAGTAAACTGATTACCAAAAATTAACCTGTAATTGGAAACATCAGATGCACTTTAGGGAGAACACAATGAAGTATTTTTTGTTGGGTTCAACTCCATAGCAATACTTGAATCATTGTATAGGTCATATCAAGGCAGCCAGTCAACCTACTTACAATTGTTTGGAAGGCTAAATCTCTGGGTCTATGTGTTGACCAGTAACTAGCTACATACTTGTCAGTGACTGACAGCTGCCCAACATGATTAAGACTCAGTGGTAGGAGGGATAATGGCCATAGAAATAATTTCATAACCAAATTGCCCTGCCCAAGAATCGAACCCATGGCCCCACAATCACTAGACTACCAACTGATCTGGAAGTGGCTTGAAGCTTTTTGGGGAAAAGTGCATGATTTTAAAGAAATTTCTTGAGGGGAAGGTGCCTGTAAACGGCCCCTGTTATATAAGGAAAAAAAGGCCTGACTTGGAGCTTTTTGTAGTCTGATTTCTAGAGATAGATTCAACACAAGAGTAGGTCATCAAACAATAAATATAATGTGGAAATCACATTAAAGCCGGATTTTCATTAAGATCTGACCATAAATGACATATCCAACATATTAAAAACTTTAACGCAAAAATTACAAAGGGAAATAATCCATAATAAAGCAAGGTAGAGTTGTGGTTACTTTTTAATTCAGTTCATCACAATCAGTCATGGTATGTTATTATTGTACGAAGTTTCATAAAGATCTGACAATAAATGGCTGAAATGTATGATAAATAAAAACTTTATTGTAATTGTTAACAACACCGCTTGCCCAGATTTCGCCAACTATTAGCCATTTTTTTTCGTTGAAAAGTCTGGCAAATGATAAATTTACAAATTGACAAGCAAATAACACTCAATAAGGTGATGGGTTAAAATCAGAGACATAGATAACTATTATACTGTTATCTATGTCTCTGGTTTAAATATGTAATTTTTTACCATTCTAGTATGTTACTAGGTAACGGGGCAGCTTTCACATATGGTACAGGATCCTTCCTGATTCTCAAATAATCTTGTCGCAGCCTAGCTGTAGCTGTTGTGTTGACACGTTTAGCAGACATCTGAAATTATTAATGTCAGGATTTTAAATTCACTGAACATAAAGATTATGCAGTAGTTACACTGCATACACAAAAGGCAACAATTATGAATGCCCCAATGGTTATTGTTTTCATCCAGGTACATTATGTAGCGTATTTGGGTATTTGACCGAGCAGCTATTTTTACAGAAAATCAATAGTAGGCATATATACAAAAGATAAATAGCTTTTCCACAGGTTACTTCCCTTTTTGATTAGAAATTAATAAATGATTGGAAATGATCGGGTATCGAACAATATAAATCAAAACAAAAATCTATATGAAACAATTATTGGTATGAAACTTAATCACCGTACAAGTAATACTATCAGCTCAAACACTCAATGACTTCAGGGTTCTCACTAGGATTTCACAAGTAGGAGTCCAGGACTCCCTTCTGAGAAAGGTTGGAGTCCCACAGCCAAACGTTGGAGTCCCACAGCCAAAGTTAGAGTACCACATTTTTGCCCTTGATATAATACAACTTTTAATGTTATACAGTTATAGTATCTGTCATAATTGGCAAAAGACCTGTCTGTAAATGCACTATGGCAATGATTTTGTTGTTTGTTTTAAATGTTGTCCAACTGACAGACAGTCCAAACTCACAAAATGACTCAGATTTCCAACATGATAAAACTTGCAATAATAGAAATTCTAAAAGTAAAAAACCAAAACTATTCATGTAATTTACATTTGCAGTTTAAATGAATTCATACTTTGTTTAAAGTTTTACTCAACATTCATAGAACATGGTGAATTTGTATCAAGTTGTAACCTAAAATTATATATTTTTCATTTCAATGGAGAAAAAATGTGTTTTATATTCAATATACTCATTTCAATAGCGGATTATTCCTTTTGTTTTAGCCCTTTTGCTTTAAGGTATACATGTATGTTCACAAGGGTTTAAATGCAGTAAGGGCATTTTTGGAAAATATGTAATATATATCCTCAATATTGACCTTTCTTCGTTTAAAAATTTTCTGCTAAATTGATTCTGCTTTTATACTTTTTATCTAATATTAATTTACTTTACATGTAGCAATGCATGCTTATTATTGATTATTTGAGCCTGAAACACGACTTTAGCTGATAGGTTGCATGACGACTTCATATACAATTTTCACAAATTCAGTTTGAGTCATCTGGTGTTTAATCTTAAAATTGAAAACAAAACTAGAGGGAAATTTCCCATTCTTTTTTGTTAATTTAAGATACTTATAATCAAAATAATAAGGTAATAAAATCACAAACGTAGATTTAACATTGTATCACTTGAATTGGCGAAAGCATTGATTGCGAATATAATATGACAATAATTTGAATAAATCACAAAGATTGTAGGGTTTTCATTTTTTACCATATGAAATGACTATTAATGAATAATAACTCCATTTGATTATTTATAATTTATAAATGACAAAATAAGTCGCTTGTACCATCATTTTCTTTTGGAATTTTACTTTTTGTTAATTATCTAATCTGAGATTATTGTTATTGTCACCTTTAATTGACTCAACTAACAATTCTTTCCAATACTCTTTATCTACTCAAAGTAATTTGATCTCCATGTCTGAGCACCCCAGCACGTTAGGAGACAATTACAATATATTTATTAATTAATATTTACCAGTTAATTTTATGATGTAATTTATTCAACAATCAGAGCAAGAGTGATTATTACAACTGAAATTGTGTTAACATAAATTATTATACTGCAAATATGTCCGTTTAATCAACTGTGTAATAATCTTATACATAACAGAAAAATGTCCATATCATGGCATATGATAAAAAAAGTTATGTAGAGTCTTATAATATATTGAGGACTAAATCCAGGGTTGTTCTCACTTGGGCTCTCCTACCAGTACACGTTTCAGAATAAAGACAACCAATTGGAGACTTTATTTAGCCATGTTTTGAAACTTGGCGTTTTATGAAAAAAATTCCTGACACCAGTCATGTCAGTGACTGACGGAAGAAAAAAATGTCGAAATCGAGACCGAAACTACTCAGTAGAAGACTGTTCGAAAGCGATTACATATGATATGAAGTCTTAATATCAAAGCAATATCTCATATTTACCTCTTCTTATCAAGCAAAATCAAGTCTTGATCGTTTATAGGTTTTCATTTACATTAATTTACACTTTTAATACAATCTGGCTGACAATCAAATCGGATTACGTGCCCTTGAATGATATCATATCCGGGTGTATGACTAAAATACGAAATGAAGAGTTTTGGGCCGAAATGGGCGAAATGGAGCAGACATTTTAAAATTGATTAAAACTTGTTATATAGCTATTTAAATACAAACAAATAAGTACGCAAATAAAAATAAAAACTATTTCAATTTGTTGGTCCACAGTTGGATATATGAGGACTGTTGTCATCGAATTACGCACATTTCATTACAAATTACTATTACACATATTTTACATTAAACAAGGACCCTATCTATTGTAGGGTCCTTGCATTAGATAACAGAACTAAAATAATAAAATTATACATTAAGTTCATGAATTGAATATAACAGAGCATATTATATGATATGGCATTACACATTACATAACATAACAATTTACAGTATAAGACATTAATTACTCATTACAATACATGTCATTACATTACATTGCATAACACATTTCATTAAATTACATATTAGTGACTTATAGGTCCATAGGACCGGGTGTATTTTGTACTTATATTACATTGTTCTTTATATTTTTGTACTGTATCTTACACATGTCACTTTAATAAAAACCTTACTTACTTACTTACTTACTTATTACATTTTATTGTTATATAATAAATTTCAGTTTACATTACACATCACATAAAGTCATTGTGTCAAATTTTAGATATCATGACATAGCATTTTACATAACATTTTACATTACCTTATTATATCGCACCACATTACTTTCCATTACATAACATAACATCACATTACATTACTTTCATTACAAATTACATTACATAATATGGTATCCCATTACATTACAAAATATACATACATTATGTATTACTTTTCATTACATAAAATTAAACACTGCTTTTCAATTTATTTTATATTACTTTTCATTACATAACATCACATCCAAATTACATTGCATTATTCTTCATCAAATTACATTACTTTTAATTACATAACATTTTACATAGGTGTGATTGTTATAATTAAGTGTCAATTAATATTATATTAGTATGATTTTAAAGCATTGCTCTACTATTAGCTTGTCTTTCGTGGAAAATGAGAGCTGATGCTATCATTTTTGTATTGGCATTATCGTTGGAATATCTTCCATTGAAGTCGGCGGTGCTTGTGAGGTCAAAGTCTTTTAAGCCTAATGTCTTCAACACCATCCTAGATATTTTATCGGCAGTTAATTGGGATACTTATTCAGTGGGACTTATGTCATACATGCTGTGAAAGCAGATAACACTGGATAAATTATTTTTTGTGTCATTGCCCTTTTATACTTGAAAAATTGCAAAACATTGGAATAAAGTTTTTCCATTATAGAATATCTTCAATACCAATCAAGATATTTGACTAAGGCTGTCACGATATGCCAGAAGCATATCGCAATATATTGCAATACTCTAGCATTGTATCCTGATAATTACCACAATATATTTGAGTTTTTAAATTTGTTGTGCCTCCTCTGTATTTAACTGAAACATTGCAAATTTTACATGCAGCTACAGATACAGTCCTACACATAAGGGACAAAACCTCTGAAATTCTGGAGAAAATGATAACGGTACACCAATAAGGGACTTTAGTCAGTTATTTCCCTTGTACACTCTTCAAAATAGGTAGGTCTAATTAGTTGGAATACTCGAATTTTACCCTTACTTTTCAATGTCAATTTGCCAAATCTAATCTTTAATAACGTTTTTGTATATCATTTAATTTGTTTGAAATTCAAGCCAATTATTTTTAAGTTAAAGATCAATCTAAATTCCATCACTTCTGTTTATATCTTCATTAACAAGAAAGATATTAGATGAAATATTTTGTTATCCTTACATAGGAATTCAAAGATAAAATCCGAGGATTCCAACTGTAAGGACCTACTTACCAATTGGATTACTTCTGATTTTATCAGGGAAAGATAACTGACTAAAGTGCCTAATTTGCCACACTCCTGGGTTTGTTATCATTACCTCGAGTTAGACCCTATATCTGTCAAGGCATGTTAGGCTACAGATTGTTATCTTACAGATGGTTTAATTTATGGTCAATGAGAATCCCTAGCTCTGGTCAGTTTTCTTGTTTTCAGTTTGAATGAAATTCAGTGAAGTTAATGTTAGTTCTGGCGCTCTGTACAATCAATGAGAAAATATAAAGAAATAATTTACATATTAATTACAATGTACGTAATTCAAACATCTAAATAAGAACAATAAGTTCATAATTAATTAGATTATATTGTAAGAAATAATTATTATATCGTTTAAATGTTAAATTAATAAAAGAGATGTAAACCAAAGACAAGGCGCAAGAACACATTGTACAGGCGCAGGGAAATTTTATGTAACAAGAGGGATGTATTGGTAAGTAGTAGATCCTGACTCTTCTAACAACAGTCATGGTCATCGGCTTGACTTGAATCCAAGAAGATCTATCTGGAGACATGTAATTAGTACAACATTGTATAATTCCTAATAATTGAATATGTTGAATAACTTGTGCAATAATAATCAGTTTGATGAGCTCAGTTGGTAGAGTGTCTGACTTGCAAGTAAGAGGACGCAAGTTTTATCCCTCTCTGGGCCTGCAATTTGTCATAAGCCGAACAATTAAGCATTCTGTTAAGTGTTATTGAAGAAATGGATTCAATTTTAGGCTTTTTGGAACGATGTCCTAAGACATCGTTCCAATGGTAACAAGAAAGTATAAGATTACTCTTTTCACGCTTCAACAATTTTCAACATAGACAAAGAGGCGTAGTTCAAGCGTGAAACTCATTAACATCTCATTTAAATGTAATACAACACTGGCTTGTGTTGTCGTTCTTGAAACTCTTCAGGAAAAGGGAGGTTACTCTCAGGACATACAGATTTTGCAATGGAGACGGGACAACTCAACCCGTAGACAACTCAGACCGTAACAACTGCAAATGATGATGAAACATATTTTATTACCTCTATTTACATAATACAATTTACACATAAATTTCAATAATAATAAAGGTAACTGCAAAGATTACTTGTTGGAGTAAAAAGGGCCTACGATGTTTTTGACAATGCCTGTTAAATGCGTAGCATAATTACATCATTCGATAGTTATAAACAATATTAAATGATCGTATTATATTATGATACTTATGTCAATACATTAAGGACGATTTTTGGTAGTTTTTGTGCGCACCGTTCTGTGCATATCTAAAACTCGACGTCAACGTTACAAATAAGGCAGTGGCTAGAGTTACGGTACCGTAACTCTAGGCCCAGGTTCTAGAGTCACGGAAGTTCCGTAACTGTAGACAACCCTGCCAGGGTTGATTAGAGTTACGGAAGTCAAATAACATGCGTATGTTTCAACTTTAAAACGTTCGAAAAACTTGTTTAAATTCATTATTACTCGAAATAAACAAATATTTACCGACGTGACTTATCCAATTGTTATTACACCCGCCATTTTGGATATGACTAATACTCTTACCGGGTGTTTAATATACGGCGATATGACGTTGTCGTCTTCAAAGTGTCACATTAAAAGTTTACTTGAGCGATTTTAAGTTATAGAGTTTGATTATAACTTGGAATGAATATGTATAATTTTGTACGGAATTTTAAGCAAATATTTATAGGAAATAGACGATTCTTAGAGTAATTTTAATTGTGAATAAATTGCAAGTGCAAAACGTTAATTTGACTTAAATTTCGTGAACAAAAATGGGAATGTAGCTTGATGCAAAAGAGCTTAGAAAGTCGATGTTTTTGTGAAAAAATGCAGCTTGTCATTCCACATCAAATCTTTAAAATTTTAACGAAAATATTAACGATCTCGTTAAAAAATACCCATTGATAACCAAAAATGAGAAGTTGTCAGCTCCTTGTGGTTAAAGAAAATAGTCCAGAAATATCTTTGGTTTGGTGAGATGGCTGCTGTACATGACCCTAAAATGTGTTGATGAAAATTAATTCTTTGACTGGTTTATTTTGTTTGATAAAGTAAGATAAACCTTGCCATGAGCAAACCACTTGAGAAGTCTAGTGCTATGCTTTTGTTAAATTCTGTTAATTGATACTTAATACATTATTTTATAGATGATAAACATAATTATATATTCTTTAATCAAAAAATAAGTTCAGGACATCGTTCCTCCAGCACTCCAGTGCTTTGATTTTATGAAATAGATCATAATCATAAAACAGCAATGAAACAGACATTAGGAGGGTCTTCCTGTTAATATGTACGTGATACATATGAGTTAAAAAGTACATGACAATTATTTCATGAAATCTGGAACCATCTACAATTTCAAAAGTGTGTTTGGTTCCTTATTACATAATCTAGCCTTTTTCTGACAGGATTGAACAAGGATGCTCTGTGCAGTAGCTGCATTGGTCAACAGATAGATATGCCTTCATGGACATTTTTTGCTTTAAAAAGCATTAAGCCAATAGGAAATAATTTTCCAAATTACTTAGCTTGTACCATAGATTGCACTCACAAAACAAATTTTTATTATATTTTGACAACTATTTTGTGCATTCTTTTCATAGGATAAATATGAGTATGAAACGATTAAGTGAATATTAACATGAAATCACCAAACATTACCCTTACAGATTATGAAACTATCGTCAAGTTTGGCATGCATCGATCTAGTAGGGTATGGTAGGCAGTCTCGATGGCCTAGATTTTTTTAAAAGTTACCATAGAACATCATCAATAGATTTCAATTAATTAGTAAATCTTGATAGTCCTCAAAATAAAAGATAAGACCCTCTTCGAAAAAGGGACCTCCTTCAAAATACCTCTGTCTTTTAATTACATTAAAAACAATTTGTTCTTCAATCATGAAATAACTTAATTAAATAAGTGGATAAAGTAGGCTATTTAGAGCCCAAAGGGTTTCTTTAAAAACACACATTTCTTATTTCATCCTGTGGTTAAAGTTCGTTTGAACTGACATTGAACTAAGTACTGTTAATTAAGTTAAGCCATATTAAGCCACAGCTGGAAAATGTGTGGTTTCTATACATATAAGGCTACAATTTTAGTCACGAGTTTAATACACAGTGTAGCTCTAGAAGAAGCAGGAGTCCAGCAGTAGGACACGTTTTTAGGGATTAAGAGGTCCTGGGTTCAAATCCCACTAGGGGCCCTGCTAATTTCCCTGAGCAAACATTTACCTGCGATTGCTTCCACCGAAGTTTAAATGGGTACCTGCAAGGGTGGTATAATTGCATTGCGCCAAGTTGACGCTTGCAAATAACACGCTTGTATGCCTAAGGAGAAACATCACCTGCTGTTATGGAGTATGCCGCAGCAATTTGGGACCCCACACAAGTACAAATTTCAACAAATTGGAAGCGGTCCAGAGGCGGACAGCACGATTTGTCTCTGGGGACTACCAAAGGACAAGTAGTACCTGCCAGATGATAACATCATCACTTGGATAGCCATCACTACAACAGCCCAAAGCAGATGCCAAGCTTGTGCTTATGTACAGAACTATCTCTGCCTACTACCACCCTGTTGTCATGTCCACCAGAGGACCAACTATTCGGTACCTGCTACCATTATGCCGCATGACACATACCGGCATTCCCTCATCCCGTCATCGATCCGGCTGTGGAACAGACTGCGCAAAGTTATAGCCCGATTCTCCCTCCTTGGACAGCTTCATAACGGTGCTGGGCTCCCTCCAATAGACCCACTACAATGTTTTTATCTACTTTTATCCCTGCACCGTTTTGGGCCTCACAGTCACTTTGTATATAGTTGCAAGTGTGTCGATGCTCCAGAGAGGGCCCTGCACTTTTATAGGAAGATGAAGGTCAAGTTTATGTAGGCCCTTGCTGAACTTTAAGCCAATTATCATATTCAATGAACTGTAAAAAAATCCTGATTATTAAATCATACAATTTATTCAGCAAATTGGAGTATGGACATTAGGGTGGAATTGATAAAAAGTAAATAACATTCTGCTGTTAATTCATTTTAAACTTACAGCATGATTTTAAACAACATTTTAAAGTCATATTCATGAAATCAACTAAATATAAATGTAAATGGTAATATGAAAGTGATTAACTAATAATTAAGGAAAAAAATAATAATGTTCCATTTTTATTTTATTTTTATTTGATTCAATTAATGTTATTGTACAAAGTTTTTCTGACTTGATGTTCTATACATACGTATGAACTCTAAAGCATTATAAACAATACCACATGTGTTTATTTAGATACTAGGCTTATCAGATTGAATTGACAGATAAATAGTTCACCCCCTGATAAATTGGCTGAAGTGGTCAGATAATGTTTCCTTAATGGTTCTGGACATAACGGTACCACCTTCCTCAGATCTGAGGAGAATCTCTTCCTTATGTGTAGGACTGGATAGACTCTTTCTGTCATATAGGACTATGATATATGTTTTGCATATAAAAAGATGCTTAATTGGAATAAACAATCATCCCCTTAGCTGCAGAACATCCTAGCAATCAAGCACTTAGACACCATGCTTGTTTCACAACTTCCTGTCCCGAAGCATTTACCATGTTGTATAAAACCGACCTTAAATAAATCTTCTTGTATCTTGTAAGAATATGTTTGCACAAGTTCAGTACAACCAATCGAACGAGCCCCAATCAGTTAAATTATGAAACTTAAGTTGTAATCAAATGAAACATGGATAAAAGTTTCTCAACTACATTTTGCGAAGGGAAGAATTTTCAAATGAAATAAAAATAACGCTTTATACCGGTACGTAAAATTCGTACCGTAGTATGTATTGCTGTAGCTGCATATATTACAATGTCCCGGTATATCGTGACAGCCCTAGTCAGTACTATATCTACACAACTTTTAAGGGATGTAAAGTTCTGTGGAAAAAATCATTTTGGAGTTTTAACATTTTTTTATTAATAATTGTTCAAATTGAGATATCTTAATTATCTTAATTCAGTCCATATAAAATTGGTACATGTATGCATCTATCTGTCTGAAAAGGGAGTTAACTCTTGGAGAATTAGTTTTAGAGTTATGCCCCTTTAATTTATACATATTTATGATATAAATATTTGTTTTAACTGAATATATTCAATACCACTAAAGACATTTGATTTTAAATTAAAATTCTTATTTATCAGTACTGCATCTACACAACCTTAAAGGAAAATAACCCTTGGTCAATCATTTTTTTAGTTATTCCTCTTTATATCTTGATGTCTAATATTAAAATTTGTTAAGATGGAAATATGACTTTTGTACTAATTAAGTGATTTAAATGAAAGTTAGCATGCTTATTCATTGATACTATATACATTTGTATTCACAAATATGAAGGGATGTTACTATGGTTGTATGTTTTTGGAGTTATGACCCCTTCATATTTTGCAAATATGAATTTTTATTTGTTCTGGACTTCAGTCCTGAACAAATACTTGTACCATATTTCAGACTCTTGCCGACTTTTGAAATTTACAGAATCCAGAAGTAGTCCCTAAGTATATAAGTATAGAGCAATTCAATAAGATCGCCTGCTATGACGGGCGCATTAATACACTTGTAATCGGAACTATATCTCAAGCGTAAGTATAAACAGTGCTATCTTAATTGTGCGTCTCAGTAGGGATGGTTACGTCGTTTTATGTAACAGAATGGTTTCAACGATTCAGTGGCGACCCGTTGTGCGTCTCTGTATTTAGTAGAGATGTAACATCGTCTTATGTAATAGAATTGTTTCGTTTGTATAGGAAGAGTTTAAATCAATAACAAATCTTAGAAGCTGTTATTATTTGTCTGGGTAAAAATCAGTACAAAAATGGACTAACTAGTTGATCAATCGGTACACGTTTTATTTAACACAGGGGCGGATCCAGGATTTTTTTCTAGGGGGGGGGGGTCAAAACTTTTCTAGGGGGGGTCCGAACCTTTAACCACAACCACATTATACACATTTTGCGGAAAAAATGCAACATATTAATAAAAAATACATAACCATTAAATCTATGTTAAGCACCGAGAAAAATTACTTCATACTATTTAAAATGACTTACAAGCAAGAAATACACTAATGGACATGTACGTTTTCCAAATTCTAGGGGGGGATCCGGACTACCCCTGAAACCCCCCCCCCCTCCGCTGGATCCGCCCACAAACCAGTGTAACTGGTCTGTCCTTTGTATACTTACGTTGTTAAAGCACTAAGTATACTTTAACTCTTCAAACCCGAACAAATTTAGTGCCTCCAGCGCTTTGATTAATCATTGTTTGGCTGCTTTATTTCTTTTGGAAAACTAAGTCCGGTCTTGAAAGCGCTTTTGTTTAAAGATAAACCTTGCAATAAACAAACCACTCGGAAAAGTCGAGCGTGCTGTCCTTGGACTACTCTTGTTATATATTCTGCCACTAAAAATAAGTGTGTTTACAATTAGTGTCATTTTAATTTCATGCACTGTACTTCATTTGTGACCAGATTCGATCTATGCCTGTTCAAGTGTCGTGAGTAAGATGATTAGCCACCGTGATGTGACCTCAAAACATGTTGAAGCGCGTTGTTCAATGTATAAGAAATTATGAACTCGACCAGCAATGTGCATGTACATGGCGTACTAACATGAGGTTGATATTCTGCAATCAAAATCGAATTCAAAGCTCGTAATAGCCTTAAATCACTGTCCAACATCTTCTTTGAAAAGATAAGTTTCATTTGTTTTAACTTAAAATATTTAGGAGATAAAGACCACCTGATAAATAATAACAAAAGAAAAGTCGAACAGTATCATATAGCCTCATTAAATTGTTCACAAAGTTCACTTGTAAAAGGTTGACTGCAGGATTTGGGTACAAGACCCAAATGAACTTCTGCAGTTTCTGGTGGCAGTTTTATTCTAATATTTCAAAGTTCAATTCTCTAGGAACGTTTTATGGTTTTAATGTTCAGTTGTAGTCATCTTGAGTAATGATGTCAACTTTCGTTGGTGTTGTTGAGATTAAATATTCTACTTGGTTGATGTTGGTGTTCCGGTGTCAGTACACTTATTTATTTAAAAGCACTATACACACAGTTCATGTAAAAATAAGTCTATTTAAAACTATATACAAGTCTTTCATTTATTGTTTACTTTATAAGGTAATATTTCTTAACATCTCATAAACATTGTATAGACATGTCATCTATGTCTCTTGCACTTTCTTAGAACTTGAAAGATTTAGATCTTAGAAACTTAAAGATTACTTCAACATTTCGGTTTAAATTTGTCAGGTCCCCCATTCCAGTTTTTATTTAAGCAGTTTTTGATAGCGTTTAAAGTGGGGACATTGACAATTGATAGTGGGAGATTATTCCAAGGATATACACCCCTCTGGCTGAAGAAGTGTTTTCTGTTCTGTTCTGTTCTAGTTGGAAGGAATTCTTTTCAAAGAATTCCTTTCTATGTCAGCGCTCTGGGAAAGTTGAAAAAGAACGAACAACACCTTCAACTCAGTAGAAATCAATGAGTCAATGCGATCAAGAAATAGTGCAGCAGAAAAATATGTGTACTATCAAAAGTAGAAAAGTTGAAAAAAAGTAATTTAAAGAAATACTTAAAATTATGATATTTAATGTTTTTTTACACATTAATCAAACAACTTTCTAACTGTGCACGGAGAGAAGTTATTTTGTATTATTGCGCATTAGTATCTACCACACGCTTGTATATAAATACAATTTTAACGAGCGGTTATCACAGCAGGAGTTTACTTCGAGAGCGTAAAGTGCTGGACATTTATCGTAGTTAAGCAACGAAATGTAAGGTTAATCTTTGGATGGGTGTCCGTAGAGGTTAAGTGACAGCGCGAAGCGAATTTCATAAATGTTTTTTTTTTTTTTAATAGATCGCAACAAATTAATCGTTATGTTCGTCTGATTTCTCGCACCTTAAAATCCAAAAAAAAAAATGCGTCCGCACCTTGAAATGAACGCATCATAAATTTCGGAAAATCAAAAGTTTTCACACTAGATCAAGTAGACATTGAACTAAAAATTAGAAATTTGAGTTCTAAATAGCAAAATAAATCAGCAAATTTCACTGTTACGGTAAAGCAGTAATGTATTCTTGCTAACATACGGCATTAGAAATTACAATGACACAATCCATTGTTCAGAAATATCATAACTGCACTCTGTCTTAGACCGTAAACTGAACATTTACTCTCTCTACACACCTTATCTTTTTTATGTGTGACGTCATACGTGTCTTTGTAGTGTAAAATATGAAGATTGATCCATAGAGAGCAGTTAGGACAGGGAGAAAAATTTACATTCCTACAATTTTGATGTCCCAAAATAACATATTAGGCTTGATTTAATTCTTGTGGTATTATTAGACATTAGCATAATTTACCAAAATCTAATTACATTGTATACACAAAAAGTGAACCGGGTTGGTCCATTATAAGATTAGTATGGTTCTGTTAATTGGTAATCTGTGCTTCCTAGTTATCTAGTATTAACAAAAGTAATACCAAAGACAAATGAAGTTATATTTCCGTATGAACTCATGAAGGTGAAAACCTCTTCTACCCTACTTCTAACTAGTTTTAAATTCAATTGAATTTTCATCTGGAGTAATTGTTAACTTGCTTTATATAGCATAGAACTCGTTATTACTTGATTACACTATATAGTCTATAGATATATGGTTATATTTTATATAAGAAAATCCATACTTTTTCTGCTCTTTTTAACTTAAATAAGTAAATAAATGTCTTAGAAACCGCACAAATTTATTTTTCGCTTTCGCTCGCTTCTAAAAATTCAAAATATGGAAAATAATTTATTTGCTCTTTAGCTCCATTCTTCGGAACAAAATACATAGAACATGTGATCAATTTGTTGTGGCCTTAACTCAATGGCAACTCATTGTTTAGGTTACATCGTGACCAGCAATCCACCTATCACTGTTCCTGAAAAGATTCAATCTCTGGATTACCACTAGATGCAATTCAGTGACTGAACACTGCTGTATTAAAATGATTAAGAATCAGTGGTAGGAGGGAGAATGACCGTAGAAATTATTTCATGGCATAGCTCCACGAAAGTATGCCCTGCCCATGAATCAAAACATACAACTTCTCGATCAGTAGCATAATATGCATGTAAAATGAAATATGAAACACATTCGATTATGAATGATATAGAGATGATGATGGATATCGAAATAGTAACTTTGAACTCCTAAAATCGTTCAAAAATTCCTTCCAACGGTACTTTCAGTACTTTGATTTCATTCTGACAGCGCGGGTTTTAAAGATTTTGAAGCAGTTGCCTCTTGTATTCATTCTGCTTCCTGGTGGTAAGGAAAAGTGTTAAATCTTGTCAATTCTATCAATTTTGTGGAAAATGTTGCAAGTCTGTATCATATTGTGTCCACTGCGCTCCATCATCTTGACCAGTGCAGTGTACATTATAAAGGTAGTTAACTCTTTCTGTTGTATTAGATATTTTTACTACAGTTGGCTCCCTTGGTTTATGAATATTATCTGACAGATTAATCTTGTCAATTTGTCAACAAAATTTTGATAAAAATATGAAACCAAGCTTATAAGATTACACATGCAGTACAATCAGTGTTGAAGTGAAGCTCAACTCTTAAAGCAGTGAAAACGCTCATAGAATAGTAATTTATTTATCAAAGGACCGATTTCTACTTTCGTTTTATTTATGTAGGTCATTTTATTTTCAGAAAATTATGGTTCTTCATTGGGTGCCGGGACAAAACGGACCATAAGACGAAACGGACCACACTCGGGACAAAACGGACCATAAGACGAAACGGACCACACTCGGGACAAAACGGACCATATATTTTGGACAAAACGGACCACTGTCGGGACAAAACGGACCATATGAATAAAGTATGACATTTACAATATTTAAGAAAAAAATAGAAACATTTTATTATTATTAAGTCTGTGAGTAATTACACCATATGTTTGGTATCATTAAATTATGGTTCAATTGTAATTATAATAGTCTTAATTGTGATTAACTGCTTGTGTGTTGTTTGTCACCTAAAGTAAATGTGATAATTGTGATATTTGATGTACGGACCTGTAAAACTCAACAACAAGTACTGTCCCATCGAATGCTCTTCATTGTCCTCCCCGTTGTTTCCTTGAACTAACACCTTAATTGGTACTGGAGTATTTGCATGAGAGTGATTAAATTTAAAGTTGCATACAATAATAGTGAAGCACTGGGTCCTCTCTACGTACCGGTCCTACTAAATACCACTAAGACACTACCAAGCACTACTAAGCACTACTAAGACACCGCAAACACCACAAGACACTACTAAGCACTACTAAGACAGGATTTTAGGTGTTTTAATTGTGTAAAATGTTATTAAATGTTGATTTAAATACTAAATACGACATTTTCAGATGGTTTTGAAAAGAAAAAAAACAGTTAAAAATGATATCTTATCACAAACAGTTAAGTGAATAGATGAAAAAATGAAATCTCATTTCAACTCTAAAACTCGAATGAAATACATAAGCACTTAATCTTGAACAAAATATTGTTAAAAATTAAACATCTGTTAGATTTTGTTAAAAAAAACTGGTGTCTTAGTAGTGACTTATTATAGCTTAGTAGTGTCTTAGTAGTGGTTTAGTATAGCTTAATAGTGACTAAGTATAGCTTATTAGTGTGTTAGTAGTGTCTTAACATAACTAAGTAGCGTCTTAGTAGTGTCTCAATATAGCTAAGTAGTGTCTTAGTAGTGGCTTAATATAACTTAGAAGTGTATGTGAATAGCTTAGTAGTGTCTTAGTAGTGACTAAGTATAGCTTAGTATTGTCTTAGAAGTAACTGAATATAGCTTTGTAGTGTCTTAGTAGTGACTGAATGTAGCTTTGTAGTGTCTTAGTAGTGACTGAATATAGCTTTGTAGGGTCTTTCTCGTAATCAGATTCCTTTTAAATTTCGTCCAACATTTTAATCAAGAAAATATACTTAATTTGTGTCTTAGTAGTGAAAAATGAGATTTTATCTGTTCGTCTATTTATTTAACTATCGTTAAATATCGTTTTAGCAGTTGATTTATTTTCAAAACCATCATAGAATTTCGTATTTTGTTTCAAATCAACATTTGATAACATTTTATACAATTAAAACGACTTAAATACTGTCTTAGTAGTGCTTAGTATAGTGTATTCGTGGTGTTTGTAGTGTCTTAGTAGTGAACATTAAATTTTATCATTTGGTCTATATTCTTTATTTCTTATTGAAATATCTCCTGTATACTTTTTATTTACAAAATCTAATATTAA
This sequence comes from Mactra quadrangularis, assembly GCA_025267735.1. Classification (NCBI taxonomy): domain Eukaryota; kingdom Metazoa; phylum Mollusca; class Bivalvia; order Venerida; family Mactridae; genus Mactra; species Mactra quadrangularis. The sequence continues at coordinate 33,303,276 of CM046294.1, read as the reverse complement.
GATTCCCTAGAAACTTTTAACAACATTTTAATCAAGATAATATAATTATACTACCTGCCTGTGTTCAATCAAAAAGACTTAAGTACAAATTACTACGGAAATATCGTGCATTTCCATCAGACTTAAATCTTCAAAACTATATTGAACAAAGGAAGATTTTCAAAAATCTTTGTGCTTTAAAGAAAGCTGAATTCAATAATCAACAACTGAATGAACTCACATCTAAAGTCAATGATCCAAAATTATTTTGGTCGAAACTTAAATATATGACTAAATCAAAAGTTAAAAGATCAAACAATATTACAACTGAACAATGGGTTCAACACTTTGAAGGATTATTAAACCCTGATATAGCAAATGATAATAACATTGACAATATTGATATTACTATTGATGAACCAAACAATGATATTGAACAATTTATATTCAACTCTGATATTTCAGAGGATGAAATACGTTTAGCTATTAAACATTTAAAGGCTGGTAAAAAACCAGGTCCTGATTGTTTTATACCTGAATTTTATATGTATGGAATTGAAAGTATATTACCTATTCTTATTAGACTTTTTAATAGACTTTTTACCTCTGGTGAATACCCAGATAGCTGGTGTGAGTCTATTATAGTTACTTTATTTAAGAAAGGCGAAGTTAACAATGTGGAAAATTACGAGGCATAAGTTTGCAGAATGTACTAGGTAAAATATACTGTGGTATTCTTGTCTCACGTCTTAATTTTTATTCACAAATGTTTTGTAAAATATCTGAGAATCAATCCGGTTTTAAATCCGGCTACTCAACTATAGACAATGCATTCATTCTTAAATCTATTATTGACAGAATTCTATCTCAGAAAGGTAGAAAATTATATGTTGCATTTGTTGATTTTAAAGAGTGTTTTGACACTGTGAATAGACAATTGTTATGGAATGTATTAAAAAATGAGGGTATAAAAGGTAATCTATTTCGCGCATTACAAAGTATGTATGCATCAGTTAAGTCTTGTGTCAGATGTAATGGTTCTAAAAGTAACTATATATTGAGTGATATTGGTCTGAAGCAAGGCTGTCTTGCTAGTCCAATATTGTTTTGTTTCTTTATAGATGAACTTGAAAAAATGTTTAGAAATAGAAATGTACAAGGTATACAATTGCATCCATATGATATCCAGTTATTTTTGTTAATGTTTGCTGATGATGTTTCTTTGATATCAGATACTATACGGGGTTTACAGCAACAATTAAATATTCTTTCAGAATTTTGTGATCAATATAAACTTACAGTGAATGTAGATAAAACAAAAAATGTTGTTTTCAAAAATGGGGGTATACTGTCTAGAAATGAACAGTGGTTTTATAAGAATGTAAGAGTAAATGTTGTACATAAATAGTTTCTGTTATCTTGGTTTGACATTTACACGACAATTATCATTGAATGCAATGGTACATGATCTCTGTATAAAAGGAAAACGTATACCAATTTCTATATTGAATTCTACATATAATGATGGCCAAATGTCTAAATCTGTGTTTTTTTTTTTAATTTTTGATGTTGAGATTTGTCCATTGTTGTTATATGGTAGTGAATTATGGGGTATAGAAAACTTTATAGAGCTAGAACGCTCCCAATATTATGCTTGCAAAAGATTTATGATAGCAAAGCAGAACTCGTCAAACTTTGCTGTTTTGGGTGACTGCGCTCGTTATCCTATGTATATAGAATCATAATATAAAAGATGTATCAAATACTGGCTTAAAATTCTAAAAATGCCAGAGACTCGTTTAGTTAAGAAATGTTATAATATGATGTTTTTAAATGATATGATGGCCATCATAATTGGGTCACAAATATTAGACTTTGTCTACAAAGATATGGATATGGCTATGTACGGCAAAATCAAATGGTTCAATCGGAATATATGTTTCTAAAAAGTTTTGTATGTAGACTTAAAGATTGTTTTTTACAGGAGTGGAATGTGGCAATTAACAATAATTCTAAATTATCACTGTATTGTAGATTTAAAACTTCTTTTATCACTGAAAACTATCTTGATATCCTTAATATTCGTAAATTCAGATATAGCTATGAAAATTTTAGAATAGGCAGTCATGATTTAGAAATTAGAAAAGGGTCGACACCAGAATGTTCCACGTTACAACAGAATTTGTAAACTTTGTTCCTCGAATGAAGTAGAAGTTGCTTCATTTAACGTATTTTATTATATGGATTCATAAAATATTAGGTTTTGTTTAAAATAACGTATAATATTAATTAAACAGGTTGTTTTCGTAAAAAATGTTGTTTTCGCGAAAACAAGTTGTTTTTGCTATCTATCTGTACCCCGCAGTTAGGACGGGGACCAGTGTGAGTGATTAGATTATTAGAAAATCTGACATTGATAATTTTCGCATAAGCTTCAATATGACCCGATGTCGATGATATGATTTGTATATTTGGATTAAATTCTACCGTACTGCAGTGACTAGATTTTCAAAGTAAGTACATGCACTTTGTTTGCAGTTGTATTGTGCTAGCTGTCAAAAGACAATGACGTTACGCTCGCTAATGACGGACATGAAAAAACGCGAGTTTTAGATTTTTATTTACATAAATTCATAATGACGTAATAGTTTTTTGACAAAACCGGTGATGTTAAGTACCACAGGAATCAGTGAAACGAAAGCTTTCTGATGACATGATTTTCATACATATTTTACGGTTATTCAAATGGGGTCGGGACAACTCGGGTCCGTCGAAACACCCCCAAAGAACCCCAATGAACTTAAAACATCCCAAAGAACCCCAAAGAACTTTGAAAATGCCAAATAATATAGCAAACCCCACAATAATTGTATAGTATTATAATATACAACTATATATTGGTTAGGATATCATATTTTATTATACCCCCACTTTGAAGAAGAGGGGGGTATACTGTTTTACCCTTGTCCGTGCGTGCGTTTGTGTGTGCGTCCGTCCGTTACAAAATTTCCGTCGCAGTTTTCTCAGCAACTATAACATGCAGCAGCCTGATACTTTGCATATTGCTTCATCCCATAGTCCCATGTGGTGTAAAGCGATATCATGCTCCTTGCTCATCTACTTCCTGTTTGTCGCATATTTTTAGATTTCGTTAAATGAAAGTTACATTATGATAGTCATATTTCTCACTGTGGGGGTATCACTAGTGAGCATTAGCTCACAGATTTACTTGTTGTTTAATTTTACTTGAAACAAGTTATATAGCCATAACCCCAAAGAACTTAAAACACCCCAAAGAAACCCCAAAGAATATAGCAAACCCCACTATAAGCATTGTATAAATAGAAGGTGAAGATATCACCTCTATACTAAGATGCACAACCGTCCCAAAATTCGGCGTTTGGTACGCAACAGAAATAAGTGCGGCGCATGAAGACAAAATCGTTGGATTTTTTCGTTTTTTGACAAACTCGTTGAAATATAAAATAAATGATCACTCATAGCTACAGGAATATAAATCTATACATACAAAGTACTTTTAAACCTCTGTAGGTATAGGTGCATAGTTAAACCGTGTAACCGAGTTTCGATTTCAATTACTGTGTAAAGAATGACAGATGTAAACAGGTTATGATGAAGGTTTAACTACCGGTACAAAAAGTTTATTTGAATGAGGTTAGTTGGTTGGATAGTCAAATTTTATTGAGTAGACACAAAATTGATACTCTTTTTGTTCAGTATACTTGAAGGGGGAATTTGATAGAATGTAAGCATTGCCACATGTTTTCAGGTAAATAAACAGTTTACCCGTGATGCGCGGCATCTCCGTACAATGGTCATTCAGACCGTTTGTGTACAGAATGCACTATAAGTGTATAGTTTTATAATAAACAACTATATATTGGTTAGGAAACAATTATTTCTCAGAGAGCATATGATATTGATGATATACAGCCATTTATCAAATACAAGTACTTCAAAAATGACATTTGTCAAAGTATACGTGGATCTTTTTTTTTTTTTTAATATATAATCAACTAACCGAATGTATAATGCAGATATCATTGTCGTCTACCAAGACTTAGTTTTTTTGCAAATCGTTGTCATTATAATTATGTGGGTATGAATTAATTCATCCTGTTTTAAGTAAGTGTAAGTTTGTTGTTCAAATGCGCATTTTATTAAGTTTAACAATACAAAATGAGTAATAATCGTGATATACAGTATATAATTAGACTATAATCGGTCAAACATTATAATTTACGTCTATATTACTTGTTTTAAGTAAAATTAGACAAAATATTACAACATTACATTATGTCCGTCATTAGCGTGTGTTACGTCTATATGTTGTAAATTTACAAGAAACAATATTTGGCAGTTTTACAATGTATATTTGGCCAGATGCTGTCTGATAACTTACTTACAAAAAATACACCAACAGAATCTCAACAGAGCATAGAATTGGAAGAGACAGGAAGCATACCTTGTCATTTGGTTGTCCTTGCCTAACATCCTGACAAAATGTCACATCAGGGGAGACAACCGTGTAAATTTTTTAAGGTTACATGATGATGATGATCCTGTTTTTATTATTTTGACATCTAGAAGTTAGGGTCGTGGTTTGAACTACAGTCCAGACCCTAGAGGCTAGACCTGTCAAGGGAGGCTACTGCAGGGGTGGATCCAGGATTTTTTTCTAGGAGGGGGGGGGGTCAAACTTTTTCTAGGGGGGTCCAAACTTTTGAACCACAACCACGTTACAGGCTGTTTGCAGAATAACGCAACATATTAAAAATAAAAACTGCATTACCGTTACATCTATGCCGGGATGTTATATAAAATCCCTAATCTATATTAATTTATTAAACACAAAGATAAGGGAAGCAAGTCCGTGAAAAATTGTTCCATGATACTTAAAAATGGTTACAATTAAAAATACACTCATGGACAGGTGTATTATGGAAATCTCAGGGGGTTCTGCACCCCCTGACCCCCCTCCACTAGATCCGACTTTGTACGGAGCAGAGTCAAAGAGTGAGAAGTGCAGTTATAACTTCTGGTAGGGGAAGCCCCCAGAAGCCAAAGGTGTATGTATCCTGGCAGCTTGTGACATCACTTTTCAATGTTCTAGATTGACTGGAAGAGTTGGCATTCGTTCCTCACAGCAAGCACATGTGCAAGATTGGTCACGTCCGTAAAACTATATCCAAAATAGTATCGATTTGAAAATATTTTAGAATATTTATGAATTGTGTTGGATATGCATAAGAGTGTGCTTTCTTTTCTAAATGTGTGAGATGAATGCTTATACTTGACAGGTATGGAACTTTTATATGATCACAGCTCATGATAAGGAGGAAAATGTGTTTGGCAAATCATAGAAAAGCTTGATCTTTGAATGATATCATGTAGAAACAGTCATTAAAATTATGCCCCATTTTGAGAGCATGCAGTTCACCTGAGCATGCAGTGCTCAAGGTTAAGTAATAGCTATTGTGATTGGTCTTTGACTGTCATATGGTGTATATAGCTGCACTGTGTTACATTCATGTTGACATAAACAACATATCCTTCTTAACCCTTGGGACAGTGTTGCCAAAACTCGTCAGAAATGTTCCTTGCTTGAAGGGTTGTTTCATTTATAACTTGTTGCCTTGGCAACCAGAAGAAAAAGTCTAAAAATTCTCTCAAAAACTGCTGCTAGGTCTAAAGCTTTCACTTTTGGCATGTGGCCTATCCTACAGTCCTTTTCAAACAATGTTCAAATCATGCCCTTCATAATAAAATTGGGTTAAATAGGGAAACATTAAGAAATCTTCTCTAAAACCACTTAGCTTACGAATTCCATACTTAGCACGTGGCATCTCCTCAAGGTCTCCTGCAATGGTAATGCCATTAGGGTCAAAATTGGTCTGGCCCCAGGCATCACAAGTTATATACATAGGAAATGTAAAAAAAAGGAAAAACAAACAAACAAAAAATGTAAAGCCTCCATATATATGAAAGTGAAGGACATTTGCAAAATTTGTACCAGTCATGGATTTTCTCTAGAAGTCCCTGTTTTCATACAACTGAACACGAAAGTATTAACAGAAATTTTCAGATGTCCTTAGAATCTTGTTCTCATGTGAGCAGTCCAGAGTCTTCAGCACCCTTTAATTAAATTATGGTTATTTACATCATCAGGGCTCGAATTAAAGCTCGCATACTCGCAAAATGCGAGTGGCTTTTAAAAATTGCGAGTAACTTTTATTCTAACTCGCAAATTTTAGCAAGTTGAAATTAGCAAAAAATATTTTACTGTCTAAACTAAAGCAATCTGATTATAACCGAATTAAAAATTTTCTGCTCGCCAACTTACTAATTTAGATCTGGCCTTTTTCAAACGAAGGTCACTCTCAGGTGACCTTTTCTCATCATAATATTCATGACGAAATTGTTATGATACGTAACTTGTTTACATCGTCTACGTCACACAATTTGAAATGAGCCGTCCAATCGCAGACAGTGCATAATCCCGCCGTTAAATTAGCTTGCAAACCTTGGTCTAAAAATTGAAATTACAAAATCAAAATGGTATTAATAGTGTTTCGTCTAGATGAAAGCTACGCATTGACTGGTCGACACAAAGTTCATCTCCACGTGACCTTCCACGAGGACAGTAGAGATCCTGTACAACAATGCTCTACAGGATATCTGTTTACGGAGATTGAAACTAAAGAGACTCAAACTAGCATTAAAACGGCAATATCGATCAATAGTACCAGTTCAAGATTCACCGGAAAAACTCGTTCCATATTCTTTGACTATTCTACAATAACATCCTTGATCTATCCATAGTTAAATACAAAGTTCTATTTTGTTCTTATATTTCATACATAATTTAATGTATAAATAGTAACTATGTATGCTACAAAAATTATGAGAAAAATGTGCAAGTGATATTTTTCATTTTGCGAGTAGAAATAAAATTCACTTGCAAAAATTTGCAAGTGAAATCTTTTGTTAAATTTGAGCCCAGTACTTCATGTACATATTACCCATTACTGTTTCTTTGTTCAATGAAATTCATTGTAGTATGAAATTATTTTTAGTATTGGAATTAATTATTGTAATACAGCTAATTAGCTAACTGTTGACAACCATCTCATTGCCTTATTAAAACAAATTGATTAAACACAGATTAAGTGTTTAGGTAGGTATTTATTAGTTTTCAGAAGATGTACAATTGTCTAATTCATTTATTAATCAGGAGTCATGTGATGACACTATTTTAATTGATTTTGTCTATTCAAAGTCTCAGCTGAGTGGATTTTCTCATGTTTGGCTGATAAACATTGTAAGTGACATACTGACATTTTCAAAATTTATTGGACCTTGTCCGCTGGCTACATACAGCAGGTAGCTGCTTATTACAGGTTCAAAATAGTAAAAAAAATGTTGGCTGGTAGTCAGACTGGCCGCTTACAGCAGGTCACCCCTGATAGAAGGTGGCCATGAATGCAGATTGTACTGTAGTTTTAAACGTTTGTACTTATAAAGGTAGAAAGAGAAATCACTTGGACTGCAATAAATGGCATCCAAACAGAAACCAGGAGAACCTGGTTCATCTAATCAACCCAATAGAAATCAAAGAAATGACAGACAAGGGAATGCCAGGTCACAGAATCAAAGAGGACAGTCTAGACCCAACTATGGTGAAGGTTATGGTTCACAAACAAGTGGACAAAGTCCTTTTATGTATGCACCACCTTCTCCACTGTACAGTCAACCTCCTCAGATGTTTCCTCCTGGCCAACCTAACATGTCTTATGGTATGTTGGCATTTACTTCTTTAATTCAATTTTAGCTCGACTTTTAGAAAAACATAGAGAGCTCTCCTACTCGCCCTAGCGTCAGCATTCGCATCTCATTTCTGATTAAAGTTTTGTGCAGTAAATATTTTTTACTACAACTTTTTTTATTTCTTAAGGTATCGACTTCAAACTTTAAGTATATATTATCAACCACATCTCATGTGACAAGGTTCATAGCATGTGACATAACTCTAAATACATTTTTTTCAGAATTATCTCCCCTTGAGCTTAGAGTTTTCTTTAACCCTTTACCTAATAGAGCAGTCTACCAGATCCTTATCAGATTCAAACATCCAGATACCTGATCCAGATAGTGAATTAGGCAGGAGTTCAAATCATTACTTATTTCACCTATGCAAAGCTTTCTTGGTTCACTGGATAGCCATGACCCATAGAAGATCGCAATTGATTTTGGGGTCAAGGATCAAGGTCACAGATACCTCGAGCATAAATTTGTCCGCTCAACAGCATATGACCTATTGAGCTCAGGGACACAACTAGTGTCTGATTAGGTTATGACTCTAGGATGATCCTTATTGATTTGGGATCAGTAGGTCAAAGAACAAGGTCACAGTGACCTGGGGCATAAAATCATTGTTCGCTCATTAACTTTAAACATATTAAGCTTAGGGACACCATGAGAATTGTCTCATTTGGCCATGGCCGATAAATGATCTCTATTGATTTTAGGGTCACTAGGTCAAAGGTCAAGGTCACAGTGACCTGTAGCAGAGCATCCTTGTTGGTTCAATAACTTGAAACATATAAAGCTTAGGGACACCATAATTCTTGTCTTAGATGATCATGACTCATAGTTGATCCCTATTTATTTTGCGTTAGTGGGTCAATATCCATGGTCAAAGTGACATTGAGCAATCGTTTGGGTGTTTAATGCTTTGACTCACGGAGCTCTAGTTTATAACTTTAGTTGTTTTAATCCAGCATCAACACAAGATATGGTAGTTTTACGAAGGCAATCTCACATAATCTAGCTTTACTGAACCTACTTTTCCATAAAGCTGACAACTTCTCAATATACGTTGTTAATTAAAAAAAGTCAACATAATTAGTAATGTTTTCATAAAATAAAGTCACACTCTTTATATTCATAGTGCTGCGAGAATTTTCTTGAAAGAACTACAAGAATTTTCTTGAAAAAATGAGTATGATAGGTCGAAATAAAAAGATAATAAAATATCAATTACAATAGACTTTCAAACCCTTTTTGTACAAGTTCTGAGTGAAATTGATTTTAATCTTAGAAATTCACTGACATTTTCTCAAACTGCGTGATACTTGACAAATTGACCTTATTCATACTGGTTTCTAGAAAGTTAGGTTTGGGATTTTTGTAAGACGAAAAATATAAAAGGTCTGACCTAACTCGCCCAGTTGAGGCTCGAATCAGCAACCAATTTGGAGTAGTGGACAAGGTATGCTGAGAGTACTACTGGGAAGGTTAAAAGTTAGGGTCTTTGAAAAAGCTAGAAGCAGGTCAAGGTTATTGCTAACCAATATGCTATGACTGAAAATTGTGAAAATGGGATATAAAGCACCATACATTTCAGGCCGATAACCTAAGCCATGTATCTTAATTATAGGTAAAAAGTAGGCATTATTCAATAATTTATAGTCAAACTTTCATTGAAGGTTATAACTAGCCCAGGTGAGACTCTAACTACCAACCCCTTTAGACTTGAAATCCTAAGCTTTACTTACAAACCTACATACCTAGGTATAGCATTAGATAAATAAAGCTGTATATATGCTAAGAATCATTTTTTTTAAATTTCTTTGTAGGTCAACCACCAATGCAACAACCTTATGTAATTCATACAACTGTGATATCTCAGCCATATCCGGCTCATAATTCCATGCCTGGTCCTGTCCAATATCCAGGACCACCGCCTCCGTACACCCCTGGACCAGCACCCGGGCCAAATCCTGCTTCTAGATATAATAATAATGATTATGATAGGACACATGAGGGAAACAATGGTGGTAGAGGAAGACTACCACACAGTAGTAGAGGAAGAAGTAATCATAGCAACAACAACCAGATGAAAAGAGGTGATAGCTGTACCAGTATAAATAGTGTTGGTAGGAATAACGAGCATAAGCATGGGAATGAAGGAAACAGGCAAAGAAATGAAGGAAACAGAGCAGACAATGAAGGAAACAGGCAAAGAAATGAAGGAAACAGAGCAGACAATGAAGGAAACAGGCAAAGAAATGAAAGAAAAAGACAAGGGAATGAAGGAAACAGGCAAAGAAATGAAAGTAACAGGAATGGGAATGAAGGAAACAGGCAAAGAAATGAAGGAAACAGGCATGGGAATGAAGGAAACAGGCAAAGAAATCAAGGCAACAGGCAAAGAAATGAAGGAAACAGACATGTGAATGAAGGAAACAGACAAGGGAATGAAGGAAACAGACATGTGAATGAAGGAAATAGACATGTGAATGAAGGAAACAGACAAGGGAATGAAGGAAACAGACATGTGAATGAAGGAAATAGACATGTGAATGAAGGAAATGTACAAGAGAATGATGGCAACAAACATGGAAATGAAGGAAAAAGACGTGGAAGAGGTAATCAGTCTGGTAGAGGAAGAGGAGGCCGTGGTGCTAGTAATATGGAAAGAAGGCCTGCAACCTCAGTCAGTGAAGAAGATGGTGGAAGACGTAAACAACAGGATCCTAGTAATCGTGGTAAGGGACAAAACCGAAGAGATCAGACAAGCAGAGGCAGAGATAGACGTGGAAATGTTAGTTCAAACAAAGAAACTGGAACTCATCTGTCTAGAGGAAATTACTGTCGTGGTAGGGGACAGGTTAGAGGAAACTTTCCTAGTAGAGGTATGAGTAGAGGAGATTATGGTAACCATAGTCATATAGACAGAGCTAGTCATATTTTAAGTCAGTTATTTCACCAAAAGAGTAATTTTGTTAATAGAAGGGGTTGTGACCCAAGTATCAGGAGGGGTAGGATGAGCAGAGGTTTCAGACCTGGTAGATTCCAAAGGGGTTTCAGGGCTTATAGGAATGCAACTACTATAGGAGGTAGAGATAGGACTACTTCAGTGACTGGCTCAGAGTATACTGATTGTACTGAATCAGTTGTTAGCTGTACAGATGAGGAGAGTGACAATGAACAAGAACTTCCTGACACGTCTGTTTCACAGTTAAATACAATAAAATGGGTACATCAAACATTCTCCCATGGAAGATCTATGATTAGAGGAAAAAAAAGATATCAGAGAAAACCTGGACAATGGTCCAGCTTAATATCAAAAAGAAATGATGACAACCATGATGGATTTGATGATAGTAGAAGTATAGTCTCTGACGTGTCAGAATTTTCTGTAGTTGGCAATGAACCAGAAGAAGTGAAACAAGAAATCAAGATAGATGATATAAAACTAGATGATATTTTCACTATACCTTTAAAAACCTTGACAAATAGAATAACAAGGTATAAGAAAAATGTGTCCACCATGAAAAATAGAAAAGAAGATCCAAGTCGTATCAAAGCCTATGAAAAAAGATTATCACTTGTACTAAAAGCCAAAGCAGAGAGAATTAAAGAGAGAGATAATGAATCAAAGAAAACTGAGCTGAAAGAAATATCACCTGATGGAAGTGAGGCTACAGTAACTGAAGGCTCGGTAACAGATGATTCCGAAAATGAGACTCAAAATAAAACTGGAAATGTTCGAAAGTCTCAAGCCAAGAGACCAACAGCTAAGGGACGTATGGCGTTTGCTCCAAAGAAGAATAAAGGGAAGAAATCGACCGCTATCAAAAACCAAGAACCTGTTTCCAATGAGAACAGTAATGATGTTGATGTACCTACTGATAAAAATAAGCAGACAAGTGGTGCTGAGTGTTGTACAAAGGAACAAAACTCAAAGCAGAAAAACATCAAGGATACAAAACGTGAAGTATCAGTTGAAAGTGATCATGAGGAAGAAAAAGTGGTAGCAGATGACGGCAGTGTGAAAGAACAAGGAGCTAAAAAGAAGAAAAAACCAAGGAAGAGAAATAGAAATAAGAAATCTTCCACTGATGAAAATGCTTGTGCTGAACCTGCTGAAAAGAATGATAACATTGGTAAGGAAAATATAAATGATATACTTGATCAACTTGATGATTTAATACTTAATGAGAGAAAAGAAATAGTTTATACACGAAGTTACACTCCTGAATTTGAAGAACATACTGATGTACCAATTGAAGATAGTAACAATGTTGGAAGTTCTGATAGCAAAGCTCAGAAGAATCAAAGAAGAGAAAAGAAGAAGAACACAAAAACTGGAGAGGTTCAGAGAGATGAGGAAAGCGTTGAAGTAAAAAAAGGCAAGGAAACTAAAGAGAGACGTCTTGGTAATGAAGTGGAAGGTCCAGATGTGAATGAAGTATTTAAATTTTTGGTAAAAGATTTGGAGGGTAAAGGGACACCTGAGGAAATTGTTCGAGAATCTGGATTATTTCCGTTTGATTGTAATTCTGCTAGATGGTTCAGAAGATGGAGACGGAGGTTCAATTTAATTGAAAGAAATGATGTCATACAGTTTGTATTAGTTTTGAATAAAGATGCTTCATATTGTCTCGACTATATCAGAAACAAATCTTGCAAAAAGTCAGGTTGTTCAAGGTATCATGTATGTAAGGATATGTTGTCAGGTCATTGTATATATGGTGCTGATAAATGTAAATACTCGCATGATTTTCTTGATGAAAGAAATGTTCAAGTCTCAAAGACCCTTGGATACAACAATGTATTTTCTAATGATGAAATTAGTTCTATACTGAGGGTCAGGTTTCCTCATGTTTGTTCATTATGGATGGACAATGGAGAATGTAGCTTAGATGCTTGTTATGATTTGCATATTTGTCCAAGATTCATTTTTGGAAAATGTCTCGAAGGTGATAGCTGTATGTTTAGCCATGATAAAAATTCAGAGCACAATTTACCAATTATGAATTCGTTTAATATGACAACATGGAATGACAGTTTGTGGAAGAAAATGATATATGTTGTAAGGCAACCAGTAAACGAGGACCAAAATGTTCAACCAATGGAAACCAGCAAAGCTTGTGACACAGAGGACAACATACAACCAGAAGTGCCATCACAGACTAGTATTAGTGAGGATCTAGGTAAGAACTTAATTTCTGGTGTATATCAAGAACTCGAATATCCAACGAGGTGTCTTTGTATTACATTAATGATGGAGTTAATTTTCAATACCCTGATTGAATGTCTTCTCATATCACATGACCCTTCACTGGTCTATTTATCAAAATCAGTCACCTGAAGTAGGAAACAATGTCTTTCAAATTTCAAGGTAGATAAGCTTTCAACTTGAGTAGTAAAAAATACTCGATGAAATTTGATTTTTTTTTATTTAAACAATGTATATTAATTTCATGCTTGTTTTTTGCCTCCCTCCCTGTACTATCGCTACGTAGCAATCATATCACAGACGATTGGGGTTTGGACTAACATTTAATAAGCTATCAGCTGGCAGTTTATTCTCTGGTTTGTACTAAAATGTAAAAGAAATGTGCACATCATGACATGAACAAAATTTTGCTTTTTGAACATTACTGAAAATGATCTTGGGTAAGAGCGGGGTCGGGTATATTGGGACACTTATTTTTTAAAAAGAGATTTTTTTTACAGCGTTCTTTACAAGATAATAATACAAAATGAAAGTTTATCCCTTTGTAGTCTTGAGTTAGTGGACGGTTTTTTTTTTTTTACATCACTGTAAATACTTTTAACGTTTGTAAGAATAATAACACTATCATGGGGTATTTTGGGACAGGTCGGGTATACAGTGTAAAGAGTAATTGTGGATACCCAGATGGTCTCGTATAAACATCATTTTCCCTTCTAATAATTTGAGAAGTTGTCACGCAATGTATACATTGTAATTGTTACTTGCGTGGAGGTTTATGTGGAGCATAATGTTTGTGTATTGGAGCTTCTAAATATAGACTGTTTTTGGTGTATTTTTTCATGAATTTTAGACAGACTTGTGTTGTGGTTAAGCAATTAGATCTTTTATTCGTTTGCCAATTTGTAACCAGTCAACACTCTAGATATCAAATATTTAAAACTGAGTGAGTGTATGCGTTTTGTTACGTCATTGATAGTCATACGACACAAGCAATGTCGGTTTATCTTTTTTATCAACAACGCGTCTTTCAAACGATACACCGAGAAGAGCACTAAGTGAACTAAAGTGGTAGCATATTTACAATTTGTAACTTCATGTCCCATCGGCATTTTTCTGGAGCGTGTGGAGTGATTATTTTAAGTTATTAAGAATATGCTTTAAAATTGAGTTTAAACATTTCAATCAACTGAAAAACAAAACAAATAAATGTAGAGATAATGAAAAGTCGACATAAGCTTAGTGGAGATAATACGAATTGACTGTACTGCAGTATTATTCAAGGAAGCTTTCACGGAAGTGATTCACATCACCACCGCTAAAAGTATGCATATTAAGTTTAGATAAAAGTTAGTCAGCTCTATACCGTATTCGAATAAATATTTCCAGACATTATTCACTGTAATAATTTAATTTGATATTTCATTCGTAAACTTTCAATGGTTCGAAATAACCCTCTAACATAAAAATCGGGGCGGGTATTTTTGAACCGCTTTGTAACATTAATCAATCAAAGGCATCGTAAAACGGACCATTTGCGCGAAACGCATATAGGTTTTTAGGCAGCATTTTTTCCCTGTGCGCGGCTAAGTATGTTTTACCGGTATTCAGGTCTAAACCATTCTATAAATAGAAGGTGAAGATATCACCTCTAATGCTAAGACGCTCAGCGCTTCCCAGAATTCGGATATAGTGCGGCGCATGAAGACAAAATCGTTTGATTTTTTCGTTTTTTTGGACAAAATCATTGTTATAATGTAAAATAAATGATCACCTATAGCTACAGAAATATTAACCCATAGATACAAAGTACTTTTAAACCTGTAAAGGTATAGATGCATAATTAAACCGCGCATTCTACTTTCGATTTCAAATGTCTGTGTAATGAATGACAGATGTAAACACGTTATGATGGAGGTTTATCTACCGGTTAAAAAGTTTGATTTAATGATGATAGTTGGTTGGATAGTTAAATTTTTATTTTAATTGAGTAGACACAAAATACATACTCTATTTGTTCAGTATACTTGAAGGGGGAAATTATTAGAATGTAAACAATGCCACGTGTTATCAGGTAAATAAACAGTTTTACCCATGATGCTCGGCGTCTCCGTACAAAGGTCAGTCAGACCGTTTGTGTACAGAATGGGTCTATACATATTCTGCTGAATTTTCAAGCACTATAAGGTTACACAGCACTAAATAAAGTCCTTCTTTGTTGTATATAAAAAGTCTCATTTTCAATGTCAAATTACAGTATGACCCAGGGGTGTTAGATACCCCAAACCATTTATAGGCTGAATGATCTATCTATTCCGCACAAAATGATCAGTATTGGAAAAAAGTTACGTTACTTTAAGAAATTTTTTTTCGATTGAAAGTACCTACCATGAAAATATCCATGTCTTTCATTCATCACAAGCTGTACACAGAATAACACTCCCTTTTAACCACTCTTCGCGAGCAAACAAAGTAGATCTATTGATGTTTTGCATAGTTTCATAGGAAAAGCATTGCCAAAGACATACATACTCTTCAATATAAAAAGCACCCCAATGAGGACACCAGGTACTCTCAAATAATGAATTTGTCACACTTTCTTTTTCGGGGAAATTACAGCTTCCGGTGAACATTTAGTGGTGGGTAACCTATAATTAGTAGCCTTACTTTCGGTTTACAAAAGTTTTCAGTGTTTGATAAAGACTTACCTGAATGCTTTGAAAAAAAACATAATGACACTTTATTTACGGGAGGATCGTGTTTTCTTTGTTTGTTTTAATTAAAATTGAAAAAAATCACGTTTTAATGATATCATAGCCGGTGTCCCAAAACTGCCGACCGTTCGAAAATACCCAACCTCGCTCTTATAAATTTGTAAAAATATCTCCTGACAAAACACTGAAAAAGGCATGAAAAACTGGCCAATATATGTCAATGTTTTAGTATGGCCTATTTCTTTTAACTTTAAACTCAGAAAATGATGTTTTCGCTTGTGGCTAAAATGATTTTTTCGCTTGTGGCTATGCCACTCTTAAAAATATCCTAGTGTACGTAGTTCCGACGCACCTAGGAAACTATTACTATAAACCGTTACAGAATAAGGCTTCAACTAACAAATGACCCTGACTATAAATGTTTTATTCATTTGTCTATCTTTTACAACTTTTATTAATAACTGAAAGCTATTGTAGATATGTTCTCTATGTTTAATCACGAAATAATTTTAATCTTACCCCAAAGGCGATGAGTATCCCGTATTTTTGTTATTACAGAGGATGCTGGTAGTACATTTATCTGCAATGATTATCTTGAAGAACAATGTAATGTTGAGCATTGTATCTATATTCATAGTAAAAGCAAGTTACCATATATATGGCAGATACATTTATTTAATAAAACATGGGTTACAATGGAGGACTCTGAAGAAATTGAACAATCCTATTGTGATAAAAAGGATTATTCCAATATGATTCAGATGGTATGTATATACTTTAGATAATGTTATGATGACAAAAAAATGTTATCTAAATGTATATGGTGTTTTTACTGTTTTCCCTATGTCAGAATTATAATGTTTTCACTTTGTCAGAATTTTAATGTTTTCCTTATGTTAGGTTTTAAATGTTTTCCCTATGTCAGAATTTTAATGTTTTTAGTATGTCAGAATTTAGATAATTTACCTTTGTCAAATTTTAAATGTTTTCCTTATGTCAGGTCTTTTATGTTTTCCCTGTGTCAGGTCTTTAATGTTTTCCCTATGTCAGGTCTTTAATGTTTTCCCTATGTCAGGTCTTCAATGTTTTCACTTAGTCAGGTTTTTACTGTTTTCAGTATGTCAGGTCTTAAATATATCCCCATGTCTGAATTTTAATGTTTCACTATGTCAGGTTTTTAATGTTTACACTATGTCAGAATTTTAATGTTTTCACTATGTCAGAATTTTAATGGTTTCCCTATGTCAGAATTTTAATGTTTTCACTTTGTTAGAATTTGAATGTTTTCACTATGTCAGAATTTTAATGTTTTCTCTATGTCAGAATTTTAATGTTTTCATTTTGTTAGAATTTTAATGTTTTCACTATGTCAGAATTTTAATGTTTTCTCTATGTCAGAATTTTAATGCTTTCACTATGTTATGTCAGAATTTTAATGTTTTCACTATGTTATGTCAGAATTTAATTGTTTTCTGCATTTAATGGACCAGTTTTTTTCTGGCAATGAAGGGGTCTGCACCTCACTCAAACTTCACCATCATAGGGAGTGGCACACATTACCTGAGACATCTTTTGATTGAGAAGGTGTACATGAAGGTCATTTTCTAGGCAACCTGTCTGAAGTTAAACACTCTCAATCAAGTTAAAAACAATACAATGTAATTTTAAATCCTGTCAGACCATTGTAAATGGCGAGTAAAATATGTAAAAATATGGAATTGACCAGTCAAGGATTAAGTTTTTTCCTAACATAAAGTTACGATCATTTTTTTTGTAGGCACATAATGACTTAGAAATGGGAGTAAGAATTCACTTTAAACCATATATTCGTGGAGTTGTAAATTTTGTGATTCCAAGGAGAGAAGAGATGTCAGTGGATGCTAGACGTTTATCAACCTTGTCATATAAACAAACTGATGTGAATAATGACATTGGTGGTTTTTGTACACAGTGGAGATGGTATTGGCAAGATAATGATTTTGTTTGGCAACTGTTCGAACCTGTGAGTAATAAAATTACAGTTTTAGTAATGTTGGGCCAATGTTGTGCCTTTTTAGAATTGAGAAAAAAATGATACTAAAATTTCAATATCATTAAGGTTTTGGGGACACAAATGTAACTTTGGCTAGAATATTTTGAAGGTAAAGTCTTTATAAGAGAATTTCAAAATATGTGTATTGGAAAGTTGTCATGCTAAATTTCACTATTTGAAAGATAGGGGAAGTAGTGCAAAATCTAAAAAAAAATGTTTTTGAACATTCATTGAAATAAAGAATACTATTTTCTGTAAAAGAAATGATATTTTGTAAAAAAAAGAAATAATTTGAAAAAATAAAAATATCACTTCTGTACATTTATTTACCTCTAGTTGTATGTAACTTTTATCATATTGTTCTAGGATGCTCTACAAGAGACATTAGAAAGTAAATTTCTAGCAAAACAAGAAGAATACCACTTTTCACGAGAGAACTATAAATTTATGAATGTAATATCGTTTAATGCCATGAAACAATTAAATATCCAATATGGAACTGAAAGAAACATTTTAAGGAGACCATTATTTGTATCTTCATATGATGTCGGGGAAAAATGTTTGTAAGTAAATATTTTATACATGTACCTAATACAGGGATCATTAATAAAAAATGTATGTTTTATATTCATTTGGTACTCTGTCCAATATATAATGGCTCGAATTTAACAAAAAATTGATTTTATTTCAACTCGCAAAATAAAAAAACCACTTGCATTTTGTCTCCAAATTTTAATAGCATACATACCCGGTAGTTACTACAAATATAAGCAATATTAAAACAACACTATACTATATTCATTCATAATAGAACAATGGCATCATTGTGAGATAAATAATTTCAAACGTGTATTTTACTGTGAATTTTTAATGGATACTGTCGATTAATCTGGTCGTTTCAATGCTGATTTCAGCCTCACTAGCTCTAGTTAGTACAGTAACATTTTTGACAGCGATTTCAACTCACGAAAATTTGCGAGTTAAAATTAAAGTCCCTCACAATTTTCAAAACCCACTCGCATTTTGCAAGTATGCAAGCTTATTGTATATTCGAGCCCTGTAGGGGACTTTGGTACATAGGAATTCTAGAACATCCCCCTCCCCTAAAAAATCACTCACTGTATAATCACGATTACCATAAAAGAATTTTTTTTCACATAAGGACAGACTTGATGGGTCTTTTTTGCTGAAAGAATTGACAATTCTTAATATTTTGTGCTCGAATTTTGCATGAGATAAGGTCAATACTTTAACTTACACTGTTACATAACAATACATTTCATGAATTTTTCAATTCTGTTATTTTACAACTATGTTATATGTGTTAACAGACATATTGTCTAGCAATGCCACACTGACTAGGTGGCGCTGTTGACCTGCATTAGCATTCTATTCATTTATAAATCTCCTGTGCATTGGTCAAATGGTTCACATGTTCAATTTCTCCCTCTGCTAAAAGTCTTTGTACAAACCAATGTTTCTATTTCAAGACCGAGACGCTTACACGTTTTAGTCGAATGACTGTCACGTGGCTTTTATAAGCCCGTTTGAAAAATGGGTCATATTATGTTATGATGTCTGTCTGTCAGTCCATTCACAATTGCTTGCCCCAATGATAACTCAACAAATGATGTACCTAGGTTCACCAAATTTTATGTATGGATAGCCGATGGGTCAGGGATGTGCCCTATTGGTTCTAAGGCCTCAGTGTCAAAGGTCGAGGTCACTTGGACTCTTTATGGAAAACTTTGTCTTTACAATAACTTAACAATAGCTTCACTCAGGTTCTCCATATTTTATGTGAGGATAACCCATGGGTCAGGGAAGTTCTTTATAGTTTCTGAGGCCCTGGTGTCAAAGGGATAGGTCACTAGGACTTCATACTGGACAGCACACAGCATGGACAGCGCAAGGGCTTAAATTGCCCCACCCAGAGGATCTCTTGTTAAAAATAGATGTGTAGTTGACAACTAGAATGCAAAACATTCTCACACCTATAATTACCAAATGTCCATATTCAAAGTTGTTGGACAGTTTTGCATTAGTAAAATTAACATTAATGAAAGTAAACATTGATATTGTCATGTGTATATCTCTGATCTTTTAATTGTAAGCATAGAGCAAATTTAACTTAAATACAATATGAAGCCGTGCTATTTATGATGTCATAAGAGGTTGCATTCATCACTAGTATGGTCAAACCAAATATGGCATTGCTTACCCGTCGTCTTGTACCAATGTTTTATGTTTTTTCACTTATAAAGTTAACAAGGATTCATGCAAAGTGTAATTTAATACTCACCACTCTCTGCACAAACATTTCGTGTCAAAATGTGTAAACCCCACCCTGAGTGCTGATTGAGTGCATCGGACCGTATCAAATTATTTTTTTTTCCACAAATCGGTAGAAAATGACACAAAAATCACCTCTGCAAAATTTAAAAAGGATCCATTGGCCCGTTATAAAATAATTAAAATTTGAAAAGTGATCGGTTAGAACTTTTGTTCAGTTTACATTACATTCACCCGCTGCCTTAAAACGTGTCGATTCACGATATTTACCTTTACTATGAACCTTTGAACGTCCAATGAAAGTTTACCAAATTTCAATTAAGCTGAAAAACTTTATACGCATTTTCATTGGTTGAACGAGTAAACAACACCTTATATGGTATGATCATACTAGTGACGAATGCAACCTCGTATGACGTCATATATAGCGTGACTATACTTTGTATTAAGTTCAATAAGTTGCTCTTTGTTTACAGTTAAAAGATCAGAGATACACATTTAAAAAGATCATTGTTTACTTTCATTTTTGTTAATTTTTCATTATTTAACTAATGTAAAACTGTCAAACGTCTTTGCATTTCGACATTTTGAAATTACAAGCGTGATAATTTTTTGCATCTATTTTAAAAAACCACGTGACAGTCATGCGATTTAAATGTTTATGTGACTCTGTCTAAAAATAGAAATATCAGCTTTAACGTAGTATTTTAGCAGAGGTAGAAAGTGAACGAGTGAATCTTTCGAACCGATATATTGGAGAGTACTTTACGGTATAAAGAAATGGATAAAACAAATGACATCATTGGCTATTTGTGATAAACAGGTGGGTAGCACGTACAGTAGCTGCTGACTATTTACTCTGTGTATAATGAGTGACTCACTACGCTAATTTATCACACATTCGTCGTGGTACGCCCCTTGCGGTATAACTAAACTGCGAATATGATTTTGCCATAGACCGCCATTGAGCATTTTTATCAGATTGTTTTATGTTCGCCAGAAATGTAACATAAATCGTTAGGTCATTCTGGAAAGAAGTGATTTTTAATCGAAAATCCATGGCATTGTTATTAAAGATGTTTTTAATTTTAGAATCGGACAGATTTTCCAAATTGACAAATCAGCGAAGTGGCAATATATTCGGACAAAAATTGTCAGTTGAGGCTGAATTGCAATTTCGGCCAAACTACATTTGACCTATAGTTAGTACATGTACGTCGTGAATGACCAACATTTATACTTCACACCGTTGAAAATAAACCCAGCAGAGCGCCGAATATCTTTTTAAAAGATATTTCTTGTTTTCATTTTGGTTGAATTGACCTTTTAAAGATAATATCCTTTCCAAAAAAAATATGTTTTAATAAATATTTATCGAGTAATTACAGTTTAAAAACAAAAAGTACAACTTGTGAGTGCACGCGGTAATTATCGGCTTTTTTCAACGGTAATATATGTGAATCACGTATTTTACGTGTCTGATTTTCAATGCGCTATAACACTATTATTTCCGATAAAACGTTTTTTTTCATTTTGGATGAATTAACCTTTTTAAGATTATATCCTTCCAAAAATATATGTTTTAATAAATATTTATCTAGTAATTACAGTTAAAAAAACAACGTGTACAACTCGCGAGTGCGCGCTAATTATCGGCTTTTTTCAACTGTAATATATGTGCAGAAAAGCCGAGAATTATTAGGTAAATTTAATATTTCTAGTTTGTATTATTTTATTTAATTGTATAAACTTTTTATAACATGTGATAAAAATTAATTTGGCTATGACTTTTTTGAAAGGGAAAAGATTATACAAGCTGGGCGTATTTATGAAAAAATTGTGCCAATGATCAAGCTTACGGGTGTTGTCAATTTTTGACACTCAATTAGCAACAATCAAGAGATTAAATTTGAAAGACTTAACACTTGTCTCTAATTAATCAAAGGCACAATCAGTCCCCTTGGTTTTATGATGTGCAATCAAAAAGTCAAACTCACCAGCAAGTAACTTTACCCCCAGACGATTTGTCATCAGTATCAATATATTGCGGACAGGAAATGATTCTTCGATCAAGACGACATAATTTAAGCATTGCATTTCAATGACAGAATTAATATTCATAACTAGCTGTAGACATGTGTTCGAAACAAGATAAACAAAGTTGGATTAAACAAAGAAATTACCGAAATATCGGCGATGTTAGTTAATATGTTTAATTGTAAATATTGGTGGTGTGCTTTTGATTGTTTTACATCGTGTCAAATTCAAGATTGCGCGACGTTATTTTTCGATGACGTACTCTAAATTTGTGTCGTGTATGAATTGTGAGATGAATTTATTCTTTTTTAAATTTCAGTTTATATAATTTAATAGACTCCAGAACCAAGACATCCTGACGGGTTTGACCTTGAGACACGAGAGTATTTCCTGTTGCTATTCCCTCTTGATATACTTCTGCGAACCAATAGTAATGCTCACTGGAAGATGGCACAACACTGACCGTATTCTAAAATGGCCACATTTTCTCTCATAATTCATTGTAGATTAAATATTAAAAATACAAGAAAGTCTTTGAATAGTAATTTAAATGTATTCATGATTTTAACAATAAATAGTTTTGAAAAAGGCGTTCATTATTTTATTTTCATTGAAAATGTGACAATTTTTTATGTATTTATAACATCTCGTATCTTTAACAGTTTTTGTACTCTAGTCTTAAATAGTTACACTGTTAAAAAGGAAATTTAAAGACCAACATTTAACCTTTACACTATACTACTCAAAATTTGATAAGGATAGCTTTTTAGATTGCTTATATTTGATTGGATATCAATGTCTACCAAACTTTTATTTTTTTAATTGAAAGTTTATGCATTTGTCTATTTGTTTGAAGATAGAAATAATTTTTTGGTGTATTCATTGAAGCGAGACAGAAGTCAAAAGTTGAATGGGTGCTAAATTGACGTTTTCGTATGGATGTGCGAAATGTGAAATTTTGCTGCGAATGAATCAATTGAATTAATTTCTTGGGTCAGTATCGAGTGTGATGTCCATTTGCAATGATAACCGCCTGACATAGCCGGCGCATGCTGCTTACAAGCCTCCGGATTGAGATTTGTGGGATTCGAACCCACTCTTCCAAGAGGTTCCATCTTAGCTCCTGGACTGTAGTGGGCTTAACAGGACGGGCTAAAATGGCTCTCTGCAGTATTTCCCATACATGTTCTCTGGGATTGAGGTCGGGGGGAACGTGCCGGCCAATTCATTCGGACGATGGTGGAGGTACCTGTTGGTCACCATGGCCCTGTGTGGACTTGCATTGTCGTCCATTAAAATGAATTCAGGGCCTATAGCGCCAGCGTACGGGCGAACATACACGTCCATGATCTCATCAACGTACCGTTTGCGATATGAAGGTCAGTCTTGCCCTGCATGCTGATCCCCGCCCTCACCATGATGGAACCCCCTCCATAGCGATCATGGTTTGCAATGCAAACAGGTGCAAAACGCCGTTATCAACGATATGAAGGTCAGTCTTGTCCTGCATGCTGATCCCTGCCAACACCATGATGGAACCCCCTCCATAGCGATCATGGTTTGCAATGCAAACAGGTGCAAAACGCTAATGGGTCATTCTCCACACCCGTGCCCGTCTATCCGTGAAGTCCACACAAAATCTGGACTCATCGGTGAACAGTACTTGGGTCCAATCATTCAACGTCCATGTGACGTGACCTCGGGCCCATTGAAGGCGTGTTTGCAAATGCTGCCGCATCAATGGAATGCGGATTGCGGGTCTTCTAGCGCGCATATCAACGCTATGGAGTCTGTTTCGTACTGTTTGAGTCAAAACCCGCACTCCCGTTTATTTTCAACGTCATTACGTAGCGTTGTTGCGTTCATAAACCGGTGACATCGAGCTTGTATAACTAAAAACCTGTCTTCAGCCTGCATTGTTGCTCTTTGACGACCACCCCATGCCTGTGGGTAACGTCACCATGAGTTTGGTAACGGTTCCACCTCCGGGAAACTACACTCTGTGACACGCTGAGGCTGAGAACGCCCTCCTGCAAGCATCCCGACGCCCATATTCATTTCTTCCCTATTTAAACGATGCCATACGCGCAAATTCGCCATATTTTACGTATTCAGTAAGTTTTAAGCTGAATGTGTTACATTCAGGTGAATAACTTGAAAGTGTGTACAATTGTACATGTTGCCACCACGCCTCTTTTCATGGGTAGCCTTTTCCCCGTGCAAATCGGGAAGCCGTGGGCCGTGAAACCGCAGTAAAACTCACTGTACTTTGTAGTAAACACTCTAATAAATATACGCACCAAAACTTGAGGGACTGCATTGCGTATTTTACAAAATATGTATCATTGAAAAAGCTATCCTTATCAAATTTTGAGTAGTATATAATGATTAAATTAAAGATTAAACCAGTAATTGACTCTAAACTAACAGACGTGTGAAATAATGCAATGTGATGTTAAACCCTTACACTCAATGTCAAAAAAAGTGCACAATTAGAATTTGACAATTGATCAAAAATGAAGTAGGAGTTTAACATCTTTTATCATTATAATCTTTAACACTAACATATTTGGAAGTAGAAAATACGCATCGGAGATTTTATAAAGGACTGTACTGAAAGTTGTCATGGCTTAACGAAAGGTAATATAAATGTAAAGTAAGATACGTTAAGATTTTTAAAATAAAATTTCTAGAACCGATAGACAGTAGCAAATCTAATAATTATTTATTAAAAGGTATTTCATAGTATGACGGTAAACTTTATGACAATTATTTATATATTTCTTATGACATGAAGTTCTATTTGTCCTTGATTTAACAAAAAACACAATGATTGTTTTTTTTAATTTGAAGGTGTTTCTAAATCAATTCGTTTTATTCAGGAATTACTAGCGCTAATAAAACAATAAAACCGTAGCACAGGAGTCAATGTAAGAACACACTAAAAACCCAGTTCTAATGCCGCTACTATGTTCCTAGTGTAAGGTTTAATCACTTAATTTGTACAAGGTAAATAATAACGTATCTTACTAAAAAAATATTAACATATATCTGAGGTAAATGTAATCAATAAGCAAAATTATGCTAGCATTTGCTTACAAACACTTCAAAACGATAATCTAAAATTAAACTTAAGTTTGTTTAGACAACAATCAAATGTTCACATTGGTAAACTTTAAAAGGTAACGTATCTTACTTTTTCAATTCACATAAGTTCCATTGCCGTTTATTTTAAAAGACGTTCTAGTTAAGGCACAATTTATGTTAAAATCAAAACAATGCTAGCTCTTTTGCTTCAAATATGTTTATTTATCAGAAAGAAGACATATCTATTGGTTTTTTTCTGTTAACATTTATTTTGTATCTGTTAACGTATCTTACTCATTTATCAAAATCAGTTCATGACTTAAGAATTCAAAATATATGGTCCATTTCCATACAACTTTACATATTATCTGTTTCATTAGACAGCTGCTGTCAGCTTTATTGCAACAAAATTGTCGATTTGTTTTTCAACAAGGTAGAGGTTCTACAATTTGTTTTAAAAGTCCAACTATCTAAATATATTTTCAACTTGTCCTTCTTTCTGCTGGTGTACCGTTTTGGACCGTGGCGTTGTTATATGAAATTAAACTTTTTCGATTACATTATTTGCATAAAAAGTGTTTCTTGAGTTTCTGTGGAAATATGTCCGAAACTATACCTGCACCATTGAGTTTTAATTTGGTTTTAGATCCTGGTGTGCTGGACGAGGTTTTGTTTCCATTAGTTTTAGTCGTATGGTAATTCCTTACAATCTGAATTCATGTTAAGACTTTTGCATATTTTTCTTTTTTAAAAAAGGTTCATAATTTTGTTTAAGCGTTTTCACCTGATCATTTCAAGACCAACTTCTGTATGCCGCTGACCTTTGTCTTATATCTACAAGGTGGCCCTTTGTTTTTCTAGGTCGCAAATTGGCATTTTAAAAAAAAACAATCTTGTTTTGTCTATCTGTCGTGTACATTGGACTGATGTACTTGCTCAAACTATATTCAGAACTTTTTCAATATTGAATTTACCTGAAACCTTATTTTTCTTTCTCATTTAAACTTGTAGATTGTGCTGGGTGCGTAAAAGCCTCATTTGTAATGCATTCTTCTGTTGTTGTTTTTTCCTAAATCATTCGGAATGTGTTTTTTGCAGATAAATTTTCTTTTGTTGAAATACTCGGACATTTTATTGTTACTTTGTTTGATTAAGCGTTTAATTTTGCTCCATATTCAGAAGGTATATTTGACCATTTGTCATTTTTCATTTCTTGTACCCTTGCTGGTATTAAGCTCTAGTCTATTTTTTCATCCTGTACATTAGTATTTTAAGATACTTAAGCTGGAAAGAAAGATACGTTAACCTTTACTACAATGTATAAGTTTTGTCAAATACTCAATGAAAGAAATGTTTTTTTTAGGTTTTATATCAAAAGTTGTCCATTTTACTTTATAATTCTAATAAGTTAACATCCTATAACTTTGTATTTACTTGTTATATCATGTCTTTTAAACAATGTAAGATACGTTAATATTGAGTAAGATACGTTGAACAAGTTTGTTCATGTCTGTTGGTATCAATTAGCAAATAAGACATGTACAATGCATACAATTGTTCTGACTTGTCTTTGTTACACATGAAAAGCAAGTTTAACTGTCTTAAATATAAAAAAATAACTAGAAGGCTTCAGTTTTCTGGAGTTGTCATAAAATGCTTGATTGTTTAGTCATAATCGCCAGGAATACTTTACAACTTCTGTTTTGAGTGGAAATTTTGGTAATTAGCAACGCAATTGGCTAGAAAGTAAATCCAAAGATGATTTATTTTCGACAAATATTGAAATATCAGGTACGTGTTAACGTATCTTATGTTAACGTATCTTATTGACATTTACTATTTTTTACCATAAAGTAAGCATATCGGACTTTTCGAGGATGAAATTTCTCTGGATTATGCCTGCATGAAGTAGGCATTGTGAAATTAGGTAACTCTGCCTGCTTTCTGAACTAGCTTATGTGTTGTAACATATGGAAAGTTAACGTATCTTATCAAATCTTAAAGTAACAATTCAATTTTTCATTATTTAAAAAATATGGTTAATCTGTATTAGATCTTAGACGCCAAAAGCCTTTTTTATCTCTTACATTAACCAATTGGGAGTTTATATTGGCATAAATCCGAGTGAAATTGCCAATATTTGGACTTAATGCATGATGTCCATAACTGTTAACGTATCTTACATCCAATTTTGGGACACAGGAAAATAATTTTTAATTTTAGCAAATTTTTTTGTCTGATTTCGGAAGGTTATGTTTTCATTGAATTACCCCAAATGACCATTAGTAAAGGTAACATTTGCAGCAAAACGGTGTATTATTTCAAATTTATATTTTAGTCAAAACAAGTACCCTATGCAGGGACAACGCAAAATCAACAGTTTTTGTATTTTTGGATTAAAGTTTTCACCAGAAAGTATGTTCAATGAGGGACAAAACTCTTGTTGGAGGTACATATATGTTGTATACATCATCTAATGAGAAAAAATCTCAGATACCTTCTGTTTTAAAAAAATGAGGGCGAAGGGACATTGAAAATGTGAAATTGTTCACTTTTTTTGACATTGAGTGCTTATCTGCTGAGTGTACAAGTTTAACAATGTTAGTGTATGCACAGTGTAAGGTTTATCTCTATACACTATCTGTCCACTATCAGATAAAGCTGATGGTAAAAACCAGTAAAGGGTTAATTTAGAGAAGTTTCCGGCCTTGTGGAAGGGTAGGTGAGTACTGGTTATAGACTAAGGGTCCAAAAAAGCTAGGTTAGGTGCGTTGGATGCCTTAAAATGAACTAAATTGTGTTGACACGCCGTTAAGCTCAATAAAAAATATACATTTGTATTATATTGTATTATATTTTTTGCTAGGAATCATAAAATCAAAAAGTTATGCTCGGTACAATTTTGAGCAGGTTTTTATTTATATCATAATCGGCTGTGTCTGAGACATTTTACATTCTTCACTGATTTCACTAAATGTGAAACCAGTCAAGTTGTATACATTTTGAAATATTTTAAGACCTACTCAAGTCAGTTGTAAAATACCCTTCAACTCATTATAAGCCATTGTTTATAATGTTAGATAAGTTATCACTAGATAGCAAGTGCAGCTTTTGTTCATTTCCTATCCAATTTTCAAAGGAAGGAAATTTATCTACTTGTCATATTGACATACATTAGCTTGTGTTATCAATCTAGACTTTAGTTATACATGTACATGTTTTTAACCTTTTATGGATAGACCTAAAAAGAGTTCTTTCTGTGGTTTTCCTTGAAAGAGTTGATTTGGTTGGTTGATTAATTTTCTTTAAACTGATTTTTGTGTCAATTCTTCAGCAATACTGCCCATGTGTAAATCTGTTAGGATTTCCTTCACTGTGTACTGTAGTTTTGAATTTATAAACGGTACTAAAGCTTTCACTAGATATTAAAAACCATGTGCCATTTGTTCTACAAAACACAATATTTTGCATTGTTTTCTATTGGGCCACAACAAGTTGATCTTGTGTTCAAATTTTATGAGCCACCAAGGAAATAAAAATATTTTTTTTTTTGTAAAAACCGACAAAATTAAGGTGCGAGTGAATCCATAGAACATATAACCAACTTGCGCCCAAATGTTTGACTAAAATGGACTATAACTTTAAAATTTGGGTTGGCTGTCTAGAATAACTTTATTTTTTGGCCTATTAAAGTTGCACATGTATATAAACATGTATTTATACAATGTTATCAACATAACATATTGACATGGTGTAAAGAGATAAATTTTGATAAATATTGATTAGCCCTCATAGACAATAATTTGACCCATTGTTTTGTTATTGTTTAATGCTATAACGCACTAACCTAAAGTCTGAGGCCAGTGAAAATTCAGGCTGTGAAACACACATTATTTCATGTAGTCTATAGCTAATTGATAATTTTGTCTTTTACTCTATAACATTGAATATCCTGTGAGTTCTTAAGCCATGACTGAACTATGTCTGTAAGATCCACTTAGTTAAGACTTGTAGACTTGTATGACTACTATGATCTGCAAATTTCTGTTTGAGAACATCTACACTGATGTTACTTATTGCTATGATATTGTATATAAGTGCCAGCATTTGTTGCAGGGTTCATTTCAAAATCCTGGTAATATACTTCATTAAACTTATACACACAGTTAATGACTGAAGTAGTTTGAAAGCTGCCCAGCTAACTCAGTTGGTAGCACGCAAGGTCTACTGAAAAAGGGGTTGTGGGTTTGATTCTGGGACAAGACGCACTTTCATGGAGCTTGGTCATGAAATTATTTCTTCTGCCTTTCTCCCTCCTACCCTAATTATGTAGGGCAGTAGTCAGTCACTGAAGGAAGTGTTTTGTGCCCAGTAACTGCAAAATCCAGAGATTAAGCCTTTTCAGGAACGTTGAGTAGGTTGACAGACCGCTGTGAAATGAGACACATGTATTCAATGTGTTGCTAAGGCGTTAAACCCCACAAAAAATATGGAAATTAATGATTTGAAGTAGAATGTCTTGATATTTTGATACAACTTGTCAAAATAGCATTGTTTTGCAGTAAATTAGATGGAACTTTACTTTATCTCTATGCAATTTTTATATTTACAGACCACAGTCTCTGACAGCGGCTCCTGTTGTCAAAGTAGCATTGCCAGAAAATTGGGTACCATGGGACTTGGTATATCCATTTGAACTTGTCAAATTAAATAAGATGGATCAATCATTCCAGTTTGTTAGTGACCACTTTTATAAAACATTAGACAGGAATAATCAACAAATATCAAATATCTTTCGTGTACAGAACCATAAACTTTGGGTGCAGTTTAAAAAGTAAGTACATAAGATCTGATAGTTCAGTTTTTACAACATGCATACATGAATACTGCTTTTCATCTGTATAGTATTTAATTATAAAACAAAAAGCGTTTCATAAAAAACCTCTTTAACAAAAGTAATGCACAAAATAGACATTTAGAACTATTTGAACAACGTCAATGAAAAAAAACTTTTTAATAAATGCAATTATTGCTTTGATATGTTTACATTATTAAATGCATTTCAAAGTGAAAGTAGACTGAAACAGAATGTAGAATTTGGTTTGTCAATGATGAAAACAAGAGTTTTGATTTCAGTTTGTGGAAGATTTATTCTTGTGGTTGAAATTTTTTTCCTCCCAATGACCTTCAGCTTTAAGACGATTCTTGATCATAAATATTTTATGTTTACACAAAAAGGAATAAAATTGTCTCTTTCGAAAGGACTCCCTTTTTTGAGAAATGGGCACTTTTGTCAAAGAGAAATGGTTTGAAATGTTTATTGTGTCTCTTATGAACTGTGTGTTATATTTTGATAACTTAACAGTTGTACATTGTAAGACAGCTTTTATGTCGGCTTTATATAGTGGCTTTAAATATTTTGTACATTTACCTGTGATTATATCAAGGTACACATGCTATCTTTATCATTGTAAAGCAATTGTGTTTTATCTAACTATTGATTAGTGTTATCAAACCAGTACATTTATACATTGTGTATAGTCATATATCTTCAGAATGACAACAGACTCTTGTATTTTATCAAATTTTTGCATAGGCCAAGCAAAGAACAAATTTAATTAGTGCATAAAATGATATTTCTATTTCTGAAAATTATTCATTCTGAATGCTGTGCACAAATTATAATTTGCAAATTACGTAGTTTGCTGTTTTCTGCAAACAGTTTGAAGCTAATGATCAGTATTCACATGACATATTGGGAATTTTTTAAATACATTGTTTGAAATAGTAAACTATGTATGTGCATCACCTTATTTGTCTATCAAGTGGACAAATTCATTATTTAAAGTACACATACATGCATGACCTAATGTATGACTTATACTTGTATATCAATAAATTTGGGTTTTTTCAGTCAAGAAGAACATATGCAGAGTAATTATCAACGTGTTGGAAGAAATGTATCTGTTGATAAGAGATATCTGTTTCATGGTACGCAGACTCTGGATGCTGTACGTGGTATCAGTATCAACAATTTTGACATACGTGTGTCCGGAACACATGGTACTGTATATGGAGATGGTGCTTACTTTGCCACTACTGCTAAATATAGCCACAACTACACAAGTCCACCAGAACGGTTCATGTTTATGGTCAATGTTTTAGTTGGTCTGTATACAAAGGGTCATAAATCTTATCGGAGACCTCCAGAAATACCCGGAAATCAACATGAATTGTACGATTCATGTGTCAATGATATAGATGATCCCCAGATTTTTGTTGTGTCAGATAAAAACCAGTTTTATCCTGAATACTTAATTCAGTACACAGATGTACGAGATAGAGATACAGCCATGCATAGACCTGTATCTTCAGTTAGACAGAGTGCTGTTCCACCCTCAAATACTACCATCAGACAAAGTACAGTTTCATCCGCATCGAGTACTATAGTTAGACCAAGTTCTGTTTCAACATCAGCGGATACACCAATCTCATATCCTCCAGATGTCTCCATGTTAAGACAATCAAGTTCTGGTAAGCTTCCTATCTCACTTGTTTTATCATTTTGTCAAAGGGAGATAATAACTGATTCTCAATAAGGGACTTAAGTCAGACCTACTTCTAATAGGTAGGTCCAATTAGTTGGATTACTCGGATTTTACCCTTACTTTTCAATTGTAATTTGCCAAAATTAATCTTAAATAACTTTTTTGTGAATCATTTCATTTGTTTGAAATTAACGTATTTTTAGGGTAAAGAACTATCTAAATTTCACAACTTTTGTAAATATCTTCATTAACAAGAAAGATATTAGATGAAATATTTTGTTATCCTTACATAGGACTTCAATGATAAAATCTGAGGATTCCAACTGTAAGGACCTACTTACCAATTGGATTGCTTCAGATTTTATCAGGGTAAGATATCTGACAAAAGTCCCTTATCTTTTGACAACCCAAACTCCTCACAGCAGTGCTTATGTCACGCCCTGCTACTTAACCACTGCCAACATGTAAATATTGTGATGCTAATAATACCATGTGACTAAACAGCCTAACTCCTCACAGTTCTTTACGTCATGCTGTGCTACTTATCAATTAAAATTATCATACCCCCGCTTTGAAGAAGTGGGGGGTATACTGTTTTACCCTTGTCCGTGCGTCCGTTCGTTACAAAATTTCCCTCGCAGTTTTCTCAGCAACTATAACATGCAGCTGCCTAATACTTTGCATATTGCTTCATCCCATAGTCCCATGTGGTGTAAAGCGATTTCATGCTCCTTGCTCATCTACTTCCTGTTTGTCGCATATTTTTAGATTTTTGCGGGGGTATCACAAGTGAGCATTAGCTCACAGATTTACTTGTTTTATTTTATCTTTATGCACTTTGAACATCATAATTTACTACAAAAAGACTCAATATATAGAAAATATTGAAATGTAAAAGAAATGATGAAAAAAACAATCCCCTGTATGAGGGATGAATTTACTTGTGGCGGCAGTTGTTATTGATTCAATAAAGGGAAAAAAATGCTGCTGAAAGTTTGTTGACAACCTTCAAACTTTATTCCTTGAATGGACAACAGCTTGACACTGAATTGGGCTGAAAAGAAATAAGGTTGGTAGGTTTTCCAAAATTGTGTTTGTAAAAAGTATAAAACTGGCGTTAGAGATGTGTAATGAGCAAAAAGTATACACTTTTTTGTAGGGCTCTACACCGGTATACGATATATATCGAATACCGGTATTGTAGGTTCGATAGATATAACGGATCGACGTTTCCCTATCGAACAAAATATCGATCAATGACAGTCATACAAATAAAATCCATGGCCTGCAATTCAGTGGATATTTTGTATCGCCTAATCAGCATCCTACCACTTCTGTTTCGATGTGGACTTAACAGTGGATGAACAACCACATAATATGACACTCCTTTACGCAAACATCTTACACCGGTTACATCATGAATTGTTCTTTTCAAAGGGAAGTAACTGTTGCTGTTATAATGTCCTTTATATGTACTTAAGTTTTCAATTAGTCTGGGAACCAACAATCAGTATTTAGCATTCGGAACTCCTGTGTCATAACCTCGGACATGTTGAGACGCCATTTTGGAACTACCTTTGGGTCACATGCCCAAACAAAATACTTTAACAGGTGTTGAAGTAAACAAATCCACGGATAAATTTTCTCTTTTTTAGTCCATAAATTGAAATTTTATGCACGATTAAATGATATCTGCTGAACACTGTATAGTCACACATATTGTAAAAGTTTATTTACAAAGCTTTATGTCTTGACGACAAGAGCTATTTTGCATTACTGTTACGTGCTTCGCCTCGCGTATGTAGAATAAACCAAGTAATATTAGTGGACCCCCACGAATCCTTCTGAAATTATTCATTCAGTTAATAGCCGAGATGTTCCGAATGCTGAATTAAGTAAATAGATCAATTCAGGGAACTATAAACACTCGGATTTGTTCGGGCAGATCCTCAATGTAAAGAGAATTTGCTTGTACAGAAACGATGCAGAGAAATGCCAAAATATCCTTTTCCTTTGCTTTTTACAAAGGAAACTGATACAGACTCCCACATTTGTACACATTAGCTGCTAAATAGTTAATTGCTCAGGCCACTTCAGTAGCTTCTGAAAAGGTATTTTCAACCTCAGGAGACAACCAGTCAACAGAAAGATCATGCCTAGACCCAGACTCACTGCATGGATGCATGCAATGATATTTGTTTAAAATGTAAAAGTCAAAGACTTTAACATTTAAAATGTTAATAAGACCATGCATTTAGTAGTGTGGTGCTACTTCAATTAAAATAACAACAATGTTTTGCTGTTTTATAAAAAATCTATATTAATAAAAGTATCATATGATATATCGAATATCGATCATTTTGTATCGATACGAATATCGTATCGATCATTCTGATCGATATAGAGCCCTACTTTTTTGCTTCGCCTCACATAGACCCGTATCATGGAAATCTGACAAGAATTAAAACACTTACAACTCTTCAAAAAACAGCTCTTCAAAACTCTGAGTCAAGACAGATTGTTCACTGTTTTCTTCTTGAAACCATAGCATTTGTGACATCATAGTCACTTGGTATTGCTATGGTTTTGATGGACTTAATGATTGTACTATGGCATATGAATCTAGCATGTACAAAATAGTTATAAGATAAGTCTGGCCATATTGTAGAGGGCAAAGATATTTAACTTATGATTAGGGACTGTAAAGTTGGTAAAATTACAGAAGGTTATAGGCTTTAATTTCAAGTCGTGCAATCATTTAATTACCTCACACAAAAATAGTGATAGTGAAAAAGCTCTGTTAGACTGTTACATACAATATTTGGCAAAATTTTCATCCTACCCCAGTTTACATTTTGTACAATTTTTGATCCACTTGTGTTAAGTAATATTTTATAAGATTGTGTTAATGTGTATCATTTCAGATGTCATGTCAGCTTCTAGTATGTCACAGTCAAGAACAAGCACTTATACTCCTTATGGTCAGGAGAAACCAAGTCCTACAACACCAAAGAAGAAAGATGAAGGATGCAGCATTCAGTAAAACTGTTTGCTTCTGCATTATTTTGTTGTATTTTGAGGAGTTTATGCTTTGATATGTTTAGTTATACATGTAAATGTATATGCCTCCATTCCAAGACATTCAAATTTTGGGGTTCTATTTTGAAAGTTTTTTTCTTTTATTCTGTTATTTTAGTTTCACTTCATATACTGGTTCTGACAGCTATGACTTCCCTTAAAATGCTGGTTTTCTTCCTTCATCCACATTATTCAAATAAAGACAATGGTTTTATATTTTAATTTTCTTGAATTTTTGAAAATGTGATTTCCTTATACATGTACATGTAATAACTATTTTGGCTCTTGTTTGTCTAAAAGATGAAAAATGTCAAACTGATCTAAAACATTTTATTTCTATAATGAGTATAAAGCCCACATACTCATTTCAGCTAGTGTTTATTCCTTGGGAATCTGTCGAACCAGATCCCTCCAAATCTAGATCAAGCATATTATCTTTATTGCTGAGGATCCCGGGATCACCAGATATATAAGCAATTTGATGTTTGCCACAGTTTTAAGATGTAATTATTCATTTTATAAGAAATAATACATATGGCTATTATTGGATATTTTCTAATGTGGTAAATCATAAAATTAGTATTATATATCTGTATATGTTTGGATAATTATCAAAAGGAACATTGTTTTGGCTGTCTCTATATATCATATAAATTTACTATTTACTTTATATTTATATCATATTGTTCCCTAAATGTCTATTTGTAAGAGTTGGGAAAATAGAGCAAGAAGAAACCCTAGAAGGACCGCTTTGGTTCTTTTTCATGATATGTATTTACATGTAGATAATTTACCACTGTTTTATGATGCCTAGTCTTCTTTTTATCTCATCTTGGCCCAAATACAGTTGGATAAGTTGCCATTTTAGTAGAAATTTTTGTGGAGCCCAAATTCTTTTTTATATAAGGCATGTTTTATTTCTGAAGTCAACAAATCTGAAAAGTTATTGACATATATATAGTGCGTACACATTGAACCCGACCTCACCTTTCTCATTTGCATCTAATTATCATTTACACGTATCCCGGCAAAAATCAATACCACGCCTACTCTACACTTTGACTCGATACGTATTTGAAATATAATTAGACATGTATAGAGTATACACAGCCCGCATGTATAACAACTCATGATTCAAATGCATTCAAAAGGGAAACTCGTGGTCTTACATTTTTTAATATAATTGATAATAAAATGGTGGGGGATGGCGGTTGTGGGGCTAAAACCCACAGCATTTGAATCGGAAGCTAGCCTCATAGTATAATCATCTGGTCCAGTCCATGTGTAATAAACACTCATTGTACGCTTTAAATGTACTTTAAAATTAATCCCTGTGTTATTATTACATTCGAGCCTTGACGATATAATCCGAGCACTAATACTACATTCGTATTCAATGTAATGAATATTCTTGCATAAAGGTCAGGTCGGGGTCAACTTGTACGCACTATACCTGTTAAATACCATGCAACATGTCATTTTAAGTCATTGGATAAACCACACCAAGTGTGTACATATCTGTAACAAGTGATTACAGGAGGACAACAATATTGCATAGTTCATAAGACAAAATATTCTGACTGGGCATTATCATGAGCTACAAACAAATCATAGTATGTCCAATTATGTTCAATGTTTGCAGCTAGACAGACAAACACAAAAAGTAGCAGAAACAAAGTTCCCACAGAAATTTCCACTTACTAATGGTTATACATTTTTGTTACATCCTTGTATATTTTGTTTATGTTTTTATCCCATATTTTTGTATTTATGATTGAATTGTTAATTGCCATATTAATTATTAGTGATTAGAATTTATGTAATTGATTTATAAAATCAAAGGGCTGTAAGTCCACAAGCTAATGCCAAAGGAAAACCTTTTGGTGCCTTCTAAAAGCACCATATTTCACAGTTCAATACAATGTTTGCTTCAAGATAGTAAATCAAAGATGCCTCCCTAAGTGATCATTATTTTATTACCTGGTCATACATATAAAATATGGACGAGTCAAAATCTACCCATATTTTATCTTTAACTTCTTGCAAGAGAATTTGTAAATAGTCTTGAAAAAGAAACCTGTGCGTCATTGCAATTTTGAATTACAGGGAGCACCTGAATGCTTTCTAGTCTGGGCTAGAAAAACAAATTGCAGGCTAAGGCTTTTTTATTTAACTTGTGCACGAATGCTGCAAACATGTGTGGAGAAAGTGGTAATCCTTAGGCAATAGACTAAATAGTGTTGCTACCCAATAACATTGGGTGCTACTAGTTTTGATTTATACTATACTCCTGAAGGTCATGAGGTCAAACATTGACCTTGATAAATAACTGCAGCCTGATAAATGTTGCATAACAGAAGGTCAAATTATCACCTGTACTGTGGTGTAATATTCATGAAGGCATTGTAAGTTGTTGACTTCAGGGGCAACACAATCATCAAACAATGATAATGTATGAATTGTATGAAGAAGTATTGTGCTTAATTGTTTAACTATACCTAAATCATGACATTTTATGAACATGGTGTCCAAACATGTCTTTTGAAAGCTGTCAATCCATCAATGTGTATGCTTATATCGGGGATTTTACTGCATAAACCATTACTTAAATTCAGATATTTGGTTCATGTGGACACACAATTTTTGGAGCTTTAAAGAGTATAGGCTTTGCATCATTGACCTTGTCATAGGCTTGATTGTCCACACTCAATCTAAACTATTTAGCAGTAAATAAATTGGCCTTTAACTGCTATTTGCTATGCAATCCGCTGATGATGTCATTTCTGCGAGATTAAGTGTATATATTAACTTGGTGCCTGCCCATCCAGGAAGATGATGGGTCTCTCTCTGTGTTGGTGAATAAACATGCCTTTAATTGACCTTGAAGGCTTATTGTAGACAAGCACTCTAGTGTCACAAATTGTAATTTTGAAGATCCGGTCTATTATTAAGATGACACCTTTTTTCTCTGCTCACTTTTATTTATTCTTGTGTCATAAGCTCTCTGAATACCAGCTTTTACAGTTTGTGTTATTAACTTTGACCTGCCAGCAGATGTGACTGTGAGTTAAAGTTGTCATTTGTAAATATGAAGTCTCTCTTTCATTCATCCTTGAAATGTAAACAAGGGCTGCTCTGCTGCCTTGTTCAAGCTGGCCTTAAAGAAGACCTTTTGGGATAAGACCCTTGTCTATTTGGCTTGAACGACCTAGCTGGTCACCTTGGTAAGGCATAGATGGGATTGTTGATAATTTTGTTCTACATAGGACATGGTGTTATTGACCTTGACCTTCTATTAAAAGTGTAGGTAGAAGACCTTCCATTGACAGTGTAGGTAGAAGACTTTCCATTGAAAGTGTAGGTAGAAGACCTTCCATTGACAGTGTAGGTAGAAGACCTTCCATTGAAAGTGTAGGTAGAAGACCTTCCATTGACAGTGTAGGTAGAAGACCTTCCATTGAACGTGTAGGTAGAAGACCTTCCATTGACAGTGTAGGTAGAAGACCTTCCATTGAAAGTGTAGGTAGAAGACCTTCCATTGAAAGTGTAGGTAGAAGACCTTCCATTGACAGTGTAGGTAGAAGACCTTCCATTGAAAGTGTAGGTAGAAGACCTTCCATTGAACGTGTAGGTAGAAGACCTTCCATTGACAGTGTAGGTAGAAGACCTTCCATTGAAAGTGTAGGTAGAAGACCTTCCATTGAACGTGTAGGTAGAAGACCTTCCATTGAAAGTGTAGGTAGAAGACCTTCCATTGACAGTGTAGGTAGAAGACCTTCCATTGACAGTGTAGGTAGAAGACCTTCCATTGAACGTGTAGGTAGAAGACCTTCCATTGACAGTGTAGGTAGAAGACCTTCCATTGAAAGTGTAGGTAGAAGACCTTCCATTGAACGTGTAGGTAGAAGACCTTCCATTGACAGTGTAGGTAGAAGACCTTCCATTGAACGTGTAGGTAGAAGACCTTCCATTGAACGTGTAGGTAGAAGACCTTCCATTGACAGTGTAGGTAGAAGACCTTCCATTGACAGTGTAGGTAGATGACCTTCCATTGACAGTGTAGGTAGAAGACCTTCCATTGACAGTGTAGGTAGAAGACCTTCCATTGACAGTGTAGGTAGAAGACTGTGAGTCTTATTTCTTGTCTAGCGTAAATAGTCCAAGATTTATCGGGCACATCTTTGCTTTACACCTCTAGGAAAAAGGAAGGGGGTGTACGTTCGTACATCAAGGGAGACAGTACTTTCAGTGTTTTTGTAGAAACTCTTAATAGCGCTGAGAAGTTTAGGCCATTCAATTTGCTGCACACTGACTGGCTCGGTTGAAGCTTGTCAACTCCTCAAAGTCAAGGTATATAGGTTGCTGCTGTTTGTGCGATGTTCCTGGCATTTTTCCGTGGCTGTCTCACAGATATCATATCAATGTTTGTTTTGCCAGCTCTGAAGCCTCATTGTGACTCTTAATACACTTGGTCTAATAACTTCTGCTGTCTGTATAGAGAAACTATGGCAAAGACCTTGCCCACAGTACTAAGAAAGGAACTACATGTACATGTACCATGATAACTGTATATGCACAAATACTGTACATGTTATTTACTAAAACTAGCTATTTCAGGCTTTTCCATTAAATTTAATCTCCTTAATTTCAACAGGGTTAACTGTTTTATAGATCCTGTATTATTAAATAAACTAGTGTAAAACCCTGGTAATAAATGTACTTAGACAATGATTTCTCTAGTTTCAATCTCTTGAATTTTGATATTGCTCCTCTTTCATATCATTCATTAGCTGGACTAACATTTTTTATCTGTACTAATGGCAGACTTTTTAAGAGCTGCAACTTGGCAATACCCACTAGTTCCTTTTTTTGCTACGCATGGGTGAATCAATCTACACTAGAGGTGTTTGATATGTTACCATGCTCAGGACTGTGGACATGAGAAAAAGAGATTCTAGGTCTGGGGATCAGTGCACCCTTGTATTTTTAAAATACTTGCAAAATTGAAATAAGACACTATTTTTAATGGACCAGACTTATCCCCCTATCCCTCCACCTCAGATGTTGTATTGATATCCTATTGATATCATTCACATAATTGATGTTCTTTTGATAGCTTTCAGGCATTGTACAGTGTGATCAAATGACCACTAAAATAACTTTGATATTTGATTGCAGCAAAGATGTGGGTTATGTTAATCTATGTCTTAGCTTTGAAATGATTTAAATAGAGACTGTTCTATCATGAAAAAAAACTTGATTACATAATTGTCATGAAGAACATGTTCTCTCATTTAAGCATTTTATTAACCGAGCTGTTTGGAGTAATTATATTATGATTATACCCATGTCATGATTTATTTCAGTGCAAACTTCATATTCAGACCATGATGTGTCATAGGCCTGGATAGCATAAGATATTAGCTGGAGCAGAGAAAAGCCTCTGGATTCCAGTGTAGTCTTTT
Organism: Mactra quadrangularis; assembly: GCA_025267735.1. Taxonomy (NCBI): domain Eukaryota; kingdom Metazoa; phylum Mollusca; class Bivalvia; order Venerida; family Mactridae; genus Mactra; species Mactra quadrangularis. Next base: position 33,262,999 of record CM046294.1, on the reverse strand, counting down.
TATGATGGCATAAAATGAATATGCTTTCATTGTTTCAGAGGAAAAAAAACCTCAGAATGATCAAGTAGGTATTTTGTACCATGATGGTCTCAGAAATGGAGGTGCATCTGTATAATGTATTTGTTTTGTTGGACTGGGGAAATTTGAATTTTGTTTTACCATGCTGATTCTTCAATGAATTATCAAATTGTTGATTAATTTGTGTAATTATTTGTCAAACAAATGGGATTGTTATTTTGTAATCATTATTATCTTTTTTTTTGTTTCTTGTTCATCAATATAATTGATTTGTATTACATGTATGTGACCCAGAAAATATTACTTTGTCTCTATTTTTGTGTCAAAGATGCAATTTTACCTGCATGACATGTTAATATTGGATGGGGGTTAATGTGCCATTAATGCATTTTTTGCTGTTTATTCTCCCATTTTTCACTGAAGATGATTGTTTGTGTATTACCCAAATGATACTGAATGTGCTCCAACTTTTCAGTTATTTTTTTCTATAAAACACTATACCTTGCCTGTACCAAGTGACCCTAATGTTTTATAGTAGGAGGCTGAACATGTAAAAGACACAGGATTGACTATTAAAGGGTTAACAAAAAGGCACATCCCTTAATACATCTTTCATAGAGGAGGTGTCTGAAAAAGGTCATTTTTAGGGCAACTATATTTTAAAGGAATAACAGGCCATTTTAGTCCCTAGTAGGGGTGTAACTGTTAACCGATATATCGGTTTATATTGCAATACGAATTCTGACGGTTTTTAACCGGTTCGTTTTTTCCTGAACCGGTTTTTGTAGTTGTGTGTTGTACTGATTGATTTTATTAGAATCTAAAATTTAAATATTTGAATGAATGTTAAAACGTGTTGAAGATGTAATAATCTTATTGTGCTTTAAATGTAAAACATTTCATCAAATAAGAGAACAACTCCCTTCGGAAATCAGTTTAAAATATGCATTTTCTAACACATATTTAATTTTGTACAAGTAGTTCAAATATTTGGATAAGAGGTCATTTGAAATACACATACATATAAATGTAGCGAATGCAATGCATGTGCATTAATTCATGCTTCGCACGTCTACTTACAAAACCGATAAGTATTGCAATATATTTGCCAAACAAATTGAATTGTTATTTTTTAATCATTATTATCTTTTTTTCTTTAGTTTCTTGTTCATCAATATAATTGATTTGTATTACATGTATGTGACCCAGAAAATATTACTTTGTCTCTATTTTTGTGTCAAAGATGCAATTTTACCTGGATGACATGTTAATATTGGATGGGGGTTAATGTGCCATTACTGCATTTTTTGCTGTTTATTCTCCCATTTTGCACTGAAGATGATAACTTTTCAGTTATTTTTTTCTATATAACACTATACCTTGCCTGTACCAAGTGACCCTAATGTTTTATAGTATAATGGGGCTGAACATGTAAAAGACACAGGATTGACTAGTAAAGGGTTAACAAAAAGGCACATCCCTTAATACATCTTTGATAGAGGTGTCTGAAAAAAGGTCATTTTTAGGGCAACTATATTTTAAAGGAATAACAGGCCATTTTAGTCCCTAGTAGGGGTGTAACAATTAACCAATATATCGGTTTATATTGCAATACGAATTCTGACCGTTTTTAACCGGTTTGTTTTTTCCTGGACCGGTTTTTGTAGTTGTGTGTCGTACTGATTGATTTTATTAGAATCTAAAGTTTAACTATTTGAATGAATGTTAAAACGTGTTGAAGATGTTATAATCTTATTGTGCTTTAAATGTAAAACGTTTCATCAAATAAGAGAACAACTCCCTTCGGAAATCAGTTTAAAATATGCATTTTCTAACACATATTTAATTTTTTGGATAAGAGGTAATTTGAAATACACATACATATAAATGTAGCAAATGCTATGCACATGCATTAATTCATGCTTCGCACGTCTACTTACAAAACCGATAAGTATTGCAATATATTGCATTACGGGTTTTGAATATTGCAATATATTGCAATACGGTTTAGGCAGTATTGTTACACCCCTAGTCCCTAGGGTGCTATTTTGAAATGGGGTAAAATGGTTGTCTATTTATGGGTAAACTAGTGCTGAGAAATGCAGATTAGGATCAAGTAGTGTTTTCTGAACAGTTATCTATAAATATAGATTGCTATGTTTGATGTATTGATTGAGAGAATACATGTACAACAACTCAATATGACTTTGTTGATTTTGTCCATATATATCAAGGTATATATTGGTAATATGTATTTGAGTATAATTGCTATATCAGCCGCCAAGCTAGCTCAGTTGGTAGCATGCAAGTCTACTGATGGAGGGCTTGTGCATTTGATTCCTGGATATGGCATACTTCCATGGAGTTTAGTCATGAAATAATTTCTACAGTCACTCTCCCTCTTACCACTGATTTTTAATCATGTAGGGCAGTTGTCTTTCACTGAAGGAAGTATGTGCCTAGTTACTGATTTACAGCTAAATCCTGAGATTTAGTGTTTCTAGGAACAGTGAGTAGTTAGATTCCCAGTGCTATCTCTCAAGCTACAGTAAGGAGCTAATAATTTCTCCTTGAAGAAAAACAACATACAACATACAACATAGTTGTAAAATTCAATTAGCAATGATTAGACCTGCTGCTGACTAGAGTCATCAAAGTGAGAGCATGCTAATCAATAGCATGCTAATCAATACATGTACATCACTACTGTTGTTACTGACAATGTTTTATAGATTGAAGATGATACACAAATGTTGTTTTATACATAAGGTTTTTACTTTTATAAAAACTAAACCAAAGGTAAATAAACGTTGTTCGAGGCAGTCTTTACAATACATGTATTTGCCTGAAGAGTTTAATTAAAAGAGAAAATACATACACATGTATTGGCCGATTAGGTATTACATCTGACAAGCCCGGTGTTGATTATAACTGGGTGGTGATAATGGACAGTATTGTTGAGAACAAAAAATATTTCAAAATACATTAAATAATTTTATTCATCTGTTAGTGGTACATTCATTAACTCCCATTTATCTAAATACTCTGATATATATTTTTATTAATTGTGAGGATAGCTGTATTGCAGTGATATATTTAAATCAGTGGGGTTAATGTATGTGTCACTGACAGTTGAATATACTTTGTGAATACTGCAAGCCGCCCGGCTAGCTCAGTTGGTAGCCCGCAAGTCTACCGATCCAGGGGTCGATTCCCAGTTGGAGCATATTTTCGTGGAGCTTGGTCATGAAATTATATCTACGGCCATTCTCCCTCCTCCCAATGATTTTAAATTATGTAGGACAGTTGTCAGTCACTGACGTAAGTATGCCCTTAGTAGTTGGTTTACAGCTAAATCCAGAGATTTAGCCTTTCCAGGAGGAGTGAGTAGATTGACTGACTGCGGTTATATGACCTTATATGATTTGTTGCTATGGTGTTAAACCCAACAAACAAACAAACAAGCAGTCCTCAATATATTTATAATTGTAGCTACACCTTATAAAACCATATGAGACCATTAATGGTTGTTACAGTATACAAGATATAATGCAAAAATCAACCAATAAACAAGTTAATATGTAATGCCATAAGCTTTATATGTAATAATTTATCAAACAACAATATATAATTTACTATGAAGCACTTAACATAAATAAAAATACATTAACAATTGAAACCATTTTCTAAACCTGCATACAAACTCAAGTTCAAAACTCTGCTCTGTTCTTTTGTTACATTTCTTAATTGACAAAATTTTGTAGAGTATTAATTAAGACAACTTAATGTGTATTCTTATGATTAACCTATATTTACCAACAACCCAGTCAGCATTCCCACATTGAGCCTACATAGGCATATCCACAATCATCAAATCGTCGGCCAATGTAGGGCCGATGTATGTAGGCCTATTGTGCAATTATTAAGATGCAAGTCAGAGAAGTGTTGTACACTTATTTTGACAAGCAATGTCAGCTTTTTCTTCATCAAGTTTGCAGATCTCTAGTCCATGTAGAACTGACCACGAGTACAGAGCAGAATTTAGTCTAATTACTAAACTGTATTGCAAATAAACATTGTACCGAGACTGAGCTTGGAGTCCATTCTTAAATATCTTCAGACCTCTGAACGGTAAAATGCATTCTGTTCATAAACAAACATAAGCTAAGCTAAATATATTTGATGTGAAATTATTCCAAGTTGATTTTTAATTTCTTCAGATGCCTATAATATATAGACACTCTTTAAAAAATGTCTAAAATGTATGGATATTGTTTTAATAACAATGTGATTCATTCTAAAATCTTTATTATACATATAAAACGAAACAATCATTAGTTTGATACAATATAATACAATGTATCATTTAAATCCTTCATTAGAAGAGTCGAAAACACATATGGAAAGTAATATCAACAAAAAATGGAGTCATCTTAAATCAAATATAGAGATAATGTTTAAAATGTACATGAACAGGTTTAAATAAGCACAAAATACATAATTATTGCATGTCCGATCACTAAAAATGATAAAATATCGTCGGTCGGCTGCCAAAATGTTGTAACTATGCTTTTTGACAAAAATGACTTTGACTGCACCAAGTACGCCAAAGTGATTCCCGCCTTGTCTCAAAACGTCGTACCTGTAAGCCAATCAATACCCGAAATATTGTAATGTGATGAAATATCGTAACTCTGATAGTTTTTTTGAACAACAGTCAAAATATCGTATCTCACATTTAACACTCCATTGTTGATAAAAAATGATCATGCAGTTGGATTCTTCATTTTAAGAGGTAAAATATGTTTTATTTCAACCACTTTATTCATTTAACATTAATTTTGTATGTTTACTTTATACAATTTGCATCTTGTGACTTTTAATTTTGACTAAAACGATTGAAAATAGTTTATGTCATTTCTGTTCAACTAATGATGACAAGTATTCTACACTAGCAATTAAATTAAGCAGCAGAAATAATGCATTTATTACATTTTTATTGTTTACAAGCATTGGAAATGTTGACCAATGTTGCAATACATGAATTTTATGTCTGTCAAATGCGAGTTACGACATTTAGAAAAAAAAAATTAATTTAAGTTTGGATAATTTTGATCTATGGACTTTCATTCTGCAATAAATTTAAGCATTTTGACAAACAAAGACTTTTCAAAAGAACTTGAATATTCACACACAATGATTTCAAACATGTCGAGATAATACCAAAATGAATGCCATAAACTAGTATATCCAGTTACCATAGCAACCAATATGTTGTTGTTGTTTCATTGATGTAAGATTAGAACACACTCTCATATGAGATACTTCTATACATCCGTTTTATACAACTAGTCGATCAAACTATTCCACTTGCCATTCCTTAAAAAAGTCATTTCCCTTGTTATCAACAACAATGAATGCTGGGAAATTATGTACTTCAACCTTCCAGATTGCTTCCATTCCTGAAAATAATGGATTCAAATAGTCAATACCATTATATGTAGAAACACATCCAGTTTGCATCCTGGAGCCAGTTGTGTAGGCAATGGTTTATTTTCAAGAAGTTTTTTAAAAAGTTTGAACTTGTTAACTTGACAATTTTATATGATCACCCCCTGATCATTGAAATCTCCTTCAGGCAGGTGATCCTCCACAGTACATGAACCCATTTACACTCGGGTGGAGTGGATCAACTGCAGGTAAATTTAAGCTCAAGGAAATAAGAAGTGCCCAATGTGCCAATGATGTAAGGTATGTAAAGGCCACAAAGATGAATTCGAACCAATGATGTAAGGTATGTAAAGGCCACAAAGATGAATTCAAACCAATGATGTAAGGTATGTAAAGGCCACAAAGATTAATTCGAACCAATGATGTTAAGTATGTAAAGGCCACAAAGATGAATTCGAACCAATGATGTAAGGTATGTAAAGGCCACAAAGATGAATTTGAACCAATGATGTAAGGTATGTAAAGGCCACAAAGATGAATTCGAACCAATGATGTAAGGTATGTAAAGGCCACAAAGATGAATTCGAACCAATGATGTAAGGTATGTAAAGGCCACAAAGGTGAATTCGAACCAATGATGTAAGGTATGTAAAGGCCACAAAGGTGAATTCGAACCAATGATAGATGAATCACAAAACTAAAATACTTCACATAAGCACTGTGCTGCTAAGGAGATAACAATATGGTCTTTTTGTCTTATGTAACACAAAAGTGTCATTGTTATTTGTCTAAAGGTTCCGATAATTCAAGATTTATATACCAAGTCCATACTTATATAGAGAATTCATAGTACAGTGTAACCTCTGCAGAGCAACATCCTGCGGATATTGAAATAAGTGTCGCTCTGCAGAGGTGTCGCTCTGCAGAGGTAGACTTTTTCACCGGTCATGAAAAACAGCCATTTTTGATACGGAAAACTGACTGTTATCTTTTCTGTAATCATACTAATGTAAACACTCCTTCATTTATAAGGTACATTTTGTATATAGATAAGTTTCCCGCCTTGTGGAACAAGTGTAGGTGAGTACTGGTTATAGACAAGGGTCCAGAAAAACTGGTCACAGTAAAATAACCTATATTCTGTTGACACTGCGTTTAACCCTGCATAAGATGTATATATAAAATACTAACCTAATTCTGGATATTCTAAAACTTCAACTTTACTAATACAATTTTTAGCAAGGATGGCCGCTGGTCCACCAATTGATCCAAGATAAAATCCACCATGCTTCTTACACGCTTGTGTTACCTAGCAACATAGTACAAGAAGAAAATGATATGAATTGATAAATTGTACATTTCTAATATTTTATGTTTATTACCGCACAGCATGTAAATATTTTGACAACAGCGCAGGACCAATTTCATCAATACACTGTGTGACAGAACAAGATGTTTGATATACAAATGAGTAGTTAAAATTGATAAAAAAAAGCTGTAGAAAAGTTCCACTATAAATATGATTGTTAAGTTTTAAATGCTAAATCTGATAATTAAAAGTTTCTTATACTATGTCCATTATGCTATCAAGACCATCAAATTAAATAGTCCTAATAGTGGAACATTACTGTAATAAGTTATATCAAAAATATTTACATAAATGTAAAAGTTTTAGAGTTTAACTAGCAATTTGAATGCTAACTTAAAAACCATAGCCAGGGCTGCCAGAGTATACTGCGTTAGTTTATATGGTAGTTCAGAAGTTGAAGACAAGTTCAGACTTCATAAATTAATGATGATGGTTCCAAAGGTCATCAATGTCAAAATCAAATTCTATTTATGCATGGATATTTTCACAGTTTGAATCGACTGTAAAAACATCAGATGGCATACTCCACAGGGTGCTTCGGTGAAATACTAGTGTAATAGTCACTTTCATTGAACCGGCTGTGACATTAGTACCTATACTGCGGTTCAAATTATGTTGTAGGTGAACCCTGGCAGCCATAGGAACATTAGTGATGATACTACAATCTCTCATACAGAGTTGTCGATCCTTACAGTGATCTATATCTCTGTAAACGTCTCAGGTTTTACAAGATTCTTGTAAAATAGTAATATAATTTAGATTTTGTATCGCAAGCGTAATTCGTCTTTTATATATGTTATCTTAAAGTTTTACGTGAAATAGAATTTTATTATAGGCGAAATCCAATTTTTAAAGAGTTATATTTACAAGAACTATTTTCTTGTGAAATGTCTTCCTATTCTGAGTAATTTGGCTTTTTTACTCATCCGCTAAAATGTCAACAATAGATGATATTGATAAAAATTATGACAAAAATTTAGTGCTAAGGGACTGTCAACGACAAACCTTTGAACAGCTACAAGACAAGAAAGGTGATCTGTTAGTTAGTTTGTCTGTTGCGTATGGAAAAAATTCAAAAATTGTCACATGATCGTTTGAACGATCACGTGTTTGGGACTACTTTCGAGACGTTAACAGAGATAGAGATCACTGTAAGGATCGACAACTCTGTATGAGAGATTGATGATACTATATACTATAACATACCTGTTTACTTCTGTTACCTTTAGCTAACATAATCATACTGCCACCAGCAGCTTGGAACATATCAACATAACTATCCATACGTCCAGCAGTAGTAGGTCCAAATGATCCACTGGCATAACCCTAATATTATACAAACATAGAATATAATTATATGCCACCAAGTAAAAACAACATCACAAACAAGAGCAGTCCATGGACAACGCCCTCGACTATTTGGGGTATTTGTGTATACGACAGCAACAACCAATCAAAACTCATGCTAGAGCTATGCAACTTGGTATTTGACATCAATTAGTAACCCTGTTGACATGCGTGAAGTTTTAAGTAAATCCCTTCAGGAGATTTTAAAAAATAAAATGATGCACCAAAAAACTTAACTACAAAATTAAGTATTAGAAGACCATAATCCAGTTAAAATTCATGCTAGAGTTATGCAACTTGGTATTTGACATCAATTAGTAACCCTGTTGACATGCGTGAAGTTTTAAGTAAATCCCTTCAGGAGATTTTAAAAAATAAAATGATGCACCAAAAAACTTAACTACAAAATTAAGTATTAGAAGACCATAATCCAGTTAAAATTCATGCTAGAGTTATGCAACTTGGTATTTGACATCAATTAGTGACCCTGTAGACATGTGTGAAGTTTCAAGTAAATCCCTTCAGGAGTTTCAAAAATAAAATGTTGCGCCTAAAAACTTAACCAAGAAATTTCTAAGTACAAAAGGGCCATAATTCAGTCCAAATTCATCCAGGAGTTATGTAACTTAGTATTTGACCTCCAATGGTAACCCCGTAAACACAAATGAAGTTTTAAGTGAATCCCTCCAGTACTTGCAAAGATATAAAAGCTACAAAAATGATGCACCTAAAAACTTAACCAAGAAGTGTTACGCCAACGCCGACGCACAGCTGATTAGGATAGCCCCACTATTCTTTGAATAGTCGAGCTGAAAATGCCAGAACCATTCACTAAGTAAGTCACAAATTATTAGCTTCTTGTCTACAAGTATAGCTGCGACCTTGATCACTAAATTACATTACCTATTTTAGTCTACCCTCCACAAGGCTCGATAGGGATCGACCTGTAAAGTGATGCATCAAACAACATACACAAAAAGTTTCACAGGCAGATAGCATTATCGCTTATTAATAGAGTGGGTAGACAATGTTCTTTTTTATAAAAAGAAACTTTGATAGAATGTTCATTAAAACTGGAATAAAACCATGTAATTTTGATTGTCCATTGAAAAGAAGTTAATGCTTGTAGAACGTGGTCATTCAAGGGAGGGAACAATGTATTTCTAATATATTGTGCGTAAAGTTTGACCCCGACCTGACCTTTATGCAAGAATATTCATAACATTGAATACGAATGTAGTATTAATGCTCGATATACTCTGGTTGTGAGGATTACGTGTTGAAATTTAACAAATAAACATACTACTACAATTTTACAATCGCTGCCAAAGTGTAGAATAGGGGTGGTTCTGATTTTCGTTGGGATATGTGTAGATAATTATTAGATTCAAATGTGTAATGTCAGCTCGGGGTTAAACTTTACGCACTTTACCTCAGGTGTTTTGGCTGGTCCAGCATAATATACGGGATGATTCTTAAAGTATTCTGGTAAACCTTGGCCACTTTCTAATCTTTCTTGTAATTTAGCATGAGCTATATCTCTAGCTACAATGAGGGTACCGTTTAAACTTAGTCTGGTTCTAATTGGATAATTGTTTAACAATGATAGCACCTCTGACATTGGTTTGTTTAAATCAACCTGAAAATAAACAAGTATCATAGTTTTCTAGGTATATCAATTAAATAATAATAATGTTCAAAAAAAAATATGTAAAAAAATCAGGAAAAAAAGTAAAAGTGAGTTTGCAAGAGATGGAGGATCAATTTGGTGGAAAATCAAACCATTTTATATTGTACACAACATAAACAAATGGGCACCATTTTGAAAAAAGAATCAGGGTTTTTCCACATTTTCTCCTTTATTTAACATATACATGTTTTTCCCTTTCTTCTTTTTTCTTTTTATTATGTATGTTTGTTTGTTTGTTTGTTTGTTTGTTTCTTCTTTTTCAAACTGCACGTATTGTATTGGCAAAAAACTTGTATGTTTGTGCTGAATGAACTTGAACTTGTTCACAAAGACCCTAGTCTTTATCTTTCTTGAAAAGAAGATTTTACAAAGAACTAGTAGTGTATGCACATAATCTGGTCAAGGGCTAATCTTTATATCTCATCTCTAGTCCAGTATTCCAGTGATATATAAGTTGAATGACTATTTTCTCTCAACACAATTTTTTGAAATTCTAGGAAATTTGAGGAAGATCTTCTGTGTTGATAATCCTAAAATGACAAAAAAACATTCAAATCTGCATTTCCTTAAATCTTCCATGCTACGATTTCTCGGAATTACAGTTTTTGAAGTCAATAGACAGTCTAGTGCCACTATGAAACATTGTAATTCAGCCCCAGACAAGTAGTAATATCTTCAGTTACCTGTACGACTTCACTACCAAGATCTTTATCATCAACTTCAGGTAAATATTTATCAGGATTAGTTTCTAGTTGTTCTAAAAACACACCATCTTCTGTAATCTTACCAACAATCTATAATACAAGGAGAAAATTGTAATATTTTTGTTAGTTCAAATGGATGGGTCAAGTCAAAACTAACCTATATCCTTCTTTATTAACATACAATTACAGCTGTCCTACATTGTTTTCTTCAGCCATTTACTGTAAACAGTGTACAGTATAACATCTGCAGAGTGGCCCTCTACAGAACAAATTCTGTGCACAACAACAGCTTTTGATATTTCCCTTATGTGTATAGTATATTTTTTCTCAACCGTCAAAGTTTGAATAATTTCACGGTGACTGAATACACACTATCACAGAATCACGAGTGTAAGATAAAGAGTACGAAGTCACCGTGAAATTATTCATGTTTTGACAGTTGAGAAAAAACAAACTATAATATTAATTGATTTAACCTCTGAAGGGCAAACAACCTTTAAACAGCAACCTATTTTAGTCCGTCCCAATGGGAATTGTTTAAGAGAGGTTGTACTGCATGTTGATTTGTCCAAATTTATGTCAACAAGATCTGTAATAAATGAGGTGTTTACCATTCCACATATTCCTAAGATGTTGGTGTCAATCAAAACAGCAAAGCCTTAGGTATGCCTGCATGTATACATCAGTGAAATAGAATAACTTATAGTGGAAAAACTGATTACTTATTAAACTTGGGTAAAAGCTTTCATTTTCTAAAGAATATACCTTGTCTGTATTTTGAGTTTTGACTTGGAACCTTTCAGGCTGTTTTTGCTTCTTGAGGGGCAGAAAAAACTCTAAACAAACATTTACATAAAAAAACTAACAGGCTCGGCATTAAAGGTCATCCGATTGCCCCGAATGAACTATATTTGAACCCGGGTCAATTGCGCAGTTGGTGGCGCGCGGGATTTGGAATCTCATGCCCTAGGGGGTGCAGGTTCGAATCCCACCCGGGGAGGTTATACCCTTCCATGAAAATTTGACAATAATGTCGATTTTCCTCCATTGATTAGATAATATAGAGAAGTTTCCGGCCTTGTGGAAGGGTAGGTGAGTACTGGTTATAGACAGTGGTCTAGGAAAGCTAGATTAGGTGCGCTGGACGCCATGAAATGACCTAAATTGTGTTGATATGGTGTTAACTCCAATAAAAAAGTAAAATAAATAAGAGTTATATTTAGTTAGGACAATTTATTATTGCTAGTAAAGATTTGGCTAGGGCAAGTGAAATGTAAAGCTGGGCAGCATATTATCAAAAATCTTACGATAATTTCACAATACAATAAAGAAGGATTTACGACTAAAATCGGTCATAAGAGGCTTGATAACACGGGCTCCCGGTTGTCAAGCCGGGCAACCTACATTAAAATTTTATGTCAAACCCTGAACTAACCTGTCTGTCAGCAGAACATGACACTCCGATACCGACAGGACAAGATGCACCATGACGTGGCAACCTTACAACTCTAACATCATGACAGAAATATTTCCCACCAAATTGAGCACCTATACCCATACGTTGTGTCAGAGCATGTATCTCTTCTTCTAGAACTAGATCTCTAAATGCTCTCCCATGTTCATTACCTAGGATACAATGATGTTTACATATATATTACATGTAACATTACAATGGAGAACACATGTATATAAAAGACATCAAGTTTAATTTCTATATTTTATTCAGGACATACATTGGTAGCAAAATGGTATAAATATAGGGACCTTTCTTCTAAAATTAAAAAAAAAAATTGACTTAAAATCACAAAAAAATGCATGTTTTTGTACCAAGACAGTTATTGTTTGTTCTTAAACATTTTGTGTAAAGTTTGTGCACCCTAGAACCTGGTTTAAAACTTCATTGACGCTATGCAGAGGTATTTTTTAACTAATTAAAGTATAGCAAGAAATAATCGTATCGTTGAAATAAAATTTGTCGCGATTTTGGATAAATGTTATTATTCTTAGGTCTAGATTTTGCCGGGCAGTCGGTCCTGTGGATCAGCGCAAATCGACGGACCTTCTAGATTTTTATCAGATATGTCCGTCAGTCTGCCATGTTTCGCAGTGACTGCCTGCATATGTACCCCATTTGGTTCTTGCTTTTTTGTTATTTTTTGTGGTGTCCTTTTTACAACAAAAAGTCTGAAAAAAATCTCCATCTTGGCTGATTAACAGTGTGGTAGGTCTGTGTTTTAGTACAACTGCTGTTCCTTATATGGTGCTTCCACCTTTTTCTACATATAGTTGAATAACTACTTACCAGAAGTGGGTAATGTATCTAGATATTTTGTTGATGCTAACTTTACAGTTTTCAAGTTAAATTCTGCTGAAGTTCCACCAACAACAAACGCTAGATGATATGGTGGACAGGCTGCTGTACCTAATGTCTGAATAACATAAATAAAACATGTATACATACATACAGTACCCACCAAAAGTTTGGAGACATTTTAACAAAGTAAGCTTACTACATATAGTACCCACCAAAAGTTTGGAGACATTTTAACAAAGTAAGCTTACTACATATAGTACCCACCAAAAGTTTGGAGACATTTTAACAGAGTAAGCTTACTACATACAGTACCCACCAAAAGTTTGGAGACATTTTAACAGAGTAAGCTTACTACATATAGTACCCACCAAAAGTTTGGAGATATTTTAACAGAGTAAGCCTACTACATACAGTACCCACCAAAAGTTTGGAGATATTTTAACAGAGTAAGCCTACTACATATAGGTTTTATTAAACATTTTATTGCCATTTATTTTTTAAATGCTTTTTAGTTTTTTCTATTTCTTTTGTTATGGTACTATTTGTAGTTGAGATTAACACAGTGGCCTGAAATCTATTTTATAGAAAATAATTACATTAAATTTGGTTTTGGAGGCTTTGAAATATCAGATGCTGAATCTTACAAATATGATGATTTAACGAAATTTGTTTTCATTTAATCACCAACCATATTAAATATATCCAAAAATAATCGTTCTATCATAAACAATCAATGAAATTTAAAGAATTGATTAAATTTCCTTTGTCTCCAAACTTTTGGTAGGTAATGTGTATGTATGTATATACAGACAAGTGACAATTTACGGGGTCTCCATATAAAACCCCTGTTGAGAGGTATTATCTACTTAAGCTTGGATTGACCTTATCTTAATTGATATATCAATATATATAATGCCCAAACGCCAGAACAGTATGATATGAACCTTTATATAAATATAGTCTGTTGAACATATAAAAGGTATTGTATAGGTATACCCAGTATGAAATACCCCATAAAAATTCTGGGGTCTATAAAAAGTCTTTTTAAAATGTATGTTGCGCAAACCAAAATAGTTGTGTCCCCTACCCCTCCTACATCATTTTAAACATGTTTAATCTGCGAGTTCCTATGTAGGCCCCGATATAATGGAGTACCCCACAGCAGAGTTTTTATTTATACAAAAACCCCATAAATGACATAAATACTGGTATATACGAAGGCTAACATCAATAACTGCTAGATTTGAGAAAACTGAAAAATATCACTTTGTAACTTCTAAGCTCACAAGCTAAGATATAAATCAATATTACAACATTAAACAAGCATTGACAACATATCAGCATCAAAACATTCAACAGAAAGAAGTTTAGAGTTTAAAACAAAAATATATACAGTATCTGAGTGACTTATTTCATTGCATTAGAAACTTTCTGACACACATATGACTGATTTATTTAAGTTACAACAAAATCTTGAGACTTCAACATGGATACAAGTATCATCTATGACTAACCCTGACATATATTTAGATCAAAGCACTGGAGTGCTGGAGGAACGATGTCCTGTACTTATTTATTAAATAAGAATATAATTACATATGTCAAAATATCAAACTTATGCAGCAATATTATCGATAAAATAATGTATTAAGTATCAGTTGATAGAATATAACAAGAGCAGTTCAAGGCCAGCACTAGACTTTTCGAGTGTTTTGTTCATGGCAAGGTTTATCTTACTTCATCAAACAAAATAAATCAGTCAAAGAGTAATAACCAATTCATATAAATATAAAAAAGGCATAACTTCTTTAACATAAATCCATAGTAACTCCGAGTTTATGATACAGCAAGAAGGTGGGTTTTATAGCGCCACCTGATGTTAGGCAAAGCTAGATAATATACATTTGTGAATGACTTTAACAACCTACAACACAAGCTGGCATTGTTTTTTATTATAATGAGATGTTAATGAGTGTCACACTTGAAGAACGCCTCTTTGTCTATGTTGAAAGTTGTTGAAGCGTGAAAAGAGTAATTTTATTGGTACGATGTTTAGACATGGTTCCAAAAAGTATGGTTCAACCCTTACTGAGATCCCAAAATCTATGATCGTTGAACCAAAAGAATTAACAAAAACTTACATACAATTTAATTTAACACTCTGATCCTTATTCTACGAATATTTCAATTAATTCATCTGTGTGAAATTATCATGTTTCGTATATTTCTATGTAAATGATATTAAAACAGAAGTCAACCTACCTTAATTTTTTCATCAACAAACTTCAACAATTTTTCAGGATTCAACAAAGCTTTAGTTTGTTGATAAAGGAAGGTTTTATTAGCTGAACCACCACCTTTGGCAAGAAACAGAAAGTCATACTGATTTCCAGACTGTGAGTAGATCTCTATTTGTGCTGGTAAATTAGTTTTTGTGTTTACTTCTTTATACATGTCTAATGGTGAAACCTGAAATGGTAAATTTTGTTTATATAGAATTTTTTTTATAAATTTCTTTTCAAATTATCAACAACTGAAGAGGTTGGTCTTCTCTCTCCTGACATCTTAAATTTAAGGATTAATAGACTACATCTGGAATTCAAATATTGGGTTTTCCCCTCTGGTACAAACAAAGTTTCACCATTACAATGAAAACACATGTACAAAAACAATAGGATTTAATCCATAGTTAGTGCTACTTAGCAATAATGTGTAGAAAACTTTGTTTGTACCAGCTGTGCACGGACGGAAAAACCCATAAATTTGAATTCCGGATTAGGTCTATTCCATTGCACAGAAGAATACTTATATATTTATCCAATATTTTGACCGAGTCTCAGTCATCATCAAGGTCGTGATAATTGATCAATTGGTATATTATGACTTACCAGCAGGAAAGTATCATACTAGGGTGATAGCTCTAGACCTTCACCTTAGTTCAATTGTGGATTATTTCAACAGTTTAAGGATGGCAGAACTTCAACTTTTAATAATGAAATGGACATACAATCTATGAGTCTTGTCTTTCTATGGAGGGTTGAATGCCATAGCAACACATTATAATAGTCGTAATATGGCGGTTATTCGACCTATATACTCTTCCTCCAATGAGTAAATCTTTGGATTTAACTGTTAACCAGTTACTTGGGGCACACTTCTTCTGTCAGTGACAGACAACTGCCCTACATGATTTAGAACCAGTGATAGAAGGCAGAATGGCTGTAGAAAATATTTCATGGTCAAACTCCACATATGTATATTCCACCAGGGAATGTCAGCTTTATAAAGTAACCTACCTGAGAATATCTCAGATTTTTTGTAGTATATGTATTATATATTCCTTTTGATATTGACTCAGCATCATTACCTTCAGTCCATACATATTGTCCTTTCTTACCTACAATGAAGTATAGTAAATAAATCTACATTAATACATGTACAATGTATATGTTATTTATTTGAGTTAACGCCGTGTCAACACAATTTAGGTCATTTCACTGCGTCCAGCGCACCTAACCTAGCTTTCCTGGACCATTGTCTAAAACCAGTACTCACCTACCCTTCCACAAGGTCGGAAACTTCTCCATATTATCTAATCAATGGAGGAAAATCGACATTATTGTCAAATTTTCATGGAAGGGTATAACCTCCCCGGGTGGGATTCGAACCCTCACCCCCACGGGCACGAGATTCCAAATCCCTGCACACTACCAACTGCGCTATCGACCCAGGTTACAATGTATATGTAAGATCTGAGGAGATTTTATTGGGAAAAAGTAAATGCAGCCATTGAAATCAACCAACACAAACCATCTCTGAGAGACTGGAGCTACCACAGGTTTATATTTGACTTCTAGTATCATGTGACCCTTTACTGGTCATGTGATCACTATCAGTCAAATGAAGAAGGTGACTAAAATAAATGCCACCAAAAATGTCAAGGTAATAAAATAAAAAAGATTCGCTCTGAGTAGAAGGAAATTACTCTCAAAACCCTGAGTAAACATTCGATGAGTCAGATTATGGGACGTCACAATTATCATTCAAAATGGATTTAAATCTGACCGTATTTACATAAAAAAGTATTGATACTCCAAATTCAACAACAATTAGTTTGTCCACATATGATCTAGTTATGTTACAATAATAAGCTTTAATTGTGGTAAAATTACTTGGGGTATGCATGATCAGTTTTTCTCCAAATTTTATTAGTCCAAGAACTATTGGAGGGCAAAATAAACAAGAGCTGTCAGAGGAGACAGCATGCTCCACTAAGTAAGTATTTGTCACATTAGATGTAGTTGATGATAAGGAGCATATATATTTTAAAATTTGGAAATATAACCTTAACAAATTTAAAGTAAATAAATAAATAAAAAAAAATAAAGAAAATTTTAAGTTCATGGAGGACAATTTTGAAAAAAAAGTATTTGTAGTTATGAACCTTGTCACATGAGATGTGGATGATAATAAGGAACATATATTTAAAGTTTGAAGTCAATACCTAAATAAATAAAATAGTTGCAGTAAAAACAAATATTTTTTAAAGAAAAGTTCAAGGGGGATAATTCTGAAAAAAAGGTATAAGGAGTTATGAACCTTGTCACATGAGATGAGTTTCACAATAAGGAACATATATTTAAAGTTTGAAGTTGATACCTTAAGAAATAAAACAGTTTTAGTAAAAATTATTTTACTGCACAAAAACTTTAATCAGAAATGTGGACGTGGACGTGGATACGGACGCCGACGCTAGGGCGAGTAGGAGAGCTCTCCACTTACTTCGTAAAGTTGAGCTAAAAACCAGCTCAGACAGGATCAGAATTTTTTTCACTAAAATATTATAAACCATATTTACCCATACAAATAGCAGTGCCAGTGTCTTGACATCCAGGTAATATCATGTTAGCAGCAATACTTGCATTCTTTAATAATTCTAAAGCTACAAACTTATCATTACTAGATGATTCTGGATCTTTTAGAATGTTTGACAGTTGCTACAAGTAAAACAATGCAGAAGTAACAAGTTTTGTTTAAGGCCACAACAAATTGATCATATGTTCTATGGATTCGCTCGCACCTTAATTTTGCCGGATTTTTACAAAAAAAAATATTTTTATTCCCTCGCTCGCTCATAAAAATTTGGTCAAACCGCTATATAAAACAACTGAATTAAGATTTTTTTTAAAAAAATTTCTTCACTCGCTTGCCCCATTTTTTTTCTAGAAAAATCTGTAGAACATATGATCAACTTGTTGTGGCCTAAGACTCTGCTTTATGTACAGAAGCAACACTTTGAATTCCACAGGAATACCAAAACTTCAAATGAGTCATATTATTACCAGTATGTTCATAAATGTTTAGAAAAGTCTTGAGTTTATCAGACAACCAGCATGATAAAATGAATTGTTCAATTTGGTTGACAATTTTGAGCATGTCTTATAATATAGTGAAGTTTGTTCAAAGAAACCCCCGCATTACTATTTGTTAGAGCACACTTTTGTAGGATGTAGGTCAGTTAGACAATTTCTTCCAATAAAAAGTACTTGCCCTAATACATTTGTCACCCACAAATGGAAAACAAACTCGGAATGGTTGATGTTACATAATTTTGCACACACAAAATAATCTAGTCAATTGAAAAAAAATAAAGATTTTTTTGTGAAATTTTTGTCATTTTTGCCATTATTAAAAGGCAGATTTTTTATCCTATTTAGTGGCAAAAAGTCACAGAGTTATGAGAATGAATTCTTCAGACAAGAGTCATATGAGTTTGTCAGTTCACCTATTCATAGTTTATGGAAAGAACCAGTAATAAACCTTTCATATCCTCCATTAGCAGCAGGCTACTATTTAGCATAAAAGTCATGTTCAATAACTTGACCTGAAACCATGATCCCCAACAGTGTGAAGTAAATAATGTTGTGAAATCAGTGACTCTATGACTATGACTAACTAACTTACTTGTAAATGTGCAGGTCTAAGTAAATGAGCTATATCAATCATAGCTTGTTCTGATATCATTGTCAATGCCTCGGGTTCAACTTGTAGACATTTCTTACCTTTAACATCAAATGTTGATACATAGTCACCTAAAAATATAAAAATAGGCCTACAATGCACAAATCAAATAACATCAAGACATGGTCAAGAAACCCATCCGCAAGAAAGCCCTTTCAGAACACCTAAAAAGTAAAATTCAAGTACACTGGGCCATTGGCACATTCCAAACAAACAACAATTGCGATATTTAAATGCTTGTAACACACATATCATTAGGGGTTTTTCCCCTAAAATATCTTGCAACAAAAGTAAACTCTATAAACATGTAGTAGAGAGTCTGAACTATGAAGATTAAAATAAATACATCAAAATGTTAAGAGGTAACAAATACTCTGCATTATAAAAGTCATGTATAGGAAAGCAGAATAGATTTTTAGGAATCATTTCTGCTGATAAAGATTCTTACATAATGCAGCCAAACAGCCATTATAAATACATTGTTATAATAGAAGAATATAAAAACAGCTAGTTTTTACCAGTTAGTTTTTTCCACTGTATATCAGGTTTTCGTTCCAGTTCTAAAATATCTTGATAGAAGAAAGGAGCAGCATTAGATGCAGGAACCTTGGCTTGTTTCTGTATAGAAGTTCTCAATCGTTGAGATATATTGAACAACAAGCGAGATTTCTGAGGAAACATGATACCTGAAATAGTACTGAAATAGTCAGAACTTATAAATACTTAAATGTTCATTTATCAACATTATTAACATTCATTAACATGTATTTCGGAAAATCTGGTAGATTTCGGGAAATCCAGTGTATTTCCGTAAATATTTACATGGAGCATATTTATTAGGCAGTGGCTAGAGTTACGGTACTGTAACTCTAGACCTAGTTTCTAGAGTTACGGAAGTTCCCTAACTGTAGACAACCCTTGCAAGGGTAGGCTAGAGTTATGGAAGTCAAATAACATGCATATGATTCAACCTTTAAACATCAGAAAACGTGTTTATATCCTTTATTACTCGAAAGAAACAAATATTTACCGACGTGACTTATCCTATTGTAATTACACGCGCCATTTTGGGTATTACTAATAAACTTACCGGATGTTTAATATACGGCGATATGACAAACGTTGTCATCTTCAAAGTGTCACATGTACTAAGTTTACTTAAGCAATAAGTTATAAAGTTGGATTATAATTTGGACTAAATATGTATAATTTTGGACAGAATTTAAAGCAAATATTTATTGCATGACTGTCACGTGGTTGTTAAAAATAGATGCAAAAAATTCTCACGCCTGTAATTTCAAAATGTCGAAATGCAAAGTTGTTTGACAGATTTGCATTAGTTAGATAATAGAAAATTAACAAAAATAATAGTAAACATTGATCTTTTTAAACGTATATCTCTGATCTTTTAACTGTAAACATAGAGCAACTTATTGAACTTAAATACAAAGTGTAGCCACGCTATATATGACTTCATACAAGGTTGCATTCGTCACTAATATGATCATACCATTTAAGGCGTTGTTTACCGTTCAACCAATGAAAATGCGTATAAAGTTTTTCAGCAAAATTGAAATTTGATAAACTTTCATTGGACGTTCAAAGGTTCATAGAAAAGGTCAATATCATAAATCGACACGTTTTAAGGCAGCGGGTGAATGTAATCACTGAGCTGCGAAGGGAGCATACAATATCATATACTCTCTGAGAAATAATTGTTTCCTAACCAATATATAGTTGTCTATTATAAAACTATACACTTATAGTGGGGTTTGCTATGGGCACGTTCTGCAAGGAAATCGCTAGCTAGCGCTTCGTCCTCTGGTACCCTCGATTTGGTGTCACATAGTAAATACCTTTGGTGCAAGAAAGGTACCAGAGGACGAATCGCTATCTAGTGATTTCCATGCGGAATGTGCCCTATATTCTTTGGGGTTTCTTTGGTGTTTTAAGTTCTTTGGGGTTACGGCTATGGATATAACTTGTTTCAAGTGAAATTAAACAATAAAATATGATATTCTAACCAATATATAGTTGTATATTATAATACTATACAATTATTGTGGGTTTTGCTATATTCTTTGGGGTTTTCAAAGTTCTTTGGGGTGTTTTAAGTTCGTTGGGGTGTTTCGACGGACCCGCCTATTTATTATCTATTTATTCCTATATTTTAACATTGCATACATTCATCAGAGTGGGTCTTTTTTCTCTCTTTTCACTATCCTTTCCATTTTTCCTCTTGCGCACCATTGAATAATTGTCAATCTGAGACAGATCAATGATACAATGTAGATGTAGATATGCAGGGCAGAGCAATCAATTTATCGTGTTCAACCTTTCAAGCTTTGTATCCTTCAAAAAGACATGTTCATTCATAACATGATGTTATTTTATTTTTAAAAGAGCTGGTTCAATGATCTTCTTTTTAATTAAAAAAATATAGTTGATTGTTCGCATCGAAAGTAAACACAATAAATAAAGTCATGATATGTATTTGTCCGAAATATCCACATCCGAATTTATAACTACTTTGAAGGAGAAAACCAAGTCAACAACTGGGAGTGAAGTAATACGATAATGCAATTTATTCATAGTAAATTTTACAGATAAAGATTACCTTGTGAAGCGAAATAATGCAAAACAACAGGCTTAAGAAAAAGCCGGCCAAGGTTGTCTATGTTTTGATTAAATCGTTTAACCAAGGTGAAGGTCACCAAGGGAAGTAACTCGTTCTAGACAAAAATATTTCTACTTTCGGTTTCGTTATATAGGTCATAAAATGTTGAACAGAAGAGCTTGAGATTTTGTTATAATCTGACCATAGACTTGAGGCAAGTATGGCGTTTTATTATGAATAATTTATAGCATACGGTATACGTCTGATTTGTTTATTTTATTTTGAATTTCATTGCCATTGGTTACATGCATTCGTGATTCACCTGTTCACAGACAAAATTTGTTTCTTTTGATTTGATACCTCCCACTACATGTATAAGAAATTGACAAAATCACTTTAATTCTACCACTAATACTATATGTTACTAAACTTTAGTTATATTTTTCATTTATTGCCCTAACCTGTCTCGAGCACTAGTGACCACAGGTATCGGACAAATTTTCCTAGGACCCTACATGTATAAGAGGGTCCTTGAATATAAATAAGATATAAGATAATAATACTATGTGTTGCTATCATGCTATGGCATCAAACCCAAACAAAAGAAAAACAATAAATTTTTATTTGGAACCTACAATTTAAAAATCAATTCCTGCTTTTAAACTTATCTACATGTAGAAAAGTTATTAGGATTTAAGACTTTAAGTAACAATGATAAACTGGTAATAAATAATTAGTATGAAAATTCATTTGCTTTATTTAATTGTTCTGAAATAAGTGTTAAAAATTTAAGCCACTGAGTTTGCACATATAACTTTCTCTGCAAATGTTTTAAAAATGATAACTTGTCGTCTATAACCACTCCAATGTCTTTTCAGTATCATTGATTTCCATGTACAGCAATTCTGGTATATGTGTTCAGTTTCAGTGGGATTTTCCCAAAAACGTTTTAAGATAAAATCACCATTAGTCAAAAGTAGAAAACATTTTTATTATCCTTTAGAATTTGAAAATTAAATTTATGAAATAATTGAAATTGACGTTCAATAATATTTTTCTGTAAGAATTTTTGTGAAGAGGCTGGCTGTTTATTACTGTTTCCGATTTTCATAGTTTTACTATTGTCTGGATGTCTATAACTGTAAGTGCATTAATAATCAAACAATTGAGTTTTATAGGACTTAATATTTCTCTCAACCAAAAGAACATATTAATAATAATATTATTAACTTTTAGGGCAGTCACGATATACTGGTATACCAGTATATTACAATATGCAGCTGCGGCAATTTGTACCCCGGTGCGAATTTTATGTACGGGTATTTAGCGGTACTTTTTAATTTCATTGAAAAATTCTTCCCTTCGCCAAATAAAAATAGCGAAATGACAGTTTTCCATGGTTCATTCGATTAAAGCTTAAGTTCTTCTTCTTCTTCTTCTAGTTCTCCTACAACCTCAGGCCGGCCACAGCGATGAAGGCTGCTGTCTTCTTCAGGTCCTCCATCGCGCCGTACAGTTTGCTTCTTATCTGGGTCTCCACTGGCCACACCGCTCTTCTCTGTTGTTCTAGGAGAGGACAATTTTGTAGAAGGTGTACAGCAGTTTGATTGTCATTCCCATAGGAGCACTTAGGAGAGGCAGCTAGTTTCAGTTTAAACATATGGGCGTTCAGCCTGTTATGACCTGTGCGGAGCCTGAAGATGGTCACTTGCTCCTTCCTGTCTAGGTAGTGGTAGTCATCCTTGTCTGACTGGGGCCTCATTGCTGCTTTAATGGTTGTCACTTTCTCCTTGTAGCTGATGTGGTTTACAGGCTGATCACACTCCGCTCCTAATTTTGCCAGTTCATCTGCCTTCTCATTTCCAGGGATGCCACAATGTGCGGGGATCCACTGGAGTGCTATTTTTCTGGTTTGGGACATACGGGATAGCACTTTTGATAGATCAGGCAGCTGGTGGTGTTCTAGGGCCTGTAGCACCAACAGAGCATCAGTTAGTATGACAATCTGCGGGCAGTCCTCTGGAAACTCTTCAATCACTCTCAGAGCTGTCATGATGGCCTCATATTCAGCTTTGTAGTTGGTACAGTTTTCCCTGTAGCTACACTAACTGATTCACTTCTACCGGTAGTGTGTTGGATGTAGATGCCAGCTCCTCCATCTTTGATAGCTGCTGTAGCTGAGCCATCTGTATATATATGGGTCCATGACTCAGGGGGATACTCATCATCCATCATATCAAGAGTGAGCGCTTTTTTGGTGACATCATCCTTTATACATGTATGTTGTAGTTGTGGTACAGTTGTACTGATACTGATGTTGGACAGTTCTTGTTTCCATGGAGTTGGCAGGTCAGACCTATCAAAAGACATGATTGAAGGACCAAGATTTTCTGCGTTAGTCTTGGTCAGTTTCTTGGCCTCATGTACAAAGCTTTCTCTGCGTAGACAACTCTTTGTCAGCCCCTGCAGCTTTTGTGCCATTGGGTGGTCTGGCAGGAACTCATACTTGTTGGCTTACACAAGTGCTTTGGCATCTCTTCTGTGGCTGAGTGGTGGAATGGTGGTGAGGTTTTCCATAGCCTAAATTGGTGTGGATTTCATAGCTCCTGTGATCACTCGTAAGGCTTGGGTTCGGACCTTGTCAAGCACACTCTGATTTGTCTTTGACGTTGTCATCCAAGCTGGGGATCCATATTCTAGATGAGGCCTGATAGTTCCTTGGTAAACTTTCTTTAGTATATCCTCATTCGCTCCCCAGCTGGTGCCCGCCAGTTTCCGAAGAAAAGCTAGCTTTTTCCTAGCCTTGGTTTCAGCGTGTGCTATATGGGGCTTCCATGTTAGCCGTTTGTCGTAGGTCACACCGAGGTAGGTAGCCTCTTCCACTTCATTAAGAGGTGCGCTGCTGACTTTGATGGTTCCAGCTTTCTGTTTTGGTGACAGTGTAAACAGGGTCGTACATGACTTGTCTGTATTCACCTGTACACACCACTCCTCTGCCCATGCTGATAGCTGGTCGGCAGCTTGTTGCATCCTGTAGGTGGCAGTCGTGGCATGTTCTTCTGAGCACCATAGGACAAGGTCATCTGCGTAGAGTGCTGCTTTGATACCTTTTGGTAGATCGGACACCAGATCATTTATAAAGATGAGAAAGAGGGTGGGCGACAGGACACCACCTTGAGGGACACCATGTCTCTGTAGGAATTTTCGGCTGGTGGCTCCTCCGGTGCTTACACGTGCTCTTCTGTTAAACAGAAACGACTTGACCCACTTGAACATTGTGCCTTCAATCCCATTCCTCTGTAGCTTGACCAGCAGACCGTCTGTCCATACCTTGTCAAATGCTCTTTAGAGGTCGATCCATGTGACTAGGGTGACCTTTTTTTCTTGAAAGGCATCCTCAATCTCTTGAGCAAGGTATGTTGTTTGATCTTCAGTAGACCTGAATTGCCTGAAACCAGCCTGTTGGTTAGCCAGAAGTTTGTAGTATTCCAGATACCACTTAAGTCGCTGGTTTACAATCCTCTCCATTGTCTTACATACAACACTGGTGAGACTGATGGGGCGATAGCTTGATGCTTTACTTCGATCCTTGCCTGCTTTATGTATGGGGATCATGGTCGCCTCTCTCCATATTTGTGGGAGTTGTCCTTCTCTCCAAGTGAGGTTGTATATGTCCAGGAGTTTGCCCATTGCGCAGAAGCCTAAGTGTGTTAGCATCTCATTTGTGATGCCATCTGGACCTGGTGACTTCTTAGATTTAAGCTGTCGTAGAGCAGCATGACGTTCACTTAGGGTGAGGTCTTTCTCCATGACTTCTTCCTTGGCTTTCCCTGTCGTTCTCTCTCTTTCCTCTCTTCTGACCTCTCTCAGTCTTTCCCTGCTGATGTGGATGTTGCTTACATCCTCGTAGTTGTCAGCGAATTTGTTTGCTGCCTGTTTACCTGTCAGCAGGTAATCACCCTCTATCAAGATAGTTGTGCCTCTTTCACTACCTGCTTCATCATTCATCTGTTTGGTGAGCTTCCACAACTTAGTGCCATCCTTTTCCAGGTTAAAAGATGCTGTTTTCTCTCTCCAGGATGTTCGCCTGACCTGAATCTTGTCTTTCAGGAACTTGGCCTTGGCTTGTTGCAGTTTGTTGTTGTTGTCAAGGTAAGGGTTAGTTTCTGCCTCCCTCCTGGCTTCTGACAAACTATTCTGGAGGCCTTCCAAGTTCTCATTCCAGTATGGCTTGTAATTCTTCCTGGCACCTCGAGGTATGCATTTACGGGCAGCTTTCAGAATGGCAGCGTTGAAGTCTTTAATGACTCTGTTGACGTCTCTGCCATCTACTCTAATGTCTCTGCAGAGATCATCAGTGAGTTGTCTGTATGAGCTTCAGTCCGCCTTCTTGTAGTTCCATCGAGGGAAATTGGACTCTGGGCTGACCTTGCACTGTATGGTGAGGTAAACTGGGCGATGGTCGCTACCGCCTAACTGTTCACCTACTTCCCTGGTGACACTGCAGTGAATGTCTTCTGTACAGAAGGCCAGATCAGGTGTGGATGTGGAATGCCAACGTCTGGAATAAGATGTTGGAGGGTCGTCAGGGTCATTTATCAGGATCAGATTGTTTTCGTCCTGCCAGGTCTCAACCTCCTCTCAGCGCCTGTCCATATGGTCGTATCCCCAGCTCTGGGAATGACTGTTGAGGTCACCAACAACAAGGTAATTGGTGTCTTCTGGATCGATAGAGTCAAGGATAGAGTTTTGTCATTTGGTGAGTAGAGGTTTACAACATGCATCACTCTGTCGCTCAGTCTAAGGCACAACATTTGATATTCGGAGTCATCCATGTGCATTCAGGTTTGGGTGGCCCCAATGTTGTTTCTGACCAGTGTAAGAATTCCTCCTTTGCTTCTGCCTTTTCTGGCAAACACTGATAGCCTCTAACCTTGAAGGATTTTGGTTCCTGAAGGTGAGTCTCTTGGATACAGCAGATATGTATGTTCCTTTCATGCAGGATATGTTCTAGCTCTGTCTTTTTATTGAAGAGCCCTTCTGCATTCCAATGCATAACATTCAGTTGTTGCTGCTTTGGTTTCTTCGTGCGGCCAGTAGTTGTTCTTCCTCGTCTCCTGGCTATATGACGAGGTGTGCGACCTCCTGTAGCTTTGGGTGGACTCTGTCGAGGCACAGAGCACGGCACTGCTCCCCCCTGGAGAGTCTTCAAAGGTGCAGCGCCACATCGATGTACTTGGTTAGACATTGTAGATTTGGGTGTATAGTGCACAATACCGTGGTTCGTTCGAAAGCGCCATATAGGCCCGGTATATCCGAC
This sequence comes from Mactra quadrangularis, assembly GCA_025267735.1. Classification (NCBI taxonomy): domain Eukaryota; kingdom Metazoa; phylum Mollusca; class Bivalvia; order Venerida; family Mactridae; genus Mactra; species Mactra quadrangularis. The sequence continues at coordinate 33,236,148 of CM046294.1, read as the reverse complement.
TTCAGCTCTCTAGGTGTTCTGTAGGTGTTACCCCAACCCTTAGCCCTTCCCATGAATGGGTATAGCCGCAAGGCAGCGGAGGTTTGGAATCAGAGTTTTCCTTCTCATTAGAATGGTTGAGTAACGAGCCCATTCTGCCCGAAGCAAGTGGTTATGGCGCCACAGGACCGCCTTCGCCCCTTCTCCTGTCAGTAGAAGCAGGTCCGCCGGACTAGAGACTAGCCACACGTGCAGGCCAGGAGCTGGACTTAAGTTGACAGAGGCTATGTTTTCCGCCAGCCTTGGGAGCATTTTCTAGGTAATGGGAGCTTATCCCCAAGTCCATCCCCGGCATGGTCAACCTTGGAACCCAGCTTAAGTTCTAAGAACTTAAGCGCAATCGAAATGTTCATATTACCCTAAAATGCACCAGTATGCTACAGGCACGTTCCCTACAAAATTTTATAACATACTTCAATACTTAACTGTTGAATAAGTTCTTTTAGACAGAAGTATAATGCAGCTGTGTCTTTGGTTTGCAAAGCAATATATTGTGGTACATATCTCGGTACTGTTCAAGTGCATTGCAATATATCGCAATACACTCCTGGCATATCGTGACAGCCCTATTAACTTTAACTCATTTGTTGAAGTATTGTTTATATTTCTATTTGTATGAGTCTGTTATATGATGACTTAGTATAAAATATACAATTTATATTGTTTTATATCAATATTGTACATGCAATAATTAACTACTGGGATATTTTTATCTGTTGTCAAAAATGTGTCAAAACATTTATTTATAGGAGCAGTGGTTGTACGCACGCTAAGGGGTCGAGAGGTCCTGCGTTTGAATCCCACTAGGGGCACTGCTAATTTCCTTGAGCAAGAAATTTACCTGCGATTGCTTCACTCCTCCCAGGTGTAAATGGGTTCCTGTATGAGTCATGCAGCCGCAGCCGTGGCGTAGTGGTTAGCATGTCTGACTTCGAATCCGGAGATCGCGGGTTCGAATCCCGGTCGCGGCAGGTCATACCCTATACATGAGTTGTCGGCCTCGTGGTAGAGTAAGTTAGTACTGGTGATAGGAAAAGTGTCCAGGAAACCTGTAGTAGGAAGAGCTGGCCGTCGTGTATATGACCTATATATGTGTTGAATGCGACGTAAAAGAAACCAAAAAAAAGTATGAGTCATGCACTATATGCTGTGGCTGCAATCTACACTGTATGTTAACAGTTAATGTGTGACACGGTGAGTAGACTTCAAAAACTTTTATAACCCAGGTAACAAGATAACATCCTTGTTTTTGTTAGATAAGACGACAGGTATGAAATTATTTGAATTGATCAATTTATTAAACATTTATGTCTGGATCATGTAATTGGACAAAAGGTAATCATTTTTTGCATTAATGAATAGTTGTCTTTATCTTTCCTTGATACTCGTAAAGTCTGAGAAAAATCCAATTTGTTAGTAGGTTACATCTGTTACAACCTAAAATGACGTTACGTTATATTGTAGTTAACCCTTGATAATTATGAAACCGGTAGGGTTAAAATATAAGTATTAAACGTCCATTTGGATGATGTTTTTTGTCTTCCTCAGGCTTCTTTGCCTTTTGATTAGCAATTTGTACTAAATTTATTGTATGTATATAAAAAAATCCGGTCCGGTCGATTCTCCAAATTGTACACCACTCTGGGGAAGCGAGGCTTCGGCAGAGTTGCGGTAAACAACAAGGAGGACAGTTGACTTCGGGTTTCCCTGGTATTTCTTATAGTGTTGTCTCACTAACAATCACATACGGGTCTCCACTGTAATAACTAGCAGAGTTAATTAAATATATAACCCGAAGTTGATAAATAATTATTGATTAACTTTGGGGCTCAGAGATTGGGACCTGCGAGTCTGCTGCCAACTGCAGACTGACTTAATTTAACTAGTTTTCTCCTTTTATACTCTTCGAAACAACTATATTCAATGAGCGTCTTACAACTAAGACGTAATAACACGTCCATCGACCAAGATGAACTGACGTCCACTCTCCGTAAACAGATATCCTGTAGAGCGTTGTCGTACAGGCTCTCTACTTTCTCCGTGGAAGGTCACGTCAAGATAAACTTTGTGTCGACCAATCAATGCGTAGCTTTCATCTAGATGAAAACACTATTAAACACATTTTGATTTCGTAATTTCTATTTTTAGACCAAGGTTTGCATGCTTATTTAACAGCAGTATTATTCACAGTCTGTGATTGGGCGGTTCATTCAAAATTGCGTGACGTAGGCGATGTAAACAAGTTAAGTATCATAACAATTTCGTCATGAATATTATGATGAGAAAAGATCACCTGAACGTGACCTTCGTTTGGAAAAGGCTAGATCTAAATTAGCGAGTATGCAAGTGTAAAATTTTAGATCGGGTTTTAATCAGATTGAACTGACGTCACTCTGGTCATTGTTAAAACCCGTACTAAGATACACATGCTCGTAACAATACATATATTGCAGGGCTCAACATTATAGGTTTTTTGACTTCCCCTGACAACCTTTATTTGGGCTCAGGCAACTTGTTTGTGCTAGTAAACATTTGATTTAGGCAAGCATTATATAACAGCTGCTGGTCCAATCTGGCTACCTACTTTGAAAATTAATGTCAAGCCCTGTTTCATAGACTATGTACAAAATTAATCTTGTTTTTTTCAGGATTTAACAAAATGGCTGAAACAGTGGACTCTGGTAGTGTCAGTTTTTCTGATCTTAATATAAGATTTCACAATACAACAAATACAACAGTCTTAGGAAAGGTAAATACAATATAGTATAGAGTTCACAGGTGCTGGACCAAATATTTTCTTTTTATTGTATAGGCTATATTGCAATAAAAAGGAAAAATTGTGACTGGCACCTGTGATAGTCCATAAACATAAAATTGCCGTTAGCGCACCGTACGGGCGCCATGTGATCAAGCTCCGCAAGGACCCGTACAAACTAGCATACCTGTACGGATTGTTACGTTTTTTCCAGGGTCCATGAGATGAGCCATGGATACACGTATCAGTTTCAAAATCAAATTGTGAACACAATCATGGCAAAGTATGGATTAAACTTGCATATCTTCAAGCTACAGCTCCATACGGGTGTGTTATTTTGTGCCACGTGCATACCATCACCTTAATATGCAAGGCTTTCCACGGCCGAGGGCTGTCTGCACGTAAGGGTCCGCAACAAGCCACATTTTTTTGGGACTGAGGCATAACTTTTGAAAGTTATAGTACTGTCCACAAGGTCATACATATTAAACAGACCAGCGGTTACTGAACAGATAAAAATCATAACCAGTATACCCACAATTATAACTTTTATATCAGCTATGGATTAGATACGGAAGTCGGAAATTAATGTTTCTGTGTTATTTTATGACTGTATTTATTTAAACTTCTTATTAATCATTCTTATCTAGCTAACAAAATAACAAATACTGAAATAGTAAAATTTTACTTCCTGATCCATGGCCCACATATGTCTTTTCAACTACAAATGTACATGTATTTATTAAAGTAATTTGTATTCATATTTTATTTGTCATTTTGGTCTTACGCATGTGATTTAAGTTGTTAAAATATCATGTCTTATTTACCCTACCCTTACCGAAGAAATGGCCTTGCTGTGTACTCTTGCAGCGAATATAGAGTGTATGTGCCGTGTACTTGAAACGTACTCATTGCATGACCTTATAGTAGTACACAGGACATACGCAGCATATACACTAGTAGTACATTTGTAGTACACTTTTCACATGCAAATGAGCTCTGTGGTGTACTATCTGCTGGGACCTAGTACACAGGATGTACGCAGGAGAACAAGTACGTTGCAAGTACACAGCAAGTACGCTTGAAGTTCACCAGAGAAATAGTACACAGAATGTACACAGCATATACACTTTTCACATGCAAATGAGGTTGCGGTGTACTACTCTTGCCGCGTACATGCTGTGTACTTCTGAATAAAATCGCCTGTGGTGTATGTGCTGCTGTGTATGTGTGGTGTACAGTTTACTGTATGCCTTAATTAGATATCATAAAACATAAATTAGATATCAATAAAAACCCTAATAAGGATTAATTGAGAAATAAACATAAATCCAGTCCTTTAACAATAGACTCTATTTCAATATCCGAGTTTTCATTCTTTGTTGGTTTATAACCAACATGTTTGTATGAATACATGTCTTAATTCTAATTAACATCCATGGTTTTGCAAATAAAAGACAAAGAATATAAAAAAAATCAACAAAAAAATTTAATGGCCGCACATCCATAAACATAAATATACACTAAATGTGGAATAAAAAAGAATTACAATAAATGTAAAAAGCAAAGCCATATTTCATAAAACAATTAGCAATTATACTTCAGACCAACCTGATTTTTCCATACACTACTCAATATTCATCTTAAAAATACTGTTTTCTTGGTGTATCTCTGGGCTATTAGTTTTTGTTGGTACCATTTGATGTTGACATTAGATGATAGTAAATATTCTATATTTTTAAACGTTTTTTTTCTGTGTTGATTTACGGTTTTTCTAGTTATGTTCTATACTGATTGTTTTTATCAGAATCCGAAATTTAAATCTTTGAATGATTGTTAAAATGCGTCTGTAACTTACAATAGTCTTCATCATAGTTCATGTGCTTAAAAAGGTTAATTATTTCGTCAAATGAGAGAATATTTATCTTTGCAAGACAAATAGAAAATTGCACTTTTCTATTTACATGTAAATCAAACTTTTGTATAAGAGATCATTTGAAAAAAATGCATGTGCATTTATACATATTCACTTGTGTATGCATGCAAAAAGACCAATACTTATTGGGCTTTATACATATTGCAACATGGTTACAGTATTGTTACACCCCTACTCTCAATAGTCATTGTAGACAGGTTTTACAATATGTAGTTTTAATAGACAGTTTACAAGTTCCAAGTTATTCAAACATTACTTAAATAACATACAATTAAAAGATTCTAATAGAAAATGTTCACTGATTTTCCTCGGGCGAAAAATATTGAGTATGAACCAGACAACTAGGACGAATCTGGAGCAAAGAGCAAACTAATAAAAACCAGTCATAATATTTACAAAGTGAATAATGAATTGATATATAAAGCATGAAGTATATAGAGCCTAAAATATGCATATAAATGGTTAAATAAATAGGCAAGGACTTGAATTAAAATTGTTTACAAAACAGAAAGGTCGCGAAAATATGTTACATTAGAACTCTCATAATAATACATGTGCTTTATAACAATATCGCTAATTTCAGATTAAAAAGTCAATAACATTCATTTAGTTTATTTTATTGCTCATATATAATTCCCTTAAAATACTTACATATCACCAAACAATTCTTAAAATATCTTCAAAAAAGTTCTTAACAGTTTGGCGCTCAAAAAGTTGGCCGGTGCATTGATAAAATGCACTATAGTGTGCAAATCACAAAAGCTAACTCATGTAGAGTTATTTCCCTTTATTTTTCCTGTGTATATGAAGTGTACTTGCAGACCAATAAAAACAAAGCAAATTATTACATGTCCCTTAGGTGTATATAAGGTGTACTCAAAAAAAGAATTAAATTTTCTAAGTTGCTGCAGTGAACATGAGGTGTACTGTTCTTTTTGAATACAATTGTCAAACTGCTTCCGGCATACATGAAGTGTACTTTCTAAAATGCCAATCACTGTGTGGCGTACTTACAGTGTACTAGTGTCCTCCTGCGTATATATTGTGTACGATGTGAATAGTACACAGCATGTACTCTGCATGCGGTGTATATAAAAACGTACTTCTCTTGTGTACTACCTAGTTCACAGCATGTACACAGCACATACACATTATATTCACCGCAGCTGTTTGCTTTGGTAAGGGTATTATTGCACGATTATATTGAACTGTCTGATTGCATAAATTAAAACGTCACATAACATGATATTTTTAATGCTCGGTTAATTTTGGCAGTTCACGTAGAGCATATTGTTAGCGCATAACATTTATGTATTTATATCTCATTTCAATAATTGTGTCGTAGATTGACTACTTGGTGGCCGAGTGGTGAGACAGTCAATCTACTAATCTTTTAATCGTGGGTTCGAATACAGATAGAATCTTATTTTTATATCTTCTCTCGCTTTAATCATGGATGGATTGTGTAAGACAAATAGACCCTGTGCATGATGAAACTTGTAAAAGCCTTTGTTAAAAATTTGGTGGCATCTCTCTAAGTGATGATGACAGTAGCACCGACACTACCAGTCAAACTGAATGATTTTTACATTCTTTGTTTTGAAAAAAAATAATTTGTATTTCCAAAATTTTCTGAATGAAATAGATTTAAAAAAATCTTACAATACAAAGAACAAAAAATGACGGTAAGATTCAAACTCGCACTCCTTTAAAAAAATGTTTTGTAGCACAGCACTTTAACCGTACGACTATTTAGTCAGATCAGATATCGACACTAAATTAACCTACACATTGTAATTTTTACAGCAAATTTCTATATATAGATCGTGTAAGTTAATATATACTGTGTGCGATAACCGTCTAATTATGCAATTGGACAGTTCAATATAATCGTACAATATTAAGGTTGTATATTGAAATCACTATATTGTAAAAACCTTGTCACAAATGTCATTTTATATCAGAAGCCTAAAATGACATTGAAATCATGATAATCACTTATCAACAAGAAACTATTTGTACAATCATGAATCATGCCTTTTACCTTGATGCAAGCATAACCCCCTCTTGAAGACCTTGTTTTATATATTTTATAAATTCTGTTTTATGAATTTACAACACCTTACTTGCCCATATCAATTAAGGGTAAGAATCAAAAGCAAATTCATTTCATTTGCAGTCTACGAAATTGGATATAAAACTGGTTATCAAAACAGATCATTTTAAAAGCAAGCACTTAATCTCATTTGCAGAATTTTGGTTGCCCAAAAGAAATTTTGGTTGCCCAAACTAAAATGTGGTTGTTAGGGGCAACTGGAACCCACTAATTTCATAGACTGCATTTGAATCTTACTTTAGTGAAAGTGTATCTTATCATGGCTACTTTATTTTTACTGGTAATATATTGCAACTCACTTAAAAATAGACAGCCCTACATGACTTTTATATGCTCTGTATTGGCATTCATATCTGTAATTTTATATGCCCGAAAGAATTTCGGGCATATTATGTTATACACCCTGGCGTCCGTCTGTCCGTATGTCCGTCCGCCCGTCTGTTAGCAATTTGGTTTCCGGAGAATAACTGAAGTTCCATTTGGCCCACAATATTCAAACTTCATACGATGATTGTCCATATCGGGTAGAAAACCCCTATTGATTTTAGGGTCACAAGGTCAAAGGTCAAGGTCACTATTAGCTTAAAACTGAAAACAGTTTCCGGAGCATAACTTAAGTTCCATTTGGTCCACAATATTCAAAGTTCATACGATGATTGTCCATAATAGGTAGAAGACCCCTATTGATTTTGGGGTCACGAGGTCAAAGGTCAAGGTCATTATTACCTTAAAACTGAAAACAGTTTCCGGAGCACTTAACTAAAAAAACAGTACTTTCGGGCATATAATGCTCCGCCTAGCGGTGCTCGTGTTTTTAATTCTAGTATATACTAGTTTGGGTTTAACTAATACGATACAACATGTTTTTCAGATTCGAAGTTTTACCAGTTTGACTAAATTAGAATGGGCTTTTCTTGTTGTCTGTATGTCAAGTCTATTGTCAGCTCTTGGGCTCACTGTTTACAGGTATGCTTTAATTTTTATTCAATCTCCATAAGCAGATATCCTATGGACCAATGTTGTATAGGATCTCTTGCCATCGCTCAGCGGATCACATTGATATGACCTTTGTGTCAACCAATCAATGCATTGCTTTCATGTAGATGAAAATTAATAGCTTCGTAAATTATATTTTTAGTTAGAGGTTTGCCAGCAGATATGACAGTGGTGTTTTTCACAGGCTGTGTTTGGATGGCTCTATTTAAACTGTGTGACATAGATGATGTAAACAAGTTACAGAACAAAATGATTTTGTCATGAATATTATAAAAGCAAAGGTCAGGTGAACATGACGTGTAATATCAAATAGCCAGATGTAAGAAAAGCAATTAAGATTGGATTTTAATATGATGTGATTTTTATAGTCTACTTTTCAACTTTGTATAACCTGGTCTTTATTTTTACTGTAATAAAAGTTTGTTTAGAGCTCAGACCCATATAGATCTTGCATTGGCTCATTAGTCCTGTTGTAGAACAAGCTCTTACAGACTAAAAAGTCTAGAGTTCAAATCCTGCCAGAGGCACACTTTATTTTCTTGAGCAAGAAATTTATTTTTCATTGCTTCATACCATCTAGGTGTAAAAGGGTAATATGATGGTCACCTGTGTTAAGGTGATTCTGTTGTCAAGGGTTATTGTATGAAATGGTTAAGTCAGCTGAGCATTTAAATGGAACCAAACTGTAAACCAAATGTTAACTTAATGTTTCAAAGTACATTTATTTATTGTACATTGTTTTCAGAATAGCCACTGTTGATCATACAAGCTCTGATTTTATATTTGGAATTGTCTTACTTGTTAACATAGGTATGTCTTGTTATAAATTTTACTTATTATAGTTTTAACTGTTAACCATAGCCAATTGGCTTTGAAGAGACCCCTATCTCGAAAAAATTGATTATATGTACCCATGTATATGCATATAATCATTTTCAAGGGGGGGACTCTTCCATGTTGATTCCCTATTCTCTCATCCAGGTGCATAAATGAGTCACTAGGTCTATACTATTTTCATAGCCTGTCTGGCTAGCTCTGTTTGTAGACCACAAGTCTAATGATTGCTGGGTTGAAGGTTTGATTGCCAGACAGGGCATACTTTCGTAAAGTTTGGTCATGGTATAATTTCTATGGCCATTCTCCCTCTTACAAATGATTATTAATCAATTAGGGCAGATATATGTAAACCAGTGTGTGATGAAGGACATGGTTTTTTTGCTCTTATCAATTTCAAGTTTATATTGTAACATTTTAGTGCTATCTGTGATATTTTTATATTGGATTGTTTGGATAGATATTTTCTACACTGTGGTATACTTATTATTTTAAAATTTATCTTAAATTTGAAGTTATTAATGATTTTTATATTTTAAACCTATTTTATCTTGGTCACACATCAGTGAACACTTAAGTTCACAGGTAAATCTGTACATTTCTTCATCACACCTGGTAAGATAAGTCATTGAACTATTGTATTTGTTATAATCTTGTTTGGGATTGATATGTAATATGATTTAATTGTGTTTTGTTGTTACAAATCATTAAAAGTCTTAAATTTTGTTTTCATAGCTTAGTATATGTATGTGAAGTTGTAAAAACACTAGCTTATATTGAAGTTGATTACATTTCATTGAATATACAATTTGACATAAATAAATCCACAGATTGATTTAATATTTGTATAACATATAGTGATCTAGTATTGTATTAGTAACTATTAACTATGATGTTGAATTGTATTCTTCAGTTTTTGCTGATATTATTTCAGTTTATAGAACCCCCACCTGATGTTGTTAGTCATAAGAATTATAGTTCTACAAATGTTTCTAACATAGATGTTAATATTGTAAAATCTTTGTCATTACATTATTATGATATAAATAGACATTTTTATACAGAAGCTATTACATTATCCTCAACCAATATTATTTCTTCAAATAATGTTTTTCTTAATGTAAACTCATTTAGTAATATCTACCCTGGCTATTGCTTTGGTATTGATTATTATACCCTACTTTTTTACCATACGAGATACACCAGGCGACGTTTTAGTACCCCAATTAACATTGCGTTTTTTAGCAAATCTTTAATTCTTGGTCTTTCTGGGGATATTGCTTTAAATCCAGGCCCTATTAAATGTCCATGTGGTACTTGTGGGAGACCAGTAGCATGTAACCACAGAGCAGTCCAGTGTGATATATGTGACAAATGGGTGCACATTAAATGTGGAAATATAACCCCTGCTCAATATACATATCTCTCCCTACCAGATGTACCATGGAAGTGCAGTGACTGTGTTCCTATTAACAACTCAGACTGTAACTTGGACATGTTCCAATTTAGTGATTCTTTTTTCGATTATAAAGATGATCATAACTTATCAGTATTGTCCTCTGAATGTTCAGACACCGAAAATGATTCTTTATCTGCTTTTAATGACCTTAAAGAACTCAGGAACAAATATCCTAGAAAATTTATAACTGCTCATCTAAACATTAATAGTTTAAGACATAAATTTAGCGAAATTCATGAGATTTTAGAATTGAAATTAGTAGATCTATTGTTTATTTCGGAAACAAAAATTGACTCATCATTTAGAAATGATTTATTTCATGTACCAGGTTATAAGCTGGAAAGACGAGACAGAGACAGCCGGGGAGGAGGGATAGCTGCCTTCATCAGAGCAGACATACCTGCACGTCGCCGTAAGGATCTGGAGTCTAGACATCTGGAAACCATATCATATGAGATCATACTGAACAATTCAAAATGGGCTGTGTCGTGTATTTATAGGCCACCCAGTATGAACGATAGTGACTTTTTTAAAAATTTAACCACAATTTCGGATTATATTTTAACCAAATTTGACCACTACATGATAATAGGTGATTTGAACTATGACATCTTATGTGATAAAGGTCGTAAGCTTTTAGACTTTACTGAAATATTTGATTTACACTGTTTAATAAATAAACCAACATGTTTTATGAAAAACTGTACTCCTTCTTTAATTGACGTAATTTTAACAAATTCAAAAACTTTATGTATGAAGACTCAAAATTTTCCAACTGGCATCAGTGATTGTCATAATTTTATATGTACTGTTATCAACAATTCGACACCGAAACTAGAAAAGGTTAAAACTAACTACAGAAGTTTTAAAAATCTTGATGTTAATGCACTTAATGCTGACCTGTCCAATATCAAAGTCCCGCCTGTTAATGAATTTTATTCTAGTAATAATTCAGTAAATTCTCTGTATGAAAATTTTGAATCTGATATTTCTGATGTTTTTAATACTCATATTCCAATTAAGCAGTCATATAAACGAAATAAACCGTTACCTTTCATAAATAAAAAACTACGCAAAGCTATATATTTGAAAAAAATGTTATTTCATAAATTCCAAAAATACAGAACATCTGAAAACTGGGAAAAATATAGAAAACAAAGAAATTTAGTTAATAGCATAAAACATAAATCAGCAAATCTATATTTTCAAGAAAGATGTATAGGTGGGGCAAAATCTGCAGACTTTTGGAAAACAATTAAGCCATTTTTATCCAACAAATCATGTACAGAACTACCAAAAATTGTTCTAAATGAAAATAACAAAATAATTTCTAATGATAAAGAAAATGCTGAGATTTTTAATTCATATTTTACAAATGTAGCTGAGTCTATTGGAAAAGATTACGTGTTTAACCCAGAATCCCACCCAAGTTTAGACAAAATTAAAGAAAATAACCCCCATGTTTTAACATTTGATTTTAAACCTGTTGACATGTCTGATGTAGCCAAAACAATTAATCTATTAAATACTAAGAAATCTACTGGAGTTGATACCATGTCTGCTAAACTGTTAAAAATCAGCAAACCAGCTCTGACTGAACCACTTACAAACCTTGTCAATATTTCTTTAAGTACTAATACCTTCCCAGATAATCTAAAACTGGCCCAAGTTACCCCTTTATTTAAGAAAAATGATTCTTTTTGTAAATCCAATTATAGACCAGTAAGTGTTTTACCAATGACTTCGAAAATATTTGAAAAGATAATTGCTGAACAACTTACACATCATTTTGATACCATTTTTAATAAGTTTTTATGTGCTTTTAGGAGGGGACATGGCTGCCAAACCACTCTACTGAAATTACTTGAAGACTGGAAGCAGGCTCTGGACAACAATCAATATGTAGCTGCAATTCTAATGGATCTTTCTAAGGCCTTTGACTGCCTACCACATGACATTCTTCTATCTAAATTGTCTGCATATGGCTTGTCAGAGTCTGCTTCAAGTTTACTCAAATCATATTTGTCTGATAGAAAACAAAGAATTAAGATAGGTCAAGCGGTTAGTTCTTGGGCTTATATAACAAAAGGTGTACCCCAAGGATCTATCTTGGGACCCTTGCTTTTTAATATTTTTATCAATGATATTTTTTATTTCATTAAAAGGTCTACTTTGTATAATTATGCAGATGACAATACGCTTTCATTCTTTTCTTCTAATTTTAATGAACTTATTGATGTTTTACAATCAGATAGTAATATACTTTTAGAATGGTTTAAAATGAACAAAATGCAAGCGAACCCTGAAAAATTCCAATCTATTGCTCTTGGTAAAACTTTTACGAAAAATCCTTCTTTTAAAGTAGGGGACGCCACAATCACTTGTGAAAGGGTAGTAAAACTACTTGGAATTGAAATTGATCATAAACTTAATTTTGATAAACATATTCAGGGTTTATGTAAAAAAGCTGCCACCCAAATTAATATTTTAAAGAGAATTGGTAAACAATTAAGTCTAACAAATAAACTTCTTATTTTCCATACTTTTATTTTATCAAATTTTAATTTCTGTCCTATGGCATGGCATTTTTGTTCAGAAGCAAATGTAAAAAAGATGGAAAAATTACAAGAAAGAGCTCTTCGATTTGTTTACACTGATTTTAGTCTTTCTTATGAAGATCTTTTACGCAAAGTAGACCTCCCATCCCTTCAAATCAGGCGCATGAGAACAATGGCCATTGAAACATTTGAGATTATAAATGATATGTCACCTCCAGTTCTAAGTGATCTTGTTGTAAGACGTGAATCTAAAATAAATTTTAGATACACTAACATTTTACATATACCTAATATCCGTACAACAACATACGGCAAAAATTCTTTCAGATATGCCGCTCCCTCACTATGGAACTCCCTCCCTGACCACTTTAGAAAATGTTCAAATTTTTCACAATTTAAAACTCTTATTTTATCATGGAATGGTAAAAATTGTAAATGTAGATGCTGTAACCATTTGGGAGCTCCATAGTCAGGAACTGCCATAAATTGAGCCATACATTTATTTATATAATGCAATCATTTATTTATGTATTAACCTATCTATTTATACACAATAGCTTTATGTAGTATTAAAGTGTTGTCTACATGTTCTTATACTTTCTGTGATAGAATTCTTTTAATATGTCTTATTTCCAACTTATGTATATCTATTTCTGGTCTATATTAGTGTGCAGTTGGAAAGTTTTGAGTCATACTGTTTTTCATAGTAATTCTATGAATGTCTGCATATGATATGATGTAGCTGCTGATCAGTTTCTTCCAAATTTGATTTGGGGGGATAATAGTTTTCTTAGCTCATTTTTTAATTGTCACACTTTTGTGTTTTCTTTGAATGTCAGGATTTTATGATAACCTTTTTATGGCAGTTTTTAGGCCAGCAACAGGTCAGGATCAGCAGCCTCATCATATATTTTATTTCATCATATATTTTATTATATTATTTGTTATATATCATTTAATTTGTCTATGTATTTATATATTTATTCATTACGTTTAATATTTTATATCTATATCATTTGTTGTAAGTGATCCTCAATCAATTTTAGTTTAAAATAATTGTATCGTGCCTTTTTATTCATCCATATTTAAAATTGTTTTAACTTGTACTTATTTTGTTTAACTCATATTAATATGTTACAGTCGGTTGTAAAAGCTTGATTAAGCTTATGTTTATTGTTATTTAAACTTGCCGACTTAAAATAAAATTTATCTTATCTTATCTTATCTTGTCAGTCACTGACAGATGTATGCTCCTAGTAACTAGTTAACTGCTTAATCCAGAGATTTAGTCTATTCAGGAACAGTGAATAGGTTAACTGACTGACCTAATATACCTAAGTAATGTATTGCTACAGCATTTAAAGGAAATAAAAATAAAAACAAAAAATCATTATTTTCATCTTGAGTGACACAAATATCAATGATGAGGTCAATGTACCTATATTTTGTGACATCTATTTCATCTACATGTATATCTAAATTATTTCAAAGTATACAGTCCCTAACACCACTCACAGTTAAAATTTCGTTTTGTGAAAGTATGATAAAAGCTTAAAAACATATGTTTATCATTTTGCATGGATTAAATTTAAAAATGTATTTCATAACTTGCAATTTCAAAAATATTTGATAAAAACTTTAACAGGACTTATTAATTATCTCCCCTGCATATGAAAATATAATGATTTTAAATGTGTCCAAAAAAGTATATGTTAATATTATTAAAATATCTAATATGGTAAAAGGTTTAAAAATACAATGTTCAAACAAATAAAACTATTTCTAGAATTATTAAGCTACCATAAAACATAGTTTTTAGTTAAGGATTTTATATCAAAAATAAAAAGCTTTAGTTTGACCTATACTCTATTCCAGACCATCAAATTGGTTAGTGACTGATTAACTTTACTTTGATAGTCTTCTGAGCTAAAACTTCTCTTATTGTGAGGCATTGCCAAAACTTCTCTCAGAGACCCCCTGATTTAAATACTCAACATTTCTTTGATATACCTAGTACATGTATGTAGATGATTATTTTATCCATCATGAGTACAAATGTTCTTTTTTATAGATATTTACCAGACCAGTACTTGTTTGCATTGAGTGTTTTAAACAAATAAAAATTGTAATTTTAAAATTTCTTTATTTCAGTATTTTGTATGATCTACGTTGTAAATGGTATATTTTTTGAACGTCCATACGAGATAGCCCTACTGGTGATAGCGACTGTAATGTTATGGTTGTATCTACTATTGAACTATATTATAAGTGTTAAAGGAATCTACAAACTGGTAATGTTTAATCTTGGGCAGGAATTTTACATTTCTGGCCTTGTGATCAAAATCTTTGGAATGGCGATTTTCTGTTATAATGTTTCTTAAACCTTTTATGACTTCATATTTACTGCCATAAATTGACCCATTCCTGTGGATTACTTATATAGCTTAAATTATTATTTATTCTAACAAAGGCACAAGTTTTCGTTTTCACTCTACATTTAATATGTTGTCACTGATATTTTAATATTAAACTTGTACACGGCTGTTATAATTTACGCCCTCATTCATTTACTTAAAGGTCAAATTACTAATTTTTGGAAGGAATTGATTTCAAACAATTCCTTTCTATGTCAGCGCTCTGCAAGATTTGAAAAAGAACGAACAATACCCTCAACTCAATAGAAATCAATGAGTCGATGCGACCAAGAAATAGTGCAGCAGAAAAATATGTGTACTATCAAAAGTAGATAAGTTGAAAAAAAAATTTAAACAAATACTTTAAATTATGATATTTAATGTTTTTTTTACACATTAATCAAACAACATTCTAACTGTGCACGGAGAGAAGTTTTATTGTATTATTACGCATTAGTATCTACCACACGCTTGTATATAAGTATAATTTTAACGACTGGTTTTCACAGCAGGAGTTTACTTTGAGAGCGTAAAGCGTTTGGTATTTATCGAAGTTAAGCAACGTAATGTAGGGTTAATCTTTGGATGGGTGTCCGTAGAGGTTTAATGATAGCGCGAAGCGAATTTCGTAAATGTTTTTATTTTATTAGACCACAACAAATTTATCGTTATGTTCATCTGATTTCTCACACCTTAAGATCCGGAAAAAAAAGAAATTAACGCGTCATAAATATCGTAAAATCAAAAGTTTTGACACTCGGCCAAGTAGAATTGAACTGAAAATTAGTAATTTGAGTTCTAAATAGTAATATAAATCCGCATAATTCCAGTGTTACGGTAAAGCAGTAACGAATTCTTGCTAACATACGGCATTAGAAATTACAATGACATATTCCTTTGTTCAGAAATATGATAACTGCACTCTGTCTTAGACCGTAAACTGAACATTTACTCTCTCTACACACATTGTCTTGATGTGTGACGTCATACGTGTCTTTGTAGTGTAAAATATGAAGATTGATCCATAGAGAGCTGGTAGGACAGGGAGAAAATTTTACATTCCTACAATTTTGATGTCCCAAAATAACATATCAGGCTTGATTTAATTCTAGTGGTATTATTAGACATTAGCATAATTTACCAAAATCTAATTACATTGTATACACAAAAAGTGAACCAGGCTGGTCCATTATAAGATTAGTGTGGCGCTGTTAATTGGTAATCTGTGCTTCCTAGTTATCTAGTATTAATAAAAGTAATACCAAAGAAAAATGAAGTTATCTTTTACGTATGAACTCATGAAGGTGTAAACCTCTTCTACCTTACTTCTAACTAGTTTTAAATTCAATTGAATTTTCATCTGGAGTAATTGTTAACTTGCTTTATATAGCATAGAACTTCTTATTACGTGATTACACTATAGTCTATAGATATATGGTTATATGTTATATAAGAAAGTCCATACTTTTTATGCTTGTTTTAACTTCTGGTAAATAAATGTCTTAGAAACCGCACAAATTTATTCTTCGCTTTTGCTCGCTTCTCAAAATTCAAAATATGGAAAAAATTATTTGCTTTTAAGCTCCATTCTTTGGAACAAAATACATAGAACATGTGATCAATTTGTTGTGACCTTAACTCCATGGCAACACATTGTTTAGGTTACATCGTGACCATCAATCCACCTATCACTGTTCCTGAAAAGACTCAATCTCTGGATTACTACTAGATGTAATTCAGTGACTGAACACTGCCGTATTAAAATGATTTAAAATCAGTGGTAGGAGGGAGAATGACACTAGAAATTGTTCCATGACATAGCTCCACGAAAGTATGTCCTGCCCGTGAATCAAAACATACAACTTCTCGATCAGTAGAATAATGTGCATGTAAAATGGTTATGAATGAAAAAGAAATTATGTATGATATCGAAATAGTAACTTGAACTCCTAAAATTGTTCAAAAATTCCTTCCAACAGTACTTTCAGTACTTTGATTCTATGTTAGAATCGAAATAGCGTACAGTTTTTTTCTACATTTTGTTGTACACTAAAACATAGACACTAGTTGTGATGTACCTATTGTATATCTAATTATAGTGCTCAAAACTCGTGCCTGTTTTATTATACAACAAAATATAGACAACTGCATGATACTTAAATACACCATATTTCATATACCTTATTCTTAGTCCTTTTTAATGTGTAGAATATTTTATATCTTTCTTTCCAAAGCTAAATATTTGTTGACCAATGTTTTATTATCCTGCACAATCTAGAATATCTATTAAATCACATTGATATGGTTTTACTTGTAATTTTTACACTGTGGTCATTTGAATGTCAGATGAGTAAAGAAATGATACATTTTAAGATCTATGTGGTATAATCTATCAGTCATTATTATACACTTTGATAAATTTCATTTTGCTTTCTGTCACTACAAGTGTGATTGTACATTTTCTTTCATGCTTTATGGTGAAATGTCACGTTATTCTATGAAAATATACAATGAAAATATAAGTTATATATTTTCATCGCAGTGAAAATATAACCTTATATTTTCATCGTTCATGACGTCATATTAGAAGATAAATGACGTCATACTTGAGAAGCATTGACGACACGTTATTATTTGTGCAATATACATCTAATGAAACACAAAACAATACATGAAAGAAACAGAATATTCGTCAACTTTGGTGTAAGATCTGTTTCATTTCAACTCGTGAACTCAGAAAATGACATTTTCACTCGTGGCATATTTCTGAGCTCACTCGTTGAAATAAAATTCGATCTTACACTAAAGTTGACGAATATCCTCTACATATTTTATAGTTGAACTTAAACATGTATATACAATGTAGTTGCATGTTTATAAAAGCTTTTTGTTCTCAGATTTTAACTTAAACTTAAACTTTTCTAAAATTTGCACACTTGTGTTGAGACATTTTAGCAGCAGTAAATCAGTGTTGTAATTATGACAATTTTAGGGCAAATTATTAAGTGATATTAATTATTTGTTAAAGATAATTTAATGTTTAAAAAACTACTCCATTTATGATAAATGTATAGATCTCGATGACTTTAGAATGTTTTTGTTACTTTTATTCTATATTCCTCATTATTTGAAGATAGGGCTGTCACGATATATACCGGTTTAATGCAATAAACAGCTGCGGCAATACATACCGCGGTATGAATTTAATGTACCGGTATTCGGCGATATTTTTCATTTCATTTGAAAATTCTTCCCTTCCCCATATAAAAGTAGCGAAACGTCAGTTTTTCCATTGTTCATTCAATCTTTGCTTAAAGTACAAGAATTTGACCGACTGGGGCGCCTTCGATTGGTTGTACAGAGCTTGGCAAAATATGTTCTTGTATCGAATACCTCAGGACAGGAAGTTGTGAAACAAGCATGGCGTCCTGGAGCTTGATATCTAGGATGTTCTGCAGCTAAGCGGGTTATTGTTTCTTTCAACCTAACTTCTTCTTTGTATGCAAAACATATATCACAGTCCTAAATGGTCGTATACAGTTAAAGAGACTAGATTCAAGTAGTTGCATATATAATTTGCAATGTTTCTGATTTATACAGCAGAGGCGCTAAGAATCTAAAAACCAACAATAAATTGTGGTACGATTGCAATTAGTTGCTAACGTATTGCAATATATCGTGTCTGGCGTATTGTGACAGCCCTATTTAAAGGGCAGTTTGCCTGAATACTTGATTTATGTTTTTGTACATGTCTTCCATGCAATTTGTGAATGTTTCTGAAGTTTTTGACCAAAAAATTGTTGCAATTATGACCGATAATATGACTTTAGGTGATGTAAAAAGGGCAGATCGGCTGGAAAATGCATTATTTTGTGAAACAGTCTGTTAGTGTAATTTACCTCAAAATCATCTGGAAAAACATTTTCTTAACATTTATGTCAATTGGAATGGTACTGGTGAAAAGATTTCATCTGAATATCTTTATTTAAACTTGTTTTACTTGTTTTCTGTATGAGCCGAAATAATAGCGATGACAGTGAAATTTGATGAAAATCTATTTCATTTACTTATGGTTACAAATCCCTGTTATATAAAATCTCTATCAAAATTCATCTTCTTTACACAATTACGGACAAGTAATTTAAAATATCAACAAAATATGTGAACAAGTTGTTTTAAATCATCCATTTTGTCTTATTTCTTTTTTTTAGAGTAGACTCATTATATCATCTGCTTTGAGTCCTTTCATCATTGTGATGGGTGTGATCATTGCTAATAATTACAACAAATCTAAAAGTTTGATATTTCGCACGGTTGGTGCTGAGGCCACAATGCAGGAAATATGTAACACAATGTTCATATTCTTAGGCTTATTGATAGCAGATACACAAATATATGTAAGTTGTCAAATTTAATGTTGCTTTGCTGATTTATTTTTTGTTGCATTTTACTCCATAGTAATGTTTGTTTGTTTGGTTTAACGCCATAGCAACACATTGTATAGGTCATATAATGGCGGTCAGTCAACCTACTTACTCCTCCTGGAAAGGCTAAATCTCTGGATTTAGCTGTTAACCAACTACTAAGCACATACTTTCGTCAGTGACTTACAACTGCCCTACATAATTAAAAATCGTTGGTAGGAGGCAGAATGGCCATAGAAATAATTTCATGACCAAGCTCAAGGAAAGTGTGCCAGAGAATCAAACTTTCAACCCCATCATAAGATTTGTATGCATGGCTGGAGCTGGCGGGACGAGCTTGTCTTTGTCAGTTGTTTAGATTAGTATGGTTGGTATTGATCTCCATTGATTCTCTGACCTTTTATTTAACAGAAGTAACTGTTGATCTCACTAGGGCCAGTTTAAAGCCACAGGCAAGAGAAAAAAATTTGTGTATAATTTCTTGCACAAATGAAGTAGTGAGTATAACCGATCATACAAATTGCCAGTAATTTTACTATAATACTGGCAAAAGTTTGTTCTTGTAATACAGTTTGAATCATATGTTTACTAACTATTTAATGTTGAACTGACTCTTTATTTCTTTCTTAATGGTAATTGTGAATTAGTTTAGTCTTGACTTTAGTCAGTTACCTTTTCTTGATAAAATCTAAAGCAATCCAACTGGTAAGTATGTCCTTACAGTTGGAATCCGCGGATTTTATTATTAAAGTCCAATGTAAAGATAACAGAATATTTTATCTAATATCTTTCTTGTTAATGAAGATATTAACAGAAGTGATGAAATTTAGATAGTCCTGTACCTTAAGAATACTTAGCATGAATTTCAAACAAATTAAATGATTTATAAAAAAGTAATTTAAGATTAATGTTTGCAAATTGACATTGAAATGTAAAGGTAAAATCCGAGTAATCCAACTAATTGGACCTACCTATTTGAAGAGTATTCAAGGGGAAATAACTAACTAAAGTCACTTATTGTTTTATCTTTAAAACAGAATTTTGTCCGAGGACATCTGGAGGACACATTATAATTGTCGCAGCGTAATTATATTTTAATACAGTCACATGTGATTACATATGAACATTTTTTGTTGCAGGTATCATTGGCTATCTTAAGTTATCACTATATGTTACCAGCTCTTATATCAGTGATAATGGTATTTGGCCTTGGATTCTCCATTTCTGGATACTTAAGTGTAAGTAATGATTTTATCACAAATTAATACATGTACTTTTTAACCAACCATTGTGCAGGGGAATTAAAGAAATATATTTGTTAAGTCCAGTAGATCTCCAGCCAGCCAGCCATTTTGCCTCCAAAACTCAAAATTCTCCTGCATAAGCGGTCACCTGCGAGTGTGATGGTCATTTTTATTGACATAATTGCATTGGCCTGTGTCATTGGAAACGCTCAAGACGTCTTAATGTAATTTATTACAATGTCAATAAGTCGTTTCAGGCTCTAAAAATCAATATATTGTCATGCTTAAAATCCGTATTGACCATTCATTCTTAATAGGAGTGACAGTTTATTGCCAAAACATTTGTGACGACAGATGACTTACACATACCCATACATAAATATTTGTGCCGGATGTAAAATTTTGCGATGTACTATGGCATGGCAATTTTCCATCCATCAGTCTGTCTGTCTGTCTGTCTGCCTGCCTGCCTGCCAGTCTGTTCTTCTGTTTACAATTTCATGTCAACTCACTCAACAACTTTTAGGCTTTTGTGATCAAACTTGGTAGGAAGCATATGACTAGGTAGTAGATGATTTTTGTGGTCACTATCTTTTATCTAGTTTTCTGGTCTATTTATAGAATGGATCTTGCAACAATAACAACTATAGGCATATAATGCTTGGACAATAGAGCTCTTGTATTATCATGTGAGTGTAGGTAGAATAATCAGCTAAACTTCTTTGTAATATCATAGTACATTGTATATATACAGCATAGATTTAGATATGAATGCTATCAACCATCCCTAATGAACTCATGTATTTGATTTATTTCAGGTTCGTTTTGAAAATAAAATTGCTTCTATTATACACGGTTTATTGTTATTAATAGTTCCAGTAATGGCTGCATTCCTGATCTATAAGGTAAAGTAAATGTTTAAACTACCAGTACTTGCATAGGTGGCTAGCACAGTTTTGAGTCAAAAATATTTTACTTGTACGTAGCATATGAGCGTTAATTCAGAATATGATAGCTTTTTACATAAGTTTAATTAGGGGCCAATTTCTCCTGTATAACATATTTTATTTCACAGATTTAAACATGCGTGCATAGCTGGTGTTTTTCTCATGGAATTGTGCTGGCCACCTATGGGTATTCATATTTATTTTTATAACAATTCAACATTATTTTAACAGTATGAACTAAAGCTTTAATCTGTAGGTCACCCCTTCATGTATATGGAAGTAGCCATTGATCAAAAACTGTTTTCAGCTGTTTTCTGTCCTTCCTTTGTATCAATCAGGTCAGATATCAGAAACTGTCTGTGGCAGGGCTCGAATTTAAGCTTGCATACTTGCAAAATGCAAGTGGATTTTGAAAATTGCGAGTAACTTTTATTCTAACTCGCAAAATTTAGGAGTTGAAATAATTGCAAAAAGTGAGCCTTAAGTGGGCATTGAAAAAGCCAGATAGATCAATATTTTAAAAATGATTGAAGATTCACAGTAAAACATGTTTGATATTCTTTGCCTATTCCACAATAACGCTCTTGTTCTATGTATAATTAAGTATTGTACTAAGTTGCTTTTATATTGCATATACGTAAGAAACAAAGTCACTTAAACCATTGCAACTTAATGTCATATTTTTTTGGAAATCCTGAATTGTTTAACTACAGAGTAAATGTTTTGATTATATAATCGATGATTGATCAAAAAGGGTCATCCGATTATTTCTGATGATAGATTATAAAAAAATCAGATTATGAACCCTATTATGCGGTGATAAATATCTCATTTAATCCATAAATATAAAATGCCAGATTCAATGATATCCACTAAACAATATATAGTCACATATATTGCATAAGAAATGTATTAACAAAGCCTTATGTGTTTACAATGAGAACTATTTTGCATAACCCTTATTTGTTTCGCTTGGTGTGTAAAGTAAAAACCCAAAATTTGTGATGGACTCCCCATCCTCTAATCTTTTAGAGATTATTCATTTAATGAATGGTCAAGGTGTTCCCTATGTGTCTGTGGTATGTGGGTTCTATCAGTCTTAAAATTTAGCTGTTAGGCCGTTGACCAACTCCACCAAAATCTTTGTTGGTCTAGGAACGAAGAATGTAATGTAAGTTGACCAATGGTTCACCAACTTTTTCCAGCCATCAAACTCATAATTCAGTAAAAATAATCATGTAATTAAGGTATACATATACAGTCACTAATGTCATTCACAGATAAAAAATGATTAGTTTTCAGTTAGGGGTTGTACACCTTAATGGGAAATTTCATGTACGAATAAAACAGCATTTAAAAATGTAGTAAAAGGTTTTGTTTTATGCTGACTATAGATATGGTATTTATTACAGGCAGGTGAAGAACTTGCTTCACTCACTGATACAAAGATGGATACATCTTTATCAATAGTTCTGTTGGTGGTTGCTGCTTGTTGCTGGATTGTTAGAATTGCATGTGTGTACTTTGGCGCCAAAGTGTACTTTAGCTTTGGTAGAGGATTAAAACAGAAGGGTATAGTAGCTCTATTTTTACAGACTCGATAGATTGAAAATATATATATTAGCCGCGCAAAAAATGCCCCACAGAATAAATCTGTTTGATATCCTGTTGGTACAAGAAAGATCTGATATCCACTTGGGTCAAAAATGATATGATATCCACTTGGTAGAAGAATGGTCTGATATCCTCTTGGTTCAAAAATGATATGATATCCACTTGGTAGAAGAATGGTCTGATATCCTCTTGATACAAAAATGGTCTGATATCCTCTTGGTAGAAAAATGGTCTGATATCCTCTTGGTACAAGAATGGTCTGATATCCTCTTGGTAGAAAAATGGTCTGATATCCTCTTGGTACAAAAATGGTCTGATATCCTTTTGGTAGAAGAATGGTCTGATATCCTCTTGGTAGAAAAATGGTCTGATATCCTATTGGTAGAAAAATGGTCTGATATCCTCTTGGTACAAGAATGGTCTTATATCTTCTTGGTAGAAGAATGGTCTGATATCCTCTTGGTACAAGAATGGTCTTATATCTTCTTGGTAGAAGAATGGTCTGATATCCACTTAGTAGAATGATGGTCTGATATCCTCTCGGTTTGTGTATGAGTGCTCTAAAATTCATGTTGAATACCTCACTGACCCTATACTGTTTGTGATTTGGACCAACAATGTGACTTGAGATGGTGTAAATATGATTTGAAAATTGAAGAACAAAAGGAATTGGAAACTTAAATGGTGTTAAATGATTTGTAAATATCTAAATATTATTTGAACTAAATATCAGAATATACTGTAAAATTAACAATGACACAGAGTGGTGAATGAACTTGGTGGCTAGTTCCTCTAATATAGAAGTGACTCTGATTGAAATATGCGGCCTAAACTACTTGACCATAGAAAGATAGGTGCTGGTCTTTCTTTAAATGCTTATAACATCTAGGGTTTATTTATCAGAAAGGCATTCTAAAAGCATACAGAACCATGATGAATTGGCAATATTACTAAAAAATTGTATTCTGACATGTTATGTTTAATAGTTGATACATCAGAAAGTGATGATAATGACCAAAACGATAAATCTTACTTAATCTCATGTTATTTTGCTTAATTGTTTTTCTGCTTCGTTTGTAGGTTTGAAAAGTTTGAATTGATACAAAAATTACAAATTGGGTTTAACCTAATTATATATTGACCTTTTAACACTTGTCAAAGACAAGGCATTATCATTGGATCTCTCAAGGCAGGTTGGTGCAAGTGCAGTTCCTTTGTCCGAAGCATTCCGTTGTCACCTAAAGGCAGAAAAAATAACCCGTTTATTTCACTGATGTCCTGTTTAAAATGGTAGTTATTCTACCCGCACGTATTTTAT
The DNA here is from genome assembly GCA_025267735.1 of Mactra quadrangularis. Lineage (NCBI taxonomy): Eukaryota > Metazoa > Mollusca > Bivalvia > Venerida > Mactridae > Mactra > Mactra quadrangularis. Next base: position 33,211,494 of record CM046294.1, on the reverse strand, counting down.
CATGATTTCAGTTTATGGCGTTACCACTCCCCAGGCATCATCAGGGAATGCCCAACAAACGGAAGATGCATAATCAAAGATTGTTTGCCAATGTGATGCCAGTTGTATTAGAATATTGCCACTTAAAGCTACAGAGAGATTTTCTGTGTGACAGTTTACTACAATATAATGCTAGGTTGCCAAACATTGCAAGCAAACACTTTTAATATCTGTAAATAAATTATGAACACTCATACATTAATTGCTGCAATTTATATTTTGCTACCTTCAAGCAAAGAATGTGCATAGTTTTTAACTTTATCAAATAAAAACACTGGAGTGCTGGAGGAACGATGTTCTGAACTTATTTATTAGATAAAGAATATAATTATGTCAAAATATCAAACTTGTGCAGCAATATTATCTATGAAATAATGTATTAAGTAACAATTAATGGAATTTAACAAGAGCAGTCCAAGGACAGCACTAGACTTGAGTGTTTTGCTCATGTCAAGGTTTATCTTACTTTATCAAACAAAATAAATCAGTCAAATAATAATAACCATTCATATAAATATAAGAGAGGCATAACTTTTATAACATAAATCCATAGTAACGTCCCTTCAAAGTTAAATAGACGTAGCATCAATGAATAAGCATACCTACTTTCATTTAGATATCTTAGTTAAGTATGCACACGTTTAACTAGACACTATGATTATGATATTGCAATCGAATATCATAAAGTTTGAAAAATGCTGACACACAAATTAGTTTTATCAATTTCCGTTCAAAACTGCACACAAGTGTTAATTAGTCACCAAAACAATGACTATAATTAATTTTAGACATCGTTCCAAAAGGTACAATTTTAGGGTTGTAGATAATGACTTTCTTATGCAACTGGCTCTTAGTTAGTTTGCCTTGGTTGTAAAGGTGTTTACCATATAAGGTTGATTTTTAACATAGCTTTCAATGTATATTGTTTTTAACAATCATGAAATTATACATACCCAACTACATCAGCATGTTTTAATCATTCATCAACCATTTATTGTCATGTATATAATCTCCGCTTTATTTTTTATGTTTTGATAATCATTCAATGCTTGTTAGCTTTGCTACAGTAAATATTGATAAATTTGTTTATGTTTTGCCTCATGCATATTTGCTAGAATAACAATTAAGTGACAGATTGTTCCATTAGAGATTCTGGAAATTTTCTCCCATGTCTTCATCGAGTCTATCAAGTGATAATCACTTGTATAAGAAAGTCCATGTCTGCTTTTAATGAGGTGTCAATCATGGTAACATTATTGCAATTTTATGAAAAAAAATTTGTGGAGAAAAAGGGTATTTCATTGTTAAGATTAAGCAACATCAGGAAATAACCTGCAAAGAGAGTATACATGATCATTTGTGATAATGTGTCAAATTGGGTCTAGTTGTATAAGAGTATACACTTAGCTACTTATATTTTATGTTACAAAGAAATTTCCAATGGAAATAGCTGTTACCCAACTACTAAGTGCATACTTTTGTCAGTGACTGACAACTGCTCTACATAATTAATTATCATTGGAAGGAGGGAGAATGGCCGTAGAAATTATTTCATGACCAAGCTCCAAGAGTATGCCCCGCCCGGGAATCACCCATGACCCCTCGATCAGTTGACTTGCGTGCTACCAAATGAGCTAGCCGGGTGGCTTTCTTTTACAACTGGCTCTAAGTTAGTTTTCCTTGGTTTTTAAGGTTGTAGTATCACCTTGATCAGTAGACTGGAGTGCTACCGACTGAGCTAGCCAGGTGGCTTTCTTTTACAACTGGCTCTAAGTTAGTTTTCCTTGGTTTTTAAGGTGTTTACCATTTAAGGTTGTAGTATTATGAGTTTTATGTAATTCTAAACATTCCTTTTAATATATATTGTTTAACAATCATAAAATGTACATACAAAACTACACCCCCTTGTTTTAGTCATCAATCAAACCATTATTGTTATGTTTATAATCTCCATGTTATTTTTTATGTTTTGTTAATCATTCAACTCTTGTTAGCTTTGTTACAGTTTATATTGATAAAGTTATTTATGTTTTGCCTCATCCGTTTTTACTAGAATAACAATTATGTGATATATTGTTCAACCGGGGGTTCTGGCAATTATCTTCCATACCTTTATGGAATCTACCACTTGTATACAGAAAATCCATGTCTGCTTTTAATGATGTGCCAATCATGGTAATACCATTTCAATTTTACGAAATAATTATGTGAAGAAATAGGTATTTCATTCATAAGGTTAAGACACATCAGGAATAAACCACCAAAGACAGGATACATGATCATTCGTGATAATGTGTAAAATTGGAGCTAGTTTCATTAGTTGGAGCTTTCAACATTCATGAAATTATTCTTACCTAACTACATCAGCATGTTTGATCAAACTTTTACTTGAATATAATGTCCAATTTTAATTTTTATGTTTTGTTATTCATTCATTCTTAGTAAGCTTTGTTACAGTTAATATTAATTAATTTGTTATAGTTTTGCCTCATGTAAACTTGCTTGATTATATTTTTACAATTATGTCATAGATTGTTCCATCAGCGTTTCTTGAATTTTTCTCTCATGCCTTCATTGAATCTACCAGTTGTTTTTAGAAAATCCACGTCTGTTTTTATGAGGTGTCAATCATGGTAACATTATTGCAATTTTACGAAGAAAAAATATTTCTTTGTTAAGGTTAAGCAACATCAGGAAATAACCTGCAAAGAGAGGATACATGATCATTTGTGATAACGTGTCAAATTGGGTCTAGTTGTATAAGAGTATACATGTAGCTACATGTATTTATATTTTATGTTACAAAAAAAATCAAATGGAATGGTTTGCTACTATGTAGCACTTGCTAGTTAGTTTGCCTTGGTTGTATAGGTGTTTACCATATAAGGTTGATTTATTGTGAGTTTTATTTAATTTTTAACATTCCTTTCAATATATATTGTAATTAACAATCATGAAATTATACATACCCAACTACATCAGCATATTTTAATCATTAATCAACCATTTATTGTCATGTATATAATCTCCGTTTTATTTTTTATGTTTTAATAATCATTCAATCCTTTGTTACAGTTAATATTGATAAATTTGTTTATGTTGTGCCTCATGCATATTTGCTAGAATAACAATTATGTGACGGATTTTTCCATTAGAGATTCTGGAAATTTTCTCTCATGCCTTCATGGAGTCTACTACTTGCATATAGAAAATCCATGTCTGCTTTAATAAGGTGTCAATCATAGTAACATAATTGCAATTTTACAAAAAAAATCTGTGAAGAAAAAATGGATTTCATTGTTCAGATAAAGCAACATCAGGGAATAACCTCCAAAGAGAGGATACATGATCATTTGTAAAAATTTGTCAAATAAGAGCTTGTTGCATAAGGGTATACATGTAGCTACATATATTTTATGTTTCAAAGAAATTTCCAATGGAATGGTTTGCTACTATGTAGCACTTGCTAGCAAAGCATCTGCTAGCTGTTTACATTTGGAACATTCTTACATTACTGGAGGTCATAATCTAGGTTTTACTACCTTGAAGCAGAACGTTGCCTTGTTATTTGCTGCCACAAAATAAAGTGCCATTTTAAAAGCAATCGACTTTCTTATGCAACTGGCTCTTAGTTGATTTGCCTTGTTGTTAAGGTGTTTTCCATGTAAGGTTGTAGTATCGTGAGTTTTATATAATTCTAAACATTCCTTTTAATATATATTGCCTTTAACAATCATAAAATATACATACAAATCTACATCCCCTTGTTTTAACCATTAATCAAACCATTATTGTCATGTGTATCAACTCTAATTTTTATTTTTATATTTTTGTCAAATATTCATTTTTGTTAGCTTTGTGCCAAATAATACGGTGATCCAGAAGTAATGAGACAAATCCCAATCCAAAACCTGATCGTGGAATAAACTTGAAAAATATAAAAGTTGTGTAAAAAGTAATTTTCTATATGCGTGTGAAAAATCATGCATGTGCGTGTTTGAATTCTCAAGCTATACTTTCCTGATCTATGTAGTGTATTAATAAACTTGTTCATGTTCTGTTTCATTCATTTTAGCTAGAGTTTAATTATGTCATAGATTGTTCCTTGAGAGAGTCTGGAAATTATATCTCATGCCTTCATTGAATCAGGGATTCTATATAACAGGGATTTGTAACAAAGTGCTTTTTTGAATGTGTATTGTCTATAACTGACTGAAACAGGCTGTACAAACTATCTCAGAGTTTAAAAAATTGATTTATGTTTTTTGTATACGTCTTCCACGTAACTTGTGAATGTGTCTGAAGTGTTTGACAAACATTTGTCGCAATTATGAAAGAAAATCTGACTTTAGGTGGTGTAAAATATGGCTAAATATGGCAGATCAGCGGGAAAATGCATTATTTTGTGAAACAGCCTGTGAGGGTAATTTACCTCAAAATCTTCTAGAAACACATACAAAATTACATGGTACAAAATTACATGTGAATATCTTGATTTAAACTTGTAATACTTGCTATCCATATTGGCCGAAATAATAGCGAAGACAGTGAAATTTGATGAAAATCTATGTCATTACAAATCCATGTTATATAAAATCCCCGATTGAATCCACCACTTTATTATAGATAATCCATGTCTGCTTTTTTGATATGTCATGCAGGGTAACACTATTGCAATTTACAAGAAACAATATTATAATGATAAAGACTTTATATTACACATACACATTTGGATGAGTGTAATGTTCCATATGGACATCTGGGCAGTAAAGGGTACATCGTAGCTAATGTTAAATTGAAATTAAATTGATTTTCATTTATTAAAGGACATGGGACTTATTCTTTTTTGTAACAAAGTTTTTCTAATGAATGCACTTGTACACATTTGTTAGGTGCAATAAAGGTGACCAGCATAAGTCCTAAAATACCAAATATGCTCATTTTATTTGTTTGTGTATTAAATTGTTTTAGTTACAGGTGCTATTGAATTTTAATGTAACAAATTGTATGGTCTATTTTTAATTGAATTATTTTTAATAATTTTTTTAAATATATTTCATATTGTTTAATTTATATAAAAAAGGTTGTTTGTGTCAGTTGGTGTCAGTTTGTTGTTAAATATATAATGTTTAATACTTACATCACATATGAATATATAGTTTAAAATTGTTTTGAATGTTTTGGACTTGCTTCAATAAAAATATTTTATATATAAGTCTTAATCGTTCTGTTTTAGTTAAACATCAAGTCAACATAAATCATAGTAATTTTGCTATATTTAGTTTTCCGGACCCTTGTCTAAAACCAGTACTCACATACCCTTTCACAGATTGGCGCGAAAACCAAAGGCAGACAAAGGGCCGACTTGATTTGCCCGGGCGGCTTACGAACGTTTAATTTAACACATCAATTAGTATTTTGTCCATCATCGTAGTTAATTTTTGTAATAATGGTTTCACCTGTATCTGTTTTTATCCATATTTGCCACACGCTCGCCGCTAGCCGCTCTAACGAAACCGGCGCATTCGGCGTGCGCCGGTTGTTGACCCGGCTCGATCTCTGAGCAAATAAAGCGAATCGCCGGTACCCGTTTCTGAATCGGCGTACGCCGGTTTAAGCCGCCCGGGCAAATCAAGTCGGCCTAAAGAGTAGAAATGAACAGAACTGAACTTAAACTTTCGTACCCTGGAACCTTCGACCTGGCTACATTCATTAAATGAATGACTAATTTATTTATCAAATATTTTCATGTTAACTAAAAAACTTATGACAATCAATTGTCGACATATCAATGATTTAAACTGATGATATTAATGATTTTTATTTTAACATGCAATACATACAACCCGATTGACACTATTTTACGCAATCTTCATTTTAATGCAATCCCTACTAAATTATTTCACATGTTGTTACTTTATACATTTGTATGAATGTAACCTATGTTTATACAATAAAGATTTTGTTTAGGTCAGAAAATCTATACAAATCTAACAATAATTGAATTTTATTCACAAACATCTTTTATACACAATTAAATTACCATTATAATCACATCGGATTGGTAAAAGTACTTTTTTATCAAGATCACTCAATTATTCATCAATTATATGTTGAGTTTTTTCTCCAATATGCATCGGCTAAATCTATTTAACACTCTAATAAATGTAAACATACAGTAAATTCTTAATAAAAATGTTCTTAATAGACAAATTTAACATTAATCAATAAATTTGGTCGATGTGGTAATTCAAATGGTGTTTACAATAATCCGTATCACTAAAATACAGGTATTGTTTTAGGCCCGCATTTTAAAGTCGATGACCGCTTGCTAAACGTATATTACCGAATGTCGAGTCTATCAACACAATTAAATTAATAAAAAATTCATTTAAAGCTGAAATTAAGATAAAATTTACATTTAAATTCCACTTAATATCAAGAATCAAGTATTTCAAATCTGAAAGCAGACAAAGCTTTATTTACTCATAAATGAGAAATTTAATATATATGTTGCTGAGGCAAGTCGGGGTTTGATTTGCTGCGCAATAACCGGGACCGGGACAACTCAACCCGAATCCAACTCAACCCGGGACAACTCAACCCGTAAGCCGGGACAACTCAACCCGTGGACAACTCAACCCGTATCATATATAACTAGTTATTCGTCCAAAATTATGTTTAAATAATTAAATTTGATATTGAGATGCTAATTTCCTTGAGCTAGAAATTTACCTGCAATTGCTTCACTCCTCCCAGGTGTAAATGGGTTCCTGTAAGAGTCATGCACTATAAGCTGTGGCTGCAATCTGCACCGTTTATTAACAACACTTCCCTTGATCTCAAAAAAGTTGTAACTCCCTTTTTGACAATTTTACAGGAGAGACAAAAACATAACCATAAGTTAAATAATCAATAACAGCAAATGATATTTAAACTTCTGTTTTCAAATAGTAAATCAAAATTGTGGATAAATAAATAAAATTGAGAAAGTTGATAGTTAAAGAGATACTTGATAAAGTTTGAGTTACAACCTTTTGGCACTGAAATTCAACACGTTTTTCAATAAAAAGGGGTGCAACAAGGTTGTATCTTATTTAAGAGTTAAAATAATATTTATATTTATTTCATTTTATTGGATGTTTTGTCACTATTACATTGGCAAATTATAAAATATATGATGTGACATGAAGTAAATAACTTCATATCCATTTTTTAATCATTGATTAAGGGGAATTTTGATTTTGAGCGAAACATCTAAATATCTTAACCATTTTTCTTAAATAAAGTCATTTGAATTGATAGTTTCAGGTAGTTTCAGATATTTTCAACTTTAAATCCACTGATAAGTGTGATAAAAAAACTAAGAACAATTTTTTTACACAAAATAATTAAACAGAACCAATGCAATGTACTTCTGATTGTATACCTAAAGACATAATAAAAGTTTTGTGATTTTAATTATAATAATGTAAGTACCTGTAGGAAAATAAATTTTCAGAATATAACAAAAATGTGAAAACATGTACATAAGTAACTTCACAACAAGTTTACAACTTTTTCATTCAAAACTACTAGAAGTAAAACCTGAACAAATTCATCTTAACCATTGAACCCTAACTTGCCAATCCAACATTTTCATGTGTCTGAAAGGGGCCCCTCCAAAATGGCCGCCACCAGCCTTGAAATTGGTGTTTTAACTGGATTTAGTGAATTTCACATTAAGAACGTTTCTCCCAGAATGTCACACCCATCATTTCCAGATAAAAATGAGGTCATTGAGTGCGAAAATGGCCCAAAATGCCAATAAGAAAACTCTTTTTCACACTATTAAAAGAAATGCTACTTTAGACTTCATTTTTAGAAAATAACACTGAATGAAGTGCAAATTTTGCATTAGAAAGGAGCAAAAAATGCATTTTTTGCCCTTTTCGCTTCGCCCCATTAATGCCTAGGTAATTTGATTTTTTTGCAATATGGTCACACAGGGAATAATTTTGCCAAGTTTCATATCTATCATTCAATAAGTAATGAAATTATAGAGTATTGAACAAGCCCTAGCTTGTTAAGGTGATAATGGTCACTTCTCACCCATAATGACACCATAATGTCGCAGCCAGTAAGTCTGGTTCAATTAATTTAAAAGTTCCTGATTTTTCTCAATTCCTCAATCAAAAGGTGTCTTAGGGCCATCATAAATGCCCCACATTACCTGAAAAATCTTGGTCAATGTGTGCAGAAAAATGATGATAAGATAGAATGTTTTCAGTTTCTAAAAGGCACTAGTTCTCAATGTAGGAAAAATAACTAAATGAAATGCAAATTAGGGTTGAAAAGAGCAAAAATGCATTTTATGCCCTTTTGCACCTCCCCAACATTGCTAAGGCAACTTGAATAGGGGTTTAAATGGCTTTCCTGATGGCCAATTACACAGAGAATAACTTTGATAGCTGTACATTTATCAGTAAATTAGGAATGAAATAAGAGCATCTTGAAATAGCCCTTCATGTTAAGGTGAAAAATTGGCCAATTTTCGTACGAGTCCCATCCAGTATTGAGTCAAGTACATGTTCTGTAAGGTTTCATAATCGGAATAAAATTACAATCAATGATCGGAAATAATCAGAGGACCCTTTTCGATCAATATAATCAAAACATTCACTCAGTGTTTTCATTCAGGGTTTCCGAAAATATATGACATGAAGTTGCAATAGTTTAAGTGACTTTGTTTCATACAATAGAATATTAAATCATACATAATCAATCTATAATTAGTGGTTTAGTGGTTGTTATGCTTAATAAAAAATTGATTTTCGGACATTTTTGTTTAATTTTTCGAGAAATGGAGCTATAGTATATTGTCCAATAGTCGCCAATTCCATGTGGCCGACCAAAAATATCGACACAGATCTCAATAATTTACAATAACAGAGTGAAGTAAAAATGTACCCGTCATGGTTTAATTTAGAAGACTTTTATCCCCATGAAATGTTTTTTCTTCAGAAATATTAATTAATTAAAACAAGTATATCATTGTCAATAAAATGAATTTCGACAGTAGCGATAATCGATTATTAAACTTCATAATCGATTATCTCCCACTTTTACTGAAACGATTGATTATCTATTATGATGGATCATCATTAAATTCCCAATGTTCTGTATAGAAAATATTACAGTTTAACAGAGTATGTTCCATTTCAATTATTACTTTCATAATGTATAAATTCATCTGAAATATAATTATATTAATACAAAAAAAAATTTTACATGCCACCGGTTGTGATATACGTTGTTTTTTAAGTGATCACAACATATCTTATCTATACAGATGTATTTTGTAACTTGTTTATTTATATGTAGGTAAAATATATGAGTTACAACCTCATTGTACAGAAAAATTATCTTTGGTATAGAATATTTCAGCGCAAAAAGGTTGTAACTGGTGAGATACAACCTTTTTGCGCTGAACAGATTTCCTAAATTTGAGTTACAACCTTTTGACACATTTTGATATTATGGATTTAAAGTAGAACTCAACACGCTGTCAAACATGGCTAGGTTTTTTGCTGATACAATAAAAATGACAATTCTAAGATATATGACGCATGTATTTCGGTCAGGAAACGTTTAGCAACGGCACAAGGGGCCGTTAAAAGTCGTTCTTTTAGCGTTGCTAAGTGTGTTACCTGCCCTTGACTTTGGAGTTACCTCCCTTTGCACGTACAGCCCGTGCATTCCCATAATGCACTTCGTTAACTCGGCTCGGCCACGTAGTAGTTCGTACTCATTATGTACGAAAATCACGCTTGCGTGAAATACGTTTTATGAGCCACTGTATCCGTCGAATTTTAAATAAAATTTGAATAACGTTTTTGTTTTTTAGAGACCGCAAACTTTACAATACCTTGAAAGGAAAATTTTTACTTGACTCAAAGGGAAATAATCAATAATATAATTATAGGCACGGCCTATTGATGTAAAAGACAATGTTTCTTGCATGTATTTTATCTATATATGTTGTTGTTCTGCCTTAATGATGGTACCATTGGTGACTTAACACAATCAGGAAGTCTCTTTCTACCACTTGACAGGTTTTAGTTCTCTATGATAACAGTTTAATACACCCATGTTTATCTTAATTGTCTCTTCTTCTTGAAGACAAAAACAATTCAAATCCTTTCTCATATGCAAGCTGTACATACTTGTCTCTTGTGCTTCAATTGGAAGGCTGGAAACTTCTCCATATACATATTTATGGAGGACACTTGACATTATTGTAAAATTTTCATGTAAGGGCTTAACCATCTTGATTGGATTCAAACCAGTACCCTTCAGGACACAAGATTAACTATCTAGCCTAGATAGCCTAGTACTGTACTAGGCACTCTACCGTTGCACTCTTCCATCTGCGCAACCAACCTGGGTAAGGCCTGTCCTAAATATAAGACACTACATATACTTTATATCATGTGGAACAGAAAAAATGTCCAAATGATAAAAAAAGTTACATAAGGTTTTAATTTTAGGACTATGTTTGGTCAGAATTCTAAACAGAAAAAAATCTTATAACAAAAGTGGAAAGTGAAGTAACTACATGTATGATGTATACTTTGATTTATTTTTATTGCTCATATCTACATGTACACTTAAATGAATTTAAATGAAAAATGTTATTTTCACTGCAGGCCAATAACTGCCAAATGAATGGCCATAGTTTACAGCTTCTTGGGCATCACCTGAAATATACAACACCATTGCTTGAAAAAAGGATATTAAAATACAAAATACTTTTAGTGAGGAAAGCAAACACAATACTTGCAACTACTTGTATGCATGATTTTTTTCTAGGGGGCTCCAAACTTTTCAAGGGGGTCCGAACTTTTCTAGTGGGGATCCGAAACCTCAAAACACTACCATATTATACACATTTTGCAGAAAAAGATGCAACATAGATGATACTGATAATAAAAACTATATAACCATTAAATCAATGTTATGCTCCAAGAAAAATTGCTTCATACTACTTAAAAATGACTTACAAGCAAGAAGTATACTGTCGGGCATGTAGATTTTCCAAATTCTAGGGGGGGGGGTCCGGGCCCCCCTGAACCCCCCCCCCCCCCACTTGATCTGTCCATTATAGTAATAGGAATGATTATTCAAATCTGAATGAAATTTTTTAAAAATTTACAGGAACATACAGAGTATTTCATTTGGTGCATCATAATGTGTTTACACTTCAAAATAAGTTTGTATGTAACTATAAGCAAGTAATGAAACAATCAAATCATCATAAAACAAAATCAACATACTCAGCATGTTTATCTCTTTATGATTTAATGTCATTTTCATATCATCAAGTTTTTCCTCCATACTAATGTTCTTCATACCCCATCACCACTAACCTGCAAATAAAAAAAATAAGACAAGTATTAAAAACTTATTGAACGAAAACATTTACATATAATGACAACATCCGTACAGCATACTTATGATAATGCAGATTTACAAAGGACGTTCATGATGCTATAGGTCATTTCAGGATTCGTCCCCAAGTACGAATCGGTTAGTGTACGAATGTCATAAATCAATTTTATAGTTCGTTCTCAATTATTACGAAACGCATCTTTTGATTCAAATTTTGGACTACAACATTTTTGCAACTTGTTTTTTATTCATAAATACTAATAATTTAACAATAAATCTGTGTTTTGCGAAAATAATCAAGAATAAGAAATGAAAAATGTCAACAGACGATGCGTTATGACGATGACGACTTTGAAAATCGCATTTACGGTGAATAACTGCAGTGAATATACAACACAAAATGAAAGAAATCTTACCTTAAACGGGAAATGAAATATTTAATCCAGCATTACAGATAATTTCTGCATTGAACTTGAGTTGTCAACATCATGGCTCCCCGTGGTCTAAATGATGCAACATTTCACGTGGGATTACGTCATTCTAAGCTGAGTCATCTGACTCATCTATCAGAAAAGTAGTATCGGTTACTTCCCTTACGTAAATTTAACCGTTGCTATTCTGATTTTAGGCCCCTTACAATATGAAATCAACTAAGTAAGTCTTTAATCGTCACTCCAAATTCTAACGAGATAACGACAGAGCTCTGTGACGAACAAGACCTATTTACACCGCGTGATTGTCGGGGCGCGCTAGAAATAGTCCCTCCTTTTTGGTCTTATATTTTATTTTTAGAACTGTTGATTACTTTTACACTGCTTAGGTGCGATATTTTATTGATAAATTTCGAACTCTCTGGAATAAAAAGTGATCGGATATCTTCTGTTCTGATTTCGTAAACGATGTGTTGACTATGCAATATACATAGAAGCTTCGAACGTGACCCACATTTAGAGCAAACGTCTCGTACATTGTTATTTTGATTTTACGCCTGTATCTGCAGTTATCGTTGAAAATAAAGCATTATATGACTAATAAAAAGAATTAAAGACGTAAAGAGATAATTTAGTGATGTAATTATTTGGTTGTAGAGACTATAATTGCTTTGGTTGTAGAGGCTATAATGTCCCATAATCCAATACCGGAAGCAGAAGCGTTCCGAACGTGCGATTTTAGTCCAGAAAAACGTCAGTGTGTTATCGTTCCTGCATATGAGTTGTGTAGAGCAACGAACCGGAAGCGGATGTAGACACAAAATTTAGTTTGGATAGTATATTGAAATTAATCCGCCAAAATCACTCGCAATACCTTGAGTGGAAAAGACTTTCGTCTTTTCCATATTACTCCTCGTGAAGTTATAGTGGTGTCTGGCCGGCATGACCTAATTTACGTTTTCCAAAAATAACTTTTCCAATGATGACGACATTTTGTTTTTGTTTGTCAACATCACTTTCAGATGAAGAATTGCCGTCATTTATGGTTAGTATAGTAATTCTAAGTCATTTTTATTAGAATATAAAGCTTATCAAACGACTGAAAGGCTTTCAATTGTCATAAAAACGTGCTTGATTTTCACTGAATTCAACTAACTTGCATTTCGTCATGTCAGCGTCTGTTCCAAGACCCAGTATTCATACGGAATGTAGAATAAGAAAATTTCGGAACATTGTAGCCTTGGCCTTTGTGAATGGTTCTTGTTTCTGAGAAATAACTAAATTGAATACACATATGGTCATCCTATGCCATTGTGCTTTATCTTGTATTTCATTGTTTAAATACTGACTCATTAAAGCTACCTTTGGAAAATCAACGGGGTGTCCTACTACTAAATTGAAAAAAACATTTCAAGGGCGGATTTTTCAGGTAGACAAACACCCGTGCTCCCCCTCCTGCTTCTTTATTTTCAAGAACATTGAAATGAAAGAAATTGTGATACTTTCGCTTTCCAACTACCAGAATAAACCAGTTATAAAAGAGTATTTGATGGGCTTTTTAGTTTTTACAGTTTTTTTTTCAGAGTTCCTGACAGACACAAGATCTTATGTAATTGCATATCATATTTGCAATGCCAAGTATGCAACTCTGCTTCAGCTCAATCAGGTAAATCTATGTTTATGATGGTTTAAAACTAAATTTAAGACTATTTCAAAACACTTTGACTCAAATTGAGAGCCAACTTTACTTACAAGTCACCATATTTTATGTATTTTTATCAGAATTCTATTACTGTCTGTAGCACAATAAGTTGAAAATTGACTAGATCTACTTGCAAGAAATCTTTCTGTCAATTTTTTGACATATGTCAAGGAACTTATGGCTGGAAATCAACCTCAGCTTCCAGATCCAAAACTCATTATACCTCCCAGTATTAGTAGAAGGCTTTCTATATCAAGTGCTATGAATACATGTCAAGAATAAGCTACAAATATATCTTGAATAATTTGGAATTAGTTTCAAGGGCTCATATTTCTAACATTTCACAAGGCAATCTTATGTTCTCCTTGTTAAATCAACAAATTGAAATGCAGATTTATGCACATTTATTACAAGAAATTTTTGTGAAGACAAACTCAAATCACTATATTATTATATTCTAATATCAAAACTATAAACATTTGTATAAAAATGACACATGTAGTAATATGATAAACATGACTTTGCTTGGACTGCAAAACAAATGATCACAAATGGCTAAAAATGTTCTGCACAGTTGTGAATAATGCAGCCAATTATCAGTTTTAAGCTAGTCTATTCTTAGCTGAATGATATAAGTAAGAATGACTTGAGGAGAACTTCTGATATTTTAAATCTTTTAAATGAATGCTGTGTCATCTTAATATAAACTTCTTACAACTGAAACAGAAAATCTCTGATGTTTGTTGATGATGCACATCCTGAAATTATAAATTATTGTGAATATGATATATTACAAAATGAAAATAATTCTTTTATGTTCATTTTCTTTTTTCAGACAGACTATTTTTAACAAGTTAGGATGCTGATAAAGTTTAAACCTGCTGTAAAACACTTGACACATCATTGGAATGTACATATCAAGTTATTACTTTATGGTGACAAAAAGATGATACATCAATAACTGACTCCTGGAATGCTAGTCAACTTTAAGTAATAATGAAATATCAAACCCGTGTGAATCTTTTAAATGCTATCTTATGATACTTAACATAAGCAGTTGAAAGAATTATTATATGAGTTTTGGTACACAAATAAATATTTTAAAATTAAGTTGTGTTTTTTCTCATTTAAATGCAAAAAGTCATTTTGTCTGGACAACTGATGATAAAGGGGGTCCATGAATAGTTAGTTACCCTTTTCTTATTGAAGAGACATCCAAGTTCCTCATCATATCTAGAAAAAGCACAAATATATGTGCTTCACATTTATTACATAGGCTTTTCTTGATTGAAAGTAAACATGATGTATCATGTTCAGAGTAAAATCATTTTTGCATAACCACTGTAATGTAACATTCCAAATGTTGAAGGACCTGTTAGATTATTATTAATGCACCACTGCTCTAATTTATTTTTCAAAAATAATTCATACATTTAAAACTTAATTCCATGGTTTACATGAAAATATAAGGGTATGACCAGAGTTTATTGTTTAAGTGACAACACAACCTAATTGATTTTTCCTTTAAGATCAAAATTTAAACAGATGTGCCATATTTTTCAAGCCTGATGAAAATTTTGTCAACTAGTATTAGGGCAGTGTTGCATTAACCAGACAAATATTTAATACTTACATGAATAAAAAATGCTGCTGCTAAAAAACATGTATTTATATTTTGAGCATCTGCATGATTGTATAAATCCAACTAGTACACAAGAGGAGCAATATCTTCCTGGATTAAGTATTTATTGACATCACCCTACTCCTACAATGTACAAAATAATCACATAATTCAAACAATAATGAAATTTGATGACGTATAATCATTACACCTGAATGGAATAATAAGTTGTCACAAAAAGATTGCACAAATAATGACGATCATGAATGTGAGCAAATTTGCTTTATAAAAGTCCCACCCCTGAATGTTATTTTATGAAAGATAAAGCTATCTACATCTGGAGCATTGAACTATTTTGTGCAGCGACTACAACTAAACATGTTTTGATCAGATGGCATTGACTTCAATTAAATTCATTATTAATCAAAATCAAATATTTTTATAAAAGCCCCACAACAGACAGTACCCCTCCACCCCATCATTTTGAACGTGCTTCATACGGACAAATCGATGTATCAATCATGTGAAACATCAATATTATGGTCAGATTTCATTAAATACTAAATTTTACTTATTATTACTGCAAATAAAAAAGTACACAGACTGCACTAAAGAAGGCTTATTTAGGTTTGACCAATAATGGTAGCAAGGACGAAAGTATTTAGGACGAATCCAAAATGGTTTTGTGAATGAAAAAATACTTATTTACGATAATACTAGTACATGAAATCGATACTTACTGTGTTATAAACTACTGTCATATCCTAAATTTTACTTCTTAACTATCAAACATCTGTTTCTGGAAGCTCGACAAGATTGCAAGTTTGACAAATTGTTCATCGTTGTATCTGACTAAACCCAATACAGTCTCCAGCGTTTATCAGCGGTCATGCATGTTTTTATTAAGCAGGCCAAACACACCTAAAATCCGGAGTCAACTCAACCCGGTAATAAACCAATTATATATCCCAATTCGGAAAAATCGAACTGAGACAGGACGTTAACAAATCAAACAATGCCGCCATGTTTACTCATAACTGATTCTGGCAAGAGTAATCTCCCTTGCTTCGTTAGCAACGGACGCCGAATTAAGGGGAGATAAGTCATGTCGAACCCTCGAAAATAGGGGTTTTAAAAAAGAAATAAGGTACCAGACCGCTTTTGGATATGTCAACTTTAAAGGTCCATGATCTAATTACATATTATTCTTTCAAAAAAGTAAAAGAAACACATACTTTTAGACCCCCTGTTGAGTTGTTAGACTTTGATCTTCAGACTCAATTAAAGTATGTACTCTTATGCACTTACTGACTGAGAAAATGCAAAAAATGATTTTTGAAAGAAAATGGAGTTACAACTTTTTTGCGCTCAAGGGACGTTACAGTGTGTGACACGATGATCAGATAAGTTAATGTCAAGAGTCGACTGAAGAATGATACTAAAAGTAGACTCCAAAAACCTTGCTTTAACTTTAACTTTTATCACCCAGGTAACATGATAACATCCTTGTCCTTTTTAGATAAACAACAGGTATGAAATTATTTGAACTGATCAATTTATTAAACATTTATGTCTGGATCATGTAATTGGACAAACGGTAATCATTTTTTGCATTAATGAATATTTGTCTTTATCTTTTCTTGATTAAGTCTGAGGAAATCCAATTTGTAAGTAGGTTACATCTGTTGAGTACAATTATGTTCAGTAATTGATTATAGAATTATACTGTAATGTGTATCTGATCGGTTTTATATATATATACTTTAACGCAAAAGTTTTGCAACATTTTAATGGTCAATTTTAGGCACGAGTCAATGTTCATAAATATATACTGTAATGTTTATCCGAGAGGTTGTATATATATACTAATACATATGACCATCTACGGGGTATCGGTCTATTTGAAACCATACTTGTGGGGTCGATATTTCGTACATATATTATGTATTATTATGTTATATATATTATATATTATGTTTTCTCTTCAAGCCTTCAGACCAAACATAAATTATTTATTTTCTATAATTATTTCAAGAAATAACAAACTCATAAATAGGTATGCCCGGACAGGTACTGTATATATATTTCATAAAATTCTTTGATACATTTTAATACAACATTTCACATTCACTCATAAACAATGGCTCCTGAAAAAAAAATATTGCCGTTGTTACATCGGCATCATTGTCCTATTACATATAATAAGGAGAATATTCTCCAGAAATAAAAGTGTCCAGAACCACTGTTCTCTTACATGTAAACAAACTCAATTCAATTTCACTCAACCATTTAACTGACTATACAAAAAGTCATATCTGCAAAAGATAAAGTTCATAATAATTTCATTTCTTAAATTGAAATACATAATGAAAAAGAGAGGATGGCTGAGTGGGTGGGTGGGTGGGTGGGTGGGTGAGTAGTATAAAAGAATAATTTCTGATGCTTTCGCTGTCCTGTCCGAAGCTCGAATGATTTTTCAAATCTCAATTCGTTCAACTCTACACATTTAGTCACGTGGACAACGTGCTAAACGCTTCAATGATCGTCTTTACATTCAGCCAAAAATAAATACATTTATGTTTTCTCTTCAAGCCTTCAGGCCAAACATAAATTATTTATTTTCTATAATTATTTCAAGAAATAACAAACTCATAAATAGGTATGCCCGGACAGGTACTGTATATATCCTCGACCCAAAAAGAACGGGTATATATTCAAACATTGATCCATCCTTCCTTTTCATTAAAGACAAGTGAATAATAAAACAATTTTTAAAAAATAAAAATTAGCTATGTGATACAAATGTCATTACAAGCTATATATCTACAAAATATCTAATTAAATGTATCAATGTATATGAAACAAATATTTTTAGGCTAACTTATTTTTACATGTAGACGAATGTATTATTATATGCATTCAAATTCCAAGATTTAAAGACACGGATCGTTGAATTTCATTTGATTCTCTCACATATAAATCTTTAGCGGTATCAGATTTCCATCGTCCATGTTTTTTAAACAAACGATCACAAACCCCGCTATTTGCGGCAGCTGTAGCCCCACCGGATCTAAAGCTATGAAGGCCATAAGCATAAGAATTAAGTCCTATTGCTTTAAGATTTTCCGCTAAGATCTCTCTAGCTCTACTGTAAGATAACGGGTCACCAGATCTTAATTTGTAGGTATTAGTTTTCTTTAAATATTGAATATTGCAAAATACATATTCTGAAGAAATATCAGGAATGTTTGCTAACATTAAGTAATGTTTTAAATGTCTAACTGGACAAGTTGTCGTTCCTGTTTTGCCTATAATTACGTATTCACCTTTACGTGTCTGATCTGTTTTACTAGAAGCGATAAAAACTTTAACATGTTTATCTTCAAAATAAAGATCACATCTTTTAATTTTGACTACTTCATTGAATCTTAAAAATCCAGCAAAACTCAAAAAACACATTGCCATGAATCTAGCGTCTTTTAAACAACTTGTGAATCCATATTTAGCAACTAATTTACGTAAATGGTCTGCACTTATCGGCAACTTCTGATTACTAGGTTTAGCGTGTAATCTTAATAGTCCTTCTTTCGTGAATTTAACAAGATTAGACTGGCAAGGATCAGAAAATCCAGCTATCTGATGAGCGAAGGAAATGCTGTAAACAACTGCGTTTAATTTCGAAGATGAAGGATTGGCCTGTTTCAAAGTAGAAAGAAATATAGCCACATTGTGATCTGTAGCGGGTAAACTTTGGATATTGTAACGTTGACACCACTTGCAAAATTGTTTGAAATAGCAATTGTATTGTTTATATGTATTGACAGATTTCGATGAAGATACAATATGTTGTAAATTATCTCGATGAACTGTGAGATCAGGATGAATGGGTTCGGAACGTAAATTTTTCCAAAGGCCTGTGGAAAATGCATCTGTTAAATTTGTAAATATAAGAAAGAAAAATAATAAATATGTAGTATGGATGAGTAATAATATGATAAAATGCATATTGATTTGAGATTTAAATACATAAGTCCATCATCTTATTTACATTTGTTGTATACGTGATACATTTAGCTATATAATACTTCATAATTCTATAAAAATCGCAAGCACACTCTTTTTTGCATGTACAAGTTAAAGCCAGTCGCAAAATAATATTTGATACATGATAATTTCTACAAGTGTGAAGCACACTTTTTGTCTATAATAAAAGACAGTCAAAAATAGAATTAGTATCTCCTATAATCTCTTCAAGTGTGAAGCACACTTCTTTGCCTATACAAGATACAGACAGCCAAAACATAAATTCAGTATCTCATATAATCTCTTCAAGTGTGAAGCACACTTCTTTGCCTGTACAAGATACAGACAGCCAAAACTTAAATTCAGTATCTCATATAATCTCTTCAAGTGTGAAGCACACTTCTTTGCCTGTACAAGATACAGACAGCCAAAAATAAATTCAGTATCTCATATAATCTCTTCAAGTGTGAAGCACACTTCTTTGCCTGTACAAGATACAGACAGCCAAAAAATAAATTTAGTATCTCATATAATCTCTTCAAGTGTGAAGCACACTTCTTTGCCTGTACAAGATACAGACAGCCAAAAAGTAAATTTAGTATCTTATGTTCTCTCTTCAAGTGTGAAGCACACTTCTTTGCCTGTACAAGATACAGACAGCCAAAAATAAATTCAGTATCTCATATAATCTCTTCAAGTGTGAAGCACACTTCTTTGCCTGTACAAGATACAGACAGCCACAAAATAAATTCAGTATCTCATATAATCTATTCAAGTGTGAAGCACACTTCTTTGCCTGTACAAGATACAGACAGTCACAAAATAAAATTATTATCTTGTACAATCTTTATAAGAGTGAAGCACACTAAAAGTTGATGCCAAAATTCTAAATATCTCGTATAATTTCAACAAATGTGAAGCTCGATACTTTGTATATAAAAATGTCTTTTATGTTCAACTTAATTCCACGCCCTTTGTGAATTAAAGTCTAATAGCTAAAACTTTACTATTAAATCGTCTAGAACCAAAAATACCGGAAGAACTATTCTTAACAAAAATGTCTTGGTATGGTTGAAATTCAATTACATCTTGTAAGAAGTCTCTCTTTTGAAAATTTGCTTTAAACAGCAATGGCCAAAAAGACGAGCTAGGCCATTTGGGAACAATAAGAGTTCCATGTGCATTACATGCAATTAAATGTAAAATAGATTTGCCAATAAGTTTAAGAGGGGGCACTATCCAATTATTTGTACTGTGCCAATTTTGGGTGAAACAATCTACGGCTTCAGAGCCAAAATCACAATATTTGGAATTGAATCTGCTGAGTTTGGAATTTTTAGAAGATGCGAAGCGATCGACATCATGTGGACCCCAAAGATTGTCTAAGAAATAGAAAAAATTTTGAGTTGTTTCCCATTCATCTGTGTCTAAAGATTTACTTATGACGTCAGCAATAGAATTCAATTCTCGTGGAACCCACTGAATATCTAAATCTATGTTGTAAAAAATGCACAATTCAAAAATATTAAGGGATAAGTCATGTAACTCTGTCTTTGTACTTCCTGCTTTGATAATTTGAACACAGCTCTGCGAATCAGAATGCCACTTAATGCTTTTATGTTTAAATTTCTCGGCGAATGCTCTTAATGCCAAAAATACAGCTTTAATCTCCCTGTAAGTCGAACTTTTTAACTTATCACTATCGGACCAAGATTCCTTGAAAACTTTAGAATCAGTTTCGACTGTAAATGCGCCCGAGGCAAAACTACTGGCATCCGAAAATACTAAGGTCTGGGTTGGAGAGTATAAAGAGAGTTTTCTATGATTTATATGATCGATATTGTTTAACCAAAATAAAATTTCTGAGATACAAAAATGATCTAAAGGAATATATAGAGTACTATCCCAAAATGATCTAGATTGAATTTGCTGATATAAAAATCTAGTCAAAAGTCTAGCTAAATTACCGATTACCGGCATCATAGAAATTATTTTCCCTGTACAAATAGCAAGAGATCTAGCACTTACATATGGCAATTTTTCATATGCCATTTTGAGTGAGATTTTAAGATCATCAATTCTCCTAGAAGGTATAGAGATTGAGAAATCTCAGCTATTCCAAAATAGCCCGACCCATTCTAGTTCTTGTACAGGATGCCATAAAGATTTTTCTTTGTTTATTACAAAACCGGCGGACCGTAAACTACATTGAACAAAGTTTGCATCCTTTTTGCAACAATCAAAATTTTTGTTAGTGCCCCAGCCGTCATCTAAAAACATCACAATTTTAATGCTATTATATCTCCAAAATTTGACTAACTCTCTCAAAGTTTTAGTAAAGATAAATGGGGCGCTTGACAGACCAAGAGGGGCCACTGTGTAGCAATAAATTTTTTTGTTTAGACTAAAACCAAGAAAAGTTTGATGAGATGAAAATATATCAATGTGATAATAGCCTTTAGTAAGATCAAATTTATAACAAAAACTACCCGCTTCAAAATATTCAAGGCCAGTTTTCCAATCTTCGAAAGAAAACTTTTCTTTCCAAATGTGTCTATTTACAATACGTAGATCTAGAATCAATCGTTTCTTGCCCAGCTTATTAATGGATACACTCAATGGATTAACTATATGTGGAACAAATGGGGTCTCAATGATATATCCAGCCTCAAGCATATCTCGTATGGAACTTTGTACAAAGTCTATATTATCCATAGCAGATTTATTGTTACGAGAGTAAGACTTAGCAGGGGTTGTAACAAATGGGATTTTATATCCCAATTTAATACTATTCAAAATATCTGGATTTGCACCTATATTTTCCCAGTATTCAATGTTACGTTTCAATCTGCCTTTAACAATGTCACCCGAATAATTATCACTTTTAAGAAAGTTCAACTGTTCTTGGTAATGAAAAAAGTAATCTTGATCAAAGTTAGATAAAAAATACTCATCATTTATTTCTGCTGTCTGTTGAGTTGTCTCCCTTGATTCTATCATTAATTCTGCTGGTGTCAATACCATTGTAGATTTTATTGGACCATATACATTCTCTTCTGAAGTGTCCCCGACGCCCACATTGAAAACAGATGTCTCTTTCAGATACTTGTCTTGATGGTCTGTAGTATGGAAGGCTTCTGTTGTACACGGTTCCTCCATAAGCCATTGTGGAGGAACCTCTCCCAAGAAATGTCTGTCTACCAGATACATAACGTCCGTTTTGCATAGTGGAAAGCATGAAAGAGAAAGAATCACGTGGTGAAACATAAGACTTAAGTTCAGACTGTGAAGGTTTAAATCTTTTTAAAGCCTTGCTTTCAGCTGCTTTGAGCTTTTTCTCGTCTTCACTGTCACTACCAAGTGAAGGCTTTTCATATTCCCTCACTGTAGCCCAGCCCCCGGGGGAGGAGTCAGCCACCTTAATAAGTTTATTTCTGTAATTGATTTTGCACTTAAGAGCCGTAGCTATGTTGTTGATGGATTCAACACTAGAAGATTTAATGATATCATCTAAACCTTCAGCAATTTCATTGTTGAATTCAAATTGAATTCTGTGAGCTTCATGTTTAAATTTTTCATTCTTAACTTTTAATTTAGTTGAAACAGATGAAGAAAATTCTCTTTTCAAATCCCTTAGCTGAGAGTCAAAATAAGTCTTAAACAATCCAAAAGTGTCAAAAATATCTGAATTATCCCCCGAGGGCTTACCTTGACCACGTGTGTCTTCTTCCCGCGTCTCTGCTGAAGAGGTAAAGTCCATTTCCCTGAAGTCTCGTTTCCTTGAAATGGAAGGAACTGGTGAGCCATTCTCCCTCACGTCCATATTTCTTTCATTGGAAGCTGTACACTCTTGCCCAAAACTATCAACATTCATACAGTTTTTAGACGAAGCCATGCTCGAATTCAAAAAGTAGTATAAAAGAATAATTTCTGATGCTTTCGCTGTCCTGTCCGAAGCTCGAATGATTTTTCAAATCTCAATTCGTTCAACTCTACACATTTAGTCACGTAGACAACGTGCTAAACGCTTCAATGATTGTCTTTACATTCAGCCAAAAATAAATACATTTATATGTACGGGGCATATATCAGACCTCGCAATTCTAGCACCTTTTAAATGATGTAGGGGGGGGTGTAGGGTACCCTACTAAAATAGTGTGCATAAGGCGGTTTTAATAGTGAATGGTATATGCCCCATTAATGTGTATAATTTTTATGGGGTATCATATTTCTTCTATATATGTATATATCTTCCTCAGGCTTCTTTGCTTGTTGATTAGCAATTTGTACTAAATTTATTGTATGTATATAAAAAAAATCCGGTCCGGTCGTTTCTCCAAATTGCATACCACTCTGGGGAAGCGAGGCTTCGGCAGAGTTGCTGTAAATAACAAGGAGGACAGTTGATATCGGGTTTCCCAGGTATTTCGTATAGCGTTGTCTCATTTACAATTATATACGCGTCTCCACTGTAATAACTAGCAGAGTTAATTAAATATATAACCGGAAGTAGATAAATAATTATTAATTAAGGTTCTGGAACTGTAATGGTGACCTTCAACAATCTTTATTATGATATTGTTTCTTGAATCTATACTATTAAAGACATGAAATGGTGAAATTTTAGGGAAGTTTACCGTTCGTAACTTAAGTTATGTGCATTTTTATAACGTGACCCTTGATTTTCGAAGAGACGTAAATTGTGCTGTGACAAAAAATGAAAAAAAATTTTTTTCAAGTTCTGCAGTTTTATATTCACATTTTAATCAATTTTCCTGTTACACAATCATTTCATGATAATCCAGAACAATCAGATTACACTTTGGACAAACACTTATAAAATATAGTGCTTTGTATCTTTTGAGAGTGTTCAAACAATTACTCTATCTTTAAAAGCTAATGTCTCAAGTTTAAAGTTAGTTAGACACATGTAACCAGTTTTAAAATTTTGTGCAGTCTTTTCTGCCCATGATATGAAAAATTAAAGAAATTTTACCGTTTCTAATTTTTTTATAAGAATCTGTATAAGATTACTATAATGGAACTGCAAGAGAATTTATAGCGAAATATTACGTCAAAATGGTAAATAACAGATAATACTCTTTTATTGAAATATATCATCTAAATTGGTACTGGATAAAGAAATATGAATGTAGAACTCTGCAATATCATATGAAAATCTTCTCTTTACTGATTTTGGCTGGTTTGGGGGAAATATTAGAAACTTACAACTTAACACGTTTTTTTCGTACAACATTCTAACTAGTTAGGCATAACGGAGTCAAACACTTTTTGTATTAGAGACTCTTGGTTGACTATCACAGTTTTGACTCATAAACACATTTAAAAGACCATTCTGACCAGCCAGAGAAATATCAGAGGAAGTTGAGCAGGAGTGTTAAACCTTATCCTGCCGTGTTTTCTGCAATAGTTTTGCATACACACTTTGACATCAGACTTAGTAATGTTGGCATATTTTAGCCTTAGCTTTCAAATGATGCTGATTATTGTACCATTTACCTTTTAAAAAGACAGAAAAGTACAACTATATTGTCCTCATATGCCTCACATGGGCGGATCCAGCGGGGGGGGGGGGGGGTTCAGGGCCCCCCTAGAATTTAAAAAATGTACATGTCCATTAGTGTATTTCTTGCTTGAAAGTAATTTTTAAGTAGTATGAAGTAATTTTTCTCGGTGCTTAACGTACATTTAATGGTTATGTTGTTTTTATTATCAATATGTTGCATTTTTTCTGCAAAATGTGTATAATATGGTTGTGGTTCGAGGTTTTGACCCCCCCCCCCCCTAGAAAAGTTCGGACCCCCCGAGAAAAGTTCGGACCCCCAAGAAAAAAATCCTGGATCCACCCCTGCCTCACTATATTCTACCGCATACCAAATTGCTGAATATGGCGATGTGTTGTGCGTCATAGTATTTGTATTTGTGGTGATATCTTCTAGCGGCTGTGATGGCAAATTTAAATCGCAAATACAAGATAAAACAGTGCATTTTACACCTGCACACACAGAAGCAATCTGCGTAAACACATATCCAGTAGACCACGGTCGTACTGGATCTGTACTTTTTCCCTTTGAGGTCACGTCCTGATGAACTTTGTGTCGACCAATCAATGCGTAGCTTTCATCTAGACGAAAACACTATTAATCACATTTTGATTTCGTAATTTCTATTTTTTGACCAAGTTTTGCTTGCTAATTTAACCGCGGTAATATTCACAAGCTGCGATTGGGCGGCTCATTTCAAATTTCGTGACGTAGACGATGTAAACAAGTTACGTATCATAACAATTTCGTCATGAATATTATAATGAGAAAAGGTCACCTGAACGTGACCTTCGTTTGGAAAAGGCCAGATCTACATTAGCGAGTATGCGAGCGGTAAAATTGTAGATCGGGTTTTAATCAGATTGACACAGACGTAACCCAATATTTATGATCCTATACGACGTAACATTGTTTTGTCGATAAACCATTACTTAATAAATATATTTATAACAATAAAGACCCAATCTCTCATACAGAGTTGTCGATCCTTACAGTGATCTATAAAGATCACTGTAAGGATCGACAACTCTGTATGAGAGATTGATAAAGACCTCGACGATCACGCTGTCTAGCTTCTAGTTTCGCCATTTTCGGAAAATGTGTTACGCTATGACGTCATGGAAAAACCGGGTCGCGAGGTGAAAATTACTAAAAATAGCAATTACGAAACTTGACGACGACAGCTTTTCGGGTAAAACCGGATTATACCGAGTGTCGAAATTTACCGAAGTTAGTTACAGTTCCAGAACCTTAACTCTGGGGATCAGAGAGTGGGACCTGCGAGTCTGCTGCCAACTGCAGACTGACTTAATTTAACTAATTTTCTCCTTTATTACTCTTCGAAATAACTATATTCAATGAGCGTCTTACAACTAAAGACGTAATAACACGTCCATCGACCAAGATAAACTGACGTCACTCTGGTCATTGTTAAAACCCGTACTAACATACCCATGCTCGTAACAATACATATATTGCAGGGCTCGACATTATAGGTCTTGTGACTCCCCCTGACAACCTTTATTTGGGCTCAGGCAACTTGTTAGTGCTAGTAAACATTTGATTTAGGCAAGTATTATATAATAGCTGTTGGTCCAATCAGGCTACCTACTTTGACAATTAATGTCAAACCCTGTTCCATAGACTATGTACAAAATTAATCTTTTTTTTCAGGATTTAACAAAATGGCTGAATCAGACTATGGTAGTATCAATTATTCTGATCATAATATTAGATTTCCCAAGTCAACAAATACAACATTCTTAGGAAAGGTAAATACAATTTAGTATAGTGTTCACAGGTGCTGGACCAAATATTTTCTTCCTAATGTATAGGCTGTATGCAATAAAAAGGAAAAATTGTGTCTGGCACCTGTGATAGTCCATAAACATAAAATTGCCGTGAGGGCACCGTACGGGCGCCGTGTGATCAAGCTCCGCAAGGACCCATACAAACTCTAGCATACCTGTATGGACTGTTACGTTTTACCAGAGTCCATGAGATGAGCCATGGATACACGTTTCAGCTTCAAATGGTGAACACAATCGTGGCCAAGTATGGATTAAACTTGCTTATCTTCAAGTTACAGCTCCGTACGGGTGTGTTGTTTTGTGCAACTTGCATACCATCACCTTAATATGCAAGGCTTCCCACGGCCGAGGGCTGTCTGCACTTAAGAGTCCGCAACAAGCCACAATTTTTTGGGACTGAGGCATAACTTTTGAAAGTTATAGTACTGTCCACAATGTCATACATATTAAACAGACCAGCGGTTACTGAACAGATAAAAATCATAACCAGTATACCAACAATTATTACTTTTATATCAGTTATGGATAGGGTGGTCCCCATCTCAGAAAAATTAGATATGCAAGTTGGAAATTAATGTTAAATCTGTGTTATTTTATAACTGTATTTATTTAAACTTCATTCTTATCTAGCTAACAAAATAACAAATATTGAAATAGTAAAATTTTACTTCCTGATCCATGACCCACATGTGTGTTTTCAAGTGCAAATGTACATGTCTTTATTTAAGTAATTTATATTCATTTTTTATTTGTCATTTTGGTCTTACGCATGTGATTTAAGTTGTTAATACCCCCGTTACACCGAACTCGTTCTCACTACGCTCTGAAAAAAATGGACCGAACGAGCTCCAAGTGTGTGCAAACGGACTGGACGTAGTTCCAACTTTCTACGGTCTGTGTTCGAACGTTATGGACGAGCTAGGACGGGGTTGAACGGGAATGGGGTTTCAGAACTTTGAGTCGACTCAAAATATTTTTGCGGCCACCCCGTTCTGCAATTAGACTGAGTGACAACGTACTGACAACGGAAAGGATGTACTGCGAACGGAATTGCCGTACTAGCATCGTACTCGGGACGTGCCTTGTCGTAGTTCGATCGGGCCACAATTTGCAGTAACTTTACACACCGACCTGTTCCGTTTGTAACTCGTTCTTTCCGTTTGCACACAGACTTAACTCGACCTAATTACGTCCATAGTGCGTCTAAATGCAAAAAAAAAAATACGAAGTTCTGAACCAGTTTGCTACACGTTTACACAGAGTTCTTAAAGTTTGCAGTAGGTTCTCGGTACGTTCTACTCGTTTTTAGTAAGTCTATTGCGTTCGTATGCAGTTCGTACCACGTCCATAGCGTCTACAATACGATCTGATAAGGTTTGGTATAAATACAGACCATTTCTCACCAAGTTATTATCTGGGCCCGAGCTCTTAGCCTAGAACCATGGAAGTCGTTAATGCTTTGAATGTTGGCTTTGTACTCTTTTTTATAGAAGTGCAGCAAGAATACAACTACAAGATAAAAAAGAAACACCCTCTTTTTTATTGACTGGCCCAGGAGGCTTATCTTGATGCTGGTCTTCACGAGCTTCACATGTGCAGGTGATTTTGGATCGTTTGGAAGCGATTGTCTTAACAAACACCGTCTGTCTGGTTCTGCTCATTTTTGGAGGCATGATGGTCACAGTGATGCTTGACGATTTGTGTCCTCAAAGCTTGAAGCGCGGAGCGAGAATGAGAACGGGAAGAAACGTCCTGGATATTTATAGCAAATCGGGTCAGAACGTGACTTTATTTCGTTCAAAACGCACTAAGATTGAGATAAGAACGTACTTAGAACGAGTTGAACTGTCTTAAACGGGATGGTCAAGTGTAAAGGAGCTTAGAAGAACTAGTTATGAGCGGGTTAAAACTGACTGCGAAAGTTTGAGACGGTGTCTCGTGACGAGAACGGGCAATTTTACCCGATTTGAACTCGATACAAACGGACTACAGACGGGATAGAAACGAAATGCACGCAACGGCAACTGGTTCTGAACGAACTATGATCGTATAGCTGATATTTTTCGACTTAAACGGCACGTTCTAACTCGTTCACAACCAGTTTCTCAATATTTATAGGACGGGGTCGAACGTTCTGAGAACTAGTTTGGTGTAACGGGGCCCTAAAATATCATGTCTTATTTACCCTATTATTGTACGATTATATTGAACTGTCCGATTGCATAAATTAAAACGTCACATAACACGATGTATTTAATGCTCGGTTAATTTCGGTAGTTCACGTAGAGCATATTGTTAGCGCATAACACTTATGTATTTATATCTCATTTCAATATGTGTCGTAGATTGACTACTCGGTGGCCGAGTGGTGAGACAGTCAATCTACTAATCTTTTAATCGTGGGTTCGAATACAGATAGAAACTTATTTTTATATCTTTTTTTCTCGCTTTAATCATGGATGGATTGTGTAAGACAAATAGGCCCCGTGCATGATGAAACTTGTAATAGCCTTTGTTAAAACTTTGTTGGCATCTCTCTAAGTGATGATGACAATAGCACAACCGACACTACCAGTCAAACTGAATGATTTTTACATTCTTTGTTTTGAAAAAAAATATTTGTATTTCCAAAATTTACTGAATAAAATAGATTTGAAACAAATATTTAAAAAAATCTTACAATACAAAGAACAAAAAATGACGGTAAGATTCAAACTCGCACTCCTTTAAAAAAAATGTTTTGTAGCACAGCACTTTTACCGAACGACTATTCAGTCAGATGAGATATCGACAATAAATTACCCTACACATTGTAATTTTTACAGCAAATTTCTTTATATAGAAAATGTTGGCAAGAGGTGCGTAAAATGCGCGGTTATAAGAAAAAGGAAGGTGATATCGAGAATATAGAATTTTTTAATCATTTCAAAGATTTGTTTTCATCCGTTGATAATTTTTCAAATTTGACTGTAGAAAATGAATTAAAGGGAGATAATTTGTCCAGTAGTCTAGTTGATCAGCTAGATCGACCATTCACGCATGATGAAGTTAAAAAAGCAATTTTATCTCTTAAACAGGGAAAATGTGCGGGAATTGATAATTTAATCCCTGAAATATTTATTTACGGAACGGATGTTTTAACACCCATTATATGTAATTTATTCAACTTTATGTTTGTTAATTCGTTGTACCCTGAAGCATGGTTCAAAAGTTTTATCGTACATATACCTAAAAAAGGTAACTTAAATGACGTAAATGATTAGCGTGGTTTATCAATTACGAGCATTTTTGCTAAAATAGTTTCGTCTTTGCTTGACACGAGATTAAGATACTGGGCAGAGAATAATAATCTTTTATCTGATTTTCAATTTGGGTTTCGCGCCAAACGTATAGTGCGTACAAAAAAACAAAACGTGTTTTGGTAAACATTAAAAATGAGACAATTCATTTCAGGGGTAGGCAGTAATGAAAATAAAATTTGTGTAATTCATTTTAACAAAATTAGCATGGTTGATAAACCACCACCACTTGGTAAATCATGTTTGTTATGGTAGAACGCTTTTCATTACACCAACAACTAAGACACAAGTAAAACATATCACACTTGTTTATTTTAAAGACATCCTGGGCATCCCTCGTCGTGGGTTAGTTCATTGTATTGTTATTATAAGCAGTGTTTTGTTTTTTTGTACGCACTATAGTACCGTTGATTGTGTTTACATTCTTCACACATAAATAAATATTATTAAATATGAAAAGAAAAAAATATACTGTTGCTTCGTTGATTTCCAAAAAGCCTTTGATACGGTCTATCGGAACGGAATATGGTATAGGTCGTTTGCTTTAAAGCTGGACCCCTAAAATCATGAAATATCTCAATAACTATCGGGTGGAATTAACTCAAATTTTGTATGTGATCATAAATAGCATTTTCCTTCTCAAATCCAAAAATTCAGAATTTTTCTTTTATTACATAACATACTTCCCATAAACATGCAATGCAAATTTTGAAGCCAAAAAGAGACTTTTGTTAAATGGGTATGTGCCATAATCAGAACAGCCACATAACAGTAGATACAAAATAATAGCTAAATATGAGGCCCGGTTGAAATTTTATTTGATAACAAAGTATAACAGTATATTGTACGATTATATTGAACTGTCCGATTGCATAAATTAAAACGTCACATTACACGGTATATTTAATACTCGGTTAATTTCGGTAGTTCACGTAGAGCGTATTGTCAGCACATAGTATTATGTATTATATTTTATTTGCAATTCGTATCGTAGTTTGTGTGGCCAAGTGGGGAGACGGCCAGACTACAAATCTTTTTATCGTGAGTTCGAATCCCGATCAAAACTTATTTTTATCTCTTTTTTGCTCATTTAGATTATGGACTGATTGCGTAAAACACATCCCACTTTTAGCATGAAACTTGTAGAATGCCTTTGTTATAAATTTGGTGGCACC
Organism: Mactra quadrangularis; assembly: GCA_025267735.1. NCBI lineage: Eukaryota > Metazoa > Mollusca > Bivalvia > Venerida > Mactridae > Mactra > Mactra quadrangularis. The sequence continues at coordinate 33,180,399 of CM046294.1, read as the reverse complement.
TCTTTAAGTGATGATGACAGTAGCACGACCGACACTGTCAGTAAAATTGAGTGATTTTTACATTGTTTGTTTTAAAGTGTTTTATTTCTAAATAATGTCCAAAAATTACTGAATAAAATAGACGTAAAACAAAAAAAAATACAAAACGAAGAACAAAAAATGAAAAAAATATATATATTTAGCTTCAGACTCGCACTTCTTTCAAAAATAGATGATAAGTAGCAGGGCACTTTAACCGTACGACCATTCAGTCAAATGAGATATCGACACTAAATTAACTTATACATTGTAATTGTTACTGCAAATTTCTATATATAGATCGCGAAAAATAATATATACAGAGTGCGATAACCGTGTAATTATGCAATCGGACAGTTCAATATAATCGTACAATAATACAAACTCAAATATCATCGTCACTGTCGTCTGTATCGTCAAAATCTATACAAATTCTACACATATACGATTTTAAAGACGGGCCTCTGCTTTACAATTCAGTAGACCGTCGAGTGTTTATTTAAGCGACAAATTTACAGTAAACGCACGGGACTTTGTATAAATACCCTGGAAGTATGACAATGTTATAATCAGAACAGCTTATTTTACCTCCCGCCGGATTTTTGATAAAAAAATCCAACTATTTTGCATTATACCTTATGGAAAACTTTTTTATTTATCTATTAAAAATTCTGAAAATTTAAATCCTAGAAGGAAAAATTGAAATAAGGTTGTATTTTAATTTTTAGCGAAATCGCTGTTATAGTTTAAAAGATATTTACGGCAAATAGGGGTCCAGCATCAACGCAAACGACCTATATAAGTTATTGGAAATTGGCTGTTCTTCTAAAATTGTAAATATGTTAAAGTCCATGTATTCTAGTGTTAAGTCATGTGTTAAAGCACATGGGTCATTAAGTGACTTTTTTGACAGTTACACGGGTGTTAAACAAGGAGAATCGTTATCTCCGTTGTTATTTTTATTCTTTATTAATGATATGTATGATACAATAAATAGTGATAATTGTGATAATTTACAAACAAATGTTATAAATATTGACGAATTACAAATATTTTTGCTTTTATTCGCTGATGACACCGTTTTGTTTTCATACACTATCAAAGGGTTACAAACTCTAGTCGATAAACTTGATAACTATTGTCTGAAGTGGGGTATCACTATTAATGTCAACAAAACGGTAGTTATGACTTTTAAATCAGGAACTAGACATGAAAATATCAATATTTCTTTAAAGGGGAAATTGTTAAATAATGTAGATTGTTTTAATTACCTTGGGATACCGTTGTCATTTTACGGCTCATTTTATAAAACACAGAAGTTTTTATCTCAGCAAGCTATGAAAGCACTTTTTTCTTTACAATCTTTATTTGATGTATTACCGCTTAAAATAAGTGAGAAACTGAAACGTTTTGACTCAATGGTGGATCCTATTTTAAATTATGCGTCTCCATTATGTGGGTTCCATAGTGCTCCGGACAACCAAAGAGTTCATCTTAAGTTTTTAAAAAGAATCCTTGGTGTAAAAACGCGAACTCCAAATTGTATCGTCTATTGTGAGGTCGGTGGATTTCCATTTTTAGTACTTCGTTAAATAAATATTATTAAATATTGGGGTAAAATAGTAAATAATAAAGAATCGTTAATACATAAATTATACAAAAATCAAATAAATGAAAATGGAGATATTCCTAACAAAACTTCTTGGACTTATAAGTTAAAAACTTTGCTTTGCGAATTGGGATTTAACTATGTTTGGGATAAACAGATAATAGATAATTATGAAATTAGAATAATATGCGAAAGAATTAAAGATCAATACTTGCAAAATTGGCACTCTATCAAAAATAATTCAAGTAAGTTATCGTGTTACAATGTTTTTAAAAAAGATTTTGCATTTGAAAAATATTTGATTCTATTATTAATGATAAACATAGAATAGCTTTGACACAATTAAGATGTACATCCTATTAATTGAATATTGAGAAATTTAGATATGATAATAGTAATGATCAAACTTTGTTATTATGTAAAAATTGCAATTTAAATCAAATTGAAAATGAATACCATTTAGTACTTGTATGCCCAAAATATCGGGAATACCATTTAAACATTTACCAAAATATTTCCACAGTTGGCCAACAATAAATTAGTTTAATATTTTAATGCAGACTAATAAAGAAAGTACTTATAAAAAATTAGCTTATTTTATCCATGCGGCATTAAAAGAACGAAATTAAATATTTAGTATTAATTTTTGATTTCATTTAATTCCATTCATTTTCTTATTGCATGTTGTTTTTTCCTTCCTTTTTTGTCATTGTTTTATTTATTGTATTTATTTGTGTGTTTCATGTAATGTCATGTTCTTCTCTGATATTCATGTTCGCCTTGTTTAAGGCAATGATCTGTATAGATTATGCTAAATAAGAAAAAATAAAAAATAAATATATATATACATATAGAACGCGTAAGTTAATATATACAATGTGCGATAACCGTCTAATTATGCAATTGGACAGTTCAATATAATCGTACAATATTAAGGTTGTATGTTGAAATCAATATATTGTAAAAACCTTGTCACAAATGTCATTTTATATCAGAAGTCTAAAATGACATTGAAATCATGATATTCACTTATCAACAGGAAACTATTTGTACAAACATGAGTCATGCCTTTTACCTTGATGCAAGCATAACCCCCTCTTGAAGACCTTGTTTTATATATTTTATAAATCCTGTTTTATGAATTTACAACACCTTACTTGCTCATATCAATAAAGGGTAAGAATCAAAAGCAAGTTCATTTAATTTGCAGTCTACGAAATTGGATATGAAACTGGTTATCCAAACAGATCATTTTAAAAGCAAGCACTAAATCTCATTTGCAGAATTTTGGGTTTAACTAACACGGTACATGTTTTTCAGATTCGAAGTTTTTCCAGTTTGACTATATTAGAATGGGTTTTTCTTGTTGTCTGTATGTTAAGTCTATTGTCAGCTCTTGGGCTCACTATTTACAGGTATGCTTTAATTTTTATTCAATCTCCATCAGCAGATATATATCCTATGAACCAATGTTGTATAGGATCTATTGCCATTGCTCAGGGGATCATATTGAGATGACCTTTGTGTCAACCAATCAATGCATTGCTTTCATGTAGATGAAAATTAATAGCTTCGTAAATTATATTTTAGTTAGAGGTTTGCCAGCAAATATGACGGTGGGGTTTTTCACAGGCTGTGTTTGGATGGCTCTATTTAAACTGTGTGACATAGATGATGTAAACAAGTTACAGAACAAAATGATTTTGTCATGAATATTATAAAAGCAAAGGTCAGGTGAACATGACGTGTAATATGAAGTAGCCAGATGTAAGATAAGCAATTAAGATTGGATTTTAATAAGATGTGATTTTTATAGTCTACTTTTCAACTTTTTGTAACCTGGTCTTTATTGTTACAGAAATAAAAGTTTTTTTAGAGCTCAGAACCATATAAATCTTGCATGGGCTCATTAGTCCAGTTGTAGAACAAGCTCTTACAGACTAAAAAGCCTAGAGTTCAAATCCTGCCAGTGGTACAACTTATTTTCCTGAGCAAGAAATTTATTTTTCATTGCTTCTTACCATCTTGGTGTAAAAGGGTAATATGATGGTCACCTGTGTTAAGGTTATTCTGTTGTCAAGGGTTATTGTATGAAGTGGTTATGTCAGCTGAACATTTAAATGAGACCAAACTGTAAACCAAATGTTAACTTGATGTTTCAAAGTACATTTATTTATTGTATATTGTTTACAGAATAGTCACTGTTGATCATACAAGCTTTGACTATATATTTGGAATTGTCTTACTTGCTAACATAGGTATGTCTTGTTATAAATTTTACTTATTATAGTTTTAACTGTTACCCATAGCTAATTGGCTTTGAAGAGACCCCTATCTCGAAAAAATTGATTATATGTACCCATGTATATGTATATAATCATTTTCAGGGGGGGGGGGGGGGGGCTCTTTCATGTTGATTTCCTATTCTCTCATCCAGGTGCATAAATGAGTCACCAGGTCTATACTATTATCATAGCCTGCCTGGCTAGCTCTGTTTGTTGACCACTAGTCTAATGATCGTTAGTCTGTAGGTTTGATTGCCATGCAGGGCATACTTTTGAATAGTTTGGTCTTGGTATAATTTCTATGTCTATTCTCCCTCTTACAAATGATTATTAATAAATTAGGGCAGTTGTCAGTCACTGACAGATGTATGCTCCTAGTAACTGGTTAACATATACTGCAATACGCTGGCATCGTATCGCGATACGTACCACAATATATTGTGGGCTGTTAGATTCATTGTGCCTTCGCTGAATTTAACAGAAACAAATCTTACATGAGCAACTGATAGAACCCAGTCTCTTTAAGTATATACGGTCATATAGGACTGTGACATTCTCAAATCTGTTAAATTATTGTAACTTAAGGTTAGATGGAATGAACTATGGAATAACTGACGTTTCACTACTTTTATTTTAAGAAGGGAAGAGTTTTACAATGAAATAAAAATATCGCCAAATACCGGTATGTTAAAATTGTGCGTATTGCCACAGCTGCATATTGCAATATACCGGTATACCTGTATATTGTGACAGCCCTAATCTACATTTACATTGAAATTGTTTTAAAGTATACGGTCCCTAACGCCACTCACAGTTAAAATTTAATTTTGTGAAAGTATGATAAAATCTTACAAAACATTACATTTTTTCAGTTATTACAATATGTTTATATTTATATATTATAATTATCATTTGCATGGATTAGATTTTATTTCATAACTTGCAATTTCAAAAATATTTGATGAAAACTTTAACAGGACTTAGTAATTACCTCCCGATATGAAAATATAATAATTTAAAATGTGTTCAAAAAGTATATGTTAATATTATAAAAAATATCTAACATGGTAAAAAGTTTAAAAATACAATGTTCAAACAAATTAAACTATTTCTAGAATTATAAAGCTGCCATAAAACATAGTTTTTTTTAATTACGGATTTTATACCTTAAAGATATAAGAAGCTTCAGTTTGACCAATACTCTATTCCAGACCATCAAATTGGTTACTGACTGACTAACTTTACTTTGATATTCTTATGAGCTAAAACTTCTCTTATTTTAAAGGCATTGCCAAAACTTCTCTCAAGGGGCATGTTAACCCCTCTGATTTAAATACATTTCTTCAATTAGAGCTGGGTACCGCTAGGAAATTAATACCACGGTATACCACGGTTTTTACTAAATAAGTAAGCCCTTACCATGGGCAGTAGGGCTATTAAATAAAAATACACTTTAAGAAGATCATTTATTAAAACGCATCAGTCCGTCTAAAAGTTGTGTCATGACGACATACGTGTTGTTAATACGAGGCACTCAAAAGGGGTAACTTTAAGTAATGGGGGAATAAATACGACATCATTATGTGGAAAAAATGAAAAAAGTGCGCTCCACGGCCTTAAAAATCGATCCCGAAATCAATAATTAAATCAAAATATTTTATTTACTAACTAAATTTTACAATCATCTCATCTCAGAAAACGTCGACTGTCGTAAATTAGTCGAAGTTTCTGTCTCGCAGAATACAAGACAACATACAAAACGTGTAAATCTAAAATTACGAATAATACTCGTACACGGGTACTGCTCGCTAGATTAGAAAGAAGTTAAGTTATTCAATACTGATATTTCCGAAAATACCGCGGTTTTGTACCGCGAGATAAAATACCACGGTTACTGATTTGCCGGTAATACCGTGCACCTCTATTTTCAATATACCTGGTACATGTATGTAGATGTTTATTTTATCCATCATGAGTACAGAACACAGGCACCAGAGTCCATATCTTATGATCATAGAATAATGCATTCGTCCCTATAGATATAGTTCCTTGTGCAAACATACATGTACACTACCTTATATACAAGAAAAGATTAATGCAACGCACTAAATACCACCGGATAGTGGTAACATTATGTGTACATACATCAAAAGAGAAAACAAAGATATATGCGGCAAAAAGAGTACAAAATTATGTATTCTGAGGTATGATACAGAACATGTAAAGTGTTTCATGATTAAATGGCACATTTTATAGATCTACAATATCAAAATATTATTTCTTTTTTTAAACTTACATAAAAACATTGCTTATAGGCCACTTATTACAGCAATACATTTATGTTTGTTAAAATATAAGCACCTATTAAAATAATTATTAAATTATATTAGATCGTTATTCTACAAAGAGGCTAACGGACCGTTTGTGTTTAAAAGGTACTCGCATGTCTTCGTGTTTTAGTTTAAACCAGGGTTTAGAAGAGAAGATAATTATCAACTTCTAGGAAAAACTCCTTTTAAACATGATATTTAAATGCTTTAAAGAATAAATGAAACGTATACAAAACACTCAGGAGTTAACAATTCAGTAATCTAACACTTTTGTCCAGCTGTATTGTCAAACCTAGTTTGACCTAATGGCGGCCTCCATGAGAAAGTGAGTTAGTAATTACGTAGTAACAGCCGAAAAGTTCAGCATGCAGACACAGTATCAAAACTTATTAAAGACAAATACAAATAATTATCTTTTACATCGTGCATTTTTGGCTTCGTATACGATAAACCCGATCTAAAATTCTCAGCTGGAGTACTCGCGTATTTACCGCGAGTCTGCAGCAAATATGTTCACGGAGACGTGCGTAAAATATGTCGGTATGTGTGGTTTTTAGCCTGAACCTCAATTTAGGGGAGCATATATTTTACTATGTATTAAGATATTAATTAAGGATTACATGTTCTTTAAAATGCCCCCAAAAAGAAGAAATTGTTATTGCAGTACTATAAAACTAAAAATTATTACAATTTAGCACTGTCAACATTTGTAAATAAAAAAGAAGTACGCAAGTAAAAGAAATCATAAACTGCTCCTACCATGGTCATCAGATTCTGACGACTCCAATATACCACCGGCCTTCAGGCCGGCGGTAAATAATATACATGGTATTGAACGTTTTCTACAGAGCGTACGGCCCTTACCGTTTTTCTTCAATTCGACTTATATCTGAAAGAAAATGTCGGTTTCGATTTAAAGATTAAACATTCCTCTAACATCATGCAAAGTAACAAATTTGTTTCTAAAACCGTTTTCATAAAATTTATATTAATTTCAGTATCATTAGTTTGAAGGGATTTAACAACACTGCTGACTTCCGGTTAACCTAAACCTGGTTCCCTGGACTAATATCACTATGTATAGTATTCTATATATAGAACTTGGGGCACATATATGTTTACCTAGGCAGTGCGTTTTGATTGGGTTTAAATTTGGCACGCTTCATTGACAAGGTACAGGAAAAGCCAGATAACGCGTCATGATTAAACCGGAAGTGAGCAGTGTATCTCAATCGCTGCAAAATGAAAATATTGAAATTACAATTAATTTCATGATAACCATTTTAGATATTAAGTTTTTGATTTGTCAAATTTGTAGAGAAATGTTTAATCTGCAAATCCAGACCGACATTTGCTTCTAAATATATTCTGAAAGGTAAAAAAATCATGTCAGACTGTACCTACTGTTATGTATAAATGGTTCAATACCATGGGATATTATAATGAAAGAACAGTTATAACCCGTACTTCATAACAATAATGTATACGGGGCCGATTTTAATTGCGTTCGTTGATAATAATTATTATTAAAGTATATGTGTGCGTATTTAACAAGTTTAAGGACTCTGGTGCCAGTGGTACAGAAGTTCTTTTTTTTATAGATATATACCGGACCAGTATTTGTTTGCACTGATAGTCTTAAACGAATAAAAATTGTAATTTTAAAATTTCTTTATTTCAGTAATTTGTATGTTCTACGTTGTAAATGGTATATTTTATGAACGTCCATACGAGATAGCCCTACTGGTGATAGCGACTGTAATGTTATGGTTGTATCTACTATTGAACTATATTATAAGTGTTAAAGGAAACTTCAAAAAGGTAAAGTTTAATCTTGGGGTGAAATGTTACATTTCTGGCCTTATGATCAAAATCTTTGGAAGGCTATTTTCTGTTATAATGTTTCTTAAACCTTTTATGACTTCATATTTACTGCCATAAATTGACCCATTCCTGTGGATGAATATTTATATGGCTTATTATTTATTTAACATAGGCATGTTCATTTTCACTCTCTATTTAACGGGATGTCATCTATATTTTAATACTGAATTTGTACACAGCTGTTATAATTTACCCCCTCATTCATTACTTTAAAGGTCAAATTACTTTTTTACTATGTCAGAAATGAAATAGCATACAGTTTTTTCTACATTTTGTTGTACACTAAAACACAGACACAAGTTGTGATGTGCTTATTGTATATTTAAATAATTACAAACTGAATGAAATAACACAATCCGATTGGTCAAAAGTGAACATGTGACCTAAAAAATGTCCTTTCATTTTCGTATAAACCACGGGGAATTGTCAAGTTACCTCCCCTTGATTTTTCAAACATACCTTGTATATACTTATATACAAGGGGTACAACTGCATTTACTTGACCACTTCATCTAGATTTATTATTTTGTGACTCACAAAAAATAATGATACCCTGGTGGCACTTTAAAGGCACGATTAAATCGATTAAACATAACCCTTCGAGCTATGAATGTTAACTGTTTCATAGCGCAGATTATAAATACGATTAAACTATCAAAAACATCAAAAACGGCACAAAAATCTTAACTCGGACAAGTTTCTGCACAATTTCAGATTCGACGAACGGTACGGATTTTTTCCTATTTTCAAACGAGGCAACCAAAATACTGCGAAAAAGTCGAAATCTTCCAAATTTGATACAGTGAATAACTCGGAAGTCTTGGCGATTTTCGTTTGCAAAATTAACCAATCAAAAAGTTTCTTACAAGTTTTTTGAATTCAATTAAGGATACCGGCTACAACATCTGATTACCGAATAGAGTTTGTCAACTTCGCTTGTTATGGCTTGCAAGTGTTTCTGTCAAGGTGGAGAGTTATAGTTATTACATTTTTATTCAATAATATTGTTTTTCTGAAATGTTTTCTTTGACTGGGGTAAATAGGTTATTCTTAAATATGAAAATGAAACGATTTTCCTCGAGATTTGTTGATTTCATCTATGCAGAAACTTGTCCGAGTTGAGATTTTTGTGCCGTTTTTAATGTTTTTGATAATTTAAGCGTATTTATGGTCTGCGCTATGAAACATTTAATATTCATAGCTCGAAGCGTTATGTTTAATCGATTTAATCGTGCCGTTAAAGTGCCACCAGGGTATCAGTATTTTTGTGAGTCACAAACAAAAATCCAGATGAAGTGGTCAAGTAAATGCAGTTGTACCCCTTGTATATAAGTATATACAAGGTATGTTTGAAAAATCAATGGGAGGTAACTTGACAATTCCCTGTGGTATAAACTGCAGTTCTGAATGAATGACGTCATGCCAGAACAACTTTCATGACTCGAAAGCTATTTTAGCGCGTTCCCACGCTATGATGTAAATAATGATAGTAAATGTCAAGGGAAAGTAAATGATACACAAAAACCATGAAAATGGTGTAATAAACTTTTATTGAAAAGAAATTAAAATGAGTTATAATGTGCAATACATCTTGTGCATTATTTTCGTTCTTTATCAATATTTCATAAGATGTAATGTTCCAGGAAGTTAATGATATGCTGGATGCAGAATTAAAAAACAATTCTTATATTTTATCTTAAACTTCCTACACATCATAAACAAATAATTACACCATCCAGCCTAAAATTAATTCAGACATATTTGGAAAGTCATGTGAATCCCATCAGTCTATGATATAGAGTATGGTACATTTGTATGTATAATGTAGCCTTGGAGGTTGGAATTATTTGCTATAATAGCCGGATTATAGTAGTAGATTCATATACATTTATAAGGTAATACCATTGGGCCTAAACTAATTTCAGCCTTGAATTAAATGTTAAGTTATATTTCTAGCAAGCGAGTCTCCTTTTTTTAAAGATTTTCATATCATTTCCCATCTGAGGTACATGCCCTTATGGACTGGTTAAATTCATATACTCGAGTAGATCTAAATCCTTTGGTTTCAGAAGCATCTAGTTTCACTTTCTTGTCTGAAAATAAATAAACAAATAAATGAGGATAGATAAACCTTTAAATACTATGAGTTTGACACATATTAAATTGGTCAACAATAAAGTAAGTACATGTAATAAGTATTTGGACTGGTCAATTCAGAAAAATGTCAAAGCCAACATTTCAAAATCTCTAAACCCGGGTCGATAGCGCGGTTGGTAGCGCGCCAGGTATTGGAATCTCGTGCCAGGGGGGGGGGCTGGTTCGAATCCCACCCGGGGAGGTTATACCCTTCCATGAAAATTTGACAATAATGTCGATTTTCCTCCATTGATTAGATAATATGGAGAAGTTTCCGGCCTTGTGGAAGGGTAGGCGAGGTCTGGTTATAGACAATGGTCCAGGAAAGCTAGGTTAGGTGCGCTGGACGCCGCAAAATGACCTAAAAATTGTGTTGACACGGCATTAACTCCAATACGATAAAATAAATCAAAATCACTGAGTTGCCTTTCAACAAGTCAAATGAATATTAAAAAAGAACTATTTTGTAAATAATTCATGAATATATAACATAATGACATGTACATTGGATAATATGTGTATCTAGTCATTATAATTAAAACAGACGTGCAGGTGAATTGTATATTCTATGCAAATCAATGCAAGTACATTCTACATTGAGTAGTGAACAAGATCAATAATTATAACGTCTTTTATCAGACCCAATGAAAGTGCTTCCAGATTAATAAGATCAGACCTTAAATCTATCCTAAGTACAGATAATTTTAAATGTACGTGGGAACATAAAAAACATAAAAGAATGTTTTAATATAATCTCAGTAAATACTTAACATTCACTTACTTAAACTCAGTACAGATGATAGTTAGTCCTATCCATCCCATGACATGTATATTTCCCGACTTCGACTGACTGCTTAAATTATCTTCAAGTGTTCCAAATTTCAGTAGAAGTTAACATTCGTTTACTGATGTAATGAATAATGTATATTTAACAACCGCCCATTTACACTGGGTTCAAAGTAGGTCACAACCTGCATCTAGTTCTGGCTTCCAAAACTTTATAAGCCGCTTTTTTAACATTTTGATTTTCGTCAGATGCGGCATTAAAGTTTTGGATCAGACCCGTTATGAAACCCCACCAGAACAACACACATTCGTTTAAGCTCGTTTTTCTGATCAAATACCCATTTGGTAATAAGATCGTGTGCATTTTTCAATAAAACATTCATTTAAACATCATTTTACACCAAAACGGCCATTGAAATATCAAAGAATTAAATTAAATAGCCGTTTTCGCTAGGAAACGTTCAATCTCATCGTGTGACCGACATTTGAAGCTGTGCGAGATCTCGTTTCAACCGGAATTCTCGGTTTTGAGCGTAAGCGAACATAGCTGAGTAATTCCGATTGATGCCGGGAATTCCAAATAAAAATCTATTTTTAGAACTTATTTGTTAACAAAGACATTTTGTTTTCTAGCAATTTAAGATTTTATTTCTTGTTTAATTTTTAATATAACTAACAGTATGTAAATAAAATCATATAAATCATTTAAAACTAAAGAAAAAATAACATTTTATGTTTATATTCAACGAACATATTTTGTAAATAAATGTCGCATGGTTGAAGCACATGGTTTTGTTATCATGACCGTCAAGGTCGGTCAAGGTCGATCTCGACGTCACGTGGTCCACATTTTGTCAAGATTGCGGCAGAGTATTGAATTTTAAAACCTATTGGAAACTTTGGCGTATTTTACGTTCGAAATGGGCACTCGTTACGTAGTAAGTTGTCAAATTAAAAGATTATACATTATTTTAACGGGATATCCTTCAATTTTCTCCAATGCACACTCGATGTATGCATACGAGCGTGGCAGATTCCTGGTACGATTATTGGTGGACTTTTAACGTAGGCTTGTCTTCAGCGTACCCGTTCATTGACAGTATAAACACGGGTTCGCTGAAGACCTTAAGCTACATAAACTCACGTGTTTATCGTAAAAACTTGAAGTTTGTAAAACCGTAAAAAGAGTTACGCAATAGCATACTAGCTCTATTAACTTCATTTGTTAAAATTAAAATCCATGCATGTTCATTTCTTTGTTTTATTTATTCTGTTATGTCCTAAAACAATGAAAAACTGTATCCAATCGAAGAAAAACATGGCCTACGGCTGGCATTTAAAACCTGTTAACTGTTACCTGTTGAATGAAATTAATGCGCACTATTGCGTAATTCGGCTCTACGCATTAAAAAATAGTCCTTTATTCTAACGCATTTCTTTTAAAAATCAGGCAACACATTTCGCTAAAAAGGGTTGTAATTATAAGGAATGAATTTATAGAAACTGGCTTTCATCGAAAAATAAATGTCATTTTAGTGATAGCCAATTACATAAATGCAGATGCCAAAAATTATTTAATTAGGTATAAGTGACAGCCCTATTTAAAGGGCAGTTTGCCTGAATACTTGATTTATGTTTTTGTACATGTCTTCCATGCAACTTGTGAATGTTTCTGAAGTTTTTGACAAAAAAGTTGTTGCAATTATGACCGAAAATATGACTTTAGGTGATGTAAAATGGGGCTTAAAAGGACAGATTGGGTGGAAAATGCATTATTTTGTGAAATAGTCTGTGAGCGTATTTTACCTCAAAATCATTTGGAAATACATTTTCCTAACATTTATGTCAATTTGAATGGTACTGGTGCAAAATTTCCTGTGAATATTTTTATTTAAACTTATTTTACTTGTTTTCCGTACGAGCCGAAATAATAGTGACTACTGAAATTTGATGAAAATCTATTACATTTACTTATCGTTACAAATCCCTGTTATATAAAATCTCTATTAAAATTCATCTTCTTAACACAATTACAGACACTGACAATGAATTTAAAATATCAACAAAATATGTGAACGAGTTGTTTTTTATCATCCATTTTGTCTTATTTCTTTTTTTAGAGTAGACTCATTGTATCATCTGTTTTGAGTCCTCTCATCTTTGTGATGGGTGTGATCATTGCTAATAATTACAACAAATCTAAAAGTTTGATATTTCGCACGGTTGGTGCTGAGGCCACAATGCAGGAAATGTGTAACACAATGTTCATATTCTTAGGCTTATTGAAAGCAGATGCACAAATATACGTAAGTTGTCAAATTTAATGTTGTATTTGTTGATTTATGTTTTGTTGCATTTGCCTCCATAGTAATGTTTGTTTGTTTGGTTTAACGCCATAGCAACACATTGTATAGGTCATATAATGGCGGCCAGTCAACCTACTCACTCCTCCTGGAAAGGCTAAATCTCTGGATTTAGCTGTTTACCAACTACTTAGCACATACTTTCGTCAGTGACTGGCAACTGCCCTTCATAATTAAAAATCATTGGTAGGAGGCAGAATGGCAGTAGAAATAATTTCATGACCAAGCTCAAGGAAAGTGTGCCAGAGAATCAAACTTTCAACCCCTCTATCATAAGATTTGTATGCATGGCTGGAGCTGGCAGGACGAGCTTGTCTTTGTCAGTTGTTTAGATTAGTATGGTAGGACTAGATCTCGATTGATTCTCTGACCTTTTATTTAACAGAAGTTGATCTCACTTTGGCCAGTTTAAAGACACAGGCAAGGGAAGAAACATTTGGTCTGTAATTTCTTGCACAAATGAAGTTGTGAGAATAACCGATCATACAAATTGCCCGCAAAAGTTTGTTCATGTAATACAGTTTGAATCATAATTATGTTTACTAACTATTTAATGTTGATTTTGGAATTTGCTCAACTGACTTTTTATTTCTTTCTTATTGGCAATTGTAAATTGTTTTATCATAAAAACAGACCTTTGTCCAAGGACTTCTGGAGGACACATTATAATTGTCGCAGCGTAATTATATTTTAATACAGTCACATGTGATTACATATGGACATTTTTGTTGCAGATATCATTGGCTATCTTAAGTTATCAATATAATTTACGAGCTCTTATATCAGTGATAGTGGTATTTGGCTTTGGATTCTCCTTTTCTGGATACTTAAGTGTAAGTAATAATTTTATCAAAAATTAATACATGTATATTTTAACCAACCATTGAGCAGGCGACTTAAACAAATATATTTGTTAAGTCCAGTAGATCTCGTGCCAGCCAGCCATTTTGCCTTCAAAACTCAAATTTCTCCCGCATAAGCGGTCACCTGCGAGTGTGATGGTCATTTTTATACGCCCGTTTTGAGAGTAGTCTATGTGTCAAGGAAGTGTCCTATTGGTTTTGGGGCCCTTTGGTCAAAGATCAAGGTCACAGGGGCATCATATGGAAAAAACCTTGTCCGGACAATAACTGAACAACCACTGTACCTAGGTTCACCAAATTTTATGTGAGAGTAGTCCATGTGTCAAGGATGTGCACTACTGATTTTTGGGCCCCATGGTCTAAGGTCAGAGGCATCATATGGAAAAAAACCTTGTCCGGAGGATAACTCAACAACTGCAGTACCTAGGTTCACCAAATTTTATGTGAGAGTAGCCCATGTGTCTAGGATGTGCAGTATTGGTTTTGGGGCCCCAGGGTCAAAGGTCAAGGTCACAGGGACGGGACATCATATGGAAAATTCTTGTCCGGACAATAACTCAACAACTTCTCTACTTAGGTTAACCAAATTTTTTGTGAGAGAAGCCCATGTGTCAAGGATGTGCCATATTTAATTTTTTCGGGCCCCAGGGTCAAAGGTCAAGATCACAGGGACATCATATGGAAAAACCTTGTCTGGAGGATATCTCAACAACCACTGTACATTGGTTCACGAAATTTTATGTGAGAGTAGCCCATGTGTCAAGGTAGTGGTCTTATTTGTTTTGGGGCCACAGGGTCAAAGGTCAAGGTCACAGGGACATCATATTGAAAATTTTGTCTGGACAATAACTCAACAACCATTGTACCTAGGTTCACCAAATTTAATTTGATAATAGTCCATGTGTCAAGGATGTGCCTTTTTGGTTTTGAGGCCCCAGGGTCAAAGGTCATGGTCACGGGGACATCATATGGAAAAACCTTGTCTGTATGATAACTCAACAACCACTTTTCTTAGGTTCACTAAATTTTATGTGTTGAAAGCCCTTTGATAGAGGATGTTCCCTTTTGATTTTGAGACCCCAGTGTCAAAGGTCAAAGTCACTGGGACTTGATTTATATTTACATTGACCGGACGATAACTCAATAATGACTGTACCCAGATTCACCAAATTTGATGTAAGGGTATCCTAAATGTCTAGCATATGCCCCTTTGGTTTTGAGGCCCCTGAGATAAAGGTCATGGTCGCAAGGAAATCATAAGGAAAAACCTTGTCCAACAACCAACTTTATCTAAATTCACCAAATTTTATGTAGCGATACTCTTTGGGTCAAGGGTGTGAACTTTTGGTTCTGAGGCCCTAGGGTCAAGGTCACAGGAAGTTTAAATGGGAAAACTTTGTGCCGGTGATTACTCAACCACGGCTGTATCTAGGTTCTCAAAATCTTTGCTTTGGATAGCCCTCAAGTTAAGGATGTGACCTATTCTGAGATCCCAGGGTCATTGGTCAAAGGTCACAGGGACTTCATTTGAGATAGAACACAGCATGGACTGCACACGGGCGTATAATGCCCCGCCCAGCGGAGCTCTTGTTATTGACATAATTGCATTGGCCTGTGTCATTGGAAACGCTCTAAACGTCTTAACGTAATTTATTCATTTTAAGATAGATTTTTTGTCCAATTAATAAATACATGCATTTACTATTGTATTTCAAATTTGGCAAGATTTTATAATAGTTATTTTTTATATAAGGCCTTGATAAGTTTGACCTCTCACATGATAGAGTCCTTCCAGTAACACAAATATTTATAATATTTTTTTATAAATTCCACGACAATCATACATTATATTTTTATCTCAGTAATGTAAAAAATATGTATGTCTTAGTTTCAATCATGAAAACCAGGTTATGTTGTCAATTAAGAAAAATAAGAAGAGAAACCTGACGGATTTCCAAGATTCTATGGATTCTGAATCTTTGATTTTCTTTTCATAAGTTTATTCACAAAATATGCCTATTGCTTTTTTGCTGAAGTTTATAGGCATTACATTCAGGTTCATATAATTAATTGTGATTTAAATCAGTTGTCATTATTTAACTAGAGGCATTAAAAACTAATCGTTACATGAAGGGCTTCATCGTTTTTTAAAGGACATAAACTTGTTACTGAATGGACAATAAGCCAATGTAAAGCTTTAAGTGTTTTATTAGAAATTTTCAACTTCATAACTGAAAAAAGACAGATATCTATCTATAGAATAAGCAAAACAAACATGATACATTTTACATTTAGATCAAAGTATCAAGTCAAGGCGGATAATTATAACCATGTTATTGCATGGATAAAAACGTTACGGTGCAGACCTTTGAAAATATGACAAAACGTGAAAAAATAAAAGAAATATCAAGACAATAACTAGCACATAATAAGACATTTCTCGAAAGAGACTAGATTAAACACCTTTAAAACAATAAAGTTTGAAACATAACTAGCAATTTATAGTAATAAGGTCTGAATTGAACAATAACATGAAGAACAAATGGCAGTTTAACATCATTTTGGTTAACAGAAATAAAATAACTATTACGAAGGTATGTCAAGTTGCCAACATATCAAAATCGCAACACTTGTCTTAACTGTCCTAATTTTAGTCATACTTATTCATTCTCTAGGAAATTAAAGTTTTGTCAAGGAAATAAAGTATTCCCAAGCAAATAAATATCAATGATTTTAATTTTTGCACTCTGACAAGGCTTTTTGGAACGATGTATAAACATCGTTCCAGATTTAACAAACCGTAATTTCAGCTCCAAGCATTGAATCTAAGCAAAAACCCCGATCAACTCCGCATATCATTACTGCAAAATTTGATTCGGATGTTTCCGGTTAGTATATTATCCTGATAATCGCTTGCGACTTATTTCCATAGATTTGATTTTTCATCCGGCCATAGAGCAGCATGATACGACTAAAACACGCAATGGAGAATTTTGGGCAAATCGATTAATTGGAACAGACATCGACTGTTTTACTGCGGGTAGGACTAAAACACGCAATAGAGAATTGGGGGCAAAATGGACGAAATGGAGCAGTCAGTAGCGAAGTTTTAATTGTTAAATAACTTTTTGGGCGTTAATATATTATCAGCAATAAAACAACAGGATATGACTTAAACACGCAATGGAGAATTTTGCGCAAATGGACGAAATGGAACAGACATTGGCGAATCGGAGATTTAACTGTATAAATCCAGTGTTCAATCTAAAGCGTGCCATTGCGCAAATACACCCTTATGTACACAAATGGCATAATGTCAAACGTCTATTGGGCCCGTCGGGCGCATTCGACGAAAATATGGCTATTTGCCTACAAATGTATATCAGACCAGGGACTTTATGTTCGTGTCTCTAATCAATCAGGCTTTTGACGACTTTTCGTTTTATTTTGTGCCCGCCCGTCTCTGTAAACCCATTTTGTTAAATAGTTCTACAAGAAGAAAACTAGTTCTAGTCGTATTAGAGACAAACATAATTAAATTTCACATTGTTTGAGCGACTGTACAGATATTGAGGACATAAATGTTGTTCATTTGACATGGAGTACTGTACATACGAGTATGCAATAATTTCCAATATCAATGGTTTTCCAATCGATGGAATGGCAGTAAACGACCACAGCGATTGACTGGTTTACAAATTTAAACGATAGCTTCGATAGTAAAGTTCCAAAGATAACGCGATGCAGTCTGCATGTGTCCGATTAATTTAAGAAAATAAGTTCTCTCGCATACAATTTATACTTTGCAACAAAATTTAATTATATCGGGTGATTTTACATGTTTGTTTCTTGTGATAAATATTTCACTGACTGACTTGGTTAAAACAATATTTATTTACTATACGGTTTTTTCCCGATTACCTATGTTCGTCAAGTTTCTTAATTGCTATTTTTAGTAATTTTCACCACGTGACCTGGGTTTTTCCAGAAGTCACAGAGTAACGCATGTTCCGAAAATGGCGAAATCAGACGCTCTACAGCGTGATCGTAGAGTTAGTTATCGTAAAAATAATGGTTTATTGACATAAAAACAATGGGCTGACTTTATTTGCCCGGGCGGCTTAAACCGGCGTACGCCGATTCAGAAACGGCCACCGGCGATTCGCTTTATTTGCTCCGAGATTGAGCCGGGTCATCAACCGGGGCACGCCGAATGCGCCGGTTTCGTTTGAGCGGCTAGCGGCGACCATGTGACAAATATGGCTAAAAATAGATACAGGAGAAACCATTATTATAAAAATTTACTAAGATAATGGACAAATACTGATTGATGTGTTCAATAAAACTCTCTTACGCGTCATTTGTGTAAGAGTAATATTACAACTACACATTTAACTCGCCAGACACGAATTTAAAATTTAAACTACTGATATGGATTTATTTACACACACTGCTTGAAATGCGACCGTCTGCAACAGTAATTAGTTAGCCGGATCGCTTGATTCATATGTCACACCGGGGCGAGCCGATCGGCGATAGGCTTACGCCGGTTCGTAAGCCGCCCGGGCAAATCAAGTCGGCCCATTGAAAAGTCATAGTGGATCATGACTATAGTGTTGATTCTGTGTGTACAGGTCTAAAATGCATTGCGGTGTGAATTGGGTATGACTAAAATACGCAATGGAGATTTTGAGGCGAAATGGACGAAATGGAGAATTTGGGGCGAAATGGAGTTTTAATTGTTTAATAATTTTTTTTCTCCAATGATAATATTTAGTTTGTTTACTGAAAATGAACATAGGTATAATATACTGCACAAATATCGATAAACATTCAAAAAACGTTTAACTTAGATTGATTTATTGCTGAATTCCCACAAATTATCGTACCAAAGTCAGCATATGAAGACAATGTCGTTGTACAGTTTCTGTTTTTAATATCACCATTATCTAATTATAAAATAAACAATACAATAAATAGCATTATTTGAAAGCTAAGGCACACAATATGCCAACATTACTAACTCTGCTGTCAAACTGTTAGTGCAAAACACGACAACAGCAGAAAACATAGCTGGTACAGGTTTTATGCCCAAAGAGTTCCCTCAAGCTTGCCAAAAACAATGAATGGAAGGTTTTTATATGATAATGCAGAGTCTAACATACATTTTTCCATCTCCAATATCAATTTTAGATGCTATGTTGTACTTGTATAAAGTAGTATCATCTGTAATTGACCATTTTTACGTTATTTTTCTCTATAAAATCTCTTGCAGTTTCAGTATAGTAATCTCATACAAATTCTTATAAAAAAATTTAGAAACGGTAAAATTTCTTAAAAATTTTATATTGTGGGCAGTTAATACTGCAAAAAATTTTACAACTAGTTGCATGTGTCTAACTAACTTTAAACTTGAGATATTTGCTTTTAAAGACAGAGGAAATTCTCTAACATTCTCAAAAACTCGGATTTTTGCAAAGGGGTTCATATATGCAAAGCTCTGTATTTTTATAAGTATTTGTCCAAAGTGTAGTCTGATTGCTCTGATTTAACATTACATGATTGTGTAACAGGAAAAGTGATTAAAACTTGGAAATAAAACAGCAGAATTTGAAAAAAATGTTTTTTTTTCACTCTTTGTCCCAGCACAATTTTCTATCTTTTTGAAAATCAAGGGTTACGTTTTAAAAATGCACATAAGTTAAGTTACAAACGGTAAATTTCTTTAAAAATTCACCATTCATTGTCGTTAATAGTATAGATTCAAGAAAAAATATCATAATAAGAATTGTGGAAGGTCACCATTACAGTTCCAGAACCTTAACTAGTGAAAAGTTATTAAGTTTAGCGCTTGCACTAAACTTATTACCAGCATCTCGACAGTCGTTTCAGGTTTCGCCAACATAGGTCATATAAAAAGTAGTTCTGTTGAACTCTGTTTTACCACAACCACTAAGTTTTTCCTCATAGTATGAACGAATTGTCTCTCTTTTACGAAATAATAGACCAAAATACATCATAAGGAACATAAAATCATTTAAAATATCCTTTCCCAAAGTTTTCATTTTGTATTGGGCACCTTTCACGAGGCGAGCGCTGATATGCTACTAAAACTCGCTTCCAAAAAGCGCTAGCTAGCGATAGCCTTGTGGAACGTGTCCCGTGTATATGCGCAACGATATCGAACTATTTTATGACGCGGTCCACGTATTTACCAGAAACCCTAAAAAAATCCCGAAAAACTTTATAGATTACTTTTTTAATTGACGTGAAAACGTCGAAAAGTTCAAATGTAATTAATATTTATAAACATTATCATTTATAGTTTCTTGTTTAAACGTAACTTAAATGCAAGATAGAATTTAAAAGAGAATGATTTTTGTTTTTGTTTTGTCTTTCGGTAAAAACATTGACCCTTCGACCTCAAGACAATTCGTCCCCAAGACATTTCGCCCCAATAACATGCGATAGACATACCTACTCCAATACAATACACGTAGTGTACTCTGACATATTCTTAATTTCATATTTACACATTAATCAAATGTCAGATCAAAATATGGTATGAAATCACCAAATTAGTTTTACAGCAGAAACTTGTACGGTTATTGTGCAGCAAATCAAACCCCGGCTTGCCCCAGCTAACATATATAAATTTCTCATTTATGAGTAAATAAAGTCTGCTTTCATATTTGAAATACTTGATTCTTGATATAAAGTGGAAATTTGATGTAGATTTCATCTTAATTTCTGCATTAAATGAAATTTTATTAATTTAGTTGTGTTGATAGACTCGACATTCGGTAATATACGTTAAGCTAGCGGTCATCGACTTTAAAATGCGGGCCTAAATACAATACATGTATTTTAGTTATTCTGATTATTGTAAACACCATTTGAATTACCACATCGGCCAAATTTATTCATTTATGTTAAATTTGTCTATTAAGAACATTTTTAATGAGAATTTACTGTATGGTTACATTTATTAGAATGTTAAATAGATTTAGCTGATGCATATTGAAGAAAAAACTCAACCCGCGGACAACTCGTTCTGTATTATAATTGATGAATAATTGAGTGATCTTGATAAAAAGTACTTTTACTGGTCAGAAGTGATTATAATGGTAATTTAATTGTGTGTAGAAGATGTTTGTGAACAAAATTCAATTATTGTTGTATTCCTAAAGATTTTCTGAACTAAACAAAATCTTTGTTGTATAAACATATTAGGTTACATTCATACAAATGTATATTGTAACAACATGTGAAATAATTTAGTAGAGATGGAATTAAAATGAAGATTGGGTAATTAGTGTCAATCGGGTTGTATGTATTGCATGTTAAAATAAGAATCATTAATATCATCTAAGTTTAAATCATTGATATGTTGACAATTGATTGTCATAAGTTTTTTAGTTAACGTGAAGATATTTGATAAATAAATTAGTCATTCATTTAATGATTCTAGATCTTGATTTGTAAGACAATGTGGTAATTGTTATTTTTTTAGAACGGGAGTAGAAGTACTGTATCAGTTTATTTGGTACTCTCAGCATATGCTAATGTGTGGAATGAGGTTATTAACAGTTACATGTAATGTTTATATAACGTATAACATTTAACAACAAATTAACATGACTGTGGAGTGTAAAACAACTGAATTACATATAGCTTATATAAAAAGTTTAGATATAAAATACCGAACAGAAGAGAAAGATTGATTGATTTGGAACAAACAGTTTTATAGAGATTACGAATTATAAGCCAGGAAGTGGTCTTCAACCCGCTTAGTTATCTAGTGATACATTTTCCCAGTTTGAACATTTTTCTCATTTGCAGTATTTAAAATATTCTAATAAGTGTACATATTTGGATAGGCAAAAGTGTTTGAATGAAGGAGTGATTTTCCTTTTTGAGTAATGAAAATACATTTGTTTGTTTGTTTTTGTTGGGTTTAACGCCGTAGCAACACATTATATAAGTCATATAACGGCGGTCAGTCAACCTACTCACTCCTCCTGGAAAGGCTAAATCTCTGGATTTAACGGTTAACCAACTGCTAAGCGCATACTTTCGTCGGTGACTGACAACTGCCCTACATAATAAAAAATCATTGGTCCCTGAGGGAGAATGGCCGTAGAAATAATTTCATGACCAAGCTTCACGAAAGTATGTCCCGTCCGGGAATCTAAGCCACGACCTTCGATCAGTAGACTTGCGCGCTATCTACTTAGCTAACCGGGCGGCTTGTGAGGATATTTGAATCTACCATAAAGTGTATCTTAATAGTTTTTAAAACAATGTCGACCTTGTGAAATCTGTAATTAAAACTTTTATTTGATGTGTTAAAATCTGGTTATCTTATTGTTTTGCAAAAACTTAGCAGACAAAACATGTTCTATTGCTGACTGTAAATGTTTTTGAAATCATTGAATTAGCCATATAGTGTAGTCCGCATTCGTCAAAATTGATGTAATTGAGTGTACCGATTCATACTTGTGAAGTATACAACCCGCCTTATATAAGCATGCTCAGATTGGTTAAAAACCCCTTTCCACAGTTCACATTACAGGAGTAAGACATTTTACGTGAACTTTCTTCATGTGAAACAGCAACAAATGTAGTAGACTCCTATCTTCTAGATGATTCAACTTTTTTCTCAGTCATGACAAAGAAGATTTTCATCACTCTAGGGTTTTATTCCTGGTCTTAAAAATAATTGTGCCTAAACCCCAAATTTGAATGCGCTAAACTTCAGTGCTTTCAGCACTTTGATATAATTATGTGATTACTTGTAACTGGCAAACACGCCAGCGAAGAAAATGGGCTTGTTCTGCTGGTCTAAATAAATATGATCTTAGCGATGAAAATTTTGTTGCGACTGGGTTTAAACCTTCACAATAGTTGTGAGTTAATATTTAGTTTGACGTGTTGTACATGGGCATTAGGTATGACTGTGTCATGATCACTGGTGCATTTTCACAAAAATTCTTATGAAAATAATTTTCGTTAGTCAGTTTCATATAATTAGCACTTCTAAGTCAGACGGATAATAAGCATAACTATGAAACAAAAAGGTAACACAATTCTACAGTATTTAAAATTGTTAAGCCAAAAATTAGCGTATCACTAAGGTTTCTTGCTTTTGACAAACAAGATCTTTTTCGTAAGAATTTTTGTGAAAAGCACCACTGTTCTTTCAAACTTTCAGCGTCACTGCCACAACAGTACTACCGGTGCTTTGATTTGGTGACTAATTAATACTTGTTTGCAGTTTTGAACGGAAATTGATAAAACCAATTTAAGATGTGTGTCAGCATAATTCTGACTTTATGGTATTTGATTGCAATGACATAATCATAAAGTGTCTAGTTAGCATGTGCATACTTTAAGTTAATTAAGATATCGAAATGAAAGTATATGTAATAATCCATTGATGGTACGTCTACTTAACTTTGCATACTTTAAGTTAATTAAGATATCGAAATTAAAGTATATGTAATAATTCATTGATGGTACGTCTACTTAACTTTGAAGGGACGTTACTATGGACTTATGTCGTAGCAGTTCTGCATCTTTTATATTTATATGAATTGGTTTATTATTCTTTGACTGATTTATTTGTTTGATAAAGTAAGATAAACCTTGCAATTAGCAAAATTTCGAAAAGTCTTGTTCTATCTTGGACTGCTCTTGTTAAATTCATTTAATTGATAATTAATACATTATTCTTATAGATAACATTGCAGCACAAGTTTGATTTTTTACATAATTATAATCTTTATTTATTAAATCAGTTCATGACATCGTTCCTCCAGCACTCCAGTGCTTTGATTGAAAGAGCTGTTCATCAATCGAAAAATTACGATGAGAATTAGGTAATGGACGTGGTTCATGAATAATTGTTAATATTTCATTGTAATTGTGCCACGATAGATCTTGAATTCTTTGTGGCCAGAAAAAAACAGTTTGAAGATTTTTTTCTACCAACTTGGTGCATACAAAGCACTTCCAAGTCACTATTCTCAACATCTTTAACTAAACCTGGGTATGGTCTACCATTAAATCTTATAAGAACACACTTATTTAAGCAGTTGTTTATATCTGGCACATTATACTTAATAACCCTTTGAGTATATCCATCATCCTTCTCAGAACAATTACTTTGTGAATCTATGCCATCATTTTTTCTACAGACATTCGACTTGTTAGTATATTTGATCAAGGTCTCATCTTCATTTTCACATGATACTGCACAATCCTGTGATCTCTCACTTTCATCGTAATGTCATACTGTGCTTAGTAGATTATTATTGTTGTCTGAGATTGATGCACGGTTGAAATGAATCAAAGGCACAAAGTGATTAGGAACTCAGTGTTCGAAAGAAACATCTTTTCTAGTGTTTGTCCACAATATGTGGATTGGTTTGGTTTTTGGCATAGTTCTAGGCATAATGAGACGATTCAAATCAGCTCTTACTGTCGGGTTACCTTTCTGATGATAAACACTCACAATTGGTGTTTCCAGAACACTGGCAATAGCAAACATTTGCCATATCCCCATAAACGATCTATTGGCAGTCAGCGATAAGACTTCTTTTCTATAGATTTCTTGAATCAGATTATCATCTAAAAACATAAAACATACCAGGTACAAACTACTCGGAATATTGAGCATATTGCTTAGGCAGATTATTGTTAGAATGCTGTATCAATCCTTTCACCAGATTTGTTTGAGTGAGATAGTATTTTTCATAATCAACAAGTTCTTTGATTATTCTAACGCGCATTTCTTCTGGTCTGTTTGGCAATCCAAAAGCAAATACACTACCACAGGACGGCAAACAATTACCATCTGTACAATCTTCAACCGGGTACAATTCTAAATCCCCAATGTCATCAGGTATATTAGGTATGGCATCAAAGTCAACATCTAGTCTATTTTCATATACACCTATTTCATCAGCATTACTTTTAGTTATTATAGCAGGAATCAGGAGTCAGCTTTCTCTTCAAATCAACAAATGTTTGGCATAAATTCAATTCTTCAAGAAAGTGTTCATAGTTGATGATAGCCTTTGGAAAACTTATGGGCGCTTTTTTTATTTTTGATGTGTTATGTGTTGATTCACATGTTTGTTCTTCCTTTTTTGACTCAGATTTATTGACATGAACAATCAAATTGTCAGCAAGTAAAGAAACAATTTTGCATTCATGCCCCTGATGTTCATGTCCAACGGCACAATGACAGCTGTGATTCCGATAAGCAATATGACCATCATCTAGACAATGTATTTGATGAAGATTGAGTGTCCCTGGAACAGCTTTTAATGATTTACAACTTGTGGATGACTTTTTCTTATATCTGTAAGAATTGGTTTCAAGTGAGCCCATACTGCCTCAGGACCATGAGCAAGAGATTCACTGACGGTGCAAAAAGTGAAACTATCATTCTTCATATGAGCTATACCTGTGTACTTCACACAGTCAGTTGTTTCTTTGACCCTCCAAAATGAGCACTTTGTATTTCGTAACTGTAACCACAAACATAGTTTTCCGAAAAGTCTACATGAAAAATACATTCATCGTCTTCAATGTGGTTTTTTCTTCATAGTAAAGTATTCATATTGGTTATTTACTCTATAAATATGCATGGCATATCTTTTTAGTTGATTCTCAAATCGATCCATTAGCATGCTGGACGATCCTGTTTGTGCTTCTTTCAAAGTTATGGTTACAACTTTCTCCATATTCGACTTTCCCTTCTTTATCACTCTATTCTCTTTTTTAGTCTTCCACTCATACCAAGTTACTTCATCATTTATATCTTTGTTGAACGTTAGACACTTGTTTTTACCGGATTTACATTCACCATACATGCACAGTTTATCATTCTTAGAGCAAACTAATTCACTAATAAGTGTAGTCAAGTCATCAGAATCAATTGCATTAGCTTGCTTTAAAGCCTCTGCCATTAGCTTTGTATTATTACATGTCTTACACATGCACGTGTTACGATCACTTGGTCTTGGAAACACAACATAAAATGGGCGTAATCTGCTGAAAGAAGAGTAACTAATTTTTGTGTTATTTTCAGTCAAAAATTTCATGTGCAAGGTCTTGATATCGTGCAGTAAAAACTCGTCTTTGTTTCTTATCTTTGTTGAGTGTTTTTGTTTGTCTTTTACCACTAATCAATCTTGAGTAATCATTTCTGGTATAAAAGTTATGGACAATCATACTTAATCTTTTGGTCAGACTTAGAACTTTACTTCTATGTTTCTTAGAGCTATGGTAGCCAATCTTACACTGAGTTTCAGTTTTCAAACCATACTTTTTCAAAGTTTGACTGCAGATAAATTTGCTTAAATTTGATTTCTTTTTCTTGCTTCTATCATTATACTTTTTTTGAATTGCATCAACAATAACTTCACACTTGAAGAGAGCGCGTTTTGTTTCTTTAGGTGTGAGATGCCGTAATAATTTTCTAGTTCTTCGGCGTGGAGTTTCTGGTGTATTCTTCTCACAATTGTCTTTTTTTCGATGCAGTCTTTTTTTCAACATCTCTATTTTTTTCTAGCGTTTTTAACTCAACTTCTAATTTTAATTTTTCACGATACACTTTCGCTTTTTCACGATTGTTTTTCTTTTCTTTACTTTCAAATCTTTCATCTTGTCTTCTTAAATCTTCATCGTCTGATGGGGAAGGTGTGTTGACTGTGGCTAATAATCTTTTCATATCTGTCAAACTTTTTCTTTGGGTTCTTTTCTGATTTCGCCATTTTTTCCTTACACTCCTTTTCTCCCGTTCTGACAGCTCAGATTCACACCACTTTCACGTTCTCTTTGATACCTTTCTACACCCTCCTTGAGATACTTTTGCCTTTTTTCTGGATCCTTGTCTCTTTTTTTCTGAATCGTCTCTGTCTTTCTGCATTTGTTAATGCCATTGTCTGTAAAAATATGCAAAATAGACTACAAACTATATCAGGTAAGTATTTGTAAGTATATTAACATGCTAGTGTATATATCTAATGATAAACACTTTCAACTTAATATTATAGTGATAGCATTCAGAGGTTTTATCATTATTGTCATTACAGTAACTAGAGTGTCTTTATAGTATCGAAATATTTAAAATCAGCATATTCCAACTAGATTAATTTATTTTCTTAATAAGGGAATATAGGAATAATTGATCTAGAGCCAATGGTAGAGTTTCATTTCATTGATAACATATAAAACTGCATAACAATGTATTTTTACCATGAATGTCATTCCAGTAACATTTTATGTGCTTACAGTAACAAAAACACGTGTTATTGTATGGACAGTTACTGGAAAGAATTACGCCACATATTTAGAGTTATGTTTAATCGATTTAATCGTGCCGTTAAAGTGCCACCAGGGTATCAGTATTTTTTGTGAGTCACAAAATAATAAATCTAGATGAAGTGGTCAAGTAAATACAGCTGTACCCCTTGTATTGTAACAATTAGGCCGCCAGTACAAAAACAATGCATTCAGTCACCGTGAAATTATTCAAGCTTTGACAGTTGAGAAAAAACAGACAAAGTATATAAAAGGTATGTTTGAAAAATCAAAGGGAGGTAACTTGACAATTCCCTGTGCGTCAATGTATGATGTACCTACATGATTGTTTAGCAAAAGAATACCCTTTTTCATACCTTCAATAGTTGTTTTATGTGACTTGTTACAAAAAAATAAAAATCTAAAATCACTTCGAGAATAATTTCCTTTTGATATTTTACTTTGGGGACAAGAAAAAATAGCCAATTTTAGGCATATGTTGGCCTAATAAACTAAGATATTTACAAAAAAAATTCCTTAATTACGTCTTATTTATCTCACCTCAATGTGTACTTGATATGACAGTTTGAATTTTAAAAATAAAATAATTCAGTTAAGAAAAAAACCCAAAAGACAACGATTCAGGCGAAATTTTAAATCGGCTCACTTACACATTTCCATATACATAAATATTTGTGCCGGAAGTAAAACTTGGCAATGTGCTATGGCATGGCAATTTTCCATTCATCAGTCTGTCTGTCTGCCGGCCAGTCTGTTCTTCTGTTAACAATTTCATGTCAACTCACTTACTCAACAACTATTAGGCTTTTGTGATCAAACTTGGTAGGAAGCATAAGACCAGGTAGTAGATGATTTTTGTGGTCACCGTTTTTTTTAGTTTTCTGGTCTATTTATAGATCTTAATGGATCTTGCAACAACAACTATAGGCATATTATGCTTGGACAATAGAGCTCTTGTATTATCATGGGAGTGTAGGTAGAATAATCAGCTAAACTTCTTTGTAATATCATAGTACATTGTATATATACAGCATAGATTTAGATATGAATGCTATCAACCATCCCTAATGAACTCATATATTTGATTTATTTCAGGTTCGTTATGAAAATAAAATTGCTTCTATTATACATGGCTTATTGTCATTAATAGTTCCAGCTATCGCTGTATTCCTGATCTATAAGGTAAAATAAATGTTTAAACTACTAGTACTTGCATAGGTGGCTAGCACAGTTCTGATTCAAAAAGATTTTACATGTACGTAACATGTGAGCTATAACTCAGAAAATGATAGCTTTTACATATGTTTAATAAGGGGCCAATTTCTCCTGTGTAACTTATTTTATTTCACAGATTTTAACATGCGTGCATAGCTGGT
The DNA here is from genome assembly GCA_025267735.1 of Mactra quadrangularis. Lineage (NCBI taxonomy): Eukaryota > Metazoa > Mollusca > Bivalvia > Venerida > Mactridae > Mactra > Mactra quadrangularis. The sequence goes on along the minus strand of CM046294.1, from coordinate 33,151,414 downwards.
GTTTTTCTCTTGGAACTGTGCTGGCTACCTATGGGTACTCATATTTCATTTTTATAACAATTCATCATTATTTTAACAAAATAAACTAAAGCTTCATACTGTGGGTCACTCCTTCATGTGTATGATAGTGGCCATTGATCAAAAGCTTTTTCCGTCAGGTGTTCTGCTTCCTTTCTCTGTATCAAATGAGTCAGCTATCAGAAACTGTCTTTGGTCATTTGGAACACCTCAGCCATTCACAAGGTAAAACCTCGGATATTTTAAACGCCATTTTGGCACTACCTTTGGGTCACATGCCCAAACAAAATATTTTAACCAGTGTTGAAATAAACAAATCCATGATCGATTATGCGGTAATAAATAGCTCACTTAATCCATAAATTTATAATGCATGATTCAATGATATCCACTAAACAATAGATAGTCACATAATTATATTGTATAAGAAATGTAAATGTAAGAAATAACAAAGCCTTATGTGTTTACATTGAGAACTATTTTGCATAACCGTTGCACCTCGTGTAAGAAAAATATTGGTGAACCCTACGAATGCTTCAGAGATTATTCATTTAATGAATGGTCAAGGTGTTCCCAATGTGTCTGTGGTATGTGGGTTCTATCAGTCCTAACATTTAGCTGTTAGGCCGTTGACCAACTCCGACAAAATCTCTGTTAATTCAGGGACTAAGAATGTGTTCACCAATGGTTCACCAACTTTTTCCGGCCATCAAACTCCTCATCAATCTGATTAAAACCCCGATCTAATTTTTTCCGCTCGCCTACTCGATAATTTAGATCTGGCCTTTTTTAAAACGAAGGTCACGTTCAGGTTACCTATTTCTCATCATAATATTCATGACAAAATTGTTATGATACGTAACTTGTTTACATCGTCTACGTCAAACAATTTGAAATGAGTCGTCCGATCGCAGATTATGAATGATAAATTAGCTTGCCAACCTTGGTCCAAAAATATAGAAATTACGAAATCAAAATGTTATTAATAGTGTTTCGTCTAGATGAAAGCTACGCATTGATTGGTCGACACAAAGTTCATCTCGAGGTGACCTTCCACGGAGACAGTAAAGATCCTGTACGACAATGCTCTACAGGATATCTGTTTACGGCGATTGACTCCTAATTCAATAAACATCATGTACTTATGGTGCTAACGTCACGCTTTGCTACGTAAACCACTGTCACCACGTAAATCACGTGACGCTAGTAATACCATCTATTTATAGAATGCCCAAATCATTCACAATGCTTACGTCACGCTTTGTTATGTTTTCAAATTATTAATTAAAACTGTTTATTATCTAAATGTACTTTGAACATCATAACTTACTACAAGAAGACTCAATTTGTAGAAAATATTGAAATGCAACAGAAAAGATGGAAAAAACATATTCGGCTCTCTGAGACACGAATTTACTTGTGGTGGCAGTGGTTATTGATTTGATAAAGGGAAATAACCACTGCGGGGAGTTTGATGGTATACAGTCCCTAATGACATTCACTGTTAAAAAATTATTTTCTAAAAGTATGAAACAAGCTTACAAAACATGATATTTTTCATTCATTACAATGTGTTTATCATTTTGTATAGGTTAAAAAATCATTACATAACTTCAGATTTTAAAAATATTAGGTAAAAACTGTTCTGGGGGTTGGTAATGACCTCCCTTGCATATGAAAAAAGAATAATTTTCAATATGTCCATAAAAAAGTCTTGTCTGACATTATTTATATATCTAACATGGTAAAAAGTTTAAAAACACCACGTAAATCTAGTAAAACTTTTTCTATAGATTTTCAGCTGTCATAAAACGTTTTTAGTTAGGGGTTGTATACCGAAATTCACGTACGAATGAAAGCAGCATTTATAAATGAAGTAAAAGGTCTAGTTTTATGCTGACTATAGATATTGTATTTATTATAGGCTGCTAAAGAACTTGCTTTGCTCACTGATTCAAAGATGGAAACATCTTTATCAATAGTACTGCTTGTGGTTGCTGCTTGTTGTTTGATTGTTAGAATTGCATGTTTGTGCTTTGGCGCCAAAGTGTACTTTAACTTTGGTAGAGGATTAAAACAGAAGGGTATAGTATCTCTATTTTTTACAGACTCAATAGATTGAATATATATATATATAAGCCGCTCAAAAAGGCACCACAGAATAAATCTGTTTGATACCCTCTTGGTACAAGAATGGTCTGATATCCGCTTGGTTAAAGAATGGTCTCATATTCATTTGGTAGAAAAATGGTCTGATATCCTCTTGGTACAAGAATGGTCTGATATCCACTTGGAACAAGAATGGTCTGATATCCGCTTGGTCAAAGAATGATCTGATATCCTCTTGGTACAAGAATGGTCTGATATCCGCTTGGTAAAAGAATGGTCTTATATCCTCTTCGTACAAGAATGGTCTGATATCATCTTGGTACAAGAATGGTCTGATATCCTCTTGATACAAAAATGGTCTGATATTCTTTTGATACAAAAAAGGTCTGATATCATCTTGATACATTATTGGTCTGATATCCACTTGGTAGAAGAATGGTCTCATATTCATTTGGTAGAATGATGGTCTGATATCCTTTTGGTTCAAGTATGAGTGCTCTAAAATTCATGTTGAATACCTCACTGACCTACTCTCCATTGGATCGGTTCGAAAGATTCACTCGTACTCGTTCACTTTCTACCTCTGCTAAAATACTACGCGCAAACTGATATTTCTATTTTTAGACTGAGACACATAAACATTTAAATCACATGACTGTCACGTGGTTTTTAAAAATAGATGCAAAAAATTCTCACGCCTGTAATTTCAAAATGTCGAAATGCAATGATGTTGGACAGTTTTGCATTAGTCATATAATGGAAAATTAACAAAAATGAAAGTAAACATTGATCTTTTTGAACGCGTATCTCTGATCTTTAAACTGTTAACATAGAGCAACTTATTTAACTTAAATACAAAGTGTAGCCACGCTATATATGACGTCATACGAGGTTGCATTCATCACTAGTATTATCACAACTAATAAGGCGTTGTTTACCCGTTCAACCAATGAAAATGCGTATAAAGTTTTCAGCTAAATTGGAATTTGGTAAACTTTCATTGGTCGTTCAAAGGTGCATAGTAAAGGTCAATATCATAAATCGACTAGTTTTAAGGCAGCGGGTGAATGTAATGTATTCACTGAGCTGCGAGGGGAGTGTATCACTGACCCTATACTGTTTGTGATTTGGACCAACAATGTGACTTGAGATGGTGTAAATATGATTTGAAAATTGAAGAACAAAAGGAATTGGAAACTTAAATGGCGTTAAATGATTTGTAAAACATCTAAATATTATTTGAACTAAATATCAGAATAGACTGTAAAATTAACATAGCAGTTCCTTTGTCCGAAGCATTCCCTTGTCACCTAAAGGCAGAATGAATATGAAACTTAACCCATTTATTTCACTGAGTTCCTGTTTAAAATAGTAGTTATTCTACTCGCGCATATTTTTATTATGATTTCAGTTTATAGTGACACCACTCCCCAGGCATCATCAGTGAATGCCCGACAAACGGAAGATGCATAATCAAAGATTGTTTGTCAATGTGGAGCCAGTTGTTTAAGAATATTGCCACTTAGAGCTACAGAGAGATTTTCTGTGTGACAGTTTACTACAATAATGTTTGAAATAGTGTTTGAAAAGTTTACTACAATATAATGCTAGGTTGCTAAACATTGCAAGCAAATACTTTTAATATCTGTATATACATTATGAACACTCATACATTAATTGCTGCAATTTATATTTTGCTACCTTCAAGCAAAGAATGTGCATAGTTTTTGACTTTATCAAGTCAAAACATTGGAGTGCTGGAGGAACGATGTTCTGAACTTATTTATTAGATAAAGAATATAATTATGTCAAAAAATCAAACTTGTGCAGCAATATTATCTATAAAATAATGTAATAAGTAACAATTAATAGAATATAACACGAGCAGTCCAAGGACAGCACTAGACTTGAGTGTTTTGCTCATGTCAAGGTTTATCTTACTTTATCAAACAAAAAAAATCAGTCGAAGAATAATAACCATTCATATGAATATATGAGAGGCATTACTTCTATAACATAAATCCATAGTAACGTCTCTTCAAAGTTAAGTAGACGTAGCATCAATGAATAAGCGTACCTACTTTCATTTAGATATCTTAGTTAAGTATGCACACGTTTTACTAGACACTATGATTATGTTATTGCAATCAAATACCATTAAGTTTGGAAAATGCTGACACACATCTTAAAGTAGTTTTATCAATTTCCGTTCAAAACTGAACACAATTGTTTATTAGTCATCAAACAAATGACTAATTAATTTTAGACATCGTTCCAAAAAGTACTATTTTAGAGTTAGAGATAACGACTTTCTTATGCAACTGGTTCTTAGTTAGTTTGCCTTTGTTGTAAAAGTGTTTACCATATAAGGTTGATTTATTGTGAGTTTTATTTAATTTTAACATTCCTTTCAATATATATTGTTTTTAACAATCATGAAATTATACATACCCAACTACATCAGCATATTTTAATCATTAATCTACCATTTATTGTCATGTATATAATCTCCGTTTTATTTTTTATGTTTTGATAATCATTCAATTCTTATTAGCTTTGCTACAATTAATATTGATTTTGTTTATTTTTTTGCCTCATGCATATTTGCTAGCATAACAATTATGTGACGGATTTTTTCCATTAGAGATTCTGGAAATTTTCTCCCATGCCTTCATGGAGTCTATCACTTGTATATAGAAAATCCATGTCTGCTTTTAATAAGGTGTCAATCATGGTAACATTATTGCAATTTTATGATAGAAATCTGTGAAGAAAAAAAGGTATTTCATGGTACGGTTAAGCATCATCAGGAAATAACCTTCAAAGAGAGGATACATTATTATTCGTAATAATGTGTCAAATTGGGTTTAGTTGAATAAGAGTATACATGTACATGTAGCTACTTATATTTTATGTTACAAAGAAATTTCCAATGGAATGGTTTGCTACTATGTAGCACTTGCTAGCAAAGCACCTGCTAGCTAAATATATATGGAATACTTTTACATTACTGGAGGTCTCTATCTTGGTTTGACTACATTGAAGCAAAACGTTGCCTTGTTATTGACTGACACAAAAAAACGTCATTCTTAAAGCGATAGTGATCGACTTCCTTTTTCAGTTTGCTTGTTGGGTTTAACGCCGTAGCAACACATTGTATAGGTCATATCACGGCGGTCAGTCAACCTACTCGATCTTCCTCGAAAGGCTAAATTTCTGGATGTAGCTGTTAACCAACTACTAAGTGCATACTTTTGTCAATGACTGACAACTGCCTTACATAATTAAAAAATCATTTTTATGAGGGAGAATGGCCGTAGAAATAATTTCATGACCAAGCTCTACGAAAGTATGCCCCGCCCGTGAATCAAACCCTCGACCCCTTGATCAGTAGACTTGAGTGCTACATACGTAGCTAGCCGGGTGGTTTTCTTTTACAACTGGATTTAAGTTAGTTTGCCTTGGTTTTTAAGGTTGTAGTATCACCTTGATCAGTAGACTTGAGTGCTACCAACTGAGCTAGCCGGGTGGCTTTCTTTTACAACTGGCTCTTAGTTAGTTTGTCTTGGTTTTAAGGTTGTAGTATTATGAGTTTTATGTAATTCTAAACATTCCTTTTAATATATATTGTTTTAACAATCATAAAATATACATACAAATCTAAATCCCCTTGTTTTAGTCATCAATTAAACCATTATTGTTATGTTTTTAATCTCCATTTAATTGTTTATGTTTTGTTAATCATTCAACTCTTGTTAGCTTTGTTACAGTTTTTATTGATAAATTTGTTTATGTTTTGCCTCATGCGTTTTTACTAGAATAACAATTATGCGATAGATTGTTCAACCGGGAGTTCTGGAAATTATCTCACATGACTTAATGGATCTACCACTTGTATATAGAAAATCCATGTCTGCATTTAATGATGTGCCAGTCATGGTAATACCATTTTAATTTTACGAAATAATCATGCAAAGAAAAAAGGTATTTCATTGTTTAGGTTAAGGCACATCAGGAATAAAACACCAAAGCGAGGATACATGATCATTCGTGATAATGTGTAAAATTGGAGCTAGTTTCATTAGTTGGAGCTTTCAACAATCATGAAATTATTCTTACCTAACTACGTCAGCATGTTTAAATCAAACTATTATTTGAATATAATGTCCATTTTTAATTTTTATGTTTTGTTTATCATTCATTCCTAATAAGCTATGTTACATTAATATGAATTAATTTGTTTTAGTTTTGCCTCTTGTAAACTTGCATGATTATATTTTTACAATTATGTCATAGATTGTTCCATCAGCGTTTCTTGAATTTTTCTCTCATGCCTTCATTGAATCTACCAGTTGTTTTTAGAAAATCCACGTCTGTTTTTATGAGGTGTCAATCATGGTAACATTATTACAATTTTACGACAAAAATATGTGAAGAAAAAATTATTTCTTTGTAAAGGTTAAGTAACATCAAGAAATAACCTGCAAAGAGAGGATACGTGATTATTTGTGATAATGTGTCAAATTGGGTCTAGTTATATAAGAGTATACATGTAGCTACTTATATTTTATGTTACAAATAAATTTCCAATGGAATGGTTTGCTACTATGTAGCATTTGCTAGTTAGTTTGCCTTGGTTGTAAAGGTGTTTACCATATAGGGTTGATTTATTGGTAGTTTTATTTAATGTTTAACATTCCTTTCAATATATGTTGTTTTTAACAATTATGAAATTATACATACCCAACTACATCAGCATGTTTTAATCATTAATCAACCATTTATTGCCATGTATATAATCTCCGTTTTATTTTTCATGTTTTGTTAATCATGCAACTCTTGTTAGCTTTGTTACAGATGATATTGATAAATTTGTTTATGTTTTGCCTCATGCATATTTGCTAGAATAACAATTATGTGACGGATTTTTCCATTAGAGATTCTGGAAATTTTCTCTCATGCCTTCATGGAGTCTACTACTTGTATATAGAAAATCCATGTCTGCTTTAATAAGGTGTCAATCATAGTAACATAATTGCAATTTTACAAAAAAAATCTGTGAAGAAAAAATGGATTTCATTGTTAAGATTAAGCATCATCAGGAAATAACCTTCAAAGAGAGGATACATGATCATTTGTAAATATTTGTCAAATAAGAGCTAGTTGCATAAGGGTATACATGTAGCTACATGTACCTTATGTTCCAAAAAAATTTCCAATGGAATGGTTTTCTACAATAGCACTTGCTAGCAAAGCACCTGCTAGCTGTTTACATTTGGAATACTCTTACATTACTGGAGGTCATAATCTAGGTTTTGCTGCCTTGAAGCTAAACGTTGCCTTGTTATTTGCTGTCACAAAATAAAGTGTCATTTTAAAAGCAATCGGCTTTCTTATGCAACTGGCTCTTAGTTAATTTGCCTTGTTATTAAGGTGTTTTCCATATAAGGTTGTATTATTGTGAGTTTTATATAATTCTAACATTCCTTATAATATATATTGCTTTTAATAATCATGAAATTATACATACAAATCTACATCCCCTTGTTTTAACCATTTATCAAACCATTATGCCATGTGTATCATCTCTAATTTTTATTTTTATATTTTTGTCTAATATTCATTTTTGTTAGCTTTGTGCCAAAAAAATACGGTGATCCAGAAGTAATGAGGCAAATCCCATAAACCCAAAACCTGATCGTGGAATAAACTTGAAAATTATAAAAGGTGTGTAAAAAGTAATTTTCTATGTGCGTGTGAAAAATCATGCATGTGCGTGTTTGAATTCTCAAGCTATACTTCCCTGATCTATGTAGGGTATTAATAAACTTGTTTATGTTCTGCCTCATTCATTTTAGCTAGAGTTTCAATTATGTCATAGATTGTTCCTTGTCTGGAAATTATATCTCATGCCTTCATTGAATTAGGGATTCTATATAACAGGGATTTGTAACGAAGTGCTTTTTGAATTTTCACTGTCTTCACTGTATATAACTGGCTGAAGCAGGCTGTACAAACTATCTCAGAGTTTAAAAACTTGGTTTATGTTTTTGTATATGTCTTCCACGCAACTTATGAATGTTTCTGACAAACATTTGTCGCAATTATGACCGAAAACTTGACTTTAGGTGGTGTAAAATAGGGCTAAAAATAGCAGATTAGCGGGAAATGCATTATTTTGTGAAACAGCCTGTGAGGGTAATTTACCTCAAAATCTTCTAGAAACATATTTTTCCTAACTTTTACGTTAATTTGAATGGTACTGGTACAAAATTTCATGTGAATATCTTGATTTAAACTTGTTATACTTGCTATCCATATTGGCCGAAATAATAGCGAAGACAATGAAATTTTATGAAAATCTATGTTGTTACAAATCCCTGTTATATAAAATCCCTGATTGAATCTACTACTTTATTATGGATAATCCAGGTCTGCTTTTTATGATATGTCATGCAGGGTAACACTATTGCAATTTACAAGAAACAATAATTTAATAATAAAGACTTTATATTACAAGGCCACACATTTGGATGAGTGTAAATTGTAATGTTCCGTATGGACATCTGGTTAGTAAAGGGTACATCGTAGCTAATGTTAAATTGAAATTTTCATTGATTAAAGGACATAGGACTTATTCTTTTTTGTAACAAAGTGTTTCTAATGAATGTACTAGTTCACATATGCTTAGGTGCAATAAAGGTGACCTGCATAATTCTATAATACCAAAGATGCTCATTTTATTTGTTTGTGTATTAAATTGTTTTAATTACAGGTGCCATTGAATTTTAATGAAACAAATTGTATAGTGTATTTTTAATTGAATTATTTTTAATAAAAGTTTTGAATATATTTCATATTGTATATATAAAAAAGGTTGTTTGTGTCAATTGTTGTCAGTTTATTGTTAAATATATAATGTTTAATACTTACATCACATATGAATATAGAGTTTAAAATTGTTTTGAATGTTTTGGACTTGCTTCAATAAAAATATTTTATATATAAGTTTTAATCGTTCTGTTTTGGTTAACCATCATGTCAACATAAATCATGGTACATGTAATTTTGTTTTGTATTTAGTTTTCCAGACCCTTGTCTAAAATCTGTACTCACATTCCCTTTAATGGCTAATAAGGCTAATAACTTCGGCGGCTGGAGACAAAATCGTAGGATATTGTCTTACCTTGACAAAAATCATTGTTAAAATATAAAATAAATGATCACTTTAACTACAGGAATATAAATCCATAGATGCAAAGTACTTTTAAACATCTAAAGGTACAGGTGCATATTTAATCCGTGTACTATACTTTCGATTTCAAATGTCTGTCTAAAGAATGACAGATGAAAACACGTTAGGATGGAGGTTTAACTACCGGTTAAAAAGTTTAATTTAATATGGCTCGTTGGTTGGATTGTAAAATGTCATTGAGTAGACACAAAATGCATGCTCTAATTGTTCAGTATACTTGAAGGGGGAATTATTAGAATGTATACATTGCCACGTGTTTTCAGGTAAATAAACAGTTTTACCCATGATGCTTGGCGTCTCCGTACAAGGGTCAGTTAGACCGTTTGTGTACAGAATGCTTTGAGGCTTCGCATTAGTCATATTAGATCCGCATATTAATAGTATTTCGTCTTTAGTTAAACAAATGACTTTATGTCACGAGTTAGTTAAATTTATGGACACCGTTCAAAATGGCTGCCTCCATTAATTGCCAATAATAATTAATTTATTTGAAGGAATCTCAGCTTTAGATGACTGTCGATTACTTTTACAGTTGATTATTCCATACAAATGTAATGCACAGTATGATTATTCCATTCAAATGTAATGCACAGTATAATTTTATGTTTATTTTTGCTTTTTTCGATGTGAAATGATTCGAACTGTATGATGTATTTTGCTCCCACTGACCCAACATGCCTGAACGTTTTACATTCATCTACATCTATGATAATACGTCAAGCTGTGACTTAGCTGTCAAAGTTGACACTTCTATGACGGTGTGCGCGTTAATAAGAAATAAATATTCACAAGTTAAAAGTATAAAAAAGAAGGCAGTGGCTAGAGTTACGGTACCGTAACTCTAGACCCAGGTTCTAGAGTTACGGAAGTTCCGTTACTGAAGACAACGCTGACGGGGTTGTCTAGAGTTACGGAAGTCAAATAACATGCGTATGACTTCAACATTTTATCATAGAAAAATTTGATTGTATTCATTATTACTCAAAATAAACAAATATTTACCGACGTGACTTATACAATTGTTATTACACCCGCCATTTTGGATATGACTAATAAACTTACCGGATGTTTAACATATGGCGATATGACGTTGTCGTCTTCAAAGTGTCACATACTTAGTTTACTTTTCAAGAGCGATTTGTTATGTAGAGTTGGATTATAAGTTGGACCGAATATGTCTTATTTGGACAGAATTATCTTATACTAAAATATCTTTTTGTTAAATTTACGATTCTTTAGTATTTTCCATTAATTTTCTTTAATTGTCCTGTAAGAAAAAACGGCGATTTTCGAATGCAAAATCGACCATATTTTTGGACAGAATCAAAAGCAAAATGTCTTCGATGTTGATAAATGTTGATAAATGATTTATTTTTACATTGTCATATTAAAAAGCTGCGATCTTTACCCAAAGCATTGACCAATTCATTGAATTTAAAAATCTCGGCAATTTTCTCCAAGATTTGCATACTATTTTAAAGAATCACGGCTTTTTACTTACGATAAGTATTTTGTTAAATTGAAAAGATAAAAAACGCAATTTTTTTACTGGATACCGGCCGATATTTTAGTAAATTGCTGACTTTTGGTTATGAATATGAATGGGTATTTTTTTACGAGATCGTTTATATTTTCGTTAAAATTTTAAAGATTTGGTGAGGAATGACAAGCTGGAATTTTTTACAAAAACATCATCTTTCTAACTATTTATTTACTCCAGTACTAAGCTCTTTTTATCAAGCTAAATTCCCTTTTTGTTCACGAAATTTAAGTCAATTTAACGTTAAAAAATCGCCGACTTTCTTACCAGACACTTGCAAATATTTCACAATTAAAATTACCCTAAGAATCGACTATTTCCTATAAATATTTTCTTTAAATTCCATACAAAATTATACATAGTCAGTCCAAATTATAATCACTTATCCCTCAAGTAAACTTAATATGTGACACTTTGAAGACGACAACGACATATCGCCGATTATTAAACATCCGGTAAGTTTATTAGTCATATCCAAAATGGCGGGTGTAATAACAATTGAATAAGTCGCGTCAGTAAATATTTGTTTATTTCGAGTAATAATGAATATAAACAAGTTTTTCGATGTTAAAATGTTGAAACATACGCATGTTATTCGACTTCCGTAACTCTAGACAACCCTGTTAGCGTTGTCTACAGTAACGGAACTTCCGTAACTCTAGAACCTGGGTCTAGAGTTACGGTACCGTAACTCTAGCCACTGCCAAAAAAGAAACAAAGAAAAAAGAATGATAGACCCAGTTGCTTTTTTTTGGATTAAGCTGCTGGGAGAAAAGCAGTCCCCTAGAACGTCAGGGTTTCTAGCCCCCTCTTGAAGGATACCAAGGAGTTGGCCTCAGCAACAGATGCTGGGAGAGAATTCCATAGAGGGATTGTCCGTGGAAAAAAGCTATACTTGAGAGTGTCAGTTGACGTGGAGTACTGTAGGTATTGAAGATTATGAGATGACCTTGGCATTATCTTTGATGACTTCAAGTATGGTTCAGGGGAGATGTCTACTAGATTGTTAGTAATTCGGTAGAGCATTGTCCACTGTTGTTTGATGCGGCGATGTTCAAGTGTGTCCCATTTGAGTTCAGATAGCATGTCTGATACACTACTGGTGTTATGGTAGCGACTGGTAGCGAAACGAGCTGCTCTCCTTTGGACCATCTCAACCTTTTGGATCTGGTATTTGTGATGAGGATTCCATACTGTAGAGCAATACTCAATATTTGAACGGACCATGGATGTATAAGCCTTTGTGACTTCAGATTGGGAATATAGCCCATAAGTGGCTTTAAAATTGACCAAAAATAAACACTGGGAAGCTCAGATAGCTTAATGGGTCGGACCCCTTTGATCGATGTCCTATTTTTAATATCAAAGTGACAATTATTTGGTCAGTTGAGAAATGCTTGTAACAAAATTAGTGCTCCTTAAACTGCCTGAAATTCTGAAATTCGAGACAAATTTTCAGTTCGTGGGGGAGTATGTCACTGCACTTACCTGTTCACATTATGGGAAGAATGATATGTAAGCAGCAGGATAGCTCAGTCAGGAGAGCACTCACCCTGTAAGCGAGAGGTCCTGGGTTCGAGTCTCAGTCAGGCTGAATATTTTTCTTACCCTGTGACACATATATACTGTTCAGAAACATAATGCCTTACAGTAAAGATTGTCTTTTAAGCGGGCTGGCTCTTAGAGCTCGCTATGAGAATTATATGAGAACTTCAAACTGACTATTTAATGATTCATATATTTATTATTCTATCATAAAGCATCAACTTATGTGAGTTTATTTTTTGAGAACATCAAAAATATATATCGGCCGTATGAATAAGATTCCGGTAAATAAAATTAGATTAAAAAAATATAGTAAAAATTAGTCATTCATTGATACTGTGATAACTTAAGAATAATAAGACATGTTTCTTAAAGCTATAAATTTAATAATTTAAAACTATTGTAGCAGAGGTATAATACGGCACTTGTACTACCTTGCCTTCAAGCTAGCTTTTATGGCGACATGGTAGAGTGTCCGCTTACGACTCGAGAGGTCGTGGGTTCGAATCCTAGTTCAGACCATGGATTTTTATCGGGTTACACTATATACATGCATTCAGCGTCTCAAATATAAAACTATAGTCTGTTTCAAATATACAGTACTAGTTACTACAGATACTGCAGTGTTACAGGTTGAGGTATTGGTGCAAATGACTGTCAAAGTGAGACCGGAAGTCAACACAGCTAAATGTTACATTTATTCTATTATATGACCATAGACTTCCTTCTTTTGACAATGATGACAGGATTTGCTATGTCGGTCTCCATTTTAGCCATATGCAACAATTTTTTATTTCTGGCTATAATTTTGAAATTTTTGCGAAAACTCTGGCGACAAAAAATTGGTCGATACTTTTGAAGAAGCGTGTGATAAATGACAGGTGTAAACAAGTCAATCAGGAGTTGATTGGTGAAGCTTGTTATGTTTATTAAACCTGTGTTGTCAGTATCCATCGACATAAATTATTAAACAGTTTAACACTCAATTGTTATTTTGGGGACCAGATTTGCCGGTGATCCTGATTTTGAAACAAGGTAAATTGCAGTTTATAGCCATTGGTTTTGTTATTGGTAAGACTGTCTGTTGTGCAATGCAGAACTTTAATGGGAAATATACCCATTTGAAAAAAAAACATAATTAAAAAAATTAGTCTATTATGAAATTCCAGCAAAACATATTTGTATATAAAGTATCCTGCATTTGTCTGAAAGCATTCTGTAAGTAGATGTTTTCAGAAATCTTGGCAAAGTGAGTTTAAATTCATAAGATAATGATCAAAAACAAAATCTATGTTTTGTGATTTTTTTATAAATAGTCATTGTAGTATTACAACTGGTTGTAATATTTTGAAAAAGGAATCAATCATAATATATCAAAACTAAAGGTACATATCTTTTTAAGTTTTAGTTTATAAGACTAAACATGTTGATTTATTGCTAGATTAAAAGCTATGTGGATTAAGTATTAGATATTTAAACTAAATTGAAGTACTTATATATCCTATATTTATCTCTGACAGGAAAACGAACTTGGCAAATTGTTATCAATTATTTAAAAAAGTTGTGTCTTGGATTATGTGAAGGATAAATTATTTGGATAATTATTGACAGTTGGGTCATCGATTTTATTATACCCCCGCTTCGAAGAAGAGGGGGGTATACTGTTTTACCCTTGTCCGTGCGTGCGTGTGTGCGTCCGTCCGTCCGTTACAAAATTTCTGTCGCAGTTTTCTCAGCAACTATAACATGCAGCAGCCTAATACTTAGCATATTGCTTCATCCCATAGTCCCATGTGGTGTAAAGCGATTTCATGCTCCTTGCTCATCTACTTCCTGTTTGTCGCATATTTTTAAATTTTGGCGGGGGTATCACTAGTGAGCATTAGCTCACAGATTTACTTGTGTTATTTGGATAATTATTGACAGTATGGACATCGATTTTATTTATTTACTTTTACAGAACACAGAAATGCAGTTGAAGCTTCTAAGCTGAGAGTAGACATGGAAACAACAAAATAGGTGTACTGTCAGTAAGAATGAGAATGCTATGAAATGTGCTGTGGCCAATGTTTACTTTCTGGTGAAGTATGAGTCAGCAAGTTTTATAGATGGTTGAACCTGTCTAACTTTCTGTTATACCAGGTACTGAGTTACTTGTTAGCTATGATATTCTAAACATATTATTTTAGTTTTTTGACATAAGGCCACAACAAGTTGATCATATGTTCTACGGATTTTTTTCTAGAAAAAAAATGGGGTGAGCAAGCAAAGAAAAAAAATTAAAAAGTCTTTATTCACTTGCTTTATATAGCGGTTTGACCAAATTTTTATGGGCGAGCGAGAAAATAAAATTATATTTTTTGTAAAAACTGTCAAAATTAAGGTGCGAGCGAATCCATAGAACATATGATCAATTTGTTGTGGCCTAATGATCGATTTGGAAAAAAAAATATTATTCATTAATATTCTTTATCATGATGAATAAATAATTACAAATGTATTTAATTTGTATTGATGTCAATGAGTTTAGTACTGGTTTTCATCCAGAAATGATTCAAGTTAGAATAGTGAAAAGAATTTGTGACAAATTTTATTATTCAATTTTTATTTTTATTACGAAAAATATTTGTTTTAATGTCATGGATTTAGTACTGGTTTTCATCCAGAAATGACTCAAGTTGAAGTTGCTAAATGATTTTTGAAAAATGTTTTTTTAGTTCTTATTCTATCATCTGATTTGGATTACAATGAATAGATATATTAGTCTTGGTGCAAATGGGTCTAATTCTGGTTTTCATCTAGAAATGATTCAAGTTGAGACGACTTTAATATTTTTGTCAAACTGAAGCAATGGTTAAGACATTGACATTATGTATTTCAGTGTTACAGTTAGAACAGTTAGAAGAGCTTAAAGATGACAAACATACACATTATCTCCATCAGTCACTGCCAAACATGGTGGACCAAAGGACAAAACATATAAAAAATAGAATGACCGTCTAGATCTTTAGGTTTACAGGACCGACTGTCCAGCAAAAAATTTGATCTCATCCAAACAGTTTTCAATTCATCAAAATATGTAAAGTCACCAAAATGTCTTCAGTCCAGTAAGACCTCCTTTGGTCCTGTAAGATTTTGATCTTCACATGACCTACTGTGCAGTAATAAACTGTTGAGTTTAATGATAACTGATCTCCAGTATTCTTCTATTAGTGGAATACAAACCTGCCTATCATCTGTCATTGAAGATCAAATGGTAGAAATGATTAAAGACAGTGGAAAATGTAGTTTAATGATGGATTAGAGTACTGACATTTCTATCCATCAAAATTTAATTGTGTATATTTTTATAACTTTATTGAAAAAGTAATACAATTGGTGCTTTTAAAACCACTACATATTTTTTAGGAACTAATACTCTTGTATCGGCCAATGCCGAGTCAATTATAATATTTTTTTGAAATAAACTTTTGGAAATACATGTATTGGGCATAAAAGGGTTTTAATTGGAAGGTTTATGTGGAATTAGTATTGATGGGTTATCTGTAATGTTAGGGCACAGATTTGGAGTTGTATGTAGTCTAGTTTTAATGAGATGTGTTAGAGCTGTCCTATCTAAAACATACAAGACTAAAGATTTATATTTTTCTCAGAAGTGACCCCTCTTCTTAGTTCAACTTTTCTTAGAATAGAGCAATTAGCTGCTGAAAATTGTGGTCAAAGAATATCTTAGTTTCTTTCAGTAATTCCACCATTCCAATAAATAGGTGATGGTTTGTATACATTTCAATTTAAGGGTCAATGCATTAGGGATGAAGATAAACACCATAGTGAAGCTGTTAGTATCTGTAAACAATTTGTTGAAAGAATGGTTGTTAATTTAAGGAGTAAATTTTCAGATAACAGGGACTGCTTAGTGCTGGCATAATTGTCCAATCTTTTTAGTCCTAAGACTGATTTAGCCGACAAGTATGAGGATATTGAGGTGGTCGAGGAGTATCTATTTGGTATGAGGGGGAGGGGTAGGAGGACTTAGATATGTTTTTGAATTATGCACATATGTTAATCAATGAAGGAAATAAGTCCTTACAAGCTCCTTTAACAATATGGCAAACCTAGCTCTCTGAAAAATAAAAGTTATCTTACAACTTCAGAGGCTGCCACTAGATTTTGAATTGCTCCTGTATCGACTGTTGACTATGAGAGGAGGTTCAGTAGGCAAAACCTGATAAAAACTGGTTTGAGAAGTAGAATGTCTGCAGAAACCTTAGACCATCTTAATATAAGAGTTTCTGTTGAGGGCTCTGATATACATGTAGATCAGTTCTCATTTTTCATTGCACTTCAAAAATTGGCATCTCTGAAATAGATAGGAGAATTATTAATGTTTAATCAACATGTGTTGACCTTGGGTACATTCTCAACTCAAACTGAAGTACATGTAATTACTCTGTTGTTTTCAATTTTATCTTAGCTCAATCTGAACTAAGAACTCTGTTGTTTCGATTTAAAATTCGATTTTTTGCACTTCACTTGGAAAATATTTATTGTTCAATAAATTCTGATTTTTTTACCTAATTACGGATATTTTTAAATAAAATTTCCAAATAACAAAACTTTTATATGTAAATGAGGGCTTTTAGTTCTCAGGTTTTACCAAACTTATGCATGTAGTTTTTATTTCAATCAGATTTTAGTGTCTCCTTAAAAATTTGTTAGATCCCTGTTAAAGTATGGTTATGATATGTACTTAATAATAATGAATAGAAAAATATATACATGTATATTGATATAAATTAATAAATAAAATTTGAAAGATAATGGTGTTTTCATTTTTGTAGTGATATCATTTTTTAGCTCGACTTTTCAAAGAAAATGAGAGCTATTGCTATCACTTTTGCGTTGGCGTTGGTGTTGGTTTTCATGTTAAAGTTTTTCGAAACTCTTATAACTTAAACACTATCCAAGATATTTTATTGAAAGTTGGTATACTTATTTAGTGGGACTATATTAACCATACTGTGGAAGGGGATAACTCTGGATGAATTATTGTTTGAGTTATTGCCCTTTTATACTTAAAAAAAAGCAAAATATGAGGTTGAAGTTTTTCCTTTGTATTATATCTTCAATACTGATCAAGATAATTGACATAAATTTTGTATACATGTCGGTACTATATCTACCTGACTATGAAGGGACGTAACTGTGGATACGTTAATTTTGAAGTAATTGCCCTTTTATACTTTTAAGTCATTTTTGTTTAAAGATAAGCCTTGCCATGAACAAAACGCCCAAAAAGTCGAGCGCGCTGTCCTTGGACTGCTCTTGTTAAAATATTATATGGTTGATACCCAGAACCCAGTTGCTAATAAAAAGTATGTGAGTAGCTATTCTCATCAGTTTTCAACTCTTTAAGTCACACTGGGCAACGAGAGTCATAGTCACTGTTCAGATTCCTTTTGTCTAACCAATAATGATACATGTAGTTTGAAAGTCAAAGAGAGCCATAGGTACATGTCAGATTCCTTTTGTTTAACCAATAATGATTGTTTGAAAGTCAAAGAGAGCCATAGGTACACGTCAGATTCCTTTTGTTTAACCAATAATGATTGTTTGAAAGTCAAAGAGAGCCATAGGTACATGTCAGATTCCTTTTGTCTAACCAATAATGATTGTTTGAAAGTCAAAGAGAGCCATAGTCACATGTCAGATTCCTTTTGTTTAACCAATAATGATTGTTTGAAAGTCAAAGAGAGCCATAGGTACATGTCAGATTCCTTTTGTTTAACCAATGATGATTGTTTATAAGTCAATCTGGAAGCTATTAACCAGCTTCAAACACATGGTGATGAAAATACCACAAATTATATGGAGTTTGACTTTAATGTAATGTGCAGTGACTTACAATAGTACTGATTTCCTTGTTAACATAGGTATATTAAGAAATTACAGCCATGTTGAAGGGTAGGTAATTACTGGCTATAGATAATAGTCCATGAAAGCTATTCTACAATGTTGGTGCGCTGGCTGCCGTAATATGACGTTAATATGTGTCGCGCATCTTTAAACCCAATGAAACGGATATAACAAATATTGCTGGCTGCAATGGCTCCAAAGTGGCAACAACTTAATTCATTTGGCTAAAATGTGGGTGCCATCCCTGGATGAGTAATATTAAGGTCTTTTACTTCCAAATATTTTTTTCTACAAAAATTCAAACAAATTCATCAAAATTGTAACTGTAAATTGATGGGGTCAATTTGGGCTACAATTTAATTGCTTATCCTTGCTACCCTGGAATATTTGAACATATGTTTAAATCTAGTTCATGAAATTATGTATACTAGTATAATTCTCATAAATACATGTACATTTTATATAGCAAATTTAAACTAAACTTAAACTTCTTCATTTGATTAAACGCCTATTTCTCTATTACATATTCAATGGCAGTGTACAAAAAGATTATTAATAACGATAATACATAAGTAAAAACCCTCCACCATAAATATATACAATTACTCAAAACAAAATAAAATTTATCACACATGATGTTATATTGTGATTCTGCATTTTGTTTTTCATATATCAAGTTTATAGGACCTACATTAATCTTAGTTCATGATTGTACTTTATTTTTACATTTGTTTTCATTAATTTAATATTGAAAGTTTTTGTCCTAAATTTATGACATGTACTAAAATCATTTGATTTTTGTATTTTTTTCTCCTTTCAGGTAAACCTATTCAAATATAGAGTATCAGCTATTGATCAACAGTACCTGTAAAAGTTACACATATTAAGTAAAAGAAGAATTTCTCCTGCCTGTTCCTTTAGAATCATGAGTTTGAGATTAGTGATGTTACGTTTAAAGAGACGTTCAGCAGCTACTCTTGTAGGAGTTACTTGTTTAGTGATATTCTTTACAACCATGCTGACTCTGTGCTACACACCTTGTGAACATGAAGGAAAGAAAGTCATAGAAAGGTCGATGGAGTCAACAACTAAAGATATTCTTGTATCAACTAACTTACTAGTTACTGTTATGTCTGCGGCATCACATTTCAATGAAAGAAATGCCATCAGAGAGTCCTGGGCTCAAGAGTTACCTAATGGAGCTGCTGTAAAATTTGTTGTCGGAAATAAAAATTTAAAGAGTGAAATTCTTGAAAACATTAACCAGGAACAAAAAGTTCATGGTGATTTGTTAATTCTTGATGATTTAGAGGAATCGTTTAGTATCTTGACTAAGAAACTTCTATTAACAATGAAATGGGTTGATACACATGCTAAATATAACTTCTTATTGAAAGTTGATGAAGATTCTTTTGTACGTGTCGAGGATATTTTAAATGAGCTTTTATCAAAACCACTCACTAGGTTATACTGGGGATTTTTTGATGGCCGAGCTCATGTCAAACAACAGGGTAAATGGGCGGAGAAGAATTATGTTTTATGTGATAGGTATATACCATACGCTGTAGGAGGAGGTTATGTCATCTCTAAAGATTTAGTTAACTTTGTTGCAAGAAATGCAGATATGCTGACTTTGTATAAAAATGAGGATGTTTCACTTGGAACATGGTTAGCAGGCTTAGATATCAACAGAGTGCATGAACCAAACTTTGATACTGAATATAAATCGAGAGGCTGTTACAACACTTATCTTATAACACATAAGAAGTCACCAGACGAGTTAAAGACATTACAAAATAATATAAACACTCTAAAACATCTTTGTGAGAAGGAACATCGTCTCAGATTGTCCTACCAATATAATTGGAATGTTTCACCCACTCAATGCTGTGAAAGATCTAATCCAAGTGTTCCTTAGATATACAAATGTATATGTATGTTTGTCTTGCCCTTTTATAGTGATATGTATTTTATTTTGAGTGACTGCATTTTACCAGTTTGCACATTTTGAATGAAAAGTGATTCTTACAGTGGGTTTACCACTCTCCATTTAGAAGTGCAGGTTTAACTATATGTGTACAAATAAATGCAATATAATTATACCTCATACGCATGACCTTCGATCATAGACCTTGTACACTCCGACTCCTGCACACCATTACACACATTCTGGTAAAATGTAGTATAGTGTTATATTATAGTTTATTAACCTTAACCCTTTAGCCCAAGGCTAGTGAAAATTGTAATGGGCTTATGAAATTACAATTTATTAAAGTTATATAATCAGGCTAGTTGATAATTTGACAAATTACTAGTAAATGTAATAAATAGGGATAGTTCTTTGAATTAGGGTGAAAAAACTGATTTGCCATAATTGTATGTTTATCTTAAGTTTGATAAATTGTAATTCTCATTATTGATTTATGATGTAGTTGGACAAAGTTACCTGATACAGTTTAATTTCATTATAATTTTATTTAATCAATTGAAAACCAAGGACCCTATATAAATATGTATATGATCCTTGTTAAACTACATGTTCAAAGACTGTAAATTTTGTTTGGTATTTTTGAATTGCCTGTCAGTGTCTTTAATTTTTTATTTTATTAAGAAAATGAATCTCTGTACATTTGTATTTTAAGGCAAACTGACCTGTAGATTATTAAAAAATGCTGAAATTATCTTTACCATTGTTAATGGGGTAGGTTTTTATACATCAAATTGCCATCTTTGTGAGTTATACATCAAATTGCCATCTTTGTCAGTTATACATCAAATTGCCATCTTTGTCAGTTATACATCAAATTGCTCCAATATTAACATTCATCAGAACACATCTTTAGATATTTGATAGTTTCAGAAAGTTGATATTTAAGTTGAAATATGTGAATGAGCTACTTATGTTTGCTAGATAAGCATTTGCCAGGTATATTGGTGCAACTCTAGGATTATCATTCCATGACAAATTACTAGTACCTGTAATGTACCTATTTTATGGGATAAAATGATACATAGATATTATTAGTATGTGCTTCAAATTAGTATATAATACTAGAGCTGTCATTGGGCTTAAAGCTTATGTATAGACGATATTGATACATGTATATCAAGAAATAAATATATGGATAAATTCACTGCAGCACTCTACAGACCATTTATGTTTTCGTAAAATCATTATAGATGTATATTAATTTTGTCCTGGGAAGCCGCCAGACTAGCTCAGTTGGTAGCACGCAAGTCTGCTGATCGAGGGGTCGTGGGTTCGATTCCCGGGCGGGGCATACTTTCGTGGAGTTTGGTCATGAAATTATTTCTACGGCCATTCTCCCTCCTACCAATGATTTTTAATTATGTAGGGCAGTTGTCAGTCACTGACGAAAGTATGTGCTTAGTAGTTGGTTAACAGCTAAATACAGAGATTTAGCCTTTCCAGGAGGAGTGAGTAGGTTGACTGACCGCCGTTATATGACCTATAAAATGTGTTGCTACGGCGTTAAACCCAACAAAACAAACATTTTGTCATGGGGGTGCCCTCAATGTTTTAGACCTATCCATTCCTATTGTGACAGTGCACCTGTTTCAGCTCGCAATAGAAGGTTTGTCTTGCAAATTTTTACATTTATGTATTTACCTATATTGGCTTTAGTATTGATATTTCAAAATGCATATTGATGATTGATTGAAAAGAAATCAAGTTTAAGTCAATATCGTTGGAATCAATGACAGCTCTGTAAAATACATAGTTATATGATAATTATGTTTTGTTTATATGTATAAAATCACTATGGAAATATGAGTGATACCAAAAGGTATTCAAACTTGTAGTCCCTACATTACTGATCCAGCATGTATATTTATGTATATAATTATTATAAGTATTAAACTCAGTATGTTATGATTAATTCATTTAATTAGATTCTGGATATGTAGTAAAGTTTTGCTATAAAGACCACCTTAGATATTGCCAAGTCATGTGTTTTTTATCATTATAAAGTTTCAAAATGAGAACAAAATGTCCCTATAATAAGACCATTCTGCTATTATTCTGCTAAGACCTTTGACTTTACTATAAATAGCGTGAAAACAAAATCTAAGATGTGAGAATACTGTATTCTGTTGACATACTATCTAAGGCCACAACAAGTTGATGATATGTTCTAAGGATTTTTCTAGAAAAAAAAATTGGGCGAGTGAGCAAAGAAAAATTTTTTTTAAAATCTTAATTCAGTTGCTTTATATAGCGGTTTGACCAAATTTTTATGAGCGAGGAAATAAAAAATATTTTTTTTGTAAAAACTGTCAAAATTAAGGTGCGAGCGAATCCATAGAACATATGATCTATTTGTTGTGGCCCAAAGTGTCCAGAATAATGTTTATTGTTTGTTGAACATTCAATTTACCTTATTTAGATTTTTTGTGCAAGCTACTCCTCCTTTATTACTTCACCTTTATTACTTATTTCTATTTTCTTGAAACTCTCACTGATGATAGATATTGATGTCTTGTTGTGTAAAGGGGACATAATTCAAATTTCATCATTTACTTTTGGATTATTTCCCTTTTATATATACTTAACAAGGGGACGTCATTCAAAGTCCATCATTTTCATTTGAAATATTTCCTCCCTTTCTATATACTAGAAACTACTTTCTATATACAAGAAACTACTTTCTATATACTAGAAACTACTTTCTATATACTAGAAACTACTTTCTATATAC
Source organism: Mactra quadrangularis (assembly GCA_025267735.1). Classification (NCBI taxonomy): domain Eukaryota; kingdom Metazoa; phylum Mollusca; class Bivalvia; order Venerida; family Mactridae; genus Mactra; species Mactra quadrangularis. Next base: position 33,128,310 of record CM046294.1, on the reverse strand, counting down.
AAGAAGCTACTTTCTATATACTAGAAACTACTTTCTATATACTAGAAACTACTTTCTATATACAAGAAGCTACTTTCTATATACTAGAAACTACTTTATATATACAAGAAGCTACTTTCTATATACAAGAAGCTACTTTCTATATACTAGAAACTAACGCTTGTGCAGACAACTCCTCCTTCATTACTTTATTCCTGTAACTCCAGTTGACCCATCTTCAGGTGTATTTTGCACCGCTAAGCAGAGCTCTTGTTATTATATGTGCCAAACTATGTTCTTCATGTATATATTCTGTTGAAATATTACTACATGTATGTTCTTTATATATTGTATGTTTAATAGTTATGGATATTGTTAGAGTATATCTAGTCATTATGTATAAATTATCTTTCTATATACCAACTTATATACATGAACTTTTCTAGCTTTGCATTATTTTGTATCTTTTTGGATGGAAAGAATAAGCAATACATTTACAACTCACACGTTTTTCATGGTGCTTATGAACTTTTTTATTATTTGATTGTTGATTATTATACCCCCGCTTCGAAGAAGAGGGGTGTATACTGTTTCACCCTTGTCCGTGTGTGCGTGCGTGCGTCCGTTACAAAATTTCCGTCGCAGTTTTCTCAGCAACTATAACATGCAGCAGCCTAATACTTTGCATATTGCTTCATCCCATTGTCCCATGTGGTGTAAAGCGATTTCATGCTCCTTGCTCATCTACTTCCTGTTTGTCGCATATTTTTAGATTTTGTTAAATGAAAGTTACATTATGATAGTCATATTTCTCACTGCGGGGGTATCACTAGTGAGCATTAGCTCACAGATTTACTTGTTAACACAAGAATGAAAGGTTTCTAAAATATTTAGTATTTTGCATAAACTGCATATAACTATTGATAGTATTCATCTTAATAAGTTTCACTTTATCAAAATACCCTGAAATTTTGTCTAGTAGTGAGTTTAGAAAATGAGTGTGACTTTGGATTTCAAGGTAGTTTGTTAGATTGGAAGTAGAATAGAGTATGTAGAAAATTACTCGTCAAATTAACTCTCAGCAGTAATATTCATGCATATAAAATACCTGAGTTTTGATGAAGTGATATTCATTAGGTAAACAAATACTTGTTTTTTAGACATCTTAGCATGAAGTGCTCAACGTGAGCTATTGTGATTGGTCTTTGATCGTTATGAACTTTGGTAGTGCGTAAACATTTTCTTAAAAATATTCTAGTCAAAAACCATAAGGTCTACAGCTACCAAATTTGGTTTCTGGCATCACCTCAGGGTCATCTTCAATAATTGTACAAATTATGACCCTGGGGTCAATATTGACCCTGCCCATAATAAAAATTTCTTCTCTTAAACTGTATGCCCTAAAAGTTTTATAATTGATATGTAGCATAACAATAAGGTCCTCTACAAAGATTGTTCAAGTTATGTCCATGGGTGTCAAATTTAGCCAGCCCCATGGGTCACATGATTTACATAGAGTTATATAAGGAAATGTTGAAAATCTTTCTCTCAAATACTGAAAGGCCAAGAGCCAATCATATTTGGATTGTTACTGAAGGTCAAAAAGTTAAAACTATAATGTAACAAGATTTTGTGTCAGATGGCCTTAGATACTAGTTATCAGGTGAGCAATCCAGGGACCTCAGGACCTACTTGTTTCCAATACTTGATATACATTTTATTTTATTGGGTTTAACACCGTGTCAACACAATTTTATATCATCAGTACTAACTTACCCTACCACGAGGCCAACAACTCATGTATAGGGTATGACCTGCTGCGACCGGGCTCAAACCCCCAATCTCCGGATTCCAAGTCAGACATGCTAACTACTACGCCACGGCCACAGTTTTCAGTAATACTACTGATTTCAGTATTTTGAAATAAATTTACTCTATGTAACTTTTAGCTCGACTTTACGAAATAATGGAGAGCTCTCCTGCTCGCCCTAGCGTCCGCATTCATATTTCTGATTAAAGTTTTTGTGCAGTAAAATATTTTTTTACTACAACTTTTTTATTTCTTAAGGTATCAACTTCAAACTTTAAATATATGTTTCTTTATATTATCAACCACATCACATGTGACAAGGTTCATAACTCCAAATACATTTTTTCAGAATTATCTCCCTTTGAACTTAGAGTTTTCTTTAAAAAATGTTTGTTTTTACTGCAACTGTTTAATTTCTTTAAGTATTGACTTCAATCTTTAAATACATGTTCCTAATTATCACCTTCATCACATGTGACAAGGTTCATTACTCCAAATACATTTTTCTTGAATAATCCCCCTTGAACTTAAAGTTTTCTTAAAAAAAGTTTGTTTTTGCTGCAACTGTTTTATTTCTTTATGTATTGACTTCTAACTTTAAATGTATGTTCCTTATTATCAACCACATCTCATGTGACAAAGTTCATAATTCCAAATACAATTTTTTCAGAATTATCTCCTTTAATTTAGAGTTTTCTTTAAAAAATGTTTGTTTTACTGCAACTCTTTTATTTCTTAAGGTATTGACTTCAAACTTTAAATATATGTTCCTTATTATCAACCTCATCTCATGTGACAAGGTTTATAACTCCAAACAATTTTTTTCTGAATTATCCCCCCCTTGAACTTAGAGTTTTCTTTAAAAAATATTTGTTTTTACTGCAGCTGGTTTATTCTTTAGGTATTGACTTCAAACTTTATATATATGTTCCTTATTATCAACCACATCTCATGTGACAAGGTTCATAACTACAAATACATTATTTTCAAAATTGTCTCCGAAGAACTTAAAATTTTCTTTAATTTTTTTTACTTTAAATTTGTTAAGGTTATATTTTTAAATGTTAAAATATGTATGTTCCTTATCATCAACCACATCTCCTGTGACAAATACTTACTTGGTTGAGCATGCTGTCTCCTCTGACAGCTCTTGTTATGAAATCTGCCTATTTCAGTATTTTGAAAGTAGATTTTCAGAACTTTCAACTTTCACTCATGGACTATATACAATTAATTGTACATGTATCCTAAATACTACTTGACTCAGCCTGGATGCTTATCACTGTTGCAAGGTGATATTGTGGAGAAATACATTTTAATTTTTAAACTATTTACAAATGTTATGTCAATACATGTACAGTAAAACCCCTCTAAACCAGAATTGCTTCAGACCAAGAAAAAAATCTGGTTTGGAGAGGTTTCTGGAATAGAGGGGTTTCCCTTCTGACTATAAATTTAACATATTTGTTTGATAATACAACTACAATGATCTTTACAAGCAGTACAAGTACAATGTTCATGAATTTTAAGATGTAGTTTTGTGTTGTGAATACATTTGTTCATCAATATGTCCTGTTTGCATATAATATCTGTCATGCATCCTGATATTTCATGCAGGATATCTTTCAGGGCATTGCCAAATCATGTGACTATTTATCATTGAAATGACGTTTAAGTTGTAGTTTACATTCTTTCTACAATACATGTACAGATAATTGTTTCTATCAGCAACTACCGAATTTTTTTATTGCTTAGTACTGAGAGACAGAGACGTTGACATGTATATTTATTGTGTGTTGCATATTATTTTGGTTGTGATTTATTGTTGACTCAATGTTTTTTCATTATTACTTCCCTACAAAAAAAATCCACGAGTGTATATACACTCGTATATAGGAGTGAACTTCTTACAGTGTTTCTGTGCCAAGTATCTGCTACAGCATAAATTATATATCATTTTTTTGTCTTTCCTTTTAATAATAACCATTAACTTTGAACATTGTTTTGTACATTTGTTATTAGTTATATGTTTTTTTACTTTGATGTATTAATTATTATTAATTTTAATATAATTTGCTGTGTGAGGATTTGTCTCAATATAAAGATAGTGTAACTCCTTATATAACTTCTCTGTTCACCTTTGTGTTCATCTCCACTCATTCTGCTTAGTCATAGTGAAGTTTTTTTGTGTGACTATTCTGTGCCTGATTTCATAAAACATTTCTTGTCATAAACACCAGAGAATCTCTTTTTGATTGGGCCCTGGTTAACACGATAGCAACACATGGTATAGATCATATAAATTATCACAGCAGTCAGTCAACCTACTCACCATTTCTGAAAGGCTAAATCTCTGGATTTAGTTGTTAACCAGTTGCTAGGTACATACTTTCATAAGCTCTACATGATTTAGAATCATAGAGAATCTCAAAATTTGTTCAAATTAAGCTGGTGTACTCAGATATGAACCCCAACAGGGAATACCAGTCACAAGTTGTATCAGAAAATCTGTTAAAAGATCTGAATTTCTGTAAGCCTCAGGTGAGAGATGTAGTGTGCTCAGGGCTTTCTTGTTAAAGGGGTATACAGGCAAATGACTGTGCCAAAAGTGTAGAACCAAGTTTAGTCTTTAAAACAGTATTAAGAACATAATAAATCACTTACTTATAACATTTGTCATTTATAACATTCAACTGAACGAATTAAAACATGTGCCATACACATTGTTGAAAACAAAAGTAGTATACTGAGGGAATCACCAAGCTATTTATAGATTTGTTAAATGTCGTACTTGCTGAAATTAAACATTTTCATTGGTCGCTTCTTGTCTTTTCAACATTCTTAGGTGGTTAGGATATCTTTTTAATAGAATTATACTAATGTTGCACAATAACAAGCTCTAATATCTTCTCACCAGTAAATATCATATTTTAACACTAATCTATTTTTAGCCAACCTTACCCATGTGGGTCTAGTTAGGAAACACCCCAAATATTATGAGAAAATAAAGAAATATTGTGCCAAGTAATATAACAGTGTCCCTGTTGCATTCACAATTATAAAAATATAATTCAAAATCAGGAAATATGAAGTTGAACTTTTGCCTGTATATCCCTTTGATAGTTGTGTATTGTAGTGTTTTTGTCTATTTCATCTATAACTGGCTACGCCTGTTCTTACTTACATACTTGCAAACCTTAAACATATGTATACTTATTATATTACATAATTCTTTAATAAAAACATATTAATATATATTCTGTGGTCTATTTTATTTCTTTTTTTAAACCAACAGTCTACGAAATTAGGAAATGTAAGTGGGTACGAAAATATTTGGGGACGAATCTTGTTTACATTTTGATTCGTCCCCGAACTTATTCGACCCCAACTGTTTTGGTTACGAAAATATTTGGGTACGAATCTTGTTTACATTTTAATTCGTCCCCGAACTTATTCGACCCCAATTTTTTTTAGTACGAAAATATTTGGGTACGAATCTTGTTTACATTTTGATTTGTCCCCGAACTTATTCGACCCCAACTTTTTTTTGGTACGAAAATATTTGGGTACGAATCTTGTTTACATTTTGATTCGTCCCCGAACTTATTCGACCCAACTTTTTTTGGGTACGAAAATATTTGGGTACGAATCTTGTTTTCGTTTTGATTCGTCCCCGAACTTTTTCGACCCCAACTTTTTTTGGGTACGAAAATATTTGGGGACGAATCTTGTTTTCGTTTTGATTCGTCCCCAAACCACTTCGACCCTAACTTTTTGTGAGTACGAAAATATTTGGGGACGAATCTTGTTTACAATTTGCTTCGTCCCCGAACTTATTCGACCCCAACTTTTTTGGGTTCGAAAATATTTGGGACGAATCTTGTTTACATATTTTTTCGTCCCCGAACCTATTCGACCCCAACTTTTTTTGGGTACGAAAATATTTGGGGACGAATCTTGTTTACATTTTGATTCGTCCCCGAACCTGTTCGACCCCAACTTTTTTTGGGTACGAAAATATTTGGGGACGAATCTTGTTTACATTCTGATTCGTCCCCGAACTTATTCGACCCCAACTTTTTTGGGGTACGAAAATATTTGGGGACGAATCTTGTTTACATATTTATTCGTCCCCGAACCTGTTCGACCCCAACTTTTTTTGGGTACGAAAATATTTGGGGACGAATCTTGTTTACATTTTGATTCGTCCCCGAACTTATTCGACCCCAACTTTTTTTGGGTACGAAAATATTTGGGGACGAATCTTGTTTACATATTTATTCGTCCCCGAACCTGTTCGACCCCAACTTTTTTTGGGTACGAAAATATTTGGGGACGAATCTTGTTTACATTTTGATTCGTCCCCGAACTTATTCGACCCCAACTTTTTTTGGGTACGAAAATATTTGGGGACGAATCTTGTTTACATATTTATTCGTCCCCGAACCTGTTCGACCCCAACTTTTTTTTGGGTACGAAAATATTTGGGGACGAATCTTGTTTACATTTTGATTCGTCCCCGAACTTATTCGACCCCAACTTTTTTTGGGTACGAAAATATTTGGGGACGAATCTTGTTTACATATTTATTCGTCCCCGAACCTGTTCGACCCCAACTTTTTTTGGGTACGAAAATATTTGGGGACGAATCTTGTTTACATTTTGATTCGTCCCCGAACTTATTCGACCCCAACTTTTTTTGGGTACGAAAATATTTGGGGACGAATCTTGTTTACATTCTGATTCGTCCCCGAACTTATTCGACCCCAACTTTTTTTGGGTACGAAAATATTTGGGGACGAATCTTGTTTACATATTTATTCGTCCCCGAACCTGTTCGACCCCAACTTTTTTTGGGTACGAAAATATTTTGGGACGAATCTTGTTTACATTCTGATTCGTCCCCGAACTTATTCGACCCCAACTTTTTTTGGGTACGAAAATATTTGGGGACGAATCTTGTTTACATATTTATTCGTCCCCGAACCTGTTCGACCCCAACTTTTTTTTGGGTACGAAAATATTTTGGGACGAATCTTGTTTACATATTTATTCGTCCCCGAACCTGTTCGACCCCAACTTTTTTTGGGTACGAAAATATTTGGGGACGAATCTTGTTTACATTTTGATTCGTCCCCGAACCTGTTCGACCCCAACTTTTTTTGGGGTACGAAAATATTTGGGGACGAATCTTGTTTACATTTTGATTCGTCCCCGAACCTGTTCGACCCCAACTTTTTTTGGGTACGAAAATATTTGGGGACGAATCTTGTTTACATTTTGATTCGTCCCCGAACTTATTCGACCCCAACTTTTTTTGGGTACGAAAATATTTGGGGACGAATCTTGTTTACATATTTATTCGTCCCCGAACCTGTTCGACCCCAACTTTTTTTGGGTACGAAAATATTTGGGGACGAATCTTGTTTACATTTTGATTCGTCCCCGAACTTATTCGACCCCAACTTTTTTTGGGTACGAAAATATTTGGGGACGAATCTTGTTTACATATTTATTCGTCCCCGAACCTGTTCGACCCCAACTTTTTTTTGGGTACGAAAATATTTGGGGACGAATCTTGTTTACATTTTGATTCGTCCCCGAACTTATTCGACCCCAACTTTTTTTGGGTACGAAAATATTTGGGGACGAATCTTGTTTACATATTTATTCGTCCCCGAACCTGTTCGACCCCAACTTTTTTTGGGTACGAAAATATTTGGGGACGAATCTTGTTTACATTTTGATTCGTCCCCGAACTTATTCGACCCCAACTTTTTTTGGGTACGAAAATATTTGGGGACGAATCTTGTTTACATTCTGATTCGTCCCCGAACTTATTCGACCCCAACTTTTTTTGGGTACGAAAATATTTGGGGACGAATCTTGTTTACATATTTATTCGTCCCCGAACCTGTTCGACCCCAACTTTTTTTGGGTACGAAAATATTTTGGGACGAATCTTGTTTACATTCTGATTCGTCCCCGAACTTATTCGACCCCAACTTTTTTTGGGTACGAAAATATTTGGGGACGAATCTTGTTTACATATTTATTCGTCCCCGAACCTGTTCGACCCCAACTTTTTTTTGGGTACGAAAATATTTTGGGACGAATCTTGTTTACATATTTATTCGTCCCCGAACCTGTTCGACCCCAACTTTTTTTGGGTACGAAAATATTTGGGGACGAATCTTGTTTACATTTTGATTCGTCCCCGAACCTGTTCGACCCCAACTTTTTTTGGGGTACGAAAATATTTGGGGACGAATCTTGTTTACATTTTGATTCGTCCCCGAACCTGTTCGACCCCAACTTTTTTTGGGTACGAAAATATTTGGGGACGAATCTTGTTCACATTTTGATTCGTCCCCGAACCTGTTCGACCCCAACTTTTTTGGTTACGAAAATATTTGGGTACGAATCTTGTTTACATATTTATTCGTCCCCGAACTTATTCGACCCCAACTTTTTTTGGGTACGAAAATATTTGGGGACGAATCTTGTTTACATTTTGATTCGTCCCCGAACTTATTCGACCCCAACTTTTTTGGTTACGAAAATATTTGGGTACGAATCTTGTTTACATTCTGATTCGTCCCCGAACTTATTCGACCCCAACTTTTTTTGGGTACGAAAATATTTGGGGACGAATCTTGTTCACATTTTGATTCGTCCCCGAACCTGTTCGACCCCAACTTTTTTGGTTACGAAAATATTTGGGTACGAATCTTGTTTACATATTTATTCGTCCCCGAACTTATTCGACCCCAACTTTTTTTGGGTACGAAAATATTTGGGGACGAATCTTGTTTACATTTTGATTCGTCCCCGAACTTATTCGACCCCAACTTTTTTGGTTACGAAAATATTTGGGTACGAATCTTGTTTACATTCTGATTCGTCCCCGAACTTATTCGACCCCAACTTTTTTTGGGTACGAAAATATTTGGGGACGAATCTTGTTTACATTCTGATTCGTCCCCGAACTTATTCGACCCCAACTTTTTTTGGGTACGAAAATATTTGGGGACGAATCTTGTTTACATTCTGATTCGTCCCCGAACTTATTCGACCCCAACTTTTTTTGGGTACGAAAATATTTGGGGACGAATCTTGTTTACATATTTATTCGTCCCCGAACCTGTTCGACCCCAACTTTTTTTTGGGTACGAAAATATTTGGGGACGAATCTTGTTTACATATTTATTCGTCCCCGAACCTGTTCGACCCCAACTTTTTTTTGGGTACGAAAATATTTGGGGACGAATCTTGTTTACATATTTATTCGTCCCCGAACCTGTTCGACCCCAACTTTTTTTGGGTACGAAAATATTTGGGGACGAATCTTGTTTACATTTTGATTCGTCCCCGAACCTGTTCGACCCCAACTTTTTTTGGGTACGAAAATATTTGGGTACGAATCTTGTTTACATATTTATTCGTCCCCGAACTTATTCGACCCCAACTTTTTTTGGGTACGAAAATATTTGGGGACGAATCTTGTTTACATTTTGATTCGTCCCCGAACTTATTCGACCCCAACTTTTTTGGGGTACGAAAATATTTTGGGACGAATCTTGTTTACATTCTGATTCGTCCCCGAACTTATTCGACCCCAACTTTTTTTGGGTACGAATATATTTGGGAACGAATCTTGTTTACATTTTGATTCGTCCCCGAACCTGTTCGACCCTAACTTTTTTTTGGGTACGAAAATATTTGGGGACGAATCTTGTTTACATTTTGATTCGTCCCCGAACTTATTCGACCCCAACTTTTTTTGGGTACGAAAATATTTGGGGACGAATCTTGTTTACATATTTATTCGTCCCCGAACCTGTTCGACCCCAACTTTTTTTGGGTACGAAAATATTTGGGGACGAATCTTGTTTACATTTTGATTCGTCCCCGAACTTATTCGACCCCAACTTTTTTTGGGTACGAAAATATTTGGGGACGAATCTTGTTTACATATTTATTCGTCCCCGAACCTGTTCGACCCCAACTTTTTTTTGGGTACGAAAATATTTGGGGACGAATCTTGTTTACATTTTGATTCGTCCCCGAACTTATTCGACCCCAACTTTTTTTGGGTACGAAAATATTTGGGGACGAATCTTGTTTACATATTTATTCGTCCCCGAACCTGTTCGACCCCAACTTTTTTTGGGTACGAAAATATTTGGGGACGAATCTTGTTTACATTTTGATTCGTCCCCGAACTTATTCGACCCCAACTTTTTTTGGGTACGAAAATATTTGGGGACGAATCTTGTTTACATTCTGATTCGTCCCCGAACTTATTCGACCCCAACTTTTTTTGGGTACGAAAATATTTGGGGACGAATCTTGTTTACATATTTATTCGTCCCCGAACCTGTTCGACCCCAACTTTTTTTGGGTACGAAAATATTTTGGGACGAATCTTGTTTACATTCTGATTCGTCCCCGAACTTATTCGACCCCAACTTTTTTTGGGTACGAAAATATTTGGGGACGAATCTTGTTTACATATTTATTCGTCCCCGAACCTGTTCGACCCCAACTTTTTTTTGGGTACGAAAATATTTTGGGACGAATCTTGTTTACATATTTATTCGTCCCCGAACCTGTTCGACCCCAACTTTTTTTGGGTACGAAAATATTTGGGGACGAATCTTGTTTACATTTTGATTCGTCCCCGAACCTGTTCGACCCCAACTTTTTTTGGGGTACGAAAATATTTGGGGACGAATCTTGTTTACATTTTGATTCGTCCCCGAACCTGTTCGACCCCAACTTTTTTTGGGTACGAAAATATTTGGGGACGAATCTTGTTTACATTTTGATTCGTCCCCGAACTTATTCGACCCCAACTTTTTTTGGGTACGAAAATATTTGGGGACGAATCTTGTTTACATATTTATTCGTCCCCGAACCTGTTCGACCCCAACTTTTTTTGGGTACGAAAATATTTGGGGACGAATCTTGTTTACATTTTGATTCGTCCCCGAACTTATTCGACCCCAACTTTTTTTGGGTACGAAAATATTTGGGGACGAATCTTGTTTACATATTTATTCGTCCCCGAACCTGTTCGACCCCAACTTTTTTTTGGGTACGAAAATATTTGGGGACGAATCTTGTTTACATTTTGATTCGTCCCCGAACTTATTCGACCCCAACTTTTTTTGGGTACGAAAATATTTGGGGACGAATCTTGTTTACATATTTATTCGTCCCCGAACCTGTTCGACCCCAACTTTTTTTGGGTACGAAAATATTTGGGGACGAATCTTGTTTACATTTTGATTCGTCCCCGAACTTATTCGACCCCAACTTTTTTTGGGTACGAAAATATTTGGGGACGAATCTTGTTTACATTCTGATTCGTCCCCGAACTTATTCGACCCCAACTTTTTTTGGGTACGAAAATATTTGGGGACGAATCTTGTTTACATATTTATTCGTCCCCGAACCTGTTCGACCCCAACTTTTTTTGGGTACGAAAATATTTTGGGACGAATCTTGTTTACATTCTGATTCGTCCCCGAACTTATTCGACCCCAACTTTTTTTGGGTACGAAAATATTTGGGGACGAATCTTGTTTACATATTTATTCGTCCCCGAACCTGTTCGACCCCAACTTTTTTTTGGGTACGAAAATATTTTGGGACGAATCTTGTTTACATATTTATTCGTCCCCGAACCTGTTCGACCCCAACTTTTTTTGGGTACGAAAATATTTGGGGACGAATCTTGTTTACATTTTGATTCGTCCCCGAACCTGTTCGACCCCAACTTTTTTTGGGGTACGAAAATATTTGGGGACGAATCTTGTTTACATTTTGATTCGTCCCCGAACCTGTTCGACCCCAACTTTTTTTGGGTACGAAAATATTTGGGGACGAATCTTGTTCACATTTTGATTCGTCCCCGAACCTGTTCGACCCCAACTTTTTTGGTTACGAAAATATTTGGGTACGAATCTTGTTTACATATTTATTCGTCCCCGAACTTATTCGACCCCAACTTTTTTTGGGTACGAAAATATTTGGGGACGAATCTTGTTTACATTTTGATTCGTCCCCGAACTTATTCGACCCCAACTTTTTTGGTTACGAAAATATTTGGGTACGAATCTTGTTTACATTCTGATTCGTCCCCGAACTTATTCGACCCCAACTTTTTTTGGGTACGAAAATATTTGGGGACGAATCTTGTTCACATTTTGATTCGTCCCCGAACCTGTTCGACCCCAACTTTTTTGGTTACGAAAATATTTGGGTACGAATCTTGTTTACATATTTATTCGTCCCCGAACTTATTCGACCCCAACTTTTTTTGGGTACGAAAATATTTGGGGACGAATCTTGTTTACATTTTGATTCGTCCCCGAACTTATTCGACCCCAACTTTTTTGGTTACGAAAATATTTGGGTACGAATCTTGTTTACATTCTGATTCGTCCCCGAACTTATTCGACCCCAACTTTTTTTGGGTACGAAAATATTTGGGGACGAATCTTGTTTACATTCTGATTCGTCCCCGAACTTATTCGACCCCAACTTTTTTTGGGTACGAAAATATTTGGGGACGAATCTTGTTTACATTCTGATTCGTCCCCGAACTTATTCGACCCCAACTTTTTTTGGGTACGAAAATATTTGGGGACGAATCTTGTTTACATATTTATTCGTCCCCGAACCTGTTCGACCCCAACTTTTTTTTGGGTACGAAAATATTTGGGGACGAATCTTGTTTACATATTTATTCGTCCCCGAACCTGTTCGACCCCAACTTTTTTTTGGGTACGAAAATATTTGGGGACGAATCTTGTTTACATATTTATTCGTCCCCGAACCTGTTCGACCCCAACTTTTTTTGGGTACGAAAATATTTGGGGACGAATCTTGTTTACATTTTGATTCGTCCCCGAACCTGTTCGACCCCAACTTTTTTTGGGTACGAAAATATTTGGGTACGAATCTTGTTTACATATTTATTCGTCCCCGAACTTATTCGACCCCAACTTTTTTTGGGTACGAAAATATTTGGGGACGAATCTTGTTTACATTTTGATTCGTCCCCGAACTTATTCGACCCCAACTTTTTTGGGGTACGAAAATATTTTGGGACGAATCTTGTTTACATTCTGATTCGTCCCCGAACTTATTCGACCCCAACTTTTTTTGGGTACGAATATATTTGGGAACGAATCTTGTTTACATTTTGATTCGTCCCCGAACCTGTTCGACCCTAACTTTTTTTTGGGTACGAAAATATTTGGGGACGAATCTTGTTTACATTTTGATTCGTCCCCGAACCTGTTCGACCCCAACTTTTTTTTGGGTACGAAAATATTTGGGGACGAATCTTGTTAACATTTTGATTCGTCCCCGAACTTATTCGACCCCAACTTTTTTGTTTACGAAAATATTTGGGTACGAATCTTGTTTTCGTTTTGATTCGTCCCCGAATTTTTTCGACCCAACTTTTTTTGGGTACGAACATATTTGGGGACGAATCTTGTTTACAATTTGATTCGTCCCCGAACCTGTTCGACCCCAACTTTTTTTTGGGTACGAAAATATTTGGGGACGAATCTTGTTTACATTTTGATTCGTCCCCGAACCTGTTCGACCCGAACTTATTTGGTTACGAAAATATTTGGGTACGAATCTTGTTTACATATCAATTCGTCCCCGAACTTATTCGACCCCAACTTTTTTGGGTACGAAAATATTTGGGGACGAATCTTGTTTACATTTTGATTCGTCCCCGAACTTATTCGACCCCAACTTTTTTTGGGTACGAAAATATTTTGGGACGAATCTTGTTTACATTTTGATTCGTCCCCGAACTTATTCGACCCCAACTTTTTTTGGGTACGAAAATATTTTGGGACGAATCTTGTTTACATTCTGATTCGTCCCCGAACTTATTCGACCCCAACTTTTTTTGGGTACGAAAATATTTGGGGACGAATCTTGTTTACATTTTGATTCGTCCCCGAACCTGTTCGACCCTAACTTTTTTTTGGGTACGAAAATATTTGGGGACGAATCTTGTTTACATTTTGATTCGTCCCCGAACCTGTTCGACCCCAACTTTTTTTGGGTACGAAAATATTTGGGGACGAATCTTGTTAACATTTTGATTCGTCCCCGAACTTATTCGACCCCAACTTTTTTGGTTACGAAAATATTTGGGGACGAATCTTGTTTTCGTATTGATTCGTCCCCGAATTTTTTCGACCCAACTTTTTTTGGGTACGAAAATATTTGGGGACGAATCTTGTTTACAATTTGATTCGTCCCCGAACCTGTTCGACCCCAACTTTTTTTTGGGTACGAAAATATTTGGGGACGAATCTTGTTTACATTTTGATTCGTCCCCGAACCTGTTCGACCCCAACTTTTTTTGGGTACGAAAATATTTGGGGACGAATCTTGTTTACATTTTGATTCGTCCCCAACTTTTTTGGTTACGAAAATATTTGGGTACGAATCTTGTTTACATATTTATTCGTCCCCGAACCTGTTCGACACCAACTTTTTTTGGGGTACGAAAATATTTGGGGACGAATCTTGTCTACATTTTGATTCGTCCCCGAACTTATTCGACCCCAATTTTTTTGGGTACGAAAATATTTGGGGACGAATTTTGTTTACATTTTTATTCGTCCCCGAACTTATTCGACCCCAACTTTTTTTGGGTATGATTCTTGTTTTTTATTTTGAACCGTCCCCAGACCATATTGACCCTAACTTTTTTAGGGACGAAAAAAGTTGGATTCGAAATGACTCAGGGATAATTCATGTGGTAAACAACGATTTGTCAATAATATTTTCGTAACAGGAAAAATGTTGAGTTCGAAATTATTATTGAACGAATCCTGTTTGATTTATTTTATGAATAATAAAACAACAACACAATTTAATGAATTTACTTGGACAACAAACATCTCAAGGACAAACGGTCCGAGATGACTTGTTAAACAACCAGACCAAAGTATATCAAGTACATGAAATTGGACAACAAACATCTCAAGGGCAAAAAGTCCGAGATGACTTGTTAAATTTCAGCAGGACACGCGTATATGGACAACAAACATCTCAAGGACAAAAAGTCCTAGATGACTTGTTAAATTTCAGCAGGACACGCGTATATGGACAACAAACATCTCTAGGACAAAAAGTCCGAGATGACTTGTTTAATTTCAGCAGGACACGCGTATATGGACAACAAGTATCTCAAGGACAAAAAGTCCGAGACGACTTGTTCGAAAAAAAAATTGGACCGAATGTACATAAAACTCATTGGGTGGATTCTTCTACTGCAGAGATCAATAGTTGTACATTCATCATCTTGACATTCTTGATAAGAACTTCTGTTTATAACAATCTGAAAAAAACAAAAACAAGAAACATTAACTGAAGTGTGATATTTTGACGGACTATACTAAATTATTTTTTTTAAGCACAGATTACTGTATCAAAACATTATACAAATTTTCTTTACAATCAACGTTGATTTTGTTTAGTCCAATTAAAAAGCATATTCAACACATCAACCAAAGAAAGTTTTTTAACTACCCCTTGTAATTACATGCATTACAAGTAAGTTCAAAGAGAAATGTAAAATCATCCTTCTTAACAGTGCTGAGTATGGTAACTAACTACAAAAAGTTCTGATTTATTTATAATTATATCATGCTTAAACTTGCAATCCTCAGTGAACATTCAACTTCTTTTCTTTGGACTGAACAAATTCAATGCTGATGTTGGGATTTAAACTAGGCCTATGATTTTGATACAACACCTTCTGTGAATTCAAATGACAAAGTCTAAATCTTAGTCATAATAATTGCTACACATGTATGAGTAACTAGATTTAATCTTGAAAAAAAGTCATGCATAAATACTATGCATAGTAGAACTATAACTAATCATTTCATTTTTTTATTGAATGTATGTGAAAACAGCAGTAAAGTCAGCAGTACAGTATAGCAGTAAACCTTCACTGCTACAAATCCAAGTATCTTATATCTCCTTATCTTCTGTCAGTTAAATGTAGATATGTTCTTGATTTTCATGTATAACATTAAAGCTGACAGTAACATTCAAAACAGTACCTTAAATTTACATTATGATTATATCGTTTCTTCGAATTTGATTTATATGACTAATGTATTCAATATTTCAACTTGACTATCATCATCGCCGTCATAACCATAACCATTATTATTGAAAGTTGGAGCAATACAACTACAAATGTATCATTTTTAAAAGTTTTACAGCTGTACTGTTGACATTTTTAGCAGAAAAGTTTTACTGCTGAACTACAAACTTTGTAGCAGTAAAGTTACTGAAGTTACTGCTGACTTCACATACTCTTCTACTATTCATCTTTATTACATTACACAATGTATATTTAACTATAGTAAAGAAATTAGCCACTAATTGCACTGGGGTACAAAAACTAGTATTATACATTATGTGTACAATTCCAACCAAAAGTTTGGAGACAAATGAAATTTACAACTAAAATTCTTTAATTTCATTTTGTAGAAACATTATTTTTTAACTACATTTTGAATGATTGTTGATAAAATGAAAACAAATTTATAAATGCATCACATTCATATGAATCAGCATCTGACCTTACAAAGCCTCCAAAACTTAGTAATGTTGTTTCCTATAAACAAAGTTTCATATCACCATAACCATATCTAAAACATTTTAAAATAAACAATTTTCAAATTTTCAATAAAAGCTATATAGAGCCTTCAGAGTTAAATGTCTCCAAACATTTGGTTGCCACTATATATACACTGTATAACATATACTGTCTTTGACTTCAAACCCTTTAGATCCCAATTAGGGACTTTAGTCAGTTATCTTTCCCTGATAAAATCTGAAGCAATCCAATTGGTAAGTAGGTCCTTTCAGTTGGCGGTATGACTAAACAGCGAATATGACTCATATTCGCGAATATGAGATAAAGTGCAATTATGATTTTTATTTTTCAAATATCTCTTTATGTATACAATTATTTATATTGAATTTATTTCCCAACATTTAATATGTTGATTATCTCCTGAAAATTAAAAAATCTACTGTTAAAATGATGATTTTATTGAAGTTTTAGCAGTTTTCAAGTCATATTCGCTAGGATACGTTGATAATAACAATGCGAATATGAATGTATTTTGGACATTTTTGCTTAGAACTTATGGGATAATTAATTAATTTATTATTACATAATGTCATATATGAAACTATGACTGTAATTAGAAAATAATAGGAAACTGCGTGAGTTTGTGATTTATCGTAGTTTGAAGGCATATTAGCTATGTAAATCTCATATTCGCTCAGTTTCTAAAAATAGATCGTTCTTCACGACGAAGATGACTTTTAAAATATTAGGTTAAGATTTAATAACTTGAAAATATTTTATTTCAAAAAGGTTTTTGTGCTAGATTGTCTAATAAATAAGATTTTTGTTTAATAAGGGTACATGTAGTTGAATTCTTTAAGTAAACTCGTCATAAAATCTCATATTCGCTCAGTTTCTAAAAATAGATCATATTCGCTCAGCGTTCTCCTACCAGCGCATATGACTTTTAGTATTAATTAGTAAAATTAGATTATATTTGCTTAGTGTTCTTCTACAATCGGATATGACTTTTAGCTAAGTCTTGATAATGGGGCTTTAATTATCATGGAATTGAAAGTTTTATTAATGGAAATGTCATGCTGAAATATTGCACGTTCTGCCATTGTCCCACAACAGACACTTCATTATACTATTTTGATAAAGATATATATATAATCTATGTAAATGAATATTTTTATGAACAAACCTACAGATGTGTACATGTTTAGTGAAGAAAACATGATTAAAAACACATTAGCACGCAATTAGACATGTAACGTTTGATGAAACTGACATTATCGTCTCCATATAGTAACCGCCTATACTGTCGGCATTTGAAAATTGTGTAAGTTAAGGGTGTCACCAATAGAATGTAAAGAATTATGCTATTACAAAATTATCACGTTTTACAAACTGACAAAAACAGTTTCATAAAATTACAATAGTTTATACAGTAAAGGAACCGCATTCATAGTCTTAAATGTTATTTATTGAAGGTTGTTGTTATAATTATTGTTTATTTATAAAACAAAAGACATCAAAGTTTGAAAGTGATAATGATGATAATATTACAAATTTAACGTGTTCTCAACTTTTTCATTATGTCTTTTTTATTTCTATTTTATGCTGAAATATTCAATGTAAAACGGTGCACGAATGCAGATACAGTTGAGTTCACACTAAAGTTTACACCCTAGTGCACTTGGAGTGCACTTCATCCACACCTGAAGTGCACTTGAAGTGCACTTTGAGGTGCAGTTTAGTTCAGCCAATTTATTGAATTAATATTTACGTTTATAAAACCTGGTAAACAGTTAAAACATATATTTCAACTCTTATATTAAGACTAAAACACGAAATTATTCATAAAGCTAAAAGTCATATTCGCTGGTTGAAGAACGCTGAGCGAATATGATCTATTTTTAGTAACTCAGCGAATATGAGATTTTTCTAATATGTTTAACTTAAATTACTAGCAATATTAAACAAAATATTATGGTTTTTGAATAAATGTTCCAAACTTGTACATATATTTTATCTCTTAAAATCTTAAACTTAAACATAAAATTCATATTCACAAAGCTAAAAGTCATATTCGCTGGTAGAAGAATGTTGAGCGAATATCTATTGATAGTAACTCAGCGAACATGAGATTTTCTGTAATGTTTTACTTAAATTTCTAGCAATATTAAACAAAATATAATGATTATTAAATAATTTTCTTAACTTGAACATATATTTTAACTCTTTTATACTTAAACTTAAACACAACATTCATATTCACAAAGCTAAAAGTCATATTCGCTGGTTGAAGAACGCTGAGCCAATATGATCTATTTTTAGTAACTCAGAGAATATGAGATTTGATGATCATAATGTTTTAATTAATTTACGAGCAATATGAAACAGAATAAAAATATTAATTATTATTTATCAAATATTGTAGCAAATATACTTTTTTGAATAGTAAATTGTTCAACTTGAACATATATTTTCAATTTGTAATCTTTAACAATGACAAAGAAGTCATATTCGCTTAGATTGTAAGGCGAATATGACTCAATTAATATATTATCCTGGATAAAAACTTTATTTCTTTACAAAAAATCATTTTAAAAGTTAAACTAATACTAAATAACTTTATTCTAAGTAAATACACAATATTTGGTCGACATGACAAGTATATTTAGAGTTACAGTAGAACTTGGTTGTAACATACTCGGTTGTAACATACACTCGGTTATAACATACCACTTTTCCTGGCCCAATTTTCATATTTTGTATATAACATACTTAGTATGCTATATGGATATAACATACACTCGGTTATAACATACCATTTTTCCTGGCCCAATTTTCATATTTTGTATATAACATACTTAGTATGCTATATGGATATAACATACACTCGGTTATAACATACCATTTTTCCTGGCCCAATTTTCATATTTTGTATATAACATACTTAGTATGCTATATGGATATAACATACCTTGATTATAACATACCTTTTTTCTTTGGCCCAGCGAGTATGTTATATCCAAGTTTTACTGTATTTGAAAAATAAAAGTCATATTCGCACTTTATCTCATATTCGCGAATATGACTCATATTCGCTGTTAAGTCATACCCTTCAGTTGGAATCCTTGGATTTTATTGTTGAATTCCTAAGTAAGGATAACAAAATATTTCATCTAATATCTTTCTTGGTAATGAAGATATTAACAGAAGTGATAAAATTTAGATAGTTTTTTACCTTACAAATACTTATCTCAAATTCCAAACAAATTAAATGATTTACAAAAAAAGTTATTAATGATTATTTTTTGGCAATTTTCTATTGATAAGTAAGTGATCCAAGTGATCCAACTAATAGAACCTACCTATTTAAATAGTATACAAGGGGAAATCACTGTCTAAAGTCTCTAATTGTATAGTACTAGATCAGGACAACTCAACACAAAGGAACTTATGCCATCCATAGGAATAACTCAACCTGAAGACAATTCAACCCCAGAACATCTCAACATGTATCTAATATGATTATTGTTTGATTTAAAAAATGATAATTTTAAATTAAAAATGATAATTTAAATGCTACTCTCACTTTTTAACAACTATATAGATATGAAATAATCATTCATTTTATTCCTTAATATCTTTCATACACGATAAAATTAAAAATAATATATGATATAGGATGAGTTGTCCACATGTAATAAAGCAGTCTCTACTTCGGGTTGAGTTTTCCATGGTTGGAGTTGTACCTGACCTTGACATAACAGTGATAACAACATAATTCCATATAATTTAAATCAAGGAATAAAAGTACCTGCTCTGTATAGTTGAAAGTTCTGGTGATGGAGGTCTGTAGAGTAGAGATCCTTAGTTTCATTGTCATCATAACCATTCATAACATAACTAAATACATTCTAGTGCTGAAATAAGAAAGGGAGATAACCATTCATAACTTAACTAAATACATTCCAAACTCCCCACAGCGGTTATTTCCCTTTATTAAATCAATAGCAAAGCGTGACGTACAAGCACTGTGAGGAGTTTGTGGTTAACGTAGCAAAGCGTGACGTAAGCACTGTGAGGAGTTTGTGGTTAAAGTAGCTAAGTGTGACATAAGCACTGTGAGGAGTTTGTGGTTAAAGTAGCAAAGCGTGACGTAAGCACTGTGAGGAGTTTGTGGTTAAAGTAGCAAAGCGTGACGTAAGCACTGTGAGGAGTTTGTGGTTAAAGTAGCAAAGCGTGACGTAAGCACTGTGAGGAGTTTGAATACATTCTAGTTCTGAAATAACCAAGGGAGATAACTATCAATATAATGAAAAACATAAGTGGGCATTATTTAAATGTTCAAATTTATTCCACTGTCAGTGGAGCATAAATTAACTCTGCTGACTTAAATTTAATTTTATCAATCAAGAGTACAGAAGTGCTGTAGTGAATATTCAAATCAATGGGGTTAATTTATGTGCCACTAAAAGTTGAATAAAATTGAACAATAGTTTCTTATTCTATGTATTTACAGTTTGATTTTTAAAACTGCCAAAGCTTGAATAATTTCGCAGTGACTAAATGGAATTATTTTATATATACACCAACAGCCTACTAAAATTATTTTATACCTAAGCTAAAAGCTTATTATACAAATATTTATCACATTAACAAAGGCACTATAAAATTATTGATGTTTTGAAAAAACAAACAATAACATTTAAGGTAAAATTCCCATAATGCTATTTTACAGTCATTCATATATTTCAAAATCATGATAAATTATTGCAAAACATAATATTTTTCACCTTACATCATGTTAATAATTAAGTATGAATTAGATTCATCAAACAAAAGTCTGTTGCAAAATTACTGATAAATTATCTCCCTTTGATATGAAAAATTGTGTAATTTAAATAAGTTGGTAATAGATTGTAGTTTACGTAATTTAAGAATCTGTAAAAGCAAAATATCAGATTTTTACATAGATTTGTATAAAGGGAATTCTAGAATTCTACCTTAAGAACATGTTAAACAGTTTTCATTTTCGATTCAATTTTTATTTCAACATTATAAATGGAACCATGATGGTCAAACCTGGTGTATTAATTCATTTACTTCTAACTTATATTCTTAAATAGCCAAATCTATTTTAGACATAAACAAAAGAAAAAAAGTCAGGTTAGCAGAGAACAGTATAGAACTGCTAGAACCAGTTATAAAACTTGAACGACCCGGTTAGATGTTGTCAGGGAAGAAGTATTGTGATACTGTCCGCAGACAACTGTACAAGTCAGACAAGTTGAGCAAAGTAATTCTGCGCCCCTGGATCCCCTTGTGTACACTGTGTCAAGTGTAAAGGTACTTTTAGATGGCAATGTATACAGGGTCACAATACCACATGACAATGACTTCACAAATGCTATGGTTTCAAGAAGAATAAAATTAAGAAATTGCTCGACTTAGACATTTAAAGAGCTGTAAATATTTTAATTTTTGTCACATTTCCATAATACCTATGCAAGACTAAGCAGAGAAGTGTGTACTATTTGCTGTACATCACATCTTCAATGCCTATTTTCAGCTTGCTTCTTTATTTATTTATTTATTGGAGTTAACGCCGTGTCAACACAATTTAGATCATTTTACGGCGTCCAGCGCACCTAACCTAGCTTTCCTGGACCATTGTCTATAACCAGTACTCACCTACCCTTCCACAAGGCAGGAAACTTCTCCCTATTATCTATTCAATGGAGGAAAATCGACATTATTGTCAAATTTTCATGGAAGGGTATAACCTCCCCGGGGTGGGATTAAAACCCGCACCCCCACAGGCATGAGATTCCAAATCCAGGCGCGCTACCAACTGGGCTATCGACCCGGGTTCAGTTTGCTTCAGTTACAAGTCTTCTCCATTTTCTTTAAATAGTTAGCATTTGAAAATCGTAGTCGGTTATCCTAGGTATCATGGAAATCTGACAACATTAAAAATACTTAAAACTCTTTAAGTCTCTCAGTTGGGGCGGATTCTTGACTTTTTTCCTCTTGAAACTGTAACATTTGTAACATCATAGTTGAATGGTATTGTCACCATAATATATATCTTCCTCTGCT
This sequence comes from Mactra quadrangularis, assembly GCA_025267735.1. Classification (NCBI taxonomy): domain Eukaryota; kingdom Metazoa; phylum Mollusca; class Bivalvia; order Venerida; family Mactridae; genus Mactra; species Mactra quadrangularis. Next base: position 33,105,760 of record CM046294.1, on the reverse strand, counting down.
TGTCTGCATCTGAGATCTGCAATCATTGAACTTTTTATCTGAGATGAGAAGGATCCGACAAACTCAACCCAAAGACAACTCAGCTCATATGAACAGAAAACCCAACCCGTGAACAACTAAACCTAGACACTCAACAAGGATTATATATTATTAGTTATTAAAGTTAAAAACCATCTTTTAAACTATTTTTTTATTAAATGTAAGGTTATCATGTTGTGTAGATATTATTATTATTATTATAATTATTATTATTATAAAATAATAATAATAATAATAATAATAATAATAATAATAATAATAAAGACTTTATTTAAAGAGGCTACACATTAAGATAAATCCAATCTTCCATGTGTGCCTCTATTTTTCTATATCTATGATTTAAAACACAATTGTTTGGCTAACCCTGGATAATAAAGGTAGAATTCCCATAATACCAACGTACAATCATTATACTTGAAAGCCATCATAAATGTTCATATCATAATAATTTCAAGTCATTACATTATGTTATTGTACGATTATATTGAACTGTCCGATTGCATAATTACACGGTTATCGCATACTGTATATATTATTTTCCGTGTTCTATATATAGAATTTTGCAATAGAAAATACAATTTGTAGGTTAATTTAGTGTTAATTTAGTGTTGATATCCAATCCGACTCAATAGTCATGCGGTTAAAGTGAAACGCTTCAGAATATCTATTTTTGGAATGGACGCGAGTTTGAATCTACAGATGCCTTTTTAATTTTTTTATTCTTTTTATTGTTAGCATTTCAATTTTCTGAATATTTTGTTTAATTTTATTCAGTATCTTTTTGAATACAAAAAGCACTACAACCAAACAATGTCAAATAGTATTTAGTTTCACTGGCAGTGTCCTTTGGGCTACTGGGCGTTCTCTTTTACGGTGTCTATTTTTGGCGGTAAAAACTAACAAAGACAATTATGATTTTCATGATGCACAAAGGCATTGTGTTTTACAAAATCCGTCCACTATTTAAATAAGAAAAAAATAGATAAAAATAAGTATCTATTGGGATTCGAACCCACGACTAAAAGGTTGACAGATCGACCGTCTTACCACTAGGCCACACAAACTTTGATACACATTGCATACAAGATATAATACATAAGTGTTTACTCTAACAATACATTCCACATGAACTGCCGGAGTTAATCCGAGCATTAAATATTCTGTGTTATGTGACGTTTTAATTTATGCAATCGGACAGTTCAATATAATCGTACAATAATATTATGAATGGATTAGGAAACAAAATAATAATGAAAACTGTTGATAAGTGGTTATCTCCCTTTGGTATGAAAATAGTGTAAGTTTTTAATTTCTCTATATACAAAACGTGGATTGCCCCCAAGACTGTAGTAACCTGTTGTTTAATCAAATCAATACACTTACTACAGTCTTGCGACAACCCTCAAAATTGTTTAGTAATAGTTGATAAAATTTAAGTAAAGGACAAGGAGAAAACACAATTAGATACAAGTTTTGTTAAAAATTTACTATAGTTACAATAATAGTTTTGTATTAAAAGTAGAATTCTACCTTTATTATCGCATTTTATTCCAAGTAATCTTTGAAGTTTTGCAATAAGTTCATTTAAATTTATTTAATCTTATTTAAAATGAACAACATAACACCAAGAACCAAATTTTTAAACAAATATTTACTTTTATAAAAACATGTATCTATTAGGTTTTTCTAATTGATAAATTTCCAAAAGAGTAAAATTTAAACATAAACATTAAATTTACAATTATCATAAAAAGTGTCATTTAACTTTATCTTAATATAAAACAATACATTTTCAATCTGCAAAAACTAAAATATCTTTGACACATTATTATGCAATCATCATAATTCAAATCTTTCCATTTTTAAATCTTTCTTATTTTATATTCTAAATTGCTAATTATCATTGTTTTTTATTTTATAAATATTTTCACAACATGATAAACTTACACTTTTAGAATATATCAGAGCTAGAATTTAAGCTCGCATACTCGCAAAATGCGAGTAGAATTTGAAAATTGCGAGTTATTTTTATTTAACTTGCAAATTTTCGCAAGTTTAAATCACTGCAAAATAATAATGTCTTAACTAATGAGGCTAAAATCAGCTTTTGAATGACCAGATAGATCGATGATATAATATTATTTAAGATTCACAGTAAAAGCATGTTCGATAACCTTGTCTATCTCACTAGAACGCACTTGTTCTATCTTTAGTAAGTATAGTACTAAGTTGCTTTTATATTGCATATACGAATAGTTACTTTGTATGCTATTAAAATTTGAAAAAAATGCAAGTCATTTTTTCAATTTGTGAGTTGAAATAAAAGCAACTCGCAAAAATTTGCTAGTCCAAGTTTTTGTTAAATTCATGCCCTGAATATATTGAAAACTATAAGATGATTGTAATAACTTAATTTACTAATAAATACTAATAAAATATTGTAACAGAGTCAAAATCTATTCAATAGTTTTGTTTTAGAAGGGAGATCATTCTGACTGTCTTGTTTAAGTTAGTTTTTGATACATATTACTACATTGTCTCCCTTGTTATAAATTATTTAATAATTAATAATTAATTATGCTTTTTTAAAACACTTAAGGTATTGACCCTCCAAATTTTGTCCCTACTTCAAGGTGAGTTGAGCACGAGTTGAGTTGTAGCAGAACAGCTGAGAATCTAATGTTTCATGATCAATTAGTTAAGGGCCCGTTTCATCAAAATTTAAAATCGCTCGCATGTGTTCATTGCCATCGCCAATCACAACTTGCTGTTTGGCGATATTTCCTTACGACACGTTTCATTAACATTTTCGCTACTTTTTGCAAATCGGCGATGTAAAATATCAAAACCAGTCCAATATTGTATGATGTCATAGAGCGCGCACCTGTATGTCAAGCTGCAGATGAAAACAAAATGGAAAGTAGCGAAGCCGCTGGCAGGGTTTGGAGGGAAGAAGAGTTAACAGTGATGGTAGATTTCATACACAAAAATCAACATATTTTCATTAAAAAAATGAATCATAATGTTAAACCCTCTGAAAAGAGGTTGAAGTGGTTAGAATTGACAGTACTGTACAAGTAAAAGAAAATCATTTGCACAGGACCATCACATGTGTTTTATTAATAATAATTTGGCAACCTATTTACACTGTGTTATTTTATGACTAGTTACAATATAAGGATGACGTCAGACAATATCTGTAGAAGTTATTTTTAGATGTAAACAAACCATACAGCCAAGTAGATTAATGGAGATATCCAAATTAAAAAAAAAAATTCATTAACTTTTACCTAGTATTAAAAAGAGTATACCATGAAGAAAATAATATGTATATATATTTCCTAAACAGAATAAGTTTAATTTATAATCTTAAAGGGGGAGATTCATTGAACAATCATTTTGGGATCGAATGTATATAAAAAATTTTTGATAACAGCTGCCTATATGCTGCCTTGCGATATGTACTTGGTGATCGCTGATTTTTAGGCGTTATCGCCTCTAACAGGTGCACGAGCGATGCACGATAATTTGATGAAACGCAATTGGCGTTGAAAATTTGCGATGGCGAGGAACAAATGGCGATATCACCGATTTACGATTTGATGAAACGCAATTGGCGAAATTATTTAAAATTGGCGATATATCGCCGAAAAACAGGCGAGCGATGTGTTGGTGAAACGGGCCCTAAAACAACAACAATAACCAAAATATACCTTTACATATCTTTCTATCTTGTCCCCAAATGACACACATATGATGTAGAATTTTTCGGTCTCAAGTTTGATCATGGTCTAAGCTGAGTGATATCCTATACACAGCAGACCTCCAAGGATGATCCTGTGAAAAAGACAAACAAATTGGTAAAAAACTTCATTGATTCACTTTCTTGTCTAACATATTTGCACCAATAGTTAAATCTTTATTTAACTGTCAGTGGAGCACACACTAACCCTGCTAATTTAGACATGTATGGATAACTATCTTATCAATCGTAAGTACAGAAGTACTGTAGAGGGTTTATAAATACAAGGGGTTATGGTTAGCGCCAGTGACAGTTAAATAAGCTTTAACTACAGTATCCACCAAAAATTTGGAGTCATAAGAAATTTACTACAATTCTTGAATTTTGATGATTTCTTTTGCTGAATCATTATTTTTAGTTTATTAAAGTATGGTTTGTGATAGAATGAAAACATATTTCATAAATTCAACACATTTACAGTAAAGTTCCGCTATTAAGACCAGCAAAATGGATGGTCTTAATAGCGAAACGGTCTTATTATAGGGACCCTTTTGTTCACAAATTAGGCATTTGGGTCTCAATAATTGTCAAAAATCACATGATTTTAAAATAACAAAAGTGGTCTGAATAGCGGAACTTTACTGTATAAGATTCAGCATCTGACATACTAAAGCCTCCAAAACCATGTTTACTGTTTTTTTTCCTTAACATAGCTTTTAAACTATTTTTGTAGTCTCAGTTATAATTACAATGATAACCAAAAATTAATGCAAAACTACAAAGCATTTAAAAATAAACAGTTACCAAATTTTAGATAAATACTATTCAATAGGCCTACAATCTAAAAATGTCTCCAGACTTTTGGTGGGTACTGTATACTAAGTTAGTATAGTGCGACAATATAAACCTGTAGCGTGTTCAATTACACAAAACGTTACAGAACGTTACATAATGATACATTCGGAACTCCTCGGCCATTCGCTGCGAATAATCTAATCTTATAAACAAACATGCAATCGTTAAGGCAATGAGTGATGTTTCAAAATTAACAGACTAAAAACGAAACATCACTCAATGCCTACACGATCATATATTTGTTTACTTCAACACCAGTAGTTTCAAAATAGCGTCTAAATATGTCCGAGATTAAAGTGCCGAGGAGTTCGGAATGTATCGTTACGGAACGTTCTGAAATGTTCGCCGTAACTGAACTCACTACTGAGCTTGAACTACATAGTTATAATGATTACATACTTCACTTACATTAAATTGTTAGTTTTGGTATGCATCTATAGGGTTATACCAGTTTTTATACATTGTAACATCCTATGTGACTTATAATAAATCAATTTTGTAAAAGTGTATAATTTTGGACACATGAGTTTTGGGGGAAACACAGAAGTCTATAATATTGTGGCACAGTTTCAAGTATTTATTCTTATGAAAAAACAAAATTAATTGTTCAGTACGTGTATTTTGCCGAAAGTTTTTACGAGTAAGATGCCACTTAAAAAAATTGTAATTCAACTGTAGTCCTATACTATACATGTTCATCTATTTTGCTTATTAGACAAATAATTGAATGACATCATACAGTGCTTAAAATAATTACCAGGGGCAGATCCAGGATTTTTTCTAGGGGGGGGGGGGGGTCCGAACTTTTCTAGGGGGGGGGGGGTGTCCGAACCTCGAACCATAACCACATTATACACATTTTGCAGAAAAAATGCAACATATTGATAATAAAAACTACATAACCATTAAATCTATGTTAAGCACCGAGAAAAGTTGCTACTTAAAAATGACTTACAAGCAAGATATACACCAATTGTCATGTACATTTTCCAAATTCTAGGGGGGGGGTCCGAACCCGCCTGACACCCCCCCCCCCTGGATCCGCCCATGATTACTACCTTTCTCTCCCCTAAAAAATATGGTACCCAGCTGGTTCTGTAAAACTTGATTGTAATTTGTAAGCTAAATATCTGCTGCACAAAAATTGGTTCTAACAGTAAACAAGGTCATTAGTAAAATTTATTTGTGTGAAAACAATCACAATTCAGGCTAACATTTTCTGACATAAAATCTGATAGTTACTTTAAGCACTATTTGAATCACCTCTGTTTTTTTGACTGCTGCAAGATTTTGATAAAAACAAACGTTTGTTTACATTATGAAGATCAAGCAATTACGTTTGTATTATTTGACAACATTAAACATGCACTGTATGCATAGTCGTGAATTTCCGTATGAAATCTCCGTAAATACACAAATGTATAACTTTAAGTTTTAGTAATAGGACACAAAGAGGCATCTAAGGACTTGGTGTAGTGGTAAAACGTACCACCTCACGATCAAGAGGCTACAGGTTCAATCCCACATCAAATCTTATTTTTTGCTATTTAAACATAATTGTTACATGTTTTACAAATACTTGTTAACACGACGGCGCGCGGTTTCCATGATTTAACAAAATCTAAGCGAAAGTGTATTACACTCATAATGGGCGTTTTCATGTATGAAAGTCCTTCAGTCTTTAACTATGTCACAAATTTATTTTTAAAATGTAAATAAAGAAAAATGTATGATAATAAAGAGACAAAAATGTTGTTAAATGATATATAATTAATATTCAATCAATCAGTAAAAGTAATAAGTAAGTCATAGTGTTGCTACTATGTTACTAGTGTTTGCGATTTTACAAAAAAAATATCAACCTTTGCGGGAATCGAACCCAGGGTATTTCAATTGACAAGTCAGTACTTTACCTCTGCACCACACACCGTTTGATATAATACAATCGTTATTTTTCATCCATAATTTGTATTGTCACTTATTAAAGCAACGAAACTTGACGAATGTATACTAACTAAGCCGTAAATCGATACGGAAACTAATGAAGTGCACGTTTAATGTTGTCAAATAATATGTACCCTGTTCAGTCATATGGTCTGCAGAATGTAAACAAACACTTGTTTTTGTCAAAAACAATAAAAAATGAAAAATACTGATAGTGCAAAAATAGCTATTATATTTTCTTTTGTACAAAATGCCTACATTAGCTTCTGAATTGGAATTTTTTAGGTTGAGTAATTTTCTAAAAACTTAATGCACGAGACATTCTTCACAGCTTTATTCAGTTTTTGTGCAGAGCTTTGGAACAGAACAGAACAGAATTTTATTTTGAATGATCATATTAATCCTATAATTGACGACGAAAATTATATTCCAGACGATCCTATTCCGAGATCAAATTTGGACACGACTTTTAATAATTTTGGATCGCAATTAATTGATCTTTGTAAGGCAATTGAGTTACGTATATGCAATGGGCGTTTAGAAAACAAAGGCTCTTTTACGTTCCTAGGAAGTAATGGCTGTTCAACTATAGACTACTTACTATGTAATCAGAATGATTTTTGGCGCATATCGTCGTTCAGTATTGGAAATTTCTTAGAGTTTTCTGATCACGCTATGCTACAATTCACCATATCATGCTGCGTACGTGAAAATATAAGTCATTGTAATGAAGCCTCTGGAACACGAATTGTATGGGATAGTGCAAAACGGGAAGCTTTCAGAAACAATATAATTAAACTCTTACCGGACTTTAACTCAATATTTACTATGCCCGAGTCAAACAGCAAAGTTAAAGTAAATACGACGGTGTCTGAGTTTACTCGTCTGATAAATAAAGCGTCTGTGCCATTGTTTGAAAAATATACATATAGTTCTGGTGGTCGCAGAGGCTTTTCTAGAAATCCCGGTATTAAGAACTCAGATTGGTTTGACAATGAGTGTGTTATGAAACATTGTCACTATATAGGCTTATTGAATATCTTTAAGTGGATCAAAGCATACAAAATCGAGCTAATCTATTAGACGCCAAACGTACATATAAGGTGTGCATACGCCGTAAAAAAAGACGTTTTAAATTGATAAAATTTGAGAAATTGAAAATTTGCGCAAAAAGAAGCCTCGGGACTTCTGGCAGTACTTTACTAAGAGTAAGGGACAGGCTAATTCTGGTTTATCAGTTAATGATTTTTTCAATTATTTCAAAGATTTAAGCACTAATCTTAATGTTACCACTAATGTAGAAAGTGAGACGTTTGTTTCCAATAATATAAACCCTGATGATGCAACATTTCCGGAATTAGATGTAATAATCACTCAGTCTGAAGTTCAAGCGGCCATTAAAACATTAAAACGTGGTAAAGCAGGTGCGAATGACAATTTGATGAATGAACTTCTCATTGAATCTTGCGATATATTGATTGGTCACTTGACGGATTTGTTCAATTTAATATTTGAATCTGGTCATTTCCCAGATTCATGGTCTGAGGGGATCATTATCCCTTTGTTTAAAAGAGGAGAAAAGGCGGAAGTAAATAATTACAGAGGGATCACGTTGATAAGTGTATTGGCTAAGCTATTCTCGGTCGTGCTTAATAAACGTCTCACTGACTGGTGTGATAGAAACAATGTAATTTCGGACGCACAGTTCGGTTTCAAAAAAGGGTTTTCTACAGTAGATGCCATATTTTGCTTAAATGGTTTAATTGAACATTTACTTGGTAATGAATAACGTCTATACGCTGCATTTATTGACATGAGTAAGTGTTTTGACAGTGTTTATCGCAACGCCCTGTGGTACAAAATGTATAAATTAGGTATTTCGGGTAAAATGCTCCGAATGATACGAGCAATGTATGACACTGTCAAAAGCCAAGTACGACACTGTAATACATTCTCTGACTTCATTGATGTCTCAGTTGGTTTGAAACAAGGAGAGATATGCTCTCCACTTCTATGGTCAATTTTCATTGAAGACTTGGAACTATTCATTGGTTCGAATCTTAACAGTGGCATTAATGTGCGCGATCTGACTCTTCTTTTATTATTATATGCAGATGATATGGTAATTCTGGCTGAGACGCCGCATGAATTACAAACTCAATTAGACAATTTAAAACTTTACTGTGATCGGTGGGGCTTATCAGTCAATGAAAGTAAGACAAAAATAATGGTGTTCAGGCGAGCTGGTCGAATAAGTGAACTTGAAAAATGGTGGTATAATGGAACAATGTTAGACATTGCTGATTCTTTTAATTATTTGGGTACAGTATTTTGTTCAAATGGCCGTTTTACTCTAAATCAGCAATTATTAATAGGCAAAGCTGTTAAAGCCATGAATGTGTTAAATTTTAATTTACGTGAGTTTGATTTTACTCCTCAAGTTCAATGTCAATTGTTTGATGCATTTGTCAGTTCAATACTTAGCTATTCATCAGAGATTTGGGGTCATACAAAGTCTAATGATATTGAGCGTATTCACCTAAAATTTTGTAAAAAAGTATTAAATGTCAAATTGTCTGCAAGTAATGTTTGTATTTACGGTGAATTAGCACGCTACCCATTGTATATTAATCGTTTTGTAAAGGTTATTAAATACTGGGTGAAAGTTTTAACATCAGACAATTGCATCATGCAAGCTATTTATTTAAATTCTTTAGACGATGTTAACATTGGCAAAAAGAACTGGGCTTACCATGTTAAAAAGTTATTAGATACATATGGTCTATCATACATTTGGTACAACCAAAGTAGTATCATTGATAGCAAACAATTGCTTAACTTATTCAAAGAACGTTTAATTGACTGTTATCTACAAACATGGAGGAGTGCGATTGACAATAGCTCTATATTAACAGTATATAAATATTTAAAATGTGACTTTGAATATGAATTGTATCTCAATAAACTGAGTAAAACTGATCGTAGTGTGATAACTAAGTTTAGAACTTCAACACATTGTTTGTATATAGAAACAAAAAGATATGGACGGAATAGAGTTGAGAGAGCTGACAGAGTTTGTCAATTATGCAATTCAGGGCAAGTTGAAGACGAGTACCATTTCTTATTTAAATGCTCTGTGTACAATGTGTTAAGAAAACGTTATATACCTAGATATTATTATAATAGACCAAGCATGCAAAAATTGATTGACCTATTATCTTCAAACGATGAACAATTGGTAAAACAACTGATAAACTATTTACACTGTGCCTTAAAAATTAGAAAAAATATTATAAACCATGAAATCTAGACAGTCTATAATTATGATATACGTATTATGTTGATGTTTTTTTCACCTTCTTTCTTTTTTCTTGTAAAACATATGTATTTAACTTTATTTGACCTTTATATGATGTAAAATTTGTGTATGCATGATAAATATGTACATATTTAAGTCCTTATTAATAAAATATATGTTCTGTTCTGTTCTGTTCTGTTAAAATTGTTATTTAAATTTTCAACATTTATTTGAAAGCAAATATAATTTCATACTGATTGATGTATCAATAGTTCATCTGTGTAACTTAAAAGTGTTAAATCCTTATAGACAAGTTTAAAGGTTGGTATTGAATCAAAAAACACTGCCCGAAATCGAAATTAAATCTGCGCCCTCTATGTATCGATGTATCGAATCAAGGATCCTATATTAGATGGATATGTAACGCCCTATCGTTCAACCAGATTTTATCGATTTTCACTGTCGTTTCAGTTCGTCTGCTAATTTATCGTAAAGTGTATTAATTGGGGAAAAGAGTGGGTTTTTTTAATCCAAAGTGCGGTAATCGGCGAAAGGTTCAATTAATTGCGCGATCGCGAATATAAGTTGTCTCTTTATTTGGAATTCTTCCTGCTCAATTACGACTATTTTTTTTAAAAATGTAACAAATTCTTAATAGTAGTTGATCTTTTTGAGTACCGTGAACTCGACAGTTCCGAGTTATTGACAATGCCGGGTCACTTTTTTACAAAAGTACACAGATGATTCCTTAATAATGCAATATTTTGATTATATGATAGTTAAGTCATGTAAGACATTTGTCCATTAATATTGATTTCTTACCCTGTTGAGACCACTCCGGATTAAAGAGACAAGCATCTGTCACGTGACCCGTAATTGGCAATTACGACCCGTAGCTATCAAGTTTGTAACATGCATTTTTGAAAATTGTAGCAAATTATAAGCAAATAAACATAATTGATTTAGTTTAAGCATGGTAATGTGGAAGTATTTGCATGTCAATTTATGCAGGTTTGATTCTTGTCTGGTTCCCAGTCGTACTTTGGCAGATAAAGGTAGGTCAGGCAAACTATGATCATGTCCGCGCCTATTTAATGAATTAGATATTGGATCATTATGCTTTCAAATGAGCATTTCTCACTTCACAGACTTAAATCAAGGGATAATTGTATAAGAATTACAGTTAGTACCTTTTTAGTTGCGTGGTTTCATTTTACTAAATAAAGTATCCGAAATTCTAACGAGACTAAGCCACGTCCGAATTGTGTTCAAGTGAGTCTTGTTCGTGTAAATTGCTTAATAAATATACGTGTAATCAGAAAAATTGAAATCGAATGTCCTAAATAGTATCAAACTCTCCTAAAGTAACTTGCGTCAGCAAATGTTCATGCAAAATCAAGAAAACGTAATACCTGAATACATGTAATAACTGAGGAGACCGCCATAATTACGACTTGCCTGACCCGATAACGATAGTAGTAAGGGGCATCTAATATAGACTACTAGTCATTATCCTTTAAAACACAATAAACCGATCGCTTTTTAGTTATCAAAATAGCGGATTAGAACACATTTAATTGAGGATACTACATTAACTGGGTCTATGATTAAGTTCAATAGTTCTAAAATCAATGTAAAAATCAGCCAGGAAATGGGATGTTTTAAAGTTGATTTTTAGATTTAATCAAGCATATGCAAGGAAAAGGTTTATTGGATACCATTTTTCAATGTATTTTTTCCACATTAGTAAAAACAAAATGCTGTTCAAACGTGCGTTGAATGTGACAACTGCTAAATAAAATTGTCCGTAAAGGACTTCAATCCATGAAAATCGTTGTTTTTAACCGAAAATGGCCATATTTGAAGATGAAATTGATTATCTAAGCTAGCTAATTTCGATTTATTAAGTTACCAAATCCATTCAAACATCACAGATCTATCGACAAATCCAACTTTAAAACATATTTAGTGATCATTTCACTCAGAGACTGCGCTACAAAGCAGCCTACATTTTCGATTGGTCGCCATTTCACACATGTGTCGTGCTCGGGTCGATAATTAATGTCTTAGAATAAACATGAAATTTACCAAAATTAGACAATTAAGTCATAAACGACCAACTTATTTATGACAGTCGGACATAATTTTCTTAATGAGTACATAAAACATCTTTCGATGGATTAGTTTAAAGTGGATATCCGTGGATAGAAATAGCTCGCCTTTTCGTTAAAATGGTGAATGAGACGGAATGGCGCTCTCGCATCGTCTCGCGACGACCGGGAACTTTCGTTATTTTCCTTCCGTTACGAATCCTTCTAATATAGGATCCTTGATCGAATTGAAATACCGCAGCCCTACTTTAGTCATGTGACCTATAACAGTTAATGATAAAGTAAATAAGCACATGCTGTACACAGATTTCTCTCACTACTCAAATAATTGAATGACATGATGTAGTGTATAAAATAATAACCATCTTTTCTTTCCCCTAAAATTCTCAATTGGTTCTTTCAATATTGATCGTTTTTTTAATTTCAAAATGATCATTGCCCGTAATTGCAATTCCTTGGCACAAAAATTGAATCTAAAGGTAATCTAGGAGATCTGCAAAAAATATTTGGGCAGAGGATTCAAATAAACAATTACAATTAGCAGATAAAAGGGGAGATTTTCAGGCAATGAAATTCTATGCACAAGTTATCTTCTGCACTATTTGAATATTTCTATGTTTTGGCTACTGCAAGATTTTGACAAAAACCAACAGTAGTTTACATTCTGAAGATCAGTTAACTACATATACATGTAATCAGATTTTTTTATTGTTCAAAGTTCTCTACAATCAACAATTAAACATAGGTGGATCCAGCGTGGTGGTGGGGAGTTCAGGGGGTCGAGACCCCCCCTGGAATTTCCAAAATGTACCCGTCCATATGTGTATTTCTTGACTGTAGGTCATTTTTAAGTAGCATGAAGCAAATTTTCTCAGTGCTTGACACAGATTTAATGGTTATGTAGTTTAATAATTAATATATTGCATTATTCTGCTAAAAGTGTATAATGTGGTTGTGGTTAAACACCCCCCCCCCTTAGAAAAAGTTCGGACCCCCCCCCCCCCTAGAAAAAGTCTGGACCCCCCCCCCCCAGGAAAAAAATTCTGGATCCGCCCCTGATCATAGATTTAAAAACAAGTTTTCATAAATTATTTGATTTATAGCAATGAATATTATAGATCAATTAAATTTATTTTCATAAGAATGAAATACTTTAAAACTGCACCATAATATTTTGGACTTATGGGTTTCTCTCATAAAAAGACAAGTCCAAAAGTAAAAGTACAGTAACACTATGTTTACATAATTGATTTATACCTGGTAAGTCATCAAACTCCTCACAGTGCTTACGGCATGCTTTGCTACTTCACCACTGCCAACACATAAATCACGTGACGCTAGTAATACCATCTATTTATAGAATGCCCAAACTCCTAACAGTGCTTTGTCACGCTTTGCTATTTTTACAAATTATTTTTTATTTTTATGTACTTTGAACATTATAATTTCATGCAAGAAGACTCAATTTATAGAAAATATTGAATTGTAACAGAAAAGATGAAAAAAAATATTCGGCTCTCTGAGGGACGAATTTACTTGTGGTGGCAGTGGTTATTAGGGTTTCAAAATCGGAAAAAAATCATAATGGATCATTGGAAATAATCGAACAACCCTTTTCAACCAATCATTGATTACTTAATCGAAACATTTACTCAGGGTTTTCATTCTGAATATATATGACATTACCTTGCAATGGTTTAAGTGATTTTGTTTCATATAATAAAATATTAAATCATGCATGCTAAACCTATAATTAGTGATTTAGTGGTTGTTTATGTTTAATAATAAAATCAATTTTCAGACATTTTCAGTTCCCATACAGTATAGAAAAGGGACTATATATTGTCCAGTGATGGTGAATTCCATGTCGCCGACCAAAAAAATCAACACTGATCTCACCGATTTACAATAACAAAGTAGTAAAAAAAAAAAAATAAATAAATGATCATGATCATGATCATGATCATTATCAATATTATTATTATTAATCATCATGTTTTAAACGAGAAGAGTTTTATTCCTATAAAATATTTATTCTCTAGTAATATTAATAAATTAAAACTTGATTGTCTTATTGTCAAAAAAATTAATAACTGATATTAGCGATAATCGATTATTAAACTTCATAATCAATTGTCTCCCACTTCTAAGGTAACGATAGATTATCGATTATAATCGATCATCGTTAAATCCCTAGTGGTTATTGATTTAATCAAGGAAAATAACAGTTACTGCTGCGGGGAGTTTGGCAAGTCACAAACACAAACAAACACTTGTTTTTGTGCAAATTCTTACCAAAGCCAAAAAAGAGAGAGATTCAAATAGTGCAAATATAGCTATTATACATTTCTTAGTCCAAAAATGCCTACATTAGCTTGTGTGTGGCAGAAATAACTGCTCAAATAATTTTGCTCAAGACCTACTTTACAGCTAGATTCAGTTTTTACATGGAGGATTTGATCCAAACAATTAAAACTCACAGGATCAATAGAAATTTAAAGTGATGACTGAAATAGACCTAATTCTGAACTCGAATTGTTGGGTTTTCCACCATGCACAGGTAAATAAGTTTATAACACATTATTGCTGAAAAGCACAGAATATGGATTAAATTCAATTGTTCTTTGTACACATATTTTCATTGTGACGGTGAAAGTTTGTACTGCATGGGAAAACCCAAATATTTGATTTCAAGATATAGTCTATTGAGAGAGATTTCATGAAATAAATGCCCACCTACCATGATATATCTGAGTTACAGTACCGTCTACAAGTCATTCACTATCATCATATCATATAATAATTATAATATTATCTTCACCAACAACCATTATAATCACTGGTAAAATTTCCTGAAAAGTTCAAATAAAACATTAGTAAATGACACAATTGTTAATGCGTATAATAAGGGACTTAAGTCAGTTATTTCCCCTTGTATAGTCTTCAAATAGGTAAGCCCAATTAGTTGGATTACTCGGATTTTATCCTTACTTTTCAATGTCAATTTGACAAAATTAATCTTTAATAACTTTTTTGAAAATCATTTGATTTGCTTGAAATTCAAGCTAAGTATTTTTAAGGTAAAGAGCTATCTAAATTTCATCACTTCTGTTAATATCTTTATTAACAAGAAAGATATTAGATGAAATATTTTGTTATCCTTACAAAGGAATTCAATGATAAAATCCAAGGATTCCAACTGTAAGGACCTACTTGGCAATTGGATTGCTTCAGATTTTATCAGGGAAAGATAACTGACAAATGTCTATAATTATCTCCTTAAACAGATATAATACAGTACCCAACAAAAGTTTGGAGTCATTTTCACTTTGTAAGCCTACTACATAGGTTTTATCAAAACTTCGAATACTATTTATCGGAAATGCTTTTTAGTTTTACCCTTTTTTTGTGATGGTACTTTTTGTAGTTGAGACAAAATTTATGTTAAAGAAAAGAATTACATTGAATTGGTTTTAATGGCTTTTGGATAATCAGATGCTGAATCCTATAAATATGATGCATTCAAGAAATTTATTTTCATTTAATCATCAACTATTTTAAATATACATGTAGTTAAAATAATGGTTCTACTGAAACCAATTGATAAAATTCATTTTTGTATTTAATTTCTTTTGTCTCTAAACTTTTGGTGGGTACTGTACATGCAGACCCCTATCATAGGATCTCTAAACAGTACACATGGGGTCAAATTCAAATGACCTTTGTGCTGACCAATCAACAAATATTATAATACAGCAAGGGCCAGCTAATCTAGACCTAGACTGTGAGCTTGTCAGAATTAAAATAAATAAGTTATGCAAGAAGAAAGTTTCAGATAGTGTTTTAATCCTATTGGATGGAGAACAACGACAAAGAGCAGGTTATGCTAAAATATACAGGATATTTGTCAACTTTGGAGTCATTCGGAACAGCCTCGGTGATCATCTACGAAGATATACCTCGGAAATCAGACGTAGTAGGAATTCAACCAGGTTATTAGGTTCGGCAACTGCAGTTTTCATGTCAACCTTCAATAATAACATTGTTACACGCTCTATCACATCATTTCGTCAGTACAATGTTTCACACGTCGTATTTCTGTGTAGTTCGGACTATATTACCACAGAATCCAAATTCCTTTAGATCTACTTTTTCAGCTTATGATATCCGAGGTTTATCTGTGTAGAAGATCGCCGAGGTAGTTCCGAATGCTTTGGAGTAAGATCAATTTTTATTGCACCGAGGGAGCTCAGAAAACATATTTTTCACAAGTACATGTAGCATAGCCACAAATGAACTCAGTTCCTGAGTTAACAAGTTGAAATAAAAAATCTTACTCCAGAGTTGATGAATGTTCTGTTTCATTTTATGCTAAGTTTTGTGTTTTGTTAGAGGTATTTTACACAGATTAAAACGTGACATCATTTCTTCTCCATGATGGCATCATTTATCTTTTAAAATGTTGTCATTGACGATGAAATATAAAATTCATACTTTCATTAAATATTTTCATCAAATAATACCACATTTTACCATAAAGCATGAAAGTAAAATGATCTTTTAATACACTACCTTTGGGAAATTCTTTTGGCATATTTATTGCAGATAGTTATCTTACATCACAATTCCTGGAGAGGCTTAGATCTCTTGACCCAAGTATTTAACCAGTTTTGTATTTAGAACATATCTTGGTCTTGGTAGCTAACAAGTATTTAACCAGTATTGTATTTAGAACATATCTTGGTCTTGGTAGCTAACAAGTATTTAACCAGTATTGTATTTAGAACATATCTTGGTCTTGGTAGCTAACACTTCCGTTCTAAACAAAATTGATACTGACTTAAAAGAGACAATTAGGGACTTAAGTCAGTTATTTCCCCTTTTATACTCTTCAAATAGGTAGGTCTAATTAGTTGGATTACTCGGATTTTACCCTTACTTTTCAATCACAGGGAATTGTCAAGTTACCTCCCTTTGATTTTTCAAACATACCTTTTATATACATATATACAAGGGGTACAACTGCCTTTACTAGACCATTTCATCTAGATTTATTATTTTGTGACTCACAAAAAATTCTGATACCCTGGTAGCACTTTAACGATTAAACATAAGGCTTCGAGCTATAAATGTTTAATGTTTCAAAGCGCAGACCATTAATACGATTAAATTATCAAAAGCATAAAAAACAGCGCAAAAATCTCAACTCGGACAAGTTTGTGCACAGTTGAACAGAATGAAAATTGACAAAATTTCAATGTTACATCGATTTCAGCATGATTTAATCCGTGTTAGATTGTGTTTCTCGCTTCACTAGTTATAAAAATACAAAACATCATGCCAATTTTAACCTGTCATGAAACAAAACGAATATATGTACACTTTTTATCTGATTTAACCTTAAAAAATCATTCTCACAACCATTTTCACTAATACGTCACAAACATAATAATCTAATTAGTTAAACAATTTCTGATTCGACAAACCGTACGGGGTTTTTCCTACTTTCAAACGGGACAACCAAAATACTGTGAAAAAGTCGAAATCTTCCAAATTTGAAACAGTGAATTAGTCGGAAGTCTTGGCGATTTTTGTTTGCAAAATTAACCAATCAAAAAGTTTCTTACAAGTTTCTTGAATAAATTAGGGATACCGGCTACAACATTGATTATCGAATAGAGTTTGTTAACTTCACTTTTTATGGCAAGTGTTTCTGTCAAGGTGGAGAGTTATATTTATTACATTTTTATTCAATAATATTGGTTTTTTTTTAAATATTTTCTTTGATTGGGGTAAATATGTTATTTTGAAATATGAAAATGAAACGATTTTCCTCGAGATTTGTCGATTTCATCTGTGCACAAACTTGTCCGAGTTGAGATTTTTGTGCTGTTTTTTATGTTTTTGATAATTTAATCGTATTAATGGTATGCGCTATGAAACATTTAATATTCACAGCTCAAAGAGTTATGTTTAATCGATTTAATCGTTTCGTTAAAGTGCCGCCAGGGTATCAGTACTTTTTGTGAGTCACAAAATAATAAATCTAGATGAAGTGGTCAAGTAAATGCAGTTGTACCCCTTGTATATAAGTATATAAAAGGTATGTTTGAAAATCAAAGGGAGGTAACTTGACAATTCCCTGTGTTTTCAATGTCAATTTGCCAAAATTAATCTTAATAACTGTTTTTGTAAATCATTTTTTAATTTGTTTAAAATTCAAGCTAGGTATTTTTAGGGAAAAGAACTATATCTAAATTTTATCATTTCTGTTAATATCTTCATTAACAAGAAAGATATTAGATGAAATATTTTGTTATCCTTACAAAGGAATTTCAATGATAAAATCCGAGGATTCCAACTGTAAGGACCTACTTACCAATTGGATTGCTTCAGATTTTATCAGGGAAAGATAACTGACTAAGGTACCTAATTAAAAATCACATTTAATTGAACTTACTAAAGATATGTAGACCTGACAGAGAAGACTATATAATCATATAGGAGATGAAATTATGTCATGTAATGATGTTATTGTACGATTATTAGGAGTGTAACGGACTAACGGTTAACCGATATACCGGTTAATATTGCAATACGACTTCTGGCGGTTTTTAACTGGTTCGTTTTTCTCTGAACCGGTTTTTCTAGTTTCTATGTACCATACTGATTGTTTTATCAGAGTCTGAAATTTAAATGTCTGCATTAATGATAAATGTGTTCAGAAACTTGAAATATTTTTTGTAAAGTGAGAGAATCATTATCTTTGAAAGTCCAATCAAAACATTTTTTCTAACTTATTCAAACATGTGCGTAATACGTGTAGATCATTTGAAAATACAAATATCTATGTACAATGTTGATAAAATTGAGACGATGCATGTGCATTAATGTATGATATGCATGTATGAGCAAAGAACATTATGTATTGCAATATATTGCAATACGGGTTTCGTGTATTGCAATATATTGCAATACGGTTTTTACCGTATTGTTACACCCCTAACGATTATATTGAACTGTCCGATTGCATAAATTAAAATGTCACATTACACAGTTTATTTTAATACTCAGATAATTTCGGTAGTTTACGTAAAACGTATTGTCAGCTCATAACACTTATGTATTATATCTTATCTTCCATACATATCGTAGTTTGTGTGGCCGAGTGGGGAGACAGTCAGACTACAAATCTTTTTATCGTGGGTTCGAATCCTGATAGAAACTTATTTTTATCTCTTTTTTTTCATTTAAATCATGGGCAGATTTTGAAAACACATTGTACCCCTTGCATAATGAACTTGTAGAGAATCCTTTGTTATAAATTTGGTGGCATCTCTTTAAGTGATGATGACAGTAGCACGTCCGACACTGTCAGTAAAATTGAGTGATTCTTACATCGCTTGATTTGAAGTGTTTTATTTCTATGTTCAAAAATAACTGAATAAAATAGATGTAAAACATCAACAAAAATACAAAACGAAGAACAAAGAAATTAAAAAATGACATATTTAGCTTCAGAGACGCACTTAAACCGTACGACCATTCAGCCAGATGAGATATCGACACTAAAATTAACCTACACATTGTAATTTTTACTGCAAATTTCTACATATAGAATGCGGAAAATAATACATACAGTGTGCGATAACCGTGTAAATATCCAAGCGGACAGTTCAATATAATCGTACAAAATAATTTGTGTAAAATATGTCCAACAATACACAGAAATAATCATGAAAGAAACAGAATATTTAGTCAACTTTGGTGAAAATCTTTTTAATTTCAATTCATCAACTCAGAATGCAGTATTTTCACATTCTGCTGTGTAACTAGTAAAAATATGCTTTTTGGAGCTCTCTCCGTGAAATAAAAATTGATCTTACACCATAGTAAACAAATAGGCTTTATGTTGTGTTTTGTCTCAAGTTATTTTTTGCAACCTATATGGTTATGCATGCTAAGTGTAAGCACTGACATTTTGCAGACAAAAAATGAAGATACTGGCAGGTCAAATGGTACAGACTAAGACTGTCACAATCAGGGCTCGAATTTTACAAAACCTTGGACTTGTAAATTTGCGAGTTGATTTTATTTTAACTCACAAAATGATAACATCACTCGCCTATTTCAATATATTTTAGTAGCATACATAGAGACTATTCGTATACGCAATGTAAAAACAACCTAGTGTTGTACTTAACTACAGACAGACAATTGCATTATTGTGGGATAGGCAAAGAATATTAAACATGTTTTACAGTGCATATTTAATTGTATTGTACCATTGACCTATCTGGTTGTTTCAATGCTGATTTTAGCCTCATTAGTTTATCCAGTTATATTTTGCAGTGATTTCAACTCGCGAAAATTTGCGAGTTAAAATAACAGTCACTCGCAATTTTAAAAATCCACTCGCATTTTGCCAGTATGTGAGCTTAAATTCGAGCCCTGGTCTAAATAGTTCAAACTGCACACATTTGTTCTTAGGCTCTTTTATTTTCACAAAGATTCTTTAGAAGATTTTTGTAAGTGTTTCATTAACAAGACATGATTCACCTAGGTATACATTAATGTGTGCCAATAAGAGAATCTGTTTATATCTTCTTATTATTTGATCAAATCAATAATGCAGATCTTAATCAATATTTTAGTTAGAATTTACCTAAATTATCTAATTCTAAAATCAAAAATATTTTAGTTTTATATAGTTGTACTTGTAAGCAACTTAGAAAACATGAAGAACTAACAACCACTACTTTTCGGTTGGGCAATTATAAGTAAGGATACAAAGATCAACTACAATGTATTTTGTATTAAATTACAAACATTTGGTAGAACGCAAGTCTACTGATCGAGGGGTTCAAGGTTCAATTCCCAGGCGGGGCATACTTTCGTGGAGCTTGGTCATGAAATTATATCTATGGCCATTCTCCCACCTACCAATGATTTTTAATTATGTAGGACAGTTGTCAGTCACTGAAGAAAGTATGTGCTTAGTAGTTAGAGATTTAGCCTTTTCAGGAGGAGTGAGTAGGTTGACTGACCGCCGTTATATGGCCTATACAATGTGTTGCTACAGCATAAAACTGACCAAAAACAAAACAAACAAACAAACATTTATTCTTAAAATGTCTCTGTTTGAATGCATGAACAATAAATTCTATTTTTGAGTTCATGTGATTTAACCAGTGAGTTATAGAAATATACGTACCTTTAAGTGGCACAGTTTAGCAAAATAACTCTTTAAGTTTAAACAATATTGTTAGATAAAATCTTTAAAACACGAGATATCTCAGACCAGGTTGAGTCACTAACAATGGTTCTATTAATTTTTTCTTTCATCAAACATAGTAACAAATAGGGCTGCTGTGAGTATCCATATACTAGGATATTTGCGATCCCAACTAGAAAACTAAGTACAAATATTCGGCACTTCCAAAATAGTCAATCACAATCTATTGTTACAAAAAATGAAAAAAACTTTTCAGCTAAATTACCATTGAAAATGAGATACGCTATGTATGAAAACATAAATGTGTTTTGAGCACTGTGCGGGAAACCCCTCCTTTGAATCTCTATCATGACGCTGTTAAAAATGCAATAAAAGCTTATGTAATTCTTCACTTATTTTTGTTATATTAATTTATATTTTTATTCATACATATAAGTGTTATATATTTGGATTCTTGTATGCTTTTTCATTAACCTGCATTTTGTGGTTCGATTTGTAAATTGTTCTACATGAATCGTCATATGCTCCATGATCTGCCGCCCTAGTAAGGAATGCATCAGCCATGTTGTTTTGTTATTATTTACAAGTCCTTTTTAGCTTAAGAATAACTAAGGTCTTTGTACTTAAATGGGCAAACGTCTATAACTCACAGATAAATCCACATAAAGTCCAAAAGAATTATTTGTTGGTCATGCATCTAAATGACCAAACCACAAAGAAAATGTGTAAAAATACATTTTTATGAAGTAATACAAATGATTGATAATCATTCACTTACTTATGGTTTGCCAACTGAAAGTTAATCTGATTACCGAACAGATTTGAAGATATTTCAAGCACAAAATCTGAGTCAACACATAGGCTCAAAGATTTAATGAAACTGATAATTGTACTGCCATGCTGAATTCCTTACTCTTTATTTCACATGTTTGACTGTGTAAACTGTGACAAAACAAAAAAAAATGTTCTGTTTTGTTCAGTTATCAACTTATTCCTTTATTCTTTATGATCATACAGTTTCGTTTTTAAGGGGCTTACCAAGACTACTGTATAGAACATACATTTTTCATTTCAAAATCAGATGATTTATAAATATTGTTACAAGCCTGCACAATTGACACTATTAAGAGTTAATTGAAGTATCTAAATGATAAATTTACTAAAGAACCTTTATAAAAAAAGCCTGCATGATTAAAACACAAAATAATGGTTAATACCTTAATGTACTTGTGTAGAGATTTCAACAATTAAGTTGTCCACAACATAAACCAGAAGCACATCAATAAAGGTATGTTCCATTGTAACCATCATATACAGGAGGTCATATCAACTATTTATGCTGGTATAATAAATTTGGTAAAAACTTGCTGTGTGTTTCACTGTAGTACCTAAAATACAATGATGTACATGTATATTAAACATTTATAGAAGTGATAAAAGCCTTATGCCTCAGTACCATAAAATCGTGGCTTGTTGTGAACCCGTACCTGCAGACAGTCGTAGGCTGTGAGAAGCCTTGAGTATTAAAGTGGCGGTACGCACATGGCACAAAACAACGCATCCCTATGGAGCCACAGCTGGAAGGTATGCAAGTTTAATTCATACTCAGCCACTATTGTGTTCGTGATTTGACTATGAAACCAATAAGTGTATCCATGGCTCATCTCACGGACCTTGTTTAACCTAACAGTCTGTACGGGTACGCGAGAGTTCCTACGGGTCCTTGCAGAGCTTGATTGCACAGTGCCCGTACGGTGCCCTCATGGCTATTTTTATGTTTATGGGGCTGTAGCATTTGTCATCACATTATCTGTGATTTTAAATCACAGTAAGCCAAGACACCACTTTTATATGAACAAATACAGAGTATATAAACACATCATCCACTATTTGAATCTTTCTAATTATTTGGCAGCTGAGAAAAAACAAAATTCTTTTTACAATCTGAGGATAACATGACTACCAGGGCTCGAATTTAACAAAAATTGCACAAGCAAATTTATGCAAATTGATGTTTTTCAACTCGCAAGATTAAAAAAGCACTCACTTTTTTTGCTAAGTTTTTTACTCCATAAACAATGTCAGATTTTAAATTCTCTTAACTCATTTAGTAATAAAAAACTTGCAAACTTTTAACCTCGGCGAATAATATTTTTCCGACGCTCATTGTGAAATAAAGCTATACAGGTAAGTAGAGCAGAAGATTGCACTATCTTTTTTTCTGGCAGTTCCAATGCTGATTTTATCCAAATTAGTTTAGACAGTAATATTTCTGCCGAGATTTCAACTCGCCAAAATTTGCGAGTTAAGATAAAAGTAACTCGCAATTTTCAAAATCCACTAGTATTTAGTGAGTATGGGAGCTAAAATTCGAGCCCTGTATAAACCCTGTAATAGCCATACAGTCAAAAAGACAATGTGCAAAATTTGAAATGCCTGCATTTTCAATTGGGTGTCCGCAAAACAGAGGGCTGAACAAAACACTATTGTAACTCCATTTGAAAATGAAGGGAGTTACAGTAGTGTTTTGTTCAGCCCTCAATACAAAACACAGTCATAATTAGGACTGCCATGATAAACCTTTAGATGATATGTAGAAATTCAGAAGTCAAGAGTGTTCATAGATGAATGACTATTTTAACTATGAAAATTAAATTCCATTTAATAATGCCAGAACAAATCATTGTACAGATGATACATGTACATATCAGATGACATTGAGAGGTTAGTGAAAGACAACTGGCATTGTTGGACACAACACACATCTTAATTTTTAGTCACTATGTATCACTGGTACCAGAGTCCTCACACTTGTTAAATTCGCTCACATATAATATTTGTCAACAAACGAAATTAAAAATCAGTCCCATATACATTATCGTGTTCGAGTTATATAACTATACTTTCATTATAATATTCACATGGTATTAAACCATTTTTACAGTAGGTACGGTCTGACAGATTATTTTTACCTTTCGGAATATATTTGGTTGCAAATATCGGTCTCAATTTGTACATTAAACATTTCTTTATAAAAATGACTTTTCAAAAACTTCACATCTAAAAGTTCAATATTTCATTTTTATTTCAATATTATCATTTTGCAGCGATTGAGATACACTCCTCGCTCCAGTTTAATCATGACGTGTTAAACGGCGTAAACTGATTGGTTGATAAACTCCTCTAGACTTTTCCCGTACCTTCTCAATAAAGAGCACCAAATTTAAACCTTATCAGAACACACCCATGACACCGCCTAGGTAAACATTAACGTGTCCCAAGTTCTATAAATAGAATATATACCTAGTTATATAAGTCCAGGGAACCAGGTGCGGCGAACTAGTGATAGTGAAATTAATATAAATTTTATGAAAACAGTATTACATATTGCACATACAAACTTGTAACTTTGCATGATGGTAGAGGAATGTTTAATCTTTAAACTGAGACCGTCATTTTCTTTCAGATATAAGTCGAATAGAAAAAAAATGGTTAGGGCCATACGCACTGTAGAAAACGTTCAATACCATGTTTATTACATATGTATGCAATGGGAACTATATATAGGGACGTACGCATTATTTTATGATCATAAGATATGTACTCTGGTGCCAGTGCTATGTATTGTGCATACAGTTATAAAGTTTGAACCCGATCTGACCTTTATGCAAGAATATTCATTACATTGAATACAAATGTAGTATTAATACTCGATACTGATAGGATTACATCGTCAAAGCTCAAATGTAATTATTACACAGGCATTAATTTTTACAATGTATTAAAGCGTACAATGAGTGTCTATTACACAGTGACCAAATGGATTATACCTTACGTGCCGAAGTGTAGAATAAGTGTGGTACTGATTTTCGTAAGGATATGTGTAGAAAATTATTAGATGCAAATGTGAATGGTCAGATCGGGGTCAAACTTTACGCACAATACAATAAATTTGTAGCAAACTAAGAATTGAGTCTGAAACAAAAATGGTCTATAATCATGTGATCTACATCAGTAACTAAGAAGGTTTATAATCACATGTTTTTCAATGATTTCTCTTTTTAGACAACTAATTAAATGACATCATATAGCACATAAGATAACTACTACCTTTTTTCCCCTATAATTCCCAGTTGATGGTTGTTTGTTTTGTTGGGTTTAACGCCGTAGCAACACACTTTACATGTCATATAACGGCGGTCAGTCAACCTACTCACTCATCCTGGAAAGGCTAAATCTCTGGATTTAGCTGTTAACCAACTACTAAGCACATACTTTCGTCAGTGACTGACAACTGCCCTACATAATTAAAATTGGTAGGAGGGAGAATGGCTGTAGAAATAATTTCATGATCAAACTCCACGAAAGTATGCCCCGCCCAGGAATCGATCCCACAACCCCTCTATCAGTAGACTTGCGTGCTACCAACTGAGCTAGCCGGGTGGCTAATTCCCAAATGATCCAGTGAATATTGTGTGTTAGCTGAAGATCTATGCACAAAAGTTGAATCAAAAGATGAACAAAGTTTAAGCAAATTAAGCAAAGTTAATTTGTTAAAAAGAATTTTAAGTAAACAATTTAAATTCACAGGTTAACATTGGCGTTCTGTACATAAAAATATAAAAGTGTTATGCATGTAGTTATTTCATGCACTGTTCGAGATGTTTCTATTTTTTTTGTTGTGCTAGATTTTGATTAAAAACAAATTAAGTAATTTAAATTTCTGAAGATCACATGACTATTTAGATCTACCCTGACAAAATGATTATCATGTATGATAATTCACTGCGGTGAATTATTTGCACAAACTGATTGTAAAGTATCTTAATTGGAGTCAAACTTATAAAGATATATAAGTTCCTAGCTTAAGTTCCAGCTGTAATATCTTTATCATATCATTTTAAATAATGCACAAGTTGCTCTCAACTTCTGAATTATCAACAGAAATCTGTCACAACTTAGGCTCTTTCAAAGTGATTGTGGCAGCCCTAGTCAGGATGAAACAAATACTGTACCCTTCAACAGTCTGGAGAAAAAGAAAATTTACTAAAAAACTTGTCAATGATTGTTTTTGCAGATCTATACATAATTTCTGAATAAATTTTGAATGGTTGATGATGAAATGAAAACAAATTTCATGAATCATAGGCAGATCTAGCAAGGGGGTCAGGGGATCAGGATCCCCCCCTGGAATTTCCAAAATGTTCCAGTCCATAAGCGTATTTCTTGACTGTAAGTTATTTTTCAGTAGCATGAAGCAATTTTTCTTGGAGCGTTATAGATTTAATGGTTATGTAGTTTTTCGGCGCAGCTGTCTAAGCCAACTTTTTACCTATATTATTAACCAATGCATTTTGCTCTACTATTCCTGTTTGTCCAATGAAATTCTCCTCGGTATAGAGAAGTGAATAAAATATTTGATATTATTCGTCGTCCTAAAGTAAAGTTTAGTAATAGGGATCCCAAATGTTCAATATGCGATCTTGAATTAAACGTTTAGTTCATTGCACAATTACTTCCCTTTGGGACAATGAAGTTGCAAAACATGTAAAGACTTCAATTTACCCACTTATCATTGCAAATGACTAGAGAAATATTTATGTTACTAGTTCAAATCCATATGAAATGTGTTTGTTCATGTGTATTTAATAACTAACAGGAAAATGTACAGTTTTAGGTCACACTTTGACCGGCATTTTGGTCAAAAGGTCACCAAGGGCAAAAATCAACTTGATTCCTACATACAGATTTTGTTTAAACTTCTTCCTAAATTGTAGCCATGTATTAATTATATTAAGGTAGGTGGATACAATGTTTTGTAAAAATCTAAAGTCTGCCAAACTTCATGAAAGTCGGTGTACATGTAGAGTCACAATTGTACTTTATAAATATGGCAATGGTATTCATTTTTATCTTGACATCACCATAGCAACGACGTGTATTCGACACACGTATAAGCTACGTGTTGAAAACGTCGCGCTAGAGAAAACGGCGTTTTAAAGTGTGAACAGGCGCGGATATTCATTTGATATTTAGATCATTGTATTCTCCGGGAAACATGCTTTCAAATGATATTAAATTTGCTCGAGAGTTATCTAACGACGTCGTAACGTTTAGAAAACAGTGAAAAATCTTCGTAAAATTTAACGTCGTTTTACGTCTACACGGCGTCATATTGTTGTGGTTAGCTTGAAAACTAAGCCGGTGACATACCTTTTTTATTTGAAAAATAAATTTTCCATGCAAATATCAATGTTTTGATGCAAAAAAATTAGGGGGTCGATCGTGAACAAATTGTCGAAATTTTAAGTTGAAAATCAAGTTTTTATTCGCTGACGTCAGTTTAAAACGTTATAATTTACAATGTCTTCACAGATGTAACAGCATTGTACACCATTACTGTGGAATAAATAAAATGAATTGTTGACATTAAGACATTCCAAACATGGAACTATATTTACACTAGACAATATTTTTGTTTAAAATGGATAAATCTAAGCAAGAAATGTACAATGTTTCATAGAAGAATAATAAAACAAGAACATGACTGTGCATAGCATAGTTCGTACACAAAAACGATGCCCTTTTTATGTAAACAGTATGATAAATTTATCCTCGAATGGGGATGCTCATGATGACAATAACAAATTTTAGATATTGATATACAGTATTAATTTTGATGTGTTTGATTGGTATCTTGTTGATGTAATAGTGTAGTGTTCTAGTTACCATTAAAACATGATTGACTACGGGTTGATAGTTTATTCGTAACACTAATTATCGCTGTTCATGGACGGCGATATAAAATCATCAAGATTTGAGCATTTTGAGCACCGGTTGCCTTAAGCCAAACAAAACAATTCATTGTACTGATCGAGGGGTCGTGGATTTGATCCGTGGGTTGGCCATACTTTCGTAGAGTTTGGTCATGAAATAATTTCTTCGGCCATCCTCCCTTCTACCGCTGATTCTTAATCATGTCGGGCATTGTCAGTCGCTTATCAACATTTAAATCTAGAGATTAAGCATTTCCTAGAACAGTGAGTAGGTTGACTGACCGCCGTAATATGGCCTATAAAATGTGTTGCAACGGCGTAAAACCCCAACAACAACAGAACAACATAAAAATGTTTGGCCAGGAAATGCCTTCTTAATTCGTGTACATACCAATATTAGCGGCACATATCAACTATCTTAGGGTACAGAGCTAACCCCCTATTTTCGTTAGCGCTAAGAAAATTCAATAAATATCTATTTTCGTTAGCGCTAAGAAAATTCGATAAATATGTAATAGGGATCGAGTTTTGGGTACTTTGTTATACTTTACATATGTTATATCAGTCCAGTTGAAAGAGCCACACTTTCGATTATGTTATCGTTGAATGTAAATTATTCATAGCCTACGTAATTGCCAGTAATTTAATTTTGAAAAAAACTATCATTTTCTGAGATATCTTCTGTATATTTGATGGATTGGGAACTTGTCAGTCGTGAATATTTGAATGATGGCCTTTTTCCTGTTCCGGGCGTGCGAGGCTGGATAAGTAATTATTTGATAGCCAGCTCCGCGGTAGTCCGAATCCCATTCAAAACCTATCCAGCTGTTTCTTTGATAGTAATTTATATCAGTTGTAAAAACTTGTTTCACATTCGAGCCAAAACGTGTATAATAGATTTATGCATTTGCAAAATAATGCGTAATCCTAAGATTTTAAAGTAAACTTTTCAGATATATATTAGACTTTCAGGAAATAGCAATAAATGTCTCTGTGCTCTAAATAAGAATTATGAAAGTGCGTGTGGTAAATCTGTTGCGAAAAAATGCTTCCAACTATAGACATATTTGTGTGATTACTGTACTTCTACTGAATCTGTATTTCAACCACACGTTTGCATTGCAGCTTAGAATACATCCATTTTAGATAATTAGCAGATATGTTTATTTTGTTTTTAAAATTTGCATTTTCTGCTAGAATTTAGAATTTTATTTCTTTGTCACAAACCTGTGAATTAAAAAAATGACGTCTTAATCATGCCGCTACCAACATTACTGTATACATAGCTCATATCATACTTTTCCTATCTAACATAATGACTTGAAGTATTTAGATAATTTGAACACACTTATTGTTAAGGCACAAATATTATACAAGTATACAACCTTCACTCATCTCAACTCGATCAAGTAAAGAAGCTGAACAGTGTATAACTATTTTTGTAGTTTATAGTTCAGAATTCTGGTTCTGGTGTAATAAGTAGCTCTAAAAAATGCCTCTCAAAATATAGGATGAACTGGCAGATAAGTTTGATTCCAAATAGACTTGATAAAGAAAATATTATTTAAATGAAATCAGTGTATTTTAATCATTTTTGTTGCAAACGTTATGAGCCCGGGGGCGATGAAAGAATGATAACGTTACTAAACATCGACGTTAGAAATACACTAACTTGAATTTCAACTTAAAATTTCGACAATTTGTTCACGATCAATCCCCTAATTTTTTTGCATCAAAACATTGATATTCGCATGGAAAATATATTTTTCAAATAAAAAAGGTATGTCACCGGCTTAGTTTTCACGCTAACCACAACAATATGACGGCGTGTAGACGTAAAACGACGTTAAATTTTACGAAAATTTTACACAGTTTTCTAAACGTTACGACGTCGTTAGATAACTCTCGAACAAATTTAATATCATTTGAAAGCATGCTTCCCGGAGAATACAATGATCTAAATATCAAATGAATATCCGCACCTGTTCACACTATAAAACGCCGTTTTCTCTAGCGCGACGTTTTCAACACGTAGCTTATACGTGTGTCGAATACACGTCGTTGCTATGGTGACGTCAAGATAAAAATGAATACCATTGCCATATTTATAAAGTACAATTGTGACTCTACATGTACACCGACTTTCATGAAGTTTGGCAGACTTTAGATTTTAACGAAACATTGTATCCACCTACCTTAATTTTACAATGTATTTATTTTTCGAATTAGTAATATATGATTGTTTGGTTGCTTGGTTACCTTTGTTGCATTTTGGTCGCGAAAACATTGTGAAAAAAACAATAAATCCGCAACTCATTATTTATTTTTCAATATGCAGCCCCGAAAAAGTTAGATTTACGGTCCCTACGGTCCCAAATTTTCAATATGCGGGCCCCAATAATAATATAGGTTGAATGTTTTCGATATGCAGGTCCCAATAAGAAAGTTTAGTGTACGGATCCAAATTTTCAATATGCAGACCCGAAAAGAACGTTTAGTATACGGTAACAAATTTTCAATATGCGGGTCTAGAAAAAGTTTAAGGTCCCAAAATTTTAATATGTGGATCTCGAAAATTATTTTACTTATTTGGGAATTAAAATAAATTAAGATAATACCATACACATTTATACTTCAAACAAAATTAATCCTTCACAGCGCCAAATATCTTTTTTAAAGATATTCCTTGTTATTATTAATATGTTGCATTATTCTGATAAATGTATAATGTGGTTGTGGTTCAAAAGTTCAGACCCCCCCCCCAAAAAAAAAATCTAGCTCTGCCCCTGTGAATTCATCATGTTTATGAAATTCAGCATCTCACATCCCAAAGCCTCTGAAACCATGTGCATTGTAAATCTGTTTTGCTTTTTTTTAAGTTGGTTCTATCTTTAATAGTTAAGACTATCAAAGAAATTTTAAAGCATGCTATGGGAATGAATTATCATGAACATGGTTTTGGAGGTTTTAGAATGTCAACTACCAAATCTTATTAATGTGATGCATTCAAAATATTTGTTTCCATCACCAATCATACTTAATATACTACATGTATAAATAGTGGTCCTACACATACTAGCATTGACAATTTAAGATTTTTAGTAAATTTTCTTCGTCTCCAAACATTGGTTGGCAGTGCACTGTATACATCCTTATACTATGCTGTTTGAAGTGGTTAATGAATTTATGTGGTTTGTAACCAATTAAAACCTTTTATACATGTATGTAACACAAGGTGTATAGTCACATGATATACAATGACAACTTATAAGGTGTGAGGTCGAGTTAATAAATAACCAGCCTATGACATAAAGTCAGGAACCTGGTATACTTAGATAGAGGAAGTAATAGCACAAGCACTAGGCATTTTACACGGTACCATTTCAGCTATCTTGCATGATTGTTTAGAGATGGGCAAGTTTACAGCCTGTTGGGTCCCAAAATCTTAGCAATGAGCAAATGGCTCACCCTGGGTTTTTAAAGAGGAATAATAATACACAATAGCAATGGTTTATACCTGAAGGAGATTCCATAGACTAAGTTGTCCAACACATAAGTGACAGTAGTTCATCAGCTATTATTCTATGGCAACCATACTATCAAAGACTATTCAGCATCAAACATGGTTGTATAATCAATTTGGTAAAAACTTGTTTGTTTATGTTACTGTAGTACCTAAAAAAACAAAGATATACATAAAACTTTTAAGATTAAAAATTTAAAAGGTTCCAAAGAATGGTAGTGCTGACTTTATTTTGAAGTAAAAAGTACAACATTTCAAGTCATAACAAGACTCAGGTATGTAAGAGTAGTTTCCCTTTGATTATTTCATATTGTGATTTTTAGGCCACAACAAATTGATCATATGTTCTATTGATTCGCGCGCACCTTAATTATGACGGTTTTTTACAAAAAAATATTTTTATTTCCTCGCTCGCTCATAAAAATTTGGTCAAACCGCTATATAAAGCAAGTGAATGAAGACTTTTTAAATTTTTTTTCTTCGCTCGCTCGCCCCATTTTTTTTTTCAGAAAAATCCCCAGAACACATGATCAACTTGTTGTGGCCTTACAATTTGTTTTTAGGGTTCTGTTAAAACATTTCATAATTAATGAATTCCAAAACATATTTAACCTCATTTGACCACAGGTTGATGTATAAAACATTCCTACAAATGACTGCTTAAAACTTAGAAACAAGACACACAACTGTTGAGGGGTGTGACTTAAAAAATGTAATTACATTTTATAGTCTAAGTTTGCATGTTCACCGACTTGACAGCAATTACCCCTGGTCACTGGGCTACTGGTATCTATCTATCAATCTCCCTGGGGAGTCTTTTTACTCCGCTTATTAGTGCAGCCGACAAATTGGCGCAGCGGAATTATACCACCCTCGCAGGTACCCATTTACACCTGGGTGGAGTGAAGCAATCGCAGGTAAATTTCTTGCTCAAGGAAATTAGCAGTGCCCCTGGTGGGATTCGAACCCAGGACCTCTCGATCCCTAAGCGCGCATCCTACCACTGGACCACTGCTCCGGCTCCGACTTAACAGCACATATGTGACTCCTATTTGTCAATATGATATTCTGAGAGAGAATATGACTATTATTTTTCAAACAATGCTAAATATGCTAGTCGTTTCAACAAAATATTATGATTTCAAACTTTTTAAAGATAATTGTGTAAAAAATATCCAAGAAAATATGAATCCCCTTAATTACTAGTATGAATATCACTTTGCAAATATTACTTTTATGTTATAGTTTATGGTTTAAAAATGTTGATTCATTTAATATATGTTCAAGTTGAATTGTTTATTATTAAAAAATGTACATGTGCTAGACTATTCGATCAGTAACCATGCTTGTTTGAGCTCTAAAAGATTTGACTTCCCCTTGAAATTGTGGTCAAAAAATCGCTTTACACCACATGGGACTATGGGATGAAGCAATATGCAAAGTATTAGGCTGCTGCATGTTATAGTTGCTGAGAAAACTGCGACGGAAATTTTGTAACGGACGGACGGACGGATGGACGGACGGACGGACGCACGCACGCACGCACGCACGGACAAGGGTAAAACAGTATACCCCCCTCTTCTTCGAAGCGGGGGTATAACTAGAGTCCTGATATTCACTATACTGTCTTAAAGAGTTCGTCAAAATGCCAAAAGAGCACACTTATTTGTCATCATAACAAAGGTTTGATTAATTAGATTAGTTGATTACGTATAAATGGGAGACAATTGCACAGCTGATTAATAACTACAAACAGTTGTTTATAAGTTAGAATTGAGTACTGGCTTATGCCCGGGAAGCAATTTCTACATTTTATGAGGCATGTCCATCAGAACCTGTCCATAGAGGACACCTGTCCACAAAGGACACTTTTGAATTTTCCAATGACTGTTCTTTGTTCACAGGTTAGACTGTATTACAAGTAAGAAATTTAAGTAAAAAAATCTCATAATCTCTCAGTTTCTAAAATAGATTTGTGCAGCGTTCTTCTACAAAACGAATATGACTTTCTCTATGTGAATATGACTTTTTTGCAGCAGTGAAAGATAAAAAACAATTTGATAGTTTTGACTGTTATTATTTAATTCAGAAGTATCTTTGTAATAGAAATTTATTTATTTATTTATATTTATTTATTAGAGTTAATGCCGTATCAACACAATTTAGGTCATTACACGGCGTCCAGCGCACCTAACCTAGCTTTCCTGGACCATTGTCTATAACCAGTACTCACCTACCCTTCCACAAGGCCAGAAACTTATCCATATTATCTAACCAATGGAGGAAAATCAACATTATTGTCAAATTTTCATGGAAGGGTATAACCTCCCGGGTGGGATTCAAACCCGCACCCCCTTGGACACGAGTATCCAAATCCCGGCACGCTACCAACAGCACTATCAACCCGGGTGTAATAGAAACTGTTTCAAAATAAAATAAAATGTGGTTTAACATATATGTACTATATTTTACAGTATCAACCTTAAGTCTAACTAAGTATTGAGAATTCTGATAGCCTCTGGGTATGAAAATGTCCTAATTCATATTCGCTCAGTCTTCTAAAATTTACAGTATATCCATGAATATCATCTCATATTTTATGTCTTAACTAGAAAAAACTATTTATATATATCTTATATCTACTCTTTTTAAAATATTTATTTTTTTAAGAAAGGAATTTCATTCTTGCCGAGGTCATATTTGGACAGTGTTGGTTACAAAATGAATATGGTTATCGATATGGAAATATGACTAAGAATATATAAATTACAATCAAAGATTTTTAAGAATTTAATATAATGTTGATAAAGCATTTCTTTAAACCTTAAAATATAATTTTAATATGAAATGCCACTTATTATATATTTAAATTATTCTATGTCTTTAATTAGTTATAACCCTAATCATATTGAACCCGTTTAAAAAAATACCAGATTTCCATGAAAAAAACTGAAAAACATATTCTAACATAGGCACGTGCGTTTTCACTCTTTATTTAATGTGACGTCATCTATGCTTTATTATTCAACAAAATATAGCTCGTGACGGCTGTTGAAATTTTACTCCACACGTTAAATGCACAAAGCCGAAAATGGCGCCCGAGTTTATAAGGGTTGACTTTTACAATTTGGTTTCTATTCTATAATTAAGATTTTAATATTTTTTGTTCGGAATAAGAAACACGTATCTGTGAGAATTGTGTAAATAAATGCCATTTTCGGCCTTTGCACTGGGGTGGATTTCAACAGCATGACGTTTTTGACAGTTAAAAATAGTTCTATAAATATATCTTTTTCTATGGATGTATTTTACGATGTTAGAATTGAAATAACTTACAGTTGTCTATATTTTGTTGTCTAATAAAATATAGGCACTCGTTTGATGCGCTTATTAAATCACTCGTGCTAAAGCACTCGTGATTTAATCATACGCGCATCACAACTCGAGCCTATATTTTATTAGACAACAAAATATAGACAACTGTAAGTTATTTCTTAAATATAAAATGGCTATATTTTATATTTTAAAATTCAACCTTACGATGTGCAAGTAAGCATTGCAAAAACATCTAAGACCTTGGCTATTATATGTTTATGTATACCTATAATAAATTATCTTTAGACACAAGTCAGAAAATCTCATATTTGCACAGTTTCTTATAAGAGATCAAGTGTGGACAGCAATGTTCAATACAATGAATATGACTAGAGTTTTGAATAATGACTTCATACATATTTAATTATTTTCATGTTCCATTTGTTCTGTTTCTTAAAATACAACATATTCAAATATATTGACTTTATAATGTTATATAAAATACAAAATAATAGATCTACAACAGTACTGTAGTATTTTTACAATTTTTACAAACTGAAAGTTAAATTCCTTGAAGATATATTTTACCTTGTATCATTTTTTACTATTAAAAAAAAAGATTTCTTGCTAGCTTGTTTGTTTGTTTGTTGTGTTTAATGCTGTAGCAACACATTGTATAGGTCATATAACTGCAGTCAGTCAACCTACCCAGTTCTCCTGGAAAGGCTAAGTCTCTGGATTTAGCTGTTAACCAGCTACTAAGCACATACTTTCGTCAGTGACTGACAACTGCCCTACATAATTAAAAATCATTGGTTAGGAGGGAGAATGGCCATAGAAAATAATTTCATGACCAAGCTCCACGAAAGTATGCCCCGCCCGGGAATCCAACGCACGACCCTTTAATCAGTTGAGCTAGCCGAACGGCTTCCCTGCTAGCTAAATATTCTTACATTACTAGGCATTAATCTATTTTTAATTTGTAATTAATGTCTTACCCAAAGTCAT
Source organism: Mactra quadrangularis (assembly GCA_025267735.1). Taxonomy (NCBI): domain Eukaryota; kingdom Metazoa; phylum Mollusca; class Bivalvia; order Venerida; family Mactridae; genus Mactra; species Mactra quadrangularis. The sequence goes on along the minus strand of CM046294.1, from coordinate 33,069,914 downwards.
ATTTGCATATGTTTTCTAAAAATTAGCTTATTCATTGACAGATAAAAAATATCTTATCATAAGCCAAGAAATGAATATCATACTTGTCATTACTACATAATCTATGATTATCTAACAGCCATTTCACCATTAAACCACCATTAACTCAAATTTGTGGACTTATTGAAAGGATTTACTATAAAAAAATCCCTAATATAAGAACGGTCAGCCAATATTGAAAAGAATGAACAACATCTAATAATGTTCGGTTTCAACTCAATAGAAAACAAGTACATGTAGTTAATGCGACCAAGAAAATAGTCAATGCATATAGGAAGAAACTGGATAATAAACTCAAAGTTTTGTGCTCCAAATACTTGTCTTAAACGCAAGAGGAATTTGTCCAAAATAAAGCGGAGGAGCGACTTATAAATCGAAACGTTTGAGTCGGCGGGAATAGGAATCAAAATCCTTCTTAAATCTACACAATGCACCTTAAATCATCTAGCAAATCGATTTAGTAACAACTCATATCGTTACATCTGCAAAATTTGAGTTAAAAATAACCATCACTCACTTCAAAATCTAAAAGTCCCCCCCCCCCCCCAGTTGTGGTGAATGCACAGGGAGTGGGTGAATGTACAGCATAACAAAGCAGATATTTTTATGACATCATCATGACGTAAATAAGCAAATATTGAATATAGGACACCATCAGTCATTTAAACAATATGTATTCAGTTTATATAGATGTATAATTTAATTTGCAATATTCTAAACAAAAAAATGTATGTTACAAAAAATATTTGTTTTGTATAAAAAATATATACATATAAATTGGATAAAAAATGTTTGATAAAAATATCTGTGTTGAATAAAAAAATTGTTTATAAAAATCTTTATGTGCGAAAAAAATATATGTGATATAATAAGCATGATGGGAAATTAGGTTTATTGTAACAAGGGCTCTGATTGGTGGACAATGATGCAGCTGCTATATGGTGGATTATAAAATAAACAATCAGGGGCTTGTGCTAAAACTTACAGTGACAAAATAAACACCCGAAACTGTTACTTGACTCAGTTTTATGTATCATAGAACACAGCAGAAACCACCCGTTGTACTCAGTCGAACAGAAGTCAAAGGGTCAAACTAGAGGTCACAGCCAAGTCATGGAGTACACTCATAGTTCTTAGTTTTAAAGGATATGCCAGGTGCAAACAAGCTATCGATCTGTTGTCTAGGACTGATGCATCAGACTCTTGCAGCGGTCAAAGGTTCAAACCAGAATTATTCTGACGGACAGACGGACATCATCATAACATAATACGTTCGTTTTTTCAAAATGGGCATATAAAAATTAATCCGTGTAATAATTACATTTGAGTTTTGACGATATACTAAAATCAGTATCGAGCATAATAATACTACATTCGTGGTCAACGTAATGAATCATCAGACCAGGTTCAAACTTTACGCACAATATTGATTGTTATTGAAGCTATTGCATAAACAGTAAAAAACATAATACCCAACCAGATACATGTACATTAATTTTGTTAATTAATTAATACAGAAACATGGATAAAAATGTTCCATTGTTTTTGGTAAATAGTTTGATGCAGCTTTTTACCTTTATAGTAATACTAAAAGGAGATAATTCATAGAGTCAAAATTTGCATGAGACAAACTACAAGTATTACTAAACAATAATTGAACTTGGCAAACAAACGAATCTCAGTATATATTTATTGGGTTTAAATAATAAACTTAGTGCATGGTGTACAAAGCTAGCCGAGCATTGCAAACAATCACAAACAAATATGCATATATGGGAGTTTCAACCTTGTTTAGAAATAATAAATAGAATGATAACTAACTTACATTGATACAGTGATGATTTCAAACTGTTGTGATAATCTGGTTACATTTGTTTCATACTGAAAAAATAAATAAAGTAAGTTATTAGTAATGTATCATTTAACAACAATGTATATGTTACAAGCAATTTGTAAATTTAGGCCTAAAAATTCAGGCATTATGTAAATTGCCTAAATGAGTCAGGTAGTTGGTAAAATGCCTGAAAATATATAGGCATATCAAAATTTGACTGAAATTTCAAGGAATTTTTATACAAATTGCCTGAAAGTGTCAGGGAAATATATTTGAAATAATATATAAATATATATAAATCTTGATGCATATAAATGGTTGAAAATTATTTTCATCCAAATAATAATGGCTAGTATTGGAAACGTTCACAATCAAGTCAAACAACAACTTCTTTTCTGATATTACAGGCAGTCCATATGATGTATTGTTCTGTTTTGATGAAAAAAAATAATTATCATTAACTGTATTTTCTTATGAAATTGTATAAGTCCAAAGAAAGAGTAGTTTTATTTAGCATAATTATGAAACTGTCTTCATCAGATGCAGATTAACCTAGTCCTAAGCTCTTATATTGGTACAAAACCTTTCAGCCTAAGACTGTTACTGTTGAACATTATGAATCTTATATGATATATTATCTTATCTTATTTTTTTAATGTCGCATTCAACACATATATAGGTCATATACACGATGGCCAGCTCTTTCCACTATAGGTTTCCTGGAGACTTTTTCTATCACCAGTACTAGCTTACCCAACCACGAGGCCAACAACTCATGTTTCGGGTATGACCTGCGGCGATCAGTTTCAAACCCGCGATCTCCGGATTCGAAGTCAGACATGCTAACCACTACGCCACGGCCGCGGCTATATGATATATTTATCACAGAGTAGACTGACATATACTCATTGAAATGCAATGTATATATGTATGTATATGTAACTTTTAATATTCATGTATTTATTACTATAGTATCATATTGTATTGTTAAATTACATATGTCATGTTGTATTTTGCCAATACGTAAATAAATCTATCTATCTATCTATCTATCTATCTATTTTATATTATTTTCTATTATTATTTTAAGTACAATTAAGTTTAGATTTTAAAATATCATAATGTTTAATCCCCAAGCCATTGTTTGTGACATATGTTAGAAACCAAAGTCACTTATGTTAATAAAATTTATGTTTTTAATAGGGCTGCAACGATTCGATTCGATACATCGAAACTCGATTGCAAGGGTGCCGATTCGATTTCAATTTGGGACCCTCTAGTTTCAATTCAATACTGACTTTTAAGTGTCGACATAAGTTATAACGATAAAAGCAAAAGCGCGCCTAAAAGTCAAAGTATACGTTGACAGTGAAACTGGGTTTCACTTTGTTACATTTCTGTTAAATTTCTATTACGATTTTATGTAGCATGATTGGAAACTCTGTTCCAAGTATACATTCTACAGTATATGCCCCTATCCTCCGCCAATTGGGTCCGTGTGATTGAATTTTACCTGTTCTGACAAACTGGAAGATTTTAGGCTCCGCATGAGCAAGCCAAGTTTTGTCGTTAGTTTATTCAAATTTAAATAGTTTTGCATGCACAGTGTATGTTTAACTAATATGTACAATAGTAAACCAAGAACTGCATCTTTCTACAATTTATGATCGATGCTGTCTTTACTTTTTAAGTTGATATTACATTAATAATACATTTTCATTTACATTCGTACCCAATCCATTTCGTACTTGAATAAAGCAAATATAAAAAAATATCAGATTTTCGAGTTTCGTGTTATATAATTTTAGTAACACTTTTATTTAAAAAATATTATTTAGTTTTAAGCTCAAATATGTGTATAAATGCATATTTGTAGTAAATTGTATTTATAAAAGAATCGAATCGAAAAAAATCGAATCGAAAAAAAAGTATCGAATCGCATCGAATCGACTTTCCGGTGAATCGTTGCAGCACTAGTTTTTAACACCTTTTCAAACAATAATGTAACACTCCAGCTCTATACCGAACAGTACAGACTTTGTTTATTTTCTGGGGTTATGACCTAGTTTCGACTCTACTTGGAATTTTGGCTCTGTTACGAAATGACATGCAAGATTACTAGTTGAAATCATATTTATACATGTTAATTAATCAATTTAAGTCAGTTTTACCTTTTAGAAGTAGTGTTTAAGGCCTCATTTTACTTTACTTTCATTTCATACTGACTGTCACACTTTACGGCAGCCATGTTGGAAATTGCATGATGGGACGTGGTTGCTTGGCGACCGCTTAGAACTTTAGTTTACTTAAATGTCAACTGCTTGTATGAAGAAAACTTTTCTATGTCCCTCCAAAGAAACACGTTTAAAAGGCCGTTTGAGGTTACTACCAGTTTAATTAATCATTAAATGATCATTTAAGATCATTTTCATCACTGATAAAACCTATTTTCATTCAACTTTTTAACTTTCTTTAAAGGCACTATTTGGCGCTGACGACAATTTGTATGCCCTACTTGCACAACGTTTAATGTGAGCGTAACGTTATTTTTGTGAGCTCACAGCTCACACTGTTAGGTGTGAGCACCATTATTTCTGTGAATTCACATTCTCACATGGGTGACTGTGAGAATGTCTGTGAGTATAAATAGGCCAGAGAACCTTTGAGCAGGGTTCACATTCATTTTGGCTGCCTGGCTGACACGTTAAAATTTAAACTTAAGATCTTTTGAAATTTCCTTTTAAATGGTTAGGGTTTAGTACTTATTGATACTGTTACTTTTAGTAGGCTTTATTCACAAATATTAAGTAACGTTTTTTACATTTTATAAGATTTTAGTAAATTTAAAGGTACCATATCAGTAATTTTTCATGTATGGATAACTTCTGATCTCAGTCATTGATAACAGTTTAATAGTTTTTTTAACCGGAACAAAAGGGGATTATTTGTTAAATTAAGCTGTTTTACCTTTAGCACAAATTATTTCTTTGTAGCATAAAATTAAATTGTTGCTAGATCTATATTTTTTTCTGTATGTAATAAAAATCATAACATTCGAAACAAAAAGTTGTTTGTTGATTATCATAAGTTTTATTTTGTGAACCACCCAGTGAACCACCCAGTGAACCACGTGTAGTTCAACAGCCAGAGCGCTACAATACTATAATTTTGATTATGTCAATCAAGCTTTCTTAGTAAATGTTTGATAATTTCCTGACCGACATCTGTTGGCTTACTAGATTAAGTTGCTCTACTCTTTATTATGTTTTTATTATGCAGTTCATGTTTGAATCTTAGTATTTCTCAAAGCTGGCAGTTATTACTTAAGTATTGCTTATATTTTTGACTTCTTATTTTTATTGGCTTCAAGCCCTTACAACTTTTTCATTGGTCAATTATAATTGCCCCATCCCTTTACATACTTTCCTTATAAATACTTAGAAATATTATTAACAAATGAAGAATTTAATATAGGATTTTAGAATTAAGTACAGAATATAACTTCGTGTATGTTAAGAATATACTTTGTGTAAAAAAAATAGGAATAGACATTTGTTGTCAACTTAAGTAGAATTTATTGTTAAGAACTTTGTGAAAATTTGTCTTTTTGTGACATTGTTAGAATTTGTTGGACTTTGTGAATTAATACTTTAAAACGGAATAAATTAAATCATACTTTACTACAAGATCTTTGTGATCCATTAACTTTTATTTATATACATTAACTGGAAGCTGTGAGCCATCGAGAGTAATAGCGCTAAACAACAACAAACCTAGAGAATTGAGACTCACCAACATCAAATTAACGAAATCAACATACATATTACTAAGTTGCACCGGGTCGAGCTGCCTGCTAAAGAATAGGTAGCCGACCAAGGAGTTATATTATACATTAAGGTGTGACATATTGATAACTATTTCTTGGAATTAGTAGACACAATACACAGTTAAATTGCTACATAATCTCAAAACATTATGTCAAGTCTACTATTTTGAATCAGAAGGAGCTACTATATGTGCTGCGAACGTAAAAATACAACAATTCACATGTTAAAATTCTTATTTGATGATTTTTTCGCTTTTGATAACTAGTTCATTGGCTGCTGAATGTGATTCAGATTACAGTAGACAACCTTTTGGTGTCAACAAAGGAAGAAATGACCCTATGGAGTATTCAAATACTATTTGGATAAAAAGGAATGAAATCCTCAAACCTCATGACCATAAACTACATTTAGGCAATGTGTAAAATATTGTGCTATTTTTTCAGGCATTTTGTAAATTGCCTAGAAATTTAGTCATTTTACAAAATGCCTAAAATAGCTAGGCAATTTACAAAATGCCTAAGAATTTCAGGCATTTTACAAATTGCCACAATAAGTCGATTTCAAGAAGCCTTTCTTAGTTAAGAATGAATTTTGAGATGATATAAGCGACCCAAACTTAAACCAACACATTTACCATATAGTGTTAAATGTCCCATGTATATGTCCCAGTCTCTATTGTGTATGCAGTTAAGTTGTTGGGTTTGAAATCTCATGTTTTATTTGACTTACGCTCAAATCTTGACTGTTACTTAATTTTTTAACTTTTTTAGTAAATTCTTTTTCTATTTTCATCAATCAATTTTTCAACTTTTTTATGCATAATATTTATCTTACTTTTGTTTCCAAGATACTATCTAGGTAGAGTTTTAAGAATATTTTCCGAAATAACACCATTGTGCATACACAATGATTCTGTAAAAAATGATAAGTAAATATATGCAGGTGGACAGCAGGGTTTGGTTTAGGGGTGTCAAACAAAATCTCAAATGTATGTGATAACAGTACCCTTTGCAAAAATATTTGGTTCACAATCTGATTAAATGTGGGAAAATGTAGCAGTAACTGTTACTTTAGTGACACAATATCACTGCTTGAGTTGTAGCGTACGGGTGGGTCAGTGAATCATTGTCTGTTTGGTATAGTGTCGACAATTTCTATATTGAAGGGGTTTAAAATTGCTTATCTGTTTCACTGTATGCTTTCAATTGAATTTATCTGTCTTTCAAAAGGTTCAACATTTACTGATTGCATAAACAGTGGGCGCGTTGCCTAAAGATTTTCGCTACGTATCGCTATGAAAAAGCGCTTTATTGTAGTGATTCATCTTTTTTTTTTTGCTAGCTTTAGCTATATTATTTTCAATTGTTTTTATCTAACTCAGCTTAGAGCCTCACCCTCTAAAACAGCCTAGTCAGTTGAGCCCTGTAAATAGTTTGAACCATTAACAAAAATACAAGCTCCATATGAAGCATTTTATATATTTTAAAATTGGTAACAGGATGACTGTCTCATCCCCCATGTTAGGTCATAATTACAGTCTATGAAGACTCCTAACCTTACGTGGAAGAAGATCAATTATCGGACATCAATTTTTATTATGTAATATGTTTCTGTTGGGATGACTGTCTCCTCTAAAACCGTAACATAATGACAATATATGTACTGTTTGTTTTTTCTGTTTTAACCCTTATCATGCTATACGCGACCACAGGTCGCGATGATCTTATCGTTTTCCCACTGCTGAGCGCGACCTACAGTCGCGATACATATGTTTCTAAGTTACACCCTCTTATTATCCTCTTATTATGTTTAAAATAAATCGACATCTGTACAATATTTATTTTATCAAAGACCAAAATCTACTTAATATCAGTAATTTATTTGTTTACACTGTATTTCCGCAAGCTCCGAAAACGAAAGTACAAAAACCGACAGTAGACATTGAAATGTATATAAAATGCATTTTCACATATAATAGGTTTATTAGTAATTAATTTCCATAATAATGCTATTTATTGATGGCATTGACATGTTTTCAAGTTTTATAATTCAAAAGTGATACTGTGAACACGCGTGTATATAGATCTATGTTGTATATAAAAGATTGTTTATAATTCAATTCTTTGTTATGTAAATAAAATTGGAATACTGTGAACATTCAATACATACGGAAATAATGCGAACCATCTGTCAACGAATATGTAAGTTTAATATTCAGTTTAATATTTTAGTTACCCATTAAACATTTATGATATGCATGATTTTATTATGCTATTCACTTCCCGTTTTAAAATACATTCAATATGCATGAAATGATTTTAACAACCAGAGTATTGCAAATTTCAAATATTGCCATGTAGTTTCGTTTCTTTTGTGTCATATGGAAGACTTTAAATAGATAGTTAGATGACAAAAATCAATAAAAAATATATATTCATGTTCTGTAGTCTATGTACTTTTCAAAAAGTATAGGATATGTTAAGATCAATTCACAATAAAAGGTAATTTAAAGCAGATAAACACAGCACCTTTCACCAGGGCATCCTCTGATCAATATCAGCTCAATTAATTCAGCAGTGGGTGGGCTTATCAGTAGTAAGGTATATAGCATGATAAGGGTTAATATGTCTGTTTTTCATTCCTAAACCTGTTGACACGTGTGAAGTTTCAAGTAAATCCCTTCAGTAGCTTCAAAAATAAAAAGTTGTACCAAAAAACTTCACCAAAAAAATTGTAAGTATTAGAGGACCATAATCCAGTCAAAATTCATGCTAGAGTTATGCAATGTGGTATTTGATATCAATTAGTAACCCCGTAGACAAATGTGAAGTTTCAAGTGAATCCCTCCAGTAGTTGCAAAGATAAAATGTTACACCTAAAAACTTAACTATGCTAAAATAGAAAATTTAAGATTAATCTAGAAAAATGAGGAATGCGTTCGTGAAACCGGGCCCTGATATAGTCTTTTCAAGAATGTTTTAGGGTTTAAATCTTTGAGCCAAAAGATAATAAAAATAGTACAGTAAGTACCTGCACACCTTTTCACAAACACTCTTACCAAAAAAGTTATTGTAAGTAAAGTTCATAATTTTGCAGTTCAAAGTCAGAAGATTACCATATAAAGACACCATTGATTTGGCAAATATTAATAAAAGTAAATATAAAAGTCTTACCATGTTTTCTTCTCTGTAATCGTACTGGTCCAAGCAAACTGGTCTTCCAATTCCTTCCTTCAAGTCATATAGTGAATGGATTATATTCCTTCAAAATATTGTACACTACTTGAAATGACATCATATTGGTGACATCCTGAAAACATCAATTTTTTTAATAATAATTCTAATAGAATTATTCATCCTTCATCTGATTGCAAATTTTTTTTTTCTGTATTTAGAGTTTTGTTATTAGATATGTACATGATAATAACAATGACAAATGGGTCGGAACACAATTTCCATACTTAGTTATGGTCAATCTCTGTAAACAGATATCATGTAGAGCGTTGACGTACAGGATCTCTACTGTCTCCGTGGAAGGTCACGTCGAGATGAACTTTGTGTCAACCAATCAATGCGTAGCTTTCATCTAGACAAAAACACTATTATTCACATTTTGATTTCGTAATTTCTATTTTTAGACCAAGACGTAGACGATGTAAACAAGTTACGTATCATAACAAATTCATCATGAATATTATGATGAGAAAAGGTCATCTGAACGTGACCCGCGTTTGGAAAAGGCCAGATCTAAATCAGTGGGTATGCGAGCAGAAATTTTTAGATCGGGTTTACATCAGATTGAGTTATGGTCCTCCCATATTAATTCTTCAATAAGAATACTGGTATTCATAGGTAGTGATGTATACCGGTACCAGGTACCCATACCAGTATCTGTATTGTTTCGAAAGTTTCCGGTAAATACCGTTTTGTTTTTGTACCAGTACTTAAATCGGTACTTTGAACAATAAAGTGCAGATTCAGAATTAAAAATACGAATGCTTTAATCTCAGATCTTTTGAGTATTTATCTTATTGTTAAGTGATTTATCCGAGTACTTGGATATTTGCAATCCCGACCAGAAAATTGAGTACAAATATTCATCACATCCGAAATTGTCATATGGCAATCTATTTTTGGAAAATTTAAAAGAACATTTTCAGCTTAATTATCACTGAAAACAAGCTGCACTACTAAACTTTGATTTATGCAGTGACGAATTATCTTGTGTCAAAATTTTAATTGATAAACATTTAAACAAAAATGTTATCACTGAAAATGTCCATAACATGTCTGGTAAAAGAAATGTTTGGGGTACATGGATTCCCATGAAGTACAATGCAATTTAAGTTTCTGTAATGTTTCACTTATTTTTGTTATTACATGAATTCCTGTATGATTCTCGACTAAAAAGTGATTCGTGTGATTCGCTACACATGAGTTGTAGTTCGAATTGGATCGCCACTTGCTCAAAGATCCACAGCCCTAATCTATATTGATCATTGTTACAAATGACAGTTAATGTAATGTTGCAGGAAATTAGCATGCTTCTTATACCTCAAAATTATAATATAGACTAGTTGTCAACGATGTCGGTGTCTGAATGGTCTCGCAAAAATATTAACCATGTATGTCACATGATTATATTAAATAAACTTCCCAAATAAAATATGTAGTTCTGAAATATTGACTTTCAAATAGTAAATTAGGGACTTTAGTCAGTTATCTTTCCTTGATCAAATCTAAAGCAATCCAATTGGTAAGTAGGCCCTTACCGTTGGAATCCTTGGATTTTATCACTGAAGTCCTATGTAAGGATAACAAAATATTTCATCTTATATCTTGCTTGTTACTGAAGATATTAACAAAAGAGATGAACAATTAAGATACTTCTTTACCCTAAAAATATTTATTTTGATTTTCAAACAAATTAAATGATTTACAAAAAAGTTATTTAAGATTAATTTTGGCAAATTGACATTGAAAAGTAAGGGTAAAATCCGAGTAATCCAACTAATTGGACCTACCTACTTGAAGAGTAAACAAGGGAAAATAACTGCCTAAGGTCCCTATTCTACCTGTATCAGTTATATTGTTGTTATTTTGTCACAGCATGAGTGCACTGTAACTTCTACATTGCGTTTTCGATTTATAGACTGGCTCATATTTCTCAATAAGAAAGTTCTTACCGACAAGCATCTATGTTTATTTGTTTAAAAAATACATAATTGGATACACTCCGATATATTTTGTTTGTAAACAAACACCATAACACTAAATACAGTCTACTGGTCTACAGAAATACTAGTACTTATTTAATTGCAACACAATATTTTATTGAGATTATTTTGGTATGAAAAAATTCAGTACAAATGTCACATGTGGGGTGATTTTTTAAATCTAGCTCTTACATATTCATAAGTATTTTTTCTACTTAACAGAGCGATAACATGATATATTTCAGAGCTTGCATTAAAATATTTTGGGTACAAAATATACCCAGTGAAAATGTGTTTTCACCAGCTGGTACCAGTAACACAATTATTACACAATGAAAGAGTACATTGAGAAAGCTGATATGCCAATATTCTTACAAAAAAATACTGATAAAAAACTTACATTGATATACAAGTATTATTAGTTATTTTTTTGCTATTTTTTGTTATTTGCATTTAAACATTGCAATTGGTACTATTGTTACATATTGGCATTAGTATCGTTTAAAATACTGTATTGTTTCCTTGGTACCCGTATCGTTTCATCTCTAATGGTATCCATCATAAGGTATACTTCATAATTATACAGTACCCACCAAAAGTTTGGAGACAGTTTCACTCTGCAAACCTACTGAATAGCTTTTATCAAAATATTGATATATGTTTATTTTGAAATGCTTTTTAGTTTTGCTTTGTTTTTGGGTATCAACATATAATTGTAACTGAGACTACAAAAATAGCATAAAAGCTGTGTTATGCAAAATAATCACAATAAACATGGTTTTGGAGGCTTTAGAATATCAGATGCTAAATCTTATAGATGAGCTGCATTCATGAAATTTGTTTTAATGCTATCACAAACTATACTATACATAATTATATTAAAAATAATGATTCTACAAAAAATATCATCAAAATTTAATAATTGCAGTAAATTTCTTTTGTTTCCAAACTTTAGGCAGGTATTGTATTTCATACAGCTAAGGTATACAGACTATGTCTTGTAAATACTAGCGGGTAAGTTTGAAGCCATCACAAGTAAGTTGAAGTAAAATAAATTGTTCATTTTGATTTATTTATTGGTAAGTGTGATTACTAATTTCTGCAGAGTTTGGACATATGAAATATTTCATACGACCATTATCTCTCCTACCACTGATTCTAAATCATGTAGGGCAATTGTCAGTATCTGATGGAAGTATTCATCTAGTAAAAGGTTTACAGCTTAGGCTTTCCAGGAATGTATAGTCCAACTTAATTAACTTGAGCTTGAACTACCTAATTATAATAATTACAGGCTTCACTTACATTAAATCGTGAGTCTCCATATGTGTGTATAAGATTATACACATGTTAATAACAACCTATGTGAATATAAATCAATTTTGCAAACATGGCATGTTATTGTACTTTAAATTTTGGACTTGTTTATGGGGAACACGTATGTCCTCAATGTTGTGACACTGTTTTAAAGTATTCATTCATATGAAAACAAGATAAGTTGTTCAGATAAGTGTATTTTGCTGAAAGCTTCCCAAAAAGCATGATTAACATACAAAGACTAAAATAGGCTATAAACTGAGTTTAATATATTCTTGAATAAAGGTCAAGCTCAGGTTAATTCTGTCAGACTATAAGTTATTGACCATTGTAAAGTGACCTATACAATGTGTTGCTACCCTGTTTTACCCAACCAAAAATGAGCAAAAGGAACAACAGCATATAGACAAGTTAAATAAAGAAATATAATTTGATACACTTACCAGAAATTAGTTTACACATTGAACTATTTGCACAAACACCCTATAAGGTGACTATCATGTTGCTTCAAGTATTGAACTCATTGAGGGTTGGCAACATCAGGATCCTAGAAATGAATGATCTGAAATCAACAACAAAGTTATTGGGATATTAGTTATGAATATTGATTTTCCATTAGCATAGGGGAAGACGTCTGCTTCTAGATCAAAGGTAAGTCAGAACTCATTATAAGAAAAAGAACACACTTAAGAGCTTGATATTTGAGTCACCTTAAGTTAAGGTGCAAACAAAAAAATCTGAGCAAACAATAAAATCAGTGATTAGTTATTTTTTGTTCAATTATGGCCAATAAACAAGTTTTGTGCCTTAATACTATATATGTTCAGTGTTCATTTAATCCTTCAGAACGTCTGAAATTGGTACAGTACATCATAAAGTCTTTGATGGCATATATACAGTATCCACCAAAAGTTTGGAGACATTTTTTACTTAAAAGGCTTACTGAATAGCTTTTATCTAAAGTTTGATAACTTTTTCCTCAGAAAGGCTCTTTAGTTTTGCTTTATATTTTGGTTTCCTTATGATAATAATTGAGACTTCAAAGGTAGCATAAAATCTAGGGCAGTTGCGAATAACCAAGTACTCGATATTCGCTATTCGGACTAGAAAATCGAGTACAAATGTTCGGCACTTTCGAAATCTCTGACATGATTTTCCATGTAATAAAAGCTTCTTTAGTTCTTCACTTATTTTTGTTAAATTCATAAGTATATTTGTGTGTGTATATACATATGAATTTAACAAGAATCACTCGTTAATAAAAAAAACATACAGGAATTTATATATACAACACACACATATATATATATATTATATATATATATAGTTGTATATATGAATTCTTGTATGCTTTTTTATTAATGAGTGATTCTTGGTATGATTCAAGAATCGCTACACATAGATCATGGTTTGGATTGGATCGCCACTTGCTCAACGATCCACAGCCCTAATAAAAGCTATGCTATAGAAAATAATTACAGAAAACATGGTTTTGGAGGCTTAAGGAGGTCAAATGCTAAATTTTAATAATGTGTTGCATTCATAGTTTGTTTTCATTTTATCACAAACAATATTTAAATATATTAAAAACAATTATTTTATAAAGATAATAATCCAAATTCAAGAATAGTAGCAAAATTATTTTTGCCTCCTAACTTTTGATGGGTACTGGGCGATGGTTTCAATGTACAAATAAGTAAAAAGAAATTCAATAAGAAGGTAGACAAACCAATGGCTTAGTGAAACATAGAACTAACTCTTGTATCAAAACTTTTTAAGTGACCTAAAATGTAAAATTAAACCAGATATGTCTTTTTCAGATAGACCAATATTCCAATAAATCCCTTTCATCTTTACAATTTCAAATCTATTTAAACTATTTTTACTTTTGCATAAAGATTAATTCATAAAACAAAATGCGTAGAAACATCAATGCATTAGGACAAATTAAAAAAAAACATGCACTTAGCTGTAACACTTACGTCACTTGTTTACAACCAAAGAGCAAACATTATCACATCATCAGTTATTCACATCATCAGAAAAATTCTGAAATACAGAGGAGACATATACAAACAATAATAAAGCATTCAATTGTGAAACAGTACATACTAATTCAGAATAGAGAAAGTATAAAAGATCAAAGCAGTGATTTAATATCACAGATGTTCAAGGGAGCTAATACTGTAAGGTTACTGTATTGTACCATATATTTTACAGTGAGTTATCTCCCTGCAGCATTTCCTGAGAAGAACCAGTACTGGAATGGCATCAGGGACCACAATGGAAATAAGGGCTTGCCCTTTTTTTGTGTTATCCCTGGTGTTGGTGTGCAAGACATAGTTACTACATCATGATGTCTGTGATATTTGTGTTTGTATGTTTTTACTATGTGTATACAAAGCCAAATAAATATTATTATTATCCTCAGTATGCAAATGCCAAACTTCGCAAATCAATTTAAAATTAACTGCTATTTTCTTGCCTTGTACAGGATCACAGTAGAAATTCTTGAGTATCACTGGTAATATATAACATCTAGATGTCAAACACTAGGTCACCATTATAAGACACTTATATAATCAATCTCACTTTATCTTCATCAAAAACTGGAAAAGGTGATTACTAATAGATGTATGCAGTCATAGAATTTAGCCAGTGGACATTGGACTGAGTCCAACAAAATCACCCTAGGTCCAGTGACTTTTACAATGTGAGTGGTTCCAATGGTCCACCAACTCTGTGATGTCACCATTTACCTAATTCATTAGAAATAATAAAGTTAACAAGAAATGTCACCATATGAATAAAAAGCAGTATACGTAATTGTTTAAAAAAAACTGTTTTACTAAAGATATTTTTTTCTGCATGTACATGACTTCATGTGTTTTGTTTTCAATTTCAGAACAAATTATACTGATATATCAGTCTTTTTATGATGCTATTTTCAGAATTAAGGCAGCACCATTCATTTGATTTTTCAAAAGTGAAAAGGTAAGCAAGCACATGTGTCCTGGTTAGGTGAGTTTGCTGCTATACTTAAATTAACAACTGAACACGCATTTAAGATTGCATTGTATGCATACTAATAGTAAACGTTGTAATTTACTTGAAAAAGGAAACTATTATCAATAATGAACAAGTAATCAAAACAATATAATACATGTACTCACATAAGACTAAGACTGTCTTGCGTGTAAACCAGTACAGAAACTAGCAATAGTTTTATCAACCATTTATTTTGGATATACATGTATTTATAGCAGATCAATGAACTTATCTTGGTTAAAATGTTTCAAATCTGAAAAAAAATCTTTGAATTACTTATCAACAATTTCTTTCAAATTCAATGATCTTTTGTCAGGACTAAACATTAATTTTTAAAGTAGGTTGCCCATTTGGACAACCAGCTATATGTTTTACTTGCCAAAATCAAATACATTGTAAATGTATTTTCTAGTAGGTTTTCAGGGGTAATCAAACAATTTTATTTTTAAAACTTTTTTACATAAAATCACCCCAAGAGGCAATCTCAGTAAACAGATATCCTATACACTGCCGTCATTGGTAAAACAATTGATTTTTGTGAGGGGAGAATTTGGTATCGGGCTTTATTCAGATTGCACCAAGAGACTACTTTGGCTCATATAGATGATTTGGCATGTACACTGCCCTCCAAAAGTTCCTTCACACATTTACAATTACATTTACTCAATATTGTAAAAGCAGTTATTGTTTTTTTTAATTTTGCCAAAATATTTAACCAATATATTTTCTTATGGATTGTATCGATAAGAAAGGAGACAATATGACTACATTTGAATATACGTTACAATACGATACAGGTAGCTATTGTAAATTTACAAGCACTCACATTCCCTTATTTATGATCATGGGTTGTCTAAGGGTTGAGTTGTCTCTAACTATGGGTTACGTTGTTCGAACTCAGGGTTGAGACAACCACGGATTGGGTTGTCCACCGGTTAAGTAGTATCGATCCCATGTTACAAACAGACACAGGGATCATAATTCTTGAGTAAAAAAAGCAACCCTGTGAATACTGAAAATACAGGGACTTCCCATGGTTATGAATGTCATACCGTGAGTCATACCGTGATATATCGTACTGGGTTATGATACGCATACCATAGACTGATATGTCAATATTGAATCGATATATATGGCCATACCATCTCATCCCTTATGTTTATGAAGCATGTCAACATTTTTGCCTCTATAGGGTCTTAATTAGAAAGAATTGTTATGGTATGGATGTGAAGTTAGCAGCAACAGCAGTAGGTATAATCTTACTCTAGTAATGCAAGCAGTAAGATGAAAACTACAGCAATATGATCAATCTTACTGTTACTGAGTTTTTGTCCTATAGACTGTAGACAGTTTTCCAAATCGTCTTGTGTCTACGGAGATTGGTTTCTCCCATATAGTAATATCTTCAATCTGAAATAGATAAAATCAGAGAAGAGAAATTGGAAAGAACTGTTTCTTGTTAAGTTAATAATAAAATGATTGCATACCTACTGAATACAATTTTAGGGAGATAAAACTAGAAACATACATATTTTTGTGCCATAAGTTCGTGACATGAATTTTGATGATATAACATACACAAGACAACAAAAATGCATTTACAATTGAGCACTTTGGCCTTGGAGTGCATATCATGGACAAGAATTTTACTTTATGACATTTTTACTGTATACATTTTAATTTCTAGTAAAATTGTATATATACTATGCCGAAATTAATGTATCTATCTTTTTTTACTAGATTTTAACGCTGTGTCAACACAATTTTAGGTCATTTCGCGGCGTCCAGCGCACCTAACCTAGCTTTCCTGGACCATTGTCTATAACCAGTACTCACCTACCCTTCCACAAGGCCGGAAACTTCTCCTTATTATCTAATCAATGGAGGAAAATCGATATTATTGTCAAATTTTCACGGTAGGGTATAACCTCCCCAGTGGTGTTCAAACCCGCACCCCTCGGGCACGAGATTCCAAATTCTGGCGCGCTACCAACTGCGCTATCGACCCGTGTTAATCTATCTATCTAAGATGTTCTACTAATTGACTTAACGGAGTGGGTCAGTAAATACATCACATGTAGATTTTGTTTGTTATACTGGTATGTTTTTGTACAAGTTAATGATTTTGTTGTGCCTGCAATTATTATAAAGAGTATTTTTCTAAGTGTGTATACATGTGTTTTTGCTTTGTAAGTCAAGTAGGATAGTATGCTTGTCATAACAGTTTTTCATGATGTAGGGTTAGGTAGGGCATGACTTGGTACATGTAGTGTGTGTAAGCAAAAAAGCTATTTGGTATGGTTGAAGGAAAAATTGTTGTATGTGTTCATAATAAGTAATTTGTACACCAGTCACACATATTTCAGTGAAGGGGGACATATACTTCCATGTAAAGATATTTGTTTCCCTAAGATTAAGAAAAAGTTTGTATTAATCACAATGAATGAAATCTGGCATATATTCATTAGGCAAAGAAACAAAGACATTTAATGGGTAAGGTAAAATGTGAATAATGTATAGTAAACCAGATGGCGTAAACCAGGAGTTTGGGTTAATTTTCAATACAATTATCAAGATAAAAAAGAGAATTCCAAAGAAACATAAACACTTTGTGGACAAATGAACTGATTTGTTGCTAGCTTTGTTGGTTGTGCCGCCTTCATGCTGAATTAGAACATTTGATAAGAGATCCATGTTGGCTCTTCATGGCTCACATCAGTTTAAACAATAGATTAGGTTACTGATGTTATAACAAAAACTGCTGACCTTGCATTTTGAAGGGAATAGGTACTGAAGAAAATGGACAAATTTTAAACCCTAAAAGTAATCGCCCATAAAAACCTTTGAATTTTATATTGATATAATTTTCAAAATAAAATTGAATCAAAATAAACCTATAAAATATAAATCCAATGATACATAAATTGATTCTATCTTAATGAATAAATATAGAATGCATTGAAATAATATTCCAGGAAATATTATCAATCAATTCAAATATACAAGACATAAGTAGTAGTGAATGTGCTGATTGCCAATTCTTAATGAATTTCACATTGATTTTAAACTATTTATTTATTGGAGTTAACGCCGTATCAACACAATTAAGGTCATTTCACAGCGTCCAACGCACCTAACCTAGCTTTCCTGGACCATTGTCTATAACCAGTACTCACCTACCCTTCCACAAGGCCGGAAACTTCTCCATATTGTCTAATCAATGGAGGAAAATCGACATTATTGTCAAATTTTCATGGTAGGGTATAACCTCCTCGGGTGGGATTCGAACCTGCACCCCCTCAGGCACGAGTATCCAAATTCTGATGCGCTACCAACTGCGCTATCGACCCAGGTTTTTAAACTATTGACAAATTTTAATGAAAAAAAATCCTACGTATTATGAGTTTTTAAAACATAAAAAATAGTAACTACACTTAAATGTAACTAAAAATAAAAAAGAATTATACTTGTAAAGACTAAATATATAACTTGCTTTTTCCAACAATAAAAATAAGTAGAATTCATGTGTGATTAAAACAATGATTAAACATTAAAGAACTTTAAAGAATGCTCAAAACAAAAACAAAATGACTGTGTAAGTGATTGACAGGACATGTCAACCTACTGTACAGTATCTAAATGTACTGTTCAGTAACGAGTACTGTCTTAGTCATTGACTGGCTGTGACCAGAACAATGACAGGTGTTTTCCTCGCCGCAATGTGTCAACTTGTCCGTGCAATGTCGTTCACTCACAAATCTGTCCATTACAGAAAACATTAGTTTATTAAATTACAATATCATCATTTATCATAAAACAGTAAATACACTGAAATGTAGTATAAAAAATAACTTTACTGTACAAAAAATAACCTACATCATTTGAAAGAATTAACTTACCAGAAAAAAATCTTACATTGAAAAATAACCTACTAGCAAAAATAAAGTAAAATAAATGACAAATTCAAAGTAAAAAAAAAGGAGAAAAAACATGCAAACACATCATGAACTCTGTTTATATCAACTGGAGAGGTAAGACTCCGTAACCAAGTCATATCAACCATCTCCATTTGAGCAGTGTCTAGTGTCTGTCGCATGATAAACCTTAAATTATAAAAAAACCTACATCAACTAGAAAAAAATAACCTTCAGCAAAAATTTAAGATTAAAAAAATAATCAACTAGCAAAAATAATGATAAGAAAAGAAAATTACCAAAAAAAATAACCTACAGCAAACATTTAAGATTAAAAAAATAACCTACTAGCAAAATTGATGATGATAAAAGATGAGAAAAAAACCAAAGGAAAAGTAAAAATAGAAAAAAGACATGCAAACACATCACCGACTCCGTTAACATCAATTGGAGAGGTAAGACTCCGTGACCAAGTCATATCGACCAATCTCCATTTGACCAGAGCCTAGTGACTATCGCATGTAACACCTTAAATTGTAAAAAATAACCTACATCAACTGTAAAAAAAACCTACAGCAAAAATTTAAGATTGAAAAAATAACTACTAGCAAAACTAATGATGGAAAAATAACCTACAAGCAAATTAATAGATAAAATGAAAAGAAAAATACAAAATTAAGTAAAAATAGAAAAAAAAAACATGCAAATACATCACAGACTCTGTTAACATCAATTGGAGAGGTAAGACTCCGTGACCAAGTCATATCGACCAATCTCCATTTGACCAGTGCCTAGTGACTATCGCATGTAAAACCTTAAATTGTAAAAAAAACCTACATCAACTGTAAAAAACCTACAGCAAAAATATAAGATTGAAGAAATAACCTACTAGCAAAATTATTATTGAAAAAATAACTGAAAAAATAACCTAATAGCAAAATTATTGATGGAAAAATAACCTACAAGCAAAATAATTGATAAAAAAGAAAAGAAAAATACAAAATTAAGTAAACACAGAAAAAAAACATGCAAATACATCACAGACTCTGTTAACATCAATTGGAGAGGTAAGACTCCGTGACCAAGTCATATCGACCAATCTCCATTTGACCAGTGCCTAGTGACTATCGCATGTAAAACCTTAAATTGTAAAAAATAACCTACATCAACTGTAAAAAAAACCTACAGCAAAAATTAAAGATTGAAAAAATAACATACTAGCAAAACTAATGATGGAAAAATAACCTACAAGCAAATTAATAGATAAAATGAAAAGAAAAATACAAAATTAAGTAAAAATAGAAAAAAAAACATGCAAATACATCACAGACTCTGTTAACATCAATTGGAGAGGTAAGACTCCGTGACCAAGTCATATCGACCAATCTCCATTTGACCAGTGCCTAGTGACTATCGCATGTAAAACCTTAAATTGTAAAAAAAACCTACATCAACTGTAAAAAACCTACAGCAAAAATATAAGATTGAAGAAATAACCTACTAGCAAAATTATTATTGAAAAAATAACTGAAAAAATAACCTAATAGCAAAATTATTGATGGAAAAATAACCTACAAGCAAAATAATTGATAAAAAAGAAAAGAAAAATACAAAATTAAGTAAACACAGAAAAAAAACATGCAAATACATCACAGACTCTGTTAACATCAATTGGAGAGGTAAGACTCCGTGACCAAGTCATATCGACCAATCTCCATTTGACCAGTGCCTAGTGACTATCGCATGTAAAACCTTAAATTGTAAAAAATAACCTACATCAACTGTAAAAAAAACCTACAGCAAAAATTAAAGATTGAAAAAATAACATACTAGCAAAACTAATGATGGAAAAATAACCTACAAGCAAATTAATAGATAAAATGAAAGAAAAATACAAAATTATGTAAAAATAGAAAAAAAAACCATGCAAATACATCACAGACTCTGTTAACATCAATTGGAGAGGTAAGACTCCGTGATCAAGTCATATCGACCAATCTCCATTTGACCAGTGCCTAGTGACTATCGCATGTAAAACCTTAAATTGTAAAAAAATAACCTACATCAACTGTAAAAAACCTACAGCAAAAATTTAAGATTGAAGAAATAAACTACTAGCAAAATTATTATTGAAAAAATAACTGAAAAAATAACCTAATAGCAAAATTATTGATGGAAAAATAACCTACTAACAAAATTATTGATGAAAAATAACCTACAAGCAAAATAATTGATAAAAAAGAAAAGAAAAATACAAAATTAAGTAAACACAGAAAAAAAACATGCAAATACATCACAGACTCTGTTAACATCAATTGGAGAGGTAAGACTCCGTGACCAAGTCATATCGACCAATCTCCATTTGACCAGTGCCTAGTGACTATCACATGTAAAACCTTAAATTGTAAAAAATAACCTACATCAACTGTAAAAAACCTACAGCAAAAATTTAAGATTGAAAAAATAACATACTAGCAAAACTAATGATGGAAAAATAACCTACAAGCAAATTAATAGATAAAATGAAAAGAAAAATACAAAATTAAGTAAAAATAGAAAAAAAAACATGCAAATACATCACAGACTCTGTTAACATCAATTGGAGAGGTAAGACTCCGTGACCAAGTCATATCGACCAATCTCCATTTGACCAGTGCCTAGTGACTATCGCATGTTAAACATTAAATTGTAAAAAATAACCTACATCAACTGTAAAAAAAACCTACAGCAAAAATTTAAGATTGAAAAAATAACATACTAGCAAAACTAATGATGGAAAAATAACCTACAAGCAAATTAATAGATAAAATGAAAAGAAAAATACAAAATTAAGTAAAAATAGAAAAAAAAAACATGCAAATACATCACAGACTCTGTTAACATCAATTGGAGAGGTAAGACTCCGTGACCAAGTCATATCAACCAATCTCCATTTGACCAGTGCCTAGTGACTATCGCATGTAAAACCTTAAATTGTAAAAAGAAAAACCTACATCAACTGTAAAAAAACCTACAGCAAAAATATAAGATTGAAGAAATAACCTACTAGCAAAATTATTATTGAAAAAATAACTGAAAAAATAACCTTAAAGCAAAATTATTGATGGAAAAATAACCTACTAACAAAATTATTGATGAAAAATAACCTACAAGCAAAATAATTGATAAAAAAGAAAAGAAAAATACAAAATTAAGTAAACACAGAAAAAAAACCATGCAAATACATCACAGACTCTGTTAACATCAATTGGAGAGGTAAGACTCCGTGACCAAGTCATATCGACCAATCTCCATTTGACCAGTGCCTAGTGACTATAACATGTAAAACCTTAAATTGTAAAAAGAAAAACCTACATCAACTGTAAAAAAACCTACAGCAAAAATATAAGATTGAAGAAATAACCTACAAGCAAAATTATTATTGAAAAAATAACTGAAAAAATAACCTAAAAGCAAAATTATTGATGGAAAAATAACCTACTAACAAAATTATTGATGAAAAATAACCTACAAGCAAAATAATTGATAAAAAAGAAAAGAAAAATACAAAATTAAGTAAACACAGAAAAAAAAACCATGCAAATACATCACAGACTCTGTTAACATCAATTGGAGAGGTAAGACTCCGTGACCAAGTCATATCGACCAATCTCCATTTGACCAGTGCCTAGTGACTATCACATGTAAAACCTTAAATTGTAAAAAATAACCTACATCAACTGTAAAAAACCTACAGCAAAAATTTAAGATTGAAAAAATAACATACTAGCAAAACTAATGATGGAAAAATAACCTACAAGCAAATTAATAGATAAAATGAAAAGAAAAATACAAAATTAAGTAAAAATAGAAAAAAAAACATGCAAATACATCACAGACTCTGTTAACATCAATTGGAGAGGTAAGACTCCGTGACCAAGTCATATCGACCAATCTCCATTTGACCAGTGCCTAGTGACTATCGCATGTTAAACATTAAATTGTAAAAAATAACCTACATCAACTGTAAAAAAAACCTACAGCAAAAATTTAAGATTGAAAAAATAACATACTAGCAAAACTAATGATGGAAAAATAACCTACAAGCAAATTAATAGATAAAATGAAAAGAAAAATACAAAATTAAGTAAAAATAGAAAAAAAAACATGCAAATACATCACAGACTCTGTTAACATCAATTGGAGAGGTAAGACTCCGTGACCAAGTCATATCGACCAATCTCCATTTGACCAGTGCCTAGTGACTATCGCATGTTAAACATTAAATTGTAAAAAATAACCTACATCAACTGTAAAAAAAACCTACAGCAAAAATTTAAGATTGAAAAAATAACATACTAGCAAAACTAATGATGGAAAAATAACCTACAAGCAAATTAATAGATAAAATGAAAAGAAAAATACAAAATTAAGTAAAAATAGAAAAAAAAACATGCAAATACATCACAGACTCTGTTAACATCAATTGGAGAGGTAAGACTCCGTGACCAAGTCATATCAACCAATCTCCATTTGACCAGTGCCTAGTGACTATCGCATGTAAAACCTTAAATTGTAAAAAGAAAAACCTACATCAACTGTAAAAAAACCTACAGCAAAAATATAAGATTGAAGAAATAACCTACTAGCAAAATTATTATTGAAAAAATAACTGAAAAAATAACCTTAAAGCAAAATTATTGATGGAAAAATAACCTACTAACAAAATTATTGATGAAAAATAACCTACAAGCAAAATAATTGATAAAAAAGAAAAGAAAAATACAAAATTAAGTAAACACAGAAAAAAAACCATGCAAATACATCACAGACTCTGTTAACATCAATTGGAGAGGTAAGACTCCGTGACCAAGTCATATCGACCAATCTCCATTTGACCAGTGCCTAGTGACTATCGCATGTTAAACCTTAAATTGTAAAAAAACCTACATCAACTAGAAAAAAATAACCTACAGCAAAAATTTAAGATTAAAAAAATAATCTACTAGCAAAATTAATGATGAAACAAGAAAAGAAAATTAACAAAAAAAGTAACCTACAGCAAAAATTTAGGATTAAAAAAATTATCTTCTAGCAAATTTAATGATGAAAAAAGAAAAGAAAATTAACAAACAAAATAACCTACAGCAAAAATTTAAGATTAAAAAAATAATCTACTAGCAAAATTAATGATGAAAAAAAATTATATTAACAAAGGAAAAGTAAAAATAGAAAAAAAAAGACATGCAAACACATCACTGACTCTGTTAACATCAATTGGAGAGGTAAGACTCAGTGAGTCATATCGACCAATCTCCATTTGACCAGTGCCTAGTATCTATCGCATGTAAAACCTTAAATTGTCAAAAAAACCTACATCAACTGCAAAAAATAACCTACAAGCAAAATTCTAAGATTGGTAAAAAAAACCTACTAGCAAAAAAAAACAAAAATGACACAATCAAAGTAAAAAAAACACACAAAAAAAGCTATGCTAGCACATCATGAACTCTGTTTATATCAATTGGAGAGGTAAGACTCTGTGACCAAGTCATATCGACCATCTCCATTTGACCAGTGTCTAGTGTCTGTGGCATGATAAACCTTAAAATAAATTGGTAAAATAAACCTACTAGCAAAACAAGAGCACCGCTAGGCAGAGCATTATATGCCCGAAAGTGTTGTTTTTTAAGTTTGAATATTGTAAACCAAATGGAACTTAAGTAATGCTTCCGAAACTGTTTTCAGTTTTAAAGTAATAGTGACCTTGACCTTTGACCTTGTGACCCCAAAATCAATAGGGGTCTTTTACCCGATATGGACAACCCTCCCATGAAGTATGAATACTGTGGGCCAAATGAAACTTAAGTTATGCTCCAGAAACTGTTTTCAGTTTTAAGGTAATAGTGACCTTGACCTTTGACCTTGTGACCCCTAAATCAATAGGGTTCTTCTACCCGATATGGACAATCATCATATGAGGTTTAAATATTGTGGGCCAAATGAAACTTAAGTTATGCTCCGGAAACTGCTTTCAGTTTTAAGGTAATAGTGACCTTGACCTTTGACCTTGTGACCCCAAAATCAATAGGGGTCTTCTACCCGATATGGACAATCATCATATGAAGTTTAAATATTGTGGGTCAAATGAAACTTAAGTTATGCTCCGGAAACTGCTTTCAGTTTTAAGGTAATAGTGACCTTGACCTTTGACCTTGTGACCCTAAAATCAATAGGGGTCTTCTACCCAATATGGACAATCATCATATGATGTTTAAATATTGTGGGCTAAATGGAACTTAAGTTATGCTCCGGAAACTGTTTTCAGTTTTAAGGTAATAGTGACCTTGACCTTTGACCTTGTGACCCTAAAATCGATAGGGGTCTTCTACCCGATATGGACAATCATTGTATGAAGTTTGAATATTGTGGGCCAAATGGAACTTAAGTTAAGCTCCGGAAACCAAATTGCTAACAGACGGA
The DNA here is from genome assembly GCA_025267735.1 of Mactra quadrangularis. Classification (NCBI taxonomy): domain Eukaryota; kingdom Metazoa; phylum Mollusca; class Bivalvia; order Venerida; family Mactridae; genus Mactra; species Mactra quadrangularis. The sequence continues at coordinate 33,044,258 of CM046294.1, read as the reverse complement.
CGAACAGACAGGCGCCAGGGGGTATAACATAATATACCCGAAATTCTTTCGGGCATATAAAAAATGTAAAAAAAGAAAACAAAAATGACAAAATCAAAGTAAAAAAAAACAGAAAAAACTTTGCTAACACATCATGAACTCTGTTTATATCAACTGGAGAGGTAAGACTCCATGACCAAGTCATATCGACCAATCTCCATTTGACCAGTGTCTAGTTTCTGTGGCATGATAAACCTTAGATTGTAAAAAAACTACATCAAATGCAAAAAATAACCAACAAGCAAAATTCTAAGATTGGTAAAATAAACCTACTAGCAAAAAAAAATGTAAAAAAAGGAAACAAAAATGACAAAATCAAAGTAAAAAAATGGAGAAAAAAAAATGCAAACACATCATGAACTCCACATAGTATCTAGTGTTTATGGCATGATAAACCTTAAATTGTAAAAATAACCTACATCAACGGCAAAAAATTACCTACTAGCAAAACCCGGGTCGATAGCACAGTTGGTAGCGCGCCGGGATTTAGATACTCGTGCCCGAGGGGGTGCGGGTTCGAATCCCACCCGGGGAGGTTATACCCTTCCATGAAAATTTGACAATAATGTCGATTTTTCTCCATTGATTAGATAATATGGAGAAGTTTCCGGCCTTGTGGAAGGGTAGGTGAGTACTGGTTATAGACAATGGTCCAGGAAAGCTAGGTTAGGTGCGCTGGACGCCGTGAAATGACCTAAATTGTGTTGATACGGCGTTAACTCCAATAAATAAAATAAAATAAACCTACTAGCAAATGTTATTAGAAATATTACAAAAATAGAATGGTAAAATATACATGTAAAATTCAAAAATTGTGCAGGCACATCACATACTCCTTATCAATACTGAAAAATAAAGCGACCACACCATTATTATTATCTCTGTTTGAACATTTTCGATTGTCAATAACAACTTTGAAATGGAATATAAACAATAATTAAAAATAGTTTCATACAATAAATTAGATGTTGTAAAAACGTTTTGGGCTGAGAATGCAAAATGATAAAAACAGTTTTGCTGTGTTTGCTTTTTTAATGCTTACAGAGTTATCATGTGTCATACAGCAACAAAGAAAAAAATATCAAAACAGTAATGCTATGTTCGCTTAATAAAAGCTTACGGAGTTATTATCTGTCATACAGCTACAAAGAAAGAACTAATCAAAACAGTTATGCTATGTTTGCTTTATAAAATGCTTATGGAGTTGTTATGTGTCATACAGTGACAAAGAAAGAAATGATCAAAACAGCCATGCTATGTTTGCTGCATAAAATATTTTCAGAATTATTATGTGTCATACAGCGACAAAGAAAGTATAACGCTCAAAACAGTAATGCTATGTTTACTCTATTAAAATGCTTACGGAGTTGTCATGTGTCATTCAGCCACAAAGAGAGTTTTTTTTGTGTCCTACAGTGACAAAGAAAGAAAATATAAAAATAGTTATGCTATATGTTTGCTGTATAAAATGCTTACAGAGTTTTTATGTGTCATACAGCGAGAGAAATGATCAAAACAGTTATGCTATGTTTGCTTTATAAAATGCTTATGGAGTTATTATGTGTCATACAGCGACAAAGAAAGAAATGATCAAAACAGTTATGATATGTTTGCTTTATAAAATGCTTATGGAGTTATTATGTGTCATACAGCGACAAAGAAAGAAATGATCAAAACAGTTATGCTATGTTTGCTTTATAAAATGCTTATGGGGTTATGATGTGTCATACAGTGACAAAGAAAGAAATGATCAAAACAGTTATACTAGGTTTGCTGTATAAAATGCTTACAGAGTTTTTATGTGTCATACAGTGACAAAGAAAGAAATGATCAAAACAGTAATGCTTTGTTTGCTGTATAAAATATTTTCAGAATTATTATGTGTCATACAGCAACAAAGAAAGTACAACCATCAAAATAGTGATGCTATGTTTACTTTATTAAAATGCTTACTGAGTTTTTATGTGTCATACAGAGACAAAAAAAGAAATGATCAAAACAGTTATACTATGTTTGCTGTATAGAATGCTTACAGAGTTTTTATGTGTCATAAAGCGACAAAGAAAGAAATTATCAAAATAGTTATGCTATGTTTGCTGGTGAATTCCAGTACAAAGTTTAACTGAACCATCAGCCTTATATATCTGAATCATGAAAATAAGGCTTAAATATCAACACTTCCTCACTTTGCTTTACAATCAAGCTTTTTAAGAGATATGATATAATTGTTTGAACAAGAAATATAATTTGAAAATCAGGTTAAAGCCGAATTTTTCTGCAGATGTGGAAAATTTACATCAAGTTAACTGTTAATACAAAAGAAAGTCATATTTAATAAATTGCATATAAAAAGGTATACCAAGGGCAATAATTCATCATGAAGTAAGAGTGTTTTAAATCCACAAAATATTTTAAATGAGACAAACTAAACTATTAATGCAAAAATACAAAGGGAAATAATCCATAATTTAGTCTTTCTAATTCGGTTTAACACATGATATGTAATCATTGTATGAAAATTCATCAAGATCTGACCCTAAATGGCAGAGGTATCAAACATATTAACATTAATGCAAAATTACCAATGGAAATACATTGTAATTTATAATAAAGCCAGGAAGAATAAAGTATACTTTTTAATTCTGTTCAACACATGGTATGTTATTATTGTATGGATCTGACACTAATTGGCAGAGATATCCAACAAATTGAAAACTTTAACACAAAAAAGCAAAGGTAAAATCCATAATTGAGCCAAGTAGAGTTGTGGTTACTTTCTAATTCAGTTTATCACATAACTTATGGAATCATTGTTTGCAATTTCTTCAGAATCTGACCATAAATGGCAGAGATGTGCAACAAATTGAAATCTTTAACGCAAAAATTACAAGGGAAATAATCCATAATTAAGCCAGGAAGAGTTGTAGTTACTTTCTAATTCTTTACATCACAGGGTGTGTTATCATTGTATGAAGTTTCGTAGAGATCTGACTATAAATGGCAGAAATATATGAAACAATAAAAACTTCAACCCAATTGTTAACACCAAAATTACAAAGGTAAATAATCCATAATAAAGGCAGGTAGGAGTTGTGGTTACTTTTTTATTCTGTTCCTCACATGGTATGTTATTATTGTATGAAGTTTCATTAGGATCTGACTATAAATGCCAAAAATATATGGAAAAGAAAAACTTTAACACAATTGTTAACAACACCCTAACCCTGCCCATGTTTCACTTAACTATTAGCCAAATATTCTCGTTGAAAAATCTGGCTTAAAAAAGATAAATATAATTGCACTTATCTTTTTTTCAAATGACCATTCATCTACTGTTCACTACCATCTAAAACAATCTTCCACACAGTTGTATTATCTGAAATAATAAATCGAAGAACTGATGGTGCAGTGTTAATGGAATTTTAAAAAGCTGATCATGACGCTACTCTTAAGAAAAATAGTAAAACAAGAGCAGTCAAATGACAGCTTTCTTGACTTTTCTAATGTTTCACTCATGGCAAGGCTTATCTTTCAACAAAAGTGCTATCAAGACAAGATTTAGCTTTCCTTAGGAAATTAAAAAATCAGTCAAACAATAGTTACAAAGTCATAAATTTTGTAAAATATGAAAAGGGCATAACTCCAAAACATACATCTCAAGTACTATTCATTCATAGTTGTTTAGATGTAGTATCAATGAATAAGCATACCATCTAATGAACTTTCATTTAAATTTCTTTGTAAGTAATAAAGATATTTCAATTGGAACAAATTTTTAATATTAAATATTTCAGTTTAATGGGCATAACTCCCATAATAATTAGTCAAGAGCTATGTCCTTTATAGTTGTGATGACATAGTACTGGTCAATAAGCATAACAACTTTCACTTAATTACCTTGGTGAAAATTGAAAAAAAATCACTTTGAAGTACTTTAACCTTTCTAAGTTTTACAGTTCAAAACAAGTTTAAAGGGAGCATAACTCTGAGAATAATTTATCCAGAATTATATCCCTTTGTAGAAGTGAAGATGTGGTACTGTCAAATAAGCCTTTCAACGTACAATCAAATATCTTCATTATTAAAAAAAAATACATTCAGTTTGAACAAACTTTAACATTCACTGTAAAAGTATAAAGGCTCATAACTTCAAATCAAATTGATCCAGAGTAATGTCCCTTTATAGTTAGATGGATGTAGAGCTGATGACTAAGCTTGCAAATACATGTACGTTTATAACTAGTAAAAATATCACAATTTGAACAATGTTTAACACGGGTTAATAGTGCAGTTGGTAGCACGTCGGGATTCGGAATCTCGTGTCCCTAAGGGGGTACGGGTTCGAAATCCCACCAGAGGAGGTTATACCCTTCCATGAAAATTAGACTATAATGTCAATTTTTCTTCATTGATTAGATAATATGGAGAAGTTGCCGGCCTTATGGAAGGGAAAGTGAGTACTGGTTATAGACAAGGGTCAAGGAAAGCTAGGTTAGGTGCGCTGGATGCTGTAAAATGACCTAAAATGTGTTGAAACAGTGTTAAATCCAATTTAAAAAAAGAACAATGTTTAATCATAAATGCTTAAGTATGAACAAGCTTAACTCAGAAACTTTCCCATAATAGACATGTAAATAATCATAAGTGCCATAATAAGAACAGCCTTGTAACAGCAAATACAAAATAGAAGCTAAATATGAGGCCCCGACAATGAATTGTTTGATTATCCAATTAACTTTATACTTTACTTTAAAACTTCATACATGTTCTATCACTAGCATAATTCAATAAACTGGCATCAGCTTTACAATTAACCTGTCTGTCAAATGTTTATTTAAACGACAACTTTACAGTAAGCGCACACAATTTTGTTTGTTTGTTTGTTTGTTTTTGTTGGGTTTAATGCCGTAGCAACACATTTTATAGGTCATACAAAGGCGGTCAACCTACTCACGGTTCCTGAAAAGGCTAAATCTCTGGATTTAGCTGTTAATCAACTACTAAGTGCATACTTTCGTCAGTGACTGACAACTGCCCTACATAATTAAAAATCATTGGTAGGAGGGAGAATGGCTGTAGAAATAATTTCATGACCAAGCTCCAAATAAGTATGCCCCCCTCCCCCCGGAATCGAACCCTCGACCCCTGGATCTTGCGTGCTACCAACTGAGCTAGCCGGGTGGCTTACACAATTTTGTACAAAAACTTAGTAAGTATTATGCTTTTTTAGATCAGAACAGCCTATTATCCCTTCCATTGGATTTTTGATAAATAATTCCAAATATTTTACATAACATCATGTGGACAAGTTTTTTACTTATCCGTTAAAAATTCTAATAAGAGCTGTCAGAGGAGACAGCATGCTTAACTAAGTAAGTATTTGTCACAGGAGATGTAGTTGATGAAACATACATATTTTAAAATTTGAGAATATAACCTTAACAAATTTAAAGTAAAAAAATAAAAAAAAGTTCATGGAGACAATTTTGAAAACAAAATGTATTTGGAGTTATGAACCTTGTCACATGAGATGTGATTGATGATAAGGAACATATATTTAAAGTTTGAAGTCAATACCTAATGAAATAAAAGAGTTGCAGTAAAAACATCTTTTTTAAAGAAAACTCAATCTTCAAAAGGGGATATTTCTGAAATAAATTGTATAAGGAGTTATGAACCAAAATGTCACATGAGATGAGGTTGATAATAAGGAATTGATATATTTAAAGTTTGAAGTCAATATCGAAAGAAATAAAACAGTTGAAGGCCACAACCAGTTGATCATGTGTTCTACGGATTTTTCTAGAAAAAAATGGGGCGAGCGAGCGAAGAAATTTTTTTGTAAAAAGTCTTTATTCACTTGGGTTTATATAGCGGTTTGACCAAATTTTTATGAGCAAGCGAGGAAATAAAAATATTTTTTTTGTAAAACTGTCAACATTAAGGTGCGCGCGAATACATAGAGCATATGATTAATTTGTTGTGGCCCTAAAATAAAAAATATTTTACTGCACAAACCTTTAATCAGAAATATGGACGCAGACGCTAGGGCGAGTAGGAGAGCTCTCCATTTACTTTGTAAAGTCAAGCGAAAAATCATAACCCCAGAAGGAAAAGTTGAGATGAGATTGTGAGTAAAATCTTAGCAAAACCAGTGCAGTGGTTTTATAATAATTTGTGGTTGATAGGGGTCCCAATCTCTGTAAACAGAGATCCTGTTCTACTCGCGTTGTCGTACTGGATCTCTACTTAGTCAATGCAAGGTCACATCGAGATGACCTTTGTATCGACCAATCAATGCCTAGCTTTCATCTAGACGAAAACACTATTAATCACGTTTTGATTTCGTAATTTGTATTTTTAGACCAAGGTTTGCATGCAAATTTAACAGCGATATTATTTACAGTCTGCGATTGGGTGGCTCATTTCAAATTGCGTGACATAGACAATGTAAACAAGTTACGTATCATAACAATTTCGTCATTAATATTATGATGAGAAAAGGTCACTTATACCATTCAAATTTCTTGATAAGAATACCAAAGATATTTCAATCAGGGCTATAATTTAACAAAAAATTGGACTTGCATACTCGAAATGAAAAAAGCACAGTCATGCTTTTCTCAGTATAGTCCTATATATAAGACCCTCCGTAACTCATTTCACATTGGGACATTATTCAGTTACGGCAGGGTCTTATCGGCTTCCGTATATATTGATGTAGCAAAACGTGCACAGATTTAAGTGTGCGATTTAAACGAGTGTAATTCGTTATTATTACTCAATTTTCTTAACAAACTCTATTAGACAGCTAGTATATACAATAATTAATCTTATTATCATATAAGAATTATAATAGGTCACCTCAGCAAGTAGAAATATTCCATTGTTGTCCGTCAAGTCCAAAAAATCCAGTCTTTCATTTTTAAAACAACGCTAAATTCCCGGTATGACTAAAACACGAAATGGAGATTTTGAGGCGAAATGGACGAAATGGAGATTTTATGGCGAAATGGAGTTTTAATTGTTTAATAACTCTTTTATTCCAATGTTAATATTTATTTTGTTGACTGAAAATGAACATAGAAATAATATACTAAACAAATATCGATAAACATTTAAAAACTATTTTACTTAGAATGATTTATTGCCGAATTCCTACAAATTATCGTACCAAAGTCCATTTCGTACACGAATTGGAGACGAAATGGAGTCTTGATTATTTAATAACTAGTTTTCTCCAATGACAATGTTGACTTTGTTTACTGAGAATGAACATATATATAATAAACTACACAAATATCGATTAACATTTAAAAATGTTTCATTAAGTTGGAAATATGACCAAATTCCTACAAATTTTCAAACCTAAGTCCATTTCGTACTCGAAATGGAGACGAAATGGAGTCTTAATTGTTTAATTATCATTTTTCTCCAATGATATTGTTGATTTTGTTTACTGAGAATTAACATTAGTACAATAAACTACACAAATATCGATTAAGAGTTTAAGAATGTTATACTAATTCGGATTTATGACCGAATTCTTAAAATTATCAAACCAAAGTCCATTTCGTAAACGAAATGGAGACGAAATGGAGTCTCAATTGTTTAATAACTATTTTTTTCCAATGACAATGTTAACTTTGTTTAACAGAGAATAAAAATTTATATAATAAACTACACAAATATCGATTAAGATTTAAATAATGTTTCATTAAGTTGGAGTTATGACCGAATTCCTAAAAATTATCTAACCAAAGTCCATTTCGTACACGAAATGGAGACGAAATGGAGTCTTAATTGTTAAGTAACTTTTTTCTCCAATGATATTGTCGATTTTGTTTACTGAGAAAGAACATTAGTATAATAAACTACACAAATATCGATTTAGATTTAAAAAAAATGTTTAGCTTAGATTGATTTATTGACGAATTCCTACAAATTACTAAAACCAAAGTCCATTTCGTACACGAAATGGAGTCTTAATTGTTTAAAATTTTTGTTTCTGCAAGTAAAATACAGATCTGATTTCATTGTACAGCAATATGGTACAATAAACTACACGAATTGCGAAAAACAATGATTGAATTAGGAAGATGTTTTACTAAAGTCAAACTCAACAAACCAATTATGAGCAAAATGGACCACGAAATGGAGTCTTAATTATTTCATAACTGTTTAACAGTTATTACAATTATTAGGCACGGACAAAGATAGATATGACACAATAAACTTACACAAATTCTCCATTGCGTGTTTTAGTCATACCCCGATAAAATACCCAAAAATGATATAAATAATTAGTGAGCGGAATATCTTACCTAGTATGTCCTGTCAAGCGAATCTCCATTTCCTGAAAACATTGAGCACGGAATGGAGAATTTTGGACGAAATGGACGAAATGGGGAAGTCATTGGCGAAATGGAGTTTTAAATGTTTAATAATTGTGTTATAGCAATTAAAATACATATTAAGTTGAGTTTTAATGAAAATCCATATCATTGATTTTACGCATAGCAATTAATATCTAATAAACATTTAAGTTTGTACGATATATTACCGAATTTTCAAACGAAAGTCCATTTCATACCAATATGAATAGAGTGCTATACAAATGCGGTATATAATAATAATAATAATTTCGTACCCGTTATGGGCCAATTAATTACGATACAGAGTTCGGCAACGCATTGAATCAACGCGCTTTTAAAATGGGAGGAGTTACTATTATTAATTAAGCCAATGAAAAAAATATTTAATCAGTTAGATATAATCCGATAATAATCGCACCAATCCACGCCCAGATAAAAAAAAACGAATAATCAAAATGATGTTATATAATCTTTATATCAATGACAGTAAGTTATTGATGACAAAAACTTTAATTTAGCAAACATTTTAATAAACAATTGTCCTTAGAGTAATTGTATATTTACAATAGAAATATTTATACATTAGTAAATAAATGTAACAAATAACGGTTCACTACAAGAAATTTTACTCTTACAATTATAATTGCATGCGTATTGACGATTGTTCTTTTGTATGATGAATAAGTTTGTATTATATTACAGACTTTCACACATCGTTTGTAATTACCCCAGAACGTGCGATGTTGATTCCGAATAAAAACAATTTATTACTAGTTACATCGGAACATTCTTAGATGATTATTACATTTACTTCGCTGACGAAATGGAGATGTAAATAAAGAAATCTTATTTCGTTGTACATTTAAATTCTTAAATTGAATTAAATTAGTTTTAAGACAGAATATGAATAGTGCGTGCGCGGCTCTTTCCAGGGCCACTCATTTACCTATTTATGTAAATAAATTGTTTTTTTTAAATAGGATAACTTTAAATCAGTGGGCACTATGTACAGTTTAACCATTTAAGTCAGTGGGCATAATATGAGTAGAACGCGTTCGGCCCTTTTCAGGGCCACTCACTCACCTGAGTAGTACGTGTACCACTCGTTATTATGACCAAATTTTTTTTAATTTGTGGGCAGAAAATAGTCAACGCACGCCCGAAGCCCTACGTGGCATATGGGCGAGCCTAAATAAACACCTATAATTTTATATAGAAAGTTGTACATTTTTGCCATTCTTGTTCCGAGAGTCTAGTATTGAGAATCCGACTAGATACTGGGAACGAGAATGACTCTTGCAAGAGATTTCGCATATAATTATACAGATTCAGATTTTTAATTATCTACATTTTGGAAAAATATTGCAGTAACAGGGTAATTATTTTAATATCGTATTCATAGACATATATATAGTCTCTACTAGACGATAACTAGCGTTATAAATATTACATTGTTATGAACGTATATTTGAAACAAGGGAGACAACTTATTAATCTCAAATTATTATTAGTTTGTATGAGTTATTTCCCTTTAATTCGAAGTCGCGGGAAATTATCATGCATATTTAGTGATTTTAGGCAAAATAACATAAAAAACTGGTTTAGGCCAAGTTGTTGACCATTCTTTTTGTAAAATTAGTCAGAAAGAGCCGATAGAAAATATGAATTATAGAGAAAATTTTATTAATTCTTGAACTTCACATTATAATCGATTTATTAATTATGAACACGTCTCAATAATATTTCATGCAATTTTATGATACATAATGAATAATATAATAATTTGTACAAATACAATTTCAAATGGATAATAATGACGAAATTTGTTGTCGGCGAAATGGAGATTTCATATTATGTAGCTACTTCTGCCGTTTATCGACGGTTAGGAAAGGGATATATCGATGAAAATTATGCATAAAAACTCATTTTAAAAGATTTAATGATTTTTAAAGATTATTACAAACTTATCAATAGAACATTGAACGTACTAAGATTTATGATACTCCTTATTAATAAAGTAATTAATTTACTAAATAATTAGTAATAATTAAATTTATTATATTCGCTCTAACAATACAAAGTTAGGCGTTTCCCAAATCAGTGGGAGGAGTACGATTGTTTTCAAGGTAATGAAAACAAAATCTACGTCATGTGATAAAAATTGAACCCACGATAATAATGAATAAATGGTTTATTATTGATAATTTATGTTAATTAGTCAAAATACATATTTTGATTATTATATCTTACGTTTATTGTTATGTTGTGTTTCATGATCAGTCAGTTGAATTTGTATATATTTCAAATATTTGAACTCCATTCCGGCATTTAATTTGCCTACGAAATGGACATACTGCTTGAAAATAGGTTTTAATCTAATCTAACTAATCATGATGTTCATTGGTATTTATCGCGAATGTTATTGAATGATTGGTCATGGATCATTTTTCATACAAATATAACATCTTTCTGGATTTTTTCTATATAAAAAGATCAAATATACATTTATAACATATATTCACTTAAAATCTTTATATCTGATTTATTTTGTTACCAGTTAAGATGCGTCGAATTTATTGTTTATGAGCAACAAAATATTTTCTAAATCTCCATTTCGTCGCCGACCATTTTGACCACGAAATGGAGGTATCGTTAGATCATCCTACTCCACTAATATTTGTGTACTTTACTAAGTTACTTCTCATAATGAGTCAATTCGAATGAAATTCTTACCCCGAACAGTGCTTAAAATTGTTTGTATACTTGACATGGTAAAGATATTCCAATAATTTGAGTGGTGCGTATTGCTCAAGCCCTGTAATAATATCTCTGCTCTATTCTCTTTTTGCATTTTTGTTCATTCTCGTTGAAGTGAATTTGTTTTATGATTGCTGTAAAACAATTATTCATTAATTAAAACTCCATATCGCCAATGTTTAGTCCATTCCGTCCAAAATTCTCCATTCCGTGTTCAATTTGTTGACGAAATGGAGATTGTTTGTCCGCTATCTTGTTGTGACTACACTGTGACGACAGAGATCGGCCCCGTTTCACAATTTAGACAGTGATGATTGTATACTTGTATTATAAACATTTTGTATTAATGTACATTCATTATTTTGTTTCACTTATTGTCGTATCAATAGATGGGGACACGGAAGGATCCCCCCACGTTGGTGTGACCTGGTTGCCATTTATCATCAAAATCATTAAATAAAATATAATATTAATGTTTTTGGCAACAAATGGTAACTGAACGCGCTATGTCAGTAAGTATAAAGATAGTTTTTATTTACTTTATCTAATTCCATCTCTAACGGTATTAGTCTACCGGTATGACTAAACAGCGAATAGGACTCCTATTCGCGAATAGGAGATAATGTGCGAATAGGACTTTTAATTTTCAAATAACTCTAAGTATACTGGTCATGTCGACCAAATATTGTATATTTATTTTGAATAAAGTTATTTAGAAATGGTTCGTCTTTTAAGATAATGTTATTGGTGAAAAATGAAGTTTTTATCCAAGATAATAGATATTTTCGAGTCACGTTCGCCTAACGACCTATGCGAATATGACTTTTATATCGTAGTTTAAGATTTTAAAAGTAGTAAATACATGTTCAAATTTAATCATTTACTATTAAAAATGTTTATTAGCTTAAATACTTAATAAATAAACTTTAAAGTTAAACAGCCAGCCGAAACTGAGGTTAGAAATAGTGGCATATTTGGATGAATATTTCTCCTGAAAACGAGTTTTCTCAGAATGACGACCCATGTTGCCTGAAAGAGAATAACTATAGATACACATTCGTGAACTTTGCTTCTTGGGTCTAGGTCCCTGGGCCGGTTAACAGTTAGTCGAAACAGAGGTTCGAGTCTATTTAATAGACATATTGGCATATTTGAATGAATATTTTTTTTGAAAACGTGTTTTCCAGAATGACAACCCATGTTGCCTAAAAGGGAATAACTATATATACACATTCGTGAACTTCGCTTCTTAGGTCTACGCCCTGTGGCCGGGTAACAGTCAGCCGAAACAGAGGTTCGAGTCTATTTGATAAAAATATTGGCATATTTGAATGAATATTTCCTTTGAAAACGAGTTTTACGTATTACGGCTGGTGCGGCAGTTACGGCTGTTACGGCTAACTTCACACACGTTTGATTTTCCACCAGTCCTTGAGTAGTACTCGAGTAGTACTTTAGTACTTATGAGTATTTTTTACCACAAAAGTCATTGCTTTAGAGATTTTGAAATCTTATAATTCATTTTAAAAATTTCATAAAGCCTGATGCAATAAACTAGCAATGGTTTTAAGCAGTTTGTTACTATCTGATGAAATTACATCGTTTTACACAAAATGAAGATGTATTTATAAACTGCATTTAATACCACACAATGATAATCTCATAATAATAGCTACCTTCACTGTTGATCAAATAAATCTAGTAACCAGATAAACAATTTAATTGCTGCATCATTTTAAAGTAGCTTTTAGAACTAAATTCAGTCAAGAAAATAAAAATAAGATGGCCAGTACTCAGAGTATCGAGTGCTGCTGGTTCAGTACCTGAGTACGTACAAGTATGAGTACAATTCATTTTTACTTGAGTACATGCACGTACTGGAAAAAGTGGTACTTTTATTCATAATACTCGAGTACAACTACGAATATCCCATCCTTGATCGAGGCAGTTGCGGCGTTCCATAGAATACAAAGGTCGTACCATATTATATTAGTGTATCCAACAATCAGTGTTATTTAGTGTTCATTATCCAACATCTTAATGATGACGTACTTTACTAACGGTGATTCATCGATATTTCGTTCATTAACAATTCTTTTGGATAAAACATTAACATCTTAAACTTTGTTTTACATCATATTACGTGACGTATGTAAAGTTGTCGTGAAACATCTTAGGACAATAGATACTTCAATAGTTAGAACAGAAATTAAAAACCGCCAGATTGGAAATGAATCAACATATTATTTGAAATTTGCAAGTCAAACATTCGTTACAAAGTTTACTTTATAAAAAGAATACAAATGAAGTGTGGTTTGAAAATGGACAATTAATTTTGGATAATTGTGAAATTGTTTTTTTTTAGTTTGAAATTTTGGATGTGAAAATATTATTTATACACATGGACGTATTGGACATGTATACTAGTAGATCAATATTTCCCTTGGAATTAAGTGTTAGCGTATAAATAGAGTGATTTTTATTCATTTACATTTGTATCATGTAAGGAACTTCACTTTCGAGTTTTATTATTTTACCCTGTATGGAACGGAAAAATATTTTGATATACATGTATAATGGTATTTGTGAAATTTGAGTAAACACACTTAATCGAAATGATATTTTTGTATCAGACTAGTTATGGCCATATTTAATATTTAATTGTTGGCAAATCTGAGACAAGGCTTGTATTCTGATAAAAAGCTACGCATAAATACATTAACAAGAAGCTGCTGTAAAAAAGTGCATAAAGATTCTGACAAATAAAACATGTATACATGTACATGTGTATATTGACATTTTAAAAGCATATATAGGCCTAATTATAATTGAATTAGGAAGATGGGTGTTAGCCTTCATTACAATAGAATATAATTATGCATTCACTGTAATATAATTGAAATATTTTTATTGACATTGATTTCAACAAGAACCCTATATAAATATGTATATGGGGTCCATGGTTTCAATTATTGAAACTATGGAATAAGTTCGAGAAAACTTTACGGAAAAAAACGTGGAACATAAGAGATGAAAACATTTCAAAATGAAACTAATTAGTGATTATTTAACTTTCAATTAATAAAAATTGAACACCAAAATGCGAGGCTCCAGTATAGCAAACTGGTTATGGTTGATTATATCTCCTATACTTTTACTAGTTGGAACTTGTGGTAATATGTTATGTATTGTTGTACTAACACGACCAGTAACCAGAAAATCCTCCACGGCCATGTATCTTACTGCATTAGCAATATCAGATACCATAGTTCTATACTCAGGTAAGTCGTATTAATTTGTTTGTTTCGGGCACACCAACACATACAAATACAATGGCATCGTATTCTATTATATACGATTATTATTATTAGTTTTTGAACACTTTTAATTGTTTAAAATTACTCTTTTGAAAACCTACTATATAAAATTGCAACAAAACGTGCGCATGCGCGTCTTAGAGAATGTTATTACATTGTGATTGTATACAAGAACTTCCGCTAAATATTTGATGAGTTATCATCCTCCCACGAACTATTTTGTTTATTTTAGTACCGAAAACAATCAAAATATCATTGAAAAGCTTGAAATACTACATTTATGATCAACAATAGAACACAATGCATACACGTACAGCCGTTTCGCGTTAAGTTAAGCAATTATTGAGAAAATATGTCACATGAAATTTATGTTGCAGCACTCAAAAAGTTTGTTTAAAAATGTAAACTTCAACCTTTCACGGACTTAAAATCAGAAGTTTTTTAATAACAAGTTCGTTAAATAGTAAATATTTGTGATGAGTTTTACCTGGTAATTCTTATCCGTGAATTACGTTACTGTAGTGAATCAATTATTAACAATGTCTAAAATTAAAATACAAACCATGTGTGACACCGATGATGAGTTTTTTTCAATTCATTCATCATTTCTACCTATCAAACAACCAACACATAACAAGAACAAATATGTATATCAAACATAATAAGGACGAAACAAATAGATTATAGACTATTTTATTGGCTTTTTTCTTTTAGAAAAAGTCCTTTCCCTGTCAAAAAGTATAGATAATGATAAGCATGACATACTTTAACATTGAAATATCGATACAAAATGTCATACCCTTTCCTAAAAGTACTCAAACTACGGTGTCAAAATATTGAAAGGATAGTGTAGTACAATAGTGTGTATTTATATGTACTAATGGTAACGTAATTCACATAAATTTTATTTTATATGGCGTGAATCTATAAAAGTAAATACTGTTAACTAGAGATATAAAATGGAAAAATCTCTTTAGTGTATAGTTCATTTGTGCTAATTTTTATATTTTAAGCAGTAGATTGGATGACTTCGGACTTTTATATAATTGAAACCTTTGTACGACATACGCAGTTTTATAAAATTTCAAAATGCCTTTAAAATACATTGTAAAATGATTAATACGCAAGCTGTGATAACAAATAAATGTCTACAACACTGAATACGTAGTAAATACTTGATAAAGCTGTAAAAGGACATATCATGGAGAACCATAATGTCGCTAATTTAAGAAAAGAACGGTAACGTAATTCACAATATATTTGTACAAAACTTCTTTCATATTTGAAATGTTCTATATTGCTGACACTCTAACTTAATTTAACAATAGAGAAATCCTTGTTCTGCCAATGATGAAAACTAACTTATTGGTCATTATGTATAATTTATCATTAGTTAACGAGTTTGCAAACACAATTTTCCAAACTGATAACAATGATTTAAATGGAGGGGCATATTTTCTGCTATATGAAATATTTTCATATTTTACATACGAGGCATAATTGGAAGCCTGCAGTTTATACATGATTTATTTCTGTTTTATGAGACTAAACGTAAAAGAACATCACTCAATACTCCTTGTCAAGATTGATTTGAAGCTTTAAAAATTATATTTGATGCATGAAAAATAAGTTTACATGTAACATGTTTCAACACTTCTAGTATATTGAACTTGAAGCATTCCGACGTCAGCGTTGAGTAACGATGATGTAACTTCTTATTGTAAAGACAAGTGCATGGTTTTCTCACTCTACATAATCACCAATTTAGATATAACATATTTTATTGCCTACATGTAATTATTATTGTAATTATTACCAACGTTCTTATACATAGAATATACATAACAGTATCTTAGCCCACAGTATGTCTGCCCACAAGTTTGCACCGCTGGTTGTCTCTTGCGTCAAGTGTTGATAAATTTGAACTGTAGCACGGACAATTTTACATCTAGATTCTCTATCTTCTTGTCTGCCTTCTTCACAGAACATGTAGTTTTCCAGCTACCCGTTCTCTCTGTGAACTTCATGTTTACTACCATGTCAGAATATCTCCTTCTCTACATAAAAGGAATTGGGCACTGCTACCATTTTAATTAAATCGCATAATCCATCTGCCTTATAATCAATTATCGCTACATTTAGATTAGTGTTACAACGATCTGCAACTTTGCCTTTTATCGTCATGCGCCTCCTTTGGTTTTTGCTTTTATATATTGTATGGGTCCATAATCGTATACATTTTTGTCTCATTCTAAATATATTTGGACCTATATTGGTTGTTAGTTTTTAAAATGTTTTAAAGTTTTAATTCAATTAATTTCTCTTATCAAGTAGCTTTAGCCATATTTTGGCTTTCTTCAATCTCTCTATGCCCTTTGCATCTAAACATTGCTTTTACCCACTGGCCTAACAAAATTAGAGGGATTGTGAATTACGTTACCGCTCTGTGAATTACGTTACCATTTAAAATGTGTGTCTAGCATGGACATATGAACAATACAAAATAATTGTTACTGTGTAACTAAAATAATGCCCCAGAAAAAACAACTGATACAAAACTGATTTATCTGTAATGCACTTGTATGATGAAACTATTTAAGAAACATGCATGACTCACATTCATCATAAAATATTCGTAAAAGTATCTTACTTATGCAATTTTCCTCTTCAAAAACTTTCAAAATATTGACACCTCAACGTTCTTAGGTGTTGCTGTAAATTGAACCTGTTATAATTGACCCTGGGTCCTAATTTCGGCGACTAAGTGATATTTGCGGTAACGTAATTCACAGTAACGTAATTCACGAATCGATTGTTTATTGGGCTGTTTATTTAATTGCATCAAGGCAATGTTAATTCATTTGGTTATTACTTAAGTTTATAAGAGGGTAGTTTAGATGGAATTTAGTAAGTGGATATAGGTAATGTTAGTGTGTATGAAAACAGCTAGTAACGTAATTCACTAAACCTAGGTTTTATTGAGTGAATACCGTTCTGAGGAGATGTGTGGATTATACAATTAATTAACAACAAATCTCATTTGTCAATTGTGTGCTACATACATTGAGTAGTTCCCAGAAGATAAATACATATATATAATGCAATGAACATCGTGCCAGCAAGCCTGTGGAAAATGGTAACGTAATTCACGTGAATTTGTGGGACAGCAAAGTCAATGCTTAAATATTTTTTATGATGTAAGTTGTGGAAGTTCAAACTATTGCAGTTGTTTGGCCTATGTGTATGCTTTATGATGAAAGTCAGAATTCTCATTCCTTGAGCAGAATAGGGCGACAATAAATCTGAATATCAATTGACCCAAACAGTGGGACAAGGTATTTTGATGAATATGCAACATTCCCGCTGAGTAAAATTATCATCTAGTAATGGTTATGTTCTTAAATGTATATGTTTTCGGTAAAGACATATGTCTCCTAGGTAAAGGACAAATTTGGTAATAAACCATGCTATATTCTTAGTAAAAATACTATGTGACATGATATTTTTGCAATTGCTTAACTTAACGCGAAACGGCTGGTAATGTGCAAGAGTTCCACAGAGATTGATATTTCATGATGATATTTAAAATATCACCCATTAAGAAGACATGTTAACATTTAGTGGACTTCCTTACTTTTACCTTTAAAAGTTTAGCCAATACCAGTTTTTATACATGGTAGTTTTGTTAATGGCAATTTCGCACTGACATTTTTAAACATGCCATTTTTGCCTATGGCAGTTTACACCTAACATTTTTACAAATGGCAGTTTTGCCTATGGCAGTTTACCCCTGACATTTTTACAAATGGCAGTTTTGCCTATGGCATTTTATTCCTTAAAATTTTACTCATGGCAGTTTTTGCCTATGACAGTTTACCCCTGACATTTTTACACATGGTAGTTTTGCCCATTGAAATTTACCCCTGACATTTTTACACATGGCAGTTTTGTCTATTGCGACAGTTTACCCCTGACATTTTTACACATGGCAGTTTTTGCCTATGGCAGTTTTCCTCTGACATGTTTACCATATACATGTACCACTGTACCAGTTTTTTTGGAGATGAGAACCATGACGACCAGCACAATGGTCGACTAATGTATGAGGTCAGCAGACTATGCAACCATTTGGAGCAGAAGTTTTACATGTAGTGATTATATTTACAGGTTTGTTACGTTGGTGGCTGATACATCTACAAGATATTGATATAAGATTGTTAGGAAATATTGGATGTAAAATACATTGGTAAGATTTTAACATTTGTGTCCTAAACTTGTCAGTTGTTATACAACTTAAGCATAAAAGCACAGAAAATACTAAATAAAAGATTAATGGCATGTCTAATTAATCTATAATGCGCAGTTAAAGTCATATCTGATATATTTCTAATGATCAGCGCATATACTAGCATTCTAGTACCCCGAGGTTATCAAGATTCTCGATCGAGAATCTTACTAGGCTCTGAGAACAAGAATGAGGTACAAGTCATAATTGATACATTTTATAATGATCAACACAGTTTAAATACATACCTGATACATTTTATAATGATCAGTTCAGGTACAAGTCATACCTGATACATTAATAATGATCAGCTCAGGTAAAAGTCATACCTGATACATTTATAATGATCAGCTCAGGTAAAAGTCATACCTGATACAAAAATGTACATTTTATAATGATCAGCACTGGTAAAAGTCATATCTGATACATTTTATAATGATCAGCTCAGGTAAAAGTCATATCTGATACATTTATAATGATCAGCTCAGGTAAAAGTCATATCTGATACATTTTATAATGTTCAGCACTGGTAAAAGTCATATCTGATACGTTTATAATGATCAGCACAGGTAAAAGTCATGTCTGATACATTTATAATGATCAGCACTGGTAAAAGTCATATCTGATACATTTTATAATGATCAACTCAGGTAAAAGTCATATGTGATACGTTTATAATGATCAGCTCTGGTAAAAGTCATATCTGATACATTTTACAATGATCAGCACTGGTAAAAGTCATATGTGATACATTTATAATGATCAGCTCAGGTAAAAGTCATACCTTATACATTTATAATGATCAGCTCAGGTAAAAGTCATATTTGATACATTTTATAATGATCAGCACTGGTAAAAGTCATATCTGATACGTTTATAATGATCAGCACAGGTAAAAGTCATGTCTGATACATTTATAATGATCAGCACTGTTAAAAGTCACATGTGATACATTTATAATGATTAGCCAAGGTAAAAGTCATACCTGATACAAAAATGTACATTTTATAATGATCAGCACTGGTAAAAGTCATATGTGATACATTTATAATGATCAGCTCAGGTAAAAGTCATACCTGATACATTTATAATGATCAGCTCAGGTAAAAGTCATATCTGATACATCTTATAATGATCAGCACTGGTAAAAGTCATATGTGATACATTTATAATGATCATCTCAGGTTAAAGTAATATCTGATACATTTCATAATGAATAACCAGGTAAAAATCATATTTGATACATTTATAATGATTAGCCTAGGTATAAGTCATATCTGATACATTTTATAATGACCAGCTCAGGTAAAAGTCATATCTGATACATTTATAATGATTAGCCCAGGTAAAAGTCATATCTGATAAGTTTAAAATGATCAGCGCAGGAAAAGTCATATTATTCTATAAGTTTCCCATTATCTTAAAATAAAACGTTTTGCTAATATAAATATCATTTAAGTTTGTTAAAAATTTAAAATTTGACTCGCTTACCAAGCTTTCCTGGACAATTTTCTATCCACAGTACTCTCTTACTCGTCTCAAAGGGGCTGCAATTAATGCATATATATATATACGGACGAAAATCAACAAATAGGCAGAATTTTATGATGGAATATGGTCTGCTGCAGTTGGAAACCTAACCCAGTTGAGGGCGACACTGCGGCGTCCTCTGAATTATTTAAATTTACTCTGAATTAGCTGAATTAAATAGAGTCACACACAGGTGACTGTAGCACAAGTAATGCAGCGTCAGATTCAAACTTAAAGCCTTCCAATCAAACTCCTCACAACTGATATAGATCACAGGTTGCTACTTGAAGACAGGGAAATAACTGCTGTGGCGGTTCCCTTTGACATTTACTTCTTGGTAAGATTTTTTCTAGTTATTGTTATCACCTCTATTTCAGGTATTTAATATTTGCCTCAACAGAGCTTTCATCATGGTTATTGGTTGCGGTTACTTGTGAAAGAATAATCAGTACAACATGGCCGCACAAAGTACGAGTATGTTGTACCCAGAAAACAGCCTTAGTTACCATAGCAACTATATCTTTTATCATATATGGAGGTAGCGTACATTTATTGTATGGTGTTGGTATCAACAAAATTGACCCGAAGTCATTTAGAAATGATAGTAGCGACATGAACAATGACCAGGATCAAAGCACTGGAGGTATCATACTACGATCAACAGTCACGATTGAAACTCCTCATGCAGACGACAGAAATATATCTCAGAAAAAATCAGATGTGAAGGTTTTTTGCTGTGGATCAATGAACAAACCGGACTATAGGGAATTTTTTATCTTTGTATATCCATGGTTTGACCTTTTTCTATATTTTGCTGTTCCAGCAATCATTCTTGCAGTCGGGGAAGTATTAATCATTCAAAAACTCATGGAAAGTCACCGAATGAGAAAAAGTATGTCAAAAAGTCGAATGAGAACAATAACAAAATATTCAGACAAAAGATCATCAATTGCAATGATGTTATTAACAGTAAATGCAGTTTTCATTATTTGTACGACACCAGTGAGTATATACTTGGTTGGAATGCCATACTGGGTTGACCCATCGGTCGGTTTCACTGAGATACAAGAAATTTTATGGACCATTGTTAATTTATTAATGTATCTTAATCACACAATTAATTTTATTTTGTATTTCCTTAGCGGAGCACGTTTCCGTAGAAGCGTGAAAAACTTCTTTTCTAGAAAAGATTCAGATTTGCGGTTAGTTTTGAAGGACATTACTTCAACTGAGGACAGAATGGGCATGTCACGAAGACGGCGCTGCACAACTGGAAGTAATAATGGGGACTACAATAGTAATGAATTAAGCATTGATAGAGTTCAGTCTGTTAACACGATTGGAACTGAATCTGACTATTATATGAGTGACGTTACCGATGATGTTTGAATACTACATTAGAACAGGAGCATAATATTTTGTATATATCATAGTAGGAAAAACGCCCCACTATCAGTAAAATAGGCAAACTACATTCATATTGATCATTGTGCTGTTTTTACTATGTTGTTTGAACTATGTTGTTTTTACTCTATGTTATTTTACTATGTTGTTTTTACGACATGTGTCCTGTTTTGTAACGGTATAACTGTGTTTGTTATTTACTGTGTCTGTTGATAAAAATAGCAAGTTCTTAGATTACAAGACTCATTGCTTTTGAGCTCTTTACAAGTGTAACATATTTAAATGCGGTATATTGTGGTAGTATATGATTTCCCCATTTATTTTAATTTCAACTTTATATCCCGCATTTATATCAACCAAAATATGATACCCCATGAAGCGGCAAAGTTTGACATCAAAAACTTTTTTCATCTTTTTCTTAAAATAATGCAATTTGACTGTGCATAGCACATTTTTCTCACTTGATTCATTGAATAACCTAGTGATTTATTTATGACTGATTAATAGTCATGTCATGCTAGTCTCATTCTCGTACCCGGAGGTTATCGAGATTCTCGATCTAATTAGTATTGAGAATCTAATAGCCTCTGGGTACGAGAATGGCAAGTCTAAGAACTTTCTTTTTTTATCAAGCAAGGATAACTGACTAAATATTATTAGTAATAATAAAGTAATATCCCTCATTATAATTATTTAGTATTTGTGCAGAGAAGCAAAGTGCTATATTATGGTATATAATAATAACACTATGTATTGTTTTATCACTTTATTAATATATCATGAATATATTAAACAATATAAATAATTAATACAATAAGACAATTAATACAAGCAATGTTCATGAACAAGATGACATAAACCACAAAATAAAATGGTGAAATACAATGATTCTGGTCAAATAAAATTATGAAGATTGATCAATTATAGTAATTACATTCTTACGTGACCTGCAGCAACAATAGACTACATGGTTGTCACAAATATCAATATTTCAAAGTTCAATCCAATTTCATTAAGGAAAATTATTAGGCTAGTAGCCATTGGTCTGAATGACCTTACTTTAAAGTCACTATATGAAGATATATTCATCAACAGTCGACATTGGTCTGAATAACCTTACTTTAAAGTCACTATATGAAGATATATTCATCAACAGTAGACATTGGTCTGAATGAGCTTACTTTAAAGTCACTATATGAAGATATATTCATCTACAGTAGACATTGGTCTGAATGACCTTACTTTAAAGTCACTATATGAAGATATATTCATCAACAGTAGACATTGGTCTGAATGACCTTACTTTAAAGTCACTATATGAAGATATATTCATCAACAGTAGACATTGGTCTGAATGAGCTTACTTTAAAGTCACTATATGAAGATATATTCATCAATTTAGACATTGGTCTGAATGAGCTTACTTTAAAGTCACTATATGAAGATATATTCATCAACAGTAGCCATTGGTCTGAATGAGCTTACTTTAAAGTCACTATATGAAGATATATTCATCAATTTAGACATTGGTCTGAATGAGCTTACTTTAAAGTCACTATATGAAGATATATTCATCAACAGTCGACATTGGTCTGAATGACCTTACTTTAAAGTCACTATATGAAGATATATTCATCAACAGTAGACATTGGTCTGAATGACCTTACTTTAAAGTCACTATATGAAGATATATTCATCAACAGTAGACATTGGTCTGAATGACCTTACTTTAAAGTCACTATATGAAGATATATTCATCAACAGTAGACATTGGTCTGAATGACCTTACTTTAAAGTCACTATATGAAGATATATTCATCAACAGTAGACATTGGTCTGAATGAGCTTACTTTAAAGTCACTATATGAAGATATATTCATCAACAGTAGACATTGGTCTGAATGACCTTACTTTAAAGTCACTATATGAAGATATATTCATCAACAGTAGACATTGGTCTGAATGACCTTACTTTAAAGTCACTATATGAAGATATATTCATCAACAGTAGACATTGGTCTGAATGACCTTACTTTAAAGTCACTATATGAAGATATTCCTCAACAGTAGACAGGAAAACTGTTTTAAAACAACGAATAAACAAAATATAACAAGCATTAGAGACACTATAAGCTGTTCAAACCATTTTGCTTTCTAAATTTAACTTTGACTAAGTGTCCATTTCTTAAAAAGAATGGGGTTCACTATATTCATTTAAACGCTAATGCTCAATATGTCTGATCCAAAATAGTTTTAGAGCTTAATTATGTAATTAGGGGCAGTTTTATTTTATAAAAAGACTTCATCTTAAGCATACTGGGATACTACTGTTCTAAGTAATGACAACCAAATTCTACTTTTGGTTTCGATATACTTTCACTTCAAAATGCAATAAATAACATATACATATTTAGGCAATATCATAATTATACATATTTAAGCAATATTTGCATTTCATTCAAAAATCTTGTTCATTAGAGGTATTTGAAATAGAAAAATGTCTATTTTCTTTTCAGTTAAAAAAAAACAGTGTTACTTTTGATAATGGGGGCTTTAAGTGTTCAAGTGAATAGGGACATACTTAAACAACAGTAAATGACTTCAAATTATCAGATATATTGGATACACATGGGTGAAAGTTTTGAAATTACTGAAAACCTACTTTCAAAATACTGAAATGTACAGATTTCATATAAATTGCATAAAGTTATTTATTTTCGAAATACTGAAATCAGTATGTATTAATACTGAAAAATTTCACCAATGGATACACCTTAGTTAGTGAAACATACAATGCATTATATGTTCCCAGTACAACGTTCCTTTCATTGAAGAGAGAAAGAAAGTAGTATGTATAGTATTGTGCTGTATTAGTTCCTCAACTTTATTTAAATAGAAACTATTGACAACAAACATTTTATATACAGTCTAACTGCTACCTAATTTCAAGACATAAAATATTGCACATCCCGTACTTACTTCTAACAAACTGGTCATTTTTGTATGACAGAAAAGAATAAAATACATGCAGTTTTGATTAAATATGCTTGCAATGCAAAATGGATAAACACACATATACAGGTCGTCCACGTAAACATTGCGTATATAAACATAGCCAGTTTCATTACACACCAATATTTAGGGGTGAATTATTGTTTAGTTAGTTTACACTTATTTTACAAACACATCATTATATAAAATTTATAATCTGCATAAATACTATTTGAAATAAAATTTTGATATCAAAGTGGTATGTTTAAATCTTCAGAATGCTGTTCATGTATTAGCTTATTCACCTATTTAGTGGGCAAGTCCATTGTTTAAAGTACAATAACATGCATGACCTAGAATACGACCTGTATACTCATGCATTATTCTCATTAACAATTTTGCTAAAACCTATACAATCTGTTTTCTTCATCAGCAATACCACAGAATTAATTTCTAACAACCACAAAATGACATTTTTTTAACTTACTGGTATTATTGTTTATATTGAACTGTCCGATTGCATAATTACACGGTTATCGCATGTAGTATATTAATTGTATATTAATGTCCGCATTCTATTTATAGAATTTTGCAATAAAAAATACAATTAGTAAGTTAATTAAGTGTCAATATCTTATATGACTGAATAGTCATATGGTTAAAGTAAAAGGCTACAGAACTTCTACTTTTGAAATGCCAGGTACAAGTTTGAATATAAAGATGTCATTTTTTTCTTTGCATTATAAGCATCTTTTTTTTCTGAAATTTTTTTTTATACAGTATCTTGTGGAAATAGAAATAAAACAAATAATTTAAAAAGTCATTCAATTTCACTGGCAGTGTCGGTTTCGCTACTGTCATCGTCACTTAAAGGGGAATCGACAAAATTTATAATTCATTTAAATAAACTATGAAACTTTATAGTGTTTTGCGCAATCGGACAATAATTAAAGGGAGAGAAAAAGAGAAAAACAAACGTTTCTATCAGGATTGGAACCCACAAAAAAAGGGTAGCAGACTGACCCTTTTACCACTTGACCACACAAACTAAGATACTCATTACAAATTAAATATAATAAATCTATGTTATGAGCTCTACTGAACTACCTACATTATCCAAGCATTAAATAAACGTGTTATGTGACATTTTAATTTATACATTCAGACAGTTCAATATAATCGTACTATATCAAACCCAAACAAAAACACGTAATTTTGCACCTTTCAATATCCACACTTATGTATTTATTTGTACAAATCAATGCATACAAAATAATAATTCTTTAACCAAACAAAGATATAAAACAAAGAATAAAATGTAAAAACCACATTAAAGCCAGATTTTCCCCCAGATAACAAACATTACAAAGGGAAATAATCAATAATAAAGCCAGGTAGAGTTGTGGTTACTTTCTAATTCTTAATTTTTTAAATTTTTAAATTTCTTTACTTTCTAATCACATGGTATGTTATCATTGTATGAAGTTTCATAAAGATCTGACAATAAATAGCAGAAATATATGGTAAATAAAAACTTTAACGCAATTGTTAACGACACTGGACTACCACCCGCCCAGCTTTCGCTAATCTATAAGCCTATTTTTTTTTTTAAATCTGGCTAATTAAGCAAATATGACAGGTCAAAACATGTAGTCTATAGATTGTTTATTTATCCATATTAGCTACAATAGATTTGAGTCTTCTGTATTCACCATTCACTGTGACAAGTTGATGTGGAAATATCACATTCTGTATTTTATACATTTGTTCAATCTTCGCCATCAATACTTCAAGTATATACTGGGAATTCTTTAATATAAACTTTAACTGAAAATAAAAATAGTTTTTTTCTAAATATACAATTGTTATTGAACTCAATGCTTCCTATAACAAAACTTGAATATTTCTTACTTTGACAGGAATACTAAGCTAGTAGATCTTTGTATTCCTTTAGGTGAAAACTTGAATGAATTGTCAATCACACATATGTCTGTACAATCTGAGGTCTGGTTAGGAATTAAAGGTACTAATTCACAGATTTCAACTTAAATATCAACTTTTTCTGAAACTATCTATATTGTATGGAAACATTTTTCTTCATACATAATAAGAAACGTCAAGTCCATTAATTGCAATCATTCATTCCTTGATTGCCATTTCATAGTAGTCATTACCTTAACCTATCTCCAACACTTGTCTGATTAAATATGCTACCTAGTAGGGGCAGTAGTCCAGTGGTAGAAAGTGCGCTTAGGGATCACCAAGTCTTGGGTTTGTATCAAAACTAGGGGCACTGCTAATTTCCTTGAGCAAGAAATTTACCTGCCATTCACTCATCAAGGTGTAAATCGGTACCTGCAAGGGTGGTATAATTCTGTTGCGTCAATTTGTCTGCTGCACTAATAATTGGAGTAAAAAGACTCCCCAGGTAGATTGATAGATAGATACCAGTAGCCCGATAACCTGGGGTAATAACTGTAAAGTCGGTGAACATGCGTAAGCATGAAACTTATATTATAAAATGCAATTACATTTTTTACATTTATAGTTAAGTACAAAAATATCAACTAGCCTTATATCTAATTTTCAATAATCCTGGGCTTCAGGCTAGTAGGTTATGTTGAAAACATTGGTATGTTGGAAAATTAAAAAAAGAAAAAAGAAAAAAAATGGAAATAAAATGCATCTACTTACGTCATTTTTGAATTTCTCATTTTTCACGGAAGATTCTAGATGTTTAACTTGTGCTTTAAATATTTGCACTAATGTTTCAGTAATCAATGCTTCTCTTTCTATCTTGTGTATCAGTAAAAGACTTTGTGCCATTACCATACAAGCTTTACAAAACTGAGCTGTGTTCATAGTAAGTGATATAAAACAAACATCTGAAATAAAGTATACACCTTAGTTTATGTGGCGTGTGGTGTTAATCACTTAAATGTGGTATCATTATATGGGCCCATTGCCTAATGATTTCGCTACATATCGCTATGAAAAATCGCTTTCTTGTAGCTATTCTTCATTAGGAAACAGCTTGCTATTTATGTCACCAAGATGGCGGCCTGTGCTGATATACAGAAAGCGATTATTGCAATTGCATGTTTTTAGGGGAATTTTCAAAACAAATAAGTCTTTAAAAAGTATAAAATCATTGCAAAAAACTATGCCTATATGAACAATATCAAATATTAATAAATTTTATTTCATCTATAGTCAGCCAAACATTAAAAACAAATTGTCGGCAAACAGGAAGTCACATTACTGCAGAGGCAGCCATTGGGTAGTGCTCTTGGGTAGCGAAGATTTTTTACCCTAGCTCTCAATACCTAGTGAAATACAGCAATATCTTGTAGCAAGTCTTTTTCGATGATTTTGCTATCAAGTGATACCTAAGGATATGCTTAGGCAACGGGCCCTATGAAATTATATGGCCAAATTAAAAAGTTTTATTTTCATTGTAGTAAAAATTAAAATATAAAATGACATCATCTTACACGAGGAGAAATGATGTGTTGTACGTGTATTTGTGTAAAAGTATCTCCAACAAAGCACAGAAAAAACACCATAAAAGAAACGGAAGACTCATCAAAGTTGGAATTAAGATCATTTAATTTCAACTCCTGAGCTAAGTTGAGCTCAGGACATGACATATTAACTCATGGCTATGCCCTCTTGAAAATAAGTTATCTGAACTAACTTGATGAGATATAAAAATCATATTTATTATTCACTTTTGATAAGGTTTAACACTGTGTCAACACAGTTATGGTCTTGTACTGATGAAACCCTAATGAGATGATTGGAACTACCTGCCTCATATGACTCTCCCCACATTAGCTCCGTGGGTAGCCTATCCCACAAGGTGTCCAAGTATTGTGGGTTCAATTTCAAAGTGGAACTTACAGACCTCTGAGAAGCTTGGTCATAAGATACTTTCTACAGTCATTCTCACACGTACATCTGTATAAAGTACTAGAGTTGTCAGCCATTAGGTCCAGGGGTTTGAGTTTGTCGAGGGAATGAAAGTAGGACGACTGATCATCACAATATGATTGAAAAATCATTGAAAGTCGGCCTAAAGCACCATGCATTACATTACATTATTGTTGAAAAGAGGCATTACACAAAATTATAAAATTAATCTTGTAAGAATGTATATAGTAAATAAACTATGTATCTATTACTTACTATATATACTGTCTTTAACATCTAGACCTACAGAAGCTAATTCTTCAGCAAATTTATGACATTCAGTTTCTGTACCATGATTCATTGGTCTCCATAAATCATCCTGTAATTATATATCAAATAATATTTATATACATATTTTATTTTTAAAGAACAGTTATTTTTTATATACATTTAGCAAGGTTGATTTTTTATGGATTTAACGCTGTGTCAACACAATATAGGTCATTTTACAGCATCCAGCGAACCTAACCTAGCTTTCCTGGACCCTTGTCTATAAACAGTACTCACCTACCCTTCCACAAGGCCAGAAACTTCTCCATATATCTTATTAATGGAGGAAAATCGACATTATTGTCAAATTTTCATGGAAAGCTTAAATTTCCCCATGTGGGATTCGAAAATGTAAGCCCTTTGGGACACCAGATTCCAAATCCCAGGGTGCTACCAACTGCAACACTGACCTGAGTTAGCAAGGTTGATGATAAAGTGAAAACAAATGCATCACATTTATAAGATTCTCCAGCTGAAATCTGAAAGCATCCAAAAGCACAATCAAGGTAGTTATTAGCAGTAGACCAGGGTTAGTATGTGCACTTAAAGGAGCAAGAGAACCAAGTTTGAACCTCACTAGGGAATACTGCTAATTTCTATAAGCCAGAATATATCTACAGTTGTTCCACTCGTAGCAGGTGTAAATGAGTACTGTGAGGGCATACCTGTCTGAAGGAGATTTCATTGATCAGGGATTAATATTGCACAAAATTGTAAAATTGGCTAAACATGTATATGGAAGCAAATTTTAAATCACACTTTAACTTTTAACTTTTTCTTCATTTACCATAACATAGTTTTTAAGCTACTTATGTAGTCTCAACTACAAATAGAACCATACCGAAAAACAAAGCAAAACAAAGAAGTGTTTCAAATAAAACAAAACAAAAAGATATTTCAAAATTAAAGGTTATCTAATACAGTGACACTAACCGTCGATCTATACTTGACACCTTCTATTATATGATCTCTTTCCTCTACAATAACTCTCTCTAAATTCTCTGATATTGTAGCATCTAAATAAAATCCAACATCTAGACCTCCTGATGCTAACTGAAAATAAAATATTACATCATTTACAGTACTATGTCATCTAAATTACCTGAAAATTTAGAAAAAATAAAATCATCATACTGTCATTCTGACTAGTATTTATGCAGGTCTCGAATTTAAGCTCGCATACTCGCTTATTGCGAGTAACTTTTATTTTAACTCGCAAATTTTCGCAAGTTGAAATTGACGCAAAAGTATTCCTGTCTCAACTAATAACGCTCAAATCAGCTTAGAAACGGCCAGATAGATTGATAGCATCAATTAAAGATTCACCTTAAAGACATGTTCAATACTCTTTCTCTATCCCACAATAACTCCCTTGTTCCATGCATAGTTATATATAGCACTATGTTGTTTTTATATTGCATATACAAATTGTAACAATGTATTCTGTTAAGATTTTGAGAAAAAAATGCGAGTCACTTTTTTCATTTGCAAGTTGAAATAAAATCAACTCGCAAAAAATTGCAAGTCCAAGT
The DNA here is from genome assembly GCA_025267735.1 of Mactra quadrangularis. Taxonomy (NCBI): domain Eukaryota; kingdom Metazoa; phylum Mollusca; class Bivalvia; order Venerida; family Mactridae; genus Mactra; species Mactra quadrangularis. Next base: position 33,013,786 of record CM046294.1, on the reverse strand, counting down.
TTTAGTTAAATTTGAGCCCTGATTTATGACAACTTGAAGTGTTTCACTTGAAAGTTAATAGAAAATGTATTATCAATCAATATTATTGTTGTATTTACACAGAAGAGTATAAACTAAAATAGCACACTGATTGCAAGCATTCAAAATCTTTATATATACGAGGGTTGATCCAGAAGTAATGTCAGTGTGCCCATGACACATTTAGTTAGCAATGTAATGTCATGAACGTGGTATCAAAATGTTCACTAATTTAACTCTAATTAGATACACAAATAGTTTTTCCTAAAATGTTTCTCTTTAAAAGGAGATAGGTGAAAAACCTCACAAATTTCCCCCAAGGAAAAATCTGAGACCCCTTCCCAAAAAAGGGCGTTTTTGTCCTGACCATAGACTGCCCGATCCCTAAGAACACATGCTACCACAGGACCACTGCTATTACTAAGCCAACAAGCAACTATGGTCTCAATCTAGTCAAATGGTTTACATACTATACACAGGGCTTGACTTTAAACTCGCATACTCGCAAAATTTGAGTGGCTTTTGAAAATTGTGAGTAACTTTTATTCTAACTTGCAAATTTTAGCAAGTTGAAATTAGCAAAAAATATTTTACTGTCTAAATTAAAGAGACTCACACTAGCATTGAAACGGCAATATAGATCTATAGTACCAGTTCAAGATTCACCGTAAAAATATGTTCGATATTCTTTGACTATTCTACAATAACACCCTCGTTCTATCCATAGTTAAATACAAAGCACTATTTTGTTCTTATATTTCATACATAATTTAATGTATAAATAGTAACTATGTATGCTACAGAAATTATGAGAAAAATGTGCAAGTGATATTTTTCATTACGCGAGTAGAAATAAAATTCACTCGCAAAAATATGCAAGTCCAATCTTTTGTTAAATTTGAGCCCAGACTATACACTCACCTCATCACAATGTTTGGAGGCTATACTGACACATTCTGCTATGGTAGGTAAGTTAGATTTACTGTCAAATACATGTCTCTTAAATATACTGATAAAACTTTCCATCTCTTTCTTAGTCCATACAATAAAGGCTGAAATTATACAACAATAAATAAATGTACACTATTAGATTTTGTGATAAAGCTTTTGTGGTCAAATTCCAGCTATTTAGTCAGGCACCCAATGGTTATGTTAATCAGGCCTGAACTCCAACCTAAAATACATGACATACACAAAGAAAAAAGTGAATTCATTGCCTGGTACCACCGGTACTAATGTGGAAGTGTATTGTATTGTATTCATCCAATTAAATGTTACTCAAAACTGCTTGACATTTTCACATTTGAATTTCTTGGAAAAATATGTCTGTCTTAGGAGCATAGTATTGAAAATGAGAAATTGTTGGTCCAAATAGACAACAGCTAGTTGCAAACACCGGTGTACAAGTGATATAAGGCTCTAAACTCTACCACAGACAGTTTTTGACAGCATCAAACTAGATACCATCAGATCTAGGTTGCAAGCTGTCCAGCTCTGTTAGATGACAGTAACATTTTTAAAGGCAGTGGAAATAGCTGTTTTTAACATGCACCAACCTAGTCAGCAGGGCAGTTGGTAGTGCGCCTGGATTTCAAATCTAGTGTCCCGAATGGGTTTAAATCCCATTCTGTGAGGTTATACCTTTCCATGAAAATTTGACAATAATGTCAATTTTCCTCCATTAATAAGGTATATGGAGAAGTTTCCAGCCTTGTGGAAGGGTAGGGGAGTACTGGTTATAAACAAGAGTCCAGGAAAGCCAAGTTAGGTGCGATGGATTATGTAAAATAACCTAAAATATTGTGTTGACACGATGTTAAACCCAGAGTAAATAAATAAATTACACCAGACATACACCAGACTTTCTTGTTTCACTCATGTACATAATAAACACACTGTGCTACAATACACCAGAAAGCAGTCATGTACCTAACAAGAAATAAAACCAGTAAAATCTTACCAGAGAAACATCCAAAATGTTCAGGAAAAGCTTTATGAAACTCTCTACCAGTTTCTGATAGACTAGAGAAGAATACACCACATAAACATCTTATATATAAACTTGTAGCTCCTTCAAACTTTAATTGTCTTATATTATATTTGATTATAGCACTTCTATTCTTTAAGAATAACTCACATGCCTGAAATGAGAAATAACAAAAACTCTGTAAGTAAGATGGGCTGCTTGATAATCTATCAAAGGGAAATAACTTCCTGCTGCTTGATAATCTAACAAAGGGAAATAACTTCCTGCTGCTTGATAATCAAACAAAGGGAAATAATTCCCAGCTGTTTGATAATCTATCAAAGGGAAATAACTCCCTGCTGTTTGATAATCTATCAATGGGAAATAAATCCCTGCTGTTTGATAATCTATCAATGGGAAATTACTCCCTGCTGTTTGATAATATATCAAAGGGAAATAACTCCCTGCTGTTTGATAATCTATCAATGGGAAATAACTCCCTGCTGTTTGATAATATATCAATAGGAAATAACTCCCTGCTGTTTGATAATCTATACAAGGGAAACAATTCCCAAACTGATTTAAACAGAGTTACAGTTCTTGAGCACAGCACATCAGAAGATACAGCTGTTAATGCAAGCAACACCTGTATAAAGTGTTTATCATTGTGACATGAAAAAATTATTCCATCAAAAATATACAGTGCCATCTATAAAGACTAACTTGGTTATTGCAAATTCACACAATTTATGAAATAGCACAGATATAAAGACATCAACACACATCCTGCAAGGATGTCTACTCTTGAAACAGACTAGAAAAGAGGTATGACCAAAGACAGCTCCAATTGACCATAAACTATACGGAAGTGACGAGGGACTGTGGAAGACAGTAAGTTGAATAACAATACATTTACCCACAAATATAACCAAGTGCTTTTTTGTTAACACCCAATTTGTGGGATAAAAAATGTAACTGTAAACCTTTGTTAAATATTCTAATAGGTAAAGTCATGGAAAGGTCCATTATGATTTGAGACGAACAAATAAGATTATATATTGCTGGTTTAGAAAAAACAGTCGTAACTCCCTCTTTTCTTATATTGAATTACAATCGCTTTGTGATAAGTTGTGCTAAACCTGCAATATGTAACAAGACTGACCTGTGCTGATCTACCAAGTCTTATAAGTTGTGCTAAACCTACAATATGTATCAAGACTGACCTGTGCTGATCTACCAAGTCTTATAAGTTGTGCTAAACCTACAATATGTAACAAGACTGACCTGTGCTGATCTACCATAAACCTACAATATGTAACAAGACTGGCCTGTGCTGATTTACCAAGTCTTATAAGTTGTGCTAAACCTACAATATGTAACAAGACTGACCTGTGCTGATCTACCATAAACCTACAATATGTATCAAGACTGACCTGTGCTGATCTACCAAGTCTTATAAGTTGTGCTAAACCTACAATATGTATCAAGACTGACCTGTGCTGATCTACCAAGTCTTATAAGTTGTGCTAAACCCACAATATGAAACAAGACTGACCTGTGCTGATCTACCAAGTGTTATAAGTTGTGCTAAACCCACAATATGAAACAAGACTGACCTGTGCTGATCTCCCAAGTCTTATAAGTTGTGCTAAACCTACAATATGTAACAAGACTGATCTGTGCTGATCTACCAAGTCTTATAAGTTGTGCTAAACCTACAATATGTAACAAGACTGATCTGTGCTGATCTACCAAGTCTTATAAGTTGTGCTAAACCTACAATATGTAACAAGACTGATCTGTGCTGATCTACCAAGTCTTATAAGTTGTGCTAAACCCACAATATGTAACAAGACTGATCTGTGCTGATCTACCAAGTCTTATAAGTTGTGCTAAACCTACAATATGTAACAAGACTGACCTGTGCTGATCTACCAAGTCTTATAAGTTGTGCTACAGCTCGTCTAGCAGCTCTAGGTCCACCACGTAATGATCTCTCGGGTGATACTTGTAACTCACTCATTAAACCTTCTGTTAATAGTTTAACTCTGTGATCTATACGGGCTCTAAAATCATATATCATATTTTATCATGTATACATAAAGGCAACAGTACTAGAACGTTTTTCAGTTTTTGTGAAGGGGTCTTACTTTAATTAGATCTATTGAAGTATTTTATCACAATCTCATTGAATGGGGACAGAAAAATCAAAGGAAAGCTCCAGATTTGAGGAAATGCATGGTTTTAAAGAAATTTCAGAAAAGAAAGGGCCTGTAAATGGCTTCTGATATATAATAATAATAATATAATAAAATACTTTATTTTTAGAGGCAATATGGGGAAGAAACAGAATGTGTGTTAACACCCATGTGTTATGTAATCTTCAGATTACATATATGAAATTATGCGATGTCCAGGTAAAGAGTAATTAAGTTAACTCATTATAGCCTTGGGCTCTCGGATATACATTTTATATGTATGTTAGACTAATTAGTTGTACTTACATACAGTTGTTGAGCTGTCATCTCAACTGTATAAAATGTATTGCATCTCAGCTATCATTGCTCAGTCCAGCCAGAGAGCCTGGTGGTCTTTGGGCCCGAACCTTAGGTCCACGCTGGACATAAGGCTTATACTTAGGTACCGTAGACTATGGATGTTTATACTTGTATGTTTGGCTACCTTACAATCAGGACATTTGATATGCATTTACATAGATGTTAGAATGAACATTAAACTTGTTAACTATCTGTGTTGTACTGTTGTATCCTGGGTTGTTAATATATTGCTATACGTAAGCGGCTATGCGACACATATATTAAGCTTTAGAACAATCCTAAGTGATATTAAGTTATATTTACCTGAATTCTTTAACAGCAGGTGTTTTCTGGCATTCTTTAAGATATTCATTTACTGAAACATAACATATTTTATACAGTACCCACAAAAAGTATGGAGACATTTTTACATTGTGAATAGCTAATATCTAAAACTTGATAACTATTTATTTTGTAATGTTTTTTGTTTTGCTTTATTTTATTGTTTATCATTATAATCGTGACAGAGAATGTCACTACAAAAATAGGATAAAAGCTTCATAATGGAAAATAATTACAATAAACATTGTTTTGGAAGCATTAGGATGTCAGATGCTGAATCTTATAATTGAGTTGCATTCATGAAATTTATTTTCAATTCATCACAAATCACATTTAAATTATACATAAAAAATGTAATTTTACAAAATTAATCATTAAAAATTTAAGATATATAATAATTAGTTCCAACATTCATACAAAAGCATCATATCAAATCTCAAGAACTTTTCAAGTATAGTTTATACTAATTTATTTTAATGCAATTGGTTTACAAGTTCCTTCAACTTAATCACTCTCAAGTCATCTTTCTGGTCCTTCAGCACTGAGCTAGAAGGATGAAGTTCCTTGCTCAAGGAAACAACAAGGTACCTTTGAGATGTTTTTTAATTCATTTCAATAGTATTAAAGCACCCTTAAAATTGTCCCATAGACATACACGCTCGCCTTTAAGCTAGCTTTTTATCATATGTGAAAGAGTGCTTGAATAAGTCTATACAGTTATGGGTTCCATCTCAGCCCCTTACCTTTAAGTTTGCTTCAGTCAGGTAAAAAGTTTAATATGACTCAGATTCAGAAGGTCAGGTATTGAATCCCAGCTTAGATCATAGATTCTGATCATCAGGTTATATTAAGTTCACACTTACCTCTCTCGACCAGATCTACAGCACCAACAAAATCTCTCTGTGCTATACACATATCTAAATCTTCAGGTAATTCTTGTAACCAATCAACATTTAAAAACTCTGTATCCATAGCAACATCATTAGAATGATCTTCATCACGCTCATCAAACGCTGTAAACGAAAACAAAATGATATGTCAATGCAAAACTAGTCTAACTACATCATACATGTAAATGAAGTAGGACTTAGACTAGTTCTGTGCTAATACATCAAAATGCAATTACAGAGAAACTTTTCAACGCTGACAAAGAAGCAGGACCATACTAAATTGACAATTGTGTGTGACTGTTATAGTGAGTGTCATGTTTCATTAATAGAAAGTTAGAGGGTTATTTTCACATATGTATACTGATATTTACTTGATGTTTTTTTTCAGGAAGCAGACAGTTCCCCCTCAATGTCAACTTTGCTCATCTTCAAAGAAATGGTACATGTATGGCTATTCCATTGAATATTCTTTCTTGGTAAGAAAATTATCAGGGATAAAATATGCAGAATTAACTCCAGCATCTAAGTACATAATAAAGACTCAAAACAGAAAACAATCAACGTACGGTTAGAACACTCTTCCACATTCTGTGTAGGTGTCACTTGTTGTTCATTTAATCTTACAACAGATTCTCTCTTCTGTTTATCTCTAGCTAACTTCTTCTTCTTTGTATCTTCTAAGATATCTAACCATTGTCTCTGTTATATAAAGTATATAGATAAAAAAAGCTTAAATTGATATAAGGAGTCAGTTACACAATCAAGTTACTACCTAGCTCTTTTTAAAATGGCTTTTGTGTAAGCCTAATCTTATGCAACAGTTATGTTTCAAGCCAGCAAAGCCATGATAGCGGCCTTCACCATTTTGAAAGTTAATATGCAATGACGTTATGTTGACTTCAAGATTTTTCTATCAGTTTAATAAATTGTTAACCCTTTAGTGATATTATTTATCTATTGTACTTGTTCACGAATGTATAGTGAATTAATAAAATTGTCAATAATTAAGTATTTTCATAATGGCTTAGTTATAAGGCTTTGTTATTCTGACAGTCATATTAGACTGTCTTCAGTCACATAACAAAGCTAATGAAGAAAGTTATGTGACGTTAAACATGAAACTTGTCTAGGTCGCACCGTATCGTAACGACCAAAAAACCGTTTTCTTCCCAACGTAACTCATAGATGTGTAAGTGGAACTCAGATAAAAATGAACTAAAAACAGAGAAAATAATATTTAAAGTCACTAGCCTCTCTCACAGTCGTCTAAGACAAATCATTTGATCACTATCATAAAATTTCCTTGACTTGTCGTGAGTTTTTTTCGATGGCCTCCATTTTGAGAAATAAGTCTAGGCTAAAACCAAACCCATACCGTTTATTGGATTTTGATTAATAAGCTTTTATATGCAATTGACAGATTAACCATTTGTTTGATAAATAAGACCAAGTTTTTAAAAATCGATCCAGAAATAAAAACACAGGAGCCCGTTGAATGAGACAGGTCTTTTTTTCGAGGTTTCTGAGGTGATGAGTTACATACCTTTACTATATACATGTGTGTGGTGTATACAATATTTTTGATGGGACTGTTTCATGCCGGCAGCCTGTGGATGTATCTAGCAAATTCAATGTGCGTGCCCCACTTCAGTAGATGGGCAAACATTACTACTAACAGAGGAACAAAACAATACTGGTACATTTAGATTACAAATATAGGGTGAGGTGCTTACCTTGGATTTAGCACTGTCAGCCTGATATATTTTAGAATCAGGAAACATCAATACTTTAAATGCATTTTTTACCGGTCCTGCATCTCTTATGTTTACTATAGCTAGATTATCCAATTCATATAATCCTTGAAATCTGTAACGTACTGGACCTCTCCTAAACATAGAAATACATTGTATATCATTAAAAACTCTCCATTTCAGAAAATAATATTTTATAAACAGTTTTTTGAAGATATGAGTTTAGTTTAAACTAATCTATTTTAGTTTGATTGTGAAACAAGTTCTTTCAACTTAGATTACTCACAACAACAACAACAAAGCAGAAAGAAGGACACAATTTTTATTCTATTACTCTACATCTGACCTGTTATGAATAAAACTTGTATGTAACCATCATTAAAACATGTATATACATGTAACTATCATTGAAACATGGGAATTACAGACGTTGGATGGTGTAAGTTTCTGAAATTTCTGTGTACCGTGCATGTATCCCTCAAACCGTGTGCATGTATGTTAAAACGTGTCTTCCCTGTATAGTGTAGTGTGTGTCATTCACCTTGTAAATAACACAATAAAAGACTGTCCGAGATATTGTGGTTGCATATTTTCTAACGTGTATCGTGTGTACCAGATATATAAACTGTGTGTAAGTCAAAACAGACTCAGACATAGCTAGATTTACTAACAATTAAGATCTTAAACAATTATTTCACGACTATTGAAAAGGGGTGATTAATTTACAGATCCGTGGTTAGTTTAATATGAGTAATAATCATATGCGATTCACACCAGAAATCCATGCTTTAATTGTCTATTATGCTCGACAAGGTCATGGTTTTGCCAACATTTCTAACTAGCTGAAATGTGAGCACAATTTATTTTGTTCTAGACAGGGAATAAGGAAATTTCTTATTCAGTACAGAAAAACTGGGGAGATAAATATAAATATAAAGTATGTAAATTTTGTTTATAAGTAAGGATATCAACAGTTTGTATTCGCACACGGACCTTTCGACCATGCAACTAAGCATGAGTGTTTTATCATTATTATTTAGGTCAAGATGCAGTATTTTTAAAACTCATCAGTATCTTCTATTTAAGTGAAATAATCAGTTACATGTAACAGTTTTTTTTGTAATTGAGGGCATTGGAGGCGAAACACCCCTTGATTAGCTTATCAGTTTGCCGCAATTGTAATATTGACTAACTCTGTTTAAGTTCACTGCAAAGTAGAAATGCAAGCTTATAGAATAACGATTGTAACTTGCTCTTTTCTTTTATTGAGTTACGTTCATTTTCCACTTAGCCCGCGATTTGATGTTGTGTATGTCAATAGCGTTTTCTGAAAATGTTCAAAAAAACTAATACAAACGATTCTCCGAAGATCTATTTTTAGAACAAAAAGAAAGTATGTTGACAATATGGCGGTCCACATAGATTGTTTTTCTACGTCTAATTAAATATATCGTCGGTCGGCTGCCAAAACCTCGTATCTCAATTTTTCAAAGTTTTCAGGAAAAGGAAAAAACTATTTTATCAAAAAGTTGTATCACAAACTTATCCAAACTTAAAATAATAATTGTTTGTTTCAAAATGTCGTAACTACCATTTGACACCCATAAAATTAATGTATTACAACATTCATCAAAGATAACTGTTTCCCATGTTTGCAAACAATAAAAATGTAATAAATGCATTATTTCTGCTTCTTAATTTAATTTCTAGTGTAGAATACTTGTCATTATTAGAGGACCAGAAATGATAAACTATTTTCAATCGTTTTAGTCGAAGTTATAAGTCATAAGATGCAAAGCATACAAGATAAGCATACAAAATTAAAGTTAAATGAATAAAGTGGTTGAAATCAAACATATTTTACCTCTTAAAAAGAAGAATCCAACTGCATGATCATTTTTTTTATCAACAATGGAGTGTTAAGTGTGAGATACGATATTTTGACCGTTGTTCAAAAAACAAATCGGAGTTACGATATTTCATCTCATGACAATATTTCGGGTATTGATTGGCTTACAGGTACGACGTTTTGGGACAAGACGGGAATCGCTTTGGCGTACTTTGTGCAGCCAAAAAGTCATTTTTGCCAAAAATCATAGTTACAACCTTTTGGCAGCCGACCAAAGATATGCTGTTTATCGACCCTTTTACTTTGGCAGTTTTGATTTTGTTAAAAATATCTATTAATTCATAAGGTACTTATTGATGCATATTTGAGTAAAATACAGTTTATGAATATATGGATCACTGAAAAGCATGAGATGACAGCAAGAGATCTTCAAATTAAACTTAAGAAGACATTTAATGTGGAAGTTAGTGCGTCCATGTGTAAACAAACTAAGACAAACATTAGGAAGGACCAAAAACAACACTCAATATTGTCAGTTAATATCTACTTTAACTAAAAATCAACTGAAGAGAGAGCAATGGGCTCTTTGTGCTCTTAGTAAGAAGGGAACCTTCGATGATGTTATCTTTGTGGATGAAACATTGATTGAGTTGATGTCCTCAAGAAAGCTTTCATTTTACTGTAGTGAAAACCTACTTTTTAACATACTGAAATAGACAAACTTCATATATCAAACTTCATAATTATCAATTATATGAGTAATTTATATTCAAAATACTGAATTATGTATAAGTACTTAAAACTTTCATGTACATGTATGTATGATAATAAAGTCTTACCTATTAGGTAACCATGTAGCAATCATCAAACTATCATTTAATAAAAACATGTGTACTCTATGTACTTGTACAAATGTTTCTAAATCTAATTCAGCTAAATCACCATTATGTATTAATTGTCTTCCTGGTACCTCTGTTACACTCTATAAATACATGAAATATCTATAAACCTGAATGCAATCATAAACATAAACGTCTATATCTTTAATTTAACACTTAATGAGCTGTTAAAGTTTCTGGCCAAGCCTACTTTTAACTGAGTATATTTAATCTCCTTTAGATTATAATGATAAACTGTTAATATAATTAAAGTAGATGTTCTCAAGTTCAAGAGAGGGTTTAGCACATGGGCTTTTCTGTCATCTTTTCTTCTAAGCTTGCACAAACTGTACTTTGAAACAAGTAATCCATAGATGTACCTAGATGTCGCTGTCCGTTTTTTTATACCCCTCCCAAAAATTTTTTTTGGGAGAAGGGGTTATATAGGAGTCAGCTGGTCAGTCGGTCAGTTGGTCAGTCTGTAGTTTTTTCGTGTCCACTCAATTTCTTGGCACGTATTTTACCCTCTGATTCAAACTTCACACATATACCAGATATAAGGCAGACATGTGCATATCCCATTTTGGTTACGGCTCATTGTTTTTTTGCAGAGTTATCTTTGATGAAAAATTTGTCCTCTCATTTTCTCAGCACCCAATTTTTTGACAAACACCCATTTGAGGGGGAGGGCGGTATTTTATCACATTCAGTGAGTTTTGGAACATTCATTTAGATAAAACTATATAAATATATAATGCCTGGACTAATGTATCAATTAAGACTATTAGACTATCCAGTCATACAAAATTTAAATAGATCATTACGCATACAATATTATACTTACAGAACAACCTTCAACTTTCTCTAAGAGAAAAGCTAAGTTTCTTCTTGTTTCTTCCTCTGGATTCTCAACTTCTTTTTCTTTAGGAGCTTCTTCAACAATGGCTGTACAACAAAATAAGTAATCATTAAGATAAATACAAGTAAATCTGTGAGCTAATGCTCACTAGTGATACCCCCGCCAAAATCTAAAAATATGCGACAAACAGGAAGTAGATGAGCAAGGAGCATGAAATCGCTTTACATCACATGGGACTATAGGATGAAGCAATATGCAAAGTTTCAGGCTGCTGCATGGTATAGTTGCTGAGAAAACTGTGACGGAAATTTTGTAACGGACGGACGCACGCACGCACGCACGCACGGACAAGGGTAAAACAGTATACCCCCCTCTTCTTCGAAGCGGGGGTATAATAAGGCTTTTTACAACCAGCGTGTTCACAGATCATAATGGTACAGTTTGTTATAATGTTATAACTTGGTTATATTACATAAAACCCTCTTTCAGTCAAAAGTAAGAATTATGTCCTAGTTATTCTGACTTAAAGCAAAATTTATCACATTTGATAACATTTTGTAGCCACTGATCAGACTGACTTACCTTTCTAGCTTTCCTGGAAAATTACCATTTCTCCCCCTTCTACAAGAAGCCAGCAACTCCTTTCTATACAAGGTCTCGAATTTAACAAAAACTGGACTTGCAAGTTTTTGCGACTTGATTTTATATTAACTCGCAAAATGAAAAAAACACTCACATTTTTTCTCCAAAGTTTTTACTTTACGAACAGAGTCAGTAAAAGTGAACTTAGTTTTCAGAACTTAGTTTTCAGAATTTAGTTTTGGACGCCTGTGACACGTATACTTACGACACTCCTTGTAACATGTAGCTATACAGGTAAGTAGAGCAAGATGATCGTACTATCGATCTTTCTGGTAGTTCCAATCCTGATTTGAGACTCATTAGAGTAGACTGTAATACTTTTGCCGCGATTTCGACTCGCAAAAATTTGCAAGTTGAAATAAAAGTTATGTGCAATTTCCGAAATCCACTCGCATTTTGCAAGTATGCAAGCATAAATTCGAGCCCTGTCTATACAGAGGATGAAATACATTCTTTTTATAATTGCGATTCATTTTGAAGCTGGGACTTGCATAGTTTGGAACAACAAGTCCTTAACAAAAATCAATGTGAAATAGTCTACCAGCAAAGTATTGGCATCCCAAGGATGCACATACTAGGAATTCATTGCGTCTGCAGTAAAAAGCTTGCGTCTCTGACACAGAATTAATCATAGCAAAATGATAATGTACTAGTAGCAAGACATTGAAGTAAATCGAAGGTCAAAGTTAAAGATGAGCTAGTAGGTAAGCAAACAAAAGAATCAAGTTATCTTAGAACAAAATATCATATAATTAACAAATAACACATGGCCTTGCAGGCAATATGCAAGTTTACGGACTGGTTGGTCAGACTGAGGAAGGTATATGGCCTGAAGCACAGCTGAGATTTACCAAATTTAAATCCTTTCACTACTCTTGTTGCTATTTTACTATTATAATGTGCTTTCAAATAATAATTTTATTCTTCAGTATGTCAAGTATCTCAAGCCCCAGTCTGACTTTCATTTTCACGCGATGTAGCAAGATAAAATGCTCTTGTTATATTCCTTTTTTGTTAATCGACTTAGCCATTTTGTCCGTTTGTGTTGCTGTGTAATTAGCACATCATGAAAATTGCGTCAAATAAGACTGGATGACGTCATAAACGGACAATATAAGAATTATGGACTGGGTAGCCGGTCAAAATGTGATTTATGGACTGGATGACGTCACATTAAATATAGAGGACGTTATGCAAATGAGGTATAATAAAAGTTAATATTACACATACCTTTATCACTGACTAGAGACATTTCTAACATTGTGTTCATTAATGTTTTCTGTTCTGTTAACATATGACTTACTTGATACATTTCACCTTCAAGAACTTAACACATCTGTTAAGGTTTAATAACACATTCCATATACAGTACCCACCAAAAATTTGGAGACAAAATAAATTAACTACAATTCTTGAATTTTGATAATTATTTTTGCTGAATCATTTTTTTAATGTATTCAAGTATGGTTTGTGATAAAATGAAAACAAATTTCAAGTATGCAACACATTAATAAGATTCAGCATCTGACATCATAGAGCCTCTAAAATCATGTTTAGTGTAATTACTTTCCATTACATAGCTTTTATGTTATTTTTGTAGTCTTAGTTATAATTATAGTGATAATCAAAATGATAATGCAAAACTACAAAGCATTTTAAAATAAACAGTTATCAAATTTTGGACAAACGCTATTCAGTAGGCCTACAATCTGAAAATGTCTCCAAAATTTTGGTGGGTACAGTACTGTAGCTATTATTTTATTGACTGGTATAAATCAACACTTTTTACATTATTATTATTATATACCAATTTATAGCGCTCTTTTCATATTGAATATATGTTCAAAGGCGCTTCTCAATCATATGCATAATTAAGAAATAATTAAATGAAAATGATTAAGAGATGATAAAATATAAAATAATAAAATGAATACTAATATAAAACTAAGAATTAGTGATCAATAAAGTGCTTATATTAGTTATATGGATGGTAACACAAGTCTTAGTTATCTTATCTAACCAGACAATTTTTCTACTATCAGCTTATCAGTTTAATTTATGTGGTAATGTGATATTATTATAAAATGCTTGTTGACAGGTATGACATACTATAGCAAGGATTTTAAGTATGCCATTCTATCCCCATATTAAATTGCATCTATTACCAGCACTCAGTGACCCTAATTTTCTCTGGTTATGAAAGGTGCTATGCCCCCATCAAACCCTGGCAATAGAGCATGGCACATTCCTCTGGGCCGTCTAAATACCTTTTGCTGAGGGACGTGTGAGTAAAATCCAATATTAGGGGCCATTTTTCTTAGTTGTAATCAACATCAATCAGGGGCTTACAATGCAATAAATGCCATTTTCTGTGAGGAGTTATTTTTTAATTAAAAAAACTCGTAACAAAAGGATACTTGAGATTTCTCTGGCAGTTTCAATAAACTGAGAATAGTTTTTATAAACATTCTTTTTTAGTTCTAATGCTGTTTTTTCAGCGAGTATGTGAACATTTTGTTTCATTTCTAACAGTGGCATCTCTCCTTCCTCAGATAACTTGCTTACATCTGTAAATAGAGCAAACACAAAAAAAATGTAAATATACAGACTACAAAATTAGAATTTGAAAGTGGTTGCCCAAACACATCATTTTGAAAGAAAGCACAATATCTCATTTGCAGAATTTTGAGAAAGGGTTGGTTACCAGAACTAAAATGTGGTTGTCCCGGGCAATGAGAAATGGTCAAGCCCATTAATTTCATAGACTGATATATATGAAAATATTTGAACGTTTAAATTTTAAGTATCAATAAAATCAAACACGGTCAATAACAGCAAGCAGAACTTTCATTCTAAGACTCTATTCCTTCTAAACTCTAAGTAAACTTAAATAATTTTAAATTCAATAAAATTAATTTGAAGCTAGACTCTATACAAATGAAAAATCTGATAATAAATTCCCAACAACAAGATTTTTTCTGTTTGATTGGCCTTATGTATTTATATCGAATTTTGTTCATTTTGGTAGAACAGTAAGATGACACAAAATAATTTTGATATGGAAAAGACAAATGTCTTCTCCACTTTAAGGTATCGCTAGAGTTAATTTCTGTATATACAGTCAAACAAAACTGAATTTTGTGTCTATCACTTCCAGTTTTTAGTTACCTCCCTTTGATCCTTCTCAAATCATAAAAGGGATATATAGCATACCCTCAATTTTTAAAACTAAATTCACATGTACGGAACGCTTCTTGTTCCGGAGATTACCAATCGTTGCATTGTGGGATGGTATGACTGTGTGATTAGAACACACAATTAAGTGAAATAAATCAACATTGGTGAAATAGAGATTTCATTGTTTATCAAATAATTCAATGTTTTTTTTGACAAATTTGGGAATATGACCCATACCCCTAGAATTGGGAATTTTATCGGCATTTTAGTTTAAATTGGGATGAAATGCCATGCAAATTTTTTAACAATAGCAGATTTAACAAAGTTTTTGGTTTCATTTTTCATTAAGTTAGTTAGTTTATTAAAAAGAAAGATTGCTGGGATGTTTAATTTTAAGCAGAAACATACTTACAGCTGTCTTTTTAAAAAAAAAAATTTTTTTCAAGTTAAACTGGGAATTTTGAATTGAAATTTGGGAGAAAAAGATATGATTTTAGATTGGGAGTATAGCCCATAAACGGCTATAAAATTGACCAAAAATAAACACTGAAATATATGGCCCTTATGACCAACTAATTTCATCACTAAATTGCATGTCTTTTCCATCAATAGGCTGTGCCTATAATTATATTACATAAATAAGTGAGTAGATGTATAATCTGAGTACATGTCAAACTTCATGGGAATAATAAGTGTATGGGTCAGTGTAAAACTAGTATAACTACATGCAAAAAATGAAATAATTAAGTTAGTTTTGTTTAAACTGATCGGAATGCTTTAAAATCATTGGCATAATAAGCAGCATAAAATTACCTATCTATAACTTAAGTATATTAATAAGTTTATCTTTGAGCACTGCTTAAGCCTTGCAAGTATCCCGGAACAACCAATTTTCGGTCACCTAACGGTTAATTGCTGTGAAAGGCATACGTAAATGACAATCAGTGTCTATAAACGCTGAAATACTGTTCCACAACTAGTTAGCACTAAAAATATGCAAAAATTACAAACTAACCTCATGTCATGTTTTAAATATTGTTTTTCTACTTAACTGACCTAATTTTACTAAACCGGAAGTTGCGCAACCAATATTTGGTCAGATTCTGATAAAGTATATTGTGTATCATAGATAGCGTGACAAGAAAAACACAAAATTTAACTGTAACTAACAAATAAACTTCTCAAAACCTATTTACAGTGTATCTTAATGATAATTTGTAAAGTTTACATGTGGAGGTAACACAGTTGGGGCACAGGAATGTGTCTTCTCTTCTAATGACCCTTACTGTTATAAAAAATCGTAAAAGTATCCGTTTTGTCATGATAATAGGGTCTTTATGACCCGCTAGTAGGCATATGATTCTTAAAAATAACAAAGAGTGAAACATTCGGTAAGTAATGTATATAAACTACAACTCCAAATATTTGAAAAAAAGGAAAAGCTCGTAAGGAGCAATATGTAGTGATTATTACAAAGCAGAATAGCAGGGTGCTGCACCCTGCCCTTTTTCTCTCCTCCCTGCCCTTTTTAGCCTCTTTCTATGCAGTTATAGTACATATTAGACATTTACTCTCAGATATGCCCTGCCCCTTTTTTCTGTCTCCCTGCCCTTTTCTGAGTTCTGGAATAATCACTAATATGTCACAAATTCTCAACTTTTCCGTGAAGTATACTTTTCAAAGTATAAAAAAGTGGGTGGAGCCATATGAAATGATGCTGTCTATCAGACGACACACTTCGAACAAAGTGAAAAAGTTGGATTTAATATTTAAAAAACATATTTACAATGTAAATTTTGGGAATGGTGAAAACAAGTAAAAATTTGTTGTAGGTTAGTTACTTTTGTTCACTTTTTTACTGATTTTATCCCAATTTTCTTTAAAAAAGTTATATGACATACCTCTGGCGTAGGCAAATAAAACATGTACATGACAAAGTGGGAAGGGCAAGTTTAGCCAGGATAACTAAAATTTTCCAGGGGCCGACTGAATATTGGTTGTGACCGAAAATAGGTTGTTGCGGGATGTCATACAAGCAGTTGTGCAAGTCAGAATAAGAGACAGAGTTTTTATGAAAATATTAAATCAATCAAATATGTAACACATAGAGCTGAAGACTAAAACAAATCATTAAGCAAATAAAAGATACCTGTATCATTAGTGTATGTCAATAATATCCGAAATCTAATTATATCCGAAGATATATCAAGTTTCCCTCCCACCATTAAAACTTCAGTAATGCAGTATTGTATACATGAATATTACTCACATTTTTCTGGATCAAACCCCTCATCAGTTAAATCTCGTGCAAGTCGCTGGTCAGCCATGATTAAATGATTATTTCAGAAAAAAGTAATATATTCTGAATTGTCTAAATCGACTTCCGGGTTGGGCTAAAACCCAAACAATCAAACCCTACCAATCACTAGTATCTTGTAGTGGTTGTCTCCCTTAGACTAAAAATTAAGTGATTTCTTTTAGGCCTTCTAATGCAGTAATATATTCACCTTTATCTTACAAAAGGGTTTTTTGTTTTGTTTGTTTATTTACGGTTTCGTTGCCTAAGATGAAATTATAGAAAATTATTTTTGGAACAGTTAAGGGTCTTGCTCCTCAGGAAAAAGATTGTTTCACTTCACAGAATAATTTATCCATTATTTTCATATGCTGCTAATATTTACCATGAGACATAATTTTAAGAATATGAACATTCCAGTAATTAAATTATTACCAATCT
Organism: Mactra quadrangularis; assembly: GCA_025267735.1. Classification (NCBI taxonomy): domain Eukaryota; kingdom Metazoa; phylum Mollusca; class Bivalvia; order Venerida; family Mactridae; genus Mactra; species Mactra quadrangularis. The sequence continues at coordinate 32,996,140 of CM046294.1, read as the reverse complement.
AAGAATCAAATCAAATACACTGCTATGCTGCATTATGTACCGTGGGCCATTTGGTTAGGAAAACTTGATATCATGAATAATTAATGAGGCAGTTTCATAGGTTCTGCAAGGAAACCACTGCAGAGAACTAGCCAATGAAATAATGCAACCATTTTTTGAAAATAAACATGAGCAACATGATTTTGCCAGTCAAATGCCCATGATACATAAGGAGTGTAATGGAAGAAAATACTGTGGTTGCCATTGATGCAAATTTCTGTGGTATTTTCTTAACTCTGTTATCTAGATAACTTTGAAATATATTCCCATAAACACATCCTAGCTATAATCATCAGTGTACAGCAGCAACTCTTTTTTACTAGATTTAACGCCATGTCAACACAATTTAAGTCATTTTACGCTGTCCAGCGCACTTAACCTAGCTTTCCTAGACCCTTCCATGAAAATTTGACAATTATGTCAATTTTCATCCATTTATATGGTGTATGGAGTAGTTTCTGGCAGTTAAATCTAGGTAACTAAGGACATACTTTTTTAAAATATATACTAAATACTATTTAATATATAATAAAATTTCAAAACCAAGTCTCAGTCTCTGACTCTCTGTGATGGAGTTGCTTTAATTCTGGACTTCACAGTGTATTCTGGTGTATATATTCCAAAGAAAAATGTCCTTTATAACCTAAATTAAACTGATATTTGACCAACTTGGCACTATAGTCTATTGTCTCACCACTTGTCCAATATTCTATCCTTGATCTTATAAAACATTCCTGACGTAATATTGTATGGAGCTGTTATGTCTGTTGGTACCTGAACATGCATCATCAAGTAAAAGCAAATAACTATTCTTTCTTTAAAGTAAATCCAAATAGAAGACCTAAACTTTTCTCTGTCGAGTCTAGTTTACTTTAAACTACAACATAAGTTTAGCATGATTGAGAAATAAGTTCACTAGTCTGCTTTCTGGTCTTTCAGAACTGAACTAGTAAGATAAAGTTTATTGCTCAAGGAAACAACAAGGTAGGTTTTGGATGTGATTTAAACCAACATGGAGCTGGCTATCCAATGATCACTTATCCCACATCATAACCACTTGGCCACATCCACTCTTTTGTTTACATTCATACAATATGTATGGAACAGAACCACTTATTGACCTAGAGCACAACCGGAGCCTACTACTCTGACATGTTGTGTGGCTATCCCCCCTCCTGATACAATTCTTCCCCACATTTTTCGGTCTTCCAACTTTACTTTTTATCAACAAACATGACAAATTGTCATATATGGTTGACACATTTGTAACTCAATAGCTCCTAGTTCAAAGACTGTGAATGTAAACAAGGTAACAATAGACTAATAATTGTCAGCATACTTCACATAACCTAGAGACATGTAAAACACATAACACATGAAACCAAAAAACATAACACATAGGAATGTTTCAATGTTTTATTCATCATAAGAAATGATCAACAAATTTCTCTATAAAATCATCAATATAATTTTTAAATCTATCAAACTTTCTATCTCTCCTAATGTTCACATACATATCAACAAGTATACATTTATAATATATATCAGATGTCACACTGTACTGAGTCTATTCATAGATTTATATCAAGACAAGGGAGATAATTCTCAAATGTAAACAGGGGAGGGAACTCATGTTTTTCTCTAGAAAGGGGAAGTAATTTACATTTTGTTGGAAAACGAGGGAGAAAACGGATTTTATATCTGAATAGGGGTAATAATTCTTTTACATAAAGTATCGGAAGAAAACTCCAATCAGGACTGGGGAGATTATTGTCATAACTTAAATAAATTGATAGAAAATTATTTTATTTTGTCAAGGGAGGTAATTGCCATTTTAAGTTAGCTAAGGAACTTATTCATGAAGGGAGATAACCTGCACCTATAATTACAACAAAAACATCTAAATATAGACTATGTTAACTAAGCTAGATTTCAATTTAAGAATCAGAATCTCTGGACATGGATTGTATTAGAAACTAATATAATTTCTATGATACAAAATATGATCTATACTTTAACTTTAAAACTACAAAACAAAGTATAATTATAAGTTTTAGAACTTGGAAATCTTATATCATATCCAATAACAGGGATGGTGTATTATGCTTACAGAATATGTGAGTGTGATGTATTTTAGGCCAAGAGAAATGATTCCACCAAAACAGAATATTGTTGAAGATACAATCGGAAGATAACACTATTAGGATAATTATTAGTAAGGCTTAAGCAGAGTAACATCATTTTGAAGTTACCTTAGGTCAAATCTTAACAATCAAATTAATAAAAAATTTGAAACTTGAGAATAAATTGAACATATGTTTCTAAGCAAAGAGTGTGAGGAGAGGTCATTTAAAAGGAAATACAAAACAAATGTTTCTGAATATGTTTCATTGTCTTACAATATTAAAATTATCATCATCATTATTATTATCATCATCAGCAGCAGGAGCCAGTACAGTACAAACATCATTATAATATGTTTACATACATGAAAACAAACAAATATTTATATCTATATCATTGAAATAAAGACAAACTTGGAACGTAATTAATTAATACTCACATATATATACACAGGAAATTAACATATATTTTATACATTATATATATATATTACATTATATATGTATCATTGCACATGTGTTTAATACATACATGTATAGTACGAAGGTTCATACAAGCTACACAGTGTAATTGTATACTTTTAAAACTTTTAGACAACTTTTCCAGAGTTTTCATGGAAATGGAAACGTGAAGTTAAAAAAAAAACTAAATGAATATGTCATATGTCAAACTCAAATTTTCTTTCATTGGTAAATTAATGATGCTATGAGACCAAATTTTAGATGCACTTCTGTTTATCTAAATCAAGAAAGGTTGCATGGGAGCTATGTTAAAATAAACAACAACACTGAAACAGGATTAATATTAAATACTCCTACAAACATTGTATTGAATTTTAACCAATTTTAACCTAAAATATTTAAATTTAAACCTAATATTGCCACACCTTAACCTAAAATTATTCAAATTTTAACTTAAAAATAAAATTTTAACAACAAATATTCAAATTTTAATGTATCAATTCATAGCATAAATTTGTTGTTAAATATCTATTAAAGCCTGCCAAAACTCTGTATGTAGTTTGAGTAGCCAGGACGACACTGGTTAAAGTGAATTGAGATAGGAGTTTATTTGTTCTGTAAGTGTAAAAAATGTGCTTGGTAGTTTGAGAGCTAAACTATATGTATATAATACACACACATGTGCAATGACACACACATATATATAAAACTTTGTTGTACAACAAAAAATGTCAAATCTATTTGTACAGGACACATGACACTTGAAGGAAAGAGTCAACAACAAAATAATAATAATCACAAAAAGTATTTATTTTGTAAGAACAAAAAACGTGTATGGAATCTCAAAGTGACCGAAATATTAATCACAAAAACTGCATAGATGATATAGGAAAAAGTGAAAAATTTGCCAGTTTGGTTTTTTTGTCATGCATATTCAAAACAACAGCAGATTATTTGCATTTTGTTTTCAATTTACCATAGTAAAAAGTTTAAAACACACACTACTATTTACTTTAACATACTGTTTTATACGAGATATAGTCCGACAATATTAACCTGAGATTGACCTTTATCCAAGAATATATTAAACTGTCAATTTTGTCTTTGTTTTTAAAACGCCTTTTATCGGAAGCTTTCGGCAAAATACATGTACTATACAATTATTTGTGTTTTCATAAGAATAAATATTTTAAAACCATGCCACAACATTGTGGACTTGCATTTTTCACCCAAAACAATTGTGTCAAAATTAAAAGTACAATAACATGCAATGTTTACAAAATTGATTTATAGTCACATAGGTTGTTATAAACACGTGTATTACTGTATACACTCATACGGCGCCTCACGATTTAATGTAAGTGAAGCATGTAATTATTATAATAAGGTAGTTCAAGCTCAGGTTAATATTGTTGCACTATAACAAAAAAAACAAACTCTGAACTAGTCCAAGTAAAATACATAACATACTGATATACCTTTACGTTTAGGAAATCATCTCAACCACAAATTGACTTTAAATCAACACAGTTATGAAGAATTATAAATTACTGGTCAAGAGATAATCCATTTACTACAAGAAAGTTATGATTGATACAATCACAAATATACTTGTAGTTAGTATAAGTTGTAAAGTCACATTGTATAAAAGTTGTCACTCAGCTTTTTTTATTCATGATTTATTCAATTAAAAAGATAAAATTTTTAAAGACATTTTTGAAGTAAATTAGAAAATAAAATTCTAACATATGGTTAGCGTATCATCTTCCACCAAAAAACATAAAATTATCTTAATTCATAAATACTGTAAATTATATAAATTTTAAAAATATTGCCCTTAAAATATCTACCACAGCTATAGGCCTTAACATATTATTTCAGATTTTTTTACCTTAAAAACTTTTTCTTGAGAATTTGTCAGCGTAAAATCCTAAAAGAATAAAATATCAAATTTCTGATTTTAAAACTTAAGGGAGCTGATACAAATTAAAATATTTTATTAATTTCTCCATGGTTATTCAATACAAAATGAGTCTAAATTAGACTCATTTAAATATGTTCGTTTATTTTGATTATCAATTACCGGTAATTAATTAATATTATAATTAATGTTAGTCCAAGTATTTTTAAAAAAACATACTTTTCTCAATCTTTTTAATTTTTATTAAACTTGACACTGAAGCGTGAATTCTAAAAAAATTATCTACCAGGAGAGAAAATATAGCCATAACGACTTGCTGTAACACGTTACAAATATTCCATTCAAACACAAATGCTTGATTAAAATGGGCAGACTGGTCCAGTATGGTTGACAAGTTTGAAGATACCCAGACTGTGTTACAAAATATTTTCTATTATTTCACGGAGAAAAAACCCACTGAGATAATGTTAGACTTGTTATCTGGGAATTGTCAATGACATATTATTATAAGACAATGTTACAAAATATTATATTTCTTTCTTGAATAATTCTCCCAGCACTTTCAGAATATTTGCAAGGCCATTCAATCAACAGTTTTGACTTTAACATGGAAACATTATAACTGTTGTTTTTTATATGAAGTGATTGAAATCCAGACTAAAGCTGCAAGAACTTTTAAATAACTAAAACTTTTTTGTTCATTTATTTATCGATTAAAGAAAACTTATTGAATCAAAGACATTTTAAATATCAGATAATATGTCACATCAAAATTACTTTCAATTAAAACTGATCAATACTTTTCATTTAAGGCCTTCCAGAAAAACATCATAGAAAATAATCAACCAAACAATGGTATTTTTGTGTGTATAGGTTTTGAGTCATGGAAAAGGAAATAATCATATATGTTAAAATATTGGTTTTAAGAAATTTTGCAGAAAACAATCTAAACAAATTATAAAGGAGTTTCACTTTATATAAGCATAAAAAATGTAACATAAAAAACAAAAACAAATGGATAAATACATACAAACAGCAGTTAATTCTCATCACTATATACACTGTATAGTTAGATCAGTAAAGTTACATATATATATATATAACCTGTGATATGAACTCATAATTAAAGATTTATAAAATAAATTGAAAAAAAATGTTACTGATAAAACACTGTTGGTTTATAACATAACTGCTTCCATAGTAACAGGTTAGCAAAGTTTTTCTCTTTTTTTGGCTTTAAAAGCCATGGGATATAAAACCAATTTAAAACATGTTATCAAAGAAAAACACAGTTGGAGTCAAATAGGCATGGAAATGGAGAGTCTAATGGGAAAGAAATTTTCATGGTATTAGTAAATTTTGATTTTGTACTAAAGTTTCATCCTAACAGAAATATTTTACATCATAAAAAGGGTGGAGCCAAATTAATGTTGCATAATATAGTATGAAATGAAATTTAATTCTTAACATATAAAAACCATTGAGAAAATGTCAACAAATTAAAATCTAATGCCATAAACTATTGGCAATTTAAAGATTTCTAAAAACAATTGTTAAAAGGTCAAATTGTTATAAAAGCTAGCATGATAAAACCAACAATATTTTCCAGTATATTGCAAACATAAGAAAATGACAGACATAAAGACATGTATTTTATAAAATAATAAAACATTTCTATAATTAACAACAATACGAGGGTCAGTTTCACTGACTTGTACATACATAAAATCTTTACACGTTTACATGACGAAATATAAATGAAATGTTTCATCTTTCATGTAGCATCACATATTTTAATGTTGCTATGGCAACAACAAAGTCTATTTATAGATTATGGTCTCATGACCATATCATAGGTCACATGATACATGTATATTTGTCATGTGACATGGATGTCATGAATATTAATGAGATTTCTATGATCATTGATGATTATGCTAAACAGCAAACATGACATCATAAACATGGAGAACAGATTCTCGGAAAAACTGGTTTTGACGGAAATTGAAATATACAAATTGTAGGACAATACATTTTTAAAATATTTATGTAAAAAGAGTACGGAAGATTAGACTGAGACATATACGTTAATATCAGCACTGAGAATGTCAAAAAAGCACTAATTGTATTATTATCAAGTCAGTAAATTCATGCCTTCTTGCATGTATAGTATATGAAACAAGTTCTTAAAATTGGTATAAAAAATCTTGTTCATTTCATCTTTCATTTTAAAAATAACACATGAATTTATGAGATGTTTGCTAGTAAGATTTAATTTTTTGAAATATTTCTATGAAATGTTCGATTAAATTAAAGAACAATGTTTTGTGTAAGTGAAACAAAATAATCAAGTACAACTTTTTATTTTGTAATTTTAAAATGTTAAAATATACTGACTTTGCTAAGAAACACTCATCATAAAAATAAAACATACATGTACATATATGGATACATTAAAGAATGATAAAAAATAACTGGAGTCAAATTTCAAGTCATGAAAGAAAAATAGTCAACAACAGTTCTTCGATTACGAAATATGACGACTTTTTCACTTTCATTTCCTGACAAGAAGAGTCTTTGCTGTAGATTTATCACAATAAGCACTTTAAGGAAAATTGCTTAAAATTTCCTCATTTTTACGATGGGTCATGGTTTCGATGATGTCATAAAACAGGAACACATTCTCCAGAACTGAATCTAACTAAACGCCACCTTGATTCTAGCAGTGAACACTTCATGTTATGAATATTTCTGAACATTGCTGCAGCATCAATTTCTAGCCAAATTCTTTTGTCTTTCTCATACTAAACTTGCAGACTTTTTTTCCTGATCTTATACAAACAAAGAGAACATTCCATTCATATGCTAACATCACCACAATGTTTGAACCGAAACCAATTTTGGAAAATAAGAACACACATCTAGTTATACAACAAGTTATCTTCTTTGTATGCTATACAAGAAACCCTTCTGACATTTGCATATGAGGCAAATGTACCTGAGGACCTACAAGTTGAGCTCTCAATGTTTGTACACTATTCATGATTTTCTTCTGATGTCCTAACAAAGTGATACCAAGTGTATCTAAGTCTTTTACTGTGATACGCATCACTTGGTCCATGTTAACGACACCTGCAGATACGAAATTGTCTCTATACCGTTCCATTTTTATAGCATTCAACCAATCTTCTACTGACACAAAGTTTGTGATATCTGACGGAGAATTCTCTATAAATACATGGGGCCTGAAAAAAACAGAAAGAAAATCATGTAAGTAAAACTGGGTGAGTTGATGTTATATATTATCCTGTAAATTAACTTATACGCAATGTTAAGAATCAAGTTAAAGATTGATCAAGAAAACTTATTTTACAGGGTCACTTTCATTACAGATTTCCTCCAGATATCAAAATATGTAATTCTAATTCCATTTAAATATTTCAGATATTTATTGTTTCAGATGGATCGGTCACCCTGTTATACACTGAGATATAGTGCGAGTTTTCACAAAATATCTTACGATAAAAATGTTGTAAGTCAAAACCATATAAACAATAATAAAATATCAAATATTTAACCTTGTCAAAGTCAAATATGCATTAATTATGCTTTTATAATAAACTTTTGAGTGGCATTTATTACTTCATTTTAATTTTCAGACTTTCTGTGACGATTCTATTAAATGCAATTTTTAAATGACATTTATTATATCAGATAAGATATTACAGTAAACCCCCCTCTGATGTTTTTTTTTAATGCAGGTCTGAGTAAACAACAACAGCTCACTTCCTACCCAATCACAGCAGGAATTTAACAATCTTTGTTTAAAAAAAAACTGTTTTCAATCATTCCCTAAGATGAAGCATTAATCTAAATCCTAGTTTTTTTCTTTTCAATTCCACAGGAAAATCTGATTAAGTGACAAACAAGATTAGAAGAGAAGTTGATTAAAAGGCGGTAAAAATATGACACAAAAACTACGGCATTGTTGAGACATCTCAGATTGACATGGCAATGATTGGACGATGATGTCACACGCAATCATTAATCCTGTGACCCATATTGTATCATGTAACGAGAAATCTAAACAAATCAAAATAAACGAAACAAAAAAAGTGGCAGAATATCTCGATATAAATCAAATCAAGAATTAAAGGAATGTTTTTGTATTTGCAATATAGGCAAACACTCTCAGCTGTGAGATAGAAGATAATTAATAAACTTCCCATTTAATTAGTTACCAATAAAATTTATATACATGGGAGCAAGTTCAATTCTTTTGGAATCCTGAAATTTCTGATTTCCATGAATTCTGCAGCGTTTGCATAAGAAAACCACCATTTCTATGATGAAAATTTCACTATTTGATAAATGGTACGGAAGAAAATAGCTATAGATAATATTTTATGAACAAACTGTATGTTGATTCTGCACAGCAAACCCACTTCACACCAAGTTTGTAGTCAGATGTACTTATATTTGAACTAACAAGAATGAGAGCAACAAAGCCAAGCTATCTCAATACCTTTAACAAATCAACTATAGAATTGCCCACATAACTTTCATCTGTATACAAAATCTGTTAACACAAATCATCTACCTTGTTTTTAGTTTATTATATAACATTAATATAAATTGTTTTTAAGATATAAAATACAAGACATACTTAAAGCCTGGTTTTACTCTCTCAGAGGACTTGATGTATCAACTAGGAGATGACACCTACCACCCACTTATATTGAATTAAAAACCCACAAGAGCTGTCCATAGACAATGTGCTCGACTTTTCCAGATGCTAATGTAACCCAAAACAATATTTTCTAATACAGTTAAGTTCCTCTAAAAGGATCCATTAAATTTTATACGCACCAGAAGTTTTAATGGAAAATTAAGGTCTTTAAATATTAGGACCCTTTTTTCTCAAATAAAGCATTAGAGACTTAAAACTACAAGATTAGCAACAGCAAAGGTGGTCTTCACAGTAGAACTTGACTGTAATGAAACATTATACAGTACAACCTCTCTTGAACAACACCTACTAGGAGGGACTAAAGCGTATTGCTGTTCAGAGGTTGATGCTCTGCAGAGGGAAATATTAAAAGCTGTTGTTGTGTAGAGGATTTGTTCTATAGAGAGCTCCTCTGCAGAGGTTATACTGTAACTGATATTCAATAAAACACTACATACATGTATGAAATTTCTAGTAAATCCCAACAGTGGCTACAGAGACATCTTAGAGGCTTAGTAACTCAATGTTTTATAGAGCTAAGCATATCATAATACCAAAAATTTGTCAAAACAAGGGCTGCTTTCAGTCAAGCTAAAAAAGGACTTAATGTACTTAATGAACTAACACATTGTATTATAAGCATTAGATTTATCAGAGAGTCCTCTCTCGTATTTTGTCGTAATCCAGTTTAAATAAAGTATACTAAAAACTTAATTTATATAACTTCACAATTCAGATCAAAAACCATTTTAAATGTGATAAGTTCAGGTGCATTGGAAAAGTAATAAGGTGTTAATGTTCAACTGTAAGACTTCATATAGACGTAAATATCACTTTATTTATATTAATGTGAAATGATGTACAATATGAGAACTCCATCAACTGCAACCTTAAATCAATAACAAAACTCAAATCTTCTAGATATGTCAAAACAGTCTAACACTCTAAGAATACAAAATTCAAAATCACACTTCAATAAAAAAAACATAAAACTTACAAACAAATGCTCCATTCACCTTTTAGTAATGTAATTTAGTAAACAGTTCTAGTTTCATTCAACTCTCAGTAATACTATTTAGTCATCAGCTGTAGACTGTGCAGTTCAAGAGAGACAACTCTCTATAGTGCAATTTATACCAAAAATGTTTCATACACATGACATGTTTTTAATAATAATAGAACATAGAAATTTTCAAATTTCAGAACTTTCATGCTTGATTCAAGAAATAGGCTTCCTTTGCGATGAACATTAAATGTACCATCAATAGAAAAAAGAGACAAAACTGCAGTGTACCAAAGTCCTGATAACCAGTGAAGATAGAACAATGTGCAACTCTGCTCCAATCATAAACATACAACCACTGTGCATTAATACCTTACATATTTACAAAAATGAGGTCAAATAATCAGGTAAAGGTCGTTCATTCTTGATACTGTATTTATATAAAAATATACTCGTTGCTGAAAATAAAGTTTTTTCCTTCAGGATTTCAGGAAATAATATTTTTCACAACTAGTACTAAGTTAAACTATTAACCAATAAAATGTAACCTTAGGCAAAATTGTGTTGTTTGTTTGAAGTACTCAAAATGGTGTTAAACAATCAAGTGCTAAAATGGATCTTATTTTATTTATTTTTACAGGGTTTAACACAGTGTCAACACATATGCCTATATACAGACATCCTCTCCATAGTCTTTCAGTGGTCAGTCTACCAACTTAAGGTTTCTGGAGAAGATTTTATCTCTGGATCAAAACTTTTTAACCAGGGGCCCGTATAACCAGGGGCCAGTATAACCAGGGGCCCGTATAACCAGGGGCCAGTATAATCAGGGGCCAGTATTATCAACAGTCTTACTGCTGATTCTGGATGTAAACCCTTCTATATTGTATTGTTTATCATAGCCTTGTGATGTTTGGTAACATGCTGCCCAAGGTACTAAAGCATATACAGTTGCCAGTGTCTTACTAACTGGTTTTTTTTTAATACAGAGACATAAAAAAGATGTCTAATAAAACACAATGTTGCCATGGCAACAAGAAATAATAGACATCTTAATGAAGTAACAAGATTATTATGTAACTTAGAAAAACAAGATATAACAACAATTGCCATGGCAACAAGACACATAAATCACCATGGTAACAAGATTGATATTCTCACCAATAGTAACAAAGATATTATTAGCTTAATTGACAAAAACATGACTTGAGTTGAAAATATTCAATTTACTCAACAAAAAACTTTCACATTACTTGAAGCGAAATCAAGGACGAAATTATCCCCGGACAAGCTTATTCTGTTTTTTTCTTCCAATATAATTCAATTTCAGACTTTGTATTCAAGAAAAAACTGAAAAAAAACTTGAGTTGCAAATAAATTTCAACTTAATTGAACACATTTCATGCTACTATACCTTGGCTTGGCCATTTTTCTAAGTAGTTCTGGAGCTCGTATGAGTTTGTCGAGAGATTTGACAATTTGTGCAAATTTAGGTCTGTTATTTCGTTCTTTTTGCCATGTGTCTAACATCAGTTGATGGATGGCCTCTGGACATTCCTTTAATATAGAAATAAAATATTTTTATAATGAGAATTAAAAAAAAAATACAATATCATACTGAACGTTACAAAATGCATGTGCCATTTTAAATTTGTTTGGAACATTATATATCACTGTGTATGTTAGATCACCAAGAAGACATTATTCAGCATAACCCATTAGTTACAGTTTAAACCACTTTAAGAGCACAAAGCTCTGTTATATTAAGTTTTAGAAGTACAGTATAACCTCTGCAGAGCGGCCTTATACAGAACAAAGTTTTTGAACAGCAACAGCTTCTGACATTTTGCTTAAGGCATGATATTAATTGTATTTAACCTCTGCAGAGCAACATAATTCAGTCCCTCCCAGTGAGTGTTGCTAAAGAGAAGTTCTAGTAAAATAATCTGGCTTTAGGAGAGGGACTCTTCAATGCAAACAAAATCAAACAAAGCAACTGCCATAATAATTTAACTGGGGAGCCATTACAAAAACTAAGTATATAAATAAACATAATAAAACTTAACCAATGATCAAGAAAATATTTTAAGTTTACAAAACAAATGTTGTAACAACTGATATATTGTGTTCAGTTCTGTTCTACTACTGACCATTGGTGGAGGTAGTCTGTATCCTTTCTCTACAGCTTTAATCACATCTTGATTGGACCAGTTCCAATATGGACGTTCACCATATGATATCACTTCCCACATTACAACACCAAACGACCATACATCAGATGCTGACGTAAATTTACGGAATGCAATAGCTTCGGGTGCTGTCCAACGTACAGGAATCTTACCACCCTGAAATATATACATACATGAGTATAAATAATGAACAGCAAAAGATAGAGAAAAAATAACTTCTTGGTCATATTAACTAAATATACATTAACATGATCACCTACTTCCAGTGACTTTCTAAACTCAATTCAAGAATACAATCATTTAGTTTCACTAGGTTTTTACAAATGCTGTCAGTTTACAAAGACTTGCTATTGCAGCAAATTCAACAATTTTGTGAGCAATGTAATAGTACAGCACTTGCAAAAATCAGGGTTTCATCAATCAAAACTTCAAAATGCCATCAAGTTATCATAAAGACCATTTCTATAATACAACACATTTCTTAAATTGTCTTCCCACTAACTCTCAATGCATATAGATTCATTTATTAAATACACAACAAAAACTAGCAATCATCGTCCTTCAGATCATCACATCAAAAATGAACCAGTCAAAAGAAAGCTTAATGATATTCAAAATCATGATTTTACAAGAAATTCTCAAAACTCTAATAATCATTTTGTCGTCGCAATTCTAGACACTATCAAAAGATTGAATCATGTTTATCGTGATTTTGATAAACATGCATAAAACTTTCACTTGGAAGCAATAAGAATTAATTCTTCCAGGAAAATTAACATTCAAACAATTTCTAATACATTATCTTAAAAGAACTAAAACAATACCACAAACAATGAGTGCTCAGTCACATGAGCAACATAGCATCGATTTTTGTAAATCAGACTAAATTTGTACAAAAACCTCAATTTTTCTAAATTTTCAATTATAAGCGAATATCAATACTTTCCGCACTTGTTGTGATTAAATTTTCATGAATTCTGCAAAAACTTCATAAAACATGTTCTAGTATATGCAGGTTATTATTCAAAGGGAGATAATTCTCTAACCCCACCTGGTAGAGCAGATTATAATTCAGGGGAGATAATTCTACAACTCTATGTGGTAATCTAACAGATTATAACTCAAAGGGAGATAATTCACCATCTTCTCCTTTAGCACTCTATTGATACAAGGAAGATAATCATAAAGTACAAGAAATCATCCAGAATGACTTACCTTTGTTGTATATGCACCATCAGTTGTATCAATATTTACTTCACGAGATAAACCAAAATCTGCTACTTTACATACTAAACTTTCATTACATAAAATATTTCTAGCTGCTAAATCCTGAAATATACAAAGAAAACAGAACATTAAATCATGTATAATATTATACACAAAATAAATTAACGTTTTGTCTTTCAGCTGTATCACATAGTGAAAACATATACAGCTGAGCATCCGAATTCAGACAAGGTTTTGTAGCCATATATACTCCACTGCGCCTATACCATGAAACATTTTGGTATCATTGTGAAGGTAAATTTTTGTTATAACTTTCTCAACATTTCATCATTTTCTGGGGGCAGGCAGGGGGGATAACAAGTAGATTTTGCTCCTTCTTAAAAGTAACCCATATGATTGTAGCAAAATTATAGAAAAAAATCAGTACTTTTTTTAGTGAAGTCATAGAAATTTGTTAACTGTTTCAAACATGCCATTTCACATTACTTAAACAAGCACTGAATTTTTCCTGTGATTTTTTGCGAGAAGATCTTTCTTATAAATTGTTGTCAACAGAATGCATTCACAAATGTCCAGGAAACCTAGGGCATTAGCTTATCCTGAACACTGAACACTTAGTAGACTGGTGAGCTAAATACAAAGATCCACACCTGTTGATATAGTACAAAAATAAAACAACTACTAAATACATGGTACAACAACCATCATTTTAACACCTACATATTAATAATTAATTTAATACCAGTCAGAAGATGAAATATTACAAAACTTATTAATTTCTACAGATAATAGTTTTTGTTCTGCCATTTATCAATTATTATTAAAGCACAGGTCATATATCATATCAATTTTCATACCAGAACACTTAGAATTAATATGGACTATAAATAAATTCTGTCAAGTGAAGTAACACTAAGAAGTTTTTATAGAAGTTATATATCTAGAAAATTAATTCCATCTAATTCCGTCAAACTTGCAACTTGTGAACAACAATCAATCAAGATTTCTTAGAAACATCAAAAATGATAAACTATAACAACAGAGAAATTTAACAATAAACAAGTAACACACAATAAGTTGTTTTTTGCTCCTTAGAAATTTCTTTGAAATGTTTGCTTTGTACAATTATTTATGACAAAGACAGAATCACAAAAGTGTAATACGATTATTTTTAAGAATTTATTTTGGAACAAATAATGATAAAACAAATATTTGTTCATTTATCATACTTAATGTTGTTAAAACGTCAATGGGATATGTCAGCGAAAATGTCCGAAACAAACAACACTGGACGATAGGATATTTATCAATTAAGAAAATTGTCGTAAAAATTCTAATCTCATCAAAGAAAAAAAGATTTTCATGTCAACGTTAATTGAAATGTGTTTCTCCGGACAGATTCGTGAAATCCAGATTGATTAGACAGGCGAGATGCAGACTGATTAGATGGTATTCATGAGTGAACTAGCCATAATAAAAGAAAACTTGGTTTAATCAAAAGGGAACTCAGTTCTTAATCTATGTAAAAATTGTTTTACAAAAATCTGTTCAACATTTTGATTAAACTGTTTGTTTGTTTTTCATTTTGTGCAATTTTGGTTCTAACACAGTGGCAGAAAACAACTATAAATCTTACAATTAGCAGACGGACATTTCATAATCTTAACAATTTGAGACAAAACACGCCATGGTCAGAGTAGAAATTAAAGATATAATCAATCTCTCAAAAACATTGACAAACAAGATCAAAGCAAAATAAAAAAAGTAAGCAATGTTATAAATGATAATAAAACAAAGAAATTTGACTATTTTACACGAGTCATGTCTTCTTAAAGAAAAAAAGCCTAGTAGTGAAATTTCAATGCTAAAGAATGTATCCTACATTTCTACTTCAAAACTCAAGGGGTCACGCCAATTAAGGGGGAAAAACCTTGGTCATAGATTGATTAAAGACAGAGATAAATGAGGTACATCCTTGTTTACATGTCCGTAGAAAACATGTAAAACAAACATGTGGTATCAAATATTGCTGAACATACGTTTGACACCACCCAACAAATGACTGATCCCCACACCAACTACTGATCCCCAATAACTAATTCAATTACAGAGATCAAATTTCTAGTGAACACGTTTTATACTGACAGTCTGTTTTCATTTCTAACGATGGTTGTCGAGAAAATTTGACAACATTAATCTGCCATCCACAATAACGTACATGTCATTAATCATTAAAACATGTCTGTTCAATACTTAACATGGGAGTATCTCATTGTACGCTTGTACACAAACATGGACAAAAAATGGAGGGAGAACTAAATGAATTAAAAACGAACATGGTTTAAATAAATAATGAACAAGTTTTCACATGGATTCTTTCACAATGAAGTATTTTCTGGAACAAATTAGATCCCCTTTTTTGATAAAAGAACGGCCAATAAATGCACGAAAAGTCTGAACAGGAATGTGTCTAAAAGCTCCCCCTAGAGGATGTTTTTTGATACATTGTAACATATCTACACAATAAAAGCCACAAATCTCAGACCAACAATAGATTACATCATATCTGATTAACTAAAATACAATAAATAAAATTTTCCTAGAATTTAGAATCTATCTTTTACAAGTAACTTTGGCAACATACAAAGATAGGCATCAATAATTTATATTTACATTTTATAGTTTATACAATAGAAGGGTTTTCAATTCTGATGGAATCAATGTGACTGGTTCCTCTTGAGAGATAAATCTAGATACAAACAATAAATCATAATTTGAAAACCAGTCTAAAATTACTGTTTTTTCATTGGTTAATTTCAAACCCTGGCTGTATGACAACTAATCAGAATGCATAAATTCTGGACTGGTTTAAAGACTTAGTTTTGAATTGGAAATAATTTTGAAAACAAGAAATGACTAAGACTAGTAAAACAGAATTTTCATCGCCAATAAAATCTTGGCTAGTAAAATTGAAAAATATAGTTATTGAACAACAGCAGCAGAAACATGCACAGGGAAATTTCTAAGCATCATTTAGAAACAACTGTCATGTCCATCCAATAGATTTTATCTCTAATCAAATAGTGTAAAAAAAATAGTTCATTAGAAAAACCAAGCACGAAGTTCATGATTTGCTTTCATCTGCATGTTATATTATCTAAAACTAAAAGCCTGAAGGCAAGAAGAAGTGGAATGATTCAATATAGCTGATCAAACAAGCTGTAATGAGGTAGAGAAATGTTTTGTAAGAAGACTTGAGTATCAAAATACAAATGTAGTTGAAGGAATGCATCAATGGTTGAACACAATGAATGAAATTTTTTTTGGAACTCAATTCTTGTGCATTTTTGTTATACCAAAGGTATTATATTGCTCATTTTTTCTCTACATGGTGACAAAAAAGTCATTCAGAATCTACAGAATTCCAGATTTCTCAATTCATCCTGTAAACCAATAAGGACAAGTTGTTGTTTACTTCAGGACAATTTGTTAAATGCAAGTAATACCATTTTGTTGTTAAATCTTCAAAATTTCTGTCTTGGATGTTATGTAATTCTTTGATGAGAAGAAATAATATATATTCCTCTGTTGGGTTATCAATCAACTTGGTGTCTTGACTCACTGACATCATGTTATAACTTTCCTTTTAATTTTATTTCATTTTTGACCAGTTTTTGTAGGTCTCAATGACATGTATGTCATAAACAACCCAGAAAAACTTGAGGGTTTTATCTTGAACAATATTTTTTATGACCCTTACAAGTTTGTAGAACATTAACCAATACTTTCAATGTATTTAAAGTCTTTCAAATTACACTTTTCAAAGAAAAGCACTTCCTCCAACCTTGGCATTAAAGGCTATGCTAATCAGGCAGTGAAAAAGAGAAATGAAATTTCTGAGACTATCAGGAATCATAAACTTGTTTTTTTACTGAGCAACACGGAGATTTAAACTTTGAGACAATTTAAACTTGGACCTCAATACTCATTTTTGAAACAGAAAGAATCTTAAGGCCTATGATGAAAGCTAATTGTTTCTGAAGTTTTTTGTTTTTTCAAAATTCACACAAAGTACAACATTGAACATCTAGGTCTCGAATCATCCAGAGGATAATATTGCAACGTAATAATTCAAAATTTACTGAAATTTTGTATGTTGAATATAAGAACCCCTAAAGAAGAAATATCAAAATTAATTTAGGCCTTAAAATGTCCAAGTACTACAGTGAAAACAAATAAACCAAACATTATTTTGATAAATTCAGTGACTAAAATTTCCCAAGTCATGCAGTGCAATTCACTAAAAAGTTCAACTCAATTTTCATTCAATCAGTCGAAATATTTCACCCATTAAAAAAACACAAAATATTAATAACCATTACAATCAAAAGAATAAAATAAACAAAGTAAATGCAAAGTCATTTCATTAATTTTATCAACTATTTCATATACCCTTTAACAATAAATATTATCTCAACGAGCAAGAAATGTTTCTCTAGATGCCTACAAAATCTAGCCTGACGTAACATCATACGTGTTACCGTAATCATATCACAATGCACTTGCTTCAAACAATGCCATTCTTAGATCAACCATGATTATCAATGCAACAATTAGCAGGAACTAGCATAGTACTCGAGGGACGTTAAAAATTGTATGAAACTTCATCAATGCACTTAACTGTTATTATCGTACCATGATATACGACCCACTTGTTGCCATGTGTGGTATGGAGACAATAATAATCATCAATATAATATAACAATTGTTTCAATGTATCATTCCATCACATTGATGTTTGAAACACTTCAATATATAGTATAGGAAGATGCTCTCAGACACTTGCTACTGGATTCATACTTTGATACCATATTTATTCATTTATGTGACCCAGGTTTGTTTTTTTTTTATATTTTCAAGATTAACATGTAATGTTTGATGCCTCACATCAGTAATATAAGGACAGTCAGTCATCATCCTAAATATTCTTAGACAAGCCTCATAGGCTGATCTAGCGGAAAGGGGGGGGGGGTCATGGTGTGTGCAACCTACCCTAGAATTTCCAAAATGTACCTGTCCATTAGTGTATTTCTTGAATGCAAGTCATTTTTAAGTAGCATAAAGCAATTTTTCTTGGTGCATAACATAGATTTAATGGTTATGTAGTTTTTTATTATTAATATGTTGCATTATTCTGCAAACAGTGTATAATGTGGTTGTGGTTCAAAAGTTTGGACCCCCCCCCAAAAAAAAAAGAATTCTGGATCCGCCTCTGAGCCTGGATCTCTACACCCAAAACCTAAAATTGTTGAGTTTTATTTGGCAGTCAGTGTTGCATACATTAACCATGCTAACTTAAATCGATCATGAGTACAGAAGTATAGAAGTGAATAAATAAATCAGTGGAGGTAATTTATGACCAATCAAAGTTAAATAAAATAAAACAATACTAGGCATATAAACAACAAGGTAGTGTCATTTGAAAGACTTGCACCATCTAGAAACAAGAGAATCACATACTAATGCAGGAGGATGGACTTTTCATGCTTTTCTAATGACATAGTCAAAGTTAAAAACAACTGAAGTGTCAAGTGATTAGGCAAAACTTCTAGCTAACAGAACTTAAAATCAAAAGCAACATTATTAACAGACTTGACAATATAGCTCCAAATAGAAATCACTGACATATTTTACACAATACACATCAATTTATTTATACTAAGCTTAATGCCGTGTCAACACAATTTTTTAGGTTATTTTACGGAGTCCAGCGCACCTAACCTAGCTTTTCCTGGACCATTGTCTATAACCAGTACACACCTAACCTTCCACAAGGCCAGATATAATACAAATCAATGATACAATCATACTTAATTCATATCACACATTTAAAGAATGGTTCAATAAAGCTTAAGACTTAGCCAAATGTAATCCTTTATCATGTTCCATAATCACTTTGGACCGTTACTAACCAATCAAAGAAAATAAGAACCATCTGTCAACTTATCTAAATTTATCACCACATGATACTGATTTCAATAAGATTATGACGCTACAAACAAGATCCTTATTATATATGCAAATTTTTCTCGCTGACAAATGGCCATACGAAAAATCCCTTTAAATCTTCAATAAAAGAGACATGAATGTTTATATGGTCATTTTGACGGGAACAAATCATTCACCACGTAATCATGAAAAATGTGACACATCTCCCACATCACACCAAAAATGCTTTGATTGATTGATCGCTATTGAATCTTTTATATAGAAAATGAGAAATGTGAAAGACTTGGTAACGTCATACAACTATAAACAAATTATATGTAAGCTTAGATGACTACCAGAACATGATAATTTGTGACAGATGTCTTCAACATAGTCAGAGGTAGAGAGGATGGTAAGATTCATGGTTTATATCCACTACATTATCTACAGTACCCTACCAAAAGTTCTTGAACAAATGATCTTGAGAAACTGATCGTGCATATCGCATGAGAAACTGATCATGTATATCACATGAGAAACTGATCATGTATATCACATGAGAAACTGATCATGCATACCGCATGAGAAACTGATCATGCATATCACATGAGAAACGTTCATTATGTTCATGCATATCACATGAGAAACTGATCATGCATATCACATGAGAAACGATCATGTATATCACATGAGAAACTGATCATGTATATCACATGAGAAACTGATCATGTATATCACATGAGAAACTGATCATGCATATCACATGAGAAACGATCATGTATATCACATGAGAAACTGATCATGCATATCACATGAGAAACTGATCATGTATATCACATGAGAAACTGATCATGCATACCGCATGAGAAACTGATCATGCATATCACATGAGAAACTGATCATGCACATCACATGAGAAACGATCATGCATATCACATGAGAAACGTTCATTATGTTCATGCATATCACATGAGAAACTGATCATGCATATCACATGAGAAACGATCGTGCATATCACATGAGAAACTGATCATGCATATCACATTAGAAACTGATCATGCATATCACGTGAGAAACGATCATGCATATCACGTGAGAAACGATCATGCATATCACGTGAGAAACTGATCATGCATATCACGTGAGAAACTGATCATGCATATCACGTGAGAAACTGATCATGCATATCACATGATAAACTGATCACGCATATCACATGAGAAATGACCACGCATATCACATGAGAAACTGATCATGCATATCACATGAGAAACTGATCATGCACATCACATGAGAAACGATCATGCATATCACATGAGAAATGATCATGCATATCACATGAGAAACTGATCACGCATATAACATGAGAAATGATCATGCATATCACATGAGAAACTCATCATGCATATCACATGAGAAACTGATCATGCATATCACATGTAATGTTCATGGCTAGACTTATTTTCAAAGTAGTATTATAAAATTGACTGATTGGAAAACCAGCTATATATCTTACAAGCCTGGAAATAAATGTTTATAAGCAGTAACAAGTTGCCTTAACCCAAATATAGGTCATCAGGGTCTATAGGGCCTTTAATGTGGAGACCTTAATTTTACTATAATTAAAACTTATGCATGTAATATAGTTTGAATCAAATGTTGATAAATTAAGTAAAATCAAGTTTGGAATCAGGCTCAGCTCTAGTGACTTACTTCGTTCATCGGTAAATATGAGCGTTTTTATCATAAAAACAGTATTTTGTAGAAGATCTTTTGGCGCCCACTATATATATTTTTATCTTATATTATATATCTATGTAAGTATCACTGCTATTAATCAAACTACATCTAAAAGTCACAGGAGTATATTTCTATTTTTATATTAAATGTGAAGTTTTTGCTTGATGACTTTCTTTAGACATAAATTCATCTAGAAAAATGCCAAACCAAATTAAAATAGTTTTTTTTACCTAATATTTAAAAGGGACTAGATGGGAGCCCGTGCAAGCACGGGCTTTAGGTAATGACAATAAAGGGAAATAACCGCTTCGGGGAGTTTGGTGTATTTTTAGTTTTATCTAGAACTATTTTTAGACACAAAAAACCCACTATTTTTGTTGATTTTTGGCAGTTTTTGCAAATATCAAGAGGCTTTGTCAAAAAAGAATTGTCAACTTGATATGCCGGTATACAGGTGCTCCAGCGACAAACAAAAGATTTATTCAAAGCTGCGCAGTTTTTTCCACAAAACAGGACACTCGCAAATTTAATAGTATAGATAATACAAGATGCAACAAATTTATACCCCTTAATTTTTGTTTCAGATGGATTTTTATTGGGGGGGGGGTAATCATTGAAAAGGAGCAAAATTATTGGATGGTAACATAAAGAGAACTTTCTGATGCCTTATGTACAAATTGGACAGAAGAGAAAATACATAAACAATAATATAATAACATAAACAAAACTTACTCTATGTACATAGTTCATCTCGGATAAATATTTCATACCAGAGGCAATACCTCTCATCATACCAACAAGTTGTATCACTGTTAATTGTCCATCATTTTTCTGTAAAGATAATATATACATTTACATAATATTATATTACATATTTAATTACAATTGTAACATAATCATACATTTTAATCAATACATAATTATGTATTTTCATTATTCATTTCTAACAATCAAAAATTTAACAATCATATTTAATGTATAATGAAATCATATTTAATTATTCATTTATATAAGATATAACAATGATCATATAATAAACATATTGCGGGTTTAGCACAAAACTGTTGTAATTCACTCTTTCCTTATATTGAGTTACGAACGTTTTGCGCTAAACCCGCAACATAGTACTATACAGTAAAATTTCATTTTTCAAATGAAGTAATTCCAATAACCTATTATTTAAGATCTTCAGAATCAAAGAAGATCTTTTCAAAGGTAATTAACTTCAATTCCCTAAATACTCAATGTACATAATTAATGCTTCTTATATATTTAATACCCTCTAAAATATAGACAAATATAAACAACATATCAGAGGCTGATCAAGTATTTCTTGAAATGATGTGTTTTGACTACATGGCAAAATACATCACTTAGTTACATCTATATTTCTAACAAGAAATGTCACAGAAACATTGAAGTTATTAATTGAAACAAGTTTTTACAACTCAGATAAATCACTCACAAGTCAAAACAGTAACGTTGTGTAATTCATTAACAATGGCATAAGAATTCAAATCTACATTTTGTCTATAAGAAAAAGGCCAAAAGAAACAAAATCATCAGAAAACATGCCCCAACTATTGGACAATATCCCATGTCTTCTATCTAGCTCAAAGATTACCACTAATAAGGATGGGAGTCATAATTTTGACCATCACAGACAATGAATATAAGACAAACCACAATTAGGGTGATATAATTACATCAAATACACCATAAAATCCACTACCATACCATTCCTCAACTAAAAAACCACTACCATACATTTCCATCAGTAAAAACACCTACCATACCATTTCATTAACTACAAATGTCCAATTGACCGATACAGGGAGTGAAATTCATCTTCAATCACGAAACACAGACATAACTGACAAAAATTACATGAATTTGTTCAAGATGAATTGGTGGTATTACAATGATATAGACTATATAAAACCTTTCAGATTTGTCGTGTACAATATGTATCTACTACTTACACGCTACATGAAACACCAGACTTGCAACAATACATATTAGATTACCTTAACAGATTGTTTCTACAAAAATATCAAGTCAGTTTGTTTTTTGTATGCATGGAGTTGATCATCATAAAATGTTTTAGTACATATTGTGATCCACCAGAAAAACTTAATGAATTTAGAAATTCATGGCATAATTCTAACCAAATTCAATTAATCAATTAGGAGTTGTTATATATTTAAATTATACATAACAAAGCCCTGATGACATAATATTTATATTAGGCCATAATCTTCATGAAAGTATTGACTGAGAATTTTGTCCACAGGTGAGGATAGACTCCCTCTCACCATTATGGTCGGTCGTATCAAGGCATATAAATTGAAGATGAAGAAAAGGAACTAAGACTCAACCCCAATTATGCAGTCTACTAAATTAGTGGGTGTCTCGTTGCCAAGGACAACCACTTTTTAGTTCATCCAACCAACAATTTCTTTTGGGCCAC
Organism: Mactra quadrangularis; assembly: GCA_025267735.1. Classification (NCBI taxonomy): domain Eukaryota; kingdom Metazoa; phylum Mollusca; class Bivalvia; order Venerida; family Mactridae; genus Mactra; species Mactra quadrangularis. The sequence goes on along the minus strand of CM046294.1, from coordinate 32,972,249 downwards.
CAAAATTCTGTAAATGAGATACAGTGCTGGCTCTTAAAATGATCTGTTCGGAAAAGCACAGTTCATATCCTAATTTTGTGGACTGATTATGATTTCCTAGTTATAGAAAATGAAAGGATTCTGCAATGTCTGCCCACACATGTACTGTAACCCTACTAAACTAACTTTTATTGACTAACTAGTGATAGTTCCCAGTTTAGATGTACCTCGTTGTCTTACATCAAGAGAATACTAAATCTCTAAACTACACTATATATGACTTTAAATATCTAGATACATGAAAACATGTATCAAACTATATTTCATTTTAAAGGGCCATTAAAACTTCCAAAATTTTCAATAAATATTCAAAATTACATCTAAAATCTAAGAAAATAACATAATTTTAACAACAATTTACAGTTATTACAAAAGAATGGCAGTATGACAAAAATGAATTCCCTCCCTTATATAACTGTAAAAAATGGGACAGTCAGATGTAGATGGATTTAAGATAAGATTTTCGTCGCAAATCATTCGTGTAATTGACTTTTATCGGATACTACCGTATGATTTATCATCAAATTTCAATCATTTCGGGATATGAAACAGTTTTCAAAACTCTTGGATTCAATTCCCCCAGAAAATTACAGGAAACATATTTAACTAAATTATCTCGGAAAATCAAGGAAGAATTTCCCGTCAATATCGTCATGGTATTGAGTAGAACTCTATAAATACATCCAAATCTTGTGTAAATATTGAACAATCTTGACTTGTTACTTTATTTTGACGGAAAAAATGTCAACGTTGAACATGATTTAATGTTATAAATGAAGACAGCAAGATTTTCATGAATAAAAATAATCAGCTATGATTTTATCAGACAATGACAAAAACACTTGGTGCCACCATTACTAACAGTGAAAACAGTCATATAAGAGACAGTGGACAGGGGTCATAATTTCAATACAGGATGACTTTTTGTGAATTGACTCATCATTTTTATTATCATCATTACTCTGAGCATAATCATCATTATATTGCTAATAGTGATTGAGATAATCACAGCTATTTTCATCATTATCATATTGATCATCACCATCACATCTTCATAGTTATATTCATTATCATCTAATATCATTATCATCATTACAATAACAACCATCATTTTCATTCTAAATACTGTTAATATCATCAGTGTTATTGGCATCATCACCATTATGATCATCATCATTATCATCATCATCAACAACAGCAACATCATCATCATCACCATTATGATCATCATCATTATCATCATCATCAACAACAGCAACATCATCATCATCACCATTATCATCATCATCAATTACAACAACATCATCACCGTTATCATCATTATCAACAACAGCAACATCATCATCATCATCATCACTATCATCATCATCATCAATTACAGCAACATTATCATCTCTATTCTAAGAACCTTCAGGTCTTACTTCATCTCTCATAATTAAAAAAAACCATCATACTTCCAGGAATGAGCCAAAAAAGAACTCAAAGAAACTGAAGTCATGGCACCTAAAGTTCACTAAGGGTATTTACCACCCATATTGTATCCTCCTAGATTTTACATAACCATAACAATGTTGTTATCACTAGAGACTGATTGGTCCTTTGATCTTGACGTACATTTAAATATACACTTTACGTTTATATACCATGACAAACTACTATTCCAATATGCTAATTGGTCACTGACATGAAATCATCTGCACATGGTTTACTTTAAATCTTTGAAAATTCTACTTAATATTTCATGAGTAAATGAGTAAGCACATTTAAGTAGCAAAATAAAGCAACGCTAAAGGAAGATAGCAGAAGTCATCCAAATTAAATTTCCCGACCAAATCATTGATGATAATACGGATCTCCCCAGGTTATAACAGTTTACCATGCATTTTATAGTGTTATCACAGCATAACATGTTACAAGGAAGTATGTGAACTAACCATCTAGATAACATTATCAAACAGAATCCTATATCAGGACATAGCAGAATGATTTTGTTGCCTGTACCAGCTCTACTTAATGATATAAGTACCTGGTATGTTGCTTTTTTATTGGTTTTATTAAACCTTAACATACAAACTTGAGATTTAAGTTCAATGAGTGTGGAGGACAAAGTATGTGGGTGGGGGAGAATTATTACTGACTTGTAACCAATCAAGTGTAGGGCAAAGTATGTGGGTGGGGGAGAATTATTACTGACTTGTAACCAATCAAGTGTAGGGCAAAGTATGTGGGTGGGGGAGAAATAATACTGACTTGTAACCAATCAAGTGTAGGGCAAAGTATGTGGGTGGGGGAGAATTATTACTGACTTGTAACCAATCAAGTGTAGGGCAAAGTAGATGAATTAAATAGGAAGAGTTTTACTGTTGACTTTTTTGCAAAAATGAAATAATGTTAAAATGCCAAAATGAAGAGATTTTGTAATCTTTTCTTACAATCATAAAAATCAAAGACAAATATCAAGACCTTCTATAAGAGTGTATGAAATCCACTGACATAATGTATAAATAATTAAGTCCCAAGAAACAACATGACATCACCTTTCATAGATATGATGTCATATAATTACAAGAAAGTGATGTTATGACACACATGCATGTATACATTATATAAACTATCATTTCCCTGTAAATTCATTTCAAGATGTAAGAAATATCAAGGACGCACATATTTGTCTTCATTTAGTATTTATTGTATTAAAACATCTAAAAACAGCAAGTCTTTTGCCAATGAGAAGAACTTAAAACAGAAATGATTGATGAACAGAAATTCATACGGTCCTGATTTTATAGAAGTTTACCTCAATACATTTTTAGCAAGAAAATTCATCTCAATAGATTAGAACTGTGGGACCATAGAACATGGACATGAAAATGATTGATCTAATTTGTAACAACTTGTTTCACATTCCAAATAAAATGAATTAGTAATCACTAAGAGAATTAAAAAAAAACGCTAAAGAAAAGAATAATTCTTAATTTCCAACTTACCCGTAAGAAGCTGTCTAATGAACCATTGGCCATGTATTCTGTAACTATCATTATTGGACTTGCTGTAATAAAAACAAACACATCAATTTAACAATTAATTCCTAATTAGGGGAAAATAATTAATATTTATCAACCAATCTCGATTTCATAGAGAAAAAACAGGGCAATATCAATTTTTATTACTCATGAAGAAAAAATGTACAAAAATTCCTTAAGTGTTTCAATTGACATAATTTGCCGATTAATTAGTCCAAATTTTTAGTTGCTAGGCAACAGTTTCAATAAATCTGACAACGAAATGGTACAATAATGGATATAATCCATTTGTCTGAGACAGGCCAATTCTTTAATTCACACATAAAATCAGAGAATATTTTTTAAATACGGATGATAAATCTGAATTACTATCAAAAACAAGAAGTTTATGTCCAATCGTAAGATGAAACGCGATGACATAATTTACTTTACTAGCCAATCGTAACCTTAACCGTCATCAGATGAAATTCAATAATTGAAACGAAAATGAGGCAAACATTCCGTCATAAATCTGCGGCGTTTAATTTTTCATCATATTTGAGACAAAAAGTCAGTATCATTTAAGACTAATTTCACACCTAGCAACAAACGATAACATTTTTTTTTTGGCGTCTAATGATATTTGCATCACTGTATGATTGCCGCAAGCAAGACTATGAATATTTGATGTAGTGACAGAACTACAGAACCACATTACGATGAGCTTTCCCAGGAAAATAAGTATTGTTTCAACCATTCATAGAAAAAAATTCCAGACTATTTTAAGGTTGTTAAGGAAAAAGTTAATTATTTCTTAACGAATCTAGATTAATTAGGGTAACAGGTATAAAAGACTTGAATTAATTAAAGTTTTCAATTTGTTCTACTGAAAAAGTTTTCAATAAGAGACAGGTCTGAGAGTAACTTACTTCTTTGTATATAAAATATTTAAACTCAATTATATTGTTCGTATTTTCTCAACTGTCAAAACATGAATAATTTCACGGTGAATGCGTTTGCTTTTAACATTGTTGTAATACATCCATGAGTTTCCAAAAGTGTGTATTATGATCGAATAAAGCTGCTAATGCCGTATGATATGTTTTAGTCAATATATTTTTAATAACAATTAGGCCGCCAGTACAAAAACAATGCATTCAGTCACCGTGAAATTATTCAAGCTTTGACAGTTGAGAAAAAAGAGACAATAACCAAATTTCAAACTTTACAAATACAAAGACAATAGTAAATTATTTCCCAGATTCTTTTCCAGACTTACCTTAAAAAAAAGGCTCTGCCTGGACGTTTTCTTTTTGTTTGTTAATAAAAGCCACTGAGTTTAATGTAAATCAATTTTATTGACAAAATCGGAATACTACATCTTCCCAAATGTACTGTATAAAGTATTCAGACATAGACCCAAGGTCTCATTTTCCCCAAGTTACTAATAATAATTCCTATCATTTCATCCTATCACACCCCCACACCCCCGCACCCCTCAGACTCGACCTATCAAAGTTATATCACTCCTTATTCATCTATGAAAAAATATCGGTATATTATATTTTATTACCAATTTTTATTATTACTAATAAATTACAATCAGTCTACAGTTTACATTCTACATACGCTACTTACTTTTTGTTACGACACCCTCAAGGAATATAACATTGGGATCATCAAACTGTCCCATAATGCTTGCTTCTGTCAGAAAATCTAGACGATTTTTATCAGTGGCACCAGCTTTCAATGTTTTTATAGCTACTGACATATCTGGACGAGTTGGTACTCTCAATTTCCCTTTACATACGTCACCAAATTCACCTAAAAATTAAAATATAAAATATAAAATTTACAATCATTTTAGGAAAATAAAATCAAACTTTAGATAATTGGTGAAAAAATGGATATAAATAATATTCTATGAGGTTCAATGAAATAAAAACATGACAAAAACATGACTTAGTAAAACAGCTATGAATTTCAAAAAGTTTGATTTGAACATAGCCTTTTATGCTAATGAACAAACAGGCAGACATCACTGTCAAGTCTGTTAAGCATTCTGATGCTGAAGAACCCCTTCAGTTAATTCAATGATTTCAAACATACTTTCCCAAGTTAAACATTCGGTTTCTGCCAACTGAGATTCAAAAATCTGTGAGCTAATGCTCACTAGTGATACCCCCGCAAAAATCTAAAAATATGCGACAAACAGGAAGTAGATGAGCAAGGAGCATGAAATCACTTTACACCACATGGGACTATGGGATGAAGCAATATGCAAAGTATTAGGCTGTTGCATGTTATAGTTGCTGAGAAAACTGCGACGGAAATTTTGTAACGGACGGACGCACGCACGGACAAGGGTCAAACAGTATACCCCCCTCTTCTTCGAAGCAGGGGTATAATAAAAGAAATATATATAAGTAATAGTACCCAACCATTGTATTTCTAAGTACATATCAAGAAGGGTAAGTGTTAATTTAGCATTAAAATATTTTTCACGTGTTTAGCGGAATACAGAACTTTGTAACTCAATATAAGAAAAAAGTGAGTTAAGACCAATTTGTGCTATTTGTGCCCTAGATGGCCCCTCTTATTACAGGATTTTAGTAAAAGCTCCCTTGAAAAGTTGATGCATCATCCTTTTTTTATTTTGATCTTTAAAATTACAATATAATTTCACTCACCTCCACCGATCACAGATTCTATTATTATATGTGAAGCATCTATTTCTCGTGTAAATTCTCGTACAGCTTGGTTTGGATCTTCATATGTATGTGGGTCAACGTATGATTTTATTGTCCCCGATGGTTGAAACAACGGTACGGTCACTGAAACAAAAATATAATTATACAAAGTTTCTTTTAAAATAAAAGTTCCATACAACAACTGTTTGAAGAAAGAATTTTTGATCAAATGAAATTCTGGCAAAAGTAAAACAAAAGTACTAAAAATAGTAAAAATAGAAAGAAGAAAGGATTCACAAACAAATAAACTTGAAGCTATGATAATGAGACAACAATCTGTAGTCTCATAATGTATTGTAAGGAGTGGCTCACGTAAAATACAAACAGTGAGCTATCACGTAACACTAAAAAGAGTAGGGGCATTTAATGGAGAATATATGGTCACTTAAATTCAACACTCGGCAAATGAAACTGCTAACTTGTCCCTACATTAATATCCAGCAGAAATGACTATCATAGTAGCCACACCTACATGCAACCAATATGAGACTTCAGATGGTTGTCACATGATACAATGTATCTAGGTTCATGCAAAATCTAAAACTATCATACTATAACTAAAAGTCCATTCTACAATATTATGATAGCTATAAATACAAGAAAGCTAACATTTGATCATACTGTAATAAAACATTTTATCAATGATTAATATGGACCAGAATGTCTAAAATAAGTTGTATCCAACCCTTATTGTTATCAAGAAACACCCTAAACATTTATATAACACATCACAAGAACAAATTCTATAGTTCTGAAAGACTTTCTATTCTATAAAGGCTCAGTATATCATACTAGAGATACAACTAGTTTCAAGTAAGACAACTTTTCTGTATAACATGTTACAATGGCCAGTAGGAAGAACAAGTAAATCTGTGAGCTAATGCTCACTAGTGATACCCTCGCAGTGAGAAATATGACTATCATAATGTAACTTTCATTTAACAAAATCTAAAAATATTCGAAAACAGGAAGTAGATGAGCAAGGAGCATGAAATCGCTTTACACCACATGGGACTATGGGATGAAGCAATATACAAAGTATTAGGCTGCTGCATGTTATAGTTGCTGAGAAAACTGCGACAGAAATTTTGTAATGGACAGACGCACACACGTACGGACAAGGGTAAAACAGTATACCCCCCCTCTTCTTCGAAGCAGGGGTATAAAAAACAGTTTTTCTAGTATTATATTTTTATTACATGAAGTAACGGCCCTAGCAGAAACCATTGTGTTATTCAGATAAAATAAAAACAGTTCTTGTTTTTAGAAGCAACATATTCCCTGACATATTTTGAATTTCATCAAATAATATGTATATTAACAGTTAATGCCTAACCACATTATAGCAATGACAAACAGGATAACATCTTGTTAAATTTTTATACAGCTCAAATTTAACCCCTACAATCCTGAAAAGCTATGTTAAACAAATTTAGGACCTCAAAACAAAATAAATAGAGTATAACATATAAAAGAGAAACCTGAGACAGCAGACTTCTTAAAAATAGAAAAAAGTTTTGTAAGAAAATAAAGGACCTGAGCAGCAGACTTCTTAAAAATAGAAAAAAGTTTTGTAAGAAAATAAAGGACACACTAAATACCATACCCAGGAATCTTTTAAAGTGACTCATTGATTTTAAAAGATACAAATTTCTTTATTTCCCAAAATTTAATTTTTTCTCTGAGTAAATAATCATATGTATATAATCACAGAAAAGATGTCCTACAGTTTCTATATAAACACTATAAATATGATTCTAGTATACAATGTTTGTCACACAGCAATACAAGACGATAATTAACACTCAATATACATCATGTTCTTCAATGCATGTAGGATTGCACGCAAACATTTTACACAACACGTAATTTGTGAGCCGAGGGGAAATAATACATCAATAGAATATAGGCCAGAGAAGGATTACCAATTTTCAAGAAAGATATACTTTGGCTTACATGGATAGCAGAAATTAAAGTTTTTTCTACTATTGATTACTACAGAATCTGATAAAAATAGAAAAATTGAAATACAGAATGGATGAGACACAAAGACAGGACATTATATAAGAAAGTTTTGAGCATTTAGGATTAGACGATGAAACATCATTATATATTGATTTTAACAAATTGGTGAATTGATAGGAACAAACTGTGAACATAGTGAGAACTGCATTAAACAGTTTCTGGTGTTTGCTTTTTTGTGAGAAAATAGAATAGTGATTATTAAGTGTACACAGACTGCAAAACAGACTTGGTCCACGTCAACCTGATTTTCAATAGTGCCAAAATATAAAAAAATGCCAAAGAGTCATAAAATTAAACCAGTGGCAAAATTACATTATAATAAACAAACAGGATGCAAAAATGTATTTGTAGAAAAAAAATCGAAAAAAAATCATATCTTAGAATAATTATGTTTAATTAAAAAAGCAATGAGTGAATAAAAATTAAATACAAAATGGTGATACCACATAATAGATTCAAACATTGACAGACTGATACGTCATAGTTAGTAAAACTACCATGCTGGCCATAAATGAATGTACACAGTCTAATTTGAAACAAAAGAAATTATTATACTTTATTTCTAAATAAAATTGTACTCAAACAACTTTCCTACTTGTGTAATTAGTAGTTGAAAATTGTTCTTTTAACTATAACCCAAAAACATTTAGTCAAAATATCAGAACAAGTTTTTGAGGAAATATTTAGGTAAATTACATTTCATTGGTCAGCATTAGTACAGCCATGGATACAGTATTAGTACTTCTCCCTCAAACATACAGTACATAATAAAAACACGATTTCATAGATAAACTAATAAATACAGAGAGAAGAAAACAACGTGCAAATCAAGCCATACATAGAAATACTAGCCTTGGTTAGTATAAGAAGAAAATACAGAAAATATGTCTGGCATTAAAATGTGATTTAATTATCTGAGAAACCTTCATAATGAAGAATTTCTAAACAAAAATCTCCAAAATGAAGAATTCCTTTAAAAACGAAATCTTCAAAATGAAGTTCTAAAAACAAAATCTCCAAAATGAAGAGTTCTAATAAACAAAATCTCCAAATTGAATAGTTACTAGAAACAAAACCTTCCAATTAAAAGAGTTTCTAGAAACAAAATCTTTAAAAAGAAGAGCTCCCAGGAAAACCCTTCAAATTGAAGAGTTCCCAATAAAGATCATGAATCATTACATTACAATGCCAGGTTTCATATTTTCTGTACAAAACCTATGTGTACAACAGTTTTTCAGCTCACTACATAATTTCATACCTTGACCTTATAAAAAGATTTTTTTTTCAAATGCTAGCAGTTCTTAATTTATCAAAATTTCAAATTGTCATGTTTTAAATATCACGAAATATCATTCCTATTAGCAAACTTTTAGATAATCAACATGCTTCCTCAAAAAGTCTAAATATTTTCGCTTACTGCAATTTGAAAAAAAAATTATGACTATGAAGGTCAAATTCAAAGGTCAAGGTAAGGAAACTAGTGATCAAAGGGAGGTTACTCACTGGATCCGTTTATATGAGGCTCAAGTGGGGGACAATGTAGAACTGAATGAAGAAAAACAATGAATGCCAATGAAAATACATAAAACATTCAAAAACATTAAGTATAGGTCATAATGCCAATGAAAATTTTATACGTGATGACAAAAATACTAGCTTGTAATGATGCATCATTCAGGTTCTTGCCTTCTATATTCAAGCAAATCATTACACTCAAAACATTCAAAATGAATGGGGCCAAATTAAAGCTTAAAACTCTTCATGATATAAAATGACAGTTAATCCTTTTAAAAAAGGAATGTTAAAATCAATTAACCTACTTTTTATGCAAATTGGAAAAATGAGCATAAGTTTGCAGTAAGGACATCATACAGAAACGCTTAATAATTACCATTGAAGATATAAAACAAGAAATTTCAGACAAAATGTTCATAGTTACTATATATAGCTAGCCAAAGCTCATCTTGACAAAGTTTAGTTTTTAAAAGCAGAAATTTTACATTTAGCAATATAAACTTTAAGCTGGTTTTTAAACTGCAGCAGAAAGAACAGCTACAAGGTCAACACAATTTTAAGCCATTTTTATTATTAACCATTGACTTTATTAAAGTCTATTACATGACTTTCAAATTCAGATCATGATAAAAAAAACTTTGAGAATTTAGAAATACAATGAGATTTAGAATGAATGAGATAGCATAACTTAGTAAAATGAAAGTTAGATATTCAAACAAAACGATAGACAACTAAAAATTAGAATTTCCACTTCAAAAGACACAAAAATACAGTAAATTAAGCCAAGGACATAACGCTTGTCTCAGCAGACTTCAAACTACAGTGAAATAATTACTACTCTGGTAACCATAGCAACAGATCATGTGATTATATAGGTCATCGCTCCTGAACTAAAATTCCAAACAAAACTAGAGTCTTATAACCATGACAAGCAAAAGAAAGGATTATTCAAATTAAAAAGAATATTACACAACATATTTAAATCTTTTTCAGATAATTAGATTTATTATCAGAGTTTCAGCATTTATTTACATTAAATGTACTACAGACTGAACTACAGCATGGCAGTTGCACAATTTTATAAATGATACCATTTTCATTGTCCAATCAAATTTCATTATTATATTTGTTGCACAAATGGGTTCTTGCAATCATGGCATATTGCATAGTAGAGACATAGGTGAACCGCCATTTTGTTTACAATTGACCCTTCTTACAGTCGATATACTTGAGGCTATCTTGTTAATTACTGGTAAATTGTTAAGAATATTAAGCAATATAAATATAAACCCTGGATAACATTATAATACATATTGTTTACAATTTAAACATGTAATTATTATACAAGAGAAATGTCAAGGTCATTGATGAAGGTCAATTACAAGGTCATTCATGAAGGTCATTTACAAAGGTCAATTATGAATGTATAACATAATGGTGCAGAAACATTACTATACATGCAATTATAGATCAAATTTGCACTTATACTGGGTGCATGTAGATCAATGAGTGATATTTCTAAAAATAGCATTTATAGGTCATGTGACAGTCATGTGACTTACCATGATGATATGGTCCATCGATATCAGGATTTTTGCCGTCACTTCTTCGGCTTCTGTAAAGCAAGAACATAATTAGATTTACAGACAATACAAACGTTTTATTGAAAATTTAAACCAATAAGCATGAATAAAAAAGTTCAGAATTTTCATAAAATACTGAAATTTTAGAATTAACATAGTTTCATTTTAATTATGATTGTTTGACAATAATGTCGATTTTCCTCCATTGATTAGATAATATGGAGAAGTTTCTGGCCTTGTGGAAGGGTAGGTGATTACTGGTTATAGACAATGGTCCAGGAAAGCTAGGTTAGGTGCGCTGGACGCCGTGAAATGACCTAAATTGTGTTGATACGACATTAACTCCAATAAATAAATAAAATAAAATAATTATGATTGTACCTCATTTTTACACACATGTATGTAAATGAGTGAAATAAAAGTATTTGTATTAAATTGTACAGTATTGTTAATAGTACAACTCGTGCAGTAGACCTTTCTGTCAGCTGATTATGTAAGAACAGTTAATAAGACTTAACAAGTCATGGACCTTTAAGCATATGTATTAGAAATACTGCCAACTCCATCAATGATTCAGTGGTCATTACTCATCTAAAGGTAAGTTAGCATTGCATAGTGAACTCTAAGCTACCCTAGTTAAAACCATAGTAAAGGTTGATAAAAAACTATAACGCCAAGACAGAGCACAGTACAGCTACTAGCCTGCCCAACAAGTCACCAATCTGCCATGGGTGTAGACTTCAGCAGACATATAAAATAGCAAACTAAAAGTGAAAGTAGAAAGACAGGAGACTTACCGTTTCAGCAGTATAATAATCATAATAGCAGCAATAGCCATACATAATATAACAGCAATAATTGAACCAACTATGATAACAATGGACGGTCCTGGTTCAATCTTGTCTTGTTTACCTAGAATTATATAATTGTATATTATATTTCATAAAATATAACATAATGTAATATAATATAATATAATATAATATAATATAATATAATATAATATAATATAATATAATATAATATAATATAATATAATATAATATAATATAATATAATATAATATAATATAATATAATATAATTGCATTTTATAGTCTGAGTTTCATGCTTACACACGTTCACCGACTTTACAGCTATCACCTCTGGTCATCCGTCTTCTGGTATCTAACTATCAATCTCCCTGGGGAGTCTTTATACTCTGCTTTTAAGTGCAGCCGACAAATTGGCGTAACACAATTATACCACCCTTGCAGGTACCCATTTACACCTGGGTGGAGTGAAGCAATTGCAGGTAAACTTCTTGCTCAAGAAAATTAGCAGTGCACCTAGTGGGATTCGACCCAGGACCTCTCGTCCTCTAAGCGCGTCCTACAACTGCTCCTTCTTTTATACATGTGACACTACACATGTGTAAGTTTAAGGACATTTAGGGCAAAATTCTGAGTAATTTGACAGACTTTCAGTTTTCAGCCTGGCAAAACCTACACAAAAACATTTATCACTTATTAGCATACATTAGTACTTTCTTGTAAAACTAGACTTGTATATTCTGCATAGAAAATAAGTAACATATCATAACAAATAAATAATATGATACAAAATATGTATAGATCTTAAAAAATGTTTTAGAAATCTTATTTATTTTATAAGTTAGTGTCTAATATATAGCTCTTATATCAATTTGTAGACAATTATTTTCATTCAGCTACAATATTTAAGTGTCTATACTAAATTTTTTAACAGTGAAGGTATTTATTATATAAACAAATGACCAGGAAGGTAGGTTTTTATTTTATTTTTACATGGGGTTTCCCCATGTTTAGTAGTGGACTGTGGCAAATCCACATCAAAATTTGTCGCAGACGATTACATTTGGTTGTGGGCGTGCAAATAAAGGGATAATTACCCCTGCAATTAATATAGTCTGCATTACGCGTTAACAAGCAGACGATAAGAAGCACGTGTATAACTTATCTAGTTTATGTAAGGTAAAGGTGCCTTGTATCGCTTCCATGAGTTGTATACAGCCATATACTCTGAGAAAACCCCATGTCTGACAGCGCTATCGGCGCTTTGATTTCACCTTTTTATGGGATAACACTTAGAGCCTACTTCTTCTTATAAGTAATCCATGTATAGACAATTTATTGGAAAAAGTCAGTACACATTTGAAAATAAAAAGGGGTGTTGAATTACAGTTAAACAATTCATACCACAAACTTTACTAAAAAGGCACTTTATCCTCAATGAACTTTCTACATATGAGCAATACAGACAAATAATCATTTTAAACCATTTAGTCCTAGAATCTTTTCTATAAATCAAAATCTTAAATCATTCCACTGTAATCGATATGATTTAATCCTACATAAACAGCAAATTTACAAGACATTCCTACATTAACCATGTTTCCTTGATTTCCTGCTTTATTTACCCGACCATAGTGGCGTCTGCTTCAATGAAAATTATTAACACACAAGTACAACAATAATTTCATGTCTGCAAATTTTATTCATTGGTACAAATTAATACATCAATATCAATTGTTTACATGAAAATTGATAATTTGATAAAAAAAGTAGTTCTGTAATGCAAAGTTGGGTGTCCATTGGTGTATGAATACATAGTGCAAGTAATTAACCAATCAGATGAGGTGTAACAAAAGGAGATTGAAGAGTAGTAGATATATTACCATTATAGGGTGTTCTAGGAGTAACAAGGAATGGTTTACTGTATTCTCCCCAAAAACCTTTATCTGTCATTCCTTTTATCTGAAAACATAAAATTTGATAACATTTTAAGTAGGTTTAGTTAGATTTGACAGCTTATAACATTAGCAGCTGTCAGGGTATCCTGGACAACCACATTTTAGTTTGGGCAACCAAAAATCTTCTAAGAACATGTAGTGCCGACTGTTAAAATGACCTGAACTACATTTTACAACAATTGTGTACTAATATTTCCACAGAAAATATAAAATTTGAAAAATTCACCATTTTTAGGCTCTAAGAATAAATAGCCGCAGACTTTGAAATATTTTACAACTTTAGCAAATGGTAGCAAAATTCCCATTTCCATGACAAATGGGACAAGTTAAGTCAATCACAGACAGAAAACCAAACATCTATAAAAATGCGCCAAACATTTCATTACCTCTGACTCATATTATAAGACTATAGAACATCCAGACATCAATATAGTACTGTACAATTTAAACAAATATATAGAACGACCATGTTGCCAAATAAAGCCCAATAACGTATATTATGAGGAAATGTACCCAATAATTCCATAGTAGTAAAATCATATATATTTATCATGATCGCATCTAAATGTTCAACAATAACGTGTTTCGACGTCACATTGTTTGTAGGAAATTTCACATATTTCCATATTTCTTACATTTTGACTTTCCCATAATTGAGTTTTTCCTGGAACAGTCGTATGTCGGAAACCTCTTTTCGCTAATATTAAATTATATAGTACCATAGATTCCTAAATCATATTAATGACGGAACACGACTGTGATTTATTGCGATAGACGTTATTTCTCCAGACCTCAAAAATACCAGGCATACTCTCTTCTTATTAAAATGACAGAAAATATTCTTAGCTATAAAATACAACATCTTGTTTGTTACGATACTGTTTTATTGAATTATGATAGAGAAATGAAAGAGCTTATTAATCTTTGTAAGGTTTGGTTAAAACCTGAAAGATTCCAGCAACTATTCTCCTCTACTTTAATGAACTTTGTGTAGCGTAATTAAATATACTGACATAAAATTTTGTGCTGTATAAATGAACTTGTATTTTTGTTCATATGACCTGTTCTTGGAAAAAGACAAAAAATATTTTCATAGAAACAACAAATGTCATGGTTTGGTTGTACATTTCTTTTCAAATAGTCAGTGCCAAGTAAAACAATTAACATAACACAAACATGTCCATAGTGATGGTTCAAAAGACTTTCACAAGAAAGCCTTATGTTAAAATACCACAAAATCAAAAAACTATCCACGAAAAGGCCAGACCAGTTTAACCAGCAAAGTATATGAGGATTATACGAGGATTGTTACATAAATTCTTAGAAATTTGCTAAACCTAACTTCATTTATGTGATTATTGTACATTACAATGCTATTTAACTTGCCATTCATACAACTGAACATTTACTTTAACAATTTTATGTTTATAATATTTTTATCATAATTGTTCCATAGCAACACACATGTCCTTAAGTACTGTACATCAAATTTATGCCATTTCTAAATAGATAAAATATCAAATTGAATGCATTTACCATAGGTTCTTGGATTATGTTAAGTTTCAATGTGGGTAAAAGTTTTTTCTGATCCTTCAGTGCTTTGATTGTATCATATATGGTCAATATTGCTGTAATGACAATAAGTCTGGTATCTTCCATTTGCCACAATATTAAATTTACGTGTGTGTGGAGGACAAAATCTGACACATGAAACTTCATCTTCAGACATATTCCTTATTTAGCATAAACACAAAAACAACATTCAAAGAAATGCTAGCATTTTTCAAGACGTTTTAAAGACAAACAAAACTATGTCCCAATCAACCAAAGTAACACCATTGATAAAAGGTTAAATCATTTATACTTTTAAAAATAACCTCTAATAATAGAACTATACAGAACATTCTCTCACCAGATGGCATTTTCATGAAAATAAAATTTAAAGGGCCACAATAGGGTCATTTAATACACAAATGAACCTATAAAAGGGGCCTCATTCTGAATCAATTAAGATAGTTAACTACCTCGACAGACCCTCCAGATGGTTATAACTGTTCATTATTACTTTCTATAACTAAGATTTTATTGTCTAAATTTGAACATTTTGCTCAAAGAAACATCATGGTAAAAAAAGAACAAAAGCTGAAATAATGCCAATCTTATACAAATTGAAGAGCAGGAAATGTCAGCTGAGAATTTTATATTTATTTCTTCTGCTAACTTAATTTTCATTACTCAAATCTTATAGAGATCAAGTTTTTTTATGACCTGTACTTTAAGTTAAACATGCAGTTTATAATCTTTTCTAGGAAGAAATGCAAGAGAAACCAACATTGTACAAATGAGAGCAATTAGTAGGACAAGCTTACAGTACAATGTTTTTATTCAATAGCTATAACTTACTAGGACTACACCAATTTAAATGGGAGATTGCAGCAAATGAATGACATTTATCACATAGTTCTGCAACTATTTACTGCAGCAGGAATATATAACCACAATTTTTCGACTTTTACTAATCGTTAATGGTATATCCTTCCACAAGGTGGTGACGTCTGCTTGTACAGAGAAAAATTGACTATTCCAAGTGAGACCTTTTTATTTGAATGACAATACATTTACCCACAAATATAACCATGTGCTCTTTTGTTAACATCTTGTTTGCGGGACTAAATCTAACTGTAAACCTTTGTTAAGTATGCTAATAGGTAAGGTCATGGAAAGATCCATTGACATTATTGTAGGAACAACAGTATTATGTTCATCTTTTAGGACTATCAAAATGGATGGTCTTAAGAGCAAAATGGTCTTAACATAGAGACCTTTCTCGTCACAAATTAAGTGCTTGGGACTTAAAAATTGTATAACTTGACTGTATACTAGAAATTTCATAAACCAAACTGGCATGTACTGATTCAAACCCAGTGTACTTATAATGCACAACAACTTTGGCTTAAAAATTCCAACTAAACAAGAATGCATTTATATATACATGTATAATAGATTATTACGATAAATAATTTTAGCTAATATATTGAAAGCACATACGAGATCATAAAAAATGACCAAAAAAGATACACTGGACCCTACACACTGGTACCCTTCCATAATGTGCTAGTATCATTTTTGACTAGACAAACATTTATAAATTTTAATTAATTTCAAATTATCAAGGTACATTTACTCTGGAAACAAATTATGCATTCTTGTATTCAATCCATACTAAAATCAGGAAAAAAGCTCGGAAGTTTTTTACGAAAAAAGATCAAAAGTTAATTAAGCATATTATGAACCCACACGTAGTTATATGGAACTCATTGACGTGTAATGATTTCAGTTTCAATGCTACATAACCTAAATTGTCCCCTTACAACATGTAAAGGCCTCTAAAAGCGATTTGATGCCTCGTAGCACACGTTTGGATGTGGGCAACAAAAAATACTACATCAATACTAAAACCTCTAATAATTTTCTATGTAGTGAATAAAGATCAAAGTAGTTTCATCGTAACACGTGGGAACAGCCTTTGATCCTGCCACAATACGACACTTGCATCAACGAGCTAACACATTCAAATGAGATTTGAATTGGCAAAACTCTCCTCATGATTAAATAATTTTCATCCAATTCAATTAAGACGAGAGATGTAAATGTTGTACACGCGTACACGCATACATTTTCGGTATAATTCTTGTATTCCATTTAAAAAAATATCACATGCTGTAAGTACATCTTACTCATTGCATAAAGTCTAATAATTTTGTAATAAGCGTCTCAATGACCTAGAGTGCAAGTACATCCTGGTCCCAAAGGAGCTCATTAAGTTATGTCTAATCAAGAAAAGTGACAAAGTATGAAAATGACAGACAATGCAGCAAAAGCTCATCTACACAAGATTTTTACATAATTTTAGTGTAAATGAATAAGAAAAGTGTAGCTCAACATTTGTTCAGACCAAAATTTAATCAACAAAATTTCAAATTTTCTGGTGGCCATTTTGTTTTTATATTACTTACATATTATTCATTTGTATCCCCAGAAGAAAGGGTAAAATTAGTAGAGTGTGTATCTCGAACAACAGAATTACGGTAATTTAAATTTACTTTCCTGTTCAGAGAAATGTGTTTAATTCACCATAAGATAAATACTGAACGAAACTTTTGTGTCTATAGAGCCTAACAAAATGCTTACAAATTAAATCACAAAATTAGATTGTCTGGGAGGGATTTATTAAAACAACGTTGAATGTCTGGGGTTAACACTCCATGTTTTTTGGAGACACATTTAGATTTTTTCAGAAAAATTGTGATTGGACATGTCAGAACTCATTCTAAAACTTCATTGATTATATGAAAGTTTTTTGCCACAAGTCCCTATAATATAATATCAATACTATGTTAAGTAATAAGTCTGGAAATTAAAAAAAACAAAACTTTCAGAAACAACAATAGAAAACAAATAATAAAATTTCTAATTTTAAAGCACTGTCAAAACTTGAATGACAATAATATTTCTATGCTGAATGAATAGAAATAAGACATGAAATTATTCATTTGTTAACAGCCTAAGGAAAAAATAAACATTTAAATATCATATCAGTAGGCCACATTACTGCCGGGTGACTTATATAGCCTGATAAAATAGTTCTCATAAATTCATAGAACTATGGAACAGTCCACCGGTTAAAATTGGCCAAACAACAAAGTTTCACCAAAAAACACCCAAGATTCATCACTAATTTAGAAAATCTTAGACAGCCCTCACTCCAAATATGTGTTATATATATCATTCATTCAGTTAACTTTGGAACAGCTCTCAATACAAAATAGCCTAACATTATCATTATTTCAGTCATTTGTGGAACAGCCCTCACTCTGAGTATAGATATATTATCATTAAATCAACCAACTATGGAACATCCTTCAACTTGTCAAAATGGCCTAACAAAATGGTTTCATCAAAGTAAATGCCATATTAATTCAGTAATTTATGAAACAACCCTCATTCCAAAACGTCAAATATTATCACTACTTCAGTATCTATGGAACAGCCCTCACATCAAGATTGGTATAACAACTAGGTTTCATCATAGTGCATGCCATCCTATGTTTAATTAATAATTCAACTAATATAATCAATACTACATACTCTGATCTCATATTCTTGGTTCTTCAACAATTGACGTAGCGTAATACTTGCTATGTTGGTCGTATTTGTTACTGGAGGTTTCTGGGAGTTCTTTAAATTATGCATTACTTTGTATTGTATCACTCTTTCATCTGCTTCTGACAGTACCTGATAACATAATAAGAAAGACAGAATTAACGAAACAAGTTCCATTGTTATACTCCAACAATATTAGCCTAAGCTTGAACTACTTCATTATAATAATTACACACTTAAATAACATTAGGTAGTAAATTTCTGAAATTCTGTATGACTAGCAACACATTGTAAAGGTAATATCACAGTGGTCAGTCAACCCCGCTCACAATATCTGAAAAAGCTATATTTCTGGATATATATCTGGTAACCCTGGATTTAGTTGTTAATCATTGTAACCAGTTACTAGGCACATACTTCCATCAGTGACTGACAACTGCCCTACAAGATTAAGAATCAGTGGTAGGAGGGAGAATGGCCATAGAAATCATTTCATGGAAGCAATTTTCCTGGTATCCAAAAATCAACATTATAGCTGCTGTATGAGTTCTGACTAGCAGCTTCTTATACAGAACACTTTGACCATTTATTGAATGAATAATCTCAGATGAGTTCATGGTGTCCATCAACAATATTAGGTTTTTGCTACATATAGTGGAACAGTCCTCACATCAAGATAGGTCTGTCAACCAGGTTTGAACACTAGATAAAGCACAGTCACCACCAAACATGGCCAACCGACAGACAAATCCTGAATAAAATGAGAAGGTCTGTCTAGATCTGCAGGTTTACAGGAATGACTGTCCGGTAAGAATTTGATTTCATTCCCACAATTTTCAATTAATTAAAATATGTCAAATGTCTTTGGTCCTGTTAGACTTGGTTTGGTCCTGAAACTTTAGATATCGACAGGACCTACTATCCAGTAATTAACTGATGAGTTTCACAGTGACCGAAAGCATATTGTTAAATCATGTGACACCAACTTAGTTCCAACATAGCCTCTAAATATGTCTAAGATTATTGGTAGTGAATGATTAGATTTCCGAGTGGCAGCTTCTATGCCACAATGAGGCAAAACAGCTTTCCAAACAGGAAGGTAATTTAACTTTTGCCTCAGCTTTAATTTACTGGTAGCTGAAGGACCAATAAGGAACACATCCTCGGAAAAAAGTCATTTCTTTTAGCCAGTATTTAAAACTATTTATCTTAATAGGGAAAAATGGTATCTCTAACAGAAGACAAATGTTTAGAAATTTTATAAAACACCTTACTAAAAGTTTAATCTTATTTTCAAATGTAATCTCTTTGTTCAAATAAAGAAACAGATGACATAATTTAAATTCTCACACGGTATTAACTGCTCTAGCATCAAATTAAAATACAAGTTCTAAATAGTTATAGATGGTAAGACATTTAATTGGAGACATGTATTAGTGTAATCCCCAATTTAAAATATATTAGTTAAGTTGATTTTTTAATTTACTGCTTCTTTTCGCCTTTTAACCTGGTTTAAACCCACAGTGGCAATTATTTTGTCCCTGTCTGGTCCAAGGCAGAAACCCCATAAGGTTCTTGTTTTTTTTTTTTTTTTGTGACATCCTTTTTACAAACTTTGCACATACATTGCCGAATGCATTAGATGTAGCAACTTATATTTGATGCATTTACTCTGGTTGCCTAGCAACATAAATTAGAAGACTTCCTCACTGATGGAATTCTTTCATTGAAAAAAAGATGCCTATATTGAAGGATTGTAGGAACATTGGATGAGTATTAGTTCAGGTACTACTCAAGAATTAAAGTCTTGATAATTACTGGACGACCCTCATTTATACGTACCTCCCATACAAGACTAACAAAGGTCTCTTGATATTCTTCAACATGTATATTATCAAGACCAGCAAGAAGTCCCCTGACCCCCACCCCACCCACCCAACCCTACCCACTACAATACCTACCTCCCATACAAGACTAACAAAAGTCTCTCCATATTCTACAAAATGTATATTACCAAAACCATCAAGAAGTCCCCTGACCCCCACCCCACCCACCCAACCCTACCCACTACAATACCTACCTCCCATACAAGACTAACAAGAAGGCCCCTGACCACCTCCCAACCCAACCCAACCCCACCCACCCAACAATACCCACAACAATACCTACCTCCCATACAAGACTAACAAAAGTCTCTCCATATTCTACTACATGTATATTATCAATTTCTGCTATAGATCTTTTAGTTGTAAATTGATATTGTACCACACTTTCTTTCTCTCTACCACTGATGGCTGACACACCATTCTCAGCATAGATATACACTGTATATGTTGTACTAGACTCTAACCTAGACAACTCAACACTGAAAATACAGAAAAGTATGAAGACATCAGTCAACACCTTAACCCACAAGCCTAACAGCTTGGGACTAGAAAAAATGATTTTGGCTAGTTAAATTGCTTATTTCACATAGTTTGGATAGTTGATATTTTGCCATTTACTGTACATTAACATCAGAATTTCGAGTCATGCTTAAGAAAATTTAAGGCAAAGACTGGGTCATGTTATTGCAGCCATTACCTTAACTCACTAGCACTATCTCAAGGTCCGGAATTTGAGATTGTGAAAAATACTAATTTTTTATACCTGGGCTAGTTGATAACTTACCCCATTACTACATAACATAATAAATAGGGCAAATGCTTGACTTACAGACTGAGAGACAAACTCTGCCTTAAATACAATGTACCCCCTTAAGCTTTGTTTGTAGAGGTATTAGAACTGGGAACAAAACCAGAGCTATCTTATATATCTACTAAAACTAGGAATTTTCCACCAATTAAATAATGCCAAGAGACTTCAATCTACCATTGAAAACATCTAAATAAGCATTGTATACAATTTATCATGTTTACGTTCATTGACAGTATTTTACCAACTGTTGCCAAAATGTCTTGTTAAATTATTCCAGTAAGCAAAGTAATCATGAATTCTACATAAAACATCGGAAAATAAATCACATCATCATAGCAGAACACAGTAATATACACAAATTACAAAATATTGAAATTTGAACATCTACCATTTTTGCTGGCAACATTAGAATACATTGGGCATAACTCACAATGAGTGAAATAGTAATTATTTTAGTTAGAAAATAATTGTTTTATGTTGGCTTTTAAAATAATTTCATTTACTTAATGGTTATCATAATGTATCCTGACTGCCAAATTATTTATAAAAGATAAGACCGTTGATTTTGAATCAAGACATGGTAGAGAATTTCTAGTAAAATTTGAAGCCACAAACACATTGTCTGATGATGATGACAATGGTGATGTCGATGATAATGGTGATTATCAAAATTGTGACGCAGCTTATTGATGATGATGATGGCAATGGTGATGATAATGATAATGGTGATTATCAAAATTGTGCCGCAGCTTATTGATGATGATAATGACAATGATAGCAATAGTGATGATATTGAAAATGATTATTATCAAAATTGAGATACAGCTTACTGATGATGATAATGATGATGGTGATAATGACGATGATAATGATGGTGATAATGACAATGATGATGATGATAATGATGGTGATAATGATGATGATGACGTCACGATGATGATGGTGATAATGATGATAATGACCCTGATTATAATGATACTGATGATAAACTTACCTAGTAGAGTTAAAACCTTTAGGTCTAGGACTATATAATACTTCATCTCCACATTCATCACACAATATCTTATATTGTATATCAGTACGTCCACCATTATCTTGTGGTGGTTGCCAGGACAACTTTACCATAGAATCTGTCAGTCTATCTATAACAACATTGTGTGGTGGTGATGGTGGTCCTGTAATAATAACAATGGAATTTATGATAAAATACTGAAATAACAATAACGAAATAACAATAATGAAATAATGACAAAATTTTAAAATAACTAATAATGAAATAATTGAAATAATATTAATGATAAAATATTACAATAACAACAATGAAATAATAATGAAATAACAAAATAATAATGATGATGATGAAATAACAATAATGAAATAATAATGAAATAACAAAAAATAAAATAACAAAAATAGAATAATGATGAAAAAAACAATGCAATAATAATAACCACCATATCGAAAAGTGATACATAAAAACTAAAATAAAGACAAATAAAATTTGAGAATCATTATGTTAAAGTTGATATAAATTGAATGCAACACAAGCCTTCAATATTTCCATCATATCAATGATTGACAAATCCATAAGCTGACCAGCTCACAAGCATTAACAGATTGGCACTAGTTCTAATCTTGAAAGAAGCACAGCTAGAAATACAGACCAATCAATCTTACTAATTCTGTAAAGAATATTCAAAATTTACCCCAAGATTTAAGAAAATACTTCCCAAGGGAGACAACTGTGACAAATGTAAATATAAATTTAAATAAATAATCTTAATGTTAGATTTTATGTTATCAATAAAACCAAACTTGGGAATACTAAGAAGAAATATATATGTCTAGGGGGGACACCTACATTTAAATCCAATTAAAAGGAAATAATAAGAAATTAAAGAGTAAAATGATTTCTAGAAATGGTTTAACTTCCATGCAACAAGGAAAATGTCAAATATACATGAAGTTATAAGGATTTATAACAGCAGGAAGCAGCTAAAATTATGAAAGACTGATCCTTTTTTGTCAATTAAACATGACAACTTTTAAAGCTAGACTAAATCTTGACAAGCCAATGATGGAATTGAGACATAATCATAAGTTTAAGACCAAAACCTTTGCAAAATTGCTATGAACTGTATTAGGGATAAATCTCATTGCATTGTGTTTGTATAAAACTTCATTGGATTGTAATGTTCTAAAATCCATTTGGGTTGTAAAAGTATAAAATCTCTTTGGGATGTAAAAGTTCAAAATCTCTTTGGGTTGTAAAAGTTCAAAATCTCTTTGGGTTGTAAAAGTTCAAAATCCATTTGGGTTGTTAAAGTTCAAAATCCATTTGGGTTGTATAAGTTCAAAATCCATTTGGGTTGTGAAAGTATAAAATCTGTTAATATTTGTATTTCTTTGGGTTAGCAAGTAAAGAAAATATCATTAATACAAACAAAATATTGTGAAGCAGATATTTCTTCATAAAAGCACACTAAAAATTTTAAATAGTAATTAAAATGTCCAAATTTTAAATCATAATTTACAATGCACCGTCTTTATGTCGGCATAAGTATGTTCCAGGTTACAAAATACTTTCATAAAACAGTGCAAGCATGACAAGTTCAGCCGAGCGTACATATAAGTGACATACAAATTGTCATAACTAAGTTATCATACACTGACAATGCAATAAACTCGCCTTTCAAAATTATTATCAAATTTCCAGATCTTGTTTTTTCTGTTCCGATATTAAATGATAACATAAATTTATGATGCTAAGCTATGTAGTAAGTATGTAATAGTCATTTTGTAAAGAAAACTTGTAAGAAAATTTTACGACATTGCCACCACCTGACAAAATTATCACGTAATTTAACTACATTGGAAATATCAGGTTTATTTATATAATTACTACAGTTATGATATCCTTAGATAATATCAGACAAAAAATTATTCAAATTATGAGATAAATGATGTTTGTGTCAACTTCACAAAAAACGATATCAGGTCTGATATCAACATTGATGTTGTTTTCATATTATGATCTATAGTATGATGTGAAACTAGCTTATAGAAACGTTGGAAGTTTCAGGATAAACTAAAAACAGCATCAATTTGCACTGTTCTTTTGTAAGAGAAAATGGAGATTGCTTAAATACTATGTATTGTCATATCAATGATGTGAAACAAGCTATGTTGGACGTTGGGAGATTTCAGAACAAAATGAAATTGGCATCAATTTGCAGTTTTTTTTTTTCGGAAAAGAAAATAGAAATTTTGTAAACTCTATGTTATTACCATATCATAAGAAAAATATAATTAGAAAAAAGTGGGGTTTTTTTGCATTTTTTTGCTTTTTGTAAAATTAAATGCAGCGTATCAAAGTTGTCTAAACTTGCATAATTAATATATTAGTATGCTATCAGTCGCTGACATGATGATATTCAAACTATAAAATGTTCATAGATAACCTAATCACTATTTAAATCTTATAACATATTACGACATTTCTTAATGTATGGGACAGATTCTTCAAAGTGAATGTCAATCAAATATGCATTACATTTAAAAATGCATCGTCATTAATTTAATCATATAATCCTGTTAGATAAGCGAGAGTTTTTTGTTTATGCTATCATTACTTTGAATAATAGGAAACATGTAAAAACCTCGCATCTTATACAAAAACCTTTATGCAATTTTATAATTTAAGAATATGGTTGAATATGTTTACACGCCACAGTCTGTAAAGCCCCTTCTATAGAAAGTGACATTTAATATTTTACATGAATATATTAACATTACATTCTATTAAGTTATTTTTGACAAATTTGATTTATGTCGTTTTTATATAATCTACGACAATCTTGGATACCAAACTTAACAAAAAGAAATTGCCGTGATTAGCATTACACAAGGCCACCCCTAGTATGTGGCCGATTTAACATTTAAATTGCCGACACCAGTAAAAATATTTTATCATAAAGCTTTCAAAATTATACGCTAGAGTACAAAAGAAAAACGCCATTCCCCTGTCCGATAAAAATCTTGATATTTTACTCAAGATGTCAAACGCTCACAAAGAAATTCATACAAACACCGCAATTTATAGCAATTACTACATTGATAATTAAAGTGAAACGGTACGCCTGAACATCGAATAACTACTGAATACAAAAAGCTGTCCCGGACAATTATACAACTTTAAGTGGGAAGAATAAAGTTACGCTCATTATCACCCATAGAATCCTGATTATCATTGACAAATAATATGATCTTAATACACTGTGTATGTATAACAAAAATAAGAAAATATTATAATAAAATATCACTGAACATAAAGATTAAAATATACTTTGGTACGGTATATAATTTCAGTACAGTTTCTTTTAAATATAAAAATTGCTAGTACATGTTCTTGGTTTAGAAAACATGAATTTTGACAACACAGCTTGAACATATTGACCATATACAGAGATTTTAGTTCGGATATTACTTTCATTCCAAGCTGGATCTCCCAAGTCAGATACTTGAATGTCACTGCACAACGGGGCCAAGGCAGACCAAAGCTAACCTGGGAAGACCTGGTTAAGCGTGACCGGATAGCGCTGAAAATGGATGGAACCAACCCTGAAGATCGCCAATTATGGAGAGGAAGACTTCGTTCCAGACCAGACACACAGGCCTCACCCTTACCAAAGGAATAATCAACGGCCTGTTTAAAATAAACCGGATGATGATGATGATGATGATACATTTAATAAGTTAGCCACGGCAATGTAACTATTTGTCAGTCTCCCAGGTCAATTTAAACAAGCTATGTAAGTTTTTACAACAATTATCTATAATTGCAAATTTTGAAGTTTTTGTCTCTCCATGGTCAATTCAAACAAGCTACATAAATTTTGAGGCATTTGAACACAAATTATCTTTATTGTAAATAACATTTATTTTCATCACCAATTTAAGGAAAAGCCTTACAAAAAAGATCTTTGATATTCCTGCTGTCTTAAGATTAAAAGTTAACATAATTTTCACACAGTAAAATTCACACAAAAAAACAAAAACAATTTCGGACCCACAATCAAAATAATTATTCCTTAAATTTTCAATAGGATTGCATTTCAAACAAAAATTAAATCATTTAAACATAATTTTCGACTTAATGCTTTTAAAAGCATTTTCCCACCTCCAAACAGCCCTTGAAACACTTTGCCTCATTTAATGACCCCTAAATCGTGTCTCACAAATGGCCCATAAAAAAACAACAACAAAGTAAAAAGGAAACTATTTTTCCATCATTTTTGTAATAAACAATTATCATAATTTCTTCACTTTAAGATCTTATCTTTTAAAACCAAGAACACAAACTTATTTATTCATTCAACAGCCCGCAAATAAAAGAGACATAAAATAACTCAGTAACCTTTGCACAACTGTTTCCTAGTATTCAAAGAGTCAGTGAGCTTTTAACATTTAACATCTACAAGAAACAGTAAAATAAAGAAGTTATATTACTAATTTATCTTTTTACGACTAACCTTTTGCCATGATCATTAAAAATTAACAAATTCATAAGACATAAATTTTATTGACCCCTCATAAAAATACAATGTTTTCTTCATAATTGGGCCATAAACATGAATATTTTATTATTAAAAATATGTTTTGTTATTTTGTTATTCTTTATCTCTATTTTTTTTACCCCAGCGTGTCCCTTTTGTTTTACTCTTAGTAGTAAAAAAAAGGGTATTCAAGCATGTATAAAATTAGAAATTTCTATATTTATGGCTCAGAGCAACACAAGTCTAGATCTTCTTTATTTACAAATAATTAGACTAGTTTTGCGCTGGCCCATGGGTATCAGCTAAACAAGAATTAAATACCATTGAGTGAATCTGCTTGTGTCATCCTAATATCAGAGAACTGTTTTTATATTTTTCTCTATCTAATTTGCCTACTCAAACACATTGCCAAGTCATGGAAATCAACATTTGAATGATGCCCCTTTTTGATCTTTAATAACAGACCCTTAAAACCCTACACACCCTTATTTGACAAAATTATCAACCAAACAAGCCCTTATGTTAAACTTTTGGCCCCTGTTTTGAGAGAATACATTATTTAAAATTAAGTGGTCACAATTAGGCGTGTGCTAAGGCATAATATCTTTCAATTGTTCTGTTTTTTTACAGTCCATCAGGAGCTAAGGGTAAAAGAGAACAGGAAAGGGGCCAGCAACATAATTACTCATTCCAAACTGAAACCATAAAAAATCACTTATAGACCTGACACAAGTCATTTCCAAGAAGAAACCAAAGATCTAGAATTTAACCCAAAGCAATGAAAACACTTTAAACTGTCTGAAACAAAATGAAAATATTTTTTACAGAAAAGTTCCATCAATTCCTGAAATTACTTGGTAATCTTCAAGCTATATTTCTATATCCATGCATTTAAACTTTTTTACAATTTATTAGACAGAAGACGGATAGGTATACAATAACCAATCCAGAAACAAGGACAGGCAATGTGATTTGAACTAATGCAGAGCTGGCTATCCAATGATTACCTGAGTCCAATGTCCATAACCACTTGGCCAAATAATCTCTTTTTTCTGTGAATCCACCTCTGGATCATTATTATGTTTGAAATAAGCAAAAAATGTTTCCTAAAAAGCATCATAACAAAAAGATAAAACAATATGGAAGGGTACAAAAAGCTTTCCAGACAAGAAGATAATATATTAGACAACCATTGCATAGTGCACTAACCCACACATTGTCTTCCATAATAGTTTAGTTCAAGAAATCATTTTCCTTCCTCAAAAATTGTTCAGAAATGCCAACTCATTACAAAAACCTTGTATCACTGGAATAGAAGCCATTAATATTTTACAAATGGTTATCAGAAATCTGTGTTTTCTAAATAAATGAAATGGTTCCATTCATCAAGAATGCTTCAAGACAAGTTAACAGTTTTTCAGATCAACAGACCGGTCAATAATCATGAAAAATATGAATGAACTTGAATTACAGACAAACATGGCACCAAAATATTCTAGGCTAAAATTTGGTGCTTTTTAAACACAATGACAAACAAGATAACAATATAAGAACTCAATTGTCCTGCCAACTGCGTAAGAAAGACTTACTGAAGTCACCTAAGTGTTCTGATTGTCAGGAGGGGGTAGCCGAGTGGTTACTACATTGGGCTGGTAATCATTTGATAGCAAGATTAAAGATTCAAATCAGGTCCAAAACACACCATGTTGTTTCCTTTAGCAAGAAACTTGATCCTACTAGCACATGAGTACTTCGGGACCAGATTGTAAGTAAGGTCAGACCCTTATCTCCTGACCCTTAGGGTTCTCCAAGAATACAACCCCAAATTCTCTCAAACAAGGGACAATTTTTTGCCTCAAGGACTTTTTTCATAACATAAGTATATAATTAATACAGTTATGGAGACATGTTTTAAAAAAAAGCTGACGGCTAAAAAAAACTTTTGTAGTTTGACACACAACAAAGTAAAAACTTTAATAACAAAGACACATAAAAACAGACGAAGGAATTTCTATTATTAAAGTAATTTCATTAATATTTTAATGGTAACTTCATATATGTCCGAGATAATGATACAAATTCTTTTTATTACATTTTAACCTCTCTTTGACTGAGAAAAAAATCAAAACTACCAGCCCTGCGTTCAGTTACTGCAAACGTTACAAAACGTTCCGTAACAATACATTCGGAACTCCTCGGCCATTCACTGCGAATAATCTCGGACATATTTAGACTCTATTTTGAAACTACTGGTGTTAAAGTAAACAAATACATGATCGTTTAGGCATTGAGTGATGTTTCGTTTTTAATCTGTAAATTTTGAAACATCACTCATTGCCTTAACGATCGCATATTTGTGTATAAGGTTAGGTTATTCGCAGCGAATGGCCGAGGAGTTCCGAATGTATCGTTATGTCACGTTCTGTAACGTTTTGTGTAATTGAACACATTACAGTATTTGCTTTTCCCCTGTGACTAATACGTAGAAAAAAAATGAAAACATTGCAACCACAATTCGAGGGTTGCCTGCAAGACTGTAGTAAGTGCATTGTGTAAAAGAGCGAGTTACTACAGTCTTGCGGGCAACCTTCGAATTGTAAAAAAATTTGTTTTATTAGTATCTATCAGTCTTGTTAACTAACCACAATTAATAAATCCATTTTTATTTTAACTATTTTTCTACCAATCTATTGACATTAATTTGTACAAATTTTATAATTCAAAGTCTTTTGAATGCTACAAAATTTTAACAATTTAATCAATTTTTCAATTCAAATACCTATTATAAATATTGCCTAAAGTAAACATTTACTTGTTAAACAGTTTCATCCAAGTTTTGAATAACATCAAATTTTTCAACACCACAAATATTATAGCAAGGCTTTGAGTCTTTCAGTTGAGCAAGAATATGAAAGAATGTTAACTTTGATGTACTTTGAAAACTTTCATACGTCTCATAGCCGGTTCTATTCTATTCAAATATAATTGGAAAAAGAGACACATTTTGTTTACATTGATTACTCATAAAGTTTACCAAGTACAAGGCAGTCAAGAGCAGGCTCCTTACTATAGAAACTGGGACACAGTGAGTGCCCTCCCATTAATTCTGACCTTAAAATGAAACACCTATCCTGAGAGATCAGACAAATATATTTACATTATTGTGTACACAAATAAAACAAAATACGATCAGTTTAGGTAATATCAGCTAAAACATAATGAACCAGCAGGTGAGTGAACATTCATCAATCAACCAACCACACCATATAAGGTAACCATAACTAATCATTGCAGCCAATGACATCAAAGTTGACAAAATTGGTTGTCACAGAAAAGCATTTTAAAACCATCGTTGCAGATAAGTCAAATCCACATAAAAAATTCACATTTTACAATTAAAATTACGAGGTTTTGACTTGAACAACCTTATAATGGACCTTGGAATGGTTTATAAATAGGTACCGAACAAAAATGTTTTCAGGACATCGAAATATCTTTTTCAAACCCATTTGACTAGATATTTCATGTTTTTCTTAAAATTCCACAGGGTTTCTGAACCTTTGACATCCCCATCATTGGTGTCTCAACACTTGAATGTCAAAATTAGAAAAAAGTGC
This sequence comes from Mactra quadrangularis, assembly GCA_025267735.1. NCBI lineage: Eukaryota > Metazoa > Mollusca > Bivalvia > Venerida > Mactridae > Mactra > Mactra quadrangularis. The sequence goes on along the minus strand of CM046294.1, from coordinate 32,941,534 downwards.
ACTTACTTGTACAAGGTTTACTCTTGTCATCGGTACTGGCTCGGAAATATTTATCATAACAAGTACATTCTACAGACTGTTCCTCATCAGTAAAACTATTGTTTGGACATTTATGGCATTTAGTATCACTTGCCAACCATTTATAGTAGTTTCTTTGACATGCTGAAAATATACAAATATATAAAATTGTTAATTTTAATAATAGCTATTACAAAATTATAGTCATGTCAATTATACATGTATATGTTGATGTCCCCAAAGTGTCCCTCTTCATGGAAGGGTATAACCTCCCCAAGTGGGATTCAAACCTGTACCCCCTTCGGGACACTAGATAAGAAATCCAGGTGCGCTACCGACCTGGGTTTATAGCTATCAACTGATTATAATGTTCATTTTTTGACAACCAGGAAAAACAAAATAAAACAAATTAATAATTATCAGTTAAAATATTCCCATAAAACACAACATATTGATATAAAGAACTTCAAATTTCAAGAAAAACAAACTCCTTGAAAAAGATTAGCATTATCGAGGTATGATAGTTTGATAACGTCAATATATCAAAATAAAAAAGTTAAAATTTTGACAAAATAAATCTTCAATGGCCAACACAGCCAGATCTACTTTACAAATATGTCAGTTAAAATACTAGCCAATCACAAAGACAATGATATAATACATCAAGACTCAATTTTAAAATACATAATGTTTAAACAAAATTGTTTTAATGATTCAGCATTAATAAACCAGCCAGAAGTTGGTTAATTTAAATACTACAATTTAATGTTTCTATCTTATTACTAAAATTATTATATGAACTTTGAATTCTAATTATTTCTTTAGTTATAATGATGTCCGGTAGTCTATTATTTTGAAATTATCATTTTAGTTGAAAGATTTGAAACAAAAATGGTGGTTTCTGAACAAGGTTTCAAACTTGAAATCACTCATGCTATAGAAAGTAGCTTGTTAGACAATCATGTAACAGAGCTTCTGATATTAAGTCTATATTACGTTGTAGCAACTCAATGGGTCAGAGCAACATTCTACATTCTCAGTTAACATTCTCTTTAATTTACATGTAATTAGACAACTTATGTACTCTGCCATCAAATTTGTCTATCATTCCAAAACATGATATAATTTTAACAAATTTTTATTTAATCTAACCCTGTCATCTATCAACATTATTTTGATAAAACCAAAGTAGATAAAGGAACTACAAGCAATGACATATCACTTTTCTGTACCCTGATATAGGTGGACACTTTCCTTGAAGTTAAACAAAACCATTTTTACATCATACAATTATAAAGTTTTTCTATCATTATGCAATAACTAATTGCAATTACACAAACATACAGAAAAATAAACTCAAATCACATGTGACCAATTTTCGACCAATTATTTGCGAGTATTTTTGCTTTGTGTATAATTATAGGCCCCAACTAAAAATTTAAATGCCGCATTTTTTGGGCGAAAATTTTCTTGTATTGTTTTACATCAGAAACTAAACATTGAACTTTCATCTTCTTTAACACTGACAATACTTCAAATACTTCAAACACAATGTAAATTGTAACTGGTTTTAATTTCACATTATTGACAACTAATTTTATGAGTCTGCACTCAGTATAATTGCATGAAACAGCGTAACAAAGCACAGAGATTCTAAATGTATTAAATTTTCATGTCAAAAGCTAATGTTACATAGTCAATAGTGTTTTATCTAATTCAGTCAACGAGAGAATACACAAGGTTCAAACCAATTTTATCACACTCATTTTCGTAATTTGATTGTTTAACAAGCTTTTGTCAGGCAAGAATAATCATATCTTTAAAGAGATTCCTATACATTTTTTCTTTTTGCTGTTTTAGTATAATTATAGACCTGAGAATAATAACCGGTCCCAAAAACTGCTCAGTTCAAGTTAACTGTATCAATAACTGCTCCCCTGACATGTGACCCAATATGGCTGCCAATTTTGAAAGAAATTATCTCCCATGAAGACAAATACTGCTTAAGCACAAACTAAATGGGTTTCGTCATGTATCACTGCAAGGATTCCCCCTCCCCCCCCCTCCCTAAAAACAGTACAAATTCCAATAATCATCAATATTCTTTAATTGCACCAATTCTCTCTCCCCAAAAAAGGCAGAAGACAGATCAAATACAATGTATCCATCAACTAAACCATCTTTAAAAGAAGGTTGAATGCTTTATGAAAGCCAAATTACAGTTTACACCCCCTTTCACTTCCCAAAAACATAAATAAATGCCCTTTTAAAATAACAATTCATTTAGAACTATTAAAGACAATGACCCTAAGTACTCAATAATGAAATCACCAAAAGTTCTAACTTTACAACAACTGTTAACCTTATAAGAAACTAAAGTCAATAGACTCAGGGAAAGAAACAACAATTTTAAGAATGAACCATCCTAGTTCATTCAAGACTGACAAAAACTCGTGTTTTAAGTGTTGCAGTTTGGGGGTGTTAGTGTTGGACTGGTTACTACAAATAGACAATTACATGCTACACAGTTTCTTCCTTTAATCATGCCAATTTTGGAACAACAGCCAAATATACAGGCTAGCAGACATACAGACAGGTGCGCCTGTTAAAATATGGTGAAAATTGCTCTCTCTCAGGAGGGAAACAAATTGATATTTGCAAGAGCAATTTTTGTTCACTTTTACTTCGCACTTTTAGATGAAAACATTATAAATGAATGAAGAAATTTCAAGGTTGCAGGAGTTTCATTGTCAATCAATTTTCAGAAAAATATTGACCTTCACAGTAATTTCCAATGCTTACTGTAACAGACTCATCCCTTCAGTTCAGAAAGAGGAAAGTAACACAGAAATACTGAATTCCTATGATGGGAATAAAGTAATTGTAATCACAACTGAAAAACTGAAATCAACAGTGCATGGGGCCATTTCATAGACCATACATGTCTCATAGAATGAAACGATTCAGCAAGAATGCATGCAGACCTAGAAACAAACTTATTCCAGAAATTATTCAACTAATTTATAATCATTCAGTCATCAACACTAAGCCATCAACTTGACCTTACCATTTGTATAATATATGGTTAAAACAATAAACCAATATATCTTTACACTATTACATTCATAAATTAACACCATCACAAAGTGTTTTGTACCCCCAACAACATCATCAACACTTATTTCATTAGATAGAATATAGAAACTGTTGTTTTTATGACATCAACTCTAAACAACAGACAGACAATCATAGTGGTGGAAACAATAACATATAACAATGTAAGTAGTATACTTGAGTAGTGCCTGCAGGTATTTCAAATTTTGCAGTAAATCTGCTATCAGAAAACAACTTGCTGAGTCCCCCTTAAAATTAAATATTTTGATTCTATTTTATTGCCAGGTTCTGAATCAAAGTGAAATTAGATAAACAAAAAACTGAAAGCATATTTCACAAGTTTAGAGCAAAATGGTCATAACTCACTTTTTTCTTACATTGAGTCAAGACCATTTTCCTCTAAACCCGTGATTTGTGACTAACGAGCCCAGTTTATCTAAGATCACATGCATTGCTAGCAAGCACTTATGTGACAATTTGTATTGGTTATCCTTATTGCTTATTATAACTGGGAAAAGAGAAATTGATCTTCAAAGTGGTTAATATGTCTTATACACAATAGGGCATTTTTATATAAATATCAATAAAGTTTGATAATCATAACTTAATGCAAGTCTCAACCCAAGCTTAAGTAAGCTTACCTTAAAAAGTCAAGTCAAATATTTCAGTTGCATGAATAAAGTTTATCGCTGAGTCTAGGTGATAGCATTAACATGCAAAATAGCAGACGACAAAATGCAAGGATACAAAACATCATCATAAATAGACACTTAGATTGTAACAACATAAGCATGTGACAGCCTCAATTGACATGACAAAGTCTATATAAACAGAGGTTTGTTTGTAAATGGATAAAATTAAGTTATCAGAAAAACATATGTATCTCGTAAATCTAAGAATGTATTACAGCTAAAATCAATGCTCTATTTTACCCTATAAATTTTCTCTGGTACGATAAACAAGGATAACATGCATTATATACACTCTGAAACATTTCCATATGTAAATCAAATAATTTTCTAACATAAAACATGAAATATTTGCTGCATGATGCATGATGGGTACAGAAAACACAAAACAGACCCGAAAATTCCGAAATGTTCCCGCAGGCAGAGCAAGTTACGTCTGGTCAGCATTAATACACAATAAAATCTGACAGAATGAATGATAATAAAAACACTTATATTCTATCATAACCATACGTTATTACACGGAAAAATCTCGGCAATTTATATAAATCTATGTTTTACTGTCGTATAATCACCATAAAATTGAATACATTGTCTCAGTTATACTTTATTGAAGGGATTATAAAACAATCTTACATATATTGCCCAGACAAATTTATGAAAATTAGCAAACATTTAGATATATTGTGGAAAAAATATCTCTTTATGGTGATTTTATGATCTTTGTGGTGTTTAACCAAACTTTGGGTTCTTTTTATAAATACTTTCTGGTAAATTATTTCAACATGTACATGTGGTACAATTTTATTGCAATTTAAAACCATTATTAAACAATTTTTATCACAATGGATTTAATATTGTCAATAGTATAAGAAAGGCCGTAAAATTTGTGTTTGCTCCTTGTCGTTGATTGAAATCACAAAGAAAACATGACAAATCAAACAATTTGATGAAATGGAATTATATCAATGTACCTTCATACAACAGTATCAAATGTATACCAATAAATTCTTTTGTAAATTTTATTGAAGCACAATAAAACATTTATTCAATTAAATTCAAATTAAACAAGATCTTTAGAATAGTCCAAACCAAGGTTATGTTCAGTTCCTTATTGAGATGTAATTGACAAATAAACATGCAGACAGAGTCACAACATGGGGTAAGTGAGAATTGTCTAATTGGTTCAAATATAAAGCTTTTTCCAAATACATTTCATTATTTAAGGTAACCATAGTGATTAAATTCTAAACACAACAAAAATTGTTTTCCGATGAATAATACGATTAATTTACGCATCACAAAAACGTAATTTAAACTTGACCAGACCACAGCACCTCTTCAACACCCCCTGTCATCCCATTACCAAGACACTTACTACCTCCTAATGAAGAGTCATTTTCAATAATTTCTAAAACCCGCGTCATAATGTGGCGTAATACACCACTTGGGTTAAAGTTCATACCCCTACTCCTGGTTTTCATCACGATGTCAACTCATTGTCAAATCGTAACATCATTATGTTGAGAAGTTCCCGACAGAAACACGACTAATTGATTTCCCTCTACAAGTCATCACCACTTATTACCACGGGAATGAAATTCTTCCATATAAGGATAATTAGGCGTACAGGAAGCGCTTGTATTAATGAAGTAATGTCGAAAAAGGAATAGAATAATCAAATTCGTACAATTACTTGACTCAACATCTTTTTACTTTCCTGTGTTATTTGCAATTGGATGAAAATAGAGATGATTTAATAAAGTGGAGACAAGATGACAATTTGTACCTACATATTGGACTGTCGCTCTTACAATCTGATTCAATTTGTCAACCATGTTACATTAAAATAATGATCTCCTAGTCACCAGACTATAACATTCATTAACTAGTTACTTCCCTTTACTTCTTTATGCTTTTACTTAAGTTTTTCATAAGATTCATCTCTTATACAGTGCCTCTAAGTTTTTGACAAATGAAATTTTAAGAAAAATCGATCATGCATACTGAAAGTTACTGTTACTGTAAATACTAAAAATGTTATTATTATTATTATTGTTATTTGTTATTATTATTATTGTTGTTATTATTAATTTTTTATTGTTATTATACAGATTATTCATGTTTGAATCATATGGTAAAATAGTAATTAATGCTATGTTTGCAACTTGCTTTAGACAACTCTGTGTTTTTTTTCCATGTGTAAATTTGAGTCCTTAAAGCGAGACTTTTGTTCAAGTACTTCATATATTATGATTCGGCAGTATTCACATTCAATCCTTAAAACGATAATAACCAAAATATTCCAGAGTAAGAAACAATACATTTACTACAAAAATAGCACAAATAAATGATTTACAAGGTTGAAACAATGAGAACAAAATCGCGGGTTTAGCGCAAATCAGTCGTAACTCACTGTTTTCTTCTATCGAGTTAGGACTGTTTTCCAACAAACCCGTGAAATATTCTAAAGGGCAAATATAACAGGGCAATATCATCAACTCTCAGTCAGCAACAGATATCTAGAGTATCGTATAATTAAAGCAAGAAAAAATTATGTTTGTCACTCTGTCAAGCGTCTTCACCAATTTCTATCATTGAATCCTCACGGAGGACGGAAATGTCAGTGAGAAAAATCAATAAGGAAATGATGTTAAGGTTTGTAGAAAAGGTTTAGGAAATGTTAATAATATAGATCTCATGTAACCAATGACTTTAGACTTATATACTTAGTTGTCATATAACAAAGTTAACCAACAAAATTACATGTATATATTATCTGTTTTTTATTCCAACATTAGGACATTGAAGCTCACAGTCTACAAAATTAGGATATGAAAGTGGTTGTCTGAACAGATTATTTTAGAAAAAAAACGACTATATCTCATATGCAGAATTTTGGTTGCCCAAAAGAAATTGTTGGTTGCCTAAACTAAAAAGTGGTGGTCGTGAACAATCTGACACCCACTTATTTAATAGACTGTTGAAGAGATTTATTAGTCAGGGAGCATATTAGCGCAAAATGGTTGTAACTCACTTGTTTTTAATTGAGTTACAACCATTTTTCTGTGTACTCATATAGATTTTTATAAACAAGCATTATATAAATGCAACATGATATTTCTCCTAGAACATGATGTCATTTATTTTCTCAAGTGACATCATTATTGATACATATTTTTACTACAATAAAAATATAAACTTTTATAAAGTTTCATTGAATATTTTCATTGATTAACACTGCATTTCACAGTTAAGTATGAAAGACATATTTGTATTTTATACCAAAATAATGACTCTAAAAAAACAATGAGTTCTTTAAAACTATATACAGGTATCAACAAATCAAAACCAGAAATTTTAAAGGACGATTATTCAATTAATTGATCAACATCTCTCAGCTAACACTTAAAACAACAACAGACAGGCATATAAAACCATGTACATCTACTTCCTATCTCAGTGAGACATAACACTGTCTCCTCTAAAAGCTTTTTTTCCACCAATTCTCACTTTCACTGCCTCAATGCCAGAAACTAAATGTACTTTTTCAATTAGCAAAGTGGCAAAGAAATCATTAGTGAACATTGACAACTAATTAATGGTTTTACCAGTCTGTGAGTGTTGACTCTTGGATACCATATTGCCGGAATCTTCAATAAAAGGCTTGACCATTAAATAATGGGTTTACTGCAGTGACCTTTGACCCAAGAGTGATTCCATTTAATGAATGGTAATTATTATTTGTTTTTTGTTTCATAGTATTCCTCAGCCACAGTGCTCGAACTCAATTGAAATAAATTATTCAGAAGGCTAAGTTTATATACTGATTTATTTTAGCTCGATTGTGAAACAAATTATAGCAACTTAGATTAATCACTCTCAGATCCGCTTCCTGGTCCCTCAGTACTGGGCTAGTAGGATGAAATTTCTTGCTCAGAGAAACAACAGGGTAGGAACCAACATGGAACTGGCAATCTAATGATATACCAGTCCTATGTCGTAACCACTAGGCCACACTGCAGAAGGCTTAAAAACATTATTACCCAACTAAATAACATCTTTAACTTTAAATGTAAAAGGTATATTTTGAAAAAAGAAAGTCAAAGCAAGCCTTAGAGTCACTGAGGGAAAAGAAAAAAGATCTTGATTCGATGGCACAAGTTTATAATTAAAAGAAACATACAAACATGGTTGTACTAACTGTATAAGTAAACAAGTTGCTATTTGCTTACTTCAACATTCTTACCTCTATTTTTAGTATTTATAAAAAGGCTACTTTGACACCATACATTTTAACATGGTTACCAGGACATCAATACATTTCACCTTCTTTTAATACATTACACACCAATGTTGTCAATTTTCATACCACATTGGTCAATTGGTCAGCAGAGGTGAAACCATTTTCACAATACCATTTTTCACATGAATACATCTTTATATTCAACAAACCAAGTCCTATTACAGACTCTGTCAAAATATCCCTCCAGTTTTGTCAATTATAACAATAGTTCAACTTCTTTCACAAGTTTGGTCCATTATGACAATAAACCCCAAGTAGCCAGTACTGTATTTATTCTAAAAATTTAAAATTTCAGAACAATTCATTATGTTTATTTTAATGAGAGAATTAATTTCTATTTCTATGTATTTTATAATCCCATTGGCTATTTTTCATCAGCAATAATTATTATTCTTTAAGCTTCAAGTATTTTTGCAAGAAAAATTCATTATTTTTGCAATCTACATGGTTTGTTTTGAAAAACTACACATGGTCATTTAGTAGACCAAATACGGTAATGTATTCAAATGCCCAGCTATGGTCATTGTAACAAGCCCGTATAGATGGGTCATATTCCCATGTGATGACAGCATCCCACTATTAGGCGAAAAATGATCAAAGTACAAAGCGGGACATTCTGCAGTCCCCTGGTGATAAAAACGGAATAATTTACCCAGCGTATGACAATAGGAAGATAGTCGGTATGACAACTGGACAACGAGACTTCATAAATCTAAACCCGTAATCTTTAATAGAAATCATTTATGTGCACAATACTAGAAAATCCATCATGATTTCACAATGAGCCAACTGCTGCAGAAATTTTGAATTAATGACATGATAGAACACTAAGAGACATCCAAATTGTTCTAATAAAGACAAGAAAGATTGCACTAACCTTGAACAAAAATTTGACCATATTAAGAAAGAAATATGAGAAAAAACTTGAAAAAATTTAAAAAGACCCACAATGCACTTTGCTTAAATACTTGATTATACACAAAGTGAAAAACAAACTGAAACAATGAGTTATCTATGAAAAAATCTGAGATACCAAGACCCATTTTATGCAAGTAGTTCCAAAAAGTCCCTACCCCAATTAGAGATTTATTAACCAACTCTTGAATAAAATTAAACAATGTGCTATCTAGAAGAATCTAAGATAAAAAGACCCATTTTACAAAATAATGCCAAGAAATTCCCCATCTCTGAGGAATGACTCACGTGCAGGATGATCCAAATGATCTAAATTGTTAACTAATTGCATTTATAAGAGAAATGTTCAAATTTGTCACCAATGTAATTTACATGCAATAGAAGACGAATGCCACTTACTAATGTTCTACAGCTAAATGTCGTATTACCCTGTCTCACATGACATACTGCTAATTCAAACAAAATTAATGTGAAATAGAGTCCTAAGTGAGCTGCTATGAAACATACACCAGCTCAACAGAGCACTAATAAAGATGAATATAGTAGCAGAAAGATGAATATTGTGGCAGAAATTGACAATCTCTCAATGGAGGCCGACTAATCAGAGAGAAATGAGACATACCAGCTACATGGGTAAATAGTTTAGTTACTTGTTAGCCATTTCACTGATTAACCCCATTTCAACATCAGTCAAAGTTGGTAGCACTGTGAGTTATCAATCAATGGTAAAATAGTCCCTAATTGGTTTCAACAGTGACACGGAATCCCAGATAATGATTACTGTTACTGACAAATACTTTTCTTAAAATAAGAAAAATTTTCTTCTCAAGGAGAGAAACTCTCAGAGTTCCATATTTTGTGCCAATGTTTAACATCAATAGACAGACTGTGAGTAGTTTTAACCTCATTCTGACTACTATCGTGGTAGGTATTAATTTAAATTAACTGGAGATAAATTGGCCACAAAAAATCAACTCCAGCTAAAATAATGTGAAAGCATCAAAGAACACCATATAACATGGCAATTTAGGTCCGTGACCCTTTTTCTGTTACCCCTAAACAAGAATTCAATCCCCTTTATAAAAAAAAACATTACCATAAACATATATTTACAGACAAACTGGCATGGAGGAAAGTTATTATAAAATCCTAAATTACCCAATTACAGCATATATTACATAGTAAAAGAACCCTTTTTTCAGATCCGAAAAATTCTTAACCAAAATTATATCCATGCATAATGTACATTAAAGATGAAAAAAAGGAACAAAACAAAATAGAATTCAAGCCCAGCTGATGCACTCACAACTAGTATTCAAAATCTCATAAAATTATTCTTAGCTTGATTAAAACAGTAAGTGAATAAATTATCAAAAACATTATGCAACATGCAATGCATTATCCAAGCCACCAATTACGTAATAAAAACACCATTTCTTACATCATCATCGCCATCATCAACAACAACAAAAACCAACTAAGTTTATTCCTGTAAATACTCACACATTACAAGAACCCTCAACAGAATGTCAATTCTAAGAGATATTAATACCTCAGAAAATATGAAATTTGCCAGAAATGTATGTAGTGCTGATTAATGACATGCGACAAAATAAATGAGTAAATTGTTAACAACATTCTCTCATAAATAACAACACCATCGGCAACAAATGTTAACAAATTTATCAATTAACCAAAATGTTTGCTGAGAGCTACAACATTTTATCTTAACAGAAAGTTCCACTCAGGTAGAATATTTCCGAGACAAAGTTTTCGGCATGCGGCTTACAGTAATTATTAACTTGCAGAAGTATATTTTAGATTCCCAGCACGCCAGAGCTCGGCAACATTGGGTGGCCAGACATACGCACAACATGCTAATTGATGTTTTAATATTGAAAAGTTTGATATATTAACAGATAACACATTGAAAATATAGTGAAGAAAATCTCAATAAAACATTTAATACAACAGATTTTAATATTCTGTATGTATATAATTCATACTGTAACTGAAAAAACTATAACTAAACTGTAGACAATCAGAGTATGTTACCTAACTTCAGAATATCTTAAACAGATAAAATCCACACATGTTTAAAATATGATGATGGTGTTTATTTATTTATTATTTCTTTTTTTCCAGAATATCTGAAGAAATTTCAAATAATTCAAAGAATGAATGAGCTTAATGATAATAATTAAAAGAATTTGTATTTTTTAATAATTTACAGCTGTTAGTGCACCTCACCAGCTTTCCTGGACAAAGAACTTCCTTACTCTTATTAACAAAAGGAGCTGTTAATTTTGCCCTATTTAAAGGAACATTAACATCATTTTTAAATGTTCATGGAAGGGTATAAACCTCTGGACCAGAAATCAACAAATTCAATCAAGAAGTATAATTTATAAATATATATACATGAACAATGGCACCAAGAGTTCAGTAATTATACTGTTTTGAATCAATAAAATATAGCATTGAAGGAGGCCAAAACAATCCTCAGTAATTGAATTTCTGTGAAGTAATAAAACTGAGATTTTCAAACACTTAAATATCTGAAATATCAAATATCATTATAATGCAACTGTATTAGTTCTCATGTTAAAATCAAACATTTTTATTGCCTTTAATAACCTTCATAAAGAAGAGTTTTTCAAAGAAAAGTATGTCTGTAAATTTAATTAATTTTGACTAAGTAAATAATTCACCCTGTCTTATAAACAGAGATCTAAACTGGTTGAAATTGTTAAGAACCACTTATTTAAACCATGAGGTCTTGTGTTCAAACAATATTTCATACAGATTCTTTAATTATCAACAAAAATCTCCTCTCCACCTTTAAAATGAAGAACTTCATTCACCTTCTTATTAAAGAGTTCATCTCACCTTCTTCTTTTTAGAGAGTTCATTCTCCTTCAGAATGAAGAGTACCCCAAAATAAAATGGTTGAAAATTAATATTTCTCAGCATTGATGGGCTTGATAGTTAATTTGTACCATAAGGAAGGCATTTCTACTTGATACATCTAATTACAGAACAAATATTTAACAGAAAGGACAAATTACTCATACAAAAATATTACAATTATTTTGATAGCTCTCCTTTAAAGAAACAAGAATAGATAAAATTGAGAAAGTCAATAGACTATATTGTCAGGCATTATTCGACTATTTTTATATTTTTTATAATACAAACAGAGGGTAATTCTTCAAAGTAAACGCAATAGAAACAACCTTGGCTAGTTCTGTATAATTAAGACAATCTTAGAGTACACTGAACTGTGATAATTACCACCTTGCGATCTTTAAGTAAAAAATTCTTTGTTAACAGCAATCAATTAAGTCATGCCATTTTTTGTAGCAATGAAATCTAACCATGGAACAGCTACACACTGTCAACCATTCACTCCTGCCATTACCACAAATTGAAAAAAATATTTCTTATTATTGGATTAACCATGAAGTATTCAATAAGAAAAACAAACATAAAATATGACTATTGATCATTTCCCCACAAATGAGAAAATAATAACTTGGACAAAGTATAGACTGTACTTAAAATTGGATTCATTAAATTTTCTTGTTATTCAAAATCAGTCAGGTTTATGATTTTTCGTACTTTAAAATTTGAGGGTCCAAAGAATTAAGCACAAAAAGTAAAATTTTGGATGAAATTTGCCCTTTTGAAATTCAATGAACCGTAATATAACCGTATGGTAGCCGCACAGCAGGAAAATAAATGGGGACACCACAAAATGGTCCCCGAAGACGGGAAGAAAATTAGAAATATAATACTTTTGAAGTTGATACATCCAAGTCAACCATCTTGAAATTTAACCATGTGGCAAACAAAAGGCTTTCTAACTAAACTGATTTTAGGTGACAAAAATTGGTTAATGTTGTGACAGATTTGATTGAATGGGTGCAAAATATGCTGTTGCATGGTAATGCATGCCGCAGATAACCGACAGCAAGACAAAAGTCAAGACGTCAAAATGAGATAAATCATTTCAGAAAATCAGTTTTTGCCAATTCATTTACGAATGTTTAACAGATTCAGTTGAACAGTAATATTCAATCTAGAGTCTTGCTATCGCAAGGTAATTATCTTAACAAGATTTCGGTTTATTTTATAATACAAACTTTGTACACTGTTTTCATGAAATTCGGTACAGTTTTTGTCGTAATTTTCCTACATTTTCGTTGTTGTCAGATGATGTATTGATTGAAAACGAACGTAAATGAAAACACTTTTTATCGGAGAAATTGTTTTATCGTAAGTTGGTAAAAACGTAGAATCATGCTAGAGTAAGATTGTAGATAAAACCTACATCATGAAAATGCTTGATGCAAAAATAAAAACTGTATCATAATATGCCATCTAATGGAAACCAAATTATAGCATCTTCTTATATTAAAAGCATACTGATGTATTAACCATTTTAATGTATAAAATATCAAAATTAGAGTGATCTATAACAATACATGTATGACAAGATAAATTGTTCATAAATATAATACAGACACACTCGTATACAGCAGTCAGACTAGGGAACGAAGAAAAATTGTCAGTTTAAAACAGGGGATTGTTTAATAAAAGTGTAAATGAGAATGAAAGTCAATTATAGAGAAATATTTTCTAGGTTGCTCAGGCCAGGATAGAGATTAATACGGGTGCGGTAATCACTACCTCAGGTTTGAGGGTATGAATAACAAGAAATGTCTTTAAAAAAGACAAACGGCGTCGATTTAAAAACAAGAGGGCCCAAAGGGCCCTGGGTGCTCACCTAAGGAAAAGGTCAAAGGTCACAGAAGAGCCATTTACATAGGACCACTAATGTTAAAACCTATTTTTTGACGTGGTGATGGATTGCCAGATTCCGTTAGTATTTGCTCATACAAGTTGTGACCACGCATCATCACTTCATCAACAACATTTGCAGACCAGTTTCGCAGACTTGGCACATGATTGCCTACCGTAAACAATATGACAGCCAATGCAATTGCCGTACACTGATAACCACAGGGAATTGTCAAGTTACCTCCCTTTGATTTTTCCAACATACCTTTAATATACTTATATACAAGGGGTACAACTGCGTTTACTAGACCGATTCATCTAGATTTCTTATTTTGTGGCTCACAAAAAATACTGATACCCTAGTAGCACTTTAACCGCACGATTAAATTGATTAAACATAACTCTTCGAGCTATGAATATTAAATGTTTCATAGGGCAGATCATTAAAACACTTGCCAACAAAAAACAATTCTTTTTGACAAATAATTTTTAGATATTCAAAATATGAATTTCAAGACCTTTCTAGTGATATAAAATGCAAAATTGTTTGATGAAAAATGACTTAGTAATTGCAATTTTAAAATCACTGTGTTTTCATTGTATTTACTCGCTATCATTTCTTGCCAACCAGCGAAAGGTTACCTGTAGTATTTATCAGCTCCTTGTTACTATTTATAGACATCATAACAATAACAATGAACTGGTGTATATGTGGAGCTGTGACTCTCAAAGTGTAAACCCCGGAAACTGGACGTAGTGAGGCTAAATTAATAATTATTGGGTTATATGTCAGACTTTTTACTAGAAACCGGTTCACATCTGGAGACGTAATTCATTTTACCAATAAAATATTGTGTTTGACACGTAACTTTTTATTGTTACAAAATAAAAAAACACTTTGGAAAGCAATAGAAGTCTACCCCCAAAAAAATATCTACGAACGAAGCAAAATTTTGTAAAACACTGCATTACAATAGTGTGGCCTTTATTTTTTCGCGCGTGTCAGGGCCATCCAATCGAAGAGGGGGTTTTCTCTGTTTCCCCCGTACGTCATTCTCAGTGCTTATAAAATCATCCAATAGAACGGCGGATTTCCGAAATCCCCAGACAGACGTCATTATACAGAAATGTAGGTCAAAATCCAGCTTAGACAGCTACGCCGAAAAAAACAATTATGACATAGTAGCATAATATCTTAATAAATAAAGAGCTCATACATTTTTTGTACAATAATTAAAATTTTCAAGGGAAGTAACTCTGGGAGATGAATAAAAGAAGGAAATTACACAGTTGACTTGTATGACATCATACTTAGCATCATTATCAATAAACCTATTTTAATTTACTTTCTACCCAAATAACATTAGTTATGGTTCAGTGAGGATGAATGTTCATGAATTAAATATATAATCCCTTTTGATAATTAATTAAAAATTAATTAAGAAAGACCTTGACATAGAGCATAAAAATCTATCCTCTATGTTGTACCTTTGTAGAGTTTAGTCAGGAAATATTATACTATATGTTTATCAACAAATAAAAATTAATAATAAAAGGTCATTCATGACCTGTTTGTACTAAAACACAAGACAATGAAAAACTAACAGACAGAACAAAAACAAGAAAAACATAACATGGAAGTAGCAGGTGCCATACAAAATATTGACTTGTAGTAATCCTGACAGTACAAGAATATAGTATCACATCACCTTACACCAAACATTTGGTTCACACTATGTTCAGACAACTATGAAAATGGGAAAATTTTAATGCCAGAAACGACAAGAGAAAAAAATATAAACAAATCAACAAAATGCCACCAAAGTTCCTATTTTCAAACATACAAAAAAAATTCATGAAAAACCATCCAATCAACAAACTGCGGAAGAAAAAAAACCGGAGAAAAAAACCATTGAATTGACATAGTAATTAGAACATGTGCTTATTGTCAATCATTCTGAAATACAAGTATGCTGAAATTAACAGAAACCTTAGTATAATGGCAAATACGGGGAGAAAATCTCAAACATGCACGTCCATAAATGTCATGTTTTAGTTACCAACGGTAACAAATTCTCGTGTAATCTAAACAAGTATCAGAAATATAACGGGATCATGAACTGACAGTTTCCATAACGATGTCGTGTTTAACACGCAAATATTATGTGAACATTGTTGTTCATACAGTTAACAAACGCGATTACTGACACAGTCTGCGTCAGATGTTGGTACGTGTTAAATTCATTGAGTATTTCTTTATACTCTCTGATAGATTTAACATGCTAAGCATGCTGGGACGTATATTCGTGATGTTCATTGAAACGGCCAAGAATAAAAGAAATGTGCATTTTTTTAAGAACTCACATAAAAGATTTATTGTAAGTATTTTTACATTGACAGATGGAGTGTTAATATAATTTCTCATCCAGCTTTTTGTTCCAAAATATAATGTGCATATTTATTATCCCTATAAAAATTCAACATAGTCTTTGGAATTCTTTATAACAGCTTAGAGCTCTAAGTTATCTGCAGTAAGTCTAGTTTTGTCTTTAATTTTCTGGTACATTTGCCTGATTTATTAAGTTATACAGTCAATTGCATGAAATTAGTTTTTTCAAAGGTGGAAGTTATAAAAATACTGAAAATCTTTTTTGTAAAAAAATTCCCTAAATGGAATTACATTGGACAAAATACTGAAAATCTGTTTAAAAAATAATGAAATTCAGTATTAATATCAAAAACTTTCATCCATGTAATTTTTTCACTTACTAAGCCCAAATCACTAGTCTTTGGCTTTGAGCTAGTGGGTTAGGGGTCATGGATTCAATGAAATTTGCAAAGTTATAATTCAGTTTTAATGTAATATAAGTATTTATAACAGCCATAATTCAATCTCCAGACAGAATATCTTAAATTTAAAATTCAATTATTTTTAAACTACAGACATCACAATGTAATAAGTAAGTAAAACACATTTTTTTTAGTACAACACAGGAACAAGTTTTAATAACTTTAATAAATCTTTCCAGTCTGCTTCCTGGTTCCAGAATTACTAAGCTATATAATGTTGTAACACTCAAAGAAATCTCCATAAAAAGATATCCTGTAGAGCGCTGTTGTACAGGATCTCTAAGGTTCACTAGGTGGGTCACATCGAGATGACCTTTGGGTCGACCAATCAATGCGTAGCTTTAATATATACAAACCTATTCATAGCATTTTGATTAAGTAATATCTATTTTAGACCGAGGTTTGCAAGCTAATTGGACAGTGGTGTTATTCTGTTGGGTGGCAAACTTTGGAAACCTAACAATTTACTAAAGTTTAGCCTAACATTGTATATCTGAGTCTTGTGGAATTGTAGCAATCTAGAAGATCTGAGAGACCGTTTTATCATACATCAAATGTCATGAACAATATGGAATCAAAAACCTGTCGGAACAAAAAAATTACGGAAAAAAAAACGAGGAAAATAAACGTTAAAACTCAGTCTCCCTGCTGACATAACGCTTTTCCAGCATGGTTAATGAATTGTAAAGCTTGCAAACACTTCAATCCTAGAAATCTTATGAAGACATGTGAAAATGAGTCTGTCAAATCAATTAACAGCTTTGCTTATAACAGAATACTTGATCAAATAATAGAAAGAATATAAACAAATAGTTTTCTAGAAATACAAACCAGACATTCATAGTAAGATGTAAGCATTGATAGACATGGAGAGAATCATGTATGAAATATAAGTAAATGATACAAACAAACCCTCCCATTACAATCAAAATAAACTAATGAAATCAGAGATCATTGTTTTATATTATTTAGAATCTTAGAGATTTTTTTATATTTTTTTAGAGTTATGCATAATGATACAATGTCAGTCATCGCATTAAATTTGCTCTTGCACTAGCCCAATTTATTATGTTTTATACTTATTGGCAAAACTATCAACTAGCCAGACTTTATTAAATAAGTAATTTTTACTAGCTCAAATCAATTTTCACCAGTCTCAGGCTAGTGGGTTAAAGCGATGACTGGGAATGATGAATAGTTATGAAATGGCACTGATTGGAAAGAATTGGAGTCTGCCTGGTATATGCCTTAGATAAATTATGTTGTAACCCAACTCTAATTGGGAAAGAAGGCTTGTGAAAGCTCATTTTAAATGTTTAAAGTTTGAGATTTTAAAAGCTATAAAACTTGACCTTTAACAACAACACCTGTCTTACAAGTGTTTTAAATGTATATATAATCATTATAGCAGGGAAAATATCTTCATATTATAACATAAAAACTTGTTTATTATATCAAAACAGACACATATAAAGCTTTAATGGTGCAAGGCATCTCATCTGTTCATTTCAACAGCAGGCCAGATCTATTATATTCTTAGAGTTACAATGATCACTAGTCTCATACAGGAACTTGTAGGGATAACTATATAGTGGTAAGTTTATACAAACTTGAACTAATGGGAAGAAGAGACTTAAACCTTGCAAAAGGTGACAGTAACAATGCATTTGTCAATAGCTTTAGACAGTCTGTATAATTAAATCAGTGTTGTCCTCGCTCTTTACTGAACATTGTATTTCTAACCTTGATCTCCCTCAATCATCCGGACAAGGTTTCCATATTTTAAGTCCCAGTGACCTTGACCTTTGACCCTGGGGTCTCAAAATCAATAGGGAAGCTCCTCTACCCAAGGGCTATCCACACATGAAATTTGAGGATCCTAGGTACATCCTTTTTTGAGTTATCATCCAGACAAGCAATTGTCCACAGACGGACAACATCATAACATAATACGACTGTTTTTTCAAAACGGGCGTATAAAAAGTGATGGTTAATTGTAAATACAAAACAAATGTTTATAAATGAAGCTGCACTATAAATAGACAGATACAAACGTTATAAATAAATAATAAACATTTTACTTACGAACACATTTCTCCCCGTCAACACCTTCGAATCCTTGATCACATTGACAACCACCGAGAGGTATATCCCATGATCCATCACTCATACATCGATAAGTAGGTCGCTGATATTTCGATGAATTTGGCACACATGTTCCAACTTTCTCCACACTTGATGCCTGATCCTTTCCAGTAGGAGTCTCCGAGAAGAATGCATAATTTTGTGTCGTGTTTGGACACACTTTATAATACACTTTAATTGAAACTAACGAAACGCAAGCACCTGTATCTTGAAATGCGAAATATATTCCACGATATCCTGGAGTTAACGGCACAAATCGTGTTTCTGTGTTTAACAAAATATCGTTGGTACTTTCGTACAAAGTTTCAGCAGGTATTTTATCCACACGTGTATACGTTATATCATCCCATTTTGGCATGTCATCATTTGCGTAGTCTCTATCAGCGTTAAATTGATATAGGTCAAATGTTTCACGACATTGTTGTAATATACTCGGATCTGAATGTTTTACACATTTTCTCATAGTAAATATCATTTCTACCCACAAACTTTTCGATTCTCCCACCTCTATAAAAGGTGCACGTAACCAGTTATTTACATCCCTACTACTGACATAACATGATGTAAACACTTTTAATGGTTCTGTTGGTGATATCTCTGTCACATATGTTGATACTTCATTCCACTGAAAGTACAGATAAAAAAACACATTAATTCATTATTACATAATCATGTTACCAAATTTCGAAGCATAAATCTCAAGTGCAAGTCTCTGAACACCAAGCTTTCAAGTCTTAATATCAAGTTCAAATCTCATGGTCAAATTTCAAGTTCAAATCTCAAGGTCAAATCTCAAAAGTCATGTATAAATCTCAATTCATATTAGCAGATTTCAGATCAATTTCAAATCTCAATATCAAATTTCAAAGTCATGCATGAATCTCAAATAGTAATTTTGAGGTCTCCAAAAAAAATTCATCTTCATTTCTCACAGTCAAGGTCAAATTTCAAGGTCAAATAGTAATCTCAAGGTCAAAGTTCAAATCTCATAAATATAAATGCCACTAAGTATGGCTCGATTAGGATTATTTTGAGACATATTTAAAAGATATTGTATGTGAACAATGGCTCATGTTATCCTAAACAAGCAATTAGCCAGGCAATATATGTAATCAACAGACTCATATACTTACAGTGAAAAGTATCAGAGTTAAAATATATTGTCATAAAATCAGAGTTTTAGTTATAATGATACTGTGTTTCTCTTTTGTTTCAGGCATTTACTATATAAGCGATGACTATTATCTAATTACATGACTTGAGGACCATGAAACTAAGTTTTCATGAAATTCCTAGACAACAAAAAAATACTATGTGACAGAATCTGTTAATTAATTAACAAGAGCTTGAAGTATTTCATTCTCTGTACAGAATGATGGACAAAACAGATCAAGTTATAATAATGGTATTACAACATTAGACAAGATAACACCCAACTATGCATGACCCCCCCCCCCCCCACCACACACACTCACTCACAAAAAAATAATTCATCCCCATCTGGACAATAGAAAACAATATTCAGACATGTCACTTTAAGAATTCACGTCTTTGCATAAACTACATTAAAAATATAATGAAGCGAAAAGGAAATGTTCGTCTTTTCAAAAGCCCCCCTTCCAACCTCCCTCAATTTATCTCAAGAAAAAAATCACCATGAACAGAAGTTCACTTAGCATTCAATTACTTTAAATATTTTTTCACAGACAATAACCTCTATCAACTAGCAACCAGCAACAAAAAACAACAACAACAACAATAAAAAGTTGCATGCCGTCTATGGAATCAAAATATTCAAATTGTAATGCAGATATTTGCCCTATAGCCAGACAAACTATTCATCAAATTTGGAGGAAATCTCTTTCAATTGCTTGTCAGACCCTTAAGCCTATATTAGACCAAGCTGGAAAAATGAGCCCTCACAATATGATTGGTGCTGTCAAAGAGATCGTCAGAGTGTAAGGGAAACAATGGAATCATAGAATGAGCCTGCTTTTATCAATATGGTTAAACTACTTCATTATCTTTATTAAATTTTCTATCATCAAGTATTGTCCGCCATTGTTCACAGCAAAGTAGTGTCGGAGTATTATTAAGTATTGTCCACTATTGACCACAATAAAAGTAGGGTCCATTATTGTAAAGCATTGTTGGAGCATTGTCCAAGTTTCTCCGACAATATTGTTAATAGAAAAATATTATTAAGAGACTTAAATACTTTGTGCCTTTATAAAGTGTTCAATAACAACAGCTTATTATCTTTAAGTATGATCAATCATTTCATTAAATCAAGAATGATGATGAGGCTGTAAAGTCAGCACTTTATTACATGGGAAATTTAAGGGGCCAGAGACCTTCTTTCAAATAGAACATTTTTGGAAATTTTACTGTAATTTCATTGTTAGAGATAAGAACAATTCAAGGTTGGCGCTGCAAGAATATCGTGTGATTATTAGGGCTGCAACGATTCAATGGAAAGTTGATTCTATGCAATTTATTTTTTTATTTCGATTCGATTTTTTTTCGATTCGATTGATTTAATAGTTTAGTTTATTCAAAATGTACAGTAATACATCTGACATTTAAACTAACCTAATATATTGATAAAATAAAATCGCAAGTTTCCATACCAAATCAAATCGACCCCCCACACAATCTATTTTCTATTTATCGAAATGAATTGTTGCAGTCATAGTGATTATGTACCCGATAACAACTAGACATAGCACTGTCCTTGTAAACGTAAGTTTCTACAAGTACTTTTATTAAAATGCCTTATTTAGCTATCAACTGATAGCTTCCTTATAAACTATTAACATGAAAGTTTATTTACAAGACTAAACTAACTCCCTGGATAGTAAGTACATTTGTATCTTGTCAGTTTAATTCTGGTAAAATCTTGTAAAATGTTTAAACTTAAGTCTGGTAAACTCTATATTTTATGTTTTAATTCATTCAAATAACCAAGAAAATCTTTCCTAGACTGGTGTACTCCCACTAGTGACAGTTCTAGACTGTGATGTGAATAAATAAATAACCAGTCTAATACAGTTTTCATTCAATACAAAATACAAGGATAGATCATATGCAGATTCTACAAGTTTCACAACTGAATTATCTCATACAACAAAGGTATCAATCCAATATTTGATAATATTGACATTCATGGACTAGAACATCAAACTGGACAGCTAGGTAAGTTGCCACAGATTTCAGGGCAGTATTAAGCCACTGTAAGAAGCTGCATAAGGTATGGGCCTTAAGGCCACAACAAATTGATCATATGTTCTATGGATTCACTCGCACCTTAATTTTGACGGTTTTTACAAAAAAAATTTTTATTTCCTCGCTCGCCCATAAAAATTTGGTCAAACCGCTATATAAAGCAAGTGAATAAAGACTTTTTTAAATTTTTTTCTTCGCTCGCTCGCCCCATTATTTTTTCAGAAAAATCCGTAGAACATATGATAAACTTGTTGCGGCCTAAAGGAGCATTTATATCTAAATAGGACTTCTGTAGTCAAGTATTATAGAACACCGAGTACATATGTCATTGATTTTAAAGAGGCTGGAAACATGATACTTTACTATAAATCCATTCAAATTTATCCCTGCTACCCCTTGTGGATTAACAGAATTATCAAGCCCCATCTATACATCCCTGCTCATTCCCACTCAACCTCAATAAATATCAACTAATATTATGCAACCTTTTAACAACCCCCCCTCCCACCATACCCTACCACTCCTCCCACCATCAAACACAAAATGTTCAAGTCATATCAAAGTAAAAACCACAATGTTAAATCAATTATCAATATAATTATTATCATAGAAATCTAACATTCCATCACTTCTTGTCTACACTATGATACAATCCAGGTCTTGCTGACTGTAATATCCATTACATTAATTGACTCTAATCGTTCAAAGGCTAGCCCCTCTAGGAATCACCAAGTATTTATATAATGTTTTCACCTTATGGAACCTATACCTACATTATATTTCATGTCTTTTACTATCTAAATAGTTCAAAGTAATACATTCAATGTAATGTTTTTTACATATTCTATATTTCAAAGTACTGTAACACATTTTGTAATGTTTCTACAATCTAAACAGTCAAAGTAGGAATATTCATAAAATGTTTCTGATCATTATGAGTCAATGGCGAATCCTGCAGATCTGAGACCCTCTTGAACTTGAAAATGCAAGCAAAAACAAAATTTGAAAAAAGGTTCCAGAATGTTTTTTGTCAGCAACCTCTTGTGTACCACCGGCTCAACATCCAATATTTGCCTTGATATGATGATTTTAACATAATTTGACTAAAGTTCAAAGGTATAACAATATGATATTATATTTACTTGGACACAACAATCTCCTGTAACAATCTATCTCTCTCATCTAACATCACAATAAAACAAATTATGTTCTTTGACTAACTAACTGTAGAATTGTTTTATCTACTGTTTTGTGTGCTATTTTGTATATCAAAAAGTCAGCGCACAACTAGTCTACATTCTTCTTAATTTACATGTAGTTAAATTTAGTTTTGCACTGAACTATTGACAGGCTTTCCCAGATGTCCTTGCATTATTGTAGGAAATGAAAGATGAGTAGATCAGCTGTAAATGAGTGAAATTATCAAACCTGCTTAACAATGATTAGAATAACAGGATTACCTCCCCTAATATGACAAGCTTGAATTGAGGAAGTCATCAGTGAGAAATTATCAAAATCTCAATTGTGTTTCTGAACAAAATAAATACCTAGCTTTGTGCATTGTAATAAAATAGCAGAAAGTTCTGACAATGAAAGAGAATTACTTTAGATTTTATTTCTGGACCTTAAATTGTTCAAGAAAAGATGCCATTAGTTGAGCTATCATCGAATGTTTCCCCACAAAAAAGTGTAAGTAGCAGGGTCAATGACCTTTGTTTGACATTTTAAGTTTACTTGAGTTCCAGTTCCATGAAATAAGCCAATAAAATTATGAATTTTACAAGACACAACTTGTTGGAATAAAGATGAATAATGAGAATATTATTCCTAGAAAACATTTATATTATCTTATAAAAAGAGAAATATGAATTTTCTACTACAGCTCAATTTTACATCAAACATTAAATTCAACAAAATCCTCTCATAATTGGCAATGAAATATGCTAGAATTATTGTGCTTGTCCCTTTAAATTACCAACATAAAAACCAAAACACGGAAAATTTAAGTCGGATTTGCAAGCAAAAAAGCAAAATCGCAAAACTTTGGCAATGAAATGTTGCAATTTATATCTTGAGACAAATGAATACTAAACACTGAACATTAATAGGGATGTGTTTTATTTTTACTTGAATTGTTTCATATTTTATGACAAAAATTAACTCGGTTAACAAAAAGAACAACAAACAATTCAAAAAGAAACAAACACAGACATCTTCAACCAATCAAAATCAAGATAACATTTTTGAACAGATCAAAGTTTATCTACACAGACAAATGACAATATAATTGTAACTCAATAAAGATATACACAGGACAAATTACTAAATATTCAATACACACACATACTTCATCCAAGATAAATATTTCGGGTACTTGCTGACCAAACATGCCGTCAGGAATTCTTTTAATTTTATCGCCCAACCCAAGTATTTTTTGAAAGCGTTGATTCAAACATTATGAAAAATGGACGTAGGAGAAGATAGTTCTGAACAGTAGGTAATCAAATTGAGATATTTGAATCATGACATTGAGTACCGATAAATTATGAAAGGATCTTAAACTTTGAAAACATAAATATTATCAATAATCCCTAACCATAACCTACAAATTCCTAAACTGACAAGTTATTCTTTAAAACTTTAAGTTCAATCCATATATCATACACAGCTGCAATAACAAATATCCCACTGGTTTTATTTTTTTATTTTAAATGTTTTAAATAATATTAATAGCTATGCATCATATTTGTACATTTGGCAAGATTGTCTGAAAACAAAACTTATTTAACAATTTGTTTTGAACCGCTTCAAGCAGAAAACAAATGATGTAGACCCCAAAATGAGACAATTTTAAATAATAAAAAATACAAAGTTAAAGTATAAACTAACTTTACTACTGCACTCTTAGTCTGCAATGCAACAAAGTTTTAGGGACATGTAGTATCTAAGGGTTTGGTAGTACCAACAAGTAAATCTGTGAGCTAATGCTCACTAGTGATACCCCCGCAAAAATCTAAAAATATGCGACAAACAGGAAGTAGATGAGCAAGGAGCATGAAATCGCTTTACATCACATGGAACTATGGGATGAAGCAATATGCAAAGTATTAGGCTGCTGCATGTTATAGTTGCTGAGAAAACTGTGACGGAAATTTTGTAACGGACGGACACACGGACAAGGGTAAAACAGTATACCACCCTCTTCTTCGAAGCAGGGGTATAATTAGTCTGACTGTATGAACTACTTGCATGTTTATCAATATTCAGCTCACTATCTCTTTAAATCTAAGCTACCATAAGCAATAACCATCTTAGTTTTCAAAGGAAACACAAGACAGGGCGTAACATGGTAAAGTTTTAACTCATTTTTCATGAATTTTGATTTTTTTTGTTCAATGACATGTTTGTTTATGTAAGAAACAAATTAGTTTCGTTAATTTTGAAATTTTTGAAATTCAAGTAAGCAAGTTTTCAATACATGAAAGTAAAAAATTTCATATCAACAGATAAATTTCTACATTAACAGATAATTACGATGAAAAACCAGCGTGGAATTAATCTCAATTCAGAGACGTTAATAAGACTTCCGCGGCCAAATACGATAACAACGTAGAGAAATACACATTCCTAGAGTTACGTATGTTGCACCTTGTCAATTTATACAATAAGAAAATTTCGCACATCTCATCTCTTGTTATCAGACAAAACATAACACTACAATATAATGTTTCATCAGGAAAACTACAAAATAAATTAACTTTCAGTAGATCATGTTTTGGAGATTGAAGTATCTCGACAATTAAATCATGTTTTAGTTAACTGTTGAGTCTGGACCTCTAAAATGGTATAAAATTCACACATTTTGTCCTTAATGGTTTACAAGTTATCGTGAAAATTTGACTATTAGCTGTATGTATGAAGATAATAGTTTCAACTAAGTACCTTGTACCTTAATCAATGCCCCTTCTAGTCTTTAAAGACCATGGTTAACCGAGTGAGGCTACACATCCACTTGAAAATTTACCCAAACTGATAAGCAAAGCCAGTGATTTACAGGTGATTAGTCTTCCTCATTAATTACCTGAGGCTAGGTATGATTGGCTTGTCATTTGTTTTATAAAGGTTTTTAAAACAAAAATTAATTACAAAAATGTAATTTAGAAATAAATGGATGGCACCCATCTACTAGAAATATCTTTAAAGTGCATGATAATTAATTGAATGGATCATGCAATAAAAAATATTATACTTTATCAAAAACAACAATATTTCTTCACCAGAGGTACAAAAAAAAAACGTCCGTAAATTGAGTTAAGCTATTTATGATGAATTAAAGTCATGTATAAAAAAGTGCAAGAAATAATAATATCACATTTTAAAATTATAAAATGTTAAGAGTTCTCTGAACAAAATTAAATTACTTGACAATTTTGTTTGATTTAAAACTGATCCGGGAGTCACTGGAGGATACTAAACAACGGGAAAAAATGATGGCCCGAATTAAAAAAACGTAAAATGCTCCATCAGATATTATTCCCTCGAGTTAAAAAAATTCTGACAAATTTTCAAACTAAACAAGCTTTTTTGACAGTTTGATTGGGGGGAAATACAGATGTGAAATGCCTCAGTACTTCCAAACTTGGAACAAATTAATCATCTACCAGATGGGTTAGCTTAACTTTTCTGTACGAAATGTTCCGAGAAACAAAGACGTTACAACACTATTATCAACGTCATCAGACACTTTCTTGTCATTTCCTAAAAAAATGTTCAAATAGAAGTTAAAGTTTGTAGTGTATTAAGGTTTCTAACTAGTATATTGTATAAAATTTATCAGTAATTTCTAGTTTATTTAACAGTCTACAACATATATCAATACAACATAGTCTACATAGGTGATGATCCACATCTGCATCATATTCCACTTCACTTACAGTTACCATGTTTGGTGTTAAATGATAAAATATCAGAAAATAATTTCCCCCACTTCTCTATGCTGCACAATTTATTTGGCGTGTATCAAGCAATACAGACTGGCTGACAACTTCAGCATGTGTCAATAACTCCATGAGTTTGAAATTGGATGTAAATCAACATTTTTTCATCCAAGTTGTGATGCATGGGTTTTAAAATTGCTTTAAATCCCATTCCATTTGCTTAACTTCCTTTTCATGTGCAGTGTCCCTATCAAAAATATATTACAAGCAATACCTTAGAAACCAAAACAGAAGTACAACCCAACCATGTCCCTTAAAACATTGCATCCATACATAAGCCCCCCCCCATCCTTGGTCCCTTTCAAAAATTTATCACCATCATTCCCTAAAACCCAAAGCAGACGAATATCTCTGCCAAGATGACATGCACACATTTAATAATGCAAATCTCATTTCAAGCTTTCATATTGTACAAGATAAAATAACACTATTGTATTTTTGTGTCCTTAAGATTCATTAAATTCATTTGTCGGACAGGCTGCAAGTTTTTTTGTAGTGAAAATCTTTTCTGATCTGTATGGAGTGTGTGACAGACGTGTCTTAAAACATGACAGCCCTCAAGCAATTTTTAATCATCGTTTCTCAACATCGCTTAATTTTGTCATACATTTAATGAATAAAACATTACAATTTCTGCCATATAGAATAATAGGAAGACAAAATGTGGAGCAGACGTACATTTCACATTTCAAGCTTTTTTGTGACCATGATGTTACAAGGAACGAAACATCACATATAAAAAGAAGAACATTTCTAAACACAGACTTTTTCAAAATATTAATGCAAAATGCAAAGTTCATTGGCTTTATTTTCAAAATGTGGATCAAAGTGAAATGAAAATTTAAAAATTGTCGGCCAATCAACAGACAGCAAAGAGAAGTCAGTATCAATGAAATGAGGCAGACAAGATACTGTTCAACCAAAAACACTTAGCACGCACATCACTTGGCAGGTCATAGAAGCAATTACAGCAAATCATCTTTTTTATTGCACAATGAAAAAACAGCAATTTCTTGGTAATTGATGATAGACTAATGCCAAGTCGTAAAAACGATAGAAAATACGAAAACATAACATTCTTTATGTAGGCAATCAACGAGTAACAACAGTTCATTCCCCACAAAACTTGTTGCCAAATCCAAACTGCTTCATACTAAAATATGTTCCTTGTTAACTCAAGAATGTAAAACTTGAACAAAACAATTACATCTTGACGTTTTTTACTAAATAGACAATACAATATGATGAAACTGAAAGACAACCAAATTTTCTCTTCAATTCGGTAATTGTTTGCCTTCATTCTGGTAAATTGTTTGCCCTTAGTACTCGTAACAAAGGCATTTTATGGAATCTAAAAATCTATGGTGTATGATGTCACAGAATAAGCATATCAAAGACAGATTTGCAATAAAACTAAGTTTCAGCGCAAACAAATAACATTATTACATTATAGAAGATATAACTCTTCAAAATGGAGAAGTTAAGGAGAGCTCTTCAAAAGAAATCAAGATAAGTGTAATAATGATGATGCACTTTGTAGCAAATATAAATAATATGTGTTTTCTAGCAA
Organism: Mactra quadrangularis; assembly: GCA_025267735.1. NCBI lineage: Eukaryota > Metazoa > Mollusca > Bivalvia > Venerida > Mactridae > Mactra > Mactra quadrangularis. The sequence continues at coordinate 32,912,902 of CM046294.1, read as the reverse complement.
ATCTGTAGAATCAAAAGAACATGTTGATATTTGAAAATCAGTATTTAAGTGGATAACCAGGAAAACATAAGTTTTCCAAAACAAAGAAGTTGGTTTTTCATCCAGTTGTTTGAACTGAAAACCAACATTTTTCTTCTCCTTTGTAAACACTCGACAATTATGCAGCAAAACCAATACTATAAATAAACGTTCCAAAAACCTACTTTTCTTTGATTCAAAACTAAACACATGACAAATATTGTCAACAGTGATAAATATTGTCAATGTTATGAAGTACAATCAGCATACAATTAAAATAAATGTCTCAAAACAAGTTGGTTCTAATCACAATTTCTAAATGTTAATGCATTAAGTCACATGGTAGTCTGAAACAAATTGGAAAATAAAGTATGAAATACACAACCGTTTTTCAGAAGACAAAGGAAGGTAGAATGGTTTTCTGCGGTACTTAGAATAATCTAGACCCAACAATGTATTTACGGTTACGTTACCAATTACCCCGCTGGCGATTTTCTTCCGTTGAAATAAAAATACATCATGTTTGACAGGGATCCAACAGTTCAAAATTTTTCCCATAACACTGTGTTCTACATAGCGCACGCCTCATCCACAAAATGAGTCAATTGTCATCCGTCTATCACAATAAATTGGATCAGACACCATGACATAAAGAAGGCATTCAATTAAGAAAAAGCTTGATTTTCCAAATAATGGAAAACAAATTCAATTTAGTAAAAGGCGGGGAAATTTCAATGCATCGTGTAAATTGTGAAATCAAGAAATGTGTTAGACAGAAGCATATATGTGCCTCTAGTCATATACAAATGGACTCAAAGACAACATTAAGAAAATTTATCACTCTTCCTTAACAAAAGACTTCACAATAATACAGATTGATAGTGTCAAAAGAAAAACAGTTTTTCAAAGTCAATTTGTAGAAGTCTGTAACTCACAGAGAATGGAATGAAATGATTTCTGGTGAAAGAATGCTCTAATGGTATCAGTGCATAAAATTCTCATGTGAAGTGACCAAAATGTCTACAAGCAGGCTTTATTCACTTGTAAAATACTTTTTACTACTTCAAGAAACCATCGATATTCCTGAGCATCATAATTAAGAGCTTTATTTGTGTGAAGCAGACGACAAAATCATCCTGATCACCCAGAAGCTTGATATTGATCAGTGTCCTCAATATGGCATTTACATTAAAGGGAGATGACTCACAATGACATCAATGGCTAGTTAGTTCAGAAAAGAGTTGCCAGAAATCACAGGAAAAGATGGCCTTAAGTGATTGGATGGCCACGGCTAAGATATATTTCTATGAACTCTGTCAATACAGGGTAATTATTCAAGCTTTTCCCGTAAATTTTCTATCAAGATAACAAAAAGAATGGAACCAAAAGCAGGCAGGATACGTGTCTATAAATCACGGAAAAATGGACAACAACCAAATATCTCCGCCCAGACTCGTAATTGATGTCATTTGGTCATAATAAATGTTAATAAGCATGTACAGATACAATTTTTTCTACGAATAAATGTGGTCACATGATCGGACAGTTCACACTAATCTTGATTACACGTCTCAATAACCGGACAGTGTTAAGACGGGAACATTACTGGTAACTTTAGTAGAACCATTAGTAAACATATCTTCCTAATGCTGCGTCAAACTAATGCCTATATAAAAAAAATATTCCGACTATAGAAAAATTGGGTTTCAATAGGTCCAACCAAAGTGAAAAAAACACCAAATCTAAATGTATTGTTTTTGATGAGTGAAAAACAAATGAAAACCATAATAATATTAATAAAACAATTATTTCAATTGTTATTAATGCAAGGTTTAACCTTCAACGTAACAATGACGGGCTGTTACAAAATTTGTCATAAAATGATGTTAGGTTAGCTACTATGTTAAGAAATAGACAAATTAATTGTCAACACCAACTCATATGTAATGTAAAATGTCAAAATAGTATAAGGGGACACATTTTTGCCTAGCAACCTATCTGACCCTAATTCTTAATTTTCAACAGTTATGACCATACGTAACATGTCTTGCTCACTTTATTTAATTACCTGACGACATGATATCATTAATTTTCACCAAATTAAGACAGAAACACGTAGGCATCAGGTCGTAGCATTCACTAACCAACAACAACAACTCTTGTCTACAGGGGGAAACATATAACCGTTTTCAACGCCATAAAAGTTAACGTTGTCCCCAACTAGAAAAACATAAACAATGGAAGATTAATGAAGGACCAACGTGACAGATCACAATGTGGACCACAAACCAAGAGAACAAAAACTTACACATTATCTTTCTACTGTACCAACCATAAAATGACTGATGTTTTTATATCAAAGTCATGCACACAGACAGATGGATGCACTGTGATGCAGTCTGACCATCACACAGTTCAGACAGATCTCCAAACCACATTTCCATGGCTAATAAAAGCTAATAAAAGCCAATAAATTCCATAAGTGACTTCAGATAACAAAGCAGTCAATAAAATTATCAGTTGTCCAGTTGCCAGCAACAACTTATCTATGGTTCAGATACGTAAACATGTTAACTGTAGGAGCAGTGGTCCAGTGGTGGGACGCACACTAAGGGATTGAAAAGTCTGGGGTTTGAACCCAAGAAGGGGCACTGCTAATCTCCTTGAGCAAGAAATAAACCTACAATTGTTCCACTCCTTACAAGTGTAAATGGGTACTGTGAGGGACCGCCTGCCTGAGGGCGATTTCAATGATCAGGAGTTATAATCGTTTAAGAATGTAAAGTTGACTGAACACGTATATTATGGAGGCAGACTTTAGCCTGCACTTTAACTTTTCAACTGTATCTAAGCAGCCAGACTCATGCATGAGTCTTAGCCCTAGAAAGGCAGCTTAGGGTAACAATGCATAAGCAAAATGGTAAAACCTTTAAATATTAAATTCACATAATGACAAAGGTTGTATGAGTTGATGACACCAATTTATCAAACACCAGTTTCTACGTTGTTCAAGGCAGGTAACAATAAATAAGACATGGATATAATCTTATCTAAATTTTCACATCAATATCAACATACCAACACAGCAGTTGATGGAATGATATTGTAACAATTTAGAATGAACACTGTTTATATTGACATAACTGGGACATCACAGAACAAATTTTAATCTCAATTCCCCCTACAGTTAAATCTGTGATTAATATAAGCTAGGGGTGTTACATCACAACAAAACCTGTATTGCAATACAAAAAAAAACATATTGCTATATTAACCAATATATCAGTTAACCATTACATTCCTTAAATAGTCAGCTCGAGAATTTTTAAGGGGACACATAAAAATGACCCCTAAAGACAAAGATTTTGGAGCTTAATTATTTTCATGGGTCAGCGCAAATCTAACTACATGTGCTTAAAGAAGCATGTAGACTTGTTATAATGAAACACTTCAGAAACAAGTTAAACATTTCTGTACTTTAGTGAACAATATTTAACTCTCACAATTAAAAGAACTATTGATTCTTCCCATTTGAAAAAAACATGAAATCTTGAGAATATAAAATCCCATTTTATCAAGAATTCTGATAGCGATGGCAGCCATGACAAATCATCATCATAATAAACTGAACATACTGTGAGTAGTAATTTATAGTGATAAATATACAACATGATTTGATAAATGATAATAAATATGGGGAGAAAAATGATAACATTTTGACAAAACATAGTTTTTATACCATTCATTGAAAGCAGAAGTTAAACCCTGATTTAATTTCTGATAATTCTTCGTAATAGATCATTGTAACGGTTTTGCCGTTTTATTTATGCAGGAAATTTTAATTAAACTTTTAGTGAATACATTTCATAACAATGCAAAGTGAACTTTCAATATTTACTTTTGAAAAAAATGAAGATTTATGCCAAGAAAGTGATTATTGTTGTAATTTTCAGTATTTAGATGAAAACTGGATCGGTAACAATGAATTTGCAACCTTTTTATACAAAATTTAATTCACTTTCTGAAACGATGAAATTTGTTAAAACGAAATCTTTTGAAACATTGCAGTAACAAACGTGCAACCTTGTATTAGATTAGTGAAAGAAAATTATTAAGGAAATGAAATCTTACAATTTAACGACAGGAAGTTGACAAAAGGGCAAACATAGTCTAGCATCAGAACAGAACTTTCAACAGTAAACCAAACAGACAGACACACAGACAGACATATAATGGACAAAGGAAAGTAGATTAATGATACAGTAAAGTCATTGCCTTAAATTCTCAAGCAATAGCTCAATTCAATATGGTATGTAATCAGCAAACTAATGGACTTAGCTCAACTCTATGAAATAAGTAAGTTTCACCAGCCTATATCAATTTTTACTGATTCCTGGCTTCAGACAAGTGGGTTCAGGCAATGACTGCAGTATGAACACAATAGTACAATTTCATTTTTCTGATTATTATTCAGAAAACAAAATCTATGACCATATAACATTAAGCACTAAATGTTTGTTTGTTTTTTTGTTGGGTTTAACGCCGTAGCAACACATTGCATAGGTCAAATAACAGCAGTCAGACAACCTACTCATTCCTCCTGGAAAGGCTAAATCACTGGATTTAGCTGTTAACCAACTACTAAGCACATACTTTCGTCAGTGACTGACAACTGCCCTACATAATTAAAAATCATTGGTAGGAGAGAGAATGGCCGTAGAAATAATTTCATGACCAAACCCACGAAAGTTTGCCTGGCTCGGGAATCGAACCCACCACCCCATGATCAGTAGACTTGCGTGCTACCAACTGAGCTAGCCGGCGGATAAGCACTAAATGAAGAATACAACCAAAAGTCTATGACAATAAAACAAGCATCCAACATACATGACAAAATTCAATCTCAAAGTTTTTCACATATAATGCAACAGAATGCAAAGAATGATTCAATTCTGTGGAATCTTTGAAATCTATAGAAAATGTCTGTCAAAACTAAACCTATAGAACATCAATAGAAACCTCAAAACAGGCAAACATACAACACTTTAACGGCCAGAAATTTTCATCATTGAAATTTCTCTTGGTAAATTTTAAATTGAATTTTCAAATACAGAAGTATTAACTATATTCAGTAATCAAGTTAAATTTTCAAAATAATAATTTTATCGATTGAAACATTTTCTCAATAAATGGAAATGTAATGCTGCACAAACATGCAATGTAAGAAAGCTGAGACTCAAATACAATAGAAAACGCCTTAATTTTGAAACATTTTCAAGATGATAAGCAGGCGCTATGAATGATTAAACTTTAACAATTTTCTATGGAATGTAATCATAGAAAATAAGAACAATTTCAAAATGAAAAGATGATTTATGCTAATTGAAAAACCAGGCAATTATTATAAAAGTATCCTTCCATGCCAATATTACATCAGTAGATTTGATCATGCTTATGCATGATATGCAACTATCTTAGTGCCAGAAATGTCTGAAATTTTCAAACATGTTACAATTTCACAAAAAGTTTTCTATTTCCTATCAAGTTAGACAACAACAAAAATCTATACAGCTTAAAACTAGAACCCTTTTTTCACAAAAAAGACCAAAAAACGTAAATCATAAAAATTCGTAAAATTTTTAAAAACTGATGGCTTCAGTTGCTAAGTGTTCAAGCAGGGGAACAGTTAACGTAAATTTTGTCAAAGTTGTAATTATTAACTGCAGAGTCAACAAAAATCTAATTCCTGAAGTCAATGAATAAAAGCGTCAAATTAGAGTCTAACAAAAAACAAGTTCTGCAATATTGCCATCGGGAGTCTCTCCTCATTTATGTTTTTTTGGTTTTTAAATGTCTTTTTCTAAATTAGAATTCTCTCGAGGAACAATACATTCAATTCCTGAACGACTCTGAAACTCAATAATTGCAACAAATGAATTTGTCGGTACTTAAAACATTTTAACATTGTAACGTTAAATTATTTTTTGCAACATTATTTTCTGATCAATACAATTGCCAGAACACCGAGGGGAGGGGGGTTAATTCAACAGCAAATTAAATGTAACGTATGCATCAGTGTAAATAATGCAGTAATGCAATTATTTGTTATATACAATTTTCTCAATGGAGGCTGTCAATTCAGTTGATATCTTACTTTGATCTTGATCATTCAGAAGCATGCATGCTCCTATTGATCATGATCAGAAATGGCCTACTACTACAACAACAACAAGTTTAAAACATTTTTTATCCATGTATCAGACAGTAGGATCTATTTTAATTAAAACTTAAAGTAATTATCACAGACTTACTGACACTAATACTTGCTGGTATATCAAGATTGTACACCAATCTAGTATATATATACAAAATGTAACCCTATAAACCCTAAAAACAAGAATTTTGAGTTGTATTAGCGTGCACTTTACCATATTGCCATACAGGCTATCTTGAAGGCAAGGGTTCCAAATGAACCAAAATTTATTCAGTACCAAATCAGGCAAAGAATTGTCCAACAAACTTGCGTTAACAAGTTAATTAGGGCAGGTTAAATGTTGTTGATATCTACCTGACAGATATTGTTACTGGTGTAATGTATCATTGTACGATGATAAATAGACAGACTGTATCATTTATCTGACCTCTATCATTACAACTTGTATTATAGACTACTGATAGACTGTAGTCTGTGCTGATAAGCCACTGGTAGGCTTTGATTTATCACTTGTATGGCAGCTTTCATTCTTTTTACATGCTCTCAGAAGGTTTGTACAAATCATGAAATAGCCACCTTAGATTTTAACAATGATTTTTGTTCTCTGTTTTAATCTTGTATGAAAATATAGAAGAAAAGTTAGTACAATGATATGAGATCATAGTACATTTCAATGGGACAGTGCAAAATTAGTTTAACTAGTTATAAATTAAGAACAATGTAGACTAGTTTGGCCTCAATCCATCAGTTTATTTTCTAATGTTTATTGTTATTTGTGGTAATCTTGCCGCCTCTAGGTTGTTTGTAATTTTTTATTTTCCCAGTAAATTTTGTTGTTTCAAAAATTTCATTTCCTTAAATGACTTACTTTGTATAATAATACACCCTTTAACTGTTGTAGAAAGCTCAACAGTATTCAATTTTTCAATTTGTATAAGAACTTAGGTACATTATTTTCACCCCACACCCTCCATTTTTTATCAAATATTAAATCATTTTAATAATCATGAAACATTTTATCAACACAAACAGATACACAGAATGCAGGTATAGCGCAAAATAGTCGTAACTCAATATAAGAAGAGTTAGTTATGACTGTTTAGCACTAAACTAGCAATTCCTGTAGGACAAAAGGTTAAGAACATATTTCATTTGTTTTCATCACTGTGGAGAAAGTTCCTGAAATGATTAATTGAAGATCTGGTATTTGCCAGTTTGATATCTTCCTGACTGGTTCCTGGTTTAATAGAAGACTGGTACCTGGTCTAGTGTACCTGTTAAAATGTGGATACAGGGTTCAATCTATGTTTTAGAACCCATCAGATGTATTTTGAAGGGGGGTGAGGTCATTCACAAAATCATAAGCACTTAAAATTTAGGGCCAAAAGCGATAAAACTTCAAGATTTGGGGCCAGACTCCCCTGTACCAATGGCTTGCTCAGCCACTGTAAGTATTTTATGAACTTGTTTTTTTGTCTGTTTTGTAATCATCTAACTCTTATCAAACAAAACTTTAATGTAATCATCTAGCCATAAAAACACGTCAGGAAACAGGTTTGAGATTTGTATTATATATAAAAACGTAAAAAACCCTCCCTACCTCGATCAAAATATCGGAACTGAATGAGAATCACGTCTGTAGCAACTATTTCCTTACTGTTCCATAATCGAAGACTTCCAGGAATATTGTGTCCTTACAGATACCTTGGGTATTTCATTTTAGTTTTTTATCTAACAAAATGATATTTTGAAGTGTGCTTACGCAGTTTTCCAGTTTTCGATGCAATTATTTAAATACCAGAAAGTTTTAGCAGATTTTGATTGCATGGAAGCACTATAAACTTACATCTTCCGATTATTTTTTGGCTAAAATTTGCTTGAAATAGAATTAAACGAGGAAAGACAATTCTAGACGTCAGTTTTCCTGGAAATGTGCTTAGAATCATGTTTAGAACATTTTTCAAAAAAAAAGAATTTCAACATTTAAATGAAGGGGAATCCAATGTTCTGTGTAAATGAAGGAAAAAACTCAACGTACAAAGCTCAATTCTATTAACAATTGTTCAAGTCTTGTTGGAGACACGGCACCAAATATCTTCCAGTTACAATCAGTGACAATCTAACGGGTGATGTTGAATGACATCACCAAAACCTGATAACACTTGAAAAAAATACATTGTTAACAAAACTATCACATGAAATCAACCTAACTGTTTAAAAAAGAGATTTCCAGGCGTTGCAAGATAATCATTTTTTTCCCCAGTTATTTTTTCAAGCCGAGAGCCGATGCGTTTAAAAAGGGAAATGATATATTACAGAGAGGGAGTCTATCGCAGATCTTTATCTGTAGTTGCTGAGATATTGGTTGGTAAGAAAATTGGCTTGTCAGAGAAAAATTTTTGATGAAAAGAAACAATAACTAGAAATCGTGTTAGGCTTCATTCCTTGAATTCTAAAACTTGTTACGCAGATTTCTTCCAACTTTTCTCGTAATTTGATAACAAGGTTTACAAGCATGAAACACTCGAAACTGACATGTAATTTTTTCTGAGCCAACCCATTTTTATGGAAACTAATTCTAGCTTTTTTTCAGTCATAATTCTAAGGTGTTTTCATTACAAAAGCAACACAACTTGTTGAAAATGACAGGAAAAGTCAATTTAGAACATCAATAATTCCTATGTACATCTATTTCAAGAACAGTTAAAACCTTGAGGGACACTTTCACATTATAAAGTTGTAAGTAAGAGACATCAACATAAATCAGCATCAAATATAACTTCATTATACCTTTTGGGAATAAAACCCAGACTTTTTTATATTAGCACAAAAATCAACAAATAAACAACACATGCCTGCTTACAGCCCTTACAGCACTGTTCAGCCCTTGTTTTACATCCTTTATAAAAGTTGATAGTTCACCTGACTATCTTTTGTCCTGAGATTTATCTTTACAAGACTCCCATCATTTGTCTTATTTCAAACAAAAGGAGCCAGGAGTGCCATTATACTAAGGTTTTAACCCATGACCACAGAGCCATGTTGATCAAACTAGGTTTTAATCCATGACCACAGAGCCATGGAGTTCAAACTATGATAAAAACCCATGACCATGAAGCCATATTGTTCAAACTAGGTTTAGACCCATGACCACAGAGCCATGTTGATCAAACTAGGTTTTAATCCATGACCACAGAGCCATGGAGTTCAAACTATGATAAAAACCCATGACCATGAAGCCATATTGTTCAAACTAGGTTTAGACCCATGACCACAGAGCCATGTTGATCAAACTAGGTTTTAATCCATGACCACATAGCCATTGTAATCTAGGAAACCTAAGGTTCAAACCCATGACTATGTATAAGTGAGAGGTTACATTGACTTGAAACCAAATCACCAAAAACTACTGGCTTTGAATAACAAACCAACGAAGATGTCCATCAGTTCAACAGACAAGAGAATCAACATTACTGACAACATTGAGGACTGGTAGCAATATAGTCACGACAGGGGAAGATATCAAAGTGCTGTAAAACCAGGCAACAGTAAAAAAACAACAACAAATTAATACACAGACTGAAGTATTTACTATCAATTAACACGCAATTTCATTTACTGACCACCATCGTGTATACTTGGGTCTAAAAAAAGTAATGTGGTAATAAAATGGGCTGGGATTAATCAACAGCATCAATAATCTAGGGGTCATTTACATGTTTAAACATGTTTGACTGTGTTTGATCCATGCCTACATGAAACATGATAAAACCATAAAAATCATGATATACACAAATTTCATTATAGGAAATGAATACATCAGAGAAACAGACTAGCAATAAAACAGCAGGATATATGGTCAGAAAAGAACCAATATTGGACAATTTCATTCCATCAGCTTCTGAAAGCACCATAAAACAACCCCCCCCTCTCTACATCAACAAGGTTACACTGTAAACTGAGAGAATATAGTTCTGGTGTTTTTATATCAAAACACCATGGCAACAATAAAAACAACATCATCAGCAACACAATTCTACAATAAAAAGTTTCAATAAATAAACAATTCTATTACAATTGTAAACAATGGAGCCAATACAAAAACTTGCTTTGATAATGTTTCAATTACAGCAAGGATAATATGTTATAAATTAACAACAGCAGTTTCTATAGTCTGATTTGAATCAAATAATAAGTTATATAACAATACAGATCAATCAGTCCCCAGTCTATAGCCTGAATAAACCATATGAGTACAATCCTTAGCTCTTAAATTAAACAGGAGTTTCCATAGTCAAATATAAAACACATTATCTCAACATAGATTAAATCATCCTCAAGTTCACTTCCTGATGCCACATCTTCCTGGTACTACAGTACTAAGAGCTTAGGATAAATTCTTGCACATTTAGGAAACAACAAGAAGGGGTTTTGAATGGAAATCTAACCAACACAGACACTGTGACAGAGATGGATAATCCAATGACAACCAGTGGAATGTTACAAATGTATGGCCAACATGACATACACGTCACAGAAGTATTACCAAGGACACAATCAAAAAGACTTGCCGAAAATATCTTAAAAATGTCAGTTCCAGTTTCAACACCCCAGTTTCCAGTTTCAAAGCACTCAGAGAGCTTCTAGTAGAACACACCAAATAACCCACACAAAAAATCTGGGTAAAATTATTACATTTCAAGAATTCCCATCTTAAACAAGCAATTACTTGTTTCTACCACAAGAAAACAACAAACATTTATAAAGAATCTATTCAATCATACTACAAAGTTATAAAATGATATTTATACGTATCATAAGTGCATAGTAATAAAAACCCCAGTTAGCTTTAGATAATTCTCTCATATAAACACTAATGAAGATTTCCACAAAGCAAACCTTGCCAGAATAACAAACATATTCCTACTGGTTAAAACCTTTTGTATCCAATCAATGAAAGAATTATATAATTATGTTTACTAATATTTGTACAGACTGTGGAATCCACACATCCCTGCCAACTTCAACAATATATAAACAGCTTGAGGGCCACTTTACACCCTACACTGATACCGCTTTAACTTCACACTGAGGAGATTTTCTTCAACAAACGTGTTAGACAATGCCTCAATTCAGACTTTTAAGTTGCATTAAAATCTGTTATCAATCTTTCAGCATGTTGCTGCAGGAAAAAAATCCACCATTATAATGTTTATGAACTTTACAGTGCATGCTTTCACATGTGATAGAAATACTTTCAGGAACTAAATTATTGAATGAAAGGATTTCATCAATTTCATAGAACACATCAACATTATGACTCAAGTTTTTTTACCCGACTTGACTCTCAGCAAATAGTTTTACTTAAACTACTGAACGTAACAACCCTAACAGAATTCGAAATAATCGAACTGCAGAACTTTTCTTGCAGGCATGATTGAGGACTTCTAATAACTGAAAACTTTGAAAAGCAGTGGTTGTAGATTTGCAACAGATCGGTTGTCGGAGTTAAGCCCATTCATCCCCTTCCCTCAGACCAACCCAATCCTTCCAGGCCCATATTCTTTCTACTAACAAGACTCTATATATAAGCTGACATTTTTATCCACTTAATAAATTAGTAATCAACATTTTCCCTTCTTTATTTTTTTCTTGTTTGTATGTATTTTACTCATCACCAAAAACATAAAATCACAGCAGAAGACAGTTAATCTGCCATCTTGGTAATTCTGCACAGAATAAAATCTAGTTTCGCAGTGAATAAAACATGGCAGCTGATTGATAGGTCTGAGTAGAAGAGTGTAGAAATAGAACCAAGTAATATCAACATTAGTTTACCATGTTAAATGAATTAGATGTCAACAGATAGGGAAAAGTTTAGTTAATGAAGTCAGGAGGAAGATGAAAACAAGGGACAAAGTTAAACAAAAATCTTTAATTCATTAAATATTTCTCTCTCTTTCAATTCCTGTCTCTCTCTCTCTCTCTCTCTCACTCTCAGAATTACAACCATGTTGAGGTCAATGGTGCTTTAAGATTTGATAGTAAACAAGCAGAAATAAAGTGTGTCTTTTGAAATTGGTTTAAAACTTAGGATTTCTTGCTGCAAAAGATCAACATCAACAGATCTGCATTGAATAGGTAAACCATTACAGAGGTCCCTACTTTCCATGCAAAGATGATCCACCATTTAAATCAAGAGTTACAAATCAAACTTTCAAGTTCCAAGATTTCATAATATTGTCCATAAAACTTGTCTCCAGTAAAAATATATATTAACCTGCATGGAGCATTGAAATTTGCAACAATCTCAAAATTCAAGAAACTTTGAGGGAGTTCTGTATGAGAAAACTAAGTATTCATTTATATAATACATCAAACAGAAACAGCCTGACTGCATGGTGGTTGAGGTAGGAATTATACGTTACAATTTACACTGTAAACACAATAAGAGATGTAGGCATTGAAGATTTTTTTTACTAAATCGAGGCCTACGAGTCTGTTTATTATGTAACAGAATTTTTTAGAGTGTTTAAAATGTCTTGAAAACTTGTCATAAATACAACATAGTACAATGAGTTCTTTGAATATCTTTTGATACTAATTATATGTTTGAATATTTAACAAATTTCTACTCAAATATTTTTCATGTAATATTTTTTTCCATCTCAAAGTTAAACATGATATAATACAAACATGACTCTGGGACCTGAATTTACTTTCAACGTATAGATTTTTAAAATGTATGCAAACAAAATTTATGAGTAAAAAAACGAATCTTTAACGCGAAGAATCAATTTAGTATAAAAAATCAAAATCCAAAATAAAATACAAGTTTCAAGATTCAATTTAAAATGTATTTAAATAAAACCATTGCAAAACGGAACTTTCACCCGATCTATTCAAATTGTCTAGTAAAAATATCAATGTAAAATCTCGTCAATTTGTTTGACAAACGCGTCTGATGTAAGGCATTGATCCTATACATGATTGCATACAATACAATATGACAACTCGCAGGTGAAAACTTAATTCAAATATCGTAGAGTCCTGGGGGCAGGATTTTCTATACTTAAGAAGTTGTCTACACCAAAGCATTTCAACGTGAAAAAGAACGGATTAAACAACGAAGTGTGGAGAGAAGCCGTATAATTCCGATTTAATCCCCGAAATAAAAACTGTTTATTTTACATTGGACTTAAAACCTGATATAAGAAATTCATACAGATTGATTCCCATTCAGGTCAATTAAAATATTATATGGCAAGTCAGATTTAAGACCATACGTATATCAACTTACAAAAATAGCCTTCGTAAATATTTTCGCTAATATCTTTTTGTCACAGCCAAGTTTAAAGGTCGACTCCAATAAATTGTGTTTCAATTCCTTTCACGAACAAATATATAAAACACATTCTATTGGTTTTTATTATGTTCTAAAATTATGATATGAAAATTGACAACAAAATTGAAGAAATTATAAATAATAGTCATGCACTGTATGGCACAGAGGGTTTTGATTGGTTGATATAATAGGTGCTATGTAAGAACAGCACAATTATACAATTAGGTATAAAGAGATAATAGAGACTATATGACAGTCAATGTCTCTTTGGAACCAAATATAAATAATAATTATAGGTCATATAGGTTATATACCCTCAGAGAAAACCTTAAAGTTTTTCTATTTGAACCAAATTTTCTTTAAATAAAATTTCTTTCACTCAATATCTGTTAAAGAAAACATAAAGGGACTTCAAAGAAGTAGGACATTTTGAAGTATAAACTTGGCACAAAATACCAGTACTTTGTATCAAGCATGTTTGGTGACTAAGACCTATAACCACAGCCCAACCCTCCATACACAAGGTAATACTTCATGTTCCATATTGAAAATGTAAACATTCAAAAAATTATACTTATATACTGTTAATGCATATTTTATTTTTGATGCAAAAAATGATTAGTCATTCAAGACAAACCAAAAAACATAAAACTATAAACCCCTGCGAAAACTTTAAGAGCAGTTCAAGTTAAGTTCTTGAACTGCTCAAGAACATAGTTCAAGAATTGTACCTGAACTGCTCTTAAAATGTTCAAGAACTGTTCAAGTGCATTTTAAGAAATGATAAATTGGACTAATTTTAGGAACAAAAAATTCTTGAGGAGTTCTTAAAAACTGTTCTTGAGCTGGGGCAGCTTATTGAGACTTTAATATAAGAAAAGTCAAGATTGAGGATAATTATTGTGCCCATTCTTATAAAACATAATTAATCAGGTGTGTGCATGAGACATTTTAAGTCAATGACTGCAACACTCAGTTTCCGACAAATTATTTACATATCGCGGATTTAGCGCTAAACGGTCATAACTCACACTTTTCTCATATTGAGTTATGACCGTTTTGCACTAAACCCATGATATCTTTCAGACAAAAATAGGAAATATTCCAGTGACAAGCGTATCACCGTGTCCACTATTGTTCCTTAAGTAACCACGGAAACACGATTAAACGAAACTCTCCTCCCAGGAGGTTCATTATCCCATGTTATAATTAACACTGTAGTTTCCAGTGTAGAAGTTGGAACCAATTCTGACAACATCAATTCAGCACTGTTTGCAGGCATGCATACAAAATGACTAAATTCAGTAGTTAATAAGGCTGGATTTCATTTCCGATACTTTACATGTTCCCGTCCCTTTGATCTTTTCTCTGGTTTTATATCACCATGTTTTCCGCATGTATAAAATATTGTATTCATCAAGGGAAGGTTACAGTTTATGAAGAAATCATGACACCTACGGGAATGATTAAAAAAGTTATTTGTGAATGAAACAATTTCTTGATACTCATTGTTTAATGATTTATTCATTAGAATCGGCAATAAAAATTCTACTTTTAACTCAAGTATTCAAAACTTTACAAGTAACAGGTTGATAATTCAGTTTGAACTATATCTGGTCCGACCTTTGACCTGAAATGACCTCATATCGCTTGAACATGGACCTAACAAAACCAACCCACACACAGTTCATTTGTAGCAAAACCAAAATGAATGTTTCCTCAGCTGGCCATCTCAATTATATAAATTTTATCCCTTGTCAATGTTTAACCCTACATGATGATAACATTAATCAAATGACAAGCAATTATAAATACATCTATTATTGTCAACCATCAACATAAATACTTTCATTTTTACTTTTATCAAATTTCAAAAAGCCAGGACAAAAACTTTAATGCAAACATGATACTATAGCAGTTTTCATTAAAGTTCATGAAAGTGTTATAACCCATAACAAGCCCTCAAAATTTCAAGTGGAATTCTGAAATTATTTTTCAACAAAATCATTTTGTTGCAACAAAAAATAAAGGTTTTGAACTTTGATTAACAAAGAACTCATGAAATTATCAAGCCATCCCACAATTCATTTTTTAATTCGTTGATTCATCATCTAACAAAAACAACCAAAAAACCTTCAAGCACTACCCTATCATCATTTCATCAAAACAAAAAATAAAATTTCCAGGGAACAAAAAACTTCATTTTGTAATTTAACCCCTTCTTCTCTTACAAGACACTTAACCTGTCGATACATTTACAAGAGGCGGGTTTAACCGCCTTGTTCAGGGACATAGTTATTGAATTTAATCAAATTTCAAGTATAATCGACACAGACAACAATGTAACACTCAGACTGGATCGTGTAGGTAACACTACACCATACATAATAAAAGTTTTGTCGAGATCAATGCTTTAATTATGTTTTCTATGAATGGAACTATTTTTTTATGAACACGAGACAGAACTACTTTCTCATAAACTCAAAACACATACAACATAATACGTCATTATTCAGGTTTTTTTTCCCAAAATTTGAGAACTTTTAATTTCTATCATGCTATTTTATCATTATCAGCAACAAAAGACAAGTTTATTTTAAACTTTGTAGTTTAAATACAGTATTATCACTTAAAGTACTTTAATTATGAATTAAAAGCCTTAATACAATAAAATATTGTTCATAACGCTTTGATTTAATAAAGAAAGTCAAATGAAAAAAAAATAACTATGGGTAATCATAGAACAGTCATAAACAGAGTTTCAAAAGAGAGAATGTGCCGGGCTGGGAACTCTGGTTCAGACTCAAACTTGAATTTTTCTAAAAAAAAATGAAATCTCCAAAATTAATATCAGGTACAATAATTTTGTTCAGACACCTTCAAAACTTAACCCCTCAGCCCCTCCCCTGCCTCTTTAAAGGATTTTGAGCCCTACAAACTTGGTACAAAAACTGCTGTATGAAGTTTTAATTTAATTTTACTTCAAATATAACCTACCACAGACTGTGTGATACTAAATATGTAAAGTTTAAATAAAAGTGACATTATAAAGAGTTGATTCACATTTCTATAATATATCAAATTTCTTTCATTCCTTTAGTTGTGCATTTAATAAACCACTCAGTTACATAATGTAATATATAATGTGTATGGTACAGTGAATCATGGGAGAAACATGAATGAAGGGGAGATAATCAATGTTAAATTTAAGTAAAACATCAATGATGAAAAAAGGGGTCACAAGGGAGCAATAGAGAATGTTCTTTACACAGAATGTCTCCAAATATCGTTTAGGAAATGATTATGAAAAAGGGACATTAAACTCCCTGACTTAAAATTGATTTTAAAATTGGAGTTTCTATATAGCAATTATAGTAACTAAAAGGATTTGTTTGAATACAAGCACATGAGAGTCTGTAAGGAGGGTCTAGGGGACACTAAATGAGTTTAATAACCAACTTACTTAAAATATAAAATGTAATTAAGAAAATTAAGGTTGGGGATAAAAATCAACAAGGCATAAAACATATATTTCCTAACATATTTATCTAAGTCCTACTTCTTAACTTAAATTTACATTTTCAATTTAAGCAACAAGGCTACAGAGTAATTTTAACACACTAAACATTTTAAAAAAAGATACTACATGCTTTAATGACCAATTAAATACAAATTAAGCTCCATAAAGAATGCAAATAAAATTTCTAATACAGATTTGAAATGGCACTAATTATTTCTCAATAAATGTCCGTTTAAGATGAAATCGAGTATAAAAAACAACCAATTTACGATAATTCAGCAACAAGTTGCGTAATTCAAGACCAATCATTATGCAAAATACTTTCATTGAAATAATAGCACCCATTTTAATATCACAATTTTTGAACATGCCACAAAAAAGAAATTCGCATAAAATTCAGGTGCTCATTAAAAGGATGATTTTTATCAGTAACACCCAAAATGTTAGTGTTTGACAGAATGATACAAAAATTGAGAACAAACATGTAAAAGTTGTAAAAAATTGGGTCATAATTCGATGATTATCTCAGATAATATGAGAAAAAACATCAAAATTTTGTGTATTAGATATTACTATAATACAGGAACGGTCCAATGACTACAAATTGAGCTAGAAAGTTTTCATTGCTATCATTTTCCTATGATTCTAACATAAAGCGACCATAAATAAAATGAGCCGATAACATGCATTAGTAAAACCATCGCCAATAGCTAAACTGTGAGCTTTAATGACAGTAACGTTTTAAGAAAGTTTTGGTTGATCAATCATACTTTAGATGAAGAAAGATAAAGACATTTAAAATATCTACTGCTACAATCTACCCCGACATCAAAACATACTACAATTTCTCATTGTGTATTCATACAGACATGTATCCATACAGTAGTGTGTCTCTAGTCAGCCATATCTCAATTAACGTATATCCTCAGTTTAGTCATTTTAAACAGAAATTAAGGCTTTTAAAATATAAAACTTGTTTTCATGGGCCACAAAACTAAACAAGTCGTAAGCATTTGTGAATGTTTAAAATTTCATTATTTAAAAATACTGGGAACCTTAATTTTATGACTTCAATGCCTTTACCATACAGGAAAAGAACCCTTTTTCTTAGGATCCAAAAACCCTGGCCTTTATTATCAGCCCTGAAAACTTTCATTCATGCATGTAGTTTATTTTGAATTTTAAACAGTTAATCTACAATTTTTCAGATATTTTTATAAATCAGCATGCACTACGCCTTTTTTTACTCATGTCTTAACCAGTACTCAATTTCATACACATGCAGCAACAACTAGAGCTAAAAGCTGTACAAATACAAAGGAAATTTGACAATTTTGCGCAATAATGAAAACCCAACATTTTTAAGGCCATACATATTTCATGATTCAACTCATATTGTCAATACAAACGGACAAGCAGGCAGATGTAAGTATTATTTTACCAATTCAATAAAGATATTGAAGTATTAACTTTCCTATTATTTGTAACCTACCCAGATTATAATGTCACTCTATATAAAGTGGTTACAGCATTGAGTTAAAATGATAACATGGATACATTTTATTTGTGTCTTTTTTTGCAGTTTCAGTCAGAATCCTTCACTGACATTTTCTTTTCATCAACAAAAAATTTCTCAAATTTCACGACACTATAAAACTAAAACGGCAAAAATTACTTCGGTTACAAACTTTCAGTTTTTGTGTTTCAACTTTAAAGTTAAATTTTACGCTTTCATAACAGCACAAATTATATCTTAAATTCATTTAAATATTATTTTACACTATAAACTCAGATGAATGCATACCATTTTTACAGCTTTACTTTCAGATATAGATATTTTCTAGAATTTGAATATCAAAAGCTTGTTCATGCAGTTTAAATGGATAACATGAAAATACATAATAGCATTCTTGAAATATTACATGGAAGAAAGGTGAACAAACTACATTCTATATTCAAAACCCATAAAAATGGCAACTTTCAAAACTTTTTTTCAGTTTTTATGAAGTTAATCAAAAATTCACACCATGTCATACATAAACATTTTCAATCATAAATTTGAAAGCTACATAAAAGAGGGAGTATTGGTTGGTTCAATTATTGAACACAGCTGGCATGTTTTGTTAATTTTCAAAATGTTTACTTTCAATTACAAATCTGATATATAAATATTTAGATCCAATCCTGTTCACTTATAATGTCATACACCTTCCATATGTAATACTAGCAATACACCAAAGGTCATTGCCATTATACCCAACTTACATCATTAATTCAATGTTGTTATGGTAGTGTCAGAGCTGTTGCCATGGTTACAAGTCTTATAAGTTCAAAACTGAATTTAGAGTAATACTTATTGTTTTAATACTGAATTTACACCCTAGATTTAATTTTGTAACAACAACTTGCTGTTGCTATAGTTACAAGCACATAGCTGTTGTCATGGTCACCAAGGTAGGTTTAAAACCTATGCAGAGACAAAGTTGTTGTTGTCATTATAGAGAAGGTAGTTGTGTAGCCATGGTAATTAAAATCCCCTTGCAGAAAAACATTGTTTTGGATCAAGAAACTTTATAATGCTAGCAGTGCAAGGGTGACATTCATAAATCAACATTACATTTGTATTTTCCTTTTACATGATAAAAAGTAATTTTAAACCGACACCTTGATCATATGTAACAGTGAAGTGATCCTATATTGTACACAGGCTACCTCTGGAGCCAACTTATTATAAATATAAGTCAAAGTTGAAACAAGTTCATGTGTTTTAACAGCTGTCAATATTCATAATGGAACTAAATGTGGGAAAACTTTTTAAAATTTATTTTTGGCATCCTCAAAACAAACACAACATGACATATATTTCTATAAAAGTTCCAATAATGGACAAAAACATTTTTATATTCAAAATATTTAAATAATACAACACTTTGAAAAAAAATCAAGATTAAAAAAAACATCCCAGGGTAAAAATGTCATAACCAAACAATGATAGTTGACACAATGAAAGAAGTATGGAGACAAGGTATCTAGACCTGACTTGTACCCTGGAGTGTCGATTGATTTAACATTTAAATGTCAACTCTCAATGTAAATATATAGATACACCAGCGGAAGTGCAGGGAGAAATTTACACAAGAAGTTGTATATCGAATCCAAGGTTGTAGCAGAAATCTGCATAAATATTTAAGCAAATGATGATAGGGAGATTATACATTGGTGAGATCAACTCACTGATTATGCATCACAATTCGTACATCATGCATTATTACAACTGAACACTGTACACATATCAGTATATCGGCTACAAACTTCTGAAGATTGTTCGATCCACCATGTACCCATTGTTTCAAATTACGCCATAAAAATTGATTCCCCGAGTTTTGCTACTCTTCAGAAAAGAGGAGAGATATTGACTGGATAATACTACATGTAAATACACAGCACTTGTATCTTGTTATATCAATATTGTCAATTCCTAGTTTTATTTGTATACACTAAACAAGGCGGAAACTTTTACATGGATGAAATATTACAATAAACACTTCATAGAGACAATCGCTGGATGGAATATAGAATATTGTATAGTCCATTTAGTCTAACCTGTCCCGATGAACCGATCGATCATTAAGTTGGTCATCTGTCCCTATGAAATCAATTATCTGCACAATAAATTCAATGAAATGTCCCTATACATAAATTGCCTTAAAGTGATCCCTAAAACTTGTAAAAATCTTAAAACTAACTAAAAACTAGACAGCCCCTTTCTAATTCTCTATTGGACCCATTTTTTTCAAACCATGAGTTTAAATAAAATTCACACAGACTATTTGCATGCATACATTTAAATGGACAGACAGATAAGGTAAAGTCAAAAGCAGATAGACAGACAGACTGACGGATGGACAGACTGCCGCAGACAGGCAGACAGGCAGGCAGGCAGGCAGGCAGACTCATTGTGGCTGAAAAACAGGCACTAAAATATATCCACAAATGGGTTGATATTTAGGCAGCTGTAATTTTTTAAAGCATTAAAACATGAACCAAAATGCCATGTACAATCTGTCAACAGTTCATTACAGTTAAAAAAGTGGAACATAGTGGATCATTGACCCTTTGGTATTTATGTAACTTATTTCTAAACAGTTTTCACCAGTTTTCACACTAGCAACATGTCCTGAAAGCCTCATGCTGATACCATATTGGTACCATGTAAGTACCAGTCAGTACTGCTGTCATCATGTCTGGTATCACATAAACAATCATAAATTATAATATAAACAATATATAACATTACATAAACAGTCAGGAAATAGTTCATGTCAAAAATAGACCTTTTATATTATACAAAAAGTCAAAATGTTACATGTGAAAATGATGTACCAATAAACATGTCTGCAAAATTACATGCTCAGTCTGCAGAAAAAAGATCTTTGTCAAACTTCTTGGGTGTACATTCATGTTTCATTATTATCTTCAGCAGTTTTTTGCCTTCCTCTTATAATTGAAGCAAACATCTTCATCTTAAAAATGGATTTGAACTTTCTACAACTATTAGTTTGGTCCTTTTTAGATATTTGCAAGATTTGAAAAAAAAATTGAGTGAAGACCAGCATGTTAACAAGGCTAAGGTTAACTCCAGATTTGGGAAAAACTGATTTTTAAGGAATTTCAGAAGAGAAAGATAGGCCTTTAAGCAGCACCTTATATATTTATAAGGACAAATGCCCTAATATAATTATGAGGCTAAAGAGAAATGTAAAGAGAAAAATAAAAGTATAGATTCCGTTTCATATTGGGTCTAAAACATTAAGTCAGGAATTTTCTACTCCAAAAAAATCTAATAATGTTGTAAATAAAAAAGCTTATTTCACCTATTCAAATTGTAACCATAATTCTCAATCATCAGGGAATGAGAACAATTATAGGCAGTTAAAATTCTTTAATTAAAATCAATTAAGTTCAACTAATGAAGAGAAATAATTATCAGTAAAGTAAACAAGTTTCTCCGAGGATTACAAAAGAAACTTTGTTTTAAGGTAGGATTACCATAATCACATTCATTATTTTACCAATTAAAATTTGATGAGTTTAATAATTTTGATATTTGCCATCATAACAAAGTACATGTATTTATAATTATGCATGGATTAAATTCATAAAAGTTAATTCTTTGAATTTATTTGCTAAAAATTATTAGATAGATTAATTATCTCCCTTTCATATGAAAATAGAGTAATCTTAAATAATTTGCCTTAAAATATAATTAGTTTTTAAAATACTGTGTTTACATAATTTTTAAATTTGTCAGTGTTAAAAGTTTAGACAAGAAATATACAATACAGTCATCACTTTGAATTTTCTTATGTTCAAGCCAGACTTATTGTGTCACAGGTTTGAAGGTAAAATACCAGCAAGTTATGATCACTAGTCCAAATCAATTTTCACTAGGTTTGGGTTTAGTGGGTTTAAGATAATGAGAAACCCAGGTCAAAAGTGCAGTTGGTAGCACGCCTGGATTTCGAATCTAATGTCCAGAAGGGGGTACAGGTTCAAATCCCATACGGGAAGGCCATACCCTTTCATGAAAGTTGACAATAATGTCAATTTTCCTCTATAATAAAAGTATATAGAGAAGTTTTGGCCTTGTGGAAGGGTAAGTGAGTACTGGTTATAGACAAGGGTCCAGGAAAGCTAGGTTAGGTGCGCTGGACGCCATAGAATAACCTAAAAAATTGTTGACACAGCGTTAAACCTGGTTTAAAAAAAGGTGATAAGTGACAATAGAACCAGATTTAGAAGCAGTTTTCCAAGACATGTTCAAAAGCCGAAAAACTAAACAAAATCTATAAGGGGGAGTCTACCTTAAGAATTAAACTTCATTTTACAATTAAGAATAAGAACCTAAGAAATGACTTCCATTTTACTCTAGGCATTAGAAATAAAACAAGATTGTCTAAGATCCAAAATGAATTATTGTTTTCGTGCAACTACGATGCAAGTTGAAGAATAAAAAGAGAATTTATAACTCATTATTTGAACACTAAACAAGGGTTTATCAACTAACATGTGTTTTTAATTTCATTTTATATCAACAATTTTTGTTGCTAAGCTCCTCCCTAGAGCAGAATTTGTCAGTAAAATTTGCAGATATAATCGCAGTATTTGTCGTAAAATGATAATTTACTACCTTGCTGTTGGTATGGTGCTAACACGGTTCCCAGCATGCAACAGCGACTCGCAATAGGAACGCAATCAAGTTTTATAATCTTATATTTTTTTCTCTGATTTTCTTGGGGAGATTTTCCAGTAAAGTAGAAAGATTGAAGGATTGAATGAATTTTAACATAAAATCTACACGAAAACTTAATTAACGAAGAATGTCTTGAAGTTCAGCAATACAACAAAATATAGATAAACACAGAGAGTGATTGTAATATTCTAGAACGATACATAACAAAATAATACAATTTAGATCCATATTTCTTGATATGTATCTACAGAGGCACCATTTTGGCTAACATAGGCATCATAATACTCTTACTCTACAGGATTACATGACAAAGGTTAAAGCTTCCTAGTTTATTATTATGTCAACCATTTTCAGGAAGGATTTCACGTTTACATACTTCGGAGACTAGCGTCTCGCTTAATGTTCCTCAAATATGATTAAACTATTTATTTACAGACTAGAATGATGTAATTTTTATCTAACATCAATAAAAAATATTTTTGATGGAAATTTTTATACATATATCCCATATTGATTGTCAATGGCCCTGAGACTAAAATGGATAGAAAAATGAAACGTCAAAATGAAAAGTCAAAATAAAACGTCAAAATATTTTAAATTATCTGTTATCAAACAATACTTAGAACTTTAACTGACTCTGACTAAGTATTACAGCTATGTTTTATGTTGTTTTCTTAGGGCTGCAGAGAGTATTCGAGTACTCGGATATTCGCGATCTCGAGCGGAAAATCAAGAACGAATATTCGTCACGTACGAAATCGTCAGATCGCGATCTAGTTTTGAAAAAAAATGAAAGAACATTTTCAGCTTAATTACCACAAAAAAACGAGTTGCATGACTAATGAAAACTTTAATTTATGTAGGGACCGAATCATAAGTTTCATCTTGATTGTATTACTCAAAAGTTCTATGGCCTGGAATTCATGAAATGGACTTACAATAATTTATGTATATTTATGTCATATGATATTTTGTGAAAAGTCCTTCAAGCTAGCATTATGATGTTTTTTTCATAAGTTTTAGACTACAAACTATCAGTTTTAAACTGGAATTAACACTGTGTCAACACAATTTAGGTTATCTTACGATGACCAGCGCACCTAACCCACACAAACAAAACAGCATATATATACGAAACTAGAGGGTGTCCAAATGCCCAGGACAAGCACTTTTTCGTTTTGGCAACCAATAATTTCTGTTGGGCAACCAAAAATCTACTAACAGGATATTGTGCCTAAAATGACCTGTTCAAACAACCTCTTTCATATCCTAATATTGTAGACTGTATCAGTCATAATCTTACTAAGACAGAAGGAAACCAAGTATTCTCTAAGACTTACCCCTGTATTTGTAGAATCTGGCGGTGAAGCAGGTATAACTTTTGTTGTCCAATTTAATTTTCCTACTGTATTTGCTGTAGTGTCTAGTAATACCACCTCTGTAAATAGATAAAAAACAGTAACATTAAACGTTATGTAGATCAAACAAAGGGGTGTGGTATTATACAGCATCCATTACAAGAGTGGGTGTGGCCTAGCAGTCATGATGCCTATAATATCATAATAAGGTATTTAAGAGAGTAAAGACAATATTGCATTGTCTTTACAATCATGCTTCGCTGTTTTTAAGTTTTAATAATAAAATTTTATTCAACTGTCAGTAGAACATAATTATTAACAATACTGATTTAAGTTGATACAAAGTGCTGTAGTGAGTATTTAAATCAGTGGGGTTAATGTATGCGTTACTGACAATTTAACAGAATTTTACAATAGCACTGGTATTACAGTTTGTGTCAATGCATACTTAACACCCAAGAAATTAAACTTTTAAACAATAGCAATCACTTATATAACTATAAGTCAACAATGATAAATTTGTCACTGGTAGTCTTATATATAATGGCATTCTTAGCCTTTAATGATTTTCAATTGAAATTTGCCATAGTCAAATTAGATATTATGCCCACTACCCCTCCTATCATCCTCTTTCTGCAACCAATCTTGACAAGAAATTCTGCCTCAAAAATATTCAGTTAATCAAACAAAAAGGGAGTTAACTCTCAAAACAATGTAAACATTACATGTCTGTGTCAACTGTCACTTCACATAACATGTAAATTGTAATAATACTGATATCAATTTGTTTTGTTAGATGATAACCACCTGAGGATGAAAATGACATCCTTTCATACGGAGACCAGGGAATGCTTGAGAATAGACTCAGGAATATCACAAAAACAACACCAAATATTTCATGAGCATTTATGATACATATAATCAACTCATGGGAAAAAAACAATAACAAATTCTACAATGTTCCCCTTAGGCGACTCTTGAACCAGTTTGACCAGAAATGAAATCATAGGAAAATTACGATTGATTTTTCTTTCGTTATACAGTCAGAAACTTACGCCCTGGAATGACTGTCGACACCAGAATACTTTGATGTACTGTGTGAATACTAAATAACCACTAGAGTGGTAAGGATAATCAATCAAAATTAACCAGACTATAGATATTTAATGAGTTTGCTACTGAACTTTCCTTCACCAATGAAGAGTTTTTCTAATTATATCCAATAAACCCTAATGATCTTCATTTAAATGAACAATATTAAATCTATTTATAGTAACACATTAATGAATTAATGTTCAGTTTTTACTTTTGCGTGTCTAGGAAGAACACAGGAATTAGATGTAACCATGACAATGTAAACAGGAAGTAGGTGTAACCATGGTGAAGTATAAAGGATGATCATGTAACCATGGTGAAGTATAAAGGATGATCATGTAACCATGGTGAAGTATAAAGGATGATCATGTAACCATGGTGAAGTTAAGAGGAAGCTCATGTAACGGTGGTAAAGTATACAGGACATTCATGTAACCATGGTGAAGTATACAGGAAGTTCATGTTACCATGGTGAAGTTTAGAGGACGTTCATATAACCATGGTAAAGTATTCAAGAAGGTCATGTAACCATTGTAAAATATACAGGAAGGTCATGTAACCATGGCTTTTCAACCATTAAGCTCTGACCAATTAAGTTTGATTATCACCCCTTTCGTCCTTGAAAACAAAAGTACATACAATACATATCAAGAATGCATGACTTTAAAACTATTCCTGGGGCTAAGACTTTCAGATCACAAATTTCTGACATTTTCTGGAAAAGTAAGAGAATCTCTAAATCTAGTTATCACTACTAAGACAAATAATTGTTGACTTTCATACTGTTGAAAATAGCAAGTCATTTCATGAACTTCTCAAGCAATATTGTGCTGATGGGATGTAAAACACCAAACAAACTCTTCTTTATATCGTCCCTTTTGGAACTACTTTTTGGAACTATTTTTCATTTGGAACTACTTTTGGAACTATTTTTCATTTGGAACTACTTTTTTGGGACTATTTTTCATTTGGAGCAACTGTATTGGATCACAAGCTACAAAACTTGCAGTCTACCCAAGAACAACAATGTGAAATTTATGTAATCCTTCAAAATATTTATAGTACAATAAAGGAGAGACGCTGGGCAATAAAATGTGTGCAAGGACTTCAAAATGTGAATAATTCACACATATCTAAAACAATATATTTACACAAGATGACAACATGGTAAATTTACGAGCCATTTCAAACAGTCCCATACATGGTAATATAGAGAAATGAAGTGTTATACTTGAGAATGGCAGCAATAACTCATACCAGACATCAAACAACGTATCCCTACATCACTGACTATATAACCTCCCTTCAAGACAATACTTTGACATAATATAATGATAAATCAATGAGTTTTATAACTGTTTATTGTAACAGACAGGTGGACTCAAGTTATCATACAAATCTCTACCTATACCTCCATCCTTCCCTTCAGAATAAACAACTCCAAGATTGAAGAAATAATCAGATTATTCTGTCTATTCATATTTTAGGTATCAACTTAACTTGGAGGACAATTCACCAAACCAATGTAACTAAAATGTACCTAAGGCCACAACTTCTGAGTTGATCATATGTTCTACAGATTTTTCTGGAAAAAATTGGGCCAGCAAGCGAAAAGAAAAAAAAATTCAGTTACTTTATATAGCGGTTTGACCAAATTTTTAAAAGCGAGCGAGGAAATAAAAATATTTTTTGTAAAAACCGTCAAAATTAAGGTGCAAGAGAATCCATAGAACATATAATCAAAAAAAAGACAACTTGTTGAGGCCTAATCTAGACTTCTATTCTCCTTAAATCAAGTCAACAGGACTTAATAATACCATACACACAACACAGGCACACTTATAATCAACTAAAACCCATACAATGACACTCAAATTTCCAACAAAATTCAACTGCCACAAAAAGCACAAAACATTATTTTTCTTCCTATAAAAATCACTAAGAAAAAAGCTACACTTTGACTTCAACTTTAAATCACCCTGAAACAAAACAAAGAACAAAAAAAAAAAAAAAAAGTTTAAAGAAAAATTGGACCCACATCATACTATAAAACAACACCCTGAAGACAAAAAAAACAATTTTAGCTCACAGTATAATTTGTTTTCCTTCATAAAATACATTGACTTCATCATTTTAGGTCATCAGGTCCTCCCAGTCAACATATCAGCCATACTCAGTTTTCATTACATTAAAAATCATCAATAAATACAAAAAAGTCAATTTAAACAATTAACTTATGTCATCAAAGCTGATGGCCAATCAAAAGGAACAGATTTAACTATACTTATTAAACTATTTTGTAAATTAACAAAATATAAGCAATCCATTTAAACAGAATGGGAAATCTCAAAACAAGAGGGTCCTTAAGGAACCCTGGATAGCTCACCTGAGAGCTAGATCCTAAGGGCTGTGACCCAACACTTAATCTTTATTTTTAGCCGATGAAATATGAAAGCTGACTTGGCCTTATATTTTTACCACTCAGTATACCACTGAGTCACAGCCATGACTATGGCTCTGTGCTAGCAGTGATTTCCATTGAAATAAACTTGAACAGTGTACTCACATACACTAGGCAATAAAATAACTACAGCAAATCTAAAAAATATCTAAACATCACCGACATACCTTTCAGTGATTAATTTAAGTAAAGGTCATTATATCAACTTTGTAATGCTATTGGAATTTAGTCAATCATTGCGTTAAACCTTTAATACGCAAGTTTATCAATTAGAAGTTATGAATGCACTATCATTAACTATTATATGTATTTATACTGCGTGAAAATATATAACTTAGGAAGTGCATAAACTTGACTTGTCAGGGTTGGGTTAAAAAAGATTTTAAAACTGATTGTTCGAACAAACTTATATGCGCTTGTTTGTTGCTTTTTACATGATTTATATATGTTGTTTTACTTCAGTTGATTTGGTGGAGAATTTAGACTACACAGCTCGCCCACCCAAGATTTAAAGTTTTATTTTACTTTCAAGCAGACTTTGTATAATGAAATACAAATTACTATTGAAGACCCACAGCTCCCCCTCCTCCTCTCCAATGAAAAATAGGTTGATACCCCCCTGAGAAACAATCTAGAGCTGCCCTTGATATATTCAACAAATATGCCCTATATATTATTCCTTGTTACCTAAGTTCATCTTAACAAATCAGTCCATAATTCAATGACTTCAAATATTTTAATAACAAAATCAAATATGGCTGACACTTAACAGATCTTTGAACATATTCTTATAACTTCAACATTTCATTATAATTGATCAGTTTTTTTCCTTATATTCACCTATTACATGACCCTGACTCAGGTCAGGGCTAAAAGTCTATTAAATCTTAAAAACATATTTACAAGGCGACTTCGTTAAAACAATTTCTTACCATCTAGTTCACAATCAAACAAAATTTCAATCACAAAATAAACATTTGTTCGTGCAAAATAAATACAAGATCCCGATAAACAGGAATTACAGAATTTGTTTACCTAAGCTTTTCAGACCTTAGCATATAAAACATTAAACGTTTGGGTTTTAAATGAGACCTCTTGATGCAATATTAAGTTACCAAGAAACACGACCTCTTGTGTTTGACTTAAAATACAAAATAGATCCTTTCAAAAGCACACTTTAAGACCCTATACAAAACATTTCACCACGTTTTGATCGTTAAATTAAACAAGTCATGTGCAAAAAATAGCAAAAATTGACATTAAATTTAACAAAATTTAGTCATGTGCAGATAAAGAGAAAATTGGTTTCATTTTTAAAAACCTAATAATATTTGAATATTTCATTAATACCAATAGACAAAGTTGAATTACAGAGTGAATAAAGCTTAACTTGAAACAAGTATCATCTTCAAAGTCATTATAAAAAAACACACACAAAAATCCGATACATTAAAAAGAATATGTAATACCAATTTTCAATACAAGATAGTAACTTTGTTTCAAAAATGAGCCATTCAATATTTTTTAATAAAAAGCCATTCCTCAACATCAGCCACATCCTAATAACAACCATCTCTAATCAACAGACACCTTTTAATAACAACCACTGCCCAGCAACAGTGACCTTAAATTGATAGTTTTCATGCAATTCCAATGAAATTATGCTTACTGAGGAATAGTCACCATCATTTTAACTCACAGCAAATGAATATAAGACATAGTGACTAACTTCTCATGGGTTTGGCGCAAAAAGGTTGTAACTCAATAAAAGAAAAGATAGTGTTACGACTGTTTAGCGCTAAATCTGTATAGAGTTTGTTGTGAAGAGGTTTTAACTGAATATAGGTATCAATATATCAACCTAGCTTTTATTAATGCAACAAATATTAAATTCCGTAGAATATAACACATCCTGGCACCTTTATCATTTCTTTCATTTAAGACAAAAAATTGAAGTACATAATATTTTGCAGGGATCAAAAACCTCCAATATTTTATATAAAATACTTTAAAAACTTGTTCTGTTTCTCTTAACAATGACGGATGAAGCAGACAGATTCTTTACAAAGATACATGTCAGAATGAAATTAAACTCTGTATATCAAACATAACAAAATTATGAGACATATTTGACATAACCCATCAATTCAATCAAACAAGCAAGAAAAAACTTGTACCATTCATACAGAATCTCTCAACATTTTTCATGTTTGTCTTGTATTGTGCATTCACAGCACATCATGCTCCTGAAATAAAATTATCATTTTTGACAAGAATGCTGTCTCCGTTAACGATACAAACTTCTTTATAAAAGACTGATTGCTTGCTTCCTGAGACTAGTACAGAATGCCAGGTCAGCATGGTTTTCAATCAAAATACACAAAATCTTGCTTTTTTATCAATTTGGGATAGACATACTTGAGACATGCGAGCTTGCCTAGAAACTGAAGAGGTCATGAATGTTAACCTTAAAGTAGCCACAGGGATTACAATTAATAATGGTTGCTTCTTGATATGACTTTGTAACTGTCAAAAATGAAATAACTTCAGCCTCTGATAACTACACCATTGTTCTTTAAGTCTAACGTTAAAGTCTTACTTTAAAGCGCCAAAATGATATTTGCTTTGACCTGCCGATCCAATATATTGATGACTTATCACCCAAGCAGACAATCTGACTGACTTAATGGATTGAGTTTATTAACCAAAGATTTTCAACTTTTCACTCAACAAGGCTCACAGACAGGACAACAAATTAAAATTTCAAAATTCACCAACAAGCTGAGAAAACTTGACTTTTCCACTAAAATACGAACGATCATAGATTCTTAAACCAGCGTTCATCAACATTTCTTCCACCTACAATGTTATAAACTACAAAGTCATCAAATGACTTAGACTTTCCAATGTTAAACTGTGACATTAAAATCAAACAGGAAAAACAGTTTTTTGCAACATTGCAGAAATCAATGACAAAGAAGAAGGATGCGAAATCTAGCCTCAGGCCATACAGTAACTCTCTAAAATTTAATTAAAAGAAACAACATTAGGTGGGACTTTCTAGATTAACGGCAACAATGTTTTCCGGAAATTACAACCACAATTTGAAATTAACAAACTACTAAATATTTAAAGTTTTGCATACAGTAAAGTAACGCTGTAATCGAGGCTTGGCAATGACAAAAATAAATTTTAAAGTGACCTAATTCCACAAATATATGTCACATGACCTAATGCCACAAATGTATGTCACATGATCTATTTCAATAAAATTTAATATATGTCACATGACCTAATGCCACAAATATATGTCACATGACCTAATGCCACAAATGTATGTCACATGATCTATTTCAATAAAATTTAATATATGTCACATGACCTAATTTCACAAATATATGTCACACATAAGAATTTAAGAGTTTTTATGGTATGTCCACATATATTTCAAATCTAAGTTTCCAAAAGGGGTTGCTGGTTTGAGATAAGACCTGCTGGTTTTATCTTTCCAAGAAAATTCAACAATAATATTGATTTTTCTTCATTAATTAGGTCTCTGAAGAAGTTGCCTGCTGAGTGGAAGAGTAGATGTGTTACAAAGATCCAGGAGAGCTAGGTTAGGTGAGCTGTCAGCCATTGTAAAATAAGTTAAATAACCAATATTTGTTCAAGAATTAGCAGTGCCCCTAGTGGGATGATATATGCATTGTAGCATCTCAGTTTCATTAGCTTTACAATGTACACAGCAACATATATTTGTATCAACAAAAACATTATAATATCAAGACTTACAGTTGCTGAGGGAAAAAAGGGTTATAAAAGAGCACTGCACCAAAATATTTAAATGTCTATATAGGTAGACCTGTCATTGCTGTGAACTTTTTTACAGTACTTGAATGTTTTACATGAGTTTAGTTGAATATTTTACAGAGAAACACTTGACTTGAGTCTAGCAAAACATCACAATAAAGATTCAAGTTTTCAAGTCCACAAACATGGTAAAAACTAAGATAATGCAAAGACTACCGAGTTCATTTCTTTAACCGACAAAACTTTGTGACAAGCTAGTCACAGCACTAAATGTTATCTAAGGGATATTATAGCAAGAATATAACAGTTTTACATTTTTAACTATCAGATATAAACCCCAGGCATTCTACATCAAAAACTAGCAGTTCAGTTTCTATTCTTTTATTTTTCTAGAAAATATCATATTTGTTTATAGCATTTTTTTAAAGTTTAAAAGTCATTATAAGTTTGGGAAAAATATTGAATGTACTTCATTGTATTTTGATTTACGCAAGTGATAAATAAATTTTGAATACCTTGGGAACAAAATATCAATTTTTATAAAATAAATTTATCGTCCACAGACAAAAATCTTCATAAAATCTTCTGACAAAGCTTATAGCAAAAAATTCTTTGAAAAACGAGAATCCCCCAAAGAAAGTCCCTTTAAAAGGAGAGGATTTAATTCCAAGCATTCAAAGGAGGGCTTTATCTTTCACCAGGAAATAAAAGCCTTTACCATACTCTGTGGTAATTTAGAATATAAAAAACAACTACCATACTGTCATAACTTCCATGTAAAGAAACAATTTTCTTGGTGTTAGAACACAATAAATTCTTCAAATATAACTTCTTAAGTGGTATGATACAGGCTGGACATCATGGCTCCAATTTTACGACTAATTCATAATACCAACCAAAAATATTATACAGACTTCCTATACTAAACTAGTTGCCGAGGATTTTACTCGGAATTTTCATTCAATTTCCTCCATGACTGAATGATTTTATATGGCTTAAATCCTGATTAGTGTTTCGTTCAATACGAGATAGGAAGGAGAAACAGAGAGACAGTTTTTAAGTTGACATGCTGTTTCCACAGAAACAGATCAAATAAAAATAGAGTTCTCTGAAGAGAAAAAAAACTTGTTCCATCTAAAGAATACAACATTTCTAACTGTGTTTCTGAGACATTTTACATGAAACATGTTTTGTGTCTTGTTTATTTGTTATTTTACATTTTGTTCAACAGTATTTTATAGTTTCGAATCTTAATAAGATTAGGGATCTAATTCCAGTGTGCTGACCTCTGGTCTGTGACTGCCGTCAGTATTTTTAGGTAAAGATCTAGTGATTGACAGACATATCATGACAGTATTCCAAAAATCACCAAAACTATCAAAATGAATAAAATTCACATTATACAATTCAGCAAGAGGAAATTTGAGTGAAAGTACATGTTTACAATAATCTTTCAAAAAAGGGTCACCATGGCAACCGTCAGATGATAAATTGTTAACGACAGAAAAAGACTCCGACCATTAAGATATCATATGTCACATTTACTTTATCTACGAAACAATGTACTTATCACCCAACCCTAATTTATTGAACATCTTTGCATAATCAGTATAAAAGACTTATGCTCTAATATCTCTAAAAACGTTAAATAATGCATAATAATTCATAATGTAAGATATTCCTCTGTTTCGTATCACATTGTGTAATCACGTACATTAAAAACTAAATGGTGAAATAATGTAAATGAGTGATATTAAAAACTGACTCATTATCCTCTATGTCTCTATTGTATTATGAATTCATCTTTTTATGTTCATAATATAAGCATATAAACCTAATCATCTAAGGCCAGGTGTAAATAATTTGTTTGTTTACAATGACTAGTTCTAGAAGTGTTCTAGATTTGTTTGTTTGTTTGTTTGTTTGTTGGGTTTAACGCCATAGCAACACATTGTACATTTAACATTGGACATATTACGGCGGTCACTCAACCTACTCACTCCACCTGGAAAGGCTAAATCTCTGGATTTAGCTGTTAACCAACTACTAAGTGCATACTTTCGTCAGTGACTGACAACTGCCCTACATAATTAACAAGAGCTCCGCTGGGCGGGGCATTATACGCCCGTGTGCAGTCCATGCTGTGTTCTATCTCATGTAAAGTCCCTGTGACCTTGACCAATGACCCCAGGATCTCAGAATAGGTCCCATTCTTAACAGGAGGGCTATCCAAAGCAAAGATTTTGAGAACCTAGGTACAGCCATGGTTGATTTATCACCGACACAAAGTTTTCCCATACAAACTTCCAGTGACTTTGACCCTGGGGCCTCAGAACCAAAAGTTCTCGCCCTTGACCCAAAGAGTATTGATACATAAAATTTGGTGATCTTAGGTAAAGTTGGTTGTTGGACAAGGTTTTTCCGCATGATTTTTCTTTTGACTTTAACCTTTAACACAGGGACCTAAAACCAAAGGGGCATATGCTAGACATTAAGGCTACCCTTAAATAAGATTTGGAAAACCTACAATGTAGGTACAATTATTATTGAGTTACTGTCCGGAAAATGTTTCAATATGAATTAAGTCCCTGTGACCTTGACTTTTGTCCCTGGGGTTTCCAAATCAAAAGAGAACATCAAATACCAAAGAGCTATCAACACATTACATCTTGACAAATAGGCTGATCCACATAAAATTTGGTTAACCTAGGTACAATCATTGTTTAGTTATTGTCCGAACAAGGATTGTCCATATGATGCCCCTGTGACCTAGATCTTAGACCCAGTTTTGACCCGAAACCAATTGGGAACATCCTTAACACATGGGCTACCCTCACATAAAATTTGGTGAACTAAATTCATTTTACTTATTAAATATAGCATTATTTCCATGGTCTGCCATTTTGACTTTGTTAACATATTGATTGAACATTTGAAGTCTCTGCTTGGTAATTTGATATCTTCTGGATGATGGTTTAAACTTGACCCAGGGGCCCCAAAATCAATAGGGAACATCCTTGACACATGGGCTACTCTTACATGAAATTTGGTGAACTTAAGTGCAGTCATTGTTGATTTGCTACACATACAATGTTTTTCAATATGATGCCCCTGTGACCTTGACCTTTGACCCAGGGGCCCTAAAACCAATAGGACATAACCATGACACATGGGCTACTCTCCTAAAAAAATTTAGTGAACCTAGGTACATTGGTTGTTCAGTTATTGTCTGGACAAGGTTTTTCCATATGATGCCTCTGTGACCTTGACCTTTGGGTCTGGGGCCCAAAAACCTATTGGGAACATCCTAAACACAAGGGCTACATTCACATAAAATTTTATGAACCTAGGTACAGTCCTTGTTGAGTTATTGTCCAAACAAGGATTTTCAATATGATGCCTCTGTGACCTTGACCTTTGACCCAGGAGCCCCAAAACCAAAAGGGCATATCCTTGACACAAGGGCTACCCTCACATAGACTTTAATGAACCTAGGTAAATTGGTGGTTCAGTTATTGCCTGGACAAAAGTTTCATTGTTTGCCATTTTGACTTTATAAACATATTGATAGAACATATGAAGTCACTGCTTGGTAATTTGATATCTTCTGGTTGAAGGTTTATACTTGACCCTGTTTCCCCAAAACTGATAAGGCACATCCTTGACAAATGGTCTACTGTCACATGAAATTAGGTGAACTTAGGTACAGTCATTGTTGAGTAATTACCCAGACAATGTTTTTCAATGTGATGCCCCTGTGACCTTGACCTTTGACAAAGGCGCCCCAAAACCAATAGGGCATAACCTTGACACATGGGCTACTTTCATATAAAATTTAGTGAACCTAGGTACATTGGTTGTTCAGTTATTGTCTGGACAAGGTTTTTCCATATGATGCCTCCGTGACCTTGACCTTTGGGTCTGGGCCCAAAAACCTAGTGGGAACATCCTTGACAAAAGGGCTACCCTCACATAAAATTTTGTGAATCTAGGAACAGTAGTTGATGAGTTATTGCCCAAACAAGGATTTTCAATATGATGCCCCTGTGACCTTGACCTTTGACCCAGGAGCCCCAAAACCAATAGGGCATAACCTTTACCCAAGGGCTACCCTCACATAAAATTTGGAGAACCAAGGTACATTGGTGGTTCAGTTATTGTCTGGACAAGTGTTTCATTGTTTGCCGTTTTGACTTTATAAACATATTGATAGAACATTTGAAGTCACAGCTTGGTAATTTGATATCTTCTGGTTTAAGATTTAAACTTAACCCTGTTTTCCCAAAACTGATAAGGTACATCCTTGACACATGGGCTAATCTCACATGAAATTTGGTGAACTTTGGTACAATCATTGTTGAGTAATTATCCAGAAAATGTTTTTCAATATGATGCCCCTGTGACCTTGACCTTTGACCAAGGTGCCCCAAAACCAATAGGGCATAACCTTGACACATGGGCTACTTTCACGCCAAATTTAGTGAACCTAGGTACATTGGTTGTTCAGTTATTGTCTGGACAAGGTTTTTCCATATGATCCCTCTGTGACCTTGACCTTTGGGTCTGGGGCCCAAAAACCTATTAGGAACATCCTTGACACAAGGGCTACCTTCACATAAAATTTTGTGAACCTAGGTACAGTAGTTGATGAGTTATTGTCCAAACAAGGATTTTCAATATGATGCCTCTGTGACCTTGACCTTTGACCCAGGAACCCCAAAACCAATAGGGCATAACCTTTACCCAAGGGCTACCCTCACATAAAATTTGGAGAACCTAGGTACATTGGTGGTTCAGTTATTGTCTGGACAAGTGTTTCATTGTTTGCCGTTTTGACTTTATAAACATATTGATAGAACATTTGAAGTCACAGCTTGGTAATTTGATATCTTCTGGTTTAAGATTTAAACTTAACCCTGTTTTCCCTAAACTGATAAGGTACATCCTTGACACATGGGCTACTCTCACATGAAATTTGGTGAACCTAGGTACAGTCATTACTGAGTTATTACCCGGACAATGTTTTTCAATTTGATGCCACTGTGACCTTGACCTTTGACCCAGGGGCCCCAAAATCAATAGTGCATATCCTTGACACATGGGCTACTCTCACATGAAATTTGGTGAACCTAGGTACATTGGTGTTTCATTTATTGTCCGGACAAAGTTTTTCCATATAATGCCCCTGTGACCTTGACCTTTGAACCTGGGACCCCATAAACCTATAGGGCGCATCTTTGACACATGGGCTACTCTTACATAAAATTTGGTGAACCTAGGTACAGGCGTTGTTGAGTTATGGTCCGGACAAGGTTTTTCAATTTGATGTCCCTGTGACCTTGACCTTTGACCCAGGGGCCCCAAAACCGATTGGGAACATCCTTGACACATGGGCTTCTCTCACATAAAATTTGGTGATCCTAGGTAGATTGGTTGTTAAGTTATTGTCAGGACAAGTTTTTTTCCCATATGATGCCACTGTGACCTTGACCTTTGACGCAGGGGCCCCAAAACCGATAGGGAACATCTTTGACACATGGGCTACTCTTACATTAAATTTGGTGAACTTAGGTACATTGGTGGTTCAGATATTGTCCGGACAAGTTTTACCTATTTTAAGTCCCAGTGACCTTGACCTTTAACCCTGGGGTCTCAAAATCAATAGGGAACCTCCTCCACCCAAGGGCTATCAACACATAAAATTTGAGGAACCTAGGTTCATCCTTTCTTGAGTTATCATCCGGACAAGCAATTGTCCACGGACGGACAGACGGACAGACGGACAGACGGACAGACGGACAGACGGACAGACGGACAACAGCATAACATAATACGACCGTTTTTTCAAAACGGGCGTATAAAAATCATTGGTAGAAGGGAGAGTGGCCGTAGAAATAATTTCATGACCAAGCTCCACGAAAGTATGCCCCCTCCTGAGACTACTCGATCAGTAGACTTGCGAGCTACCATCTGAGATAGGCGGGCAGCTATGCTCTAGATAAACAAGTTAAGATGAATTATGGTTTTTTTTGACATTGTGATTTTTCAAAATTTATTGCTATTTGGAAGACATTTCAAAAAATCATAGTTTAACTGTACTATGATTTTTTTTCAAATTTTCAATCGGTTGGACTAAAGGAGGTGTTTCAATTGGTCAATCTTGATTACCTATGCCTAAAAAAATTTACTTTTAAGAAGTCTTTATTTTTAATGCTGTAACCACACAGACGGCAAAGCGTGGGTTCATTACTGAATGCCAACAGTAGCATGAAAATCAACAGGCTTTTATTAAGAATCCAAAAGCATCTAATTAATTATGTCCAGATTTATTAAAACTAGGATAAAAATGCCAATTTGGGTAAATTTATCAAAGAACTGAA
Organism: Mactra quadrangularis; assembly: GCA_025267735.1. Taxonomy (NCBI): domain Eukaryota; kingdom Metazoa; phylum Mollusca; class Bivalvia; order Venerida; family Mactridae; genus Mactra; species Mactra quadrangularis. The sequence goes on along the minus strand of CM046294.1, from coordinate 32,874,448 downwards.
AACAAACATTTTTTTTAACATCCTGATGGTTTTAATTTATGTCTTAATCTAAAGTTACTAACGAGATTATTTCTACAAAATGGCACCCTTTTTTTCAAATATGAATGAAAAGTAAAAAAAATATCTTCTACATCAATTTATATTTTGTTATGTACAAATATTCACAAAAAAATAGAAATGATAAAAAAACACATTTTCATAGGAGAAATTTGTTACCATGATACTTAGAAATAAAAAGAAATAAACACATAAGAAATAAAAACATAAGACCCACCGTGAATAAAAATGAGCCAATATCTGTTGGATAATAAATATACACAAAAATTAGAAGTGATGAAAAACATATTTTGATCGGAGAAATTGGTCATCAAGAATGCTAAGAAATAAATAGAAATTAATGTAACACGTCAAAATAAAAAACTAAAACTCATGGCACTGTCAAAAAATATTGGCCAACATTAGTCTGATAAAAGAATCTACAGAAAAGATCGTTTTTTCTTGACAGAGATGTATAAAGTAACTTGTTGTGGTATATTCTAATATTTCCCAATAGACTAGATCATACTGAGTATCCAATTTACCCACAGCTTCCTGGAATAGACATAATTAACCCAACGTTGATACAACTAACTATATCTCATCACAAATTAAGGCAAAGACTCTGAGAGAACTAAGCATCATCTCTCCATAGAGATACAGATCGCTTTTCAAATTTAGACAATTGTTTTCCCAATAGAAACTTTAACACTAGCAACAGTACAACCAGTCAATACAATACTTTGATGCCTTTTGTGCAGAAAAATGATAGAGAAAGAATTATAACAGACTGGGTCCTTGTCACTCAATTTTCTCCGAGAGAAGAAAATGTTCAGAACAAAACCAGTCTGTTTTTCTAGAGTCATAATGATAAAGTGCCGAGTAAATAAACTTCTAAAAGCTTGTCAATCTTCAAGCTTCTGGAAGAGTCAGAGTAAACAAAGATGGCTTCCTATAACTTTAGAATAAAGCATCATTTCTTTCATATCTGAGACATATTTCATCATGAAAGACGGAACATTTTTCTTTCAGAACAAAGAATTGCTCATTTTTCCACCAACTAAAGTAATTTACTAAAACTCCAGATCCATCAAATCATACAAAAGCTTGCTTTGAGCACAATTCAAACACTTGGTCGACTCAGATCATTATTCATGTTATATTTCTGAAGATAATTCACTTGTTATTAAATCAACACTCTTAACTCTCATGTACAAGTGGTTTCAAAGACTTAAACTTGTTTGGAACTTTCACTTTGAGCTTTTGTTCAAAGCATCTGAGCCCTAAAAGGGTGTCACTCCCAATTATGGTCCTTAATTTGAAGAAATAAGGAGTCTACACAGTCTAGGTAAAAGAACATGGGTAAAGGCTAAAAAATTTAAAATCCTAAAATTTCTGAATTTCATGGCTACAGCAGCTTTTTACAAAGGGAAAAAATATTTTTCGGTCCCCAAGAATTAGTCCTGAAATTTCAGACAGGAGAAGACTAGCTTATGACTAGAGTAACCAAAATTTACTCATTTTGAATGGAGTTCAACACATATCTCTTCAGTGACCTTGGTAGCCACTCTAATATGGCTGTACCACTACAAGAGTAAAGAAAGGGAACAAGGTAGCCAACTGGGTCAGAAAATACCGGGTATAGTATATCGTCATGCCAAATTTTCCACTAAACAAATTTGCCAGGCCTTTGATGAGATACATATAAATTCTATTATCTTTTTCAGTACCAGTATTTCTTTTTTATTGTTGAAATCAAAGAGAATGACTGTATTTCCTTTTCCTGTATGTTTGTAATATAGCAAACAAATTAATCAGGGCAAGTTGATAATGCTCTCAGACAAATGCTTTAATCAGTCAAGTGAAGTCACATTCACTGATCACTGACAACAAATCTATATTGTTGATCAGCGTAAACAACAAAAGTTCACTATGCCATCAACCACACAAAACTACATTTATAACTTAACAAAAACACCAGTGGACAAAATCAATAATAAGAAATGTTAACTACAATCAACATATAACAATTATGTTGTCACATGGTCCATTTAGCCTGCAAATAATGAAAGCTAAATATTTGTAGGTTGTGTAGAAACAATGACTGGTAATAATATTCTCCTCTCCAGACAAAATGTTCAATTGTTTTACCATGTGGGTTATAATGATAGATACAGACTGATAGACACACACATGATAGGCTTGTAACAGGTCACTTGCAGGTTTAGCGCAAAGCTGTTGTAACTTACTCTTTTCTTATATTGAGTTACAACCATTTTCCGCTAAACCCTCAAATTTATGAATATAGCATATTGCATGTTAAGTGCAGAATCATTCAATTTATCCAACATTGCTGCTTTTCTGCTGATAATAGATTTATATCATTTGTTAATTGCTGAGAATTCCATAATCGAGTCCCCTTGGTCATGGTCCAAAATTAAACCCACTTCACTTGGCCATGGTTAAGTGATGATGTTACTTCTTGCTATGATAAAAGAATTAAAGGTAGGCCTGTAGAAATTTTTAATAGTTACTTTGGCTTGTTTGGCAATTTAACAATCAGCTTCTTGTGCCATTTGAAAAACAGCAACCTTTTCGACTATTTTCCTCATTTGAGAATACATACACAGAGAAAAATAATTTGAAAAATTGCCACTTTGCTACTAGAGCAGTGACTAGATAGTGTAATTGCACAAGAATTCCAAATGGTACCACTAAAGCCTGGTGCTCCATGGCCACATATCAGTGGTTAAAGCAGTCTTTTGGTCAGTTTTAGAATATGTGGATTCAAGTTGGCAATAGAAAGTTAACAGAATGATCAGTTTTATTCTGTCAGTTTTAGAAATGGCAAACAGTCTATCATGATTTAGAGTAAATTAGCCAAACAAATTTGATCCTACATTTCGATAGCAGACTGACTGACACATCAGATGATACAAGTTACGGAAAACAAAGAACCATCTTATCATTAACAACCAGGTACACAAAGAACAAACTTGTTCATAAATCATTTTTCTCCTCAAGTCTTTTTGGAAAGACATGACCAACCGTCAAAACTAAAGCCCCTTTTTCTTGGAATTTCTGCAATCCCTCTCTGCAGACAAGAATGATTCATGCAATCCCCGACAGAACAGGTTCCCCTTTAATTACTCGCAAACCTCGCAAACCAATCAAGTAGATGAAAGAGTGCCCTGATTAAAAACCCCATCTTCTGAGATGAAGTGAACAGACCACAAGTCTGTCTATTAACTAATGAATGAACGCTTCATTCTAAGAAATGACCATTCCTTTCTAAGAAATGACCAGAAATGACAGAGTGGCCAGTACAGACAAATGAAGTCATATAAGAATGGTTAAACATGAGACATAATGTTTCTGTTCCACACAATGTTACGTCTAGTCAGTTATTTTAAACAATCATAACAAATTAAGCGTAGACGTTACTGCTAGTGGCAGACTATTACCTCTTAGATGATTATATGGTTCTGAAAAAAAACACCATCTAACATGATTACACAGTCAAACTCAACACTGTAGGACCATCTCCAAATAACAACCACCTCTAAATAATGGACATTTTAGAATGGTCCTTTTTCCATTTGCACAGAAAAATGACATCCCTATAAGAAAACCACAACTCCTCATTTGCATTAAAAGCTTAATTGTGCATTGTCTTGCTGCTGGCTATTGCTGTGAGGTTTCACCTTATATGTAACATTATGTTAGACATACATCCAGCTCTTATCACTGACCGCTATGTCCCAGATAATATGAATTTATACAGCACTTATATGAATTTGGTCACAAAAAATATACAGCAATGTAAATGAACACAGGACTTCTCCAGACTTAATATATCATACAACAAGGTCTTACGATCAGCTCTCTTCAAGACCAAAATTCCAATTATAAGTACCAAGAGATGGGTGAGCTTCAACTCTCAAAATGATACTCCATTGAACCTCAGCACAAACATCCCAAGTGTGCCGACCAAAGACTCTAAGATGAGTCACCCCCCAATAATTGCAGTAGATGAAGCTCTAAGCCATGGCTCTGACTAAATCAGGGCTCGAATTTAAGCTCGCATACTTGCAAAATGCAGGTGGGTTTTGGAAATTGCGAGTGACTTAATTTTAACTTGCAAATTTTCGTGAGTTGAAATCGCTGCTCAAAAACTTTCTGTCAAAACTAATAAGGCTGAAATCAGCATTGCAACAGATAGATCGATAGGATTATTTAAAAATTCACAGTACAAACATGTTCGATATTCTTTGTCTATACCACAATGATGTCATTGTTTTATCTATGGTTGAATTTAGTATTATATTGTTTTTATACTGCTTATTTTTATTATGCTATTAAAATTTGGGATATTTTGTAATTGATTTTTATTCATTGTGCGAGTTAAAATAAAATCAACTCGCAAAAATGCGCAAGTCCAAATTTTTGTTAAATTCGAGCCCTGTAAATGGACTTTGCTCACCACAAACACCCCAAATAATAATGCCAACATGAAATTTTCTTTATGCAAACTCCCTAATCATGCCTTCAGAGAAGCAAGCTTGGAGTAAAGTCAGTCAACAGACTCAACACCCTAACAATTTAACCTACAATACAAACATCCGTACCATCACTAAGATATTCTCACATGGAATTCTGTGGCACTATGTAATGATTCATCATATAAAATCAGATTACATTTATTTCTCTCTTCCTGATAGATTTTCTCTACATATGATAAAGAGATTACCATGACTTGAACATTAAATGTTAATTCAATACATATAAACTATCTATTAAAGTGTAACAATAAATTCTCCTAGTTTAAAACATTAAAACTGCATTAATATGTCATTGTATACATCATACATTCAGGCTCAGATATAAATTTCTATCAATATTTTACACATTAAGAGAGTTTTAACTTTGTTTTCTAATGTAAGTAAAGGAACCAAAAAAAACAAAAAAACAAGTAAATCTGTGAGCTAATGCTCACTAGTGATACCCCCGCCAAAATCTAAAAATATGCGAAAAACAGGAAGTAGATGAGCAAGGAGCATGAAATCGCTTTACACCACATGGGACTATGGGATGAAGCAATACGCAAAGTATTAGGCTGCTGCATGTTATAGTTGCTGAGAAAACTGCGACGGAAATTTTGTAACGGACGGACGCACGGACAAGGGTAAAACAGTATACCCCCCTCTTCTTCAAATCTTCCCTTTTTCTAGATTCAATATAAAAAAACTTTCCTCTCATTTTTCATTAATTTAAGTCTGAATCTTAATTCCCATGCAAAGTAATATACATTCAGTGCTACGGTGGCAAGACCTTTCAGGGCAACCAATAACTTTGTTTACCCTGTCAAACACACACATCCAACCCTTTACAAACAATTTAAATATTCACCCTTTTAGCAGTCCTTCATATTTTCATCACAAAATGAACATTGAAAACTACTCAAGAGATCCATATCAAACTAAACATTATTTAATGTAGGCCTCAAGAGACAATATATTTACACATTTTAAGTGAAGTTATCATCAGAATTGGGCCATTTAGATACATTAAACAAATAAAACCCTGTAAGACAATCTGAATAAATTTATAAGTCTAATAAATCACCTGTTTTTCTCTATTTACTTTACTTACTGAAATTTCTGAATTTAGCCAATTTAGGCGAGATATATAGGGTCTAATACAAGGTAATATTGAGGTATGTAAACAAACAGTGTAATAAATAAATAATCATAAATAATGTTTCTTAATTTCATGAAAGAGTTTTGAGTGTATTTGTTTAATACATGTCCTGGCTATGAAACAATGATGTACATCAGCTATGCAACATGTTGAGTTTAAACTTCAGACTTAAATACTTGATTATATACAAACTAAATTCAACCTGCTCTGAATTATAAGTGAAAATTGTATGATATAATGAATACCTTAGTCACTGCTACAGCAAAACAAGATAGACACTGCCCATTTTTTTCTTTCCATACCTAAAATATTCCGCAAAAAATGCCACTCTCTGCTTTGAAGTAGTTCCGTAAAACTTGCATGAATGAATGAATAATGCCCCTTGGTTCTATTTATTACTTACCAGCCGTTTTTAGAGTTTATATAAAAATTGCTCAATTTTGAAATTTGGTTTATATACATCAGTCACTGTATTGTCTTTAGTTGCCTGGCTAGCTCAGTTGGTAGCACACAAGTCTACTGATCGAAGGGTTGTGGGTTCAATTCCAGGGCAGGGCATACTTTTGTGGAGCTTGGTCATGAAATTATTTCTATGACCATTCTCCCTCCTACCAATGATTTTTTATAATGTAGGGCAGTTCTCAGTCACTGGCAAAAGTATGCGCTTAGTAGTTGGTTAACAGCTAAATCCAGAGATTTAGCCTTTCCAGGATGAGTGAGTAGGTTGTCTGACCGCTGTTATATGTGTTGCTATGGTGTTTAACCCAACAAAAACAAACAAACACTGTATTGTCGGAGGTGCTATGTATCCCAGACTACCAACTAACACAATAACCCAATTCAATAGGAAAAAAAGCTGAGGGAAAGGGGGGAGAACACTTAACAAGTAATAAAATAGAGTGAAATACAGTAAAAGTTCTGTTGATAGACTAAATGATCCATACAGTTGGCAGATAACAATAACAAATTGAAAACTTCTGTCAATACAATGCTAGATACAATATACGGATTTTTATACCTTTTCTAAAGTATGGATTTTTATACCTTTTCTAAAGTATGGCATCAACACATGTCTGTCAACAAACAAGAACTATAGAGGCACACACACCAAAAAACAATGGGCAATTTATTGTTCAACGTAACACTTATAATTCATAAAACATTCTATGGTAAATTTATCAAAACAAAGCCGAAAATATGTGACTACAGCAATAGGTTCAAATCTCACTAGAGCAGAAAGGTCAAATGAATACGGAATCTGAGAAAATTGCCAGGCCAGTGAAAGGCATTTCATTTTAAGTAGCTCAAGTAGCTCAGGCTTTCTATTTTCATCTACAAAACAGAATAAAGCAACAATATCTTGACTTAATTTTACAGGTTTAAATCTCAATTTCTGAATACAACGCCACAAACAGTTGAATCAGATATGGTATCAAAGATTTGTGCCAAAATGGTGACATTATTCACTGTAAGATGAAAAAAAAATTTTTTCTATTTACACATTTAAGCCCAACAGTCACTCATAATGACTAAATGACATTGAAATAGAATGTCAATACTTGGGTGTCAATACAACCTAAGCAAAAAACCTATAGGTCACTTAATTGGCTTTATACAGCAAGAGTCTTTACCATGGTTAATCCTTAGCCAGATTAAACAAATCAAACGAAATCAATATTACTAATAAGGAAACGGGTAGTATCTATAAGATCTTATATAAAATGCTCAACATCTTATCTTAAACCCCATTTTTGACCCTTAATTAAATCCCAAACAAAGTAAGGTACGACATGTCACAGCTGACCCCTAATATCCGCATAGATTGGTATCAAAAAATTATAACTTCAGTGACATTCACCTATTCAAAGCCCATACATCAAAAGATGACATCTTGAATGTCCAATTCTCTGAGTTCCGATCGGTAAAAAAGTATTTGAACCTACGACAACCTGTTGAAATCCTGTATTACAAAAAACAAGTGACCATGTTCAAGAAGGTTTTTCAACATTACAAAATCTCTCATTTAATCCATTTAGAAGGAATATAGAAGTACGTGTCATACCCTTCAACAATGTGTTATGTCAGTACTTCATGCTGGGTGACCAACGGTGATACAGACTCGCTAACACTCTATTAGTAGTCCTCATCGACAAATTACGTAATTTTATCTAAAATACAAAAATTTAAACCCACTACTCACAGCATGACAGAAGGAATTTGAATTTTTTATCAAAATTTTTTTACTTGGCTTGAAAGTTAACACTCTTAAAACATATAATTCAATCTTATAATAAGATTGTACAAGGGACTAACAATGTGCATAATGATCAGAGACGCTGTGACTAGCAAGAAAAAACTGTCAACATTTAAAATTTAAATATATTGGGTTTGTTTTTATTATACAAATTAAAATGCAGCTTTTCCATTTAAAAATCAAGTCATTGAATTATAATTTTTTTCATTTTATCAATATTGCCAAATGCATGAAAATTTCCAGTTCAAATGAACTGATATAGACAGGCTAGATGATAATTTTGCCCAATGTCCTAAACCATAATAAAACAAGAAAGTGCTCAGTGCTCATGAAAATGTAAGGAAATTACTAGGTTTTGCCCCTCCCCTCCTTTATTTATTTATTCATTTATTTATTGGAGTTAATGCCGTATCAACACAATTTAGGTCATTTCACGGCGTCCAGCGCACCTAACCTAGCTTTCCTGGACCATTGTCTATAACCAGTACTCACCTACCCTTCCACAAGGCCGGAAACTTCACCATATTATCTAATTAATGGAGGAAAATCGACATTATTGTCAAATTTTCATGGAAGGGTAAAACCTCCCCGGGTGGGATTCGAACCCGCACCCCCTCAGTTACGAGTATCCAAATCCCGGTGCGCTACCAACTGCGCTATCGACCCGGGTTTCCCCTCCTTTAAGTCTTATATGAAAATTTCCAACCTCCCCAACATTAGTACACAAGCACTTCAGCTTGTACATTTTCAATGTACAATAAAAACATTTATATGTAAACTCACAATGATACTGCAGCATGTGAAAACCCACCATCAGTTTGATACATTCTCTTCTCAATAATGTTTTTGCAGGTTGTTTCGTCTTACAAAAATATTTATACACATTAATAAGAACACCTGCTTTGTTGAATGAAACAAGAAATAACAAGAAATATAGTTGTCATGCCCCAAGGGAAAGAAACAAATCTACAGATGTTTTCAAATAGAATTACAAAACTTTTCCCTGCACTCAGCACGTTCGACATCATCAATATTACGGAAAACAATAGAAGATACAGATAAACTTTTGTCATCATCACAACGATACCTTGTTATAGACCTTCAGGCTAAAATATGCAAATATCCATTAATTGTAAAAACCTTTTATTTTAATATTAAACAGAATTGTTGATGATCGCAGGATAAATTGGCAACAAAGCCAATTCCTTAATGAATGGCGACATCAAAGAAAGTTACACCACAGTGTCTCTGTGGCTCATTTCAAGTCAGAGATTAATGGAATGGAGGCAATTAGGAGGGTCAAAGGTTTGAAACATTGTATCCATTCTTGAGTCAAGGAATTATGGGTCTCTGATACCTGACAAGCCACAAAAAATGGAACATGAAGCTTCAATACAAATCCAAACTTATCTTGGGAAAGTCCTAGATGAAATTCTGTAAGTCATAATAACTGATTCAAATCATAGCAAAATAGGGACCACTGAAAGTCTTGTTTGGACCCTCATGGACCCTGTACATCACGACCCTGAACTTAAGCAGATCAAAAAATAGATCAGAAACAAGAAAAACATCACAAAAAGAACTCAATCAGCAAGCTACAAGATAGTCTTGCTCAACTCAATGATACTCTCGGTATGCATGTAACTGAAAAATTCATGGACGTTGACATTGATTGTGGACCACCTAGAAATAAATCCTTGATTAAATTAATCAATATTTTAATTGATTAATCAGACATAATCTTGATTACAGTAATATCAATCATTGTGTAGTTAATTAACTCTAATTATTAGTTAATTAATAAACCGTTAGAAATTAAAGAACCCAATGGTTATAGATTGAAAGGAAAGATTTAATACATTCACTGCTATGTACTTTATTGTAATTTTGATGAAATTTTGTGGAAATAAATTTTTGATGTTCATTATTTTTAATGTTTTTTTGGGGTTATTTGAGTTGTCTCTTACTGTGCAAGTAAATCCTTATAAGGGGTAAATTATAAGTAGGGGTTGATGTTTCATCACATTTCATTTTAGTAGGCAACAGGGGTTTTGGTAAGGTTTTGTTTCTGGGAGTTTTCACAGTTTGAACAGGATGTTTCACAATACAAACAAAGTACTGACTTGTACAATAAATAGGTCACTTATCAGAAGGAGCAGACACTCGACATTACCCCATAAAAATGGTGAAATAGTACAAAAGTTATGGAAGAAAGTCACACTGACTACAAAATATCAAATGATATGGGCACCAAGTAGAGGACAAAAGTCAAAATCATACAAACAGACAAAAAAATGTCATCAGTAAGTAAAAATGTTAACGCTTCAACGAATTCGAAACTCTTCATTGGTAAGGAAAATAAAATCATTATTTAGGCACATTAGGAGATTAGGACAGATTACGTTTCAAGTATAAAACCGACCATAAAAAGTCTAGACTGGTATACTGTATATAAACTGAAACCATCACATTAAGGTTGAGATCAGATTTTTAAAACCTATTCAGATAAAAACATTTTGGACATCTAACATTAATCACTGAACAACTAAACAAAATAATGCACAAAAAATAAACTTGCTTCTTATAGTTAAAATTATAACAAAACAGAAAACTTATTCATACTGCTTGGTGTTTTAGACTTAGAAAATTACTTAAAATTTTTTAATAACCCTTAAATTTCAAACCCTTAAAAATTGTTGCATTCAGGGCCTATTTAAATCAAAATGAACCATTTTTGACACAGTTTGACTTGAATGTACTGAACATTTCTTAACATTAATTCTAAAAGAAAATTTTCCAAAAAACTTAAAAAATACATAAATTTCAATTGTTCTAAAAAAATCGAAGCAGACGTCAAGTTTCACAGGAGGTTAAGCTCAAGAAAAACAATGACAAAACGCTTCTTTATCTCAGAAATTCTGTAATTTTCAACAAGAAACTTAGCACATCTCTGCAGCAAGTTCCACAAGAAGAAAAATTCAATTTTTTTTATTTTTCAAGAAAAAAAAAGGTAATGACATGACGAGAGACAATTTATTTCTAGTCACATTCCGCAGTAAATGAAGTAATCTATCGAAACGTTGAGTCATGACAATCTAATACTTTGTTGGTTTTTTTCTCTCCGAGCCTATTATTCTAACATACAACACAACGTCAATAAATAGACACAAACATGCAATATACATCGTTGTTTTAAATGGTCCCTGACATTTTGTGGAACTTTTTTTCACTTTAATTACATCCCCTCAAGTCATTAAATACAGGTTCTCTCCACCATGCCATCCGTATTAGCAACTTGTTATGTATTCTAATGACTGCTTTTCGCTCCTTGTTGATATTTAGCGAGGAAAAATGGCCGAAAGTAGGTTTTAAAACTAGTCAGTTCCGAGAAGAAAACAACAGCGTAATGACAGCCAAAAGCAAAACTCTAGAAAACAAAGGAAGTTTTAAAATAAAAGTTACGGAGATATAAACATTTAATAGTAGGGTATAGTGATCTCACAATGAGCAATTAGGAGACAGAGATCTTGTTTTATTGAATGACTAATAACGTCTAAGAACACAGCAACTAGATACTTCCAGAAACCTGCCACTTTAGTTGTAAGAGCATGTTTGCAAAAGAGGTAAAATAAATTTAAATACATTGAAATTCTCTAAAATAAAATGAAAATGTCCAATTGAGTAACTCAGCACTTGAAGGACAAGATGGAAAACCAAAAGGTTAAAAAAAAAACAAGTGAAAAATTTTAACTTCAAGTCACACTTTTGACCCAGACGTAAAAAAATACAGCCTGTACCTTTTACAAGAAAACTCCATTTCAGACAACAAGATTTTGAGAAAATTGAAAATAATTACAACAGAGTCAAGAATGAGCCACTCACAATTTCGTAAAATAAAAAAAATCAGAAACATGCAACTCATTTTAAAAAATGCAAAAAAATGATTTAATATTCATAACTGCCAACAACACATTGACAAGGCATTTAAAAATGTCAAGTATTTTACTACAATAAATCAAGAAAAGAAATCAAAAAGAGCTTTGTTCAATATGCGAAAGTTGCATTCATATCAGTAAAGACAAAATCCTCATCAAGTATCACAACCAGTTATAGAAGGAGATATCCACGACAACCATAGAGAGCATGTTGAATACAAATATTGAGAGATTATGCGGGTAAAGTCAGTCGGTAATCATAACGTCATTATTTAAAGTAACTGATCCCTGTTGCCGAGATAACACTCGTCGTACAGGATAACATTTTGATCTTTCGACAAATTCAGGAACGATAAATTTTCGCTACAACAAATTTGGTAGTCAAATACACATTGAATCACCCTGACAAATTTCTCACAAGTAATAAATGCATGCCAACAGTAAACAAAATAAGACATGAAATGCAAACACATTTTTTTCCATCTACTGTAACAGATTGTCGATGCTCCATTGAGGCTGAGCTTATTTAAATATTTGGAAGCAAAAACATGTGGTCTACTAAATGACTGTGTTTTAAGCAGCAAGATGGCTGCCATCAAGATAGTTATTATAGTTTACAAGAGCATTCAATGATCTCTATATAACATTTAAGTGGCTGGACCCCAGCTATACTCATTATAGTCACACTGGAAAAAATCTTAAAATGAAACCCATGAAAAAATCAGGATTTGCCTCAAATCAGATTGTAAAACAAGTTCCTTTGGGAAGTAAAGCAATCATATTTAGGTTGACTAATCAACAAATTTCATAATTATCTTTATTTGCAGACTGTATAAATTATTTACATTAATTTGTCTCTTATAACACTTTTATCAAACAACAATGTATAAAAACAAAAATATAATAGAAATCAAACATCATTGATTTCATAACGCCAAGTAAACTATGTCACAGCATCAACATTTATTCATATTAATCAATTTTGTATAATTCACATTCATTTTTCTTCTATCAAGGCCCATAAACATCCTATCTCCTAACGATACTCGCAGACTCCTGGGAAATTTACGAGTTTTACGACATCATCCTCACTTTGTCTTTCTGTGTGCAGGAAATAGAGACCTCTCATAACTAGTAAATATTCTTGTGTAATTTATATCTTAATATTCTATCAGTAAAAATATCAATTAGTTGACATGAACGACGCATACCGACATGTCGGAGAGAAGATATGACATGTCGGAGAGAAGATACGACACGTCGGAGAACAGATACCGATGTGATATATACGACATGTGATAGAATTAAACAATAAAATACAAGTTGTAGTTGAAATCTCTATTATAAAGTTCTTCATTAGTGACATTTATTGAAAACAAAATAAATAACAGACCTTGATCAGAAATACAATCAGTATTGTTATAATATTTCTAAGCTATTTCAGATCATAACCTAGAAACTCTCTCGCTAGAAGTGAAACTATATTTCGGTGGGGGGGGGGCATGACAAATACCAAATATTTCAATTACTGTTTTTTAACATAACAAATAATTGAAATAAAACTTTAAGTTTCAAAATGTCAACCCTAATAATCAAAATATCCCAAAATGACCCCTTCTTTTTCAAGAATGGGTCCAAATTATTTTGAGCATTCATAAAAAAAACACCTTCACAAAAAAGCAACCAAGGAGGTAAAATTCTAGACTAAGATCATGTTTGCTATCTGAAGGCCTGGATACTTATAATAATGGAAGGAAATTTTGAACTATATTATCTATGAAAGGTTAACACAAAACCAGATAGTACAAATTGTAAACATTTAAAATATCTTGAAAATCAAACATTCTAAACTGATAAAATGTGTGCTGGGTCAATACAAACAAAGACAGCCAAAAAACCCTTCACCCTAAAACACCACTTTGAATCAGTTACATCTTAGCTTTTTAACTTTATACCAGGATAAAGTTATAAACTTATCTAATAGTTTTAAGATCATTACCCTAAAGTTATCAATCAAGTCAGCCATGTTATCATTACTCGATTAACTATTTTGTCAGGTTTACAACAGATACAATAGTTTCGCAATGAATCAAGCACAGCCAAACAATATTATCATGATGACCCTGTCAGTTTAACATGGCGACAGGGTGTAATCTAGTAACTGTGCTAGCAATACAGATCACTGGTGACTGTCAAGATATAAATGCTGATAAATATCCTTGGTCAAGATAATGAGAACAATGTTCTTTAATCATTACTCAAGACTGAATCAAACAAACAAACGTCACTTAGATAATGTCAAATTCTTAAGTCACTTCATTAAGATGATTTAACTTGTAAATCAATCAATAAAAATCAATCACAGTAAATAACACCTACATTCAATCAATGAGGAAAATTTTATCAAGTAATTTTTTGTGAAAATCAAAGAAGCTTAGTTCATACATAGGTTCAAGTTTCTGTAATGCACCTGCAGCAAAGGTCATGCTTGTGCAATCTAAAAGTGAGAGCTCAAGTTCAATCATCCATTTTATTAGAAAGCACACTACTAGATTTAGGCAAAGAAAAGTCAATTCAAATTACACTGGCTCTAAAATATCAAAAGGAAACCAAATGGTCAACAAATTCTCTCACAATTCATGACTGCACATAACATCAGAGGTTGACTGTACTTACAGATTTAAAACCTATCAGAGCCATGAAGGTCCATTATAAGAAGGTTTCACTGTATTATCATACAACTTACCAACAGCAAGCAATTAACAGTACAAATCAATTTAATGGATCAATTTACTCAAATCTTTGACTGTTGAATCTCAAATTTCAAGTAGTCAGTACACCATAAAAATATCCAACTATATATTAGCCATAAAACAAGGGAGTTGAGAGGGCTTATCTTATAATATTATTTGTTTTACTGACCAACAGGTATTGATTTAAGTATATTTGACCAAATTTTTCGAATTTTTCAATCCTGGACTATAAATTACATTTAATCAAATAAAAGAAATTATATTTATTACTATTTTGCCTCCTGGGTTTCTAAAAGCAAGCCAAGAGCAAAATATTTGGTAATTCTAGGCCAACCGATAAACTAATGATTTTTCACCCATGGCCTCAGCCATATAACTGAAGGCAGTGGGGTAAAATTTCTTGTAGAAAATTTGTTTCTTTTATCACCAGATTAGTTGATGATTATCATTTAATGTCTGGTTAAACTTCATACATTAGTAACAGTTATCTCCTAACTACTGAGTGTTTGTAATGGCTATCTGCTAACCACTGAGCGTAGAGAAATTCTAACTATCCAGAAGTTATATTTTAAAAGGGACTTCCTAGGTATAAAATACCCTAATTTTGTGCTAGAGATGTAATTTTTTAGATAAAATTATGGAAATGGTATGCAAGTTAACAGGCAGTCTCAGATAAAATAAATTGGTATTTTGGAAATAAGTAATAAAAATCATTAAGGACATGATAAACCCCAACAGCTTTAATCTAAAAGAAGACTTAGGGTGAGCATACATTTTAATTTAAAAAAAACCCAAAAACTAAACTATTCAATCATCACACAGAAAGGCAGATCTCTTTGAACACAAATGGAATAGTAGACAAGTGATTAGATATAAAAATATAAATGTTTTAGTCAACAGCAATTAAAAGAATGAAATGGTCTAGTTTGCTTCTTTGCATTCCTGCAGATTTAATATCAAATTTTATGGTTAGTTTTACACGGGGCCAGTTGAGCAATCTAACCTCACTGAACTCTTTCTTTCACAAGTACTTACTCATGCTTCAACAGTGAGACTGTAAACAGCTTTTCAACGCCATACATAGCAACATCCTCATTAGTTTCACATTTCATATAAGAATTTAACCAGCATGACCAAGACTCAAACCCAAGACATTTTGTGCTTATCCCTTCCATGGCATTAACCATTACACACAACTTACAAGAATTACAAAAAATAACCAATAAAAATTCTAAGACTATTTATGACAATCCCAGTAATATTTCTAGAGCCAAGTGACTTCCTTCCTTATGTTACAGATCAAATTATCTGACAAAATTTAATCAGTAAGACCTAAGTATCACTAGAAACATTTAAGAAATTAATTATAGCGTAAAAATGACATGTTTCGTACTTCTTTAATCAATTTCATCATAACGTTTCATTTGTTAGATACGCCAATCATACATTCTGTTCCCTTGCTTTCTCTCCCTAGTACAATCATCAGGAGTCTTCGGTTCAATAATCACAATTTTCCATCTTAATTAACCAACTAAAATTACATACTTTAATCGGCTTGTCCAATTGGATGTAACGGATAACATGCTAGCAATGCCATCATCAAGCGAAGAATACTAAGTTAATTGTGAGAGAAAAAAATAACGTTAGAAAAAAACATAATGCTGACTTAGGTAATCAATAAAAACTTGTGCCTTTCACTAACTAACTAACTTAAAACTAATCAGCCGAGTGGTCTTTAAGCCTCATTACAATGTTTCAACAAATTGTGCTCATTTAACTTTCACCATTCATGGCTACTTATTAGCATCTATAAAACATTTAACAGAGCCATCTATAATCAATATTTCATAATACAATCAAACCTGAGATAGTGGTCACACAAACCATTATCTTCATGTGTAAAACTTTAAAATTCTTGCTACCTGTTTTTATTATTCTAACAACTTTATATAAAAAAAGAACCCTTCACAAGTGCCCAAAATCCTGCGCACCTTTTCACAAAAATTCTTACAAAAATAGTTATTGTTAGTCAATTTCATAAATTCAGCAGTTCGAAGTCAAAATGATAATAAACATAATTGTGATAAGATATTCAAAAGGTATACAATATTCTACATGATTCAATTAATATCTTTATTTAATTGACCAAAAAATGGCCATTGTATGAATGTTTCTTCCTTTTGACTTATGACAATTTTTATCGTAAGAGTTTTTCTGAAAAGTGCCACTTAACTTAAAGACCGGTCTTGTCTTGAACACTTTCACCCATGTATTTTGACTAAGCCAGTTAAGTAAATCTCCAAACTTGAATTCTAATTTGATTTACATCATCAAACGCATCAACCTGTCAATAAATGTCACCCCATTTTTCATAGCTTGGCTTCTTAAATCAAGTTTGACTGTAATTTCTGAAGCGCCTTATCATAAGGCTTTACAGTGATAAAAACAAATTGCCTTCTCACAACTTTTTTCTTACTGTATCTGAGGATAACAGGCTGCCAACTGGTTTTAATGTGATTACTTCAACACACGCAAAAAACAGCCAAGGTTGACTAGCAAGACAATGTAGAAAACATTTTCAAACTTTAAAGTTGTTAAAACTGATTAAACATAGCATGTTTTTGTTATCCAACCAATTTATTTCAAAGGGTAATAATTCTACAATGATGGAACTACGATAGTCGAAGAAAATGTACACCGCGGCTCCGGAGAGACAAAATTCACGCAACATAAAGCCAGAGAGTCTCCTATCAACAATAATGAATATACTCTAATCTGTTGTTTTTCCTCTTGAACAAAATGAGATAAACGACTTTATGCCATAAAATTTCATTCTCTCCGAAATTTTAACAAATTAACGCACCATGTGACTTATGAAAGTTGAAAAATTGCCACAGAGAAAACTGAGAACTAGAGCTCAAGAGATTAAGCAAGAATGAATGAAATATATAATAAATGCATGGAGGGGTGAAAAGATGAAGTTTCATGAAAAAATCATTAAAAATCCTGAAAAAAGCAGGAAAAGTCATTTACTAAGTAAAACAATTTCTAACTGACACATAATTCAATCTATTATAGACAGACGTTCTAATCATGCCGCAAAATCACATTTCTTAATTCTAATACAAAACCATTATAATCTGGTCAAATGATTTTCACAGAAAAACTTCATCTGTTTGGTATATAGAAGCTGTCAACTGTACACCATAAATCAGCTCATTCCACAATCGTAAATCTTGCTAGAAATGCCGTTTGAAAGAACCACTCGCCAGGAAATCTCGGGGAAAATGCTCCCCGTACTTGGTCTTTTAATATTTTTCTCTAAATTTTATAGCTTTAAACTAATTACAAAGCCATCTGGTTTCTGTACAGTTAAAAATGATCAAAATGTCATGGTCGTAACTCATACCGACCATACACATTCTAACGCTGGAACATTGCTGATAGAATTATTCTGATTCAAAGGGAGATAGTTCAGTACAGATTGTCGTATTTCCATGATATATAACCATTGTATATCATTCTATACAAAAGTTATTACCTAGAATAAGTCACTAAAGTTACTGAGGTAGAAACCAGAAATGAGAAAACAGTTCCCCTCTCTCGGACAATCCTTCATTCCTAAAAACCTTTGTTCCACATTACTTTCAGTTCCTTAAAACAGAATTCAGGGCAGTGACTACCTACAAGGCTATTTTCCATTGATAACCAATATCTCTCAAAAAGAATATAATCTAAATAGCCAGCACTGGACTGGTTCAAATCACAGCCAAAACCTACCACATAGTTTTCTTGAGCACAAAGGTATCCTACTATTCTCAGTACATAGGAACCAGGAAGCAGACTTGCCAGTGATTAATTTATGTGGTATGAACTTGTTTCACAATCCAGCAAAAATAAGTCAGTATAAACTTAATACTAAGGGCTGAACAAAACACTATTGCACCTCCCTTTATTTTCGAATGGAGTTACAATAGTGTTTTATTCAGCCCTTGATATAGTGATCAGCCTCTTTAAACATGAATACAATTCCTAACAAAGCCATGTAAAATAGTTATCTAAGACTGATACATTCCCTGGTTATCCTATTTTCCTACAAATTCTACAGGTAACCATTGTTTTACATTTAATTCATCGTGGCTACATCACTAACAAGGCACACTTACCACGATTATCATTTTCCTAATACAAAAACCAACAAATAAATATAATAGATTCTTATTACGGTCCATTAGTAACAGACTTCCACCAAGAGTTCAAGAAATTCTACCAGGTAGAGAAATCTGACATCCCAGTGTCAAACTAAACTATGGAACTTATAGTTTACTTTATATTATGATTGCTTACGCTTAGTTACATAACTACAGTATTACATTAATTTGTGTGAATAGGTCAAAACAATACAATTACTTAAACAAATTCCTCGGTTAATTTTATACCACTTTTATCTAATTATGGCCACTTATCTGCACCATTGAGCAATTGTAAGTAAACAGTGCTGAGAGATAAACAAACAAAGAATAAGAACAGAATTATCACACCTGGTTGCCAACTGCTGCCATGGTGTCAGTGAAAAAGATGTTTCATTTTTGTGGTGAGGGGGGGGGCATAAACTAAACAATGGTTTAGACCTCACACATTGTTTGGACTGGACTGTTACAACTGGACACTAAAATAGGAAACTGCCAATTAGTTCTTTAATTAGTATCATACAGATTTCTATAAAAAAATCTAAGATATTTTAGAAAGTTCATGTTTCCTGCTGAGATTTTTATTGAGAATTTATCTGAGTTCTTGGAGGAAGAAAGTGAAAAAAAACAAAGATAGGAAATAGTTACCCTAGAAAATCTAAGTTCAAATAAATTCAAAGTCGACACTCGTGGCAGGTTTATGAAGCCTTTGAGATTTAAAAAAAAAATCACCCTAAAGATCAGTTTAAACTTACTGTAATTAAAACCTTTTTATTTCAATTAGATACATGGGAATCACTTGGTTAGCTTTCAAATAGTTTGTACTGAAAATGTACTTAAACTTAAACTGAAATGCCTCCCTCTCTCACACTCCACAAAAATAAAGCAAATGATAATCAATTTTACAAAAATGTTTCCATGAACTACATTAACAGTAAATTTAGTATTTCACAGCTATAAATTAATTTCTGTAAATTTTTAATGTAAATCTACAATCTTGTATAAAATTTATGTATTCTGATACAAAGAATTCTGGGACAGAAACAGTCAGGTCATTGTTCCATGTCTCTCAGAGTAGACAATTTATATCAATAATGTCCCATTCTCTTTTTATCAAAACATTTAACGAATAAATTGACTCTGACTAACAAAGTCCCCCACATTTAAACAAAAAAAATCGACAAAATACAAATTGGCGAAACTACAAACAAACAACATTGAGTGATATTGCTAAGGGATTTCGAGACATCATAATTTCTAGTGACTGTTATTCTACAATAATAAAATATTACCATCCATTTACCCATAGTCCCATTCAAATACACATGTATACCCTTTCGCTTAGTAATAACATTAGTTCACAGCAAAACCCCATTACGGCCATGTCATAAAACACATTATGAAGACTCCTAGTAAATGGTAAATTCTTTACGCAGGAAACCACAACTAGAAACACTAGTATTTATGATAGCCGAGGCCTCGGGAGACATCCAATTAAGGATATAATTGGGTACATGCTTCTAGGAATTCATAACGCATTTCCATAAAATTCAGGTTACCACGGATACATTGTTACATTTATATAATTTTCCACAAAGTCAATTTATCTTCCAGAATAAAGTAACCATACCATACAAAAATGTTAGCCAGTATATATACTTAACCCTAGCAATGGTACATTCTAGAAACATTCACTTCAATAAGATCAATTAAATGTGAATCTATTAGTTTCAGTCATCCAAGCCAAGTTTTCATTCACAATATTTCATGGAAATTTAATAATAAGAGCTTCAATTTCAAAAATGGAGGAAAACAAAAGGAAGAATTGATACATCAGCAAAAATTATAAAACCAGATGGAAACAAAAATCCCTTACAAGCAGAATGGTTACAATTTAAAACTCAACAGAATATTTATATCAATATAAGTTGATCCAATTTCCAAAGCAGGCATTTTTTTTTAAAGAAATTTTGCAACACACAAAAAATCATCCTTATGTGATCTGAGTCATTTATTCCATGGTAAATTTTAGTAATTATCCGGGAGCAGTTTTTTACCAACACCGGGAGCAGTTGTTTTACAACATTTATCAGAAAATAAAGAATTATAAAACAAAATAAATAGCAAGATGTTTAAATGATAATTAGCTACATTAAAAACAATTATCACAAGTTAAAGATAATCTTTTCTTATTTTCTGATAATTATTTCCCAATTTTCACACTAAACTTCATTTTCCTCGGAAAAAAATGTTTCCACAATTCTTGAATTAGATGAAGAAAATACATTTCTTTTAATAGCTAGATTTATAAACAAGGAAACCTGAGCGCAACAAAAACATTGAACATACAGTAACACTGTGGTATATAGAACAGCTTTACAACTGATGTAATATTGTCAGACGAGAGTAAGATGGCGCCACTGGTGCAATGTTAAAATTAAAATACACATTAAATGCATGCTTAATACATATTTTAGACATAAGCGCTTGAGTCCAAGACATTAGTTAGTAGGAAACAAACAGGTTCAAACACCTGAGTAAAACCCTTAATTTTGAAAAACAAATAAACAAGCAGACCACTGTCATTTCAGAATAAGACTGTGATCAGAGATCAGTTTGCTCCTTTCTCTCTCTCTCAAGATGTTTGACATTCATTACAAAAAACCTAACAGCCAATTTAGGGTCACCCATGAAAAGTAAAAAAAATTATTAAAATGAGTAAAATTCTACACAACAGATTACAGAATTTTCAAACATTTTTTTAACTGAAGTATGGATTGATGTAAGGTCACCACAGCTGCTCATAAAATAATGATTTTTATGGACAAAACGTCCATAAAAATTCAATTAACAGTCAAACCAATGACCAAGTCATTTAAGTACATTATTGACCGAAAACTACCTTTTAACAACAATTTTGACTCATCAAACGTTGATCTATATGTTTGAATCAATGATGGATCTTTGTTTATATTAAGTAGTTTTATACGCTGACATATATGGTTATATACGATATCAGTAGGTAAAATCTAAACCAATATCGTCAAGTTTCTTTACCTTCGGGCCTTTTGTACGAGCGAAAAAATTCAATCGTATCTGACAATCCTCGGGGCCATACCTTCCTGCATTTTATAGTGACTGTGTTAATAGCAAGGTGACCACAACATGTTTGTGTTAATGACAAATAATTACAAATTGAACAAAGTAAATAAATAAATAATTACGAAGCAATAACCAATTATATCACATTTTGACCTTTCACATTCAACTCCCAGACGTATGCAAACAAAATGAAAACAAATTGACAACTGGCTATTAAGATTCATTGTCAATTTTATCAAATTTAACTTTGATCAGAAAATGTTTGTCTATACTTGAACATTTCATATCAATTATCTCCATTTTAGTCTCTCAGTGCTATTAAAAACTTTATAGAATATTTAACAGCTTGAACTGGTCAAGATGCCCAGTTTTTGTGTCAAATCAAATAGTCAAATAGTTTGAACATGAATTGGTACAAAATCCAAATTTTTGAACCCCTATCGGGAATTTATTGAATAAGAGCAATGAACTGCATGTATTATCTAACAATGTATAAACTATGGTTTATAAAAATGCCATCCCAATCAATGAGAAATATAGAAAATTCTCAAGTAATTACTTGTTTCCAAAATCAAATTAAATTTTTGAATTTTTAACTTTCAACTTATAAACAAAAAATTTACATATTTTGGAAGAGTTCCTCTGAAATGAAAAAACCTTACATACGGGACTCGTTCAACAAGAGGGACTCCTTCTACAAGAATATCCATGGCACCAGAAATGACAGAAACTTTCTTTTTCTTTGTTACCGTGGCAATGATTTATGTTTCGACAAGAAGTTTTGAAAACAAATACAACAAAATTCAATAGTTTTACAAGAGAGTAGAGTAGAATAAATAACCATGGCATTATGATGATTATTTTGTTAAAATAGACTCATATATTTTATGTAAAGACTCCATCATGCTAATTTTCTGTAAGAAAAAAGTTTATTTGTAGGCCATCAAATCAATTATAAACATATCTTTGTTATATGTACTTTTAGTTTATAGAGATTTTCTCGGGAATACAAAACTTGAAAACAACAGTATGATGGAAAGGCAACAATATAGATTCATCATTATATGAACTCTTAGTGAGTTTGACTCTAATTTGTATAAATCTGCTGTTTTATCTTTGTATAAGAAGTTTATATTCATGAATGAATAGATTTTGTTGGATATAACTAGGGAAACATGGGGTCCCAGATTGATAGCTGGTTAAAGGGGCAACTTTAACTCCCATTTTTTAGGGTAAAAAAGCCTATGCAACTTGCACCAATTATAATTGATAATTGAATTATTTTTACAGTCACTCAATGTTGATGCAGACAATGGTATAAAAATAGACCCCATCATAATTATGTCAGTTTAATCAATCATTAGTCATTACTGCACCATCATAATCATCATCACCATTATCATTATTATTATTACAAGGTTTTTATTGTCCTGTTGGTGGGTCATACCTTCGATAAGAGTTACCACCAGGTTGAACAGTGTACTATGAAGTCTCCCTCTCCCTCTACACTAAGGATATCTTTCTAATCCAACAAACCATTTTAATAGTTCACCTCATCCCCCAAAAATATTCTTAACACGCCTGAGAGACTAATACAGAAATAACCCAACCATAATAAATTCATATAGCACAGCCTAACTGCCTAAAACAGCGAAATTTTCTACGGAAACTAAAAGAAAACAATAAATAACATTGAAGATAATTGAAATATGGAAGACAGACATAAGTTAAATATTCTAGAGGAGAATGTATCCATTGATTTAAATATCCCATACTTTCCTGACAATCTGTTTTTGTAAACTATCTACGCTATGTCCTAAATCAGTCGGAATATCGGCCCGAATATTTTCCCTCTACGCTAAGCATTGTCAAATGGTAGAGTGCTCGTAGCGATTTCCATGAAACAGTTTGTGATATAAATGAAACAATAAGTCATGGTGTTAGATGAATGAAATCTAATAAAGAAAACAAATTCTGGTTAAATATCTTTACAAAACTCAACAATCCCGTAGGGTCTTACAGTTTTTTACTTTTTATTTCATCTATAGTTTATATCATGTTGTAGCTCAGTATAAGTGTTGTATTTAAGAAAGAATTTTCAACAATGTATACTTTTTTTATTAAGGGAATTGTTTTCTTCATTAATGAATAAGTAGTTATAATTTTAACTAATATCTAGATCATTATAGGTATTTAAAAGGATTATTTATTATGATTAAAAACAAACTTCCTTTTAATTTTTTAAACAATAAAAAAAATTAATCAGAGTCTAGCTTACTGACTGTTGTATAGAGTTATCAATGAATATTGCCGCATCATCAAAATTTTATATTATAAAAAGTTTGAAACAAAAACTTCAAACTTTCTTTCTCTGTCACTAAACAATAGAACAGTCCTCATCATTATAGTGGGAAAAAATCTTGTATGAAATTCATCTATGTTATACAGGAACCCTTTTTTGCTCCCTAATTATTTTTTCTTGCGTTGAAAACAACAGTTAACGAGATAGAAGTACCAATTTTAGTGAAATTGTCCACTTACAAAATTGCCTAAGCACAAGATAAAATAATCAAAATGGCCAGAAGGCATGCTAAAATACTGTTTCCTGGTATGGAATAAAATACGGCCCCTTAAAAACAGCACGTAAGAGAATGTCCCAAACCCCTAAAATCTAATTAACGTCTTCCATCGTCCCCCTTATCAAGTAACTAATGAACAAAAAGGGACATAAAAGATAGTCATTCCCAGCTACATAATTAGATTTTTCTATAAAAATACAGTCTCCAATTAGCAATGACTCGAACAAATTGAAAAATGGATAAATTGCCGATAACTCATAGTAATATGGAAATTTCACATGACATCAACAAAAAAGGATTCTGGAGACCATAGGACAAGAAATATGTTTGCTTAAATAGTTATGTTCACGAGTAATGATGACCAGAGATTATCCAATTATTTTTCTGAGGGACGTCTGTCCGTACTCATCTGTCTGTACGCGGTCATGCACAAAACCTAACTGACTCCCAAAAACACACTTAAGATACTGTTAATTGACCACACTCTTTATGATCAAAGAATTTGTACCAGATGCTCAATGGGTTCTTAAGAAAAAATCTTTCCATTTTAATTGGTCAATTTTTTGCATGAAAAGATGGCCATAATGCCACGCAGATGTTTGTTTTTTCAAAAAAGCACGAAATCACGAAATTATTGATTTTTACAACAATAAAAAAATTCGACCATTTCATTGAATCAGATCATCATTTTATGTTTTCATGTCCTGCAACAATCTGAGCGAAGGGTCCTTTTACTATTCAAAACAGAACACAAGATTTGTCACTGATGAGGGGTAGATATGTACTGACCCTAGATCAAATCTAACAAAAATACCAAATATTTTATAAAAAGTAAAAATCTATCACTAGAGGGCACTATTTACCTCTAAATTGAAGAGTTTAAAAACATAACAAAACTAAACAAAATAACCTGAAGATACATGAATGGGTCAAAGCAAAACTAATCTAAAACCAACTTCATCTATATGAAGAAAGACTAGGTTTGAACTAACCCATTTATATAGTGTTTCATTTTGTTTCAGTTATAATGGTTTAATCTAAACAAAGTATGAATTCATGACAAGCAATAATATGATAAAACTAACGCCAACTCGGCCATGTTTCAATGAACATTGATCTAATGTAACGTAAAGCCAACCCACTTGTCACATGACAAAGTGAAAACCTGCATGTACAGTCAACAAGACAAATAACACGACTGATTGATTCTCAATTTTGATTGACATGGGAACTGATGGCAACTAGAAGGCATGGTATTCAAACTTTAATAATTCATTAAATTACAATTTCAAAGTCAATTTTACATTTTCACTTAATTTAGAAACTTGGATACAAAAGTAAAATGGCGAACAATGGGTCACAACAACACAACAACGAGGTCATTCTTAATTGAATTTTAGTTTTAGTGTGTGTTTGTTTATTCTAAACATTCACTATAACAGCAGACATCAGACTATAAAGAATAATAAATGTACATTTTAATAATTAATAACACTGCAACCAATATAACAAACGTTCTATGACTTTACTTTGTCATTTTTATGAACATAATACAAAATGTACTAAGTTCACGCTGAATGTAATAATATTATTATTAACTACAACTTAATTTAATGAGGCTACACAGTTGGATTTGATATTTTTGCATGTGGAACTGATCTTAAATAAGAAGAGGCCATTTTATGACAAATTTAGGGGTGTGAAACCCAATGAGCAATAAGTGGCTAATAAAGCCACCCAGAAGGCTACAAAAATCACCTAGGCAGTGTTGCAAGCAATTTTATATGTCTCATAAAAACAAAGCAGTATATACAAGTTTTGTAACAGAAACCCACTGATAAAAAACATGCAACAATTAACACCATGTGAATATGGGAATTTAAGTGTTTGTAACCTTTGATTGAAAACATTGCATAATAGTAGGCTCAAGTTAAACAGTTTCATATAATAAACAATAAATAATTGTAAAAAAGTACAAATTTCCCAGGATGCATAGCAGATTAAATCAAAAACGAAACAGAAATATATACAGATAAGCCTCGGGTATAATGTCAGATTAACTGGTAACTAAAATACTTGTTTTTCTTGAGAATTAAGCGGTATCGGTCGAAATATTAGACTTTAAACGAGACTACGCCATTCTATAGCGAGACTATACCATTCTATAACGTAACAATACAAACTAGATTTATAGTATGAGAACTAAAGTAAACATTGAAACAACTTTGATACCAAGAATAAATTTGATATGAAAATAATGTTCAACCGGAACAATACGTACATGGCCGACACAATAGATTTCTTTGATACAAAGGTACAAGAAAAACGCAATAAAATGGTCCAATTAAACAATGAAATTGGTAATATAAGTAAGAAAATAATATCTATATTACAGATGACTAAATGTTTGCGGTCACTGAATAGTCAGCTAGTAGTAATTTTAATGATTGAATATATATACACGGAAACTAATACATAATTTAATTAAGGTAAATTTTGACTCATTGGTATGTATCTTAATCTTGGTAAGAAATTGAAATATATCTAACTTCAGAATTGCCACTGAAAACTACCTGTTTGTATGAAAAAATCAAGCCTTACTTGCATAACGTCATAATTTATAGAAAGACTACTTCACATGAATTTAACAAAATCAAATAAAAGGACATGAAATGGTCAATTTTCTAATGTTTAGTAGAAAAAAAAAAAAAATTTACAGACCTACAGAAAAAACTCTTGTTATGAACTTCCTATCAATTTAAGAATTATATTACAGTACTTAAAAGTATTAAAGCAAGGCCAGTGTTTTTAATTCTCAGCTGAACAGTAAAATCTTACAGTAAAAAATAACAATTACAAGAAGCAAAAGAATTTAACAACAAGATTTTCAAGTACACATGCACTAAGTGACTTACAATGACCAAAACATTTAATATCATTAAACAACAGCAACAACAACATCACCGATGGCATATAATCAAGTTTGTCATATTTTCAGCTGCAAATCTTTATCGACAAAAATATTTCAATTAGTGATGATATTTGCGAACGAATAATAAACGTCTTGAATTTTTGCTGTAAAAATTTGAGTTTTGACATTTCTCGAAATGACGAAAGAAACTACCATGTCAAAACAACAGTGCAAAATAATCAAAATACGACAACCACAGAAGATATGTCCTAATTAATTAATAAACTGTACAATAACGATTAACTCTAATTAGTACAACACAAGGACATCTTAACGAGATATTAATTAGATAGTTGATTGACACATTGTGACATTACTCCACAATCAATACACAATTAATATACAATAAAACCAAAACAATACATTATTTTATATATATAAAAAACAACAACACAGATATGAAATATCATGAGGGAATTTATTAAGAATTGTTTTGTTTATCCAAAACTCAAGTCTGTTGGTTTAAAATAATAAACGTAAATCAATTTCAACTACTATGATATAGAAAAGAAAGTCCAGAGGGAGGGTGTAGAGCTTTAGTACACAATAGAATAGATTCTGGGAATAGATCTGATTCTGAAATACTTTATTTTGTCAGACCAGGCGTACCAGTACTTACATTAAGTTTTTCAGTCTCATACATAAACAAACCAGAGAAATTGAGAACGAAAAATCACTTGACATTTTCTCTGACTGAGCTAAGAATCTAACCGTAAAAAACTAGTCATATATTTTATCATTGGACAAATTATACTTATATTATAGTGACTTAGTCAGTATCCATTATCATCAGTAATCATCAAAGTCAACGATTTTCATCGAACATTGGTAGCAATCAACTTAATGGTAGCAGTATATAACCCTAAAGTTAAAATTTCATACCCTTAAACCCACATTTAATTATAAATTACAATTTTTTCATTACATTTTTCATAAAATTATATGGGTAAACCCCCCTACCACATCAACCTTGAAGTTTAGTGGACTAAAATATAAAACCAACTAATTATTACTGTACAAGGACAGGCCTTAAGTAATAAAATTAAAACTTACAGACTATTAAGTCAACAAAAATGAAAGTATACAGACAGAATGCACCTAACACACAATTAACTTTTCCTTTTGATGAACATATGAAAGGAAAGCAAAGCATTATGGGTCAAAATAGACCATGTTTGAAAACTCATGCATTAAATGTATAATGCGGGTCCTTTTAATAAAACCTGTTATAAAAATATTTATCATCAAAAAGCATGTAATGGCATGAAACCAACTTTAAAATCATGTTTTAAATGCTGCAATTAAAAATTTTGTCTAGTAATAAAAGTAAAAAAAAAAAGAATGGCCTCGTAATTATAAAGGAAAATTTATGGGTTTAACTGAAATTAAAATAATTTAACTTCAATCGAGTTACGTTCCTCTAAAATTGTTCTAAACAAAAAACTTAGTGTGTTAGATTTGGTACGACCAATAATTACAAACGACACGAAAATAATTACTTTCCAACTGAAAATCAAATAACGATTTTTATTCCGTTAATGTTTCATTTCTTCAAATATATTTTTACGCATGACGTGATGTAGAGTAGACATTCTTTTAATGTATACAATTTTTTAAAACCGAGGACACAAACTTTCATTGTATCTAAATATAACTGTCAAGACATGACATGAGTCATGAATTTTTATTTTTGACTTTTAGACTATAACAGTATCATTTAACAAGAAAATATGATCAAGTTTACAGGTTGTCAGATATATATGTATATATATATATATGTAATTATCAAATTTGAGAGCTGAAGAGCTG
Organism: Mactra quadrangularis; assembly: GCA_025267735.1. NCBI lineage: Eukaryota > Metazoa > Mollusca > Bivalvia > Venerida > Mactridae > Mactra > Mactra quadrangularis. Next base: position 32,845,119 of record CM046294.1, on the reverse strand, counting down.
ATTATTGTGGGCTTATAGGAAAGGTTGGGCTTTGCGTAATAATATTGCCACTATATTATAACATAAAGTCTTAATCATCATCACTGTCCCCACCACCATCATTATCATTGTCATCATCAGTGCTGCGGCCATCACCATCACTATCACCATTGTCAGCATTATTGTTATGGTCATATGAAAGATTACATAGTGGGACAGTTAGAAGTATCAAGTTCTATACTAGATAATTGTATCATTAGATTTGTATTTATTTTGTCTGTACAACCAAACTGAACATTATAATGATGGCAGGCTTTGAATAACTGAGATGCCTTGATTTCATAAGTTGTCTTTAATAACTAAAACATTAAAAAGTGAGCAACCTGACAGCAGGCCAGATTTAAACCTTCTAATAAGAAGAACCAATTGATCACAAGTTGGCATCTGAAGACTCAGACAACATTACCACATATGCTAAAATTCTCAGAAAAGACTTGTCATGAAAATAGGCATGAAAACATAGGTTATCAACACCTCAATAGCCCCTATCATCACCATCAGAATTAATTAATGAATAAAACAGGTCAATTTATTATGTTAATTGATTCTTTCTACGATCAGTGGGCATCCCTGATACCAATGTTTAATTAACCGTATTACGTAACAAATCTGACCTACGAGTACAAACAAAGATAGGGGTCATTGAGACCCTACTAGGGATCCAATTATGATAAATGACCCTACCAAATCTCCAGAGTGTCATTATCCATGAAGATGTGTATAATATACATCTGGGATATCACTCACCTGCCCCTTAATACTTATATAATGATTTATTGATTAATTGATTGATTGATTAACTCACCGATTGATTGATTTACCTGACTGATAATCTCCAAGATTGATCAATAATTTAAAACTATTATTACAGTAAATATGCTAAGAGTAATGTTTTAAACAGATGTATAAATATAAACAAATGCAAAAAATAGAAAAAACTTCAGACAGAAAAAATGGGTAACACAAGTAGAATATCATAATTCATCTCTTAACTAGAATCCCAGTCTTGGAAGTAAAGTGACGTCTGCAATTTTCTGCTACACTAGTGGAACTTCTTACACTCACAGCTGCATGGCATATTTACAGAAAACTTTCAAGAAACAGTATCAACAACTAGATTAATGTCAACCAATCAAAATGAAGGAGCTATGATTAAAATAAATCCCTAGAAACTTTAGAATGTATCTCAACTGAATTATTTTGAGATCTTATTTGAAAACATAAGTTTAAGAAACTTGTACAATCAAAAATTTCATCATAATATTATTCTGTTGTGGAAAACTGATAACGGAAAACTTGTAACGAAGTTAGAAGTTAGAAACGGAACAAACAAGATTATAATGGGTCAGAGCTCTGAATCATAGCAAGAATTGTAATTCAATGGGCTACAGAGAAAGAACTAAATGGGTTCTTACATAAAATGACTTCTTCAAGTCCCATAGAGCAAAAATAATGTAAGTTCTCAAAATTGAGGAAGAATTAAATAGGTTTAACCATATTTTACTTTTTCCACTGACTATAGCGAAGACTGGGAGGTTAGCAAAAAATTGGAATTGGTCAGGAAAAAGCATGGATTGAATGAAGCAAATGTGTTTGAAGAATTTCTGAAGCGATAAAACAATAAATTCCATGATAAATACTGTACCACAATTTACAGTTCTAAAGAATAAATAATCCATTGCTTTGTAGCATGTGAACATCAGAATTGAATTACAGTAAAACCATGTTCATGTAAACTCTGTTACAAAAGATCACCAAACAATAATAATACTTATTACTTAAATTTTTTTTTTCTAAAATTGGCAAGCAATCTTGATATTGACACCAGAGATTCAGGAAAAAGGACAAAGACGGTTCTAAGCGTCGGAGTGTAACTGTATCAGACAAAGTTCTGTGTAAGCGAAACAATAGGCAAGTAAAGACGTTAGATGTAAAATTAATCACCTGAATGCATGATAAAAGTTATTTACCAAGTTGATAGATGGTAGTACATTTATATATAGCTTAACATTTAAATGAAGAGAGACATAGATCTGGAGATCTAGAAACTATACATATACGTTACAAAAACGATTATCATTCATAAAAGGTCATATAGATACAAAATTTTGTTTTCGCCAAGTTTATACCAAGTTTATATGATTAATAAGTAAATAATGTATTTTCACGGTTAATGTGTCAAATTGTACATGAATGTAATTCATTAAGATGCCAGATGCGGGGGCACTATTTATAGTTAACATGCAATAATTGCTACAACATTTCAAATTAACCAAAAATGAGTTCCTCGTCTAATTGTTTAGACTTTTTTACAATTTTACAAATTGCTGAGCATACTACTGCTAGAGTAAACAATCAATTTAATGTTTTTTTCTCAGTTCACTGTTCTATACATTGATCTCCCGTATTGACCAAAATTAATGATCGTGTTTCCGTGGTTTCGTATTGTAAACGTCCTGATCTACGTTCTAATCTTCAATTATAACAACGGCTAACCCCTCATTATCCCTAATTTGAATCCATACCCAACCCCATAATTGAGTGATCGCACCTGAAATTACCAGGTAGCGTGACATAGTGGCGAAACTAACACAAGCGTTAAACTTCAATATTCGTCCCCTAACAGGTAGTTACATTGCTCAAATCAAAGACATGGAAAATTTAGTACTTTTTGAATAGCTTCGTTTATTGAACAAAAATTGAGGATATTTGACTGCATACAAAAACGGGCAAGCTATCAATTTCAAATAAATGACAGTAAGTTTTAAGTTTTAATATCTAACCAGCTTTATCATTTAAGGCAAAACTGAAATATAGTTTATCGATGTTTGACAAAAGTATTTGTAACTCTGAGATGAAAATATAAACACACTTAAACATTTATGACCTCTACTGTTTTTTATGAACATAAAAAATCAAAATGAACATCAATAAATTTATGATAGATGGTGTTTTTTATCAGTGATTAAAAACTTATCTTATGACATTTATAATTTATTTGAAATCTTAAAGTCATGCACTTCAAATTCATAAACACAAATTGAAAATAGTTTTATTGAAGTTTTGAGGTTTTGAATGTAACAATTAACAATACTAAGGCTAATTAATACATATAAATTAACGAATAACAAATCCAAAGGTTTTAATTGATGGTCTGCATTTCACCATACATCAGGCATTACTAACTTAATACTTGAACAAGGCTATATAGCAATTAGAATTTTGCACATGATGTTATTTTTGTAAGAAATGAAAAATGTCACTTTAACAAAAAGTTTTGTTGAGATTTTTCACTACAACCACATGACTTATAGATTTAAAATAAATTATATATTGTAAAATTTTAGCTTCCAAAATAGTGAAAATAGTTTGTGGGACAAGTATCCAAAGTTTCGATAAATTTAATTAAAAGACTTAACTGTCATAAAATATGCTACTCATGATCTTGTAAATAAGAAAACAATGTTGCTAATTGAGGAATTTTGGTAATATTTGGTAAATTTTCATCATCTTGTTTTCTTGTGATAGTGAAAAGGCAAAATGAAGGTCTCAATTTGAGGCTAAAAATTCACTGCCATCATTTCAGCTCATAGAGTTTTAAAACTTGATTCAGACATAATGATATACAATGATACATAAAATGTACAGAAAAAGACATAGGACAATAGTACAGTATATATAGTTTTTGTTCACACGGAAAGCTTTTGAATGTTCTGACTAAAAAGGAGGAATTTTTGACAGCAAAATTAATTAATAGAATTGACTAGTATATACAGAAATATATAATTCATACAAATAACCTAGTCACAAGTCAATCTTTATATAAACTTCTATTCAATCAAAGACTAGAGAATTTGTCCTGCTCTAAAACATTGATACAATATCATGTCCCCCCCCCCTCGCTTTAGCTCTAAAAACTTTCGGACAGTCCCGGCGGGACAATGTATTTATCAATCTTGGAGGATCTTGTATCAATAAAGGGGATCCATTCAATTAGCGTTGGTAGCGCTTAACTAACCATGGTCTGTTCAATCACATCATTTTGTGTTGACAAGGTCTCGTATAGACTTCAATAGAATCTATTTGCAATAGAATAGCATCTATTCAACGAGTGACCGGGCAATCATGTAAGTAAACATTACATTGTGTTCGTGTAAACATCATATGAACTGACCACCGTAGTAAATAATACCGTCCTTTCAGACATTTATTTGCGTCTCGTATTGAACAAATTTCTTTCTTTGAATACGAATGAAGATAAATATTCCCCGGGTAACGCTGGCTTACACATTGGGACAAAAATACTTAAATTATATCAAATTAACGCAACAGAGATATTAAGCGTGTGAAGCCTTCCATCTGACGTGGTTTCTTGTCCTACATTACAATTCATATCTCAAACCCATGCTAAATACTTCAATATTTAGAACTAAGATTGGAGAATAGTTTTAAGACCTCCAGACGAATTGTTACATAAAGACTTGTTTATAAAACAATCCTGCCAAGAATTTCTTCTTTTTTATTTTTTTTAAATATTTAACACTCTAACAAAGAACTTATTTTGAAGACTTGCTTATCTAAATAATGTAGTTGGAACAGTTCAACGCTGAGGTAGGATTTCTGAACTGATAATTAGTTTTTAAAATTTCTTTAACAAGCACTTTTTGTCAATCAGTAAACATTTATTAAAAAATATTGAATTCCCTAGGAGCGCCACAGGAGTTTTTTAAAAAGTGACTACCTAATTAAAAAATTGTATTGTTTTGAGTAGAAAAAGAAAACAAAACATTTCCGTTACTTTTGTGGCCTGAAGTGAGTATTGAATTTCTTCGTATGCAGATAATATCAATAAAGACTGTTAATCTTTTGTTTTTAATCGTAATAGTGTCTCAAAAGTTGTATTCATTATTTAAACAATGTACCTGAACCATAATGACTCCTAATATTCAATGGGGGTATTAACTCACACAGACGGTCCATAATCATTGAAACAATTTAATTAATTTCTCTGCACTGATTTGCAAATAAATATCAATATATCAAATATTTCCATTTCTTTATTATTTTAATAAAATCATATATTCAAAGGGAGTGCCAATTGAAACCTTTATGTTCTTAAATTGAAATTTGCGACAAAAAATAAAGTTACACTGTTTTCATGAAACAAATCTAATTACAATGAATGTCATGCCTTCATCTTAGTATCACTACAAAAAACTAATTTCGAGAGAGAGAAAGCTGTTCTCCAAATGTCAAAACAAAAATTTTTCTGAAGGTATGCGACGAATTAATAATTAAAAGACGATTAATGGAGTAGCGGTATTTGAATAGTTGAAAGCTCATGTTTCAACAGAACTGAGGTGTTACTCAAGTAAAATAACAATTTTAAACATTAAACTAATATTTTAACTCAAATTTGAACTTATTGGCTCTAATAACTCACCCACCTTAAATTTACACCTGCCGAAAAATACAGTAGCAGTGACATAAAAAAGAAATGCCGCAACACTGTGTATTGAATGGGACACGGCGACCAACCAAAACATTGAGTTAAAACAAGTTAAAATGAAACAAATAAACGTTAAAAATATATCATTCAACAGATAAAAGTTTCAATATAAATGCCATCTTACCGTCTGCAAGATTTCTAGAAACTGTAAAAGCTAAAATTCCAATTAAAAACACAGATAAATTCCCAACACATCTTGTATAGTCCGCCATGATTCACACTCTGATAGTAAATAGCGAGACAGGTTCGCGCACATGCGCACTAGGGGTCCCATGCTTATAGCATAAAATAAACGATGGAGTGGAGTAAAATTCTGTCGTTTGGTGTATTGTACATAACGAAATATATTTGTTGAATTACTTTATGAACAGTCATAGTTTATAACGAAACACCTCGTTTTCGTTTAAAGTTATAATTTTTGTAAAGTTGAGATTGATAGAGGAAATGAGATGTTACCTAAAAAAAATGCGTGTATGACAACATATTTATATCAATCAAATGGGATATTTCTCAAGCCAGCCGCTAAATAAATGACTTTTCACGTTTTTACAAGCAAATCGAATCATTACAATATATCAATTCACGTAAATGTTGTACTTTTTCAGTGCATCTTTACTATCGTTTATACCGTGTGAAAAATAAAATTGCGAACAATTAATGTCGATACCTTTAACATGTCATAACAGCTTCAAAGAGTTAATTTCAATCAAAAATTTATATGTTACATGTCTATCCATCACAAAATGACATTTTCAACAATTTATTAAAATTATTAATTAAAATCGTTTATCACTGGATACTATTGTATTGAATTCCAGAGATTTTGGAAGACTACATGTGCGTATTTGTTTTACAATGTGAATCAGTGTTATACAATAAAGATGTATGATGAATTTTCGTGAACGTTCAGATTACAGTTAGGTGAAATACAGTATCTATAAAAGTTCTTAAATACATGCTAGTACCAAAATTAACACTTCCATAACCTTTTGATTCGAGAATGTCTCAAATATTGTGATACTCGGATCATGGAGAATGAACATCTTAATTTTTTCAATATCGAAAAGTTTCAATCGTAAAACTGGAATCATAATATAATAAAATTTTGAAAACTTTAAGCATCTAAGTGTGAACTTTTAACATTTTGTCCGGGTATTTAAAATGCAACTGAAATGCATAATTATTGATACAACAAATTAGGCCTAAGTCTGAATTTCAGCATACATAATTAGACACACAAGTTCAAGTTCAATATTTCATTTAGCACAAACATAATAATTTTTGCCAATACAATATATACAGTTTGAAAAAAAAGAAACAAACATACATAACAAATGGGAAAAAGAGTGAATATATCTGATTTATTGCCTTTATAAAGTATTGAGATTTTTATCAGTCATTTAAAATCAAATTGACACTGACGATTGTATACTTATAATTCAATTTTATTTTGGCAAAACAAAGGTGTTAGTGCATTGTATCAATTGCATTCAATTTCTAGAAAAGTAAGTGAAAACACAGTCTATTCTTATATCTTGACGTTGTATATTTTGTTATCTTTTTGACGTTTTCTATACATCTGATATAATTCAAGTCTTAAAATTTATATCATATAAAATAATCTCGACCTCTCCTCCAATGGTATTTTAAGTATGCCATTTTATCAACATTAACTGTTCTATAAGCATGCCTTGTAATTACATTGAGCATGGATCTTAATTCTAAAGCTACATGATGGTTGAAGTGACTGTCATTACTGCCATCAAATTTCCTCCGTTTACCAAATATATTGTTCTTCATTGAGTAATTTTGCAGTTTGAAGGAGCAACAGATTTAGTTACTAAAGATGGTGTTTTTTTTCTTAATTTTATCTATCAGTGCATTTTTTGCGATATTTCATTAATAATTTAACCGGTTTCAAACAAAGAGTTTGCGATACTTATCATATGAATATAATTATATACACATGTAAGCATAATTAAAACAGTTTTCTATATATTATATTGGGGGACTTCTAATTTCGAAAAAATGCCCGATTTGAAATGTGGAGTGGATTACCATACCACGCCAATATTTAGAATATGACACTAGTGTAATCTACTTATGAATAATGCATAAGTTAATAGATCGTCGGCTCATCAAAGGATATCGACAGTAACTGATTATCACGATAGGTGTTATTCTACCGGTAACTCCGCCCCATTTTTACACCCAACTGTTGTCATAATTCCGTTGTTAATTGAATAACAATATAATTAAATAGTTTCGATTGAAGTCCTGCAAATTTTATCTATTTGATAGCTGTACTGATTGACTGGACGAAGGACTTATCTAAGCTGTAAATGTTCTAGACAAACCTTACATTACAGTTTCACTGATAGCTTAGCATCTTACTTAAGATACCAAGCTATAAATATATTTACTTAACTTTTAGAGTACGAAAGAGAAAATTTTCTCATGAAGCCATTTCCGCGCCAAACGATAGGAAAACAATAAACTCTCGTCGGATTGAAACGAAATCACGAAAAAACGCAGTTTTCGGTATATTTTGTTCGTATACACTTTTAACAACAAGCGGGCTAAATGGCTTCACTAAAAGTCGTTAGGTTTTAATGCTTTGTCCATCCAGTAAAATTAAGTCTATAGAGATAAGCTTTCACAAGATGATCTTTTTTATTGCGTGTAAACAAAATATAAAAGACATTTACCGCCATAAACCTTGGGGATGTTTTCTGCGATCCGGACGTTAGATAATGTTATTTGAAACATTATCTTCCATAAAATTGTGATTAGCCTTTGAATAAAATAGATATAGAAGCAAATGTCTCCAAATTTAACCATGATCAATGCTGACATCAGAAGTAAAAAAAAATACAAACTCATTTTGCACGAAACATATTTTATCTTTAAGTTCATAATGCATATTTATTTTTACTGCATTAATTTTCGATTTTTTCGCAACTTGTTTTTACTTTGGATGCATTCATGAAGTCCCCAAGGTGTTGTTTAAAGCAATTATTTAATTAAACTATTGTCACTGTTTAATATGCTAATGAAATATATGATTTCACTACACCAAGCTTGTGAACAGTCCTATAAATGTATCCAGAAATTCGCATTACAGGAACTTTCTAATTGTTCTTGAACCTGTGGATACAAGTGTGAGGTTAGTGCATACTAGAACCTGGTTTAAACGAACCCAATGGCATTTATTTTACTACCGTCCTTTCCAAGGTGGAACCCAAATAGGGTACATAATGTACTTGTTTCAGTCTTCACCTTAACCAACTAGCCTAAAACACGGGGCGTGAGAAAACTGAGTCGGGCTAGTGAAAATTACTTACTTTATATAGTCGGGCTAGTTGATAAGTTTGCCATTGCTATATAGCATAATAAATTCATTCTCGTTCCCAGAGTCTAGTAGGATTCTCAATATTAGCTTTAGTATTGAGAATCCTAATAGACTCTGGGAACCAGAATGAATAAATCGGGCTAGTGCTTGATAGAATTTAAGGCAATGACTGTTGTTCGCGTTATTTGATTTTGGCGCCCCTTTAAAAAAATATATTTCTTTTTTAAATTCTAAAATCATTTCTCTCTATGCCTTTTAGCTTTGTGGCAGGTCTGTGTTTTTTACTGTTGCTTTTTCTGATATGATTTCTTTATCCCTTTTTATTAATTTAAAACATATTTTCTTAGTATCATTTAATGTTTGAATATATAAATTCCCTTTAAGTAATAATTCTAAAGCGCTAAAACATATTTCTAGTTTAATAATATGTTTCATGTTATATAATTAAGAAATAACGTATATATATATATAATTATTTATATTCCATGACATTGACATGGTACATACATGGTGATCAAAATGATGGTACAATATAAGAATAAATAAAGATTTATGCATAAAATATTGTTTAATATATATAAAACAGACTATGAAATTGCATGTATAGTAAATTGAGAAATTGTTATAACATGTATTTTTGGTTGATAGGCAAATTTTAATACAGAAATATAAGAATTATCATTGCGCTTGATCGCATTGTTTGATTGACCATATCGAATGCATTGAAATATAGGGATGGCACAAAAAAGGAATTTAATCCTTATTTCCATTGTGGTATAGGTGTCTATATTTTATTATAGAATGCACCATGGGTTCGAGCTTAGATGTGCCATGTTAATTAGTTACCTAAGCGTGTAATGTATCTATCTGTCTAGGGGAAAATTTGCATAAACTACGTTGAATAAAGAGAGAAATGATAAAACGCTTATCATTTAATCTTTAAAATTCATTTTGATCTGTAAATTTATTTAGAATCAAATTCATTTATAATTTACACTAAAAATAGTCATAACAATTTAAACGGCTGATCAAAGGGTATGTTATACATATATGTATTTTAAATATCACCGACTTATTTAATAATTTATATCTTTATACTGATTGAGTTGTTACTTTTAAGTGCATGTTACATGGGGCGTAAATTATTGGGAATGCCAGCTCGAGCATTCTTGTTCATAATCCGTATGATTCATTTGGCAACACAAAAAAACCTATTATTCTTCGCAAAATATTTAGGTACGCTTTTAACATTCGTCGATGGTGGATTTAGCTTAGATTCGGGGACATAAGTTTTGAAACCTTAAAAACCCATGCTCAAAACTTCCTTTCACTATCAAAGGATTTCTTTGTAAATGAAGAGCCGTATTCGAGAAAACGAAAGCTGATTTATTTAAAGCAGTGTTTTATTATTATTCTCTAATAAGTAAGTTGAAGCTTATCTTATTTATAAGCAATTGATAGAATACGAACATCATTTTAATTTTGGTGTCTATTCTCAATTTTTATATACATAGGCCAGGTAGGGTAACATTTTGTATTGTCCGTTTTTTTCTCAACTGTCAAAACATGAATAATTTCACGGTGAATGAGTTTATTAAAATCAAAGCTGTAATACATCCATGAGTTTCCGAAAGTGTGTATTATGATCGAGTAAAGCTGTTTATGCCGTATGATATGTTTTAGTCAAGATATTTTTAATAACAATCAGGCCGCCAGTACAAAAACAATGCAATCAGTCACCGTGTAATTATTCAAGCTTTGACAGTTGAGAAAAACGGACAATATGTAGTTTCAGATACGTTGAGAGAAGTCTTCTTATTTAGCAAGTGGACCGTTGACTGGGTTCATCAAAATCACCATCGGACCAGTGACTGACAGAATGTGAGTGGTCCTATGGTCCACTAGTTTTTACAGATACCTGTTTCCAAATTCAATAAAATCCTTATATGTTGCGTCTTTTATTGAAGGATATATACTACGCTACATAATTAAAATGGGCTACATATTCTAACAAATCATTTCGATTTGTTTTGCTCAAGTAAACTTTGATTCGGTCCAGTGAAAAATAATCATTTTGCCGGACCGAATGTCCAATGCTTATAATAGTGTTGTAAAACTGGTTGAAAGAGTAAACGTATATTTTTTGTTTCCAGCCAACAGAAAAGATGATATTACTTAAGATTACATCCGGAGCTCACTTTCCTGACTCAACCCTGTATACCAAACCTCATTTTCACGTTCATAAAGTTAGTGCAACAAAACAACACCCAGCCTCAGGGTACGGGGAATATAAGCAAGGCTTATCATGAATCTGTCATAACAGAAGGGGGTAAGTCTGACAACGACAGACGTTTCTAATTAAAATACGACTAAATTTGTTCACTCTCATGAACAGCCAAAATATTTACCATTTCGCGCCCACAGCCTGGTATTAGGCCTAATATTTTCGTGATATTACCGAAATAAACACAGCGTGTTATTCTTACGCAAACTTGCAATGACATTCCAATTTATTTTATTTCCAAACCACAGAAATAATAGGTATGGTATGCAATTAATATAAAAATCAGCAGGGATCTTTTATGAGTAAATTTCACAGTCATAAGCCATGCTGACTAACATGTACTATTCACCAAAACCGAGTGAGTTATTTTCTAAAACCTACCAAAAAAAGATTCATAACTCCATTGAAGCATGAAATTTATCAGAAATGAATCGACTATTGTTTATGTAGATTTAACATGAGACTTTGCTTTCACACTTCGCACTGTTGATTTTATGTGTTTGTCCCCACGGCTGATACTATCTTAAAAAGTATAATATTTTGCTTCAATATAAATGGAGACTTATTTAAAAATATTACGGATTTGGTGAGTGTCAGTAACCCGTTGTCACAAATCATTTTGTGACATCTAACCGAAGAAAAGATTTTTACGTTTTTTTAGTCATTTAATTAACGTAGCTTCTTCCTAGTGTGACTGTCCATTAATAACTAACAAATATGAACATGAATAATTACATATAATATTATGAAACATATGCTAGACAGTTATTTTTTCTAAAATTTATAAAAAAATCTTTGATAAATATTGTTGTCAAAATAAACCGCTTTCTATGACGTAAAAACAATCGCACTGCATTAATGAGGATAAACCACAAGGTATCCCGCATGTGTTTTGTATGGAAACATTAATGGCTTCTTAGCTTAACCAAATGCAAGCTGAGATGGTTATTATTGCTTTCTTTGCAATGAAGAAATCTAAAATATGAAATCTAGCGATTCTTACCTGTTTTTACATTGTCTTTCAATCTTATATTTTTTTCAGCTTGTATGTATACATACTCAACGACTTTTCTAACTCTAAATTTTTAAATACCTGCCATTTCTTTACGTTTAGTCGTAATCAATTTAATATAGAAAACTTTCAAATTCCTATAAGCTACACTGAAATAGTGTGTAAAATTGATTGTGAAACACGTAGTTTGCTAGGTTCATGAAGCACGTGCATTTCACGGTTTGCCTGGAAATTTCTACCAACGGGTAAAATACATACATAACTACACATATCCTAGTCTGTAAGTATAGATACGTTAGGACCCAATCTGATTTAAACCAGATCTGAAATTTTCCGCTCGCCTACTCGCAAATTTAGATCTGGTCTTTTTCAAACGAGGGTCACGTTCAGGTGACATTTTCTCATCATAATATTAATAACGAAATTGTTATGATACGTAACTTGTTTACATCGTCTACGTCACGCAATTTGAAATGAGCAGTCCAATCGCAGACTGTGAATAATACCGCTGTTAAATTAGCTTGCAAACCTTGGTCTAAAAATAGAAATTACTAAATCAAAATGTTATTAATAGTGTTTCGTCTAGATAAAAGCTATGCATTGATTAGTCGACATAAAGGTCATCTCGACGTGACCCTCTATTGAGATAGTAGAGATCCTGTACGACAATGCTCTACAGGATATCTGTTTACGGAGATTGGTTAGGACCCGAAGATACAGTTATGGCGAGGATCATTACGTCAGTAGAAGATATAGGGCGTGCTGTTGGTACAAGGTCGACAAACCTACTATTAATTAAAATTTGTAGCTGCAGACATCACGCCATGACATGAAATCTAATATAAATGCATGAAGTGAAATCAAATAGATTTACAATGGTTGTCAACTTATTAAATAAATCGGACAGTAAATATAAAAAATATCCTTAATATATCAGTGCATCATAGAAATAATTATCCGAAAAATAACTGTGGAGTTAAAAAAGTTGTAAAGTATATTTTATCTATTCAAGTTCTCTATGTTTTATAGTCAGTTATATAAGCTTATATTATATGAGCTTACTTTTTTGTTATTGCTCTGTCCGATTTTAAATTTCTTATCTTATCTTTACACCAATGTTCTGAATACATTTGTTTACATGTTACGTACTGAGTAACACCAGACTATTTAAAAAATTGGCCGAGATATTTCGATTGTTGCTTAATATCCATTGGCTGCACGATTGGTATTAACCCAGTTCAGTCTGAGCCCATTGGTAAATATGCCTTCCAAATACATTGAACAGAGGTGTGGAATTTTTAAGTTTTTTTTCTGTTTGTCTACGGACATGGGGAATCTAAAAATCAACTTGTCACAGACCAAAATGCCCTTGTTCAGATGTCCAATACTGTATGCTTACAGCTAAAACATCACATGCCCACGGACAAGTTTGAAATATTTACTTGACGACGGATACATATATACGAGTAGGACAACTCGGGCATAGGGATTCCACACCCAATAATTGCATGTAATACAACGTGGTTGACGTATACAGCTTATACGAAAGGCAACCAGCCGCAAATTCCCGACATGCCAAAGACTTTATTATATGCATGCACATATACGGTGTATATTGTCTTTGGTGAATCGGGACCATTTCGACCGCCCTTGGTTTATTATAAATGAAGACATGAGATCACACTTAGTATGAACCAAAGCAAACTACGTCTTGTACAATTTTATTCATAGACTCATATATCCGAAATCTCTGACGTTTTAGAATCCAGTAGGGCAGTTACTGGTGTCTGCTACTGTTGAGGGTATGTGTTTAATAAGCCAACTGTCTGAAAACTTAGATCCAAAGATGAAGTAATGACCATTGATTGTGAGTAGGATGACTGATCACTGAGGTTTGTCTGAAAAATTGTTAGAATGCGGCGTATAACACATTACATGTAGCCTACATCACTTCACTTTGCTTACTTTACGTTTTAGAATAACTCATCCTGACAACCATATAAATATATACAGGATTTTACTATTATATATGGGATATTTGTTATAATATATATGTTATATATGCTTTATTATTATGGCATTTTTCTACATTCTATGAGTAAAACAATGGAGTGTGCCAATGCAATGATTGGTTTGACACAAGGAACAGAGTGACTAGTCATGTTTATGTCAGATTTTTCAGCGAACCAAATTACAGGTCTGAATCATGGGAGTCACCTCACGTGATAATAAAGTGTACCAACCACAGTTGCCAACAAGCAGAGCAAACTATTTAGGTTGCACTATAACGCATGCTTGTCAATATGTTTGACTCATCATAATGGCGCCCATTCAGTCTGTTTGGAACACAGTCAAACCACAGGGAAATATCATATGGTCATACCTATGCTTTTTCAGGGATTCTATATAACAGGGATTTGTAACGAAGTGTTTTTTTTGAATTTTCTTGGTCGTCTCTGTCTATAACTGGCTGAAGCAGGCTGTACAAACTATTGCAGAGTTTAAAAACTTTATTTATGTTTTTGTATATGTCTCCTATGCAACTTGTAAATGTTTCTGAAGATTTTGACAAAAAAATGTTGCTATTATGACCGAAAATATGACTTTAGGTATTTAAAATGGGGCTAAAAATGGCAGATCGGCGGGAATATGCATTGTTTTGTGAAGCAGTCTGTGAGCGTAATTTAACTAAAAATCATCTAGAAACACATTTTTTTCTAACATTTATGGCAATTTGAATGGTACTGGTACAACATTTAATGTGAATATTTTTATTTGAACTTGTTATACTTGTTTTCCGTATTGGCCGAAATAATAGCGACGACTGTGAAATTTGATGAAAATCTATTACATTAAATTTACTTATCGTTACAAATCCCTGTTATATAAAACCACTGGTTTTTTAATCAAAATACAATGTATATAAATAAGATATAGGTACATATATATTGGATGAAAATCAGTAGCAATGTCACGTGACATGTCTCTGTGGCTCAAACCAAATGATGTGTACTTATGACAGCTCAAAGCTTGCAATTCATTCTACACATCGATGAAAAGGTAAAGAAAATGAGCAGTCTGAACATTAACATGGACATAAACAAAAAACGTAAGCCATTTCCCTTAGTGTGAATGAACTCGTCTAAACCGGAAGTTAATCTCATTACTTCCGCTATGACTATGCAGAAAAATTCCATGTCTTGCTGTTACGTAGATGACAAAAATATGACACGTATGTCTGTCAACAATAACAATTACGTGAGTGTTATAGATTTCATTCATATTTCTTGATTTCAGTAACATTTATATGTTGATTGTTAATTGAAGTTTATTTCACAATAACCCGTATGTCATGCTAGATTAAACATTTGTTTTAGGCAATTTTGATCAATCATCTCGAATGAGATTTTGCAAGTTCTCATAAACAATGTATATGTAGTTTAATTTTGATTTTTGCCTAACACATCCTTCGTCGTTTCCTTTTAGAATCGCTGATAGCTGTTGATTTTACTTTATATTATCACCAATCTAGTTTACAAAAGCTAACTAAAGTAAATTTCTATTTGCAGAATGATTACATGGAATTAAGAATAACATAGGCCCAAAACGCTACCAAATGGGCTTTTCAAGAAATTTTGGCGGTCATCTTGAACACCATCGTGGATTTCCGGGTCCGCACCACGGTCGGCAAAATGACTATCGGTTACGGTTACACGAGACTTCAACACACACATGGTATAACAGCCTATGTTCTAATCTATGGACTATCTCTTACCCAAACCGCCTTACTGTCACTATACACTTTTTTCCAGTTTCATTATGGATTAATAGCGGCCAGACAATAGTAACCTACATATCTGGTTAATTCTAAGCACAATATTGTTATCTGAAAGCTGAATTTTTATTCATATGTTCAGGAACGTAGACAATTTGTCAGACATGCCACTACATGGAGTCCAACCTGGTTAGTCAAGTAAGATACTAAATTTATCTATAATACACCACAAGTCTAAGCCATGAGCTGGACTCAACCCCTGTTTGTTTAGTTACAAAGAACATAAGATAAACACTAACACGATGAACGTAAGAAATAAAACTTTGTAGTGAATGGTCAATTTGAAACATTTGTATAAACTACATTTTATAAGTCAACAAAATACTCAAAAGAAAAGAAAATAAACCATGACTCAAATGGTTTCATTTTATTGTGATCAATTTCTTGATAATGTCCAACAAACTTTCGATGTGATTTTTCTATTCATAAATACATTTAATAACAAACAAAATATCAAAAAGCCTACAGAAGAAAAACATTATTTCCATGACATTTATCTCAACAAAACTATCCAATCAAAAAAGGCAGGTGAACCATCAGCGCTCCGGGATAGAGTAGAACGGTACGAGAGAGATAAAACTCAAACTTGCTACGGGGGGTAACTGTTCACAATGAACGGAATGACGAGATTTTAGCCACTTCTGATTTTAATGTCCTATTGGTCCAAATCATAAATCACGACGGAGCGACAGTTGCAAGACGCATAAAAATCTTTATTCACTTAAACAGCAATCAAAGCGAGGCTAAAACGCCCTTATTATCATATTTGATAAATTAAGCTGCTAATACGACTTTGATTTTATCGTCGTCGATTTCCGAGCTGGGAAAGTGACCATCAGCGTCCGTTGATGACATGAGGGCACGGACACACGTGCGGAGTGGACAAATTGTTTATGAACGCCAAGCTTGCTGGACAGCTGATAACGGTATTGGCCCTTATTTGGTCGTTGTAAATCTGTCCAAACCTTCAAAAAAGGGAAATGGATAACCTTGGTGTCAAATGCTCCTTGTTTTTACGGCATTGTCCGTTCTTTGTGCCATACTTGCAATAATTGATAACAAATAGTTACCAATGCGTTAATTGATAAAAAAACCTAATTAATTGTCCACGTCGAGTTCACGTTGTTTTTTCAAATTAAAACAAAATACATGCTTCCGTGGTAATATGACTTTTTTCACCTGGCATGTGTCATAATGGGAGATTCAGGTTTCATCGATAACCTCGTGTTGACTATGCTTTATGGATATAGCCTTGTTTGATAGCACGTAAACTTTATAACAAAAAGTCATGTGTTCATTTCTGACCAATCAGATTGCATTACTTTCTTAGGGGTAGTAATTATACAACAATATTCATAATTCTACTCATATAAGGTGAAGAATAATTGGCTGTGACCAATCAACTATACACTAACAAATGACTTTTTTCCGGAAACAATTGTATTGTTATTTGAGCATTACATTTCAGAAACCATTGAATACATTTATTTTGCTTGGGTCATGGCGAAGTGTCTATATACAGTACATAGGGAATCGGGTTCAGCAACCAGGCATCGATTCGTGGTACGATTGGAGAGCTGACCCGAGATGAGTTTAAAACGACGATAGAGTCCCTTGCTCAGAGAAACAAAAGCAGCCATAAAAACAAAATCAGTATATTATACGCATAGCGATTCATCAGTACTTTAATGGCAACAGTGAACTGATTAAGACAGAGAAGAGTTCTGATAAGGACAACCACATATTCCAAAAGATCATGTCTAACCTTGTGAAAACCAGAAGGCAAAGCTAGCAGCTATTTGGTAGAACGACACGGGATTTTATGGTTCTACAATGCATTTAATGTTGTAAAAATAATGAACAAACACACAACAGAAAAAAATAATGTTAAAGAAAAATGCCAGTAGCAACACGCTACTTTATGGATGGCACCCCGACATTTCTTTAACTGATAGTTACCGTCTTTTTATAACCGATCATCTGTTTTCATTGCTTCATTTTGCAGATAGCTGCATTCAAAGTGCAATATAATCGAACATTTTCCGCCAAGACGTGAAACACGCTTCATTGCATGCTACAGCAAGGATGCATAATACGCATGCATTATTATTGCGAAGAATAAAATTTGGCGGAAATATTTCACATGGAGACGATTCTTAGTATGGCGTTAGTTTCGAATTATGATAAAAGCTACCACAAAGATGACAGCTCGAAATATTCGTATTTGCTATAAAATGGCATCTAATGTCTGAATAAGAGTTTATTTCAGTTCAGTTAAAAGATTATTAAGCTTTTCTAACAGCTTCATCTCCAGACGGGTCGTAAACTATCCGATCAGTATTGTTTTTATCGTCGTCGATAAAATTTTGTGTTTTATGAAACAATGTTCTCCATTATAGCGCCGACAGGAACATTTTACCGAGTAACAATGACTGAGACGTGGGCACCACTAGACTTAAAACAAGCAAAGCTATTTTATATAAAATACAATGGGTTTAATCGAAAAAGTTCTAAGAAGAAATGAGACAATAAGATTGTTCGGAGTGACAAATGACAGGATTCGATGTTTCCAGTCGTTTAGAACCGAAAGCCACTTAAGTTTTATTGTTACTCACCCAGACAGCTCTTAAAATACAACATAAAATATCCTTATAAAAGCTTATGTTTACAGCTTATGTCGGAGACAAGAACAGATCCATTTTTCCTGTATAGACTATGTAGTTCATATAGATATGGTTTCGTCAATACTTGAAGTTAAACGCTTTTGGGATATTCTAGATCCGAGCTTCCGCCGTCTAGCCATTTTCTTGGTTCAGTATTCGAAACTCCTCGTGGTGATTTTCTATGCAATTCTTCATTGAATATCGCCGTGGTATTCCGGATGATGGTGTAGATCGAAATATTTCTTTCGATTAACAAGCGCGTAAATGTTTACTTCATATATGATAAGAAATGGAACCGAGTTGTTTCAATCCAATGATCCTGGATCTGTAGCGCAGTTGGTAGCGCGCCTGGATTTCGTAACTAGTGTCCCGAATGGGGTACAGATTTTAATCCCACCAATGGAGGTTATACCTTTCTATGGAAATTGACAATAATTTCATTTTTCCTACATTGATAAGGTATATGGAGAAGTTTCCGGCCTTGTGGAAGAGTAGGTAAATACTGGTACGTAATAGTCAAGGGTCAAGGAAAGCCAGGTTAGGTGTGCTGGACGCCGTAAAAGAACCTTAAAATTGTGTTGACACAGCTTTAAACCTGGTATAAATAAATAAATCATTCAATGATCTTGTAATGTTTGTCTTACGACGTGAGTATAAATCTGCAAATACTAAAAGAAATGAAAAATGAAAGCCTTAAGCAAGACAGACACTACGCAATCTAATTTATTTTTGTTCCAATATTACCAATTCGTTCATAAGTTATATGTGTATCCACATAACTCAATGTTAAAAGCGACTTTTGAGAGAAGCCGTCAAGGGATAGTGATGCAACTGAAGCACATTGCTAATTTTAATTAGCGATGCATTTTAAAATGCATTCATAACTCAGCGGTTGTCAATGAATCATTCCTTGATAGCCGGGGAAGCATTTCATTGAAATACTAATTATGGAAAACTCATTTTCATTGTACCTTATATACTAGTTAAAGCAACCGTTTATTTATATTTTAAAAACTAATAAATATGATAAAAAAACAATGTCTTTCTACTTTTAATATTACGACAAATATTTTTTTCCACGAGACAAAGTCATAGTTATATTGTTGTTCAAGACAGTTATTTTTTTATAACTGCGCAAAAAAGTGCAAAGACTTGTTTATATGGGGGCTGATTTACGCCATGTCTTATTTTCTAATCTTCGCGGTGAAGAAACGAAAATACGACATGGCGTAAATCAGCCACCATATGTTTATGAAATAAAACCCTCGCTCAAAGACGATGACTTGCTTTATACGATACATAATATACACGTATGAATAAAATAATGTTGTACAATGTACTGGCTGGTCGTGGAATGTATCGAGGTTATCCATATAATGTACCGCAGTCTTCACAAAAAGCTTTCATCTGCACTGGACATACGGTCCTGAAAAAATAAAGTTTTCACTGGACCAAATGAAAGTTAACTAGACCTAAAAATCATAGTAATGTTAAAATATGCAGTCAATTTTTATGACTAAGTGGCTGTAAAAGTTGGTAAACTGTCAGACCACTCACATTCTAAAAGTCACTGGAACAACCACACTTTCAGTGGACTCGGACCACGGTCTACTGGCTATTTTCGAAGACTGGTACGGTACCGAAACATATACCGGCAACTGATGCAAAGAAAAACTTTAGTACAATAAAGTTCCGCTGTCAAGATCACATTGGTTATTTCAAAATAGTGCAATTTTGACGATTTTTAAGTCCAGAATGGTTAATATTGGGAAGAAACAAGTACTATGTACCTATATTAAAATCATTTTCCACTATTATGACCATTTATCTTAATGATCCCGACAATGGAACACGACAGTACCGGGTACACGTCATACTCGTTCCCAGAGTCTATAGTAGGATTCTCAATACTAGCCAAAATTATGACGTTTCATTCCTGAAATTAACCGTGTGGCGCCAGAGGTTAGTATTGAGAATCCTACTAGACTCTGGGAACGAGAATGGGTACGCGAGTACAAGTGAGTACGATAACCAGCCAACATTCTGCTAGATTTGACGCAAATATTCTCAGAACATTATCATTTTCATTTTCAAAGGACTAAAAAACTTAACGCTTTAGCGCACATTTTTATTTAAAAAAAAACCTTCACTTTCTCGATAATGCTGCAAAAATTTTGTCCATAAATGATTCAATGGAGAATGATTGCGTGTCAGTAATATATGTATTTGTATACAAAGATAAAAACGCTTTCTTGAAGAATAGTTATTTTATGCACAAAAATATCTTGAAAACAGCATCACATTAGTTTAATGAAGAAATCCCCTTTCTTATGTACATAAAATTTACATTCCAAATAAAAGCAAAATGTCAAATTTGGTAGAAATTCACATTTACAAAATTTAGACGTCCTTATTCTAGAACATAGCTACATATTGCCATACCAAACTCGTTTAAGTTTGAGAAACTAATTTTAAAGTCTGAGTAGTTTGTTGTATATTTAATTCAACCTTGCCTCTTGCTTGTTCAATGTATAAAAATTAATGGAATAGAATAATTCAACTTTGTCTTCATTACCAAACAATTCCATCTGAAACATTGGTCTTGTACACTCTGGACAATTAAAGATTAAACAACAACAAAAATACTGGAAGCTTGTATACTTTAAAATGTTCCTTTTTCGTGCTAATCAAGTCTGACGGGAAATCGCGAACATTTTTAATACCGCTTTATAGTTTCGGCTACTCTTCGGTTTTGTCCTTCATAAAATGAAATGCAGTTTGAAATGTTTGCGATTTTCTTTCACAAAATTCCACGCTAATTTTTCATGGAAGCAGGTCGTGGTCGAGTGGTAACGACGTTAGACTTCTAGTCTTTGAATAGACTTCTCTGAAAAGTAGTAAAACAGTCATCAAGATTCTCGAGCTTGCTTCCTTGAACAAAAAAACTAGATCGTATGATACTTTTAGAACCAGGACCTGAGGAGGAATTAAAAGAAGTTGCAAAAAACTAGTTTTCATAGGGAAAAAAGAAAAAAAGCAAAGGCTATTTTGAATAAGTTGCGTTTTCAAATAAAAACGTGTATAACAAATACATTTGAAATCTAAGAAAGGACGCAACAAGGGAGCACAATCATGAACAAATAAATTGAACATGTAATTGAATAGACGCCGAAAGTTTCTTACAGTAATATTGCAAAATTAATAGTACTTTCGCTATATTCATTATGAATTCCAAGACAGCATTGCTAACCAAAAGGACGGATCTTATAACATATTCTAAGATGTAATACAAACAGAAACACCAGTGTACTTTTTATTGTTTGTTTAACTTGGTGATAGAGACATAATAAACTGCAAGAAATACAAGTGAAGCATTAAGGACAGTTTGTAAGATGATTGCATAGAAAAGGAGTCAGCAAATACATCAGGAACAGCAACAGTTAATAAAACATAGACCTTCCACTCTGCCAAAAAAAGCAGTGGGATATGGTTTAAGGTTATAAAATGGACAACACTAACACAATTTGAATCATATTTCAATCAGTTAGAAAATTTGCAAATAACACGTACGTAAAACAAGTGCGATAGCCGAGAAATCAGTCTACATGCAACAAAGTTCATCGTATTTCAGCTTCAATTTAAACGGTATCCGAATTGTATGCCTTAAGTTTATATTTGACAAAACATTAAAAAATGGAAATTCAAAAGAACACATTCCTGAATAAACTCGCTGATCGAAAATGCAACTGTCTCATGATTACTGTTTGACACGCAGTTTGCAGATCTGCAAGGAATATGAAATATATTACAATATCATTGAATGAAAGTACAATAGAAACGTTCTACAAAGACACGTAGTCATGATTTATTGATTGAATTAAGTTTTATTCGTAGAGACTGGCTACTTTTATAGCTTCAGTCAAGTATCCAAGTTAGAAATATGCAGGTTTCAATTGAACTGTTTTCAATTTCAGATGGATTTTGTAAATTTTGTCACAAACGCCAGACGTCGCGTTCAATGTTACTCGATTAGAAATGGGAACAATTCGTAATTTTAAAGAATCGTAGAATCAAACAGATTCTCAAAACCAAAAGGAAGACGATTGATTAGAACCAATTTGGACGAGTCAAATAAATAACCATTATTTTTAAGTAGCCGGAGGCAATCTATTTGGAGATCATAATAAATTTAGTTACTATGCAAATGAGACACCCTGCTTTTCCCGCATATTTTCATCACATCACAGGTCACGTGATTTAGGTTCTTGAGGATGATTACATCAGAAATTTAAACAAGTTTGCTGTAAAAATATGCTGTAGGTCTTATATAAATTTATATTTTCATTTATTAATTTGTCATTGTAAATTATTTCTTGTCACTATGGTTGAATGTATGTAATACACTTGTAAAGTCTGCATTTTGATTTGTTTATGAACTTTGTTCCATTTATGATGTATGCCATGCGTTAACACTGTCTGAAACAATATTGGCTTCTAATCCAGCAAGATTGGTTCTAAAGTTCACATCTGTTCCATGATGAATGAGGCATGTCTTGTTCTGTTTGCTTGTAAAATGAATAACTAGTATTCAGTTGCAGTAGTTTAGCATGTCAGTTGTTTGGACTGACATTGGATTTATAAATCATGTTCGTGGGCCCTCTAGTTCTGTTCACATATTGAAGACAAGCCACCGTCGCTGTAAGAATAATTGAATACATTTTTGCAGCAACTCATTCATTGCAATGATTACATTTTGTTACCTGTTAGATTATTAAGACTTACATGTATTTTAGAAATAATCAAATTTGTACCTTGACAATTGATGGGTCAGTCCAAACCTAATCTAACAACATGTTAATAAAAAGATATGAGAGTAGTAATGTGCATACTCATTGACATGTTTCTTGTATTTATAATGCAACATTGGCAATTTATCAAGACAATGGTCGAGATTTATCGTGTACATATAGCAAGTTAAAATCACAATTTGTTAGCAATGTAGTCTACAACTGGTCAGCATCTTTCAGTTTTAGACTACGAAATTGTGCCTTTCGAGTTTCTTGATGAACATTTCCGACTTTGAATGTATTCAATAATTCTTGAACTGATAATTTTGTTGTTTCGTTATCATCGTTTGAAACTAAGAGCAAGCAAACTAAGTAAAACACAAAATTCTTTAAAAAAGATACTCGGTTCATTTTATTCAAAGTTTAAATAGAAGCCAGCGAATATGACTTTAGATTAATGTCAATTTTACAAATTGTGAAAAACTAAACTTTTTTTCGGCCCGCATAATGAAAATATGGGACTGTAAACTAAACTTTATTTCTGGACAACCAAAGATATCATATATTTTATTTATTTCTCAATACCGGAAGAGAATGTCATTGGACAAACAGTAATGGTAGAGCAAATAGTATTGGTTAAAATATAGGTTGAAAGTTGGTTAAGAAAGCTGCGCCGAATAATATACAATGTATATTCTTTTGGCTTTTACTACTTATGATCAATGCAACGCTATGTTGTTTTCTCTTTTTTATTTACATGCACATTATCTGTGGACCTATAGTATGTATATATTGTATAAACTGTTTATGGACAATAAATATGTACATGTTTCAGTCGCCTTAATATAGTATATGATACAATGTAGTACGTTCTTCATTTACCTATTTAATTATGTGCATTAAAAAAATAGATGTGGGTAAGATAAAACCTCTCCAATCGATCAACACCTATATTTTATTGATCAGAGTTCAAATTAAGTTTTTTATCAGTAAGAAATAATACTGCTTGGTATGATTTGGCTATCACATTGATCGTGAAAATACAAATGACATCACATCAGATTTTAATCATACCGTGATTTTTAAATTACGATGCACGTATATTGCTTCGAATATCGGAGTTAGGGCTAGTATTCTCCCAACTTAGGGAAGTATAGCCTCGTTTGCATATATGAGCACGTGATGCCGACAATAAAAACATGTCGCAAATTTGAATTAATAATTTATGAAAGCTGTCGCAAGAAGAAGTGTTAAATGACCATAAATATGCATAAGTGAGTTGTTTCTCTACTTTTAATATAACGGATTTAAATACAGAATGTTTTATTCTCAATACTGTTTACAGCTTGCGCGCGACGGACTTCTTTTATCCGAGTATGAAAAATGAAATAAAAGTCACCCTTCAATCGTTGTTAAGATTAATGCCATAAATTATTGTTGATTCACAACCATAAAAAGGAACGTTTACTGCTGAAATAAAATACAAAATCCCTTGTTAATCCCTGTACTGAATTACATTTAGATTGGACGCACTATTTTTCTCCTACGATGACACATGTTGGATTCATACGCAATAAAATAGTGCACAAATCAGAATGACCAATTTTATCTTTCCGCATTGAAGAGTTCTGGCGCAGAGGAACATATTAAATGGTCATCAAGTTTATTTCGGCCACTGATGTTCTGGAAAAATGTCCATTGAGCGTTATCGCGGCGAAAAATTGACCAGTAAAAACCACATTAATAACGCAAATCAATGGATTAAGACGGAACGATCCGACTTGATGGTCGTTAGCCATGTCATCCATATTGACCTTGAGACTCCAAATTGAAGAGCTCGTAAATAAAATAAAATGGCTGCACCGATTGATCTGAGATAGTGCTAATATAGTAAACAAAACTTGCTTTCTTCTGATAAAGAAATTATCATTCTCATAATTTATAAAACTGTCCATGCTTGAAATTGAAATATTTCATCGCGTACAGTTGGGTTTTTGGGAGGGGCAGTTTACTAGGGTGAGAGAGTGGACTCATAATTCTTCTGACAGCAGAAGAAAATAAAGAAATATCTAATACAAATGCACTTTCTTATGGATTTACATCAATATTTTCAGAACATTTTGTCGTATGGCACCAATATTCATTGTCTAAACACTATATGTTAAAGAATACGATGTCGTTGGTCTCGAATTTTGATGGGCACCTCCTTATTTTATTTTTTTCTATTTGTGTTATCTGAAATAAATACGAAAAGAAATTATGTAAACTTTCAGAAACTTTTACAGGGAATTGACCCTCCTACACAAAATAGTTAGTGGGAATTTTCACCTTCTGTCATCTAGGACACAAACATATTTGGATTACTACAGGTTAAATGGACGACATTATTATCTAAACTTTGTATCTTTACTGAGATAAGACATTTTTTCGTATTTTCTGTCAAACCTTTTTTGCATGCATGAGAAATCTATGTTCAATTTGGGAAACATTTGTATTCAAGACAGAATTGAATGGTCATAGTTAACAATACTTCCTGCTTAGTAGAACTATTTTCCTGGCGAACTGTCATTCTTCCTGTATGTGATAAAGTTTCTTCATATCCTTACGCACTGTTCATAAAAGATAATTGTCTTAAACGGAACTACTTTGTACATGTATTGGCATTTTTACAAAAAGGTAAAAAATGACCAACATAATTTGAAATGTATAGTATGTTATACTATCGTGTTCAGAGGCAATGTCGCTCTTATTTAAAGTTAATAACAAACTTCAGGTTGATTAAACCCTTGTATTCTCAACTCACGTAATTTGATGACATTGCAACATGGCATGCTGGGTTATAATTACATAGACTTTGCTCAGTTGTTGCAATTTGCAAACAAACAAGTTTGGCGGAATTACCTTGTATATATAGCCCTATAGGGTATGTATCATTTTCTACTTTCAGTATAGCGTTTATCACGCATAAATGGTGTTATAACTAAAATACGACTCTTGGTATCTAAACTGAAAACACGCATAAGTATTCTCTAGCTCTGTCTTATTACTGATAATGACGGGAAACATGAAAGACGAAAATTTAGCTACAACATACTTTATTTTCTGAGGCAGACCCTGATGATTATCCGGTACATTTCTCGTTGCGTGAGTCAACACTATAAATTGTTCTGATAGTTTAACGCCAAGCTCGCTTCAATTCTATGATATTTCCCTTTCTTGAAATGTTCACTGTTTCAGACATGTTTTAATGCCAAGTTAGGGAATACTATAACACTAAGTTAGGCGATATTTTATATGTTATAGTTAGGTGTTCAGAACAGAATGTGGTTAATTATTGAGGGAGGGTTACCATTTAAGGGATGTATACAATAAATTGTTGTTTTACAGAATCTGTTTGACATGTTTAGCCAATAAATCTAGACTTTAATTGAAAATTGATGTTTTTTGAATATGTTACTTTAAGCTTTGCCACTTGGGGAGGCAAGTGCAACAGCTTATTGGTGTTATGTACATTACAGTATACCAAGAAATCGTGTCGCGAGTTTTAGTATCTCTTTTATAGATGCTGTCTTATATAAGTCATAAAGTGTCTTGTTTAATAAAATACAACCATGGCAATGCATTTTTACATTACCCTCCTAAATACCGATGCCATACAATGTAGTAAATATATATTTTTTCACTGGCCTCTGAACATGATGCCATCAGAACATCTACAACCACGGTTTTTTCCGTGATATGGAAAGAGACTGGGTCTTACTTTACTAGAAACATTTGATGAATTTTTATCTCAATTTCATTGATAGGTCAAAGAAAAACTAAAGTAATTGGAAACTGCATGATTTCATAGTTATTTCTGGAAGGGAGGGGATATGAAAGTGACCCCCTATAAAGGAAAAAGCCCTGCTTCAACGATGTATTCTTGTGACATGTTTTCGGAGGCTGTCTTTATCTTGATTTAAAAAGAATTTTTGTCAAGAAAAAGTGCATATTTTTATAGTTATAAATGTCAAATGAGTGTGAACACTACTGCCAAAGGGAAATAACCCAAATATTGCAATAAGGACTATTTGACTATGGAGACTATTCATCGAAATTATGTCAAACTATTTCCAATGCTGTTGTTTTAGCGAGTAATTATAATGTTAATTCAATAATGTTTTCGTCAAGTCACTGCAATATTAGTCACAGAATAAAAGATTAAATGTCATGTCTCCTATGCAGCGAAATTAGACAAATTTAAACCCCTGTATCTTTGAACTAATCCCAGATGTTTATTAAGGGGTTTTGTTTATGTAAACATTCCTATCGTGTTTGATCGATGGTCAACTCACTTCAAAGCAGAAAATTATGCAGATTGCTCGTTTTCTTTTGAAGTGTATTCTTGTCGATAACGGATATTTAGTAAAACAATTTTGATGCAAAAGGCAACGTTCACCATACATGTGCATGTACATGTTTACAAATTTAGGCTAAACTATTAAGATATACATAGTTTGTTTCATTATTTGGCCTTTCTAATTGTCGTTCTTTTCCATCAAAACCTATGTTCCTTTGTGCAAATACAATTCGAAAAATTCAAGACATTTGAGTGAATGTAATTCGCATCAAGCAAATACAGATTTGCATAGAACTCGTGCAATTGGAACATGAAGCATTAGTCCAGTAGTAGGCGCGTGCTAGGGATGGAGAGGTGGCGGATTCGAACCTCTTCAGGGACACTGCTAATTTTCTTGAGCAAGAAATTTACCAACAGTTGTTCCACTCTACCCAGGTGTAAATGGGTACTTTGAGGGTCAGTTTTTTACTCATATTTTTAAAGGTAATTCCAATGATCAATGGTTATCGTACAAAATTGTATAGTCAGCCGAACATGCATGAATATGAAAAAAACTTTAAAATCGCAGTTTAACTTTTAATAAAAAGTTTTAGTTGATATCTGAAGTTTAAAGGATTTCATGACACATTTAGCCAAGCACATTTTATACCAAATGAACAAAAGCAATCGTACAAATGTTTTATGGAATAAGTTTGATGGTCAATATCAGAGTCAGTCGATACATCTTTTTAGTCCAAAATATCCAAAGCCGTCATTAGGCCACAACAAATTGATAATATGTTCTATGGATTCGCTCGCACCTTAATTTTGACAGTTTTTACAAAAAAACAAACTTTTATTTCCTCGCTCGCTCATAAAAATTTGGTCAAACCGCCATCTAAAGCAAATGAATAAAGAATCTTTTTTTATTTTTTTTCTTCGCTCACTCGCCCCATTTTTTTCAGAAAAATCTATTGAACATATGATCAACTTGTTGAGGCCTTACCGTGAGTTTTCTTCAATCTTTTCAAAATAATGCAATTTCTCTCACAAAAATTAAACAAGCATTTTATTTCGTCCTGTCTTAACATAATCAGACACAAACGATATATCGGACACTGATAAGAGCGTTGTAAGAAATGTCGTTTTGTTGAAGTGACTATAAGAGGTCCACGTTTGTCTACTTCACGTCAATAAAACGACAACACGAGATTTTCTGAGATTTAGAAAATGTCAGCTTTGAATTACGTTATCTCGTTTGATGAATAATCAGCATGGATAATCTTTAAGTAAAAAAGGACAATTTTGTATTTTTTATCAGTCGATGAAAGAAAAATACCAAATCAAAATCAGGCGACACGCTGATATACACTGATCAGAAAATCCAAATCATTCTGACGCTTGCAGCTTTTATGTCAAGAAGGGAATGCACATTTTAGCGTAACCAGACGGAACCTTGTGAACAATGAACAGAAATACTTTATCCTTGTTTTTTAGTTATTAAGCAACAGTTAGCCTAATGTATATAATTTTGTAAATAAATCTTACAGTATTACATCTTAGCCCCTAAAAAGATACCTACTGAGGAAATTAATTACAATGTAATACATATCGTCGTGGTCACTAGAAAATGCCAGAACTACAAAATTTCGATTTTTCGTTGTTCTTTTTTTGTAAGAAGCAACAGTTATTTCAGTAAATATTAATAGTTTCGATACGAATGCATATCTGCACTTAAAGATATTTATTTGATGTAAAATTATGCAAATATGAGTTTCCTTTCATTTGTATTCTTCACGGAATACTGTTATTTTCGTCTCCTGAAAACTTAGTTTTTTGTAGTTCCGGCATTTTCAAGTGACCACGACGATATCTTAAAGGTGGAGTTGGTGCTGTAGATGTTATCTTCCTAATATCGTGTATTCAGTTGTTTAGTTCATTAGTTTGATTTACTTTAGCTCAATCGTAAAACAAGTTCTTTCAACTAGTTCCCAAAAATACCATTTAAGCGGCATTTATACCAATTGCAAGGCATTTGGGACCAATTCGGTACTTGCAGTCATCTCTTCATGCGATAATTTATAGCAAATATCCGAATAAGTGTTTATCCGAAATCTATATTTTTTGGCATTGTTTCGGTCCTAACATTTTGCTTCAAAGGTGAATGAAAGTAGATCTACATTGTGGTAATATACAAAAACAAGTACATGAGCACTGTAATAATTCATAAATCAATAAAATATGTATCATTTTTGGTATTAATATCAAACTTTGCAGCCCAACAAGGACACATTGCTGCAGTTACAGTTGGTACTTCGCTGCACGAGTAATTCCTAAACGATTCCATATATCTGCATGACATGTTATATATTGTGTGTACAAGAAATTTTAAGTTATCTTAAGATAATAACCAATGAAACTTACCTCATTTGAGATTATTAAATTACTAAATAAATTGAATTGAACAGAATTGCATGTTCGGATACCATCGGAGTTTGTTGTTATAGATATTGCAATTAGCTCGTATCGTGTTAAATGCCTATTATAAGTGAAATACAACACCGTGTGTGTTCTATCAAAGAAATGAACGTATTATAATTTAGTTATATTTGTAATATATCAAGTAAATTATCAATTAGAGAATTAATATGTTTATCAGAACCTAGTTGCATGACAAAATGAACTGTTTTTCATCAATCGGAAATCTTCGGATTTTTTCATAGAGTGAAGGAATGGAAGTATGAGGACAAGTTTTCGATTGTGCAATGCCATCTATGCAAATATATTTAACTGGAAACTTTTCTCAGTGTTGTTTTTACTAAAAATAAAACTTCAGTCGTGGTGAGTTAAGAAAGATATTTCCAGGGCTAGTTTGAAACTTCAGGACCTCAGAACAGACGGGAAGTTCCGGTTGTTCACGACCACAAAATAATGAGCAACTCATGCAGTAATGTTTGTACCGTATGTGGACAAATCTTGTTTACATATTACCGGAAGGTTTTTCCCCACTCAGAGTTATACAGTACAGAGTACTCCAGACCCAACTAATTTATCTGGCTGATTAGCTGCAACTGATCATTCTGTCAATCTTAATAACTTATAGCATTCGGAACTCCTCGGACATTCACTAGAACATATTTAGACGCCATTTTGGAAATGCCTTTGCGTCACACGCCCAAACGAAATTCTTTAACCGGTGTTGAAGTAAACAAATCCACTATCGTTTAAGCGGTGAAAACTAATAAGCCATAAATATGAAATGCACGATTCAATGATAACCACTGAACAATAAACATGTAAAGTCACATATATAGTATAAGAAATGCACATGTATTTACAAAGCCTCGAGTGTTTAGATCGAGAACTATTTTGCATAACAGTTATGTGCTTCGCCTCGCGTATGAAGTAAAACCCCAAAATTATTGGTGAACCCCCACGAATCCTTCCGAGATTATTCATTTAATGAATGGTCGAGGTGCTCCGAATGTATATATGACGACAGATAATAGTGCGCTATGTGTACTCTGTATTATAATGTTATATTATATAGATTTCAACTTAAAAAGCTACCTCTAAATTCTAGTTAGAGCAGAATAGCATCCCTGACTAACACACCATATCATTGTATTGCTAGCTTCTTTGATACAAATAATATAAACTCCTTTTTTACAGGCCTATAACTACTTGAAAGTTATCATGTTTATTGTAATGGAATCAACAAGATATTTAAAAACATCCCATTGTCTTCATCATATCAGATATAGCATTATATATTTTATCTAAAACATTTAAATAAATGTAATATGTATATATTCTATTATAGTTAGATGTTAGCCTGGCTAAGAGAAAGCTATATGCTATTATTCATCATTGTTTCTGTCTTATCATAAGTTCCATTTATCAGATACAAAAACAACAAAAGCCATTTGATAAATATTTCATTTGCCAGGATATTTGGAGCATTTATACTACAGAAGCCACGGGGCCGCGTCCAGAAGTTTTTGGTCTGTGAAAAATGATTAATTAACATTTCACGGCAACACGTGTTGTGTGAGAGCGTTCATTCACATTGCATGACTTATCTAAACGGTAAAACGTTCCACATCAGCACGTGTACCTGTTCTCATGACGATAACGATGGCAGGCTAACTTCCTCAGTGTAGTCGTATCAGTTTTAGTATCAGGAAGTGACGTTTTAATGTTTGCCATGAATGGCGTTGACTGATTGGCCATTCTTAGCTGTCATTGATCATTCGAAACTTCTCGGTTGATATCCTCTGTGAAAAACAACTAGATCTTATCTTATGTTTTTAATTTGTTTATTCAGCGTTATATCACGGACAGTTATTTATATTTACCCGCGGGAAATTTTTCCGCTGCTTCTGCAACCGTAATAACTCGGAGTATTATCTCTCTAATAGCCGCGACTCGACCACACAAGGCAATTTTTACTACCATAGAATTTAATTTTTATCAAATGATGTCTTTCAACAAACGAAAAGTTTGGAAATACCAAAGATGATATTTGATTAAGGATAGTCATGAACGCTCCAAGTCATGTTTGAGAGACGGCCTGCAATGAAGAACGCAGTCAGGACCGCGTTTTTGTTTACAGAAAACGCTAGACATAGTCCAATGGTGGCTATCCTCACAGCTCAGAGATCAGATAAGCAGCAAGTTAGAGGTATGTACATATTATTACATCTTGTTATCTGCCCCTGGGAGCTTGAATTTCGAAACTCTTTGTCAAACGATCAACAAAAATGGTGACATCATTGATGACATCACTGATCCAATAATAATTTGTATTGCAAGAAATGTGAATTTTAAGTATTTTTTTAAAAAAAAAGGGAAAAGCAAACATATTAGGAACAGCAACAGTTAAAACACAGACCTTCCATCCAGCCAAGTAGCTAAGAGGGTTTTTTTTGAAGACTTATAAACTTTTGTTATGACAGGGACACCACAAATAATTTATGAAAATATTTATTTATTTATTGGAGTTAACGCGGTGTCAACACAATTTGGACCATTTCACGGCGTCCAGCGCACCTAACCTGGCTTTCCTGGACCATTGTCTATAACCAGTACTCACCTACCCTTCCACAAGGCCGGAAACTTCTCCATATTATCTAATCAATGGAGGAAAATCGACATTATTGTCAAATTTTCATAGAAGGGTATTATCTCCCCGGGTGGGATTCGAACCCGCAGCCCCTCGAGCACGAGATTCCAAATCTCCGCGCGCTACCAACGGCGCTATCGACCCGGGTTTTTATGAAAAGAAGAACCTGATCAACATCATAAGGGTTTGTCAATACCGATTTTCTGCGCGGGAACGAGAACGGGGACACGGAGTATAACACCGTTTCATTGCTGCTAAACCTCGAGTCAGACCAATGTAAAACAGTCTGTCATATGATCATATTCTGAAGGTTAAACTGTACTCATAGTGTTGAAACATAAGTGAAAAGTCTAGGAAACAATAGACGATTCACAGTCTGTGTCATTTATGAAAAACACGATGACAAACAAACCATTTTGATAAAATATACAGCGTTGATTTAATATAATACAAAAGGAACAATTCTCTTTAATCATGGTCTAATTTTTACATCGGAACAAGACAGGGCAATTCTCCGCGGAGATGATGACGACTGTTCACTTTGATTAACATCGCGGAGTAATATCCCAATGGAGTTGGGTAGAATGTTTTAAAGATCAAGGATCGAGCATAAATAAAGTTCGGCAAATGGATTATGGTCATTTCGTGAGTAAGATAAATACATATATAACCACAAACGTGCAATATCAAAGATGTATTATCGTTTTTACCAGCCCTGGAGATAGATAAAACCGAGGTCTGATTTTTTAGGAAGAATATTGTAATGTTCTTGTGTATTTTATATGTACACTTAAATAGATAGGCAATACTTCAAGACTTGCGATTTTCACCAATTTGATTTTATTGGTATACTTAAGATGCAAACATATAAATGCATGTTCACTCTATGTAAAATTGTATTAGCGTGAAATGACTAGAACTTTATCCTTAGAAAATTGACATCTATTAAATGATAGCCTGACAAAATTTAGTTCAGATAATAACATACAGAAGGCTTCAATGTGATATAAGATAAAAAGATAATATAAGGTACACTTACGTAATGTATTGAAACAAAGTTAAAGTATCTATACAAAGATCTATTTATATACAGTAGTCATGAAAACTGTCTTAAAACTGTGAAAACTATAAAATATAGCATGCATTAGAAACACAAGTAACACGTCAAACCATTTCTCTTTCTGAGTTAAAATGCCCATTTCTTAAAAACGGGGGATCCTTTTATAAGAGCTTACTTCATTTAATTTTGTTAGGACTCAACATATATGATCATTCTCTCACTATACTTCATTTTGACATAATGTTAACAAAACTATTGTTTTAGTATTGACAACCAAATTCTGTTTTCGGAATCGATCTACTTAATTGATTATGCGACATTTGGTCCTATGTTATAAAACTTATAGTTCGTACAAAAAACAAAACACCGTCTATGCAATACAATGAACTAATCCACAACGGGGAATGCTCAGGATGACAATAAAATATAACAATTAAATATGTTTTAACGAGTGTCAACTGTAGCGTTTTCAATTACACAAAACGTTACATAACGATACATTCAGAACTCCTCGGCCATTCGCTGCGAATAACCTAATCTAATACACAAATATGAGATCGTTAAGGCAATGAGCGATGTTTCAAAATTCACGGACTAAAAACGAAACATCACTCAATGCCTAAACGATCAAATACTTGTTTACTTTAACACCGGTAGTTTCAAAATAGCGTCTAAATATATCCGAGATTATTCGCAGCAAATGGCCGAGTAGTTCCGAATGTATCGTTACGGAACGTTTCGTAACATTCGCGGTAACTGAACGCAGGGTCGTTGGTGTAATGGTAAAACGTTCTACCATTACACGCATGATTGACTAATAAGGTGGTGGTTAATCCGCCACACTAATTTTGTTAAAATGAACTCTACAACTTTTATTTTCTATACTGCCTACCCTTGAACTGGATTGGTTCATTTTATGTTTACAAAAACACTTTGTTATTTTTTTCTAACTATAACAACACAGACTGCATGCTCGAAATTCAGCTTTTTCTAAAGTTTTTATTTTTCCATATAAAAATAAATATGATCTGATTAATAAAAATAAACACGCTTATTGGACCAATTAGGTCTAATTCTCTGAGAAAGGAAGTGAGTTTTCAGCATAGAGTCTGTTCTCAAGTTAAAATGACCTCAGGCTCTGTACAAATCATAGTTAGCGATAAATGGTTAAACGACAATGAAGCTCGACAATAGTAAATTGCACATCCTTATCATTATAAAAATAAAATGCAAAAAATGCATGCCAACGTGGTAATCAGAAATTTTAATGATATTATATTTTCATTTGAGCTTCTTTTGCCATTTTTTATTAATACATGAAAATTTATTACTCACGCGCAAAAGACAAGAATGCATCGGTTAGAAAATTACATCCAGTGGCGTCATACATTGTAATTATATAAACTTTTCAATAGCTATGAATAACAATTAAACTCGTTAAATTTTCAGTTGTGGGAAACAGAGATTGTCCATCAACACCGATTCAGATATTTCTTCCTAGTATTAACACCGCTTGGAATAATTAAACACTAGTTTTGTGACAGTCACATTTGTTTACGAGGTACTTGCCGGAAGTTAGGACTGTGGACTGCGTCTCCGATTTTCTTTGTCTTAACATTCCCTCAAGACAAACTATCTGGTATCAGAAATTCTCCCTGGAGCAAAATTTTTCGATTTTTTTTGGAAAGACCAAAAAATGGAGGTAGGGATGGATGATAACTTTAAATGATGTCCTTAATATTTGAAATTAATCAATTAAATTTCAGATTTGAGCGTTGCAAAACAAGGCGCCATAAAGTGCATTATTTAAGTTTATGGGCAGAGATATTCTAGACTGGTAAAATTGAATGACAGACTATACGCTGCATAGTTCACTTTAATTACGTGATAATTGAACCAGTCAAGAAAAGTAAAATCAAAGCGCTGAAAATACGGAAAGACGGATTGAAATTCAAAACTCGTGAATTTATTTGTTAAAAAAGGTGATCTAAAATATTAAAATAGAGGTTTTCCTTTTAATGTCGTTCTGTTATAATATTATCCCCTCATTTGACGTTAATATGGTAGGAGTCAATGAGTTTTTCCGTATACATGTATTTCAACTTTATGTTTCCCATGTAAAATTTCAGTTATCTCCCTGTTGTACATCGTACTCGCATGTTGATGTCAAATATCGTCGAGCTACTTAATTTGATGTTTCACTGAACTCGATATAATAGTTAATGAAATTATCATAACAATTATAAACCAAAGGTAAAATCAGAATAAAGCCGAATAATGACAGTACATGTGCACTTGCAAATACATCTACCGGCGCTCACCGAATATTTCCGAATGATATAGTATGACAAGAGTTGTTTCCCTTTCTTTAACAATATTCAATGCACCATATACATACATGTATACTTATTATACATAAGCACGAAATAACATCATTAGTAAACAATAACTAGATATTATAAAATAGTACACACGCAGACGTGACATTAATGTAAGACTATTTATAATAAAAAACTGCAAGAAATAATTGTACCATAAACCTTTCGTATTTTGTTGTTTATTTATCATGCGCTATTTCATTATCTTGTTTATTATACAATCTTTATTATATGTTATATCATATAATTTATTCTAAGACTATATCTTATGGTACTATTATATCTGCAATGTTTTAATAACATGATAGCTCTACCAAATAATGTTAGGTAGACATTTTGATGCCGATGCACAACTTACAATAAATCTAGTACCATATCATTTGTATCATGATTGCAGTTATAGCTATAGACGGATTTGGTGTTCGACTTTAGCCCCAAAATATTCGTCAGCGTTAAGGTGGCACACCACAGTTTTAAAGCCGCCGCAGCGAATTGGCCGTGGTAAAAAATCTAGATTTTTTTTGCAATTGAAGTGCATTTTTGCGGTTTAAAATATTTTTGATAGCTATATTTAAAGTTTCAGCTAGTTTCTGCTAGTATTGTATTTCAGTTATTCAGTAAAATTGGTTATAACAATATTGGCCGAGATATTTCAAAAAGTATCTGTCAGATGCGAATGTAGAGGTTTGCGGAGCTAGCACAATAAGCAGCTCTTTAGTTTCAAGGTACCTATGAAATAGCAAAATTAGAGCCATAAAGTCATGGTGGACACTTTATTTCCTTGTAATTTTCTGATTTTGCAGTGTTAAGGGTACATGAAACAGTGTAGTATAAAGTGCTATCGTTGGAATTAAGATTTTTGTGAGAGTATAATTAGCTATTTTGTCACCTATTTTCGCGACCATTAAAACAAAGAAGTCAATGACTCTATACATAGGGTCCTTGAAAGAAGTACAGGCCTCTCAGACAGAAATGTTTGTTTTTATCATGTGTTTTTAATGAGAAACATATATTCATGCTAAGTTTAAAAATTATTTGTTTTAGGTGTGTGATTACAGGCTACATCCTAACACCCAGAAAAACTTCCTTTTCAGAGTGCTACAGTGACAAGCCGTCGTCCGTTTTAGGATAGGAAAATCGTTTGTGGGTTTTCCACGTGGTAAAGTGCCACCGACTTCAACTATATAAATGACTGATAACTGTCGCTATGATGTGAAAGCAAAACTAGAATATGTTTAAAGAAGAACCACACTAAGACTTCTCCCAGACGGTAATCATATTAACTTTGTAAATAAATCGTATTATTGTAGACAGTAATTAATAACTTAGGAAAACATAGACGACCCTTGTAGACTCTAAACATACAGTGCCCGCCTAAAGTTCTTGGACAATTTCTTTTTAGAAAACCTACAGCCAGTAATTTTCCTTCTATGGATGGTTGTACATAAAAGGTACTAGTTCAAAGATTCTATAATTCTATAATTTCAAAATACTATCCAGTGTCTGTAATTGTGTCAGAAAATTAATTCTTATTATTTTAAGACAAACTGACCTATATAATGTATAGCAAAACATATACAATAAAAGTCACAAAAATGCACTAAAAGTGTCTATACCATGACATACGGGGTAGATATTTACTACATGAAACACCATCATTTGTATTTATATGTCAATTTGTACTAAAATTGTCATTATCAGAACACTACTTTCCTGCTTCCAAAAATATGTCCATACAATTTTGATAGTTTTAGAAAAAGTTGATATTTAAATTGAAATCTATGAATGAGAACCTTTAAGCTAATTCATGTAAAATACATTGTATGAAAATGTTGATAAACTAATAAATGTTGATATTGGACTTGTATGTCATTCAGATGACTCTTTGTTTCTGTTATCATGGATATATATGAATTGGGTTAATTCTAAATCCAAGATTTAACTATATATGAACTTATGAGGGAAACATGTTTTCTCATATTTCTACATGATGATGTATTTTCAAGTCATACACTGGGGCGTATACAGTATTCTTTCTGCAAGTAAAGGTCTGACTATGCAACTTTTCCAAAGGCGAACAATAAAATACATGTATATCTAATCCCATTGTGATCATTTCTGTACTTTCATGTGCGTACAGTAAAACTCCGCTAGAAAGATTACCTCGGAATTTCAATTATGCTATAAGCCACCCGGCTAGCTCAGTTGGTACCACGCAAGTCTACTGATCGAGAGGTCGTGGGTTCGATTCCCGGGTGGGGCATTCTTTTCTAAATTATTTCTACCGCCATCCCCCCTCCTACCAATGATTCTTTATCATGTCGGACAGTTGCCAGTCACTGACGAAAATATGCGCTTAGTAGTTAGTTAAAAGCTAAATCCAGAGATTAAACCTTTCCAGGAACAGTGTGTAAGTTGACTGACCGCCGTTATATGACCAATACAATGTGTTGCTACGGCGTTAAACCCAACAAAAACAAAACAAACAAACAATCATGTTATATCTAGGACCCAAAAGTTTTATTAAAGTAGAAAAGGTTCCCAATATATACATGTAGACTAAATTGCGCTATTAGGATCATTTATTTTGATGGTTTTAGTAGTGGAATTTTACTGTTTCTAAAGTTTACAATTATTGGAGTGGAATACTTTGAAATCGATTCCTTCAAATGCAGTTCAATAAATAATTAATTCATGTACATATTGTGATATTTTGTTCCCACACACGGAACTCCTTGGACTTTCCTATTTCGCACTTGTAGACAGCTAAGGAAAACGTACTCAAGACATTATCGCCATAGGCTTTTTTAAAGGGAAAGGTTCTGTATATTTAACAAGTTCATACCGTTTGGAACTCCTCAGATATTCCTTGTTCGCACTTGCTAACAGGAAAAGACGATATATTCCGATTGATGTTTACATTAATCAGGTATGAACTCATTCTAGCAATGTTTGATCGTCTCTTACGACCAATTTTATACCATTTTAGTCTTTAAGTATCAATCAGTTTTACCTAATACTATAAACAATTCATGATCTACATCCATGTTGACAGAATTTCTCCGATTGAATGGTTTATTCACTCGCTAATTAATCGTATTTATTACTATTTAAAGTTCGTGTATTTGAAGAATAAATCAGTCTAGATTTTAGATTTTCTCGGTGTTGATGCAATTGTATTCTTTGTTTGTACTCGTTATTACCTAATTCATTAAGATGCGTTTTAAGTAACTGATACATTTTACGTGAATACTCGTAATAAAGCCCGATCGTTGAAGCGCCGATACACGCACGTATTTCCGTTCTTTTTCTTCGCTTACGCATAAAACTTCAAAACCTCATTTGGTAAAGCTAATCAGTTAATTCTGAACGAATTTATTGCGATCATTATTCACACGCGGTGACACAATCAAAATAATGACGAGGTGATAACATGCCGAGAAAATATCCGATTCGTCCACAAAATTCTCGTAACCATGAGCTTAAATTTTCATCATGCGATTATTTTCTCCACTTAAATTGGATTATAGCTTGCACAGAGACAAAAGAAAATCATCACACGATATAAATCGTAC
The DNA here is from genome assembly GCA_025267735.1 of Mactra quadrangularis. Taxonomy (NCBI): domain Eukaryota; kingdom Metazoa; phylum Mollusca; class Bivalvia; order Venerida; family Mactridae; genus Mactra; species Mactra quadrangularis. Next base: position 32,805,182 of record CM046294.1, on the reverse strand, counting down.
AAGACTAAATAACATCTAATTTTATCACAGCCAACTTAGCTTATAAAAGGATGTTTTATAATTAAATGTGCAACCTGTAAAATGAGAATATAATTTATGATGGCATCCTCATTCAGTACAAAGATGTATAGACTCATACTGGTTCTTGTGGGCGTGGTGACAATCATATGGTTAAATGTACAACATGTAAAATATGGATTCTAGCATACTGTGTAAATAAACATGTTATCAACGATATCTTGTATCATACTGGTTCTTGTGGGCGTGGTGACAATCATATGGTTAAATGTACAACATGTAAAATATGGATTCTAGCATACTGTGTAAATAAACATGTTATCAACGATATCTTGCATCATACTGGTTCTTGTGGGCGTGGTGACAATCATATGGTTAAATGTACAACATGTAAAATATGGATTATAGCATACTCTGTGAATAAACATGTTATCAACGATATCTTGCATCATACTGGTACTTGTGGGCGTGGTGACAATCATATGGTTAAATGTACAACATGTAAAATATGGATTCTAGCATACTCTGTGAATAAACATGTTATCAACGATATCTTGTATCATACTGGTACTTGTAGGCGTGGCTACAATTTAACAGTTACAGAAAGTAAAACATGTTTCAGATATAATATTTTAATCGTTGATTTTCAAAATCTTTATGGTGAACTTAACTTGAATTACGTATTATGTGATTTCACGTTCATAATACTTTATTTTCAGATGTTAAGCCAAGATGAAATTGATATACATATTTATATGTACAAAGCTTTAATTAATATTTATTGGCCCTTTTCTGCTCTTGACATATGATAGGAATTGATTTAAGAGGGTTTTTGGTAAAACTACATTTCATATCAGATCAAGGTTCATCAAATATGTAATAAAACATGTACAACCATTTAACAGACATAGACAATTGATAACAAATAGTTCCCGTGCCAAATGCGCATGTTCATGAATAGCAATTATTTCATAATTTTCTTTTCTTTATTATTCAATAAATCTTTTATTGTATGTCTCTGACAAATTATCTATTTCATCAGTAATTGAGTTCCATGTTTTGTGCAATCAACGAGTTTATTCAACTAGTAGACATTTTGTTTCGTCTGCACGCAAGGATACAAAATGGCGGGTCATTTTCTTCAGTCAAAAGCTGTCGGTCAAATTTTTCCTGTCAGACTGAGCGTCAACGTAATTGACAAGCTTTGATAAAGTTTTGTTGGAATATAGTGCCGTGCTGGGGTTAATAAGCTTAAAAGACGGTGAAAAATAATAACGACGGTGACGTCAGCAAAAAGTGAGAAATAAAAAAGTAGTCCGGTTATTTGAGAGCAAACAAGATTATGAGATAGCTGTAAAAATAACATATGACGAACTTATTTTACGTAACAATTTGCTTGATACAGACTCTGTAATATACCACTGAGGTCGTGTTGTTCAGGTCTCTGAAATCAAATCACTTGAAAGATGGTTGTGTATAACATGGCTACCAACCATTGATATACTAGATAATTGCTTACACGGATTGGAAGTTCAGTATTGGTACACCCCAGGAAAAGTACAAAGATAAACTGTCTACTTCAAGTAGAGCTGTCATCGGTTCTATCGATATCAGTTTATCGTCGATATTTTATTTTCGATCAATATTCGACATGAATTTTGAAATATCGATAATAAAGCCTATGTAGATAAATGAATAAAAGTGTCAAAATTTTCAAGACGAACCATCTATAGTGAGCTGAAACAGGTGCGCTGTTATAATATAAACGGATAATTAACAATCAATTTGTGATAAATCTTTTTATTTATTTATTATCAAATCCTTTTTACCGACTACTTACCAGTTTAATGCAGGATACTAATGTATAACATTCATGACAAATGTGACGTCGGCTGCGAAAACCAGGCCAATTGCGCAAATGACGTAACGTTAAAAAACGTGTTTTTTTTTCAAACACCACGTGAAACTTAGATTTCAAAAACTAATCTCGAAAATTTAACTCGTTTTCTTATATAAAATGTGCATTCTTCTCATTAAAACTCGGCAAAATCTTAGATCGAACATTCCCAAATATTTAAATGGTAAGGGGAATAACTGTCACGACAGTATTTTTAATTTAGTGTCCTTTAACCACAAAGACGAAGTAGCGAAAATGGACGACATCTTGATTCTTGTCTATTATGAGTTTATGACAACATAAATGGTCTGTATAGTACTGCAGTGAATGCTCGATATATATCGGTGTATCATCGATATTCAATTCTTGATATATCGATATCGTCGATACGCTTTGAGCCCGATCTATGACAGCTCTAACTTCAAGCAATTATAACTAGTGGAAGGGCTGTTTAACTAAAAACAGACCAACCAAATATGATTAACTGAACAGAACAGAACCGACTTTTATCTATCCCAGGTTATGTCAAGTTATCTGCCCTTTGTAGTAAAATGCCATCAATAAAAAAGATATCAGATGACTCATCACAAAAATAATAGAAAAATGATTTGCACTTAGAAATGGTGTAACTTGACAACACACAAATACGTTGTAACAATTTACGAGTCAATTTTATCTGAGAAGTCGATATGTACAATAACTTCATCACCCTATCGATATCGTGAGAGGAAAGAATCATCATATTTCTTTCAATACTGTCATTAAAACAGCAGATAAATTAAATTATGGAATGAATGGTTCAATTTAATCAAATGAACGCAGATAAGGTGATGCTACATGTGTAACGCAAGGGAGGTAACTTACAAATGTTCATGGGAAGGGAGGCAACTAACAAGTAAGTTAGTTTCATTCGGAAACCACTCAGGTAATTCCGTCAAGTGTGTTGCGTAGTAATCACCGAGATGTTTCGAATGAGTAAGTTTAAGCAGTTGTATAGTGTTAGGACGCACTCTTAGGTGGATAAAGAAATCCCACTATGAACACTGCTAAATCTTATAAGGAAGAAATTAACCTAAGATTGGCTACCTTCACATACATGTCAATATTACTGAAAGTAATGCTTTTATTGGCATGACGTCACAAGTTTATTCGAGAAACGCTTCAAAGTAGAATTATAACATGAACGATGAGAAAATGAACTGTTACACAAAGGAAATGATTTCACATCAATTTTACAAGCAACTTCGTGTGCTCCCAATTCGTGAGTTTCCGTTTTCGTCCAAGCAAATGCCATCAAAGCGTACAAGATACGCTCCGCAAATCGCAATAGTTTTACAATGGTTACGGAAATGCCCGAGGGTTTACGATCTTCTGCGTTTGTAACGTCATTCTGCTCTTTTTCGCGTTCTGAAGTCTATTTGATCTCCGCAATGCATTTTCAGGTTACATGGTGAGTCGTTTTGTTACTGTTTTAGTTTTCGGGTGTCAATCTCGTCACCTCGGCAGTTATGCTTTGAACCATCTAGTGTCGTAACGAATGATACGTACAGACCCGATGATTGACGAAATATTTCGGTGTGAATTTCGCAGCGTAAGCACACATGATTCTATTAATTCTGCGTGTAGATTGCCTTCAATTAATCATATATTTCTATTCGTTTGATCTCGTGAAGAACAAGCCTTCATTCTTGGCGTGAAGAGAAATTCCAGTAATGTTAAATGAATTAATTATTTTGACATTTTCTGTAAAACGTGGGCTGTTGGTAATTAATCTTCAGGAACATTGTTCGACATATTGACAGGGTCATTACTGACCGTGTGAGGTCAACATGAGCCTTGTTAGGGGCACTCTAATTTGAGAGAAATATTAAGTATGCATGCACGTTTTCATTTTTTCACTGTTTGAATACAAAGAAAGTCAGCACTTTTTTAAAAAACAATATGTTCAGTTCGTACATGTACAGTAATGTTCCACTATAAGATCCATCAAAATGTATGATACTGATAGCGGAATGATCTTCATATAAACTATGTACATATTTCATCTCAAATCAAGCATTAAAAACTTTAAAAAAAACACGTAAAAATGTATGATTTTGCAATAATCAAGATGGTCTTTATAAGGGAACTTTACTGTATATCGAACGTGCATACAGGCGTGCACACCTAAAACAGTTAAACTGGACTTTAGAGCTCTACAACGGTATACAATATATATCGAATACCGGTATTGTAGGTTCGATAGATATATCGGATCGAACGTTTCCGTATCGAACAAAATATCGATCAATGACGGTCATACAAATAAAATCTTTGGCTTGCAAATCAGTTGAAAATTTGTATTGCAGAAATCAACATTCCAACGCTTCAGACCCAGTATGGACTAATCTGGGGACGAACAATATCATAAAAATTACATTCCTTTACACCGGTTACGTCATGTTTTGTTCTCTTCAGTCAAAGGGAAGTAACTGCTGCAGTCAGAATGTCCTTTCGTTTTCGATTATTTTGGGAACAATCAATTAGTATAAAGAATACAGATTAGTTCTAAGAATCTGTAGTCATACAGATTTGATTGGGCAGATCCGCAATGTAAAGAGAACTTGATCATACAGAAGTGATATGTCATGTAAATAGCTGAAAGAGTCCGTTTTTCATTTTGTCGATCTTTGTTTAGGGTCGTGCAATATATTAATTACTGGAAATCAATCGAACTAAAGCCAAACATCTACAAAATGGTTTATTTTGTGCAAATCCTGCACAAGTACATAAACGATATTGCCTTAAAAAGCAAACCGTCATAGACTTTAATATCTAAAATATTTATAATAAGACAGTGCATCTAGTAGTATTAAAATAATGAATAAAACAACACTATTTTGCTGTTTTATAAAAAAAATATATCTTTAATTAAATTATCATATGATATATCAAATATCGATCATTTTGTATCGATACGAATATCGTATCGATCATTCTGACCGATATAGTGCCCTACACTGGACTTAATTAAAAATTTAATCACATAAATGTTCTACCAAGTTAAATAATTAATTGAATTTAAAACATGTTTCACAGCACAATTAAGTAAATTGGTACGATTTCTATGTTCAAATTTGAAGAATTGTTATATTATTGTTTATTTCATTCATTATTCATGCAATAGAAATGGAATTTCTATTGGTAGATGTTATTTTTTGAGTTGCAGCAAAAGTTATCTATCAGCCTTCGAAACTATGGTCAATGTATCTCAATGAACCACAATATCATGAAACAAATGTACTGATTAGAAAAAGCAAAATTGAAATAATCTAACATTCTAACATAGGCACGTGCGCTTTCACTCTTTATTTAATGTGACGTCATCTATGCTTTATTATTCAACAAAATATAACTCGTGACGGCTGTTATACTTTTACTCCCCGTACGTGATGTATTTTGCGATGTTAGAATCGAAATAACTTACAGTTGTCTATATTTTGTTGTCTAATAAAACATAGGCACTCGTTTGATGCGCTCATTAAATGACTCGTGCTAAAGCACTCGTGATTTAATCATACGCGCATCACAACTCGTGCCTATGTTTTATTAGACAACAAAATATAGACAACTGTAAGTTATTTCTTAAATAAACTGCTTTTACAACATTTTGAAATTCTATATTGTACAATGTGAATTTTGAATATAAGGAACTTTTGGAGGCAGTGGAAAGTCAAATGATATTCAACTAGTATTTTTCTACAACGAAAAACCTCTATCTATCGAGAATGTATCACATTTGAAAATGTAATCAAAGGGAAGCAACACTGATAAAGAGTTTTGCATTTAAAATTGTACGAGTAGTTTCCCTTGATAAATAGATATAAAATGACTGGTAATTACTAATGACAACTCAAATAATTTAAGAAATTATCGACTTACAAGTTCCGACACAATTATAAAGGTATTTAATAACGACTCTATAAAACTTAATCACATTTTAATATTCATCCGATTGGATATAATTATGATTATGTGTAATTGTCACTACTTTATTTGATAAACACTGCATACTATATTGTTAAATACGTTGAATCTATCTCCGATTTTTACATAACCATATATGTAACCTACATATATGCAAGACAAACGAGTGTATTCTATTGTAAAAAGTTATGGATTATTATCAATTATGGCTGTAATGGTTAATCAATATACCGGTTAATTTTGCAATACGAATTCTAACGATCATTAATCGGTTCGTTTTCTCCTGAACCAGGTTTCTTTTGGTATGTGCCATATTGATTGTTTTTATCATATTCTGAAATCTAAATGTTAAATAAATGTTAAAATATGTTGAAATGATCTTATTATGCTGTAATATGCTGACTATTTAGTCAAATGAGAGAATTTGTCTCCTTGAAAATCAAATATGCATTTTCTAACATATATTGCATTTTGCAACAATCATTCAAACGTTTGTATAAGATATTTTTTCGCATGTCTATTACATTACATCCCTATTATCAAATGTTATATTTTGCTATAATTCCTTATTTTATGTCTAGTCATCCAAACTCGTGCCTGTATTTAATTCATCGACAAAAATACACAACGAAGAGCGCTTCTTGAAAATATAAATTTACAAAAGATAAATAAATTATACAATATTTGTCATGAAAGATAACCATTGCAAATCAACTCTTGAACTCTCGCAGGGGTTACTTCCCTTCATTGAAAAAATACAATTTATATTCACTTGTACAATTTTGACGGAAACAACCGAATTTATCCGAGTTTCTTATATAAATGATCCATCGGCGGACTTCGCCATTTTACGTAGCCAAATAGTTACGGATGCGACAGTATGAACACAAAGCTCATTCGAGTGAAAGCTTATTTGCAGCATGCACTCAATGGTAAACGGCATTGTGCCAAGCTCGACAATCGTTGAATTTGCGCAGTTTTCCGACCTTGACCGGAGAGTTCCGAAGATTAATATTAAAAGATTGATACATAAAATCAGAGGGAACAAAAAACTGAACTTTTACTAGAGAACACAAGTAGCACATGCTAACAAACCATCATCTTCAGGATGATGTGTCTGATAAAGAGATACTTAAACTGTTCTTTTATCAATCTGTTCATGAAAAAAAACCGTCTCTCCGAGACATTTTTACCATTCAAATTTTGATTTGTTTTTATTTTTGTTCAAGGGATTTGATTTGTCAGGTAAAATTTTGATATGCCAGAACTAGTTTTTATAGACTATGAAATTTAACATTTATTAGATGATGCTGAACTGGAATATTTTGAGATGATATTACAACAGTGTAGTAATCTACGTTACAGAACTACATGTACGTGTAGATTACAGAACTGTTTTATTCCTTTACTAATCTTATCAGAGTTTCAATATCTAAACGGAGGATTCATTGAAAAACCAATCTAATATAAAATGAAATTTATATTGGAAAAATACTCAAATATGAAAGAATATTTTATGATTATGTTAGGAATTAATTAGGTACCTCCGCTCCATAAGGTTGCATTACGTGCAGTACCTATTATTTCGTTTTTTCGAAATATTATTTCGTTTAAACGTAATATTATTTCGTTAAATCGAAATAATTATTACGTTTTTTCGAAATAATTATTTCGTTTTTTCGAAATAATTATTTCGAAAAAACAAAATATTTTTTTCGTTTAATCGAAATAATATTTCGAAAAAACGAAATAATTATTTCGAAAAAACGTAATAATATTATTTCGAAAAAACGAAATAATTATTTCGAAAAAACGAAATAATTATTTCCATTAAACGAAATAATATTTCGTTAAAACGAAATAATATTACGTTTAAACGAAATAATATTTCGAAAAAACGAAATAATTATTTCGAAAAAACGAAATAATTATTTCGAAAAAAAACGAAATAATATTATTTCGAAAAAACGAAATAATTATTTCGTTTAAACGTAATATTATTTCGTTTAATCGAAATAATATTTCGAATAAACGAAATAATATTTCGTTAAAACGAAATAATATTACGTTTAAACGAAATAGTTGTGAAAATAAAAAAAGTATTTCAAAATGTCCTTTTAGGGGCTCCGTATTTAAGGGATAATGACTCAGAACATAATGTGCTGTGGTTTTTAATATAATATTATGACACCAGGGGGGTATTTTAATTAAATGTTAATACTTTGATATGCCAGATGTTCTATATTTCTATATTTGATTGAACTCAAATATAGAACTTTCTGACATACCAAAGTATTAACACATTTTTCCATCAACAAAATAATGAACATTTTGATTACTTCAGATACAAACCATTAACTCACACGTGACTGTTTGATAGACAGTTATTATTATAATGATAATCCTTTTAACACATTAAGAATAAATGCGCGAACTGTCTTATTAACTAGCTTTGGGAAAGAAACAATTATACTGCAGAAAAAATCATTAACTTGCTTGTTAGATTATCTGGAATAAAATAAGCCTAGACATTCATGTAATACCTGTTTTAATTTATTGTTAAAGTTGGACGATGAAGTGCTCTATTATTCAGGCTTATATTTACTATCATATTAATATTATACAATCATTTTAATGCAATTCCACAGCAAGGGGATAAAACGTTCGGGTACTTTTTCCCTGTACTCTCTTAGTTAGAGGTCATATTTTAGTCTTATACTCGTACAGAATAAGAGAAAGGAAACATTAGTTGATTTAGCATTACGTTCAGTAAATACGATAACAGAAAGGGATTCAATGTTTCTCAACCGATTTTCGTCGATTTCATCCCAACCGATTTTTATGAAAGTAGTCCAATATTAGAACCGCCCATAGCCCCGCCTTCCTGTTTAAAAGGGTTGCCTTATAGTACATTTGTAGTATAATTTAGATGATAGTAAGGTGATATGGCACTGCAGTCACATTTGTCTTAGGTATAACTTGTCAGGCACGTAGGAAGCATTTTCAGATTTAGAAGTTTTTAAGGAGAGGAAAACAGTACTTAATTTTCATATACATCTAAGCTTGTCCTATAAAAACCCTCGCCTTTTTCTCAGGCTTAAGACTGACCAGGCCGTTTTAGTTATATATAGCGTGCAATTTTGATTTTGCTGAATAAGCACGAATGTATCAATGAATTGAGTGTGACAGTGCTGAGCCCCCTAACCTCCCGGTTCCTACGGGCCTGCAAGTCTAACAAGATTTCATTTAGAAAACACTCGTTTACTTTTATAATTAATTTCATGCTATGAAAATATGACCAGATTTTAATGCATAAGGGACAATAAGGATTAAATGGAACTTCGCAAGACTATAACAACATACAATTTTGTAATTTTTAAGATTTTTGAATAATACATATTTTATAAATAAAAAAGTTTTGTTCCTTCAACGATATGAGTATTATCATGTACAATGCCTTCGACATTTGTAATTTGTGCATAATTTCGTAAGAGGCTCATTAAGTAAAAATGAACCGACGAAATGATGTTTTGTATAACTTGGATGCCAACGGATTTTTAAGTATTGATAGGATGGCTTCCAACCAATTTTGGTCCATTTGTAGACTCTGTATGCAAAACGATTTCATTTATTAGTAGAGTCAAGATGCCAACCGTTTTTGGTCGATTGTAGAGTTTATTTGCCAACCTATTTTTGACAATTTGCAGATTCTGGATGCTAACCGATTAAGAATAATTTGTTGAGTCTGGATGTCAACCGTTCCAATTGTAGAAAGTATACATGTGTATTTGATAACCGAATTTTTGGATATTTTGAGAATAAGGATTTTTACCGATTTCTGTCAATTTGCGGATTCTGGATGCCAACCGATTTTCGTCGATTTGTAGAGCCACAAATGCCCTTTTTGCCAACTGATTTTGTAGAGACTGGATCCCAACCAAATTTTGTCCATTTGTGGAGTCAAGGTGCCAACCGATTTTGGAAGATTTGTATAGTCTAAATGCCAACCGATTTTGGGCGATTACTAGTGTTTAGATCCCAACCGATTTTGGTCTATTTGTTCAGTCTAAATGTCAACCGATTTTCGTCTATTTGTAGAGTCTAGGTGCAAACCAATTTTGGTTGATTACTAGTGTCTAAATGCCAACCGATTTTGGTCGTTTTGTTGAGTCGGAATGCCAACCGATTTGTTTAGCTTGCATCCCAACCGATTTTGGTCGATTTGTAGCGGCTAGATGCCAACCGATTTTCGTCTATTTGTTCAGTCTAAATGCCCACCGATTTTCGTCGTTTTGTTTAGCTTGGATCCCAACCGATTTTCGTTGTTTGGTTAAGCTTGCATCCCAACCGATTTTGGTCGATTTGTGAAGTGTAGATGCCAACCTGTTTTTGTCTATTTGTTCAGTATTAATGCCTTCATTTGCAGAACCTAAATGCCAACCGAGTTTAGCTATATCTAGCGACTAGATGCCAACCGAATTTTCAATATTTGTTCGGTCTAAATGCCAACCGATTTTGGTCGATTTGTGAAGTCAAGATGCCAACCGATTTTGTCTATTTGATCAATCTAAATGCCAACCGATTTGGGTCGATTTGTGAAGTCAAGATGCAAACCGATTTTTGTCGTTTTGTAGGGATTTGTTGCCAACAGATTTTCGTCTATTTGTTCATTCTAAATGCCAACCGATATTCGTCGTTTTGTTAAGCTTGGATTCCAACCGATTTTTGTCTATTTGTTCAGTCTAAATGCCAACCGATTTTCGTCTATTTATAGCGGTTAGATGAAACCGATTTTCGTCTATTTGTTCAGTCTAAATGCCAACCGATTTTCGTCTATTTGTTCAGTCTGAATGCCAACCGAATTTCGTCTATTTGTTTAGTCTCAATGCCAACCGATTTTTGTATATTTGTTCGGTCTAAATGCCAACCAATTATTATCTAATTGTTCAGTCTAAATGCCAACCAATTTTCGTATATTTGTTCTGTCTAAATGCCAACCGATATTTGTCGTTTTGTTTAGCTTAGACCCCAACCGATTTTTGTCTTTTTGTTCAGTCTAAATGTCAACCGATTTTCGTCTATTTATAGCAGTTAGATGCCAGCTGATTTTCGTTTATTTGTTCAGTCTAAATGCCAACCGATTTTCGTCGTTTTGTTCAGTCTAAATGCCAACCGATTTGGGTCGATTTGTGAAGTCAAGATGCAAACCGATTTTTGTCGTTTTGTAGGGATTTGTTGCCAACCGATTTTGTCTATTTGATCAATCTAAATGCCAACCGATTTGGGTCGATTTGTGAAGTCAAGATGCAAACCGATTTTTGTCGTTTTGTAGGGATTTGTTGCCAACAGATTTTCGTCTATTTGTTCATTCTAAATGCCAACCGATATTCGTCGTTTTGTTAAGCTTGGATTCCAACCGATTTTTGTCTATTTGTTCAGTCTAAATGCCAACCGATTTTCGTCTATTTATAGCGGTTAGATGAAACCGATTTTCGTCTATTTGTTCAGTCTAAATGCCAACCGATTTTCGTCTATTTGTTCAGTCTGAATGCCAACCGAATTTCGTCTATTTGTTTAGTCTCAATGCCAACCGATTTTTGTATATTTGTTCGGTCTAAATGCCAACCAATTATTATCTAATTGTTCAGTCTAAATGCCAACCAATTTTCGTATATTTGTTCTGTCTAAATGCCAACCGATATTTGTCGTTTTGTTTAGCTTAGACCCCAACCGATTTTTGTCTTTTTGTTCAGTCTAAATGTCAACCGATTTTCGTCTATTTATAGCAGTTAGATGCCAGCTGATTTTCGTTTATTTGTTCAGTCTAAATGCCAACCGATTTTCGTCGTTTTGTTCAGTCTAAATGCCAACCGATTTTCGTCTGTTTGTTCAGTCTCAATGCCAACCGAATTTCGTCTGTTTGTTCAGTCTCAATGCCAACCGAATTTCGTCTATTTGTTTATTCTCAATGCCAACCGATTTTCGTCTGTTTGTTCAGTCTCAATGCCAACCGAATTTCGTCTATTTGTTTATTCTCAATGCCAACCAATTTTCGTCTATTTGTAGCGGCTAGATGCCAACCGATTTTTGTCTATTGCTTTAGTCTCAATGCCAACCGATTTTCGTCTGTTTGTTCAGTCTCAATGCCAACCGAATTTCGTCTATTTGTTCAGTTTCAATGCCGACCGAATTTCGTCTATTTGTTTATTCTCAATGCTAACCGATTTTCGTCTGTTTGTTCAGTCTCAATGCCAACCGAATTTCGTCTATTTGTTTATTCTCAATGCCAACCAATTTTCGTCTATTTGTAGCGGCTAGATGCCAACCGATTTTTGTCTATTGCTTTAGTCTCAATGCCAACCGATTTTCGTCTGTTTGTTCAGTCTCAATGCCAACCGAATTTCGTCTGTTTGTTCATTCTCAATGCCAACCGAATTTCGTCTATTTGTTCAGTCTCAATGCCAACCGAATTTCGTCTATTTGTTTATTCTCAATGCCAACCGATTTTCGTCTGTTTGTTCAGTCTCAATGCCAACCGAATTTCGTCTATTTGTTCAGTTTCAAGGCCAACCGAATTTCGTCTATTTGTTTATTCTCAATGCCAACCGATTTTCGTCTGTTTGTTCAGTCTCAATGCCAACCGAATTTCGTCTATTTGTTCAGTCTCAATGCCAACCAATTTTCGTCAATTTGTAGCGGCTAGATGCCAACCGACTTTTGTCTATTGCTTTAGTCTAAATGCCAACCGATTTTCGTCTATATGTTCAGTCTAAATGCCAACCGATTTTGATCGATTTGTAAAGTTAAGATGCCCACTGATTTTTGTCGATTTGTTCCATCTAAATGCTAACTAATTTTCGTCTATTTGTTCAGTCTAAATGCCAACCAATTTTCGTCTATTTGTTCTGTCTAAATGCCAACCGATATTTATCTCGGCGTATGTCGTCAGTAATTTCTAACATATTTTATATAGAAATATATCCTAATTAATCAGTCACGGTCGATGGTCGCTCTTTGTTTATGGCGTCAGTAGATTTGTCAGTGATTTTCGCTGTATATAACAAATAATAGAAAAAAAACTTCCGTAAAAGCGATTTTTCGTTCTTAGATAAATAATTTGCAAGTAAAATATCAATCACGCTATGTATCATGCCAACTAGTTTCTTAATTTCAGCTTATTTCGAACTACTTACTGTAAATGCGTTTACAGAATTAAGTATTTAACTCATATTAAAGACACAGATAACTTAAATATCATATTAAGCAAATTATCATGTAGTATAATTATTTTTCTAATATTTATTTTCAAAATGCACTCTGCTTATTGTATTCATTTGTACTCCTTAAACATTTATTTAACATATTTTATCTAATATTCTTCTTATCTAATTATTAATTTAATACATATCTTATTTAATTTCTTAAATCATAAACTATAATAAATGTATTCTTTCATTTTATATACAGTTTTTCAGAATACATAGGTGCTAATTGTAGTAATATATATGTTTACTAAATCTATTATCATACTAACGCCTGCATACAATATATAATAGGATTATAATCAGTCATGGTCTGATAATCCTTCTTTATCTTTGGTGTCAGTAAATCCGTCAATAATTTCCTTCTATGTGTATGGTGTCAGTGTTCGCGTCAGTAAAATAGACCGTCCCTCAATTAAGTCTTTAAGAACACAGAAACGTTTGCTGATTTCCCACGTTCAGATAGAACGGGTGTAACGTGGGTAAGACTAGACAACTACATAATTTATGTAAACACCAACGTCATTCGCGTAATAGATTTTTACGGCAATATCTACGTAACGTGTAGTGAAAGGGTAACCGTGTATGCCAAATAAGTCGACATTCAATGAGGAAAACTTCTTGTTTGGCGTAAACCGTCCGTACCGCGGACTAATTCTGAAGTTTTGCCATCGTCAACGACGTCTATCTCTACCCTCGTATCATCACAACAATGGTGTTGGGAGTTCAGTGATGAGTCGTGTTTCGACTTATGTAACTCCCTCAGACTTATAAGTGTCTGAAAACGAGTTTCAGTCACAACTCGTTGTTTGCTGAGGTAATTTCGTGGGCACATCCCATTGACCAGTTGTTATGTCATGTGAGTGTCGCTATATTCTGGCAACGTCAATACTTTTTCTACCCGAATAAGGACGACAGAACTCACGTTGCATCCGTCACCAAAGACTTTTTGCAAGCTAACAACATTAATGTTTTCTCTTGGTATTCTGATCATGAAAATTATGTACCCAGCTGAAATGAGGCGTTTCTTTTTAGCATCAGTTTAGATATTTGCGAACTCAAAACTTACACGCACTGGTTTCTCGAGTAAATCACTGGAAAACGATTTGATAAAACAACACTTAACATAGTCGTGTAAGTTTTATCAAATACTTTTCAAGCGATTTGATTGGCTGAGAGAGTATCTCCGACATTCTCCATTGTCTAATTTGCATGTTATAAAAGTACCCCACTTTTATAAGAAACCAATATTTTGAAGAGCTTGACCCCTACAAGGGAACCCGCTTGAGAGAGTTATCATAATCCCAAGGCGGTTATATTCGATAGTCTTTTAGATAGTATTACTTGTTTTTAGATTGATGATAAAGATTTTGTCTTCGTTTAGTGGCTTAATATATTCAATGAACGAATGAAATTAAACATTAAGACACTCAATCAAAATCAATGTCAACGAAAGGTTAAGAATGTTAATTTTTCACAATTTTTAAAGTTTTTTTTTTAAAATTAATTATCGATCGTAACTGCAGCCTTCGTCGAATTAATTATGTCAATATACATGTATACAAATAACATAACGTAACGTAATGTAGCATAGCGTAACGTAACGCAACGTAACGTAACGCAATGTAACGTAACGTAACGTTACGTAACATTACATAACTTTATTGCATAAAATGAAAAAAAGAACATATATAGCAACACAATTAATTGAATATAATATAAATACATAATTTACATATGTACATAGACATGAAATATACAAAAGTTATCAGAGAAGCAGTGTAGCAGTGTATGATTAATTCAGTCTTAATTTTGTATTTTGTTGCAATTACTACAAATATACAGTGAAACTTTTTTCTATCATGTACTACCTGTCAACAACAGCCACTTATCTTTTCAATAATCCCCCACAAACAGCCCCCTCCCAGCAACACCCATCTTAGGCTTATAACATAATGGTCGCCTATAAAATTTAACCTTTCTTATTAGCAGTAACGTTTTGAACAACCGCATCTTAAATAATACCACCTGTCAAGAACAGTTACACCAATTATTCATTTTCCTAAATACAAATGATACTGCGTCTGTTGCATTATTTATTTTAACTAACATGCATATGTTATCCTAGTCGAGCTTATATTCCAGATTTTGAATACATGTAGTAGATTTGTACACTTAAAAGAGTTTGAAGCCGTCATCAATCTGGCGGTAACTTAAAAGTTTGTATAGACCTAATTCATTTTATATTGCACAATGCACATTCTACAATACAATGTATACATACTATATAGTCCAAAAAGATAGAAAATTGTATAGCATACTGACATTTCAAACAGTTGGGCAGTCATTTGATTATTTTAAATGTACATTGTACCGAAGTTGTTGGATGGACGCTTTACAGATTAAAACTCTCCGGGAAACTTCCCCCAAGTCTTTGGAATTTTAGCTTAACGTATGATATAAGCACTGGTTGATATTGAAATGTTACATGGTATCCCAGTGCAATTACTTATACCGCTATTAAACAAAGATGTTTCATTGTTCCGTATTTAGGTGTCGGTCTTGTGGGGAAGTGCTTCCGGGTCGTTGTACACTGCGAAAGTAGTTCTAATGATTTATTTTGACTGCATTTGGGTGGCTGTGACTCTGTTAGTATGTGTCAAAATGATAGAATTTTCACCCAAATTAGATTTTCTATCCCTATAGGACAATATTCTGAACATTTTGTGTTTTCTTTTTAGGACTACTTCTTGCGGTGGAAGATTTAGAATTTAGTGTACTGCGGCCATTTTGACCTTTGAGAATGGGAATTCCCAACTTTCATGTACACAATGTGAAATGGTGAAAAATTAAAACGTTCATAACCCACATTTCTTGGTTTTATTTTGCCGGTCTAGTGTGGAGGATTCACAGGATATCAATAATTATTGCTCAGTCTAGTTGTGAATGTCAGCAGAGACACTGAAACTTGGCTACTTTATATAGAAATATGTAGTGGAAACTTCACAGGACAGACACCTAAAACAACCCGTATGTTGCATACAAAACGGTGAAGACATACGTTCGGTCGATATACAACGTAACTCGCAGAACTTAAAAATATAGTTTTTCAATAGACCATTGACACTTCATTTTGTTTGTTTTAGATGGTAAAGAAAACCAGACCGATGAATTTAGCCAAAATACCAGTGGTCAAAATAATCAAAGTGGAAAAAATGATTTCTTTGGCCAGACAAAATAATTCAGAAACAAATAATGAGATTTCATTATCTGGTTTTGACGTATATCACGAGAGAAATATGGTCACATGAGCATTGTGGGTTTTTAAAGTGCGTAAATATTCAGGAAAATTCTAGAAGCTAATTATCTAAAACGATTCATCCTAGAAATGACCTATATCATGTAAGATCTGACATAGAGCTATTACGTGTCTCAGAGCTGACATACATAAATTGGATGAATTTGTCACTTATTTTTGTACATGTACAGTACATGTATATAATTGCATGCTGCTATACGGTACATGAAGGTTAGTTGGTTGATGTAATGCACAGACACTGACACTGGTGGATGTTGCGGTGAGATCCTGGGACGAGAATTCGATTTTGCTCAGTGCAATTATGAATGTTCAATGGCATCTAATCACCGACCAGTAGCTGCCTTTATATTATCAGTATCGTGAAAGTTTGTACTACATGCACCATGCTTCCACATCTTTCTCACATTTTGATTATAGAAATAAAAGGTTTTTATAAGTCCATAAACCACCTACCTGAAGTATCCAAAACTTTGTCATATTGTAATTCAGAGATACCCTTTGAATTTAATTTTAATCTATATAAATCTTATAGTTTGGCTACCTCAAATACACACTTTACTAACGAATTAACACGTTTTCCACATGCGCAAATCTCTTACCCTTTTTATAGTCTTTTTTAATTATATGTATACATGTATATAGTGAACATATGGCCGTGATTCCCAGTTCGAGTGTTACCTTTTATAATCATGTTTATGTACATTAATATATTTATACGTGTGTGTATTTTGAGAAATGAAAAAACAACCTCATCCTTTATGAAAAAATACTAACATCATTATCAAAGATGGTGCCACTTTTCAATTTGTAAGTGTGTGAATTTGAATGTAATATCAATTCATTTACGAAAAATAGAATTATATAAAACATACTGATATTTCTTTGTATGTTAAACCATCTATATGTACATGCAGTTAGTACAAATAAGGGGGAAATTCAGAATCCCTTTAATTACCAATCGTCGGCGTTAGGATGACGACATTTGCGCTCTTAGGTACACCGGTACACGTCGATTTCATGACGGCCAATGTCAAATATCCTTGTTGTATCCGGGTTAAGTGCAATTCGTATTCAGGGTCACGCCGTTCGCTCTGGTTTCTTAGAACGACAAACTTTGTTTCATGCAGATACTCATTCACTTTAATTGTCAAGAGCAACAAAATTTCATTTGTTTGTTTAAATACTTATCTAATAAATATCTAACACAATTATTTCGGATAAGAAAAGATTGGGGACGAATACTTTTGATCCGTACATAGAAAATATGGAAATTAAATTAATTGTTTATATTTTGGTTCTTTCCTAGAAATGTCGCACGAAAGACGGGTACAAAAAGTTAGGGGACAAAAAAATCCTTTTATTCGTTACCAAAACTTATTTTACCTAGATTTTCCGGATACGAAATTTTAAGGGCAAACCCTTTTTCATAACCGATTTTACTCGGGGACGAATAAAAAAATAAACAAACATTCGTCTACAACTATTTTCGTAACCAGGAAAAGTTGGGTTCGAAACTGCTCAAAGAGGAATAGAAATGTAAACAAACATTCGTCCCCAGATATTTTTGTAACCGGAAACCGGAAAATAATTGTTCTTAATAACTCGGAGACGAATCATTATGTTAACAAACGTTTGTCCCCAAATATTTTTGTAACCGGAAAAATGTTGGGATCGAAATTGCTCGGGGACGAATCAAATTGTAAACAAATTTTCGTTCCCAAGTATTTACGAAACCGGAAAAATCTGGTTGGAACTAAGGCGTGGACGAATCAAAATGAAAAAAGATTGGTCCCCCAATATTTTCGTAACCGGAAAAATGTTAGATTCGATATTTCACGGGGACGAATCAAAATGTAAACAAAGTTTCATTCCCAAAATATTTTCGTCCCCAGTTAAAAAAGTGGTTCGAACTAACTCGGGATGAATAAAAATGTAAACAAAGATTCGTCCCTAAATATTTTCGTAACCGAAAAATTTCTGGTCCGAAATAACTCCAGAAAAAATAAGAATGTGGATAAAGATTCGCTCTCAAACATTTTCGAACCCAAACGAATTTCAGTTCGAAATAACTCGGGGACGAATCATAATTTTAACAAATATTCCCAAATATTTTCGTGAACGAAAAAATGTTGAGTACGAAATTGCACGAGGACGAATCAAAATGATAAAAAAATTCGTCTTTGAACATTTTCGAACACGAAAAATTTTGTTTCGAAATAACTTGGGGACGAATAAAGAAGTAAACAAAGATTCGTCCCAAATATTTTCGTATCCACAAAAATCTTGTTCGAAAAAACTAGGAGAGGAATCAAAATGTACACAAAGATTCGTCCCCTCACAGTAGAGTACCCGAAGAAATTCTAGTTCGAAATAACTCAATAATCAATATGTAAACATAATTTTCCCCAAATAATTTCGTACCCAAAACATTTTGGTTCGAAATAACTCGGGGACGAATCAAAATGTATAAATGATTCGTCCTCAAATTTTTTTTCATACTCCAAAAATTCTGGTTCGAAATTACTCGGGTGAGAATCAAAATGTAAATATGATTCGTCCCCAAATTGTTTCGTACTCGAAAAAATTCTGGTTCGAAATAACTCGGGGACGAATCAAAATGTGCACATGATTCGTCCCAAAATACTTTCGTACCCAAAACATTTTGGTTCGAAATAACTCGGGGACGAATCAAATAGTAAACAAAGATTCGTCCCTTAATATTTTCGTACCCGAAAAAAATCTGGCTCGAAATAACTCGGGGACGAATCAAATTGTAAACATGATTCGTCCTCAAATATTTTCGTACTCCCAAAATTCAGGTTCCGAAAATCTTGGGGACGAATCAAAATGTTAACATGATTCGTCCCAAAATATTTCGTACCCAAAAAATTTTGGTTCGAAATAACTCGGGAACGAATCAAATTGTAAACATGATTCGTCCCCAAATATTTTCGTACCCAAAACATTGTGGTTCGAAATTACTCGGGGACGAATCAAAATGTAAACACGATTCGTCCCTAATGTTTTTCGTACCGAAACATTGTGATTCGAAATAACTCGAGGACGAATCATAATGTAAACATGATTCGTCCTCAAATATTTTCGTACCCGAAAACATTTTGGTTCGAAATTACTCTGGGACGAATCAAACTGTAAACATAATTCGTCCCAGAATATTTTCGTACCCAAAACTATTCGGTTCGAAATAACTCAGGGACGAATAAAGTTGCAAACATAATTCGTCCTTAAATATTATCGTACTCCAAAAAAATCTAGTTCGGAATAACTCGGGTACGAATCAAAATGTAAACATGATTCGTCCCCAAATATTTTCGTACCCAAAACATTTTGGTTTGAAATAACTCGGGGACGAATCCAATTGTAAACAAAGATTCGTCCTTTAATACTTTCGTACCCGAAAAAGTCTGGCTCGAAATAACTCAGGGACGAATCAAATTGTAAACATGATTCGTCCTCAAAAATTTTCGTTCTCCCAAAATTCAGGTTCGAAATATCTCGGCGACGAATTAAAATGTACTCCAAATAAATCTAGTTCGGAATAACTCGGGTACGAATCAAAATGTAAACATGATTCGTCCCCAAATATTTTCGTACCCAAAACATTTTGGTTCAAAATAACTCGGGGACGAATCCAATTGTAAACATGATTCGTCCTCAAATATTTTCGTACCCGAAAAAAATCTGGCTCGAAATAACTCAGGGACGAATCATAATGTAAACATGATTCGTCCCAAATATTTTCGTACCCAAAACATTTTGGTTCGAAATAACTCGGGGACGAAACAAATAGTAAACATGATTCGTCCTCAAATACTTTCGTACTCCCAAAATTCAGGTTGCAAAAATCTTGGGGACGAATCAAAATGTAAACATGATTCGTCCCAAAATATTTCGTACCCAAAACATTTTGGTTCGAAATAACTCGGGAACGAATCAAATTGTAAACATGATTCGTCCCAAAATATTTTCGTACCCAAAACATTGTGGTTTGAAATTACTCGGGGACGAATCAAAATGTAAACACGATTCGTCCCTAATTTTTTTCGTACCGAAACATTGTGATTCCAAATAACTCGGGGACGAATCATAATGTAAACATGATTCGTCCCAAAATATATTCGTACCCAAAACATTTTGGTTCGAAATTACTCTGGGACGAATCAAACTGTAAACATAATTCGTCCCCAAATATTTTCGTACCCAAAACATTTCGGTTTGAAATAACTCAGTGACGAATAAAGTTACAAACATAAGTCGTCCTCAAATATTTTCGTACTTCAAAAAATTCTAGCTCGAAATAACTCGGGTACGAAACGAAATGTAAATTTGATTCGTCCCCAAAAATTTTCGTACCGAAAACATTGTGGTTCGAAATAATTCGGGGACGAATCAAAATGTAAACACGATTCGTAATTTTTTTCGTACTGTAACATTTTAGTTCGAAATAACTCGGGGACGAATCAAATTGTAAACATGATTCGTCCTCAAATATCTTCGTACTCCAAAAATTCTGGTTCGAAATAACTCGGGGACGAATCAAAATATAAACAGATTCGTCCCCAAATATTTTCGCACTCAAATAATTCTGGTTCGAAATATCTCGGGGACGAATTAAAATGTAAATAAGCGTCCCCAGGATCGGAATTGTTGATATAAATTTCATTGGTACGAATCCTTAGGTTTATTTATTTTTTAGTTATAAAACAACAACACAGTTTAATAAATTTACTTGGACAACAAGCATCTCGAGGACAAACAGTATGAGACGACTTGTTAAATATAAACGGACCAAAGAATATCAATCAAGTACATGAAATTGGACAACAAACATCTCAAGGACAACATTTCAGCAGGACACACGTAAGTGAACAAACATCTCAAGGACAAAAAAGTCCGAGACGACTTGTTCAATTTCAGCAGGACACGCGTATATGGACAACAAACATCTCAAGGACAAAAAGTCCGAGACGACTTGTTCAATTTCAGCAGGACACGCGTATTTGGACAACAAACATCTCAAGGACAAAAAGTCCGAGATGACTTGTTCAACTTCAGCAGGACACGCGTATATGGACAACAAACATCTCAAGGACAAATATTTTCGTACCCAAAACATTGTGGTTCGAAATTACTCGGGGACGATTCAAAATGTAAACACGATTCGACCCTAATTTTTTTCGTACCGAAACATTGTGATTCGAAATAACTCGGGGACGAATCATAATGTAAACATGATTCGTCCCAAAATATTTTCGTACCCAAAACATTTTGGTTCGAAATTACTCTGGGACGAATCAAACTGTAAACATAATTCGTCCCCAAATATTTTAGTACCCAAAACATTTCGGTTCGAAATAACTCAGGGACGAATAAAGTTGCAAACATAATTCGTCCTTAAATATTATCGTACTCCAAAAAAATCTAGTTCGGAATAACTCGGATACGAATCAAAATGTAAACATGATTCGTCCCCAAATATTTTCGTACCCAAAACATTTTGGTTCGAAATAACTCGGGGACGAATCCAATTGTAAACATGATTCGTCCTCAAAAATGTTCGTACCCGAAAAAAATCTGGCTCGAAATAACTCGTGGACAAATCAAAATGTAAACATGATTCGTCCCAAATATTTTCGTACCCAAAACATTTTGGTTCGAAATTACTCTGGGACGAATCAAACTGCAAACATAATTCGTCCCCAAATATTTTCGTATCCAAAACATTTC
Organism: Mactra quadrangularis; assembly: GCA_025267735.1. Lineage (NCBI taxonomy): Eukaryota > Metazoa > Mollusca > Bivalvia > Venerida > Mactridae > Mactra > Mactra quadrangularis. The sequence continues at coordinate 32,782,972 of CM046294.1, read as the reverse complement.
GGTTCGAAATAACTCAGGGACGAATAAAGTTGCAAACATAATTCGTCCTTGAATATTATCGTACTCCAAAAAAATCTCGGTCGGAATAACTCGGGTACGAATCAAAATGTAAACATGATTCGTCCCCAAATATTTTCGTACCCAAAACATTTTGGTTTGAAATAACTCGGGGACGAATCCAATTGTATACATGATTCGTCTTCAAAAATTTTCGTTCTCCCAAAATTCAGGTTCGAAATATATCGGCGACGAATTAAAATGTACTCCAAATAAATCTAGTTCGGAATAACTCGGGTACGAATCAAAATGTAAACATGATTCGACCCCAAATATTTTCGTACCCAAAACATTTCGGTTCATAATAAAACGGGGACGAATCCAATTGTAAACAAAGATTCGTCCTTTAATATTTTCGTACCCGAAACAGTCTGGCTCGAAATAACTCAGGGACGAATCAAAATGTAAACATGATTCGTCCCCAAATATTTTCGTACCCAAAACATTTTGGTTCGAAATAACTCGGGGACGAATCAAATTGTAAACATGATTCGTCCTCAAAAATTTTCGTTCTCCCAAAATTCAGGTTCGAAATATCTCGGGGACGAATTAAAATGTACTCCAAATAAATCTAGTTCGGAATAACTCGGGTACGAATCAAAATGTAAACATGATTCGTCCCCAAATATTTTCGTACCCAAAACATTTCGGTTCATAATAAAACGGGGACGAATCCAATTGTAAACAAAGATTCGTCCTTTAATATTTTCGTACCCGAAACAGTCTGGCTCTAAATAACTCGGGGACGAATCAAAATGTAAACATGATTCGTCCCCAAATATTTTCGTACCCCAAACATTTTGGTTCGAAATAACTCGGGGACAAATCAAATTGTAAACATGATTCGTCCTCAAATATTTTCGTACTCCCAAAAGTCAGGTTCGAAATATCTCGGGGACGAATCAAACTGTAAACATAATTCGTCCCAAAATATTTTCGTACCCAAAACATTGTGGTTCGAAATTACTCGGGAACGAATCAAAATGTAAATATTATTCGTCCCTAAATATTTTCGTATCCAACACATTTCAGTTTGAAATAACTCAGGGACGAATAAAGTTGCAAACATGAGTCGTCCTCAAATATTTTCGTACTTCAAAAAATTCTAGTTCGAAATAACTCTGGTACGAATCAAAATGTAAACACGATTCGTTCCCAAATACTTTTGTACCCAAAACATTTTGGTTCGAAATTACTGGGACGAATCAAAATGTAAACATTCGTCCCCAAATATTTTCATACCCTTAACATTTCGGTTCGAAATAACTCGGGGACGAATTGTAAACATGAATCGTCCAAATATTTTCGTACTCCAAAATATTCTAGGTCGAAATATCTCTGGTACGAATGAAAATGTAAACATAATTCGTCCCCAAATATTTTCATACCGAAACATTGTGGTTCGAAATTACTCGTGGACGAATAAAAATATAAACAGATTCGTTCCCAAATATTTTCGTACTCAAATAATTCTGGTTCGAAATATCTCGGGGACGAATTAAAATGTAAATAAGCGTCCCCAGGATCGGAATTGTTGATATAAATTTCATTGGTACGAATCCTTAGGTTTATTTATTTTTTAGTTATAAAACAACAACACAGTTTAATAAATTTACTTGGACAACAAGCATCTCGAGGACAAACAGTATGAGACGACTTGTTAAATATAAACGGACCAAAGAATATCAATCAAGTACATGAAATTGGACAACAAACATCTCAAGGACAACATTTCAGCAGGACACATGTAAGTGAACAAACATCTCAAGGACAAAAAGTCCGAGACGACTTGTTCAATTTCAGCAGGACACGCGTATTTGGACAACAAACATCTCAAGGACAAAAAGTCCGAGACGACTTGTTCAATTTCAGCAGGACACGCGTATTTGGACAACAAACATCTCAAGGACAAAAAGTCTGAGATGACTTGTTCGAAAAATTGGACCTAATGAACATATAATTCATTGGGAGGATTCTTCTTCTGCAGTGACTGATAGTTTTACATTCACCATCTTGAAATGCTTGATGAGTACTTCTGTTCATAACAATCTGAAATAAAACAAACAAGTGTGATATTTTGACAGACTTCACTACAAATTTTTATTTTTTAAGCACAGTATACTGAATCAAAACAGTAAACACACTTTCTCTACGATCAACATTGATTTTGTTTAGTCCAATAAAAAAATAATATTCAATACATCAACCAAAGAAAGTTATTTGACTACCCCTTGTAATTATTACCAGAATCAAAGGGAAATGTAAAACCATCCTTCTGAACAGAGTTGAGAATAGTAACCAACTAAAACCTTTTCTTTTTTATAATTATACAATGCTTTAACAGAAGTGTTGCATAAAACTTGCATAAAATCTTCAGTGATCATTACCTTCTTTTCATTGGACTGAACAATTCTGATGTTGCGATTTAGACTAGGCCAATGATTTTGTATGTTGGAATACAACACCTTCTGCGAATTCAAATGACAAAGTCAAAATCTTGGTCATATAAAAACCATCGATCATGTATGTGAAATCAGCAGTAATGTCAGCAGTACAGCAGTAAAACTTTACTGCAACAATTTTGTGCATCTTATTTCTCCTAACTTTCTGTCAGTTTAATATTGATATTTTCTTCATTTTTATGTACAGGTATAACATTAAAGCTAGGTGATGTCGACAGCACTTAACATTCAGAACAGTTCCTAAAATTTACATTCAGATTATATTATTTCTTTGATTGGATTTATAAGATAATATGCGTTCAATATTTCAACTTGACAGTCATCATTGCTGTCATAACCATTACAATTATGATTGAAAGTTGGAGCAATACAACCATCATTTTCAAAAGTTTTACAGGTGACTGCTGAAACTTTTAGCAGAAAAGTTTTACTGCTGAACTACAAACTTTCTAGCAGTACAATTACTGAAGTTACTGCTGTGCTGCCGACTTCACATACTCTTCTACCATTCACACATGTATAACTAATCATAGTTAAGAAACTAGCCATTAATTGTGCACTTGGGTATAAAAACTAGTTCATGTATTATATAATATATGTGTACTGTGCCAACCAAGAGTTTGTAGACAAATGTTTACGACTAAAATTCTTTAATTTCATTTTAAGGAAACATCATTTTTGAAGCACAGTTTGTAATGTTGGTGATAAAATTAAAACAATTTTAATAAATGCATCACATTTACAAGAATCAGCATCTGACATTACAAAGCATCCTAAACTATGATCAATGTCATGCTTTTTTTTATAAACAAAGTTTTATATTACTTTTGTAGACTTAACTATAAGAAGAACCATAACTAAAAACATTTTAAAATTAACAATTGTCAATAAAAGCTATACAGAGCCTTCAGAGAGTGAATGTCTCCAATTATTTGGTTGCCACTGTATAATTATAAACCGTCTTTGACTTCAAACAATGCAGGTCCCAATTGGATAATACTAGATCAAGACAACTCAACTAAACATGAAGTACGGACAACTCAACCCAAAGACAACACAATCCCAGAACAACTCAACATGTATCAAATATTATTATTAGTTGACTACACTACAAAAATGATAATTTAAAATTAAAATTCACTAAATTTTAAATGTTATTCTCACTTTTCTAAAACTATATACAGTAAAAACTCTGAAAACAGGACCTGGTCTGGACTGATCAAAAAGTCTAGCAGAGGCGTAGCAAGGGCTTTTTAATGTGTACGCAGAATTCTAAGGGGTCAAGGGCATGCCATCCCCGAATTTGTTTTTCTGTAGATCATCTCAGGAGAAATTTGGTAATTATTCTAAAAGAGTTTGTATAATTCATTCCGGGCACAAATATGGGAAGACATTCGTACCAATTACCAATCATTTCAAACCAGCGTTCAAGAATTATATAGTCTGGAGTCAAAGACAAACAACGAATTTAAACCGCTAACTCGATTTACTATTTTTAAAAGCAAGTCCCATTGAAACGTAACTTGACATAAGGTTAGTAAAATAATGAGCAATTCTGTTTTACATCTCATACCCCCCAGGCCTTAGTTTTTATTGCATTTTTGGCGTTTGTGCTTAAACGATTTTCTGGACCAATTTGTACGCAGCTGCATACTCTGCGTACTGGTAGCTACGCACATGTCTAGTTTTCAGAGGTTTATACATAAACACTAATTAAACATAGCTATGGGTTTGGTGAGACATTTTTCTACAATAAAATGATGGCTCAGCTATATCTTAATTTATTTTTCATTAAAGTTTGGTCAATTATGGTTTGGTAAGTATAAATTAACTGAGAAAAAGAGAAAACTGAACTAATAACTTTTCCATAGTTACATGTAAATACTAAATAATCATTAACTTTATTCTTCAATAGCTTGCATATCTGATAAACTTAAAAATAACATATGATATAGGATGAGTTTTCCACAGGTTGAGCATTCCCAACTTCAGGTTGAGTTGTCGGTGGGTGGAGTTATACCAGACCCTGACATAATACATTCCATATAGAATAAATCTAGGCATAAAAGTACCTGCTCTGTATAGTTGAATGTTCTGGTGAGTGAAGTCTGTAGAGTAGAGATATCTAGTTTTATTGTCATCATAACCATTCATAACTTAACTAAATACATTCTAGCTCTGAAATAACCAAGGGAGATAACTATCAATATAATGAAAAACATAAGTGGGCATCATTTCAATGTTCAAATTTATTCTACTGTCAGTGGAGCATACATTAACTCTGCTGATTTGAATTTAATTTCATCAATCAAGAGTACAGAAGTACTGTAAAGAATATTTAAATCAATGGGGTTAATTTATGTGCCACTGAAAGTTGAATAAAATTGAACTCTATTTATTTGCATTTTGATTTTCATACCTTTCAAAGCTTGAATAATTTAACAGTGACTAGATGGGATAATTTTATATAAACACCTAAAATACTTAGGCTAAAAGCTTATTATACAACTATCATTTAACACATTAACAAAATCACCATGAAATTATTCATGTTTTGAAAAGCAAACAATAACATTCTAAGGTAGAATTCCCATAATGCTATTTTACAGTCATTCATATTTTTCAAAATCAGGATAAATCATTACAAAAACATAATATTTGTCATTCCTAACATCATGTTATTAATTAAGCATGAATTAGATTCATCAAACAAAAGTCTGTTGCAAAGTAACTGATAAATTGTTTTTAATCAAAGTGAATAATTATCTCCCTTTGATATGAATAATTGTGTTATCTTAAATTTGCCAGTAGAAGATTCTAATTAACATAATCTAAGAATAAAATACAAGTTAAGTATCAGATTTACATATAGATTTGTATAAGGGGAATTCTACCTTAAGAACATGTTAAACAGTTTTCCTTTTCGATTCATTTTTAACATTGTAAATGGAACCATGGTGGTAAAACCTGGTGTATTAATTCATTTACTACTAAATATTCTTAAATAGCCAAATCTATTTTACACATGAACAGATAATATGAAAGTCAGGCTAGCTGAGAACAGTATAGAACTGCTAGGACCAGTTACAAAACTTGAACTACCAGGTTAGATGTTGCTAAGGAAGAAGTCTTATGCTACTGGACCACTAGCCCATAAACAGTGCCATCCATTATTACCTTTATACATTATTACAATAATTGTAAATACTTGTGGCCAGACCCCATTGTCATTTTTTACATGGATTGCACTAGCAATTCAGGTCTTATTAAGCGACATATTTTGAAACAGATGAAAAAATGTTGCGGACATAGACATTGGACAGTCATGTGCAGTTAGATTCAGCACAGCAATATACTGTTCGGTTGAATTAATAGTCCTTTTGATAACATTATCTGACAGTATCAAGCAGTCTATGTGGTTTCCTCTCAATACATAAAATATTTAATCTATGTTAACTATTTGACAATAAAATATGTTTTAGTAAAGTAAATACTTAATTTGTATTTTAATTTCACCAATAATTGATATAATAACATTTTTATAAATTATCATTTCTCAATACCAGGAGTGTGAAATTCTAGATTGTTTCTTCTTGTCTTCAGACAAAAGAAATCTAAAAATCAACTTGTTCTAGATCAAAATGCACTTGCCCAGACGTTCAATACTCAAAACAAAGTATTGAAAACTATTATATAAAATACAAACTGTAAGTAATAATAATTTATTGACACAGAGATAGTTCATTGAAGCATTGAAACATCAACATAATTAAGTTTTGCTACGATACATGTACAATGCAAAATATTTAATATAATATTTAGCTAAAAAAATATTTCTCATTCATGTATAAGTAGGATAGAAATATTGAGTTGTCTGCAGACAAAAATGTACAAGTCACACAAGTCAGGTATAGGAATTCCGTACCCTTGGATCCCCTTTAAAATGTTACTACTATCAATAGTTACAATCATTATAGCTAAATACATCTGTAATGAAATTTAATTGAAAAAATGTGTAAAGTGTAAAGATACTATTGAATGGCACTGTATACAGGGTGGCAAACTGGCAATACCACATGACTACAATGTCACAAATTCTATGGTTTCCAGAAGAAGAAGTAAAGAAATCACCACTACTCTGGACATTTAAAGAGCTGTAAATATTTTAATTTAAGTCACATTTCCATGATACCTATGCAAGGTATTTTAATTTTAGTCACATTTCCATGATACCTATGCAAGGTTAAACAGAGGGGTGTGTGCACATCACATCTTCAACGCCACTTTTCAGCACGCTACAATTTCAAGTTGTCATCATTTTCTTCGAATAGATAGTGTTTGGAAAATCGTCGGTCAGCTGCCAAAACCTCGTATCTCATTTTTTCAAAGTTTTCAGGAGAAGGAAAAAACTATTGTATTAAAAAGTCGTATCTAAAAATTATCCAACTAAAAATAATAATGTTTTGTTTCAAAATGTCGTAACTGGCATTAGACAGACATAAAATTCATTTATTGCAACATTCGTCAAAGATAACTGTTTCCCATGCTTGCAAACAATAAAATGTAATAAATGCATTATTTCTGCTTCTTAATTTAATTGCTAGTGTAGAATCCTTGTCATCATTAGTGGAACTGAAATGACAAACTATTTTCAATCGTTTCTTACAAAATAAAAAGCCACAAGATGCAAATCATATAAGATAAACACACAAAATTAATGTTAAATGAATAAAGTGGTTGAAATAAAACATATTTTACCACTTAAAAGAAAAAAATCCAACTGCATGATCATTTTTTATCAACAATGGAGTGTTAAGTGTGAGATACGATATTTTGATCGTTGTTCAAAAAACAAAACGGAGTTACTATATTTCATCTCATGACAATATTTCGGGTATTAATTGGCTTACATGTACGACGTTTTGAGACAAGGCGGGAATCGCTTTGGCGTACTTCGTGCAGTCAAAGTCATTTTTGTCAAAAAGCATAGTTATGACCTTTTGGCAGCCGACCGACGGATTGTAAGTAGGTTTTCCAGGGTATCATGAAAATCTGACAAGAATTAAAATACTTACAGCTCTTTTAATCTCTGAGTTAAGGCAGATTCTTTACTTTTTTTGTAGAAACTGTAACATTTGTGACATCATAGTGGAATGGTTTCTATGCCTGTTTGTTTGCACATATGCTCTCATCTGAAATTATCAAACAATTGATCTAAGATGAGAAAGGTCAGACAAACTCAACATGAAGACAACTCAGCTCATAGTAGGGACAACTCAACTATAGTTCGTTTCTTCTTAACTGTCAAAATATGAATAAAAATTTAGTTTGTTAAAATGATTGTTGTGATACAACCATGAGTTTCCAAAAGTGTATTATGATCCAGTAAAGCTGTTTACTCCGTATGATATGTTTTAGTCAAGATATATTTAATAACAATTAGGCTGCCAGTACAAAAACAATACATTCAGTCACCGTGAAATTATTCACGCTTTGACAGTTGAGAAAAACAGACTATAATAAGTACAAAAAGCCCAACCTGTAGACAACTCAATCCAGAAACTCAATGAGAATCGTTTCGAGGGCTGAACAAAACACTATTGTAACCCCATTAAAAAGAAATAAAGAAAGTAACAACAGTGCTTGGTTTAGCCCTTGATAAATCATTAGTTATTAAAGTTATAACACATTGTTCATTCTAATTTTGTTATCAAATGTAAGATTATCATGTTATGTAAATATTTATGATTTAAAACAAAAAATTGTTGGGCTAATGCTAGAATTTTCATATTACCAACTTACAGTCATTGATATATCTAAAAGCTAAAACTGATTTTTATAAATCTTAATAATTTTAAGTCATTACATCATGTCGAGCTCTGAATGAAACACTATTGTAACTCCATTTGAAAATAAAGGCAGTGTTTTGTTCAGCCCTCAATGTTGATATTATGCATGGATAGATTCATAAAACAGTACTCAGTTACAGAATTATTAATGAAAAGGTTTGACAAAAATGAGTTATTTACTCCCTTCTATATGTAAATAGTAATAAAATAATAGTTAATAAAATTTGTGTAAGATCGAATCCCATCTGGGGAGGTTATACCCTTCCATGAAAATTTGACAGTGTTGATTTTACTCCATTGATTAGATAATACGGAGAAGTTTCTGGCCTTGTGGAAGGGTAGGTGAGTACTGGTTATACAGACAATGATCCAGGAAAGCTAGGTTAGGTGCGCTGGACGCCGTAAATGACCTAAATTGTGTTGACACAGTGTTAAATCCAGTAAAAAATAAAAATGAAAAAATTATGTACTATAAATTGAATTTGTAAATGAAATTATAGATGACACTGTAGATCAGTGGTATTGAAATTTTCTCCTATATCTTTCATTTTAGAATCACTAAATTTTTCCAAATTACTTTTTTCTCAATCTTAAGATTTCAAAGTTTTTTACGAGGAAGATGCCAGTTTGTAAATTATAATTCAATTGTTGTCCTATACTATACACGTTCATTGATTTCTCTTATTAGACAAATAATCAAATTAAATGACATCATATAGAGCATAAAATACATGTAATTAACTACTACCTATCTCTCCCCAAAAAAACCTAGTTCCTTTCTCTCCCCTAAAAAGTACCCAGTTGGTTTAGTAAAACTTGATCATAAGCTAAATATCAGCTGCATAAAAATTGAACTTAACAGTAAACAATAGGAATGTAACGGTTAACCGATACACCGGTTAATATTGCAATACGAATTCTAACGGTTTTCAACCTGTTCGTTTTTCCTTGAACCGGTTTTTGTAGTTATGTGTCGTACTGTTTGTTTTATCATAATCTTGAAGTTAAATGTTTAAATAAATGTTAAATTGCATTAAAAACGTGAAATAATCTTATGGTGCTTAAAACATTTAGTCAAATGAGAGAAAAAATATCTTTAGAAGTGCGTTTCAAAGCACGCATTTTCCAAAATTATACATCATTTACTACAAGAGATCGTTTGAAAATACACATATGTATGTATACGTGTTGTGCTGATCCAATAAGGATGATGAACATGCATAATAATTCATGTTTTGCATGTCTGGGCAAAAACCGGTACATATTGCAATATATTGCAATACAGGTTTTGCATATTGCAATATATTGCAATACGGTTTTTACCGTATTGTTACACCCCTAGTAAACAAGGTCATTAGTAAAATTTATTTGTGTAAAGGATTCAAACCATAGGGGAAGCTGGCTATCCAATGATTACCAGGCCAACATTGAAACAACTTGGCAATAATCGCTTGTAAAAAAAGACAGTTGTTATCGTATGCACAATTTGATGTCATTCAATTATTAGTCTGCAAAGAATCAAAGCACCCATAGCGCTGTAAGACATGGGGTTTTGGTAGAGTATAATGGCTGTATACAACTCATGGAAGCCATACAAGGGACCTTTACCTCACATAAACTAGATAAGATATACACATGCTTCTTATCGTTAACGCGTAATGCGGACAATATTGATTGCAGTGGTAATTATCCCTATATTTGCGCACCCACAACCGAATATAATCGTCCGCGACAAATTTTGATGTGAATTTGCCACAGTCCACTACTAAACATGGCGAAACCTCATGTAAAAATGAAAATAAAACTAATTTTTGTTTCCCTCGTAAGTTGTTGTTGTAGATCACATGACTACAGACCCTGAGCTAGAATACATTTGACTATATTGTACCTTGTCATTGGTTAAAACACCACAGGCTCTTCATAATAATGTACAAATATGCTCACATAAATTTCATCATCTATACAAGGTTTATTGTCTAGGGCTGCAACTATACACTGAAAAGTCGATTCGATACAATTCGATTTGTTTTCTTTCGATTTTAATTATTGAATAGTATATGTTCGATACAATTCGATTTGTTTTCTTTAGATTTTAATTATTGAATAGTATAGTTCATTCCAATGCACATCAATACATACATTGAGATTAAACCTTTGATAGAATAAACATATTATTTCAATTTTCAACATTTGTTTCAAAGTAAATAATAACTTTCATAGACAAATTTAAAGGCTGGTATTGAATAAAAAATCCCTTTGCCCTAAATACAAATTAAATCTGAGCCCTCTAAGTATTGATGTATAAAAACAAAATGCTGCAGCCTTACTTTAGTCATGTGATCTATAACACTTAATAATAAAGTAGAAAAGCACATGCATTATGCTGATTTCTCTCACTACTCAAATAATTGAATGACATGATGTAGTGTATAAAATAACAACCATCTTTCTTTTCCTGAAAGTTCTCAATTGGTCTCTTCAATATTGATTGTTTATTTCAATTCCTTTGCATGAAAATTGAATCTAAAGGTGAAGTAGGTGATCTGCAAAAAATATTTGTTAGGAGGATTCGAATAACCAATTACAATTCCCAGGTTAACACGAAAATTTTCAGGCATTGAAATGTATAACTAACTTTATGCACTATTTGATTAGTTCTATGTTTTGGCTACTGCAAGACTTTCACAAAAAAGCAAAAGTTGTTTACATTCTGACAATCATGTGATTATAAAATCCAATTTTTTAACCTAGCAGGAACATAGAAAGCAATTTCAGATTGGGGCGGGGCTAATTTATCCAGATTAATTTCAAGGAAACGAAAACAGTACTTAATTATCATATACATCAATTTTTGTCCTACAAAAACCCTTGCCCTTTTCTCAGGCTTAAGACGGGCTAGGATCTTTGGTTATCTAAGGCAGTTTTATTTGAATATAGCTTAAGATCTTAAATAGTTTATTTGTTTGTTAATTTGTTATTTTTGTATCATTAATTTGACAAAGACCATATGAACAAAGATCCTTAAAATATTTAATCAGTATGAACAGGGGCTTTATTCAAAAAGTATGGAAGAAATGTATGCATGTTGAAGTTTTATTTTACACTGCATTTGAGCATCTTGCTCCATAAAATGTGTGTGTAATTTTGATTTTGCCAAAAAGGACAAATATATCAATCAATTGAGTGTGACAGATTAAATAAAGATCCTCAATCACAATGACTGATGAAAATATTGGGTGGGGGTGCCCCCTTAGCCCTCTCCTCTGTTCCGACAGGCCTGCTTGGCATGTTAATCTAACAAATGAAGAGTAACTGACAAAAACAGAGAATAATGAATACAATCTGAAATTTTCTTTTCATAGATTTAAAAACAGTTTTCATAAATTATTTGATTGATAGCAATGAATATTACAAATCAATTAAATTTATTTTCATCAGAACTAAATACTTTGAAACTGTACCATTATATTGGACTTTTCGGTTTCTCCCATAAAAAGTCCAAAAGAAAAAGTACAGTAGCCCGCCATGTTTACATAATTCCTTTATACCAAGTATAAGTCACATAGTGTGCAGAATGAAAACACTTGTTTTTCTTAAAATTTTAGCCAAAAGCCAAAAAGGAGTGATCCAAATAGTGCAAATGTAGCTATTATACATTTATTTGTCCAAAAATACCAACATTAGCCAGTGTGTGGCAGAATCAACTGCTAAAATATTTTTGCTCATGACCTACTTTACAGCTGGATTCAGTTTTTGTGCAGAGGATTTGAAGCAAGCAATGAAAACTCACAGGATTAATAGCAACTTAATGTGATGACTAAAATAGAACTAATTCGGAACTCAAATTGGTACGTTTTTCCATCCAGGTCCAGGCAGTACAAAGTTTATTACACATTATTGCTGAAAAGGATAGAATATGGATGAAACTCAATTGTTCTTTGTACACATGTTTTCATTGTGACAAAGAAAGTTTGTTTGTAAAACCTGGGAAAACCCAAATAATTGAATTCCAGTAGCAATTCCTGTTCAATTACTGTATAGCGGGTTATTTCTGCGGAGCAAAAATTTCGCGTAAACAAGAGAGTTTTGTATTGGCGATGCTAAATATTGGCGGAAATTACTCTGAGCGCCAATTTTAAACCTCCCGGTGAAAGATTGTCAAAGGTACATAACTCTGTCATTTCCACTAAAAAGGTCAATTTACCTGTATAAGCGGTCACTACCAACCGCGACTTTTCAAATTTTTTAATTAACTGAGTGTCACCAAAGTTGCATAATCTTAGTGGACGTGTTAAAAACCAATTCTTACACTGCAGAATATCTATTTCTATGACGATGTATTGACGGGAACAAGATTAATCATGTGATAAGGATCGCCATTAAATGTGAATGTTTTTGTTGAAAAAATTACCTGGGTGCCGCTTAGTTTGATTGATCGATCGACAAATTGCATAAGTAAGCCCAACTCGCGAGAGTCTTATAATAATAACAATTTGTTCTGACGACAATCAAAATTTTCGCGTGTTTATTTATAGTCGTGAATAACGCCTTTGTCTTTGTTAAAAATTATCGGTATTAAAGTTTGCGGCCACACACTCCTTAAAAATTGCCAATTTACCAGAATCCATTCGTCAAGGTCCAACAAATTTTAAAATTTTCAGCTTGTCACAAACAATGTACAATCAACCCACCTAGTGGAGACAAAATCAATTATACAGCGTTGTCACGTGACAAAATTTGACAATAGTTCTCTTTTGAATATCAATAAATAATAAGCTACATAAACACTTACTCCGCTCTTCTTACTCAATTTGTTAAATTCGGTGATGAGAAGTTTGTCTTCGGTTTGATAGCAAGCAATTAAATTAATTGCAATACTAAAGATGACTTTGTTTTTTACGACAATCAAATAAGTGTTTGAGCTAAACTCGTGAAGATTCGGAAATGACTGACATACGGGTTTATAAAGTAAACAAAATGGCGGCAGCGTGGTCGAGTTTCGTAACCGAGTTTTAATGGAACCTGTCGTCTTATTGTTAGAATGACTGTGTTGTCTGTCTGTATTTTCGTTTGCTACGTACATAACTTGAATCAATTTTTTTGTGTTATTCAAAATACCAAATTTTGTTCATTCACATAATAAATCTCACCAAATTCACTACATAATTCTTGTTTTTAAGGGAGTTAATACATGCACATTTTAATGAATACAAATTTATTAAGAGTAATGTCCCTTAGTAAACAGTATGGCGGCGACTTAATACTGCGGTGGTTTGTATTCGCGGTGTTTATATTTGGCGCATTTTCATTTTCCGCCAATAAAGCCAAAATAAAACCCCCGCAGATAATACCCGCTATACAGTACTGTAATATATGTTTCAAAACGTTCCGTAACGGTACTTTCCAAACTCCTCGGCCATTACCGGTAACTGCAAATAATCTTATCTAATAAACAAATATTCGATCATTAAGGCAATGAATGATGTTTCAAAATTTATGGACTAAAAACGAAACATCACTCATTTCCTAAAAGAGTTTACTTCAACACCTGTAGTTTCAAATAACATCTAAATATGTCTGATAAAAATCACAGCGAGTGGCAGAGGAGCTCAAAATATAATGTTACAGAACGTTTTGGAACATTCAGGGTAATTGAAAAAGCTACAGATATTAGGGCTGCAACGATTCGATTCGATACATCGAAACTCGATTGCGAGGGTGCCGATTCGATTTCGATTCGGGACCAGCGAGTTTCGATTCGATACTGTATTTTAAACATGTCTACAAAGGTTATAACGATAAAAGCAATGGCGCACCTAAAAGAGAAAGTACGCTGACTGATGTACGGAAGTATATCAAGAACTGCATCTTTCTACAATTTATGCTCCATGCTGTCTACACGCTTTTAGTCGAAATTACAATTGTAATACATTTTCGCGAACTTTACATTCGTACCCAATCCATTTCGTACTTGAAAAAAGCAAATATAAATTTAGCAGATTTTCGAGTTTCGTGTTATCAAATTTCAGTAACACTTTAAGTAAATCCATATTATTTAGTTTTAAGCTCAAATAAATGTATAAATGCATATTTGAAGTAAATTATATTAATAAATGAATCGAATCGAAAAAAATCGAATCGAAAGAAAATGTATCGAATCGCATCGAATCGACTTTCCGGTGAATCGTTGCAGCACTAACAGATATACATGTAGTCTATTGAGAGACTTCAATAAAATAAATGTCCACCTACCATGATATATCCGTGTTATAGTACTGTCATTCACTATCATCATATCATATAATAATAACAATTTTATCTTCACCAACAACCATTATTAATCACTGGTATAATATCCTGAAAAGTTCAAATAAAACATCATAGTAAATGACAAGATGCCTTAAACAAATAATATTATCTTACAGATTCCTATCATAGGGTCTCCCAACAGTACACATGGGGTCACATTCAAATGACCTTAACCCTTTACTGGTTGCGACATGTGGGAAAAGTAGCCATTTTCCCACCATTGCGCTAGGGCTATTTCAAGACCCTCTAATTTCATAACTTATTATCATACAGATAAGCAACTCGACCATGTTATCCCCTGGGTGAATGTCTTTCAGAACAAGAGCTCCGCTGGGCGGGGCATTATACGCCCGTGTGCAGTCCATGCTGTGTTCTATCTCATATAAAGTCCCTGTGACCTTGACCAATGACCCCGGGATCTCAGAATAGGTCCCATTCTTAACAGGAGGGCTATCCAAAGCAAAGATTTTGAGAACCCAGGTACAGCCATGGTTGATTTATCACCGACACAAAGTTTTCCCATACAAACTTCCAGTGACCTTGACCCTGGGGCCTCAGAACCAAAAGTTCTCGCCCTTGACCCAAAGAGTATTGATACATAAAATTTGGTGATCTTAGGTAAAGTTGGTTGTTGGACAAGGTTTTTCCTCATGATTTTTCTTTTGACTTTAACCTTTAACCCAGGGACCTAAAACCAAAGGGGCATATGCTAGACATTAAGGCTACCCTTAAATAAGATTTGGAAAACCTACAATGTAGGTACAATTATTATTGAGTTATTGTCCGGAAAATGTTTCAATATGAATTAAGTCCCTGTGACCTTGACTTTTGTCCCTGGGGTTTCCAAATCAAAAGAGAACATCAAATACCAAAGAGCTATCAACACATTACATCTTGACAAATGGGCTGATCCACATAAAATTTGGTTAACCTAGGTACAATCATTGTTTAGTTATTGTCCGGACAAGGATTGTCCATATGATGCCCCTGTGACCTAGATCTTTGACCCAGTTTTGACCCAAAACCAATTGGGAACATCCTTAACACATGGGCTACCCTCACATAAAATTTGGTGAACTAAATTCATTTTACTTATTAAATATAGCATTATTTCCATGGTTTGCCATTTTGACTTTGTTAACATATTGATTGAACATTTGAAGTCTCTGCTTGGTAATTTGATATCTTCTGGATGATGGTTTAAACTTGACCCAGGGGCCCCAAAATCAATAGGGAACATCCTTGACACATGGGCTACTCTCACATGAAATTTGGTGAACTTAAGTGCAGTCATTGTTGATTTACTACACGGACAATGTTTTTCAATATGATGCCCCTGTGACCTTGACCTTTGACCCAGGGGCCCTAAAACCAATAGGACATAACCATGACACATGGGCTACTCTAACAAAAAATTTAGTGAACCTAGGTACATTGGTTGTTCAGTTATTGTCTGGACAAGGTTTTTCCATATGATGCCTCTGTGACCTTGACCTTTGGGTCTGGGGCCCCAAAACCTATTGGGAACATCCTTGACACAAGGGCTACATTCACATAAAATTTTATGAACCTAGGTACAGTCCTTGTTGAGTTATTGTCCAAACAAGGTTTTTCAATATGATGCCTCTGTGACCTTGACCTTTGACCCAGGAGCCCCAAAACCAAAAGGGCATATCCTTGACACAAGGGCTACCGTCACATAGAATTTGATGAACCTAGGTAAATTGGTGGTTCAGTTATTGCCTGGACAAAAGTTTCATTGTTTGCCATTTTGACTTTATAAACATATTGATAGAACATATGAAGTCACTGCTTGGTAATTTGATATCTTCTGGTTGAAGGTTTATACTTGACCCTGTTTCCCCAAAACTGATAAGGCACATCCTTGACACATGGGCTACTGTCACATGAAATTTGGTGAACTTAGGTACAGTCATTGTTGAGTAATTACCCAGACAATGTTTTTCAATATGATGCCCCTGTGACCTTGACCTTTGACCAAGGCGCCCCAAAACCAATAGGGCATAACCTTGACACATGGGCTACTTTCACGCCAAATTTAGTGAACATAAGGTACATTGGTTGTTCAGTTATTGTCTGGACAAGGTTTTTCCATATGATGCCTCTGTGACCTTGACCTTTGGGTCTGGGGCCCCAAAACCTATTGGGAACATCCTTGACACAAGGGCTACCTTCACATGAAATTTGGTGAACCTAGGTACAGTAGTTGATGAGTTATTGTCCAAACAAGGATTTTCAATATGATGCCCCTGTGACCTTGACCTTTGACCCAGGAGCCCCAAAACCAATAGGGCATAACCTTTACCCAAGGGCTACCCTCACATAAAATTTGGAGAACCTAGGTACATTGGTGGTTCAGTTATTGTCTGGACAAGTGTTTCATTGTTTGCCGTTTTGACTTTATAAACATATTGATAGAACATTTGAAGTCACAGCTTGGTAATTTGATATCTTCTGGTTTAAGATTTAAACTTAACCCTGTTTTCCCAAAACTGATAAGGTAAATCCTTGACACATGGGCTACTCTCACATGAAATTTGGTGAACCTAGGTACAGTCATTGTTGAGTTATTACCCGGACAATGTTTTTCAATATGATGCCACTGTGACCTTGAACTTTGACCCAGGGGCCCCAAAATCAATAGGGCATATTCTTGACACATGGGGTACTCTTACATAAAATTTGGTGAACCTAGGTACATTGGTGTTTCAGTTATTGTCTGGACAAAGTTTTTCCATATAATGCCCCTGTGACCTTGACCTTTAAACCTGGGGCCCCATAAACCTATAGGGCACATCTTTGACACATGGGCTACTCTTAAATAAAATTTGGTGAACCTAGGTACAGGCGTTGTTGAGTTATGGTCCGGACAAGGTTTTTCAATTTGATGTCCCAGTGACCTTGACCTTTGACCCAGAGGCCCCAAAACCGATTGGGAACATCCTTGACACATGGGCTTCTCTCACATAAAATTTGGTGAACCTAGGTAGATTGGTTGTTAAGTTATTGTCAGGACAAGTTTTTTCCCCATATGATGCCACTGTGACCTTGACCTTTCATGCAGGGGCCCCAAAACCAATAGGGAACATCTTTGACACATGGGCTGGTCTTACATTAAATTTGGTGAACTTAGGTACATAGGTGGTTCAGTTATTGTCCGGACAAGTTTTACCTATTTTAAGTCCCAGTGACCTTGACCTTTAACCCTGGGGTCTCAAAATCAATAGGGAACCTCCTTAACCCAAGGGCTATCCACACATAAAATTTTAGGAACCTAGGTATATCCTTTCTTGAGTTATCATCCGGACAAGCAATTGTCCACGGACGGACAGACGGACAACATCATAACATAATACGACCGTTTTTTCAAAACGGGCGTATAAAAACCAAGTTGAGCCCAGATCCTTGTTACCATGGAAATGCTGGGGGTGGAGCAAAAAAAAAAGAGGCAAAAAAATGCATTTATTTAGTATGTAAGCAGAAAGTTTAAGACAGTCACTGTGTTCTAATAAGATTGAATGCAGAACAAAATTAAAGAGCATGTTATATGCTGCAAGAATATAGGATATTCATCAACTTTGGTATAAGATCAATTTTATTTCACCTAGAGCCCAGAATAAATATTTTCACGAGTAGCATAGCCACAAATGAAAATAGGGTTTCCTTAGTTTACAAGCTAGAATAAAAAAGAATCGTACTCCCAAGTTAAAGAATATTCTGTTCCTTTCATGCTAAGAACTGTGCTTTGTATGAGAATTTTTACACAAATTATAACAAGACGTCATTTTTACTCCAAGATGATGTCATTGACGAAAAAATATAAGATATTGTATTGTCATTACAATACAATTGACACAGACTTTGGAGGGTTTGTTTGTTTGTTTTTGTTGGGTTTAAGGCTGTAGCAACACACTGTATAGATAATATACCGGGGGTCAGTCAATCTATTCACTCCTCCTGGAAAGGCTTAGTCTCGGGATTAAGCTGTTAACCAACTACCAAGTGCATACTTTAGTCAGTGACTGACAACTGCCCTAAATAATTAAAAATAATTGGTAAGAAAGAGAATGGCCATAGAAATTATTTCATGACCAAGCTCCACGAAAGAAGGCCCCGCCAGGAATCAAACCAATGACCCCTCGATCAATAGACTTATGTGCTACCAACTGAGCTAGCCAGGCAGCTGACTTATGAGGGAAAATTAAATGTCTTACAATTGAACTCACTAAAGATATGTAGTTCTGACAGAGAGACTATATTAGAAACCAGACAAACAACTAATTAAGCTAACTATCACTGGCAGTAACTTGTGTTCATGTTATATCACATCACTTTATTGCAGGCTTAACACTAATCTGTCATATTTAAACTCAAGATAAAATAAAGTGAGTTACAACAGTACAGTTTGCACTAAGCCTGCAATATATATTGTCCCTGCTATAAATGTACATTATCTTATGTATAATAAAATTATACAAGGTATTGAACATTTTTCTACAGTGTGTATGGTCGTAACTATTTTTCTTTGATTCGGCTAATAGCTAATAGAAAATAATGGTCCAGATTCAAAGATTTAACAGTTTTCTATCATACTGCTCAGTCATAAGTTTGTATCCGATACCACAGGCAGACGGCACAGTCCCTAAACAAAAACACTATATATACATATAAGGTATAGTCCAACAGAATTAACCTGAGCTTGAATTACCTAATTACAGTCATTTCTCGTTATCTCGACTTAGTTGGGACTGTTGAAAAATAGTCGAGATAACGAATAGTCGAGATAAACAAAACTTGAGAAGTGAGGTAAGTTTGAGGTCTTCAATAGCACTTTTTACCTGTTCAGAGTGTGTAGTTTAAAATAATTGCTTTAATTGCTGTAAATAGGGTTTTACTATTTATATCACAAATGTACACCAAGTTGTTGTGTTGTATGTTCACACTGACGCTGTTTCGCCTCGACGAGTTATATAGTTTATTTTAATACATATTTTTTCATAAAAAAACACGAATACAACAAGTTAAGAGTCCACGATGCTCAATTGACTTAATTGTGACACCTGTCAATCAAAAAGCTGTCACTTTGTTAATTCACTATTGTTAAATGACATGTAGATTAAAATTGACCCCTATGTATCAGTTTCAGAGTGATCGCTAATTGATTGGCGCGTGTTGTTTTTCGCACCTCGACAGATTATCCAAGACATCTTTGACTAGTCGTGTTAAACATTATGATTATAGGGGAGCCGGACAAAAGGTCCCATGGACAAAAAGTCCCATGTCATTTTTGACACAGGTGGACAAAAAGTCCCATGTAGTTTTGCCACCCTGGACAAAAAGTCCCATCTCATCTCTGTTTGGTCCCATATTTTATATGACTTAAACAATTAAGTAACAAAGTTATGATTTGTACTCAATGATCACACTATACTTGTTTAACTTTTATATTATGCATTTTAAATTAATTAAATGTTATGAATTAAACAAATTTATCAGCTTTAAAAAATCATCTGAAGCCATCTGGATAAGATAGAAGTTGTTATTACAACTATTAGAATTAATTGATTGATGGAGACAGTCCACCTATCACTGGGACAAAATATAACAATACAAATGTTTGATTTTAACAGTTTGCATTAAATGATAATATATTCTATTGATCACCTAACAATGGGACTTAAATGAATGAGGACCTTATCAACACATTAGTCAAATTGAGATGGTACCAGTTGTTCAGTCTGTAAAATTGACACGGAACTTTTTGTCCACCCCTGTCTAACTTAGATGGAACTTTTTGTCCAGGGTGGCAAAACTACATGGGACTTTTTGTCCACCCCTGTCAAAAATGACACGGGACTTTCAATTTTCAATCGAGACAACGAAAAGTCGAATCAAGTGTAGTCGAGATAATGCGAATTGACTGTATAATAATAACACACTTCACTTACATTAAATAGTAAGTTTCCGTATACATGTATACGGTTATACATGTGTTTATAACAACCGATGTGACTATATATCAATTTATTAAAAGTGGCATTATTGTACTTTTTATTTTGGACACATTAGATTTTGATGTTTATTTTGACGAAAGCTTCTGATAAAGTGTGATTTACAAACAAAGACCAAAATAAACTGCATTGAATACTGAGTTTAATATATTCTTGCATAAAGGTCAAGCTTAGGTTAATTCTGCTGCAGTATATACATTGTATTAATAAAAATTGTAAAGTTTTACCAATTTCACTTAGAAGCCAGTTTCACCATTACAAATATACTTATTTCACTTATTTAATAATACATGTGTAGCTAAGGCTTTGCTCTTTCAAATGACACCAACATCTTCTGCATATGCTGAGTAAATAAATCATGGAACGATTTCAACCATCATAATCTAACAGATCTAGTTTAGTCTGTACTAAAGTTGCAAGAACAAAATACACAAATGACAGCAAATTTTGTACCATTAAATTAATAGACTAATTAAGTAAACTGAGGATATTTACGCATGCAATTGATCAACAAATGTTTATCATGCATTCAAACCATATGAGTATACAGTCAAGAAGTTGATCTAGTCATTAAAAAACAAACGTTTTTCTTCATTATGACATCTTTACTACAGTCATCATTAAGCATAAGATGTAATGTCCATTGTGTACTTGTATGTATGTAGTTCTTGCCATTTTTGTATCATTTAGTAAACTAAATTTGTTAAATCATGATGTTCAAAATTGGCCTACCACCTTAATAGTGGGCAAATGCAAAAGATGTTAGTGTCATTTGAAAGAGCAAAGCCTCAGCTTATGGCGGGTATATAAATCTGTGAAATAAAATTATGAATGATGGAGCCATTGGCCTCTGATTGCACTTGGTTAAAAATCTTCCATTTTGAGTTATATACCTTACATGTATATACCCGTATTAACAATAGTGCTTTGATTCGGGACCGCGTCCGTCCCCTGTGTCTAATACTGTTTTCAATAAGTTGATGATTATTTCATTGACACAAGTTTGCTATGATTTATCTACAAAACTGAATTGCAGTTAAATTAGGCATTGTGCTTAGATGGTCTAAAATTAAGCATGCTTAGTTGACATAGACATGTAATGGGAAAAGTCATGCTGAGTTAATAAACCAATCAGATTACCACAAACTAATAATATTGAAATCATGATTCATTTTACGAAATACTGTATCACATATCAAGATTTTAACAATCGGTTTTGTGAAGAAATATAAAGTCTGAGAATGTTTGTATTTTTACTAATTTAAGGACTCTGGTGCCAGAGCTTATTTGGCAGGTATGTTATTGTTATGCAAGTCAAGTCTTGTATTCACAAATCTTACAATTTAGTAACATGAGTGAAAGTTTTCAGGACAGGTCCTGAATCTCAGGATTTTTGAGTTTTTCTTTGATATATAAAGTAGCTGAAATAATGAACATCTGGAATTTCCGCTTCATAAGAATATCAAATTTTAACCTATGAAGTTTGAAATTCTCAAGTGGAAGGTATGGTTTGTATTTATTTATTTATTGGAGTTAACCCCGTATCAACACAATTTAGGTCATTTCACGGCATCCAGTGCACCTAACCTAGCTTTCCTGGTCCATTGTCTATAACCAGTACTCACCTACCCTTCCACAAGGCCGGAAACTTCTCCTTTTTATCTGATCAATGGAGGATAATCGACGTTATTGTCAAATTTTCATGGAAGGGTATAACCTCCCCGGGAGGGATTCGAACCCGCACCCCCTCGGGCACGAGTATCCAAATCCCGGCGCGCTACCAACTGCGCTATCGACCCGGGTTGGTATGGTTTGAATCCACTAAAGACACAAGCATAGTAATTGCAATAGTTGGAAATGAAAAAATATATTGAGTCAGATTTTGCCTGTTTCAGCCTCTTATATGCCTGTTTTAGTAAAACCCAAGATTATAATAATTTATAGATTCACCCATGTGAAAAATGGTATTTTATTTCATGTTTTACAGTTGAATGTGGCATGTGTTATAACATTTACGATGAAATATTAAACTTTATATTTTCATTGTACATGTAGTATAAAATATTTTATTATTTTCATTGCAGTAAAAAATAATCATATATTTTTATCCTAAAATGTGGTTATCATATAAAATAAATAACATCATATAAGAGAAGAAATTATGTCACGTTATAATTTGTGTAGAATATGTCAAACAATAAACAGAACTAATCATGAAGGAAAAAGAATGTTAGTGAACTTTGGTGCACAATCTTTTTTTTATTCATCAACTCAGAATGCAGCATTTTCACTTGTTGCTATGTTACAAGTAAACATATATGTTTTTGAAGCTCTCTCAGTTAAATAAAAATTGATCTTAAACCATAGTAAACAAAAAATCTGCTCTATGTTGTGTTTTGTCTCAAGTTTTTTTAACAACCTACATGGTTTTGCAAGCAAAATGTAAGCACTGGCATGTTGCAGACATAAAATTAGGATACTACCAGGTCAAGCAGTACAGATAAAGACTGTCACAATAGTTCACTGAGAACATTTGTTCTGCGGCTCTTTTCACAAAAATTCTTAAGAAAATTTAAGTAAGTGTTTCACTTACAAGTTTAATATAACTTATGTATATTGTGCCTAGAGTTTGACCCGACCTGACCTTTATGCAAGAATATTCATTACATTGAATAGGAATCTAGTATTAATGCTCGATTACATCGATTACATCGGCCCCATGAAGATTATGAGTTGAAAATCTTACTCATTAAGATACTTCTATCATTTTACAATTGCTGAGCTGCTGAAGTGTAGAATAGGCTTGGTACTGATAATTTTGTTGGGATCTGGTAGATAATAATAAGTTGCAAATGTGAAAGGTCAGATTGGGGTCAAACTTTACCCACAATACATAACTGTTTGTCTGTCTGCATCTAATAATTGTTTGATGAAATCAATAACACAGATCTAAATCCTTACAATTATAGTAAAAATTTACCTAAATTATCTATTAATTCCAAAATAAAAACTATTTCATTTTATACAGTTGTATCTGTAAGCAACTTTGAAAAGAAACAAAAATTATCAATCGCTACTTTTATGAAAATCAACTATTTGTATTAATTAACTAAGGTAGGGGGGGGGGGTCATGGGGGTCAAGACCCCCCTAAAATTTGGAAAATGTACATGTCCATTAGTGTATGTCTTGCTTGTAATTCATTTTTAAGTAGTATGAAGCAATTTCTCCTTGTGCTTAACATAGATATAATGGTTATGTAGTTTTTATTATCAATGTGTTGCATTTTTCTGCAAAATGTGTATAATGTGGTTGTGGTTCGGACCCCTCTCTAGAAAGTTCGGATCCCCAAGAAAAAATCCTGGATCCATCCCTGGAATGCATGAACAATAAATAATTACATTTTTGATGTGATTTAACTGGTGAGTTATATGCATTTACCCTTTAAGTGGCACAGTTTAGCAAAATAACTCTTCAGTTTAAACAATATTGAGCATTCTCAGACAAAATTGATTCTGACTAACAAAGATTCTTTCATTTTTAAACATAGTAGCCAATGCAGCAGCCACATATTTTTGTGTTTTGTTATTATTTACAAATGTTTAAGAATTATTTAAATTTAAAATTTAAGAATGGTTATCACTAATCTAAAGGTTTATCAAACATCTATGACTCAAAGATAAATCCACATTAAGTCCAAAAAAAATATTATTTATTGGTCATGCATCAAAGTGACCAAAACACAAAGAAATTTGTAAAAATACATTTTTATGAATTCATACAAATGGTTGATATCATATACTTTTTTATGTTTTGCTAACCGAAAGTTAATCTGATTTCCGAAACAGAATCAACACATGAAAAAGCACAAATTGTACTGCCATGCTGAATTCCTTACTCTTTATTTCACATGTTTGACTGTACATTGTGACGAAATAAAAGAAACCTATGGCATGACAATCATTGCAATATTCTTATTGGAAAAAATTATGTGTGCTAAAAAATATTAGTTGGGTAAAATAAAATAGGGTTACAAAAAAAATTGTTTTTAAAAAAAATATATGTTTGATAAAAATTATGTGCCTGTTGTAAACATATCTTTGTTGTATAAAATCTCAAAAAATATGTATGTGGTATAATAAGCATGATCGGAAATAAAGTTTATTGAAACAAAGGCTCTGGTTGGTTGACACTAATGCAGACTGTACAACGAGTAAACAAGCCAAATTTCTATTAATTTTTATTTTTAGAAAAAAAAATCAAGTTTAAAGTCAATGATACATTAATACATGTAGTATTTGATGACCCAACAATATGAAAATAAACAGGGTCTGTTTGTTTTAGATGTTCATTTCATGCTGACTTCTGCAAAGTAGGCCCTACAACCTCTGGCACCATGATATGCAGCTTTAAATTTATAACAGTATTTGTTATATATAAGAGAGCATGAAACCGGCTCACATTGTGTTGAATTTAGGGAAAGTAACCACCCCTAGCACTCGGTGTTTATTTCATCACTGTAAGTTAAGCACAGGCTCCTGATCACCATATAGCAGATACATCATTGTCAACCAATCATAGCCCTTGTTACAATAAACCTAATTTCTCATCAATCATGCTAATTATATCACATTATTTCTTCGGGCATAAATTTTTATAAAACAAATATTTATTTTTTACAACAAATTAATATTTTTGTCAAACTTATATATTTTTTATCCAACATATATATTTTTTACACAAAACAAATATTTTGTAACGCATACTTTTTTTTCCATTTAGAATATTGCAACTTTGTCATGCAATAGAAATGTTATGTTTTGTTAAGTAACATGCATGTACTTATTCCTTAATTCTTTGTGATCATTGGACAATTTTATTTTTATTGTGCTTACTAATACTACTGTATGAAACATACATTTTTCATTTCAAAATGGGATGATTTATGATTATTGTTACAAGTCTGCAAAATTGACACTTTAAAGAGTTCATTTAAGTATTTTTTGTAAAACTCATAAAAATCGCTAATTTCAATGATAAAATTTACTTAAGAATCTTTATTAAAAAAGCCTGCAGGATTAAAACACAAAATAATGGTTCATACCTGAATGTATTTATATAAAGATTTAAACTGTCCACAACATAAACCAGTAACTGTGTTTCACAGTGGAACCTAAAATAAATTTATATACATGTATATAAAACATTTGATTGATGAGTGATAAATGCCATAGTTGTCACAATATCTGTGGCTTTAAAATCACAGCAAACCAAGAAACCATTTTCATATAAACAAATACAGAGTATACATGTATAGACACATCATCCACTATTTGAATCTTTCTAATTATTTGGCAGCTGCTTGTTTATTTACAATCAGAAGATAGCATGACTATACAGTACCCACCAAGTTCGGAGACAATTTCACTTTGTAGGCCTACTAAATAGCTTTAAGCTAAAATTTTATCACTGTTTTTTTTCAAATGCCTTTTAGTTTTGCTTTATGTATTGCAAATCATTTATAATTATAATTGAGACTACATAAATAACATTAAAGCTATGTTATGGAAGATAATTACAATGAATATGGTTTCGATGGCTTCTGAGAATGTCAGATGCTGAATCTTATAAATGTGTAGCATTCATTAAATTTGTTTTCATTTTATCATAAACCCTTCTTAAATATACTAACAAGAGCAGTCCAAGGACAGCGCGCTCGACTTTTCGGGTGTTTTGTTCATGGCAAGACTTATCTTAAAACAAAAGTAATTTCAAGACAGGACATAATTGTTGAAAGGATATAATTCAGTCAAATAATAATTACCAATTCATATTTGTAAAATATAAAAGTGGCATTACTCCTGAATCATTCATCCAATCGTCCCTTCAGAGTAAAGTAGACATTGTATCAACGAATAAGCATACCTACTTTCATCTAAATATCTATATGAAGACCTATAAATAAATTGTATTTCAATGTGAACAAAATTCAAAATTAAAGTAAAGGGGCATAACTTCAAAAAGAACATCAAGAGTTATGTCCCTATTTAGTCGCCTACATGTAGTACTGATGAATAAGCATACTAACTATCATTTAAATATCTCCACAAGTATTGAAAATATTTCATAACACTTTCTCCCGAATTAAAAAGTTGAAAAGGGTCACAACTCCAACAATAATTCATCAATTATTACATCCCATTGTATTCGACTAAATGTAGTACAGATGAAAAAGTATACTAACTTTCTATCTAACAAAATATATTCAATTTGAGCAAACACAACCCTTAATAATCAAAGTATAAAGTGGAAAGGGGAACTTTAACCTCATATTTTGCATTTTTTAGTATAAAAGGGCAATAATTCATAAAATAATTCACCCAGAGTTATCCCCTTTCACAGAATGGTTAATATAGTCCCACTAAATAAGTATACCAAATTTCAATAAAATAACTTGGATAGTGTTGAAGTTATAAGTGTTTCAAAAAACTTTAACCAGAAAACCAACGCCAATGCCAAAGCTGACGCTGACGCCGACACCAACGCAAAAGTTATAGCAATAGCTCTCATTTTCTTCGAAAAGTCAAGCTAAAAATTATGATTCTGCAAAAATAATTATCAAAATTCAAAAATTGTAGTAAATTTCTTTTGTCTCAGAACTTTTGGTGGGCACTGTACATAATAGTATCATCTAGCTAGTGACATGAGTCAAAGACAGTCACAATGACTCACACTACATTTTTTAAAGAGGAATAATAATACACAAAATGATGGTTTATACCTGAAGATCCCACAGACTAAATTAGCTAACAAATAAGTCAGTAGAACATCAACTAAGTATTATTCTATAGCAACCATACTACTAGGATCCAAGACAATTCAGCAACATACATCCTTGTACAATCAGTATGGTGAAGACTTGTTAGTTTATTTCACTGGAGTACCTATAAAATAAAATATTACATACAAATTTTAATATTATAAATGTAAAGGGTTCCAAGGGAATGCAATGTTGACTTTCGTGAAGAAATAAATACAAGATTTTGCCCTGTTACATGACTCATGTTTGTAAGAGTAGTTTCCCTTTGATAAAGTCATACACTGGAGTCCATAAGTTTTTTTACAAATTGTTCAATTTTTATGTTGTGGATTATATAAAAAAATATTTACTTGTCGTTATTAGTTGTACATGTAATATGCAGTTTATCATTAACTGTCAACTATGTTCTATCATTTACATTTTTATTTTAAGTAATTATACAATATAATGTTTAACCAAATGTGTCTGCATTAATTTTAGCAATAAAGCGATACAGGAAAATATGAAATAAAATACAAGTGTAAAGAAACTTTTGGACCCCAGTGTATTATGACTAATAAGGCAGCAACCAGGGCTCGAATTGACCGGCAAGCTGGCACACCGGGTACTCGCAAAATGCGAGTAGATTTAGAAATTGCGAGTAACTTTTATTTTAACTCAAATCAAAATCGACGCGAAATAATTATTACTGTCTAAACTAATGAGGCTCCGATTAGCATTGAAACAGCCAGATATATGGATAGTATTTAATTAAAGATTCATCCTAAAAAAGGTTGAAATTATTCGTCTATCCCCCAATAACGCCCTTGTTCTATATATACAGTTAAATATACTACTCTGATGTCTTTACTGCATATAAAAATTAAAGATATACATGCTACTAAAATTTTGAGAAAAAATGCGAGTGATTTTTTTTCATTTTGTGAGTTGAAATTAAATTGACTCGTAAAACTTTGCACGTCCAATTTTTTGTTTAATTGGAGCCCTGGCTGCAACGATCTAATTCAATACATGTACATTGAAAATTGATTGTAAGGGCACCGATTCTTATTTGAGCCCACAAATTTGGATTGAATACCATCTTTTAAACTCCTTAATAAAAATAGTAAAGATTTTAAAGACATGCAGTTACAATGATAAACTAGTGATCAATAAATCATTTAAGTAAATTTTAGTAACAATTTCATTTTATCAATATAAGTTACTTTTAAGCTCTAATGAACATGTAAATACAGTAGATTTGGAATAAATTACACTGTTAAAATCTAATGAATCAAATCTAAAAGAATCGAAAGAAAACCAAATAAAATCACATTGAATTGACTTTCCAGTGAATCGTTGCAGCCCTTGAATTTAACATTGTTTTTAGGGTTCTAAGAGAAACTGAAAACATTATAATTATTATATTCTAAAAGATATGTAATTTCATTTGAGCAAATGTTGATTAAGAAATAACTTACAGTTGTCTATATTTTGTTGTCTAATAAAATATAGGCACGAGTTGTGATGCGCGTATGATTAAATCACGAGTGCTTTAGCACGAGTGATTTAATAAGCGCATCAAACGAGTGCCTATATTTTATTAGACAACAATATATAGCCAACTGAAAGTTATTTCGATTCTAACATCGTAAAATACATCCGTAGAAAAGATATATTTATAGAACTATTTTTAACTGTCAGAAACGTCATGCTGTTGAAAACCACCCCAGTGCAAAGGCTGAAAATAGCATTTATTTACACAATTCTCACAGATACGTGTTTCTTATTCCGAACAAAAAATATTAAAATCTTAATTATAGAATAGAAACCAAATTGTAAAAGTCAACCCTCATAAACTCGGTTGCCATTTTCGGCTTTGTGCATTTAACATGGGGAGTAAAATTTCAACAGCCGTCACGAGCTATATTTTGTTGAATAATAAAGCATAGATGACATCACATTAAATAAAGAGTGAAAACGCACGTGCCTATGTTAGAATTTACAATAACATTCATCCAAAAGGGCTGCTTAAAACTCAGAAGCAAGACATGCAACCAATTGTGGGGTTTGACTAATCAGTGCAAATTTGACTTCTTTTTGCAAATATGAGATTCTTTGAGGGAATATGACTTTTAGGTTTATAGTAATGCTAAATAGACCAGTTTTTTAAACAAAATATTATGTTTTCAAACTTTCAAAAAGATATTTTATAAAAAACATAGGTTTTAACCACGACAAAATAATTTTTAAATCCTAATAACCTCATTGATATGAAAACCACTTGGCAAAAAAGATTTTAATATTATATTTTAAAGTTTAAAAAATGTTGATACATTATATATGTTCAAGTTGATTTTTTATTATTCAAAAACGTACATTCGCTAGAACATTTATTTAATCACTATAACCATTCTTGTTTGTCATATACAAGTAGCTGAAAAGTTTAAGTAAAAAAAATATCATACTCTATATTCTCTCAGTTTCTGAAATAGATATATATGACTGCACCATTTTTCTACAAAACAAATATGACTTTCTCTATGTGAGTATGAATTTTTTACAGCAGTGAAAAATAACAAAACAATTTGATATTCAATAATTTTATATCTAAAACTAGAAAAAAGTATTATTTATCTTATATCTACTCTTTATGAAATAATTATTTTCTTTAAACAAAGAAAGAAATTTCATATTTGCTTAGAATCTACAAATAGATCATATCTGCACAGTGTTGGTCACATAATGAATATGATTATTGAAATGAAAATATGACTAAGAATATGTGAATTAGAATCAAAGATTTAAAACAATTTAATATGATGTTGAGAAAGTACTTCTTTAAATCCCAAAATATAATTACAATATGAAATGCCGCTAATTATATCATTAAATCATTCTATATCTTTAATTAGTTATAACCCATTATCATATTCGACCAGTTACTAAAAATTACACAATTCATTTAATAAAACTATAAAACACAATATAAAATAACTATATTTTATGTCTTATAAAAACTAAAAAAAATATAACTGGCATATTTTAAAATTCAACTTTACGATGTGCATGTAAGCATTGCAAGAACATTTATTTATTTATCGAAGTTAACGCTGTGTCAACACAATTTTTAGGTCATTTCACGGCATCCAGCACACATAACCTAGCTTCCTGGACCATTGTCAATAACCAGTACTCATCTACCCTTCCACAAGGCCGGAAACTTCTCCATATTATCTAATCAATGGAGGAAAATCAACAATATTGTCAAATTTTCATGGGCAGGGTATAACCTCCCCGGGTGAGATTCCAACCGGCACTCCCTTGGGCACAAGTATCCAAATCCCTGTGCACTACCAACTGTGCTATCGACCCAGGTTTGCAAAAACCATCAAAGACCTTGGCTATTATATGTTTATGTATACCTTATTAATAAATTATCTTTAGACACAAGTCAGAAAATCTCATATTTGCACAGTTTCATAAAATAGATCAAGCATGGACAGCAATGTTTAATACAACCAATATGACTGGAGCTCTGACTATGACTTCATACATATTTAATTATTGTCATGTTCCATTTGCTCTGCTTCTTAAAATTGTTACTTTGTTTGGTTTTGGTTTAACGCCTTAGCAACACACTGTATAGGTCATATAATGGCGGTCAGTCAACCTACTCACTCCTCCTGGAAAGGCTACATCTCTGGATTTAGCTGTTAACCAACTACTAAGTGCATACCTTCGTCAGTGACTGAAAACTGCCCTACATAATTAAAAATCATTGGTAGGAGGGAGAATGGCCATAAAAATAATTTCATGACAAAGCTCCAGGAAAGTATGCCCCGCCCGGGAATCGAACCCACAACCCCACAATGAGTAGACTTGCGTGCTACCAACTGAGCTAGCCGGGCGGCTCTGTTTCTTAAAATACCATGTATCCAAATATATTGACTTAAAATGTTATATCAAGTACAAATAATAGGTCTACTTCTAAAGTATTTTTACAGTTCAACTTAAAGTTAAAATCCATTCAAGATAATAATTATGATCTTATTTTTTACAATTGAAAAAAGATTGACTGCAAGCAAAATATTCTTTGACAGCAACTAGGCAATAATTTATCTCATTATTTTACGTAATATGTCTTTCGGAGACTCAAATTAGAAATGAATAGCACATATGTCTTTACTACATAATGTATGATTATCTCTTAGCCATTAAACCATTGTTTTCATTAACTTAAATTCGTAGACTTATTAGAAGTATTTTTTAATCCTTAATATAGGAACAGTCTGCCAAATTTGAAAAGAACGAACAACATCTAATTGAATTCAATTTAAACTCGATAGAAAACAAGTTTTAATGCAACAAAGAAAATAGTACAACAGAAAAATATGTAACAATCAAATGTAGATGATTTGAAAACAATCTAATTTAAACTAATAGTTAAAATTATGTTATTAATGTCAGTTTACATCAATCAAACTTAACTGAGAACGTAGAAAAAAAGCTCAAAATTGCATCTAAGAAATCATTGATCAGCTGGTTTTTATAACGAACTTATATCTGTTTTTCTTAGGGAGGTATTGAATATGCATTATACATAGGAATTCCTTCGTTCCAAAAACATCCTTCCAACAGTACTTTCAGTTATTATGGGTGACCATTATCAATTTGGAAATATCATCTATGATTTACCATCTAGATTTAGTAGTAAATCAATCATAATGATGAAAAAGAATTTATATGCATCGGCTATCTTCCATGAATATATTTTTGTAAAGTTAGTGATTAGTTTTGTTCAATAAAATATATTTTGATGAAGTTAGCAATTGTTTTTACATAAAAGTCAATTTTATTCAAAGCAAATAGTTGAGAATTCATTTAACAAAAGATTTATATCATTTATAAATTCTTATTTATCGTTATTAAAATATATACTAAGCAAAAGTTATATAACACAAACAATAATTTTCTTTACATGTTTTTTATTTTATATCATACATTGGTATATTTGCCATCATTTAGTCTCTCGGTATGTTCACACATGATAGTGAGTTAAAATTTCTTGGGCGGTCAGGCTTCGAAGAACAACATTGGTAAATCCTTTTTTACCGAGTTTCACTAGTCCTGTGCAAGCACGTTAATTAGTGTGTACACAAACAAATAAAGTTTGCTGAGAACTCTAGAGACTGTGTGACATTGTACCACTTGTCATATTGAACACAAGTCAGTAAATATGCCAATATTGTGCATTGAAAATCGAGGATAAGCAGTTTGACAGATACCCCATTAATAATTACCATCAGCGTGTTCAGTAACTACTGTTAGTTTATGTTTGGTTAGGGATATTCAACCCTAAGACAACTCAACCTTTGGAAAACTCAACTCAAAGTTTACACAATTCAGTCCGTTAGTAGGGAGTTGAGTTTTCTCAGGTTGAGTTGTCTTTGGGTTAAGTTGTTCCCACTCTGACTAACGGAACGTTACGGATCGTTCGGGGTTATTGAGCAGGCTACAGGTCATGGAGCAAATTTATTCAAGCAGGTAATTGTGTAGTAATATTGACCATTCTGCCAAGCTAGGTTTTGTAGTGATAAATGGGAACCACAACGCCCAACGCTACAGATTCTAATAAGATTTTAAATACGCCATCAGGCGCCCATGTCTTTGTCTCTAACAAGATAACACCAGACAACATTCCATCTGGGCAACAATTCCATTTCACAGGACTTATTACATTAAGATTTTAGATTTGTCCTCATTTTCAGTAGACAAAAATCCAATAGAACGTCTTAAGGACATGTTTGACAGATGCATATGTGAACGTATTGAACAGTATGTGACATAGTTACAGGAACTAAACATTGCTTTACATGAGGCATGGAGTAGCATCCTACTACGTTTTAATGACGTTCTAATGGGTCTTAAAGACTCAGGATTTTAACAGACGTGAATTCAAATTAGACACACACTCATTCAAATCTGTTAACTTTTTCTTCCTACCGGGCTTTTGATTCTGTGAATATTTTCTTTCCAAAAATCTTCACATACTGTTTTAGTAACTATTCAATACTCATGACAAACAATTGTTTTATTATCATATTAAATTTCACATCATTTTCATTAAAACTTTCGCAAATATTTACGTTTTTGTACCATTTGCTTTATAACTTTTGCTTCGTATATTATATTCATGTTAAAGTACAGATGTTTGCTATGGTCTATGTTATCTATTTTTATCTATAATTCAAGTCTGGTTTGTTTAGTTACATTTAATTTAATGGTTGCTTAAATTACTTAAAAATCTACCGAATACATTAACAAATATGCTAAAACCATGGGTCAGAAGTCATTTGCATACAGGGGTTGTACTCTATGGAATAATTTATTACAAACGTTAAGGCATGAATGTAACATATTAATATTATTCAAATCAAATGTGAAGAAAAAAATGTTAGGACAATGCTCGCAAGACTGTAGTAAGAGCATTGATTCAAGAGCCAGTTACGACAGTCTTGCAGGCAACCTTCAAATTACTTTATATCTGTTACAATGTTATCACTGTATGAATATGATCTATTATTGGAAAACAAGTTAATTTGTGATTTACAAAACAAATAAGACTTTAAATTATGATAAAATCACAATTTTACAAAATGTTCCGTTTCAAAATGTTCCATTTTTTTATTTTAAATTACAAAAATTAAGTTTTATTAAGACTAAAGCAAAAATCAACCCAAACATATTCATATTCATGCGGGTATAAGCAAGATTTCCAAAAGAATATGACTTAAAGAAATTTAAACATTTTAACTATATTAAATTCTTACACAGGTAATTTACAAATTTAACATCAGGAATTAAAATAAATGAAGATAATCGCAGACATAGAAATTAATTTGAAACATTACAGTCATATTTTAAAACTGAATTTCATATTTGCAAATAGTCATAGTCACTGTTTAGTCATACTGGCTTATAACAATATAATTAGTACTATAAAGGAAAAAAACTGTATGCATGTCTATAAGCCAAGAAAAGTGGAACACAGTTGTTTCATGATTTCGAATTTAAGAATTCTAACAAGCAATTGCTTTGAGAATATTTCTTAACATGAAGATTAATTCTACTAACATAATACTAAACTTAAATCCATACAGAAACCATAACAATGTTGATTTTTAAATGTTTTACAAGATTTTACATAAGTCTCCTCTATATTGACAACCCATTATGAACTCTTCCTGCCGACAACTCAACCCAGGACCCCCAGTTGGGACAACTCTACCTGCAAAAGACAGCTAACCTGTGGACAACTCAATCAATGAAAAAACATATAGTAAAACAAAAGTTTATGGTGCATAGAATATATTTTGGAATAAAATACAATTATTGTTTGGTATTTAGAGCTTTTTTAAGAATTGAGAGTTTAAAGGGCTAAATGGAAGATTAAGTAAAAATAGCATCAATTGTGTTGTACCTATAAGGGACATTGGTGAGTTATTTCCCCTTGTATAGTCTTCAAATAGGTAGGTCCAATTAGTTGGATTACTCGGATTTTACCCTTACTTTTCAACGTCAATTGGCCAAAACTAATCTTAGATAACTTTTTTATAAATCACTTAATTTGTTTGAAATTCAAGCTTTTAAATATTTTAAGGGTAAAGAACTGTCTACATTTCATCACTTCTGTAAATATCTTCATTATCTGAAGAAAGACATTAGATGAACTATTTTATTATCCTTACATAGGTATTCAATGATAAAACCCGAGGATTCCAACTGTAAGGACCTACTTACCAATTGGATTGCTTCAGATTTTATCAAGGGAAGATAACAGACTAAAGTCCCTTTAGATTGCATATTAAATATGTATCATGAATATAACTTTAAATAAGAGCTATCCCAACCATTGATTATTAATTTTACAATTAAATTACTTGATGAATATAAGGTATGTATTGTACTTATTATAGATCAAGATTTGTTTGACAGACTGTTACTTGTTCAATTAAAAATAGCATTTATTACAGATATATAAATGGTAAGTTCAATTACAATTTACTAGATTTTCTAGAATTTGCATTATGTTATAATCGAATGTATAAAATTATCAATACAAAATTTATCAAACATGTGTAATTAATGATACATTAATGCTACTTAAAAATGAACAAAATTGGCAAACCTAATCATAATCTATCATCATTAAATGTTTGTCTATTTTATTAATCAAAGATTTTTATGTTAATGAGTAAAGCTTTTGATGAAGTAATAATAAATGATCAACAGAATTAACCCTTTACTGGTTGCGTCATGTGTGAAAAGTAGCCATTTTTTCACCATTACGCGCAAGGGCTATTTCAAGATTCTCTAATTTCATTACTAATTGTCATACATGTACAGATATGCAACTTGGCCAAGTTATTACC
The DNA here is from genome assembly GCA_025267735.1 of Mactra quadrangularis. Lineage (NCBI taxonomy): Eukaryota > Metazoa > Mollusca > Bivalvia > Venerida > Mactridae > Mactra > Mactra quadrangularis. Next base: position 32,747,031 of record CM046294.1, on the reverse strand, counting down.
TAGGTGAATGTCTTTCAGAAAAATCAAGTTGAGACCCGATCCCGGATACCATGGCAACCCTGGGGCGGAGCAAAAACGGCAAAAAAATGCAATTTTCGCTCTTTTTCCACCCCACATTTTGCACTTCAAACAGTAATATTTTTCCATAATTGAGGTCTAAAGTGCCAGGTCTTTTCAGATACTGAAAACGTGTTTTCTTATCAGCATTTGGCGCCATTTCTCTGAACTCAATGACCCCGATTTTTTTTCTGGTGCTGGGCTCCCTTCAAACCCCAGCAACAAATGGGGGCACATCCCCCTTCAGAACCCCCCTGGAGGAGGGGTCTAGACACATAAAAATGCGGGTTAAGGGTTAACAGTAATTTAAACTTAGAAGAATACTAATGGTACATCTGCAATTAATACAACACAACACAATTTTACGCAATCTTCACACGAACTGCTTTTCTCATTTTTTTTTTAAATAATCTAATTATCTAACAATAATTGTATTTTGTTCAAAAATATTTTCCATATATGATAAATTTATGTTTAAAATCAATTTAAATTCATATAAATACTTTACACTAGAATAATTAATTATTATGATACAGAATGAGTTGTCTGCTGGTTTGTTTGTCTTTATCTATGAGTTGAGCTGTCACAGGTTGAGTTGTCGTCAGGATGGGTTGTCCTGACCCCCCCGTGCAAAGTGTCCATGAACATATATCACAAAGATATTTGTTGTTATTGACGCTATTACATGAACAGTAAATCAGGTGATTCCCAATTAGATACTTTTGTTAATGCAGAATCATGGAAAAGATGAGTTCCACTGTTTTTGGTAAATAGATAGATGCAGCTTTTTACCTTTACAGTTCTATAATATAGCTATCCTGAAAATGGATACATGTAATTCATAGAGTCAAAATTTGCATTAGAAAAACTAAGTAATAGTAAACAATAATTGAACTTGCCCTCCACAAACTTTAATGTAGATTATTAGATTAACGTGGCAAACATATGAATTTTAGAATACATATATTTGGTTTAAATAATAAACTTAGTACACGATGTACGAAGCTAGTCAAGCATAGCATACCATTGTGAACGAATATGCATAAAGGGCAATTCCAACCTTGTTTAGAAATAATAAATATAATGATAATTTACTTACATTGATACAATGATGTTTAGAAGCCTTTGTGATAATCAGGTCACATAGTTACATACAAATTTTCAAGCTTGCATGATACTCAGGTTACACTTGTTTCATGCTGAAAAAACAAGTAAATCTGTGAGCTAATGCTCACTAGTGATACCCCCGCCAAAATCTAAAAATATGCGACAAACAGGAAGTAGATGAGCAAGGAGCATGAAATCGCTTTACACCACATGGGACTATAGGATGAAGCAATATGCAAAGTTTCAGGCTGGTGCATGGTATAGTTGCTGAGAAAACTGTGACGGAAATTTTGTAACGGACGGACGGACGCACGCACGGACAAGGGTAAAACAGTATACCCGCCTCTTCTTCGAAGCGGGGGTATAATAAATAAGGTAAATAATAAGTAATGAATCATCTAACAACATAGTATACATAGAACAGGCTGTCAACCGGAAATACAGCAACTTATACAATTTTCAAAATATGAACACTTTTATAGAAGAGAAAAGAACAAAAATTTTTTTCAGGTTTTAGCCTGCCAACTTTTATCATTATCTGCGAACATTATATTTTTTTCATCTTTTTGCCAAAAAATGTCTCAGTCCTATAAAATCCTGGCACGTTGTTTTCCTACATTAACTGAAATGATAAATTATTGATTATAATCTATCATCATTTAATCCCTACTTTCAACCATATATTGACTTTACATACATGTATGCCCTTTTAATTGCACATAAAGATCTGTATGTAGAAGGCTATTTTGAAAGGTCAACAAAAAACTAGTCAACCCCCTTAAATAAATGTAGTTAGACTAGTTTTGCACTAAACCATCAATTTGTGTCATCTGACATACTTGTAAAATTGACAAATTTTGAGGGATTTCCAAACATGTAAATTTGAAAATCAAATTGAATCAGTTTGAACCATCATTTAACATTTAAACTGTGAGCTCAACTGCAGTATACCATTCAAAGGTAGACAATGTCAGCCCATGCTTCCTTTTCCTATTTTTGCTTCATATAGATTGCCATCACAAAAGTCACTTGGCTGTCTCTCTAACAGGTTTTCAATGAATTGAGTTTGATAATTTGCATAAAATATTGTGGCAACATAGCCCCACCCAACCACTCATATTTGCATTGCAATCATGTGGCATCATGATCCCATCCACTTGGATATTTCACTGACGGGCATACTTTCGTGGAGCTTGGTCATGAAATTATTTCTACGGCTATCTCCCTCTAATGATTTTTAATTATGTGATCAGTTGTCAGTCACTGACAAAAGTATGAACTTAGTAGTTGATTAACAGCTATATCCAGAGATTTAGCCTTTCCAGGAGGAGTGAGCAGGTTGATTGACTGCCTGTTAAAAGACCTATACAATGTGTTGCTATGGCGTTTAAACCAACAAAACATAAATTTCACTGACTGGTCTGAGATAATAAGACTTAATGATATCACTGAGACAATGTTGCAGCAACATCACAGCATTGAATATACAAACCCATCCATAGTAACCTATACATTCTTGTAAATGTATGTATTGTATTTAAATTTTTACCATCTCTTTATAAATTACAAATGTAAAAACATATCATAAGATACATGCTCATGTATACAGTATCATTTTTCCCCTTTCAAAATTAAACAATCTATTATAATAATCCTAATATGTAAATACACCTTCATAAAATTCTTATTGTATTATAAAGATTATTTTGGATGGCAATGTATAGCTCAATAAAAACAATTTCAACCATTTAGCAATTGCAACTTTGCCAAGACTTTATCCTGGAAAATCCTCTACAAACTATACATAGTTACAGAAATTCAATTTCAGCCATTGAGTAATTTCACTCAAAGTCCCAGAGACATATCAGTAAAATCTCTAAAACTGCATAACCATCTCAGTGACATAGGAAGACCACAGGAGACTAAGCCGTGACATCCCCACAACTGAATGGCAATCCCTCTACCAAAACATCAAAGTAATGCTATAACGAGGCAGAAAAGTGTTGGCAGTTGCAACCATCATACAACAAAAGCAGCAATCAGCAAGATTCTATCATGTATTTGATCTGATTTCAATAAAATTGGAGATTCCAATACACCCCAAACATAATTGAACTAAAGTTTTGCAGACTAAAATATTTAGGAACAATTATTATCCAACATCAAGCACAAAAGAACCTTATGCATTACCCACCAAAAGTTTGGAGACAAAAGAAATTTACTACAATTCTTAAATTTTGATGATTATTTTTGTAGAATCATTATTTTTAATATATTTAAGTACGGTTTGTGATAAATTTGAAAACAAAATTCATGTATGCAGCAAATCTTCTAGATTTAGCATTTGACATCCAGAAGCGTCCCAAACCATGTTTATTGTTATTAGTTTCTATAACATAGCTTTTATGCTAATTTTGTAGTCTCAGTTATAATTATAATGATAACCAAAATATAAAGCAAAACTAAAAAAGCATTTCAAATATAAACTGTGATTTAGATGAAATTTTAGATAAATACTTTTCAGTAGGCCTACAAAGTGAAAATGTCCCCTAACTTTTGGTGGGTACTGTATATAACTGACTACAGGTTGTATTCTAGGTCATGCGTGTTTTTGTACTTTAAACATTGGACCTGTCCACTGAATAGGTGAATAAGCTGATCTTTGAACAGCATTTTACGCTTAAAACCCAAAAACTTTGATATTTAACATTTATTTTAAGAGCATGAAAAGTCAGGCCTCACGTTCAAGTTTCACGCTCAGTCTAAACGTTCACGTCCTGCTCCCATTTGAATGTAATACTGGCCAAATTTGTAAGCAACATAGAAAATGAAAATTGTTGTACGATCATGAAGATTGATGTAATTATATAAGTACTGAACAAAATAGAAGTTTTCATTTATTTCTTTATAGTTTACACAGTAAAAGCATGTGGACAATTATAACTTTCACGGATATTTCATGCCTGTGTTAAGTTAAAGCATGCATGTAATATCGTTCGATTCCCTGTGGGTGTAATTATTTTCAGTTTGCCAACCACAAAATTTAAAAAGTATTCGATGATTAACTATTTGTATTAATTCACAAACATGTATTTTTATAAATTTTATAAATTTTATTTGGCTGTAGTCATGTGGATGTTCAGCCAATATATCATTATACCTTTTGAAATTTATGTGTCAGTTTTACATATCTTTATAAGACGAAGTAAAATTTTGGAAGAGATGTATATCTTTAAATCTTCATACTCTACTAAAGCAATTTACTTTAGCTGGTCTCAGCAGACCTAATTCGGAACTCAAATTTATGGGCTTTTCCGTCTGTGCACAGGTGGTACAAATAAAGCTTGTTGCACATGATAGCTGTAAAGCATGAAATAAAAATTAAATCCTATTGTTCTTTATACACAGGTTTCATCATGACAGTAAGTTTGTTTGTACCGCAAGGGAAAATCCAAACATTTGAATTCCAGATATTGTCTATTTAAGAACATTAAACGGTATAAATTTTTATATCATAAGATAATAAAAGTGTAAAGTAAGTACTTATAAGCAGTAGGAAAAGTACCGGTATTTCAATGTGCATACATAAAATAATACCTTCTGAATGGACCATACAAAATCTAATAATAACTGCACCAATTTAAGTTTGAACAGTGAAAGTTATTTGCTAAACATTATTGCACCAATAATTAAAATATCAGCTATAAAATCTGACAAATTTTTGTATTATCTGAGGTAATTCTCTTGGCGACAAATTGCATTTATATAATAAAATACTGTAGTCAGAAAAAACTAATTTTTTTGAGACCAGCCTCACATCTTATAAGAGTTTTGTAGAAGATTTACAAATGTTATGAGTGGTTGATTGAGTGATGACATATTTGGTAATTTCTCATCACAATTCTTCATTAAATACTTCATTTGAGTATATAGCTATTAATTAATAATTTTGTAAGTATTACCTCAAGGGTCAACAGATATCACTAAACAAAGACAGCATTGACTTGGCAAAAAACTAAAAGTAAATGTGGTAAAGATCTCTACCAAGTAAACTCCTCTGTAACTGCGCTGCTCCAAACAAACTGGTCCTCCAATTCCATTCTTCAAGACATCTAGTGAATTGATTATATTCCATCGAGAGTGTACATAGCTTGATATGACATCATATTATCAATATCCTGAAAACATCAAATTTAAATTATAATTCTAACACAATTATTTATTCTTTGGTTCAATTGATTGAAAAATATATATATTGTCCACTATTTACACTCATTTTCAATAAGAATGCGCCAACTACTTTTTGAAAATGTTTAAAAATGAAGTGTTTAGTTGAATCACATATAGTTCATTTTTCGTTTGTTCGATGTGTCTAGTTGACGTTTGTCAAATATTTCCATCATCATTCCAAGGATTTTTTAGATATGACAATTTAAAAATCATCAGTCAAAATCCCTTGAACTGCTAGGTTAAGGTTCGTTTATAAGGATACCCCATATAACAAATTAATTTACTCGACTAATTTGCCAGCTAGGAATTGAATAATAATTAAAAACTTATAGTAAATATAACCCAAATTCAAACGGATATACTTAACATTGTACAGTATAGGTCGTTTGTGTTAATGCTGGACCCCTATTTGCCGTAGATATCTTTTAAACCATAACAGCGATTTTGCTAAAAATTTTAATACAATCTTATCTCAATTTTTCCTTCTAGGATTAAAATTTTCAGAATTTTTAATAGATAAATAAAAAAGTTTTCCATAAGGTACAATGCAAAATATTTGGAATTTTTTATCAAAAATCCTGCGGGAGGTAAAATAAGCTGTTCTGATTATAACATTGTCATACTTCCAGTGTATTTATACAAAGTCCCGTGCGTTTACTGTAAATTTGTCGCTTAAATAAACACTCGACGGTCTACTGAATTGTAAAGCAGAGGCCCGTCTTTAAAATCGTACGTGTAGAATTTGTATAGATTTTGACGATGCAGACGACAGTGATGATGATGTTTGAGTTTGTATATACTGTTATACTTTGTTATCAAATAAATTTCTAACCGGGCCTCATATTTAGATATTATTTTGTATCTACTGTTATGTGGCTGTTCTGATTATGGCACATACCCATTTAACAAAAGTCGCTTTTTGGCTTCAAAATTTGCATTGCATGTCTATGGGAAGTATGTTATGTAATTAAAGAAAAATTCTGAATTTTTGGATTTGAGAAGGAAAATGCTAGTTATGATCACATACAAAATTTGAGTTAATTCCATCTGATAGTTATTGAGATATATCATGATTTTAGGGGTCCAGCTTTACCGCAAACGACCTATACCTATACTATTATCCATCAGCATTGACAGAAAATACAAAAAAATATTGTTAGAACAGGAACACCAAACCTTATTTAAACATTCATGGTATAATTGTCTATTGCAAATACTAATAGGAGATTATTCACTTAGTTTATATTCAAACAGGTTCATAAAAGTATTGGGTGATATGTGCAATCTAAGTATAGCTCAATGTATACATCATTGGCAGAAACTAGCTGATCAACTGCAATGGCGATTTTGTTACGAACCTTACATTGTACTTGTTTTAGCCAAGTAATTCAAACTTTACACGTTTAAATGAAATGGTGTATGCATGAAACATGTTTTTAACTAACATGCCAGTTAAAACACAATATTAAACTTCAACAGTATAGTGCATGTAGCAATGGCATTGTATAATTGTACTTTTTATTAGATCGTTTTTGTGGAATTCAACATATATGACATTTGATGGACTTAATTTAAATATTTGATAGTTGAAACACTTTAGGGCTGCGTACCTTGAGCCAAGTCGCGGTACGGTACGTACCTAGGTACGGCAGTTAAGGTTTACAATACGTACCTAGGTTCAATATGGTAATATTATTTATAATAAAGATTCTTTTGTATAATTGTGTTTAATAAATCAGATAGTAACCATAACAGTATTTTAATTTGCTAAAAAGTTTATACAAACATCTTGTCTGTTCTTTGCCTTTTTGAAATACTCATTCAACAACAAACTTAACATTTTCATAAAGTCATGCATACTAGCAGGTGTAATTATTTTAACTGTTTTTCAATGATAAATACAGTGTAGGTATGATAGCATCACAAGAATTTTTAATTGAATTCATAAATTACATAAATATGCAATATGCATATAATTTTACCATTAAATTGTCAATATCGACAAAAAAAAACGTCAGTTGTTAGAAGATTTGTTTCAAATTCGTGTGCCCGAAAACAGTGACCTTTTGTTTGAATTTGTTGGTTCCTGAAGCATTTTTTGTATTAGGAAGAACAATTAATAAGCTTTTTACATTACTTATGTAAATTTAAAAAATGTTTCAGTTTAATATGCAATAGCGTGGGTCGCGAAAATATATTACAATTAGACTATATCCATATTATCATAGGGATTTTTTTTACGAAAAATATTACTAATTAAGACATAATAAGGTTGTAAAAAGACGACAATGAAGTTTGTTTAGACAATTACTTTTGTTGAGTTTTAAAGTTCTGGAGTTTCGGCGTTTGTGCCGAAAATTAGCGCGATTTTATATTGTAAGCGTTAATCGTACAATTGCACGTCTTAAGAACACCAACGCATTTTAATCCATCAATATCAATACACATTCACAACATAACGCTTTTATTTCTTTCACGATTAGCAAACGACATTTTGATTACACTTGCATCGGTAAAATACGAATATTCATTGAAAAATAGTTTGTTAAAATACGGAAAATTATACGAACGGAAAAGTAATGTTTGAATTTTCTAAAAATAAAATGATAAAATAACGGGAGTCATAGTTAATTTTACGTTAGTCTAAAAATGTTTTTTCCTGCGATCGTCGATTGTGTATCTTTTCAAAACCTGCCTATAATTTAGCGTATAGAGTCAACAATTAAAAAACTAGGTCACATTTGTTTTAAAAATTATTCAAAGTAACAATTAAATTATAGAAGCGTCTAAGACTCTATGATTACACGGTGAGACATAGCAATTATGACATTGTATTGTTAGGCTATCAAATATCGACAAACTGTGAAAAATGCCGACACATATATTAAATTGTTTACATCAGTTTCAATTAAAAATTACAAACACATGTTCGTCATCAAAAAAAAGGTTAATGTACCTGGTGTACATGGCAGTTTGTTTGTTAATTATTTAGGATAAATACAGAAAATTAATATGATTTACACACATATAGGAATGGCTTAAAGTACTGATTATCACGACTAATTTATTTATTTGTGTTAATTTGGTTTACTTGTGTTTGTCGTCGTCTTGACATGAGATTTTGATTTAAAATTCGTTCTTAATGACCAATAGGAATATATGTTAGACAATATTTAATAAGACCGCGGTTCACTCGGATTTTTAGGTCACGGTACGGTACACTCGTACCGGCCACCTTCGGTTCGAGTTTCACGGTAGTTCGTCGAACCGTTGCAGCCCTAAAACACTTGCATAATAACATCGAGTGACATATACAATATAAATATCGCTAAAACATACCCCATTGGCAGAAAGTAGTTTATCAACTGTTAAGATGATTTCGTTACGAACCTTACTTTGGTTTTGTACTTGTTTAAGCCAAGTAATTCCAAATTTACACGGTAAATTGTAATCTTGCATGCTTGAAATATTTATTTAACTAATAGTCTAATATCATAGTTAAAACACAATTTAAAACTTCAACAACTATACATATCTTCATGATAAGCCACAACTTGGAATGTTGTCTTTTTCTATATATTGATATTGAGCTGTCTGTGTAGTACTGCACTTTTTTAACTAAAGGGACCAGTTTCTTAATATTTGGTATAACTATATCAATGAATTTCAACAGTGTACTTGCAGTTATAATTGAAAACAATACATCTATGTTTAAATTGTTTGTATTTTCATAGACCATAGCCAATGAACACATATATACCGACTCAAAATATGGCCGATTCTATAAATATCTATGACTGACTCATACATAAGCACATTTTGATTTTCATTTGTGTAATAGCTATAGATAGAATAATCCCTTATAGTAGGAAGGGTGTAAGACCTTACTTATAGTCTGTCAGTTGCGTATACATCCTTTACCGTTACATTCTCAAACACTTAAAAATTATAAATTGTATGCAGATTCAAGTAAGTACATCCTGTTAAACTTAGCATTTGATTGAATTATATTTTATTCATAAAAATGCATCTTTTAATAAGTAAGGTTCGTTACTGAAGGTAACGAACTTTACATCGAGTCTCGTAGCATTTTATGATTAAAGCTATTGGTATTTCGAAATTTAAGGTAAATTACTATGTAAACATATTCAAAGTCACACATTTTATACAAAAACATAGTTTGTATCAATAACGTAAAGAGTTATATCTTGCCTCTGATTACAACAGCTATTAAGCTTTCTAGAACTATACGGTTCTTATCCAGTGTTTACATCAAAACATGGCGTGGTAGCTATTTTGAGAGAAAATGATATCATATGCACTAAAACTGACGTAAATAAAGCACATGTCAACCTTGCTTATTCAATTTAAATTCAATCAAGTGTATGTTGCAACGAACCTTACCAAACGAACCTTACAAAACGAATTTGCTAATTGATTATTGATGATGTTAGCGTAAATAAATGAACTTTATAGTTACTAAATACATTCAAATGAGATTTATGGTATTGTGAATGATGAATATTATGGTTGTTTATAGCACGTTACATATAAAGCTTGTAACGATCCTTGCACTCTTAAAATTGCGCGAAAAAGTAAATGACAAAAATCATGATACTGTGATGAAAAGTCCTTATATAACAGAAAAGTTGTATATTTTGTTTCAATTAGGACCAGATGTTGTTCAAAGCATTATAAGTACCTGATATAAACTTCATTCTATTTCATAATATGCTACGGCAGTGATAGAGGTGTAAAACACATAATTTCGGCGACACTCAATTAAAGCTCAATAAGTTGACAAAAGTCGGCTTGCAAACACAATGACCAGTAATTTTCAAGTAAGGAATGTCCCTACTTAAAAATTATCACAATCATATTAACTTGCAGGTATGTGTTGATTATCACACAACTTATCGTTAAATTAATGAAACTGCACCGACGACAGTAGCGAACCTTACAAAACGTAACATTAAATTTTTATTTTCCAAAACATACGCGCATGATTAAAAGAATTATATGCTGTTCCAACATCCTTAGGTATATGTAAGATAAATGACTTACACATTTTACTTTTATTACAATGTGTAAGCTCTTGACATAGCGACGACAAGCGAAAATGCAATTGGCGCCTTCTTATTGAAAATGAGTGTTTAGAGTTATGCAATAACAAATGTACATTATAACATTATAATAACAATGACAAGTGGGTCGGAACACAAATTTCCCCACTTAGTTATAGTTCTCATGTCAATTCTTCAATATGAATACTTGTACTTCATATGGCTAAGGTACGGAGCCCCTAAAGAAACAATTTAAAATCCACTCTTAACAGTTAGTATTTACACTACGGGACAGATAACAGCCAGTTTGCTGTATCGAAAATGACATATTATCTGATTGATAAAAAAGTCTACCTCTGTCGAGGGACACTTTTTCAAACCTCGTTGAATGTCGCTCTGCAGAGGTAACATTGTACCTTTAAATGAAATAGTTGTTAAAAGAAAAGTATTTCAAAATGTCACTTAAGCGGTATACAGTCTATGCCTTGTAAACAAGCTCTTAGTATACAGTCTATGCTTTATAAATAAGCTAACTTGAAATATCACAAATTGTTCATCTTACTTTATTTATCTTGGAAAGGCCGATTACTGCTTTTTATTTCATTACAATGATTTCATCATGAGACTCTAAGAGCAAAAGGGTATCCACCTGAGCAGTTCAATCAGTTGCACACAAATCTACTGATCCATGTGTCATATGTAGTACCTATGTTTGATTCCCTGACAGTGCAAACTTTTGAAAAAATTCTACCACCATGTTCTTTGATACCACTGATTCTAAATCATGTAGGGCAGCTGTCAGTCAGTGATGCACCTAGTAACAGGTAAACAGCTTAATCCAGAGATTTAGCCTATCAAGGAACAGTGAGTAGATTGCTTGACCGCCTTAATGTGACCTATTCAATGTGTTGCAACAATCGGTGTAAAATCTTTTGATATACTTACCAGAAATAAGTTTAACCATTGAACTGTTTGCCCAAACTTATTAGGTGACTAACATGTTGCTTCAAGTATTGAACTCATCGCAGGTTGGCAACATCAGGATCCAAGAAATGAATGATCTGAAAACAACAATAAAGTTAATAGAAGATTTTTTATAGATATTGATTTTCCATAAGCATAAGGGGAAGATGTCTGCTTCTTGAGAAAAGGTAAGTCAGCACTGATACGAAGAAAACGAAACATGAGAGCTTGATATTTAAGTCACAAATTCTCACTAGCATTTGTAAGACATGAGAATATTTCTGATGAATATCATATCATGAATAATTGTGGAAAACAAAGTAGAGAAAAAAAGTTTTAAGGTAAAAGTGACCTTGACCTTTGACCTTGTGACCCCAAATTCAATAGGGGTCTTCAACCCGATATGGACAATCATCGTATGAAGTTTGAATATTGTGGGCAAAATAGAACTTAAGTTATGCTAGGGAAACTGTTTTCAGTTTTATGGTAATAGTGACTTGACCTTTGACATTGTGACCCTAAAATCAATAGGGGTCTACTACTCGATATGGGCAATCATCCTATGAAGTTTGAATATTGTGGGCCAAATGGAACTTAAGTTATGCTCCGGAAACCAAATTGCTAACGGACCGACGGACGGACGCCAGGGGTTATAACATAATATGTCCGAAATTCTTTCGGGCATATAAAAAGTATTGAAAATATGTCAAAGAAACAGTATATCAAATTTCATTGAAATCTGAACAGTAAATTTTTCACAGTTCAAGATTTTCTCTCTCCGGTTTGACTTGTTCACTGCTCAGATGGTCAGAAAGGAGTGACCATTTTCAAGATTCTCTCTCTTTTATAGTTGAAGCCAAGCCTTTAAGGAAGTCAGAAGTATTGCATTCATAAAGTTAGTTTTCATCTAATCACAAGCCATATTTAAATATTTTAACCAAAAAAAATGATTTTATAAGAATGATAATCAAAATTCAAGAATAGTAGAAAAATCATTTTTGTCTCGTAACTTTTGGTTAGAAGAGTGCGGTATAACCGGTACACTGGTAACTGTGGTATTTTATCTCGCGGTTCAATACCCAGGTATTTTCAAAAATACCATTATTGAATATAACTTAACTTCCTTTCAGGCAAGTGAGAAGTACCTATGAACAAGTAGTACCCGTAATTTTGGTTTTACACAATTTTGTTTGTCAGCAGAGGTGGCGAAATCAACGGTTGTTCGAGTCGTACATGAAATTATTTTTTAAATTTGACTTGTCCATGGACAAAAATTCTATTTTAGTTAATTTTAGCTCTGCATAATGCTGTAGAAGTTATAAAAAGACATGCATAGTAGCAATCGCCTGGCAATGTTGTCTTGTATTCTGTGAGACAGAAACATTAACCGATTTTCGACAGTCGTCTGTTTCTGAGATAATTTGAACGTAAAATTTAGTAAGTATATACAATGTATATTTAATTCTTGATTTTGCGATCAGTTTTAAAGGTTGCGGAGTACATTTTTATATAAGGTTTCCTTTGACGAGTGTTTTATTCATTTTCATTTTTTCCACATATGATGCCGTATATATTCCTCCATTAATTTAAGTAAGTTTAAGCATAAACACCATTTGAGTGCCTCGTGATAACAACACGTATAGCGTCATGACAAAATTTTAGACGGACTGATTCATTTTAACCCAGGATCATTATTTTCAACTTTGATTACAAAGTATCAATAAATTTTTAATAAATTTGGGAAAAACAACAAATTGAAAATCAAGAATGATTCAGTTGTTACATTTACTACCAATAAATAAGGGATTCAGTGTTTTCAAAAGTTAACAAGTAAATCTGTGAGCTAATGCTCACTAGTGATACCCCCGCCAAAATCTAAAAATATGCGACAAACAGGAAGTAGATGAGCAAGGAGCATGAAATCGCTTTACACCACATGGGACTATGGGATGAAGCAATATGCAAAGTATTAGGCTGCTGCATGTTATAGTTGCTGAGAAAACTGCGACGGAAATTTTGTAACAGACGGACGGACGGATGGACGGACGGACGCATGCACGCACGGACAAGGGTAAAACAGTATACCCCCCTCTTCTTCGAAGCGGGGGTATAATAAATGATCTTCTTAAAAGTGTATTTCCATTTAATAGCACTACAGCACATGGTAAAGGCTTACTTTGTGGAATACCGTGGTATATATCATGGTATTTAGTATAATATCACGGTATATCGAGGTAAAAATTTCCTGGCAGTTCCCAGCTCTACTTTTGGTGGGTACTGTATGATGGTTTCAATGTACAAATAGGTGAAAAGAAATTCAATTAGAAGTTAGATAAACCAATTGCTCAGTAAAACAATTACACTGAACTAACTCTGTAATCAAAAATTTTAAAGCGACCTAAAATTAGAATTAAACCAGACTTTTTCGGTTAAAGCAATATTCCAATAAATCCTTTTCATCTTTACTATTTGAAATATATTTTATTTAAACTTTTTTTTATTTTGGTGTTATACAATCTATAAGTGGTAATTTACCATTCGATATCCATGATATTCTTCAATCAATGTGAGGAACTTTATTATTCATCATGGACAATAATCCAATAATCTTAGTGAAACTTTATCTGATGTGTGTTCTGCCTAGGACTCTGTTTTCATTTGAATTATGGAACAACATCTCCGTCTCGACTCTGAAAAAGTTAGAATCATGTCATCAATTCTGTCTAAATGTCATTCAAGGCTTACCTCAGCAGACACATTCAGTGATGGTAACTGGTCTTCTTGGAATATCATCAATTAAAGCTAAAAATACATTGATCTTTGTAAGCTTCTTTTTCTTGGAACTCTATGTCATGCCTTGCCATCAGATCTTGTGAAACAAATGTTAAATGACAAATTATCTCAACACATGACTTGTAACTTAATTAAACATACTGGATTTATCAAAGACTTAACTAGAATTCTACAGAAACAGTCTTTATCACAATCTTTCCAACTACTTAAGTAACAGTACCTTTCCAACAAAATACTCATGGAAGAATGCTTGCAATACAGCTATATTCCACAACGGAAAGATAACATGGAATAATAAATTAAATGAGGACTCTGATTTTCATAGATTCAAATTCGTACATGACACGCTAAAACTCAGTATTCACTGGACATACTCTAGATCAAACCCAGTCTATTTGAATATGATGAAATTCCTTGTGAAGGTCATCTGTACAAGCTATCAGTCAGATATATACTGTAACATGTGTGATGGTCTGCGATAAATTTAGTCATTGTCTCTTCAACTGCCTGAACCATGATGTAACTCAATACAGGCACAATTACGTTCATTCAATATATGACATTTTTAATACAAAGTTTTGTAATTTCTTTTTGGCTTGTAATGAAGACTTAATTATGTTGTGCTTACCTTTTGGGTCGCAGTGACATCTAGACCTAAGCGTAAATGATCATATCATGCTCCTATCAGAAAGTAGCTAACTGCTAAGACTTAAATATATATTTAAAATTGATCATATTCTTCCATCACATTGAGTGTGACTTAAATTGTTCCACTAACCAAGAGGCTATAATATTATGTACCTAATACCAGCATTCTATCTGAATAAACAATAGTTCAATGTATATCACATTGAACTATACACTTTATTTCTAACTTATATTAATTTTGTATAACTTATCATATTTGTGTATTTACTTCTCCAGAAAATGGAGTTATAGGTCGTTTGCGTTAAAGCTGGACCCCTAAAACCATGAAATATCTCAATAACTATCGAATGGAATTGACTCAAATTTTGTATGTGATCATAACTAACATTTTCCTTCTCAAATCCAAAAATTCAGAATTTTTCTTCAATTACATAACATACTTCCCATAGACATGCAATGCAAATTTTGCAGCCAAAAAGTAACTCGTGGTAAATGGGTATGTTCAATAATCAGAACAGCCACATAACAGTAGATACAAAATAATAGCTAAATATGAGGCCTGGTTAGAAATTTTATTTGATAACAAAGTATAACAGTATTATACAAACTCAAATATAATCATCACTGTTGTCTGTATCATCAAAATCTATACAATTCTACAAGTACCATTTTAAAGATGGGTCTCTGCTTTACAATTTAGCAGACCGTCCAGTGTTCATTTAAGCGACAAATTTACAGTAAACGCACGGGACTTGGTATAAATACACTGGAAGTATGACAATGGTATAATCAGAACAGCTTATTATACCTCCCGCCAGTTTTTTGATAAAAATTCCAAATATTTTTAATTATACTTATGGAAAACTTTTTTACTTATATATTAAAAATTCTGAAAAATTTAAATCCTAGAAGGAAAAATTGAAATAAGATTGTATTAAATTTTTTAGCAAAATCGCTGTTATAGTTTAAAAGATATTAACGGCAAATAGGGGTCCAGCATTTACACAAACGACCTTTAAAATAAATAAATATTAATAATAAAACTTACATCACTTGTTTACAACCAAACAGATAACATTATCAGTAGTTAACATCATCAATTAGTCACATCATCAGTTAGTCACATCATCAGTAAAGTTCTGAAAAACAGGAAGACATATACAAACATTAGAAAACCATTCAATTGTGAAAACAGTACATTTTAATTTAGAATAAAAAGAGTATAAATGAACACAAGGCAGTGATTTAAGATCACAGATGTTCAAGGGAGCTAATACTGTAAGGTAACTGTATTGTACCAAATATTTTACAGTGAGTTAGCTCCCTTACAAATAATATAGCAGTCTTGTTAATTAGCCCTCGCTTGTTTGCCAAATACTACATCAATTAGGGACTTTAGTGAGTTATCTTTCCCTGATAAAATCTGAAGCAATCCAGTTGGTACATAGGTCCATACAGTTGGAAACCTCGGATTTTATCACTGAATTCCTATGTAAGGATAACAAAATATTTCATCTAATAACCTTCTTGTTATTTAAGATATTAACAGAAGTGATGCAATTTAGATAGTTCCTTACCTTAAAAATACCTACCTTGAATTTCAAACAAATTTTATGATTTACAAAAAAGTAATTCAAGATTAATTTTGGCAAATTTACATTGAAATCCGAGTAATCCAACTAATAAGACCTACGAGGGATGATCCAAAATAACGTGGACTTTTGCTACAGTTAACGTTTGTTAGGTACAATCCATTCTGTACACAAACGGTCTAACTGACCTCTGTACGGAGACGCCGCGCATCACGGGTAAACTGTTTATTTACCTGAAAGCACGTGGCAATGTTTACATTCTAACAACTTTCCACTTCAAGTAATCTGAACAAATAGAGTATGAATTTTGTGTCTACTCAATAAAATTTGACTATCCAACCAACTATCCTCATCAAATTAAACTTTTTAACTGGAAGTTAAACCTTATCATAACGTGTTTACATCATTCTGCCATTCTTTACACAATAATTTGAAATCGAAAGTAGAGTACACGGTTAAACTATGTACCTATACCTACAGAGGTTTAAAAGTACTTGGTATATGATTTATATTCCTGTAGCTATAAGCGGTCATTATTTTACATTTTAGTAGTTATATTTGGCGAAAAAATGCCAACAAAGTAATTCACAACAACGATTTTCTTTGATATTTGTATTCATACGCGGAACTACTTGACGCGGAAGTAAATTGCGGATGATTGGAGATCGTTATGCGTCTTAGTATAGAGGTGATATCTTCACCGTCTATTTATAGAATGGGTACAATCAGGAAACATAGTACATCAACATAAATAAGAATATGTCCTGCATATTCTTACAAAATATCAGAAAAAAATACTGACTCAGAAAAAAGTAATGATCATTAGAAAACTATCACTATCAGTGTCCCGGCGCGCGTCAATGACGTCTTCGTAACATTAATGGCATCGTCACTCACACAGCACAGTACTCAATGTCAAATAACGGCAAATAGATTTGAAA
This sequence comes from Mactra quadrangularis, assembly GCA_025267735.1. NCBI lineage: Eukaryota > Metazoa > Mollusca > Bivalvia > Venerida > Mactridae > Mactra > Mactra quadrangularis. The sequence continues at coordinate 32,729,637 of CM046294.1, read as the reverse complement.
ATCGTTTTACACCGCAGGTTGCCGGTAAAAATGCGCTTGATTGTGCCGTAACCCATTTCAAGCTTATCTGCCAAATCGTGAATGGTTAGACCTCGGTCCGTATTTAGTGCTTTCCAAATTGATTTCTCTGCCGTCGCTTCGTTTTTCCGTCTTCACCCACCCTGTCTTTCTTGAAAGCTTTCTCTACCCTTCCCAAACTTTTCGTGTCACTTAAAAACTAAACTTCTACTGACTGGATTTTTTTCGTTTAGAGTTTTCAATCAGTTTAAGCGTCTTGTTTGGCATTTTTTATGAGATTATGACAAAATTGTATGATGCAACATAGTTCCATCCGGTCAGGTGACAATATTTTAACGTTCGTTGCGTTGGTGAGATCATGTTATGAATGTTGTTTTCTCCATAAGCCTTGATCAAATGAAGTCAAATTTGGACATGACGTCATGTATACACCCACACGTCAGTTGGTTAAGTTTCGCGCTGTTTGTTTCATTATTTTCTGAGAAACAATACAATCTGTTTCTCAAACATAGTGATTATAACGGCGCGCGCCGCATCGGCATTACCTTGGTTATGAACACGCATGGTGCAGTCTTATGATTAAAAATATTTGTAATTTTATTGCTTTGTTTGATTCATCTAATGTTCCGATTTACAACCATATAAGTTTTTAAAAAATATTTTTAAAACTGTAAGAGCATTATTAAAAGTCCACGTTATTTTGGATCATCCCTCGCATACCTATTTGAAAAGTTTATAAGGGGAAATAACTGACTAAAGTCCCTTATTACAAACAAGTCTACATGTACAGGGAGTCTCCTTAAATTACAATATTTCCAAGTACAGTATTTTTTGGGGAATAAGTTAAAAATTTGTACTACCCCTTTCTTTTTCAAGTACGAAAACTCTGAATTTTTCTGCAATTGCAGAAAATACTTTCCATAGACATGCAATGAATTTAGAAGCCAAAAATAGGTCTTCATCAATTTGGTATGAGCGGTTATCTATAGATAATTACTAACTGTAGGGGTTCAGCATCAATAAAAATTGACAAAAATAATTTGGTTAAAACTACTCGTAACATCATAAACTATCTCCCCATGTAAATTACTACTAATTTAGAGTATTAGTTCTTTACACTTGTATTAGCGTCAGAGAAATATGAATTGGATGATTTACCAGGACAGCATTTTCTGGGAAGAACAAGTACTGGAATGGCATTCTCTGTACACAAATGCCACATCTCATATCATTTAAAACTAACTTTGAAATTAATTTAAAACTAACTTTGAAAGAAAAGAACCAATAATAAATGCAAAAAAACTGCTTACTATATTTTTGCTTTGCACAGGATAAAAGTAGAAATTCTTGAGTACATCGCTAATGATTTATAATATTTAGATGTCAAGCACTAGATCACCATTGGAAGACACTTATATAATCAATCTCACAGTATCTTCATCCATAACTGGAAAAGGTGATTACAATGCATGCAGTCATAGAATTGAGCCAGTGGACCTAGGACAAAGTCTGCAAAATCACACTGAGTCCAAACTTTTACAATTTGAGAGGTTACAATGGTCCACCAACTTTGGGATGCCATCATTTACCTAATTCATTAGAAATCATAAAGTTAACAAGATATTTCACCATATAAATAAAAGCAGCTAAATGATTTGTAAATAACTGTTTAAAGTGGATATTTTTAGGATGCTAAGTTCATAACTTAAAGGTAATGTACAATTCAGTTTTGAAGATAACAAACGTTTAGCAAGTACTGGTAAAGTAGTTTCTGGGAAACCTGGTTACGTGAGTAGGCTGCTCAGGATCCAGGATTTTTAGAGGGGGGGGGGCAAACTTTTTCTAGGGGGGGGGGGGGGTTCCAAACTTTCGAATTACGAACATATTATACACATTTTGCAGAATAATGCAACATAATAATAAAGACTACATACTTATTAAATCTCTGTTAAGCACTGAGAAATATTGCTTTATGCTACTAAAAAATGACTTACAGACAAGAAATACACTTATGGACAGGTACATTTTGGAAATTTTAGGGGGGGGTCGGACCCCCCCCCCCTCCTGACCCCGCTAGATCTGCCTATGCTGCTATACTTAACTATCTGAACATGAATTTTATATTCCATTGTATACATACTAAAAGTAGATTTTGTAGAGTAGTTTATTTAAAACTATAATTGATAATGAACAAGTAATCAAACAATAAAATACTCACATAAGTTGTAGACAGTCTTGCAAGTTAACCAGTATAGATACCAACAAAAGTTACCATCAACTACTTATTTTGAATACATCTATAACAGGTCAATGGACAAATTAATCCTTGCTAAATGTTTAAGAACTGAAAAAAATACTTTAGATTTATTATATTCTTAATCAATAATAACTCTTTTCAAATTCAATAATGTTTTGTCAAGGCTCAATATTAATTTTCCAAGTAGGGCAACAAGCTATTTGTATATGTTTTACTGGCCAAAATATTTACAAGCAGTAACAAGTTGCAATAGGATTTCAGGGGCAATCAAATGATTTTCGATTTTTGTGTTGAGACCAGTATTTCACATCAAGTCACACAAAGAGTCAATCTCAGTAAACAGATATCTTATAAACTGCTGACATGGGTAAAAAAATGAGTTAGTGAAAGGGGAATTTGATATTCAGATTTCACTTAGAGACGTCTTTGCATTATATAGCTTACTTGGTATACATGTACATAGTCTACATTCTAATTTTCTACAATATACATGTAATTGCCAGGAGAGCACATATCCCAGGTTTAGCGCAAAACGATTGTAACTCACTCTTTGCTTAAATTGATTTACGACAGTGACTGTTTTGCACTAAATCTGTGATATAGCATGATTATGAAGCATGTCAACATTCATCCGAGGGGGTCTAAATGAGAATTGTTATGGAATGGATGTGAAGTTAGCAGTAACAGCAGTAAGAATAATATTACTCTTGAAAAGCAAGCAGTAAAATGAAAAATACAGTAATACAATTGATCTTACTGTTATCGAGTTTTAGTCCTAAAGACTGTTGACAGTTTTACAAATATTCTTATTTCTACCATGAAGACAAAAGCCAACCAAACCTGCTAGGTCAATAGACATCAGTACCTCAAACCTCAAGTGATAATTTCAACCTAAAATAATAAAAACAGAGAAGAGAAACCAAAAAAACCTGTTTCTTTTTTAACACTAACTGTCAAGACTGCATTTTAGGGTCTCCCTTGTTAGCAAGGCTACATTTGTAAATGGATAATGGTATACCCTCATTCAAAGACAATGTAGGCCCTTGCCAATGTGCTTCCCATTCAAGAGTTCCAAAGAGCATCAAATGCATTTACGGACCTATCAGATTTTAGTTCTGGTATGCATGGGCATCAGGTGGGTATAAATAGCAAAAATCAACTGAGGAAATTGGGAGTCAGACTGGTGACTCCGGACTGTTCACTTCACTCTTCTTAATTAGGTCTCCATTGTATGTAAGTGCTACAAGATCTGTGGTCTCCTGTTCTCATTCGAAGCTCAGCTATAGTTAGAGTCATAGATAAGTTAGCATAGAACTGGGTCGTAGAGAGAGAAAGGTGGTTAGCGTCTGGCTTTGAACATATATGTAGTTGTAATGCCTAGTTGACATAGTTTAAGCTTGGTATGGCTTGGTATAGCTAGAATGGCTGAAACGCACTGTGAGCTGGAGTGCTCTGTTGTCATATAATTTGAGTCGTAACTTAAGGTAATATGTTGAAAGTGGAACTCTTGAGTCGGAGTGTTGATTTAATATAGTAGTATTTCATTCAATCACTATTTGTTTTGTATACATTTCGTGTTTTGTCATTCTTATTTTTTGTTTGATCACAATCATACTTCTAAGTAGTCCCCGAGGAAAATTTACATAAATATAGTTTGTGCATACATTTATACTGTGTTACCATTTTGTTAATCTATATATTATTACCTTCAGCTGGTGTATATTACACTTTGTTAAGTTCAAATTTAAAAGAATGCTAACTACCATAGTATGCTCAGTCAAATATTGCTTATCATGATGTAGGATAAGGTAGGGCATGACATGGTTCATGTAGTGTATGTAAACAAAGAAGCTATTTGGTATGGCAGAGGGAAAACTGATGATACATTTTATATTTACAATAAATAATTTGTACATAAGTCACATGCGTGTCAATCTCTGTAAACAGATATCCTGTAGAATATCGTCATACAGGATCTCTAAGGTTTACATGGAGGGTCATATTGAAATGACATATATGTCGACCAATCAATGCGTAGCTTCCATGTAGACAAAACACTTTCAATAGCATTTTGATTTTGTGATTTCTATTTTAGACCAAGGTTTGCAAGCTTATTTGACAGCGGTATTAATCACAGTCTGCACTTGGACAACTCATTTCAAAGTCCGTGACTTAGACAATGTAAACAAGTTTCTAAACTAAAGGATTTTCTCATGAATATTATAATGAGGAAAGGACACCTGAACGTGACCCTTGAAAGAAATTGGCCACATCTTAATTAGCAAGTAGGCGAGTGAAAAATTTCAGATCGTGTTTTAATCAGATTGCATGTGTGTATGTGATATAAATATTTTATAGATTCCTTGAAAATGGAAAGAATGATATTATTATTAATAGGATATTTTCAATAGTTTATAGTATTCTAGATGTCTTCAACCATGAGTTGGGCCAATTTACAAGGCTATTATGAAGAGAAAAAAGAGAGAGAATTTCAACAAAATGAACACTTTGCGGGACATATGACCTGATTTGTTGCTAGCTTTGTTCGTTGTGCAGACTTCATGCTGCAGTAGAATGTTTGACATGAAGACCATGATGGCTCCATATTGTTCAACTAACTTCAAACAATGATTGCGGTTGCTGATGTTAAAACAAAAACAATGCAGCAAGGGAAATAAATATAGAATAAAGTGGACAAATTTTACACCCTTTAAGGTAATTAGCCATGAAATCTTTGAATTTCAGATTAATATATATGTATTTTCAAAAATTGAATTTAATCAAAATAAACCTATAAAAATATAAATGAATGATACATAACTTGCTCCTATCATAGTATAATAAAAATATTGAGAATGCAATTAAACAATGTTGAAATATTATCAACAAACTTCAAAATTACAAGAAATAAGTAAAAGTGGATGTGCTGCTTACCAAGACTTAATGAATTACAAACTGATTTAAATCTATAGACAGATTTTAATGAAAAAAATATTAAACTATGAGTTATGAGAGTTCAAAACAAAATAACTTATTAAGTGATTGACAAGGCAAGTCAACCTACAGTACAGTATATAAAATATCTGTACTATAACCAGTACTGTCTTAGCCATGCTGACCGGCGAAAAATATACCTCCCAATTACCACAATGAGCAACATGGAGGCATAAGACCTACTGGCCACTCCAAAAAATTGAGAGTCCAGAACAATGACAGGTGTTTTCCTCGCGCAATGTGTCAACATGTCCGTGCAATGTCGTTCACTCATAAAACCTTCCAATAAAAAACAATTAATTACTAAAGTTATAATATTTACATTTATCATCAAAAAAGTACCAACACTTGAATGTAACCAAATAAGAATTAAACTTGTATAATAAAATTAAGTAAGTCTAAATATAACTTGCTTCTAACTAAAGAAACATATATATAATGCATGTCTGATTAAAACAATGAACATATTGTCAAACAACAGTAACGACACTTGCAACTGGAAATAACCTACAGAAAAAATCTAAGATAGAAAAATTGACCAACTAGTAAAAAATTAAAAAAAGAAAAGTAAAAAGAACAAAAAGTAAAAATAGAAAACAAGAGCACCACTAAAAGGAGCATTATATGCCCAAAAGTGGATTTTATAGTAAAGATGAAGCATTTGTAAGACATGGGAATATTTCATATGAATATCATTTTATGAATAGTTGTGGAAAACAAAGTAGAGAAAAAAGATCTGTTTCCAGTTTTAAGGTAATAGTGACCTTGACTTTTGACCTTGTGACCCCAAAATCAATAGGGGTCTTCTACCGGATATGGACAATCATCCCATGAAGTTTGAATATTTTGGACTAAATGGAACTTAAGTTATGCTCCGAAAACTGTTTTCAGTTTTAAGGTAATAGTGACCTTGACCTTTGACCTTGTGACCCCAAATCAATAGGGTCCCCTACCCAATAGGGACAATCATCCAATGAAGTTTGAATATTGTGGACTAAATGGAACTTAAGTTATGCTCCAAAAACTGTTTTCAGTTTTAAGGTAATAGTGACCTTGACCTTTGACCTTGTGACCCCAAAATCAATAGGGTCCTCTACCAATAAGGACAATCATCCAATGAAGTTTGAACATTGTGGACCAAATGGAACTTAAGTTATGCTCCGGAAACTGTGTTCAGTTTAAAGGTAATAGTGACCTTGTGACCCTAAAATAAATAGGGGTCTTCTACCCGATATGGACAATCATCCTATGAAGTTTGGATATTGTGGGCCAAATGGAACTTAAGTTATGCTCCGGAAACCAAATTGCTAACAGATGGACTGACAGAGGGACAGACGGACACCAAAGGGTATAACATAATATGCCCGAAATTCTTTCAGGCATATAAAATGGAGCAAAAATTACTAGTAAAAAATAAAAAGATGAAAAAACTTAAATTGAGCATTAAGAGAACTGAAGACCCATCATGAACTAATAGTCAAAAATAAGAATGAAGGGATAGTCCCCAACCGAGACAAATTGTGATCCATCTTCATTCTGACATAGTCTTAGGGTCAGCCTAATAAAAAAAAACAAGCTAAGTAAAAAAATCCTAACAAAGCAAAAAAAGGAGCAAAAATACCTACTAAAAATGAAAAGATGAAAAACCTTAAATTGAGCATTAAATTAAGAGAGCTGAAGACCCATCATGAACTAATAGTCAAAAATAAGAATGAAGGGATAGTCCCCAACCGAGACAAATTGTGATCCATCTTCATTCTGACATAGTCTTAGGGTCAGCCTAATAAAAAAAAAAACAAGTAAAGTAAAAAAATCCTAACAAAGCAAAAAAGGAGCAAAAATACCTAGAAAAAAATGAAAGATGAAAAACCTTAAATTGAGCATTAAATTAAGAGAGCTGAAGACCCATCATGAACTAATAGTCAAAAATAAGAATGAAGGGATAGTCCCCAACCGAGACAAATTGTGATCCATCTTCATTCTGACATAGTCTTAGGGTCAGCCTAATAAAAAAAAACAAGTAAAGTAAAAAAATCCTAACAAAGCAAAAAAAGGAGCAAAAATACCTAGAAAAAAATGAAAGATGAAAAACCTTAAATTGAGCATTAAATTAAGAGAGCTTAAGACCCATCATGAACTAATAGTCAAAAATAAGAATGAAGGGATAGTCCCCAACCGAGACAAATTGTGATCCATCTTCATTCTGACATAGTCTTAGGGTCGGCCTAAGAAAAAAAAAACAACTAAAGTAAAAAAATCCTAACAAAGCAAAAAAGGAGCAAAAATACCTAGAAAAAAATGAAAGATGAAAAACCTTAAATTGAGCATTAAATTAAGAGAGCTGAAGACCCATCATGAACTAATAGTCAAAAATAAGAATGAAGGGATAGTCCCCAACCGAGACAAATTGTGATCCATCTTCATTCTGACATAGTCTTAGGGTCAGCCTAATAAAAAAAAACAAGTAAAGTAAAAAAATCCTAACAAAGCAAAAAAGGAGCAAAAATACCTAGAAAAAAATGAAAGATGAAAAACATAAATTGAGCATTAAGAGAATTCTAAGACCCATCATGAACTAATAGTCAAAAATAAGAATGAAGGGATAGTCCCCAACCGAGACAAATTGTGATCCATCTTCATTCTGACATAGTCTTAGGGTCAGCCTAATAAAAAAAAAAAACAAGTAGAGTAAAAATATCCTAACCTATCGACAAAAATGAACATATAAAAATCTTATAATACTAAAGCAAAAATATGAAGTAAAAACACTTAAAAAATAGAAGATGAAAAAAAAACTAAAATTGAGCATTAAGAGAACTGAAGAAATTCTTTCGGGAATTAGAGAGGTAAGACTCAGTGACCAAGTCGTATTGACCAATCTCCATTTAACCAGTGCCAAGTGTCTATCGCATGTAAAACCTTAAATTGAAAAAAAAACTTACTTCAACTGGAAAAAATAACCTTCAGCAAAATTCTTAAGATTGAAAAATTAACCTACCAGCAAAATAATTGATAAAAAGAAAAGAAACACAACAAAAATAAAGTAAAAATAGAAAAAAAAGTTTAAAACAAAAATACTTATGACGCTAAGATGAAAAATTTGTACGCTAATACTCTAACAAAAAATAAAAAAAGAGAAACAAAATTTTCTAACAGTCAGAAAAAAGTAAAGGGGCATCCATTGCCTTAAACAAAGTTGGTGTTTAGCAGATAATTTATCCTCAAAAAATTCAAAATTAAAAATGGAATGGAAAGAAAATCATAAAAGTAAAAATTCAGAAAATACCCAGTATGCAAGCACATCATGAGCTACGAATCAATACTGAAAATTAGGTGACCACACCATAATATAATTATCATCTCTGTTTGAACATTTTCCTTGAAAATGCACTTTAAAGCGCAATATGAACATTTATCCATAATTGCATACAAAAATAGATGTAATGTCAAAACACTACAGACTAAAAACAAAAGTAATGAGTACATTTTGAGATTCAGATTGAATGTTAACTGCATATTACCACATGATGTTTACATTATACATGTATGTTTACTGAAAACTTACTCATGACAAGAATGGATGAAACTTAAAGAACAGAAAGAGTTTGTACATTTTTAGATAGACTGAACGTTTACTGCATACTGTCACATGAACTTTTATATTGTCATTGATTACATTCTTTTTCTTTATACTATCGTGAAAAGTTAGAAAGATAGGATTTGGGGGAATACAACCTTTTTGTGTTGGTGAGCCATAAAACCCACACAAACAAATTAGCGAAAGATAGGAAAATACCTACAGAAAAAGAAAGATTGGGTACTTGTTGAGATATATTCAATGTTAACTGCATATTACCACATGATTTTTTGCATTGAATGTGTAGTGTAGTGTATACTTGCTCATGAAAAAATAGAATCAAAGCACTGATAGCGCTGTCCGGACATGGATTTAAAAGGGCAAACTTTGGTGGTGTCATTAGAAAGAGGACTTGCAGGGTCTATAATTCACAAACAAACTGTATAACGAAGGATCATGACGCTGATACTGCCCGCAGAAAAAAGCGAATCAACCAATAATGATTGTCTACACCACTGGTATATGATCCATTTTTAGACAAAGAAAATTGTAGGCAGGTCTATTTTTAGCACATCGGGGATCCAGTTGAATGTAAAAAAAGAACAGAATCGGGTCAGAGGTTACATAACTTGCTTTCTATTATCTTAGCAGATAAATGGCAATTCTTAATTAAAAATGTTAAAATGGAATTAAGAATGATATTTCCATGTATTGTGTGTTGACAACAAGACTGCTTGGTACTGTCATATAATGTTAACATGGGGACTACTTATTCATGCGTTGGGTTAACCTAACTACATAAATCCGACAGCGCATATCCGTAAGATGTCTACGTCCACGACATTTTGTGATGCATTCCAAAATATGCCACTTACTAAGACTTGAATTGCTTATGCCATCCATGTCAAAAAAATGGAAAAGACTAAAAGATATAGAAAGAGTGTGTACATTTTATGGTGAATGTAGATTGAATGTTTACTGTAAACTTGCCCATGAAAAGATAGAAAAATAAGAAAAGATTAAAAGAAATAGAAAGAACGGGTATATTTTATAATGCAATGTAGATATAATGTTTACTGTTTATTATCATGATTTTGTACATTGAATGTTTACTGTATAATTACCCAAGGAATGAGAGAAAGTAAAATCATGCTCTCACTACGTTTTACATTCAAGTAATGCTGTTAGTTTTGTTTTGTTGGGTTTTGCTTTAGCAACACATTGCATAGGTTATATAACAGTGGTCAGTCAACCTACTCATTGTTCCTGGAAAGGCAGAATCTCTGGATTTAACTGTAAACAAAATACTTAGCAAATGCCTTCGTCAAGGACTGACAACTGTCCTACATTATTAAGAATCATTAACGGGAGAGAAAATGGCCGTAGAAATAATTTCATGACCAAGCTCCACAGAAGTATGCCCCGCCCAGGAATTATACCCATGACCCCTCCATCAGTAGACATGCGTGCAACCATCTGAGCTAGTGGCTCATTCAAGCTATAAAATTGATATGATATAATAATTTGTAAAAAAAATCTGTTCTTATCTTCTTTCTGATGACAATACATTTCCTGTTCGTAATCATCTTAACCAATCTTCCATGCAGTAATATTGTATACCTAAAATATAAAAAATAAAAATACTGATAGGTTGGTGCAAATGAAATTTAAAAAAAGCTTATCATGACACTACTCTCCAGTTATATCTTTAAATAAAAGTGCTGTTAAGACAGGACTTAGTATTCCGAAGGAAATAAATCAGTCAAACAATAATTACTATAATACTAAGTCATATTAAAATATGAAAGGGGCATAACTCCAAAAATACATCCAAAGCACTGTCTATTCAAAGTTGTGTATATGTAGTATTGATGAATAAGCGTACCAACTTTCATTTAAATATCTTTGAAGTACTAACAAGAAAGATAATGTGGGAGCCACATTAAAGCCGGATTTTTCTGCATATGGGAACATTGAGAACAAGTTTACTTTGTTACAAAAGAAAGTCATTTGATATATTGCTTATTAGAAGGAATACAAAGGGCAATAATTAATCTTAAAGGAATAAAGAGTTTCATTAACTATATATATATATGTCCTATTGTATCTTTTCTGAGTATTTTGTTGGTATATGACTAAGATGGCATAAGACATGAAAACTATGGATGAAAATAATGCAAAGCTAATGATATGAAATTGGCGAGAGAATTTTGTTAAAAAAAAACCTTGTATGGCAAATGGTGAAATTGTTTAAACAAAATGACAGGAAAATATGACTGGAAAATGCCAGAATACTTGCTATTGGAGAGATCCAACATACTGAAAACTTTAACATAAAAAATACAAAGGGAAATAATCCATATTTAAGCCAAGTAGAGTTGCCGTTACTGTCTAATTCTTTCAACAGATGGTAAGTAATCATTGTATGAAATTTCATAATAATCTAACCGTAAATGGCAGAGATACCCAACAATTTAAAAGCTTTAACACAAAAATAACAAAGGGAAATAATCCATTTTTAAGCCAGGTAGAGTTGTTGTTACTGTCTAATTCTTTTCAACAGATCATATGTAATCATTGTACGAAATTTCATAAACATCTAACCATAAATGGCAGAGATATCCAACAATTTGAAAACTTTAACACAAAAATAACAAAGGGAAATAATCCATTATTAAGCCAGGTAGAGTTGCAGTTACTGTCTAATTCTTTTCAACAGATGATATGTAATCATTGTACGAAACTTTGCAAACATCAAACCATAAATGGCAGAGATATCCAACAATTTGAAAAATTTAACGCAAAAAAACAAAGGGAAATAATCCATTTTTAGTCCAGGTAGAGTTGTTGTTACTGTCTAATTCTTTTCAACACATCTTATGTAATCATTGTATGAAATTTCATGAACATCTAACCATAAATGGCAGAGATATCCAACAATTTGAAAACTTTAACACAAAAATAACAAAGGGAAATAATCCATTATTTAGCCAGGTATAAGTTGCCGTTACTGTTTAATTCTTTTCAACAGATGATATGTAATCATTGCATGAAACTTCGTAAACATCAAACCATAAATGGCAGAGATATCCAACAATTTGAAAACTTTAACGCAAAAAAAAACAAAGGGAAATAATCCATTTTTAAGCCAGGTAGAGTTGTGGTTACTGTCTTAATCTGTTCATCACAAGGTATGTTATCATTGTATGAAGTTTCATAAAAATCTAACAATAAATGGCAGAAATATATGCTAAATTAAAAACTTTAACGCAATTGTTAACGACACCAGACACCCGAAATTACAAAGGGCAATAATCCATAATTAAGCAAGTTAGAGTTGTGGTTACTGTCTAATTCAGTTCATCACATGGTATGTTATCATTGCATAAAGTTTCGTAGAGATCTGACTGTAAATGGCAGAAATACATGGTACATTAAAAACTTTAACGCAATTGTTAACGACACGGATTTATTTATTTATTCTGGGTTTATCGCCGTGTCAACACACTTAAGTTATTTTTCAGCGTACAGTAAACCTAACCTAGCTTTCCTGCACTCTTGTTTATAACCAGTACTAACTTACCCTTAAACAAGAATGGAAACCTCTCCATATACCTAATTAATGGAGGAAAATTGGTATAAGGGTCACATTTTCATTGAAATGTACACTCTCCCGGGAGGGAATCCAACCTGTACCTTCTCGGGACACTAGACTGAAAATCCCGGTGCGCTACAAACTGCGCTATTGCCCCTGTTTCAAAATAGTAATAGTGGACAATAACGGAACTAGATGATACGTTTCAAGAATCATTCTGGGAAAATGCTGTATCTTTAATGAACGGATGATACGAGCTCAAAGCTTGAGGAATTTTGACGTATCTCGACTTGCTATAAAACTAATGGTGTGCGGGCTATTTTTAGCATTTGAATACTACGATATTGCTGGGCAGAATCTCCAGTATCAACGACTGTCTATATTTATAATCATTAACAAAGATATTATTTTTTTCGTTCATACTGAAAAGTTTCGATTTTTGAGTTACAACATTTTCGAACCGAGTCGACGATATAATATTTGAAAATGATACCTTAAGAAATAAACAATTTTAAGTAAAAGATAATGGGTTTTGTTAAAGAAAAATTTCAGTTCACAGGAGACAATTTTGAAAAAAAAAACATTTGGAGTATGAACCTTGTCACATGGTTGATTATATTGATCTTACTTTTTTATTTATTGGAGTTAATGCCATGTCAACACAATTTATGTCATCTTACAGCATCCAGCGCACCTAACCTAGCATTCCTGGACTATTGTCTAGTACTAACCTACCCTTCCACAAGGCCAGAAACTTCTCCATATTATCTAATCAATGAAGGAAAATCAACATTATTTTCAACTTTTCATGGAGGGGTATAACCCCCCCCCTTGGTACAAGATTCCAAATCCCTCTGCAATACCAACTGCTGGTTGATTATAAGGAATATATCTAAAGTTTGAAAGTAATACCTACAGGAATATAACAGGTGAATTAAAAAACAAATATTTTTTTAAGAAAACACCAAGTTCATTGGGAGAAAATTCTGGAAAAAAATGCATTTTGGAGTTATGAACCTTGTCACATGAGATGTGGTTGATAATAAGGAAAATATATTTAAAGTTTGATTTGATATCTTAGGATATAAAAAAAATTGCAGTAAATACAAATACGTTTTTAAAAATTCTAAATTCAAGGGGACATAATTCTGAATAAATGTACTTGGAGTTATAAACCTTGAACGTATGAGAAGAGATTAATATTTAGGAACATATTTTTAAAGTTTGAAGTTGATACCTAAAGAAATAAAGCAGTTGCAGTAAAAACAAATATATTTCAAAGAAAACTTTAAGTTCAAGGGAGATAAGAAATAAAAAAGTTATAATAAAATATATTTTACTGCACAAAAACTTTAATCAGAAATATGGACACGGATGCTAGGATGAGTAAGAGAGCTCTACATTTCTTTGAAAAGTCAAGCAAAAAAAAATTTATCAAGATACATTGTATAAGAATTTTCCTTTTATTAATAATATTTCACTTTGAAATGCCTTATTCAAAACGTAAAAAAGGGACATAACTGCAAGAATAGTTTATCCATCCCTTTGTCGTTGCATAGATGTAGCACTGATAATTAAGCATGTAAACTTAAAATCAAATATCTTAATTAGAAATAAATACATTAAGTTAATTCAATATATGAAAGTAAGAAGGATCATAACTCCAAAACAAATTCATCCAGAGTAATGTCCCTTATCAGTAACAAAGACATAGAACGGATGAACAAGCATACCTACATTAATTCAAATCAACTTAAAAAGTTCTACTAAAAATATCTGTTTATAAGTACTTCTTGACATATCTCAATTTGAACAAATTTTTAATCTTAAATACTCAAGTATGATGGGGCCTATTGCCCTAACTCCATAACTAATTCATTGCCAGTTATGTCCCTTTACAGTCTTGTAGATATTGTGATATTTTTGAGTGTTTGACCTAGTTTTCCAACTACTGATTTCTCAAAATTGGCGTATATAGTTGTTCTTCAATACTTAAAATATGTGGGTTTAATGTACTAGCATGCCTGTTTTAGCGCTAACCATTGTGACCTCTGTGACGTCGTGAAAAAAACTACAACGTTGCTAAGGTTACCAAGAAAAAAAAAGCATGAAGGTAACTGCTTGCTAATTTTTATCATAATCGGTGAGCATAATATTTTTTCCCTCCGAGTAAGGTACCGACCCACCTTAAGTCAAATACCTAGATAAGTTTTGAAGATATTCTTTGAATGAAAAACTTTAACCTTATATTTTGTTTTTCTTTATAAAAGGGCAATCACTTCAAAAATAATACATCCAGCATTATGTCCCATCACAGTAAGGTTGATTTAGTCCCATTAAATAAGTATACCAACTTTCAAAAAAATATCTTGGATAGGGTTGAAGATATAAGACCTCAAGGAAACTTTAACACAACAAGCAAGGTCAACACCCATGCTAAAGTGATAAGCTCTCGTTTTCTTCAAAGAGTTGAACTAACAATAGTATAGATGCATAGTGACCACATTGAGAATCCTACTAGTACTAGACTCTGGAAACGAGAATGAGTGACCATTATCTCAAATATTTTAAATAAACAATCAATAGTTCAATTTACAAGTTGAAAGTTGAAAATAAAAGTTCTTTCAATATTTTTTACCATGAATAATAACATGGCTATAGCAGGCGCGTGGGAGCAGGGGCTGCAGGAGCAGCGGCCCCAATATATATTAATATAGTGAGTTAATTTTTCATGACACATATTAAACATCTTAAGGGTCTTGTTATAATACAAAGATTTTTTCTTAAACAGATGGTACTGAAAGTGCAGGAAATCGAGTATCAGAGGCTTACACTCAGAATAAATTTTGACTACGGGGGACCCCCTCCTGTACCCACCACATCTGCGGCCCCAATATTCTGATCCTTCCTATGCGCCTGTATAGTTCTAAATAGACTATATCCGGAATTCAAATATTTGGGTTTTTCCATGTAGGTACAAACAAACTTTCACTGATACAATGAAAACACGTGTACAAAGAACAATAGGATTTAATCCATATTTTGTGATTTTCATCAATAATGTGTTACAAACTTTGTTTGTACCTACATCGCACGGACGGAAAAACCAACAAATTTGAGTTCCGAATTAAGTCTATTTATGAGAGCTTGGTCATGGGTCAAAATAGTCCTATATATAAAACCCTCCGTAACTTATTTTTCATTTGGACATTGCTTCTGTTACGTAGGGTCTTATCGACTTCCATACAGGTTGATGTAGCAAAATGCGCAGGGATTCCCTCGCGCGACAAAAAGCGAGCATTATTCAATATTTTTCAAAAATAATTTTGTTTTACCCATTCCTAACACTAATATACACATTTATCTAGCATATTACAACATAAGATATAAAATAACCAACCTTATTTTGTAGAATTAATCCATTGTTTCCGTAACTCAAAACTCCAGACTTTCGTTTTGAATACTTCTAACACTAAAGTTCGATTAGGCCGTAACCGATACCGGACTGGTTATGATAAACGCCACACAATCCGTTTGTAATCCGGATTACAAATTCAAAACATTTGTACTAAACATTTTTTCCGTCGTCGTTGAAACAAAATTACTTTCTAACAATTCAATTAACACAATAATACTTGCATTTAGCTATATTTTTTGTCTACCGAAAATTAAAAATAATCAAATCTGTAATCCGGATTGGTACGACAAAATGGCGTTTATCAGTAACGATTCGGGAAATGGTACCTGATGACTGGAATTTAGCGTTGTTTTAAAAATGGAAGACAGGTTTTTTTGACTTAACGGAAACAATGGAATATTTCTACTCACTGAGGTGGCCTATTGTAATTCTCATATTATAATGTGATTAATTATTGTATGTACTAGCGGTCTTACTAGGTTTGTTTAGGAAATTGCATAATAATAACGAATTACACTCGTTTAAAACGCACACTTAAATCTGTGCACGTTTTGCTACATCAATATATACGGAAGCCAATAAGACCCTGCTTTAACAGAATAACGTCCTAATGTGAAATGAGTTACGGAGGGTCTTATATATAGGACTAGGGTCAAAAGTGAAGCAAGCAGTAAAAAATGTCAAATTACAGTAGCAATATTACTGAGATATTTCTGATTCTTATATTTATTCTCATTGATCACTAGACATACATTGTTATAGTTCAATTTACAACCACAACATTTCATTCGATGACACAAATTCTTCATCAATAAATATGTACATGTAGTCATGTATAGCATTTTCTACACAGCTCATGAAGATCTTAGACAAAATTGTTAAACAATCAAATGGGTATGGACCCCCCCCCCTTCCTCTTTGCTGGATGGCAATGAGCAGGTCCAAATTCGTAACATGGTAGCTATGGTAAAGATCAAGTCAGTCCCTCTTTCTATCTGGATCAAGATGAGTACACTGCAGTGATCATTCGGCATGTACGCAGCGGGAAAACGAGCACTGGTTAAAAGATGAGATTACACGGTAGAAATACGATTATTTGTAGATATAAGATAAATGAGTGATGAAAGAGAAAAAAACTCACCAAAATTCCATTAAAATCTAGCCTGCACAATAAAATAAGAAGTTTTAAGCTGAATCAACCACGCTAGAGCCTAATCCAAGCATTCGCCATCTTGGGCTATGTTTATTGAGCGACAACGATCCAGCCAATCAGATTAAGTCCCATAAACCACGTGATTACTCAGGAATGTAAAACACGGAATTTGTGTTTTATCAATGGAACAAAACTTTACACGTTTTAGCAACAATTTTAGAGGGTTTCAATTTTTTCCAAGGGATTTTGTAACACTCTAAGAGTCTATGGTATTTTATAACAAGTAGTCCGTCACTAGTACCGCCCCTAGCTCCGCCTTCTTACAAGTCCTGGTTGTGTTTAAATGAGTCTAACATTTAAATTAAACATATTGGATGGGGCAAGGGGGTGGGTTAAGATAACACGTTCAATTGTATTACAATTACTGTAGATCTAAGGTTAAAATTAAATATATAAAAATCAATGATACAACATTTTGAAACTTTGGCTGATAATGTCTAAGCTGAATACTAAATATCAGCTAATTGTGAATTATAAAATATTCTTTAATGTACAATGAAATGTGGAACTATGAATTCTTGACACAATGAAAATATATATCAAGACTCTAAGGCCTTTTGTCCCATATCATAATATCGACCCTGACTTCATGTATCCTCTCATCAGTTTTTTTTTGTGCGTTGAAAGACCCTGTTTCCATATAGGCCTAAATACGACTCGGGGTTCATTAAGGACATGTTTAATCTTTTAAACAACTGGTATAAATTAGAAAGAAATAACGCTATAACTATAAATTCTATCAACACTATAATATCTGTGTGGTGTCCAAGGCTTATGGTGACAAATCGTAATATCGACCCTGACTTCATGTATACATACTCACATTATCATACATAAGATTATACGTGCAATAAGGGCAATGTATCTGTTAAATGCAAGAAAACAGATGTCATAGATGTATGATAGACACAAATTATAAATTTTCGAACTATAAATATTACATACAAAAATGTATATGTAGAGTCTAAGGCCTTTTGTAACATACGTATTATCGACCCCTGACTTCACGTGAACCCATATATAAGGTTATTTGTGCAATAAAGACAATTTACTTATTTTTAAAAGCAAACAAATGTCATGGATGTACAATAGTCATAAATATAAAAAAAATGGACCTATAAATGTTACATACAAAAATGTATACTTAGAGTCTAAGGTCTTTTGTTACATACCGTACAATTGAACCTGACTTCATGCATACATACTCACATAATTAAGATTCTGGGTACATTTACGTCATTTTTAGTCTTAAGATAGTAGAATATAGTTGTACTGATATGATATAAATAGAACTAATAATGTTAAGTACTATAAACTTGATATGTACAAAAATATATATGTGGAGTCTAAGGCCTTTTGTGACGAAACTTAATATCGATCCTGACTCAATGTTTACTCTCATATATAAGATTATGGGTGCGTTTAAGGCAATTTAAATGTTAAATACAAACTAACAGATGTAATGCATGTAAAATAGACAGAAATCATAAATATTAGATCTCAAGAGTCGAAATACAAAAGTATATGTAGAGTCTAAGTCTTTTTGTAACATATCGAACTATCGACCCTTACACCACGTACACTTACATATGTATAAAAGTCTGGGTTCATTTACCTCACTTTTAATCTGTAGACACTAGCAAATCGATGCATTGATCTAAAATCAACAGGAAAAATTATAATAAGAACTATACTCGACACACAAAGGTTTATTTGTAGAGTCTAAGGGCTTTTGTAACATGTCGTACTATCGACCCTGATCTCATGTTTACTCACATATATAAGATTATTTGTGCATGGAAGACAATTTGTATGTTTTATACAAACAAACAGATGTCAAGGACTTTTATTAGACAGAAATAATGAATTTTGAACTTTACACTCAACATACAAAAATATATACGTAAAGTCCAAGGGCTTTTGTAACGTATCGCACGATCGACCCTTACATCACTTACACTTACATATGTGTAAGATTCTGGGTTCATTTATCTCACTTGTAATCTGTAGGCACTAGCAAATCGATGTAATGATATAAAATGACTAGGAAAAATGATATTAAGAACTATCAACTTGGCACAAAAGGGTATAGTTGTAGAGTCTAAGGACTTCTGTAACATGTCGCACTATATACTCTGACCTCCTCATGTTTATACGCATATATAAGATTATTTTATGCTTGGAAGACAATTTGTATGTTTTATACAAGCAAACAGATGACATGAAAGTAAATTAGACAGAAATAATGTATTTGGAACTCTGCAGTCGACATACAAAAGCGTATACCTAAAGTCCAAGGGCTTTTGTAACATAATGCACGATCGACCCTTACATCACGTACACTTACATATGTGTAAGATTCTGCGTTCATTTATCTCACTTGTAATCTGTAGGCACTAGCAAATCCATGTAATGATATAAAATGACTAGGAAAAATGATATTAAGAACTATCAACTCGGCACAAAAAGTATAGTTGTAGAGTCTAAGGGCTTTTGTAACATGTCGCACTATATACTCTGACCTCATGTTTATACACATATATAAGATTATTTATACTTGGAAGACAATTTGTATGTTTTATACAAATAAACAGATGTCAAGGACTTTTATTAGACAAAAATAATGAATTTTGAACTTTACACTCAACATACAAAAATATATACGTAAAGTCCAAGGGCTTTTGTAACGTATCGCACGATCGACCCTTACATCACTTACACTTACATATGTGTACGATTCTGGGTTCATTTATCTCACTTGTAATCTGTAGGCACTAGCAAATCGATGTAATGATATAAAATGATTAGGAAAAATGATATTAAGAACTATCAACTTGGCACAAAAGGATATAGTTGTAGAGTCTAAGGGCTTTTGTAACATGTCGCACTATATACTCTGACCTCCTCATGTTTATACACATATATATAATTATTTATGCTTGGAAGACAATTTGTATGTTTTATACAAGCAAACAGATGACATGAAAGTAAATTAGACAGAAATAATATATTTGGAACTCTGCAGTCGACATACAAAAGCGTATACCTAAAGTCCAAGGGCTTTTGTAACATATCGCACGATCGACCCTTACATCACGTACACTTACATATGTGTAAGATTCTGGGTTCATTTATCTCACTTGTAATCTGTAGGCACTAGCAAATCCATGTAATGATATAAAATGACTTGGAAAAATGATATTAAGAACTATCAACTTGGCATAAAAAGTATAGTTGTAGAGTCTAAGGGCTTCTGTAACATGTCGCACTATATACTCTGACCTCATGTTTATACACATATATAAGATTATTTATACATTGTACTTGGAAGACAATTTGTATGTTTTATACAAGCAAACAGATGACATGAAAGTAAATTAGACAGAAATAATATATTTGGAACTCTGCAGTTGACATACAAAAGTGTATACCTAAAGTCCAAGGGCTTTTGTAACATATCGCACAATCCGCACTTACATCACTTACACTTACAAATGTATAGAGTCTTGGTTCATTTACCTCACTTGTAATCTGTAGGCACTAGCAAATCCATGTAATGATATAAAATGACTAGGAAAAATGATATTCAGAAAAAAAACTCGACACAAAGGGTATAGTTGTAGAGTCTAAGGGCTTTTGTAACATGTCGTACAATCGACCCTGACCTAATGTTTACTCACATATATAAGATTATTTGTGCATGGAGGGCAATTTGTAAGTTTTATACAAGCAAACAGATGTCATGGACGTATATAAGACAGAAATAATGAATTTTGAACTTTACACTCGACATACAAAAGTATATACGTAAAGTCCAGTCGTAGAATCGACCCAAACATCATGTACACTTACATATGTATAAGAGTCTGGGTTCATTTAACTCACTTTTAATCTGTAGACAATAGCAAATCGATGTATACGTAGTCTAAGGGCTTTTGTGACAAAACGTAAACTATGAAGTGTAGTTAATATACCCAGAATGTCATATATATGTTAGTATAAGTGATGTAAGATTCGATAGTACGTTTTGTCACAAAACCCTTTAGACCCTACATATACACATTGTCGACTCTAAAGTTCCAAAATTTATTATTTCTATTTTACATCCATGACATCTGTTTACTTGCAATAAACATATAAACTTTCTTTATTTCATCCATAACTTTATATATATATGTGATTATACATGAGGTCAGGGCCAATATTACCTATATTGTCACAAAAGACCTTAGGCTCTACATATACACTTATATATGTCAACTTTTTAGGTTTTAACATAATTATTCCTGCCTAATTATATTAGTACCTCTTTTTGTTAGTATTTCAGATTAAAAGTGTAGTAAATACTCGGAATGTTATATATACGTAATTATTCTTGATGTAAGGGTCGATAGTACGACATGTTACAAAAGCCCTTAGACTCTACAAATAAACCTTTGTATGTCGAGTTTATAATTCTTAATATAATTTTTCTGGTAACTTTAGATCAATACATCAATATGCTAGTGTCTACATAAAATGCGAGGTAAATGAACCCAGACTCAAGATTATACATATGTAAGTGTACGTGATGTAAGGGTCGATAGTATGATATGTCACAAAAGCCCTTGGACTTTACGTATATACTTTTGTATGTCGACTGTAAATTTCCAAATGCATTATTTATGTCTAATATACTACATGATATACGTCCATGACATCTGTTTGCTTGTATAAAACATACACATTGTCTTCCATACACAAATAAATGTATATATGAGAGTATACATGAGGTCAAGGTCGATATAACGACATGTTACAAAAGCCCTTAGACTCTACAACTATACCTTACTGTGTCAAGTTTAAAGTTCTTAATATTATTTTTCTGTTAAGTTTTTATCAATACATTGATTTGTTAGTGTCTACAGATTAAAAGTGATTTAAATGAATCCAGAATCTTATACATATGATAGTGTACGTGATGTAAGGGTCGATCGTGCGATATGTCACAAAAGCCCTTGGACTTTACGTATATACTTTTGTATGCCGAGTATAAAGTTCAAAATTCATTATTTCTGTCTAATAAACGTCCTTGACATCTGTTTATTTGTATAAAACATACAAATTGTATTCCATGCACAAATGATTTTATATATGTGAGTAAACATGAGGCCAGGGTCGATAGTACGACATGTTACAAAAGCCCTTGGACTTTACGTATATACTTTTGTATGTCGAGTGTAAAGTTCAAAATTCATTATTTCTGTCTAATTTACGTCCATGACATCTGTTTGTTTGTATAAAACATACAAATTGTCTTCCATGCACAAAAAATCTTATATATGTGAATATACATGAAGTCAGGGTCGATTGTACGACATGTTACAAAAGCCCTTAGACTCTACAGATACCCCTTTGTGTGTCGAGTATTGTTCTTAATATATTTTTTCCTGTTAATTTTAGATCAATGCATCGATTTGCTAGTGCCTACAGATTAAAAGTGAGGTAAATGAACCCAGACTCTTATACATATGTTAGTGTACGTGATGTAAGGGTCGATTATAAGATATGTTACAAAAGCCCTTGGACTTTACGTATACACTTTTGTATGTCCACTGCAGAGTTCCAAATATATTATTTCTGTCTTATTTACTTTCATGTCATCTGTTTGCTTGTATAAAACATATAAATTGTCTTCCAAGCATAAATAATCTTATATATGTGTATATACATGAGGTCAGAGTATATAGTGCGACATGTTACAAAAGCCCTTAGACTCTACAACTATACCCTTTTGTGTCAAGTTGATAGTTCTTAATATCATTTTTCCTAGTCATTTTATATCATTACATCGATTTGCTAGTGCCTACAGATTACAAATGAGATAAATGAACCCAGAATCTTACACATATATAAGTGTACGTGATGTTAGGGTCGATCGTGCGATATGTTACAAAAGCCCTTGGACTTTAGGTATACGCTTTTGTATGTCGATTGCAGAGTTCCAAATATATTATTTCTGTCTAATATACGACCATGTCAACTGTTTGCTTTTATTAAAAACATAAATGTCTTTCATGCACAAATAATCTTATATATGTGTATATACATGAGGTCAGAGTATATAGTGCGACATGTTACAAAAGCCCTTAGACTCTACAACTATACCCTTTTGTGTCAAGTTGATAGTTCTTAATATCATTTTTCCTAGTCATTTTATATCATTACATGGATTTGCTAGTGCCTGCAGATTACAAGTGAGATAAATGAACCCAGAATCTTACACATATGTAATTGTAAGTGATGTAAGGGTCGATCGTGCGATATGTTACAAAAGCCCTTGGATTTTAGGTATACACTTTTGGGTGTCCACTGCAGAGTTCCAAATATATTATTTCTGTCTAATATATGACCATGTCATCTGTTTGCTTGTATTAAACATAAAAAATGTCTTTCATGCACAAATAATCTTATATATGTGTATATACATGAGGTCAGAGTATATAGTACGACATGTTACAAAAGCCCTTAGACTCTACAACTATACCTTAGTGTGTCGAGTTTGTAGTTCTTAATACCATTTTCAGCAAAGTTTTTATCAATACATCGATTTGTTAGTGTCTACAGATTAGAAGTGTGGTTTATGATCCCAGAATCTTACACATATGTAAGTGTACGTGATGTAAGGGTCGATCGTACGATATATCACAAAAGCCCTTGGACTCTATGTATACACATTTTTATGTCTACTGTCTAAGTTCAACATTCATTTTTTCTGTCTAATTTACATCCATGACACCTATATTCTTTTATACAACACATACGAATGTCTTCCATGCACAAATAATTTTATATATGTGAGTATATTTTAGGTCAGTGTCGATATTACGATTTGTCACAAAAGGCCTTAGACTCTACAAATATACTTTTGTATGTAGAGTTTACAGTCCTTAAAATTATTATTTCCTGTCGATCAATACCTACCTCTATTGTCTAGTATCTAGAGATTAAAAGTGACATAAATGACCTCAGAATCTCTTATATATGTATACCTGATGCAAGAGTGGATAGTACGATATGTGACAAACGCCCTTTTACTCTTCACATTTTATACTCTACACATACACTTTTTTGTGTTTGTGTCGCCTCTTAAGTTTCAAAGTTCACGATTTCTGTCAACTAAATTTACATCAATACATCGGTTTGTTTGCAATAAATATTTAAATTGTCTTATATGCATCCATAACATTACATATTTGAGTATACATTAAGTCAGTGTCGATATAATGATTTGTCACAATAGCCCGTTCCAAAAATTATTATTTCTGTCTACTTTACATTCATGACATCGGTTGACTTGCATTAAACATATGAATTGGCTTAAATGCATTCAGACTCTACATATTATACACTTTATTTGTAGAATTTATAGTCCTGAACTACATGATTTTGGTCGAATTTTGTCGAACATGTCATCTTAATAATCATTTTGACATACATTCTTAACTGTTATTTTGTTCATATCATGTGTTTTTCATGAAAAGATTTTTAGAGTGATTCAAAGAAAACTTAAATTTGTAAGACAACCAAGAATATGTATGAGAGTTCATTGATTACTAAAATGTTGATGTCCGAAATACAATATTATATACTTACGATTATTTTACAAAAGTACGCGGTTAGTCTGTATAAGCGCCGCAGTCTGAACATCAGAAAAGGCGGGGCCTAGAAAAAAATAGTACGGAAATTATGTCCGTTACTTTCCTGTATGTAGAGCAAAATAAATAGTTTTCTGGTTTCGAAAATGTTAATGTACATAATTGATGTCAACTTAGCTTAAAGCTTTCACAGTAAATAATATTTCCGCGCCTTAATAAAAAACATTTTCATGTATTACTACACTATACAAGTACTTGTCAATCAATGTTACAAAATCTCATAGACTCTTAGCGTGTTACAAAAGGCCTTGGAAAAAATTGAAACCCAATTTTAGAACTCGATGAAATTAGTCGTGCGTAGCGTGATTTAGTACACATCCTGTCATCATTCGGAATGAAACGGTGATCAATATTCGATTAAGTATGAAATGTGCGTAGAGCACTCGGTAAGGGTCGGCATTTTTCGTTTTTTGAGCCAGTGTCGCATCTTTGCTTTTGTGGCTTGAACTATTTGAATTAAATCTGTTATTTTAATAGTTAGACAGTAAGGCGAGTTAATACTTGAAGCCTCCTGCGCATTTTTTCTCAAATCAAATAAAGATAGAAATTCTCCAAATTAGGTAAAAATCGCGTGTAACGCAGAAGATATAAAAAGTCCTTTGTGGACTGATTTTTGAATAATTTTATAAATAATTGTAATCTCATGAGTTTTTTTCTGATTATTAGTCTTAATTTAAAACAAAATGGAAGTAAACAGCTTCGACAATGCAGTTGCCAGATGGTAATCTACAAAGAGGATTTGTCATTTTCTGACAAACGCCGTTTTCGCTTTCTCTTCCGTTTTTGTACAAATACACCACAATGAGTTCATCCGTTTAAGTTTCAATGATTCCAAATGATTAGAATGTAATGTTTTTATTATGAAAAAGTCTTGAAAGCCGTCCACGATTTCCGCGTTCCGATTCGTGGTAAGTTTGAATGGCGAAACTGCTGAAAATTTGCATTCGCGTTTGCGCACTGTATAAACGGACCTTAACATCACTCTACTGTAATTAGTAATTATCAAATTAGATAATTCTATAAAATTCTCATTTCATCTGATGAGAAAACACTTCTTTATATCGCAAAATTTGTTAACTTCTTTCATTGTTTTAATAATGACTGACTATATTAAAGTTCTGCCATGACTGCTGATTATTTTGCAAGTCAACTTGCTAGGGTAATCAAAGTACTGAAAGTACTGTCGGAAGGAATTTTTGAACGATTTTAAGAGTTCAGAGTTACTATTTCTACTAAATCCACCACTCAGTATTTCTTTATCATTCATAGTCAACTGTGTTTCATATTGCATTTTACATGCACATTATTCTACGGATCGAGAGGTCGTAGGTTCGATTCCAGGGCGGGGCATACTTTCGTGGAGCTTAGTCATGAAATAATTTCTAGGGTCAACAATCGGTTGGCATCTAGCTGCTACATAAAGACGAAAATCGGTTGGGATCCAAGCTTAACAAAACGACGAAAATCGGTTGGCATTAAGACGGAACAAATAGACAAAAATCGGTTGGCATCTAGCTGCTACAAAAAGACGAAAATCGGTTGGGATTCAAGCTTAAGAAAACGACGAAAATCGGTTGGCATTTAGACTGAACAAAAAGACGAAAATCGGTTGGCATTTAGACTGAACAAAAAGACGAAAATCGGTTGGCATTTAGACTAAATAAATAGACGAAAATCGGTTGGGATCCAAGCTTAACAAAACGACGAAAATCGGTTGGCATTTAGATGGAACAAATAGACGAAAATCGGTTGGCATCTAACCCCTACAAAACGACGAAAATCGGTTGGCATTCAGACTAACAAATAGACCAAAATCGGTTGGCATCTAACCCCTACAAAACGACGAAAATTGGTTGGCATTTAGACGGAACAAATAGACCAAAATTGGTTGGCATCTTGACTTTACAAAACGACGAAAATCGGTTGGCATTTAGAATAGTGATGTCCGATAATACCGGTATACCGGTATATTGCAATACGTCTCAAACACAATACGTACCGGTACGGTCCCGCAATATATCGCGATATCTTTATCTTAATCTAATAGACTTAAAGTGCATACTCGAACCTGTTTTGCATTATTTGTGGCCGAATTTGACCGGGATCTATTTCATTTTTTGTTTTCCTTTAATCTATTTTAGCATAAAGATCTAGATTAAAGTATTGGCATATCTACCTGTGACGACTTTAAGTAGTGATGTTGGAACTGATGAATATTTTTTATAATTTGACATTGAGTAAGATACGAAAAAAATATATGGTTTCGTAAAATTTAGTTTGCATCATTAGTATTTTATTTAAATCTTCACCTTTTATTATTTTGTACGCGTCCGCATTTTTACTCTTATCCTTTGTTGACCAGCGCATTGTTCCCCTATATCTATATCGTCTGTCTAACGCGACCGCTTTTTGGACTTATCAGTGATGTCCATCTATATATACACATGTATCAGAGCATTACTTTATAATATGACAATGAATGAAAATAGTGGCACTTATAGTCTCTTAAACTAATGCCAGCTATTAGAATCTATGAAATTCTTCTGCAATGTCTTTAACACACCCTTTGAAATGTTTAAATTGTTTCAATAAGTTGTATAAGAAATAATAATTATATGACTAAACAGGAAATTTTATTTCCTACATCTTTTGTCCTTATTGTATTATAAATAAATAGCTACAAATCATTCTAACCCCTATAAAACTAAGTAGGTATCAAGTTTGTTGCAAAACGTGCACACTTCCCAGTACACCTCCATGCATACAGTATACTACAGTGGATGCTTTACCTATTATTTGGCAGTAGGCTAATCAGAGGAAGCTCTATATGACAATGGGTTAATGCTTAATATGTAATTCACAATTGGCATGCTGACACTATCAGTCTATCGGCATAGTGTCGCAAAGGAACTTTCAATTTAAACTATATATAAACTATATATGCATAGGCTTAAATAAAGCTTTCACTATGTATAATTGTGTTGAATCTTTATATTGTCAGTAAAATACAAGCATGGGTGCTGAAAAAAGCTTATGTTATAAACTCCCAATATATCGCAATACGTATTGCAATACGCTGTTTGATATCGCAATATATCGCAATACGAAATTTCCGGCGATACCCATCCCTAATTTAGACTAAACAAAACGACGAAAATCGGTTGGCATTAGACATGAACAAATAGACGAAAATCGGTTGGCATCTAACCTCTACAAATAGACCAAATCGGTTGGAATCCAACCTAAACAAAACGACCGGTCATCATACAGACTCCACAAAACCACCCAAATCAGTTTTCATCAACAAAAATCGGTAGGCATCTAGACTCTATATAAATAGACAAAAATCTGTTGGCATTTAGCCGCTGCAAATAGACCAAATTGGGTTAAGATATGAACTCTACAAACCGGTTGGCATCAACAATCTACAAATCGACTATAATCAGTTGGGACTCAAACTGATGTAAATCGTCAAACACCGCTTGGCATGCAAATTTTACAAATGGACGAAAATCGGTTGGCATCCACATTCCACAAATAGTAAAAATACTGCTGGAATCAAGACTCTACAAATCGACCAAAATCGGTGGGTATCTAACTTCTACAAATCGTCAAAAATCAGTTGGCATCCATCACTAAAAAAAGAAAAATATTAGTTACGTAGTCTTTTGTTCATTATAGCCCCCTCCCCCAGCTAGAAATCCTTGATTTGCTAGTGTTTCTCTCCCAACTTATGGTACTGATAAATATACTTTAACAGCTTTTCATCGCAATGATCTCCATTATTTTATTAGGGTCGACAAGTTAACAGAGCATATGACATTGTATGCGTATACATTTATATGTTCCTGTAATAATATATTCTTGTATGTGATTTTCGACAAACTCATCATTAAAGAACAGTAATTTTTATTTCCAGTTTCTTTCAATAATTACCGCAAATTATTTCTTTTGAAACCGGGGTATAAACATTTCTAACTAGGTGGGCGTGGTTTTTATGTCAAATAGTTCCAACACTTTTTATCTACAGGTGTTGGTTTTGAGCATTTGGTATTTAGAAAACAGTTATATTTTATAAACAATACGTTAACATTTACATTTAAGTCAATCCTAAGATAAAATAAGCAAATTTAATTTTAATTATATTCATTTGTGTATTACTTCTTTCATCAAAAATCGGTTGGGATGAAATCGACGAAAATCGGTTGAGAAACATTGAATCCCTAACAGAAAGACTGCGAGTTTTCATTCATTCACAAACCAAATTTGCGACGACAAAATGTAATTTTAGCCATTTCGTTACACGACGGCCAGCACCATCAAGAAAGAAGCGGAAAATCAATATTTTTTGTCCGCCCAAATGATGCAATTTTCAAAAAAGCATAACAAAAAGAATGAGGCTACACGTGGATCTCAAATTGGCTAGTCAGAGAGAAAGATGTTACACGTGGATCTCAAATTGGCCAGTCTGAGAGAAAGATGTTACACGTTGATCTCAAATTGGCCAGTCTGAGAGAAAGATGTTACACGTGGATCTCAAATTGGCCAGTCTGAGAGAAAGATGTTACACGTTGATCTCAAATTGGGCTGTCTGAGAGAAAGATGCTACACGTGGATCTCAAATTGGCTAGTCTGAGAGAATGAGGCTACTCATGAATCTCAAATTGGTCACTCTAAGAGAATGAGGCTACACATGAATCTCAAATCGGTCTGTCTTAGAGAATGAGGCTACACGTGAATCTCAAATAGGTCAGTCTGACAAAATAGGCAACACGTTGATCTCAAATTGGTCAGTCTTAGAGAATGAGGCATCAATTTTATCTCAAATAGATTAGTCTGACAGAATGAGACTACACTTGGATCTTAAATTGGTCAGTCTGAAGTAAATCCACTGATGACAAAGAATATAATGCAGACGTGTTACAATGAATAATGTCGTAATGCTGACGCTTAACGCCGCAAAATGTCAACTGACGCATAATGTTACAACACTGTCGCTAAACATCGCACTTGGTATATAGGCCTAATGGTATAGGAAGGTTTAGTATCGAACGAGAACAAGACATATAGTACAAAAAAACAAAACGTGTTTTGGTAAACATTAAAAATGAGACAATTCATTTCAGGGGTAGGCAGTATTGAAAATATAATTTGTGTAATTAATTTTAACAACATCAGCATGGTTGATAAACCACCATCACTTGGTAATTCATGCTTGTTACGATAGAACGCTTTCCATTACACCAACAACTAAGACACAAGTAAAACATATCACAATTGTGTATTTTGAAGTAATCCTGGGCATCCCTCGTCGCGGGTTAGTTCATTGTATTGTTATTGTAAACAGTGTTTTGTTTTTTTGTACGCACTATAACAAATAAATAGGGCGTTTAGCGGCTCTACAGTGTTCATGGACTTACAACTTTTTAAATACTTAAATTCTCATCATTATTTATTACATGTATAAGATTTTTTACAGGGTTGAATTAACTTAAGTAACTATTTTAAGAAATACATATACTTTGTTTTTGATGTATGCTGTTTCTTTAATAAATAATGACTCCTATAACAATCCATTTTTGTTAGGCCCACACTTAATATTTTTGAAAGAAGTGATAATAACTCACAATTGAATAAGACATGTCTTAGATATCAAATCAAAACAATGGACGGTTTAGATTTCAGATTAGCGTTCACACGCTACCAGACCTATGATTTATGTCATCTCATTTCGTCGCGTCAGATTTCATCCATGATGTTTTCTAACTTGACGTAAACAAGTAATGTGCATCACAGGAGTCATGTTGCAAGGAGTCAAATTTACTCGTAAAGATACTTGCACACTGTGTATGATTGATTTATATTCTGAGTTTGGCATTAATGTACGGACGCCGTGTTTAAAAGGTAAGCCATTGACTGTCGTGTTTTTTTGTATTGGAGTAGGCAGTGTTGGGTTTGAGCACAGGAGCT
The DNA here is from genome assembly GCA_025267735.1 of Mactra quadrangularis. Classification (NCBI taxonomy): domain Eukaryota; kingdom Metazoa; phylum Mollusca; class Bivalvia; order Venerida; family Mactridae; genus Mactra; species Mactra quadrangularis. The sequence continues at coordinate 32,698,898 of CM046294.1, read as the reverse complement.
TGACATTCTGTATCGTAGTTCGATATAAGAAGGAAAGAATTTTCCAACTACGAAACAGATTGTCAAGCTCCTGTGGTTTGAGAACGACCAAACTGTTACTTTAGAATTTACTTGCTTAACAAAAAAATGAACAAACGCTTGGATTTTAGTATGACCATTGATTTAATGACTTAATTTGACATTTCCGTTTGCCGTCACGTGACAAATGTCTGTCACGATATAAACGGCATCGTCCACATCCGGCGGCCTATTTCGAGCTGATAATAATGTCGTATAAACCTAAGAAATCGTTCTGATGACAGTAAATGTCTTAAAATCAAAGTTTTTAATGTCAAACGCTATCTCGCGAAGTCTTAGAGATTTAAAGGCCTGTCTTTAAAACATGTAAAAATGACGTACTTTAAACCGGAAGTTACTTGATCAATCTGTTAGTATAGAGAAAGTGCATGACAGTATACGAGCAGTGTGCTAGGACCTTTATAATGAAACTTCGTGAAGTCTTGTTTATGTTTGATTTCATCTTGAATTTGTTTGATAAACATGAGCAAATATGAATAAATCAAATTAGGAGAGAATATCATTTTCTACAATTAAATCATCCTGTTTTGTGTGAGATGTTGGGCCGGGTGTATCATTTACATCGAAAAAGCAATTAGACATGATGAAAAAAGAATATGATATCTCATCACATAGAAATACATCATTCTACAGGGGTGGAAGTTGTTGGATAGCCAGTCTCTCTTATAAACATCTTACACCCATCACATATGGTAATGGACAGTAAGCACTACATTTTGAACATGTTCGGGTTCGTCCAAAGAAGACATTTTCAGGTCACGGAAATTGCCGAATAATTACGATTGAAAACGCAATTAACAATCGGTAAACCTCGGATGTATCCATCAGCGACAGTATGATAATTTCAGGTTACGGGAGCAGACGATAATCACGTGGAACAGTGGTAGAGTGGAGGATTTCGAATCCAGAGATCACAGGTTTGATTCCAGACAGTAACATGATTTGTTCCTCCAAGTAAATTTGATATTCAATATCTTCATTTTCCTCTGTGAATTGGAACGCTGATCACTGGTCAGCTCCCTGTACAAGGGTACTTTTACTAGTAAAGGAAATGGACAAAGAAAGTTGATTAGTTGAGGCGACCGCCGTACATAATCTAATAAAAAGTCTTAACTGTTAAACGGTATAGAAATGGACCAGTAATAATTTAAGATCGTTAAGTTACTGATGCCACTGGGATACGTTTACTTAACCGTTGCATCCGGAACTCCTCGGTCATTCACGGGATTTTATTTATTCAATTAATGGTCTAGGTGTTCCGAATGTTAGCCATTGTTCCTGGAATGCAATACGACTAAAGTCCATATAAGCATCGCACTAAGCAGTCGTATTTTACTCTTATAAAAGAGCCATCGTCGGCTGTTAGGCTGAAACCCAACGACCATACATCATTGAGAGAATGCAGTGATTCAATAGCAATATTGCTAGAAACGACACAAACTATATTATTATGTATTTAAAGGATGTCGCAAAAATATTGCCGTATACCGTATCGATATTTCCATGTCAACGTTGTCCGTTCTAAAAGTATGCCAGATACACCAGTGATGTGGTTCATTTATTAACTTAAGTTCAAGCTCACATTATAATTATACTCATATTCACCTCGGAGACGCTTGGAGTATTTCAAAATTTTCATTCATTTCATCCGGGTACATCAAACTCTGATCGTCTGCTGTAAAGTGTTACATAATTTGTTAGGAGTTTAATATTTGGACTATATTAATAAAGGTATGGTGGTTTTTGTTGATTACTGATTATTTTGATTATTGCATTAATGATTATTATGATAATTTGCATTACTGTTGATAACTGATTATTATGATAAATTGCATTACTATTGATAACTGATTATTTTGATAAGTTGCATTTGTTGGTAACATTTATAATGTATTGTGTTTTAATCAAGTAATCAGTTTGGTATTTTTTTGTAAATTTTGTATTTATTCTCATATTTCAAATTTCTTAGTACATGTATAACTTAAAATCGTTGTGAACTCAGTTAAGACATGTATGCATTTTAATTGGACCATCGTTTGATGTAATGTTGTCATTAATAGATAAAGATTAATATAATAACAAAACCATTTTCTTAAGAAAAAAAACAACTGTTTATTTTACTCAAGAATGAGAATCAGACAATATCCACTGTTTATAAGGGCTGAACGGGACTTTGACTCCACTATTCCAGTAAAAAACCCAAATAAAACGTGCCTGTCGTTCATAAATCAAATACAAATAGTGAAACTTTATCCTTATCCATCTAAACAGAGACATTTCGGAAAATTGTGCGTAAATATATTTTTATTACTGAGGAAAAATGCTAAGGGTTGAAACACTTTAATAAACATAACTGAACAGAACATACATTGATTCTAAACGGATTAGCTACTGTTTTGTTTGCAGAATAAAAATGATTGAATGCTAACTTGATTTATGAATAAACTTGATTTATACATAAAAGAACTCCTCCATTAGATATTCAAAGTTTGTAGACTTTTCACTGGGATATAACAGGTGATTTGTATGTGTATACTTAGAGGGTGATTGTTTTTTCTTGGAACATTTTAAAATAAGAACATTTTATTGTAAGATATGTTATCAGTTGATTTACTCATGAAAATATGTTAAACATTGATACATCTCTGAGTGGTTTCAAATAAAACCACATTTCCTTGGAGTTAATTTTCGAAATATACTCAGGGAAAATTCAATTTTCCGTAAAGTGGAGCACAAATAAATCCGATGTTTCGACGATTTCTGCAAATAGTCCGATTTTAAGTCAGCATTTTCTCTTTTAATTCCAATTAAACACGTGAAGTTATCTGTAGCAGATTAAGAAAATGTAATCACAATATACTGACACCATTCTCGTTCCCAGAGCCTATAGTGAGATTCTTGATAACCTCGGGGAACGAGAATGACTGACACGCAAAAAAAAACTGTACACTCAGTAAAAGACAAATTTCACATACAAAGTTAAATTCAATGTAGGTATGTTTGGTATCATTCTTTGTCTTTTACTAAGTGTATAGATTTGTTGCGTGTTAGTATATGAAGCATTAACGATTCACTATGATATAAAATCAATTAAAGCTGTTATTTCACTGACATCAAGTCATATATCTTTTTTTCTAAAATTCAAACTTGTATAAAGAAGCATGTAGGAACCACTAAAACAATGTTCTAATAATGACAATTTCAGCGCAATATTCTAATACAAATTTTGTTTGAAGTATAAACGTTGGCCATGTTCGACGTACATGTACTAACTAGGTCAAAAGTGGTTTGTCCGAAATTGCAATTCAGTCACAACTGACAGTTTTCGTCCGAATGGCGAACATCAATAATTTGTTCAATGGCGACCCACATTGGCAAAATAAAAACCAATTCCGTGCATTCGCTCAATGAGTCGTATTCGCTGTTTAGTTATAGCACCAGGAGCGTATTACAACGACTTCCGTGCTACGCACCTGTTTATGACAAATAACCAATGGTATCATATCTTTTACCCATTTCTATATACCCAAATAGAACTTCATTGGGCAAACAGGAATGGTAGAGCAAATTGTATTTGTTAAAATATAGGTCAAAAGTTGGCATCGACAGCTGTGCCGAAAAACCTACGACGTTAGTAACGGTATAAATGATTTTAGTGACTTTAGTTTCTTTGACTTTTATCTTGTATTTCTAATTACCTATAGATCAGTCTTGTCTAATAATACTGAGAAATCATTTTCTTTTACAATTACATAAACTAAAGATTACTTTTAAAATAGTATCAGCTATCAACAATCAACCAAATCTGCGAGACAGTAGCTTTAACAACCTTAAGGATCGTGAGTCAATGTTACAAACAAAACATATTTATTTATTAAATAAAGTGATATTTATACCCAAGGCAATAGTTTGTCAGTACGTTTATAGTCATTGCAATTAGTTCAAAGTTCGACGATAGAAATTATTTATGAGCTCAATAAAACATCATGTATTATAAATGAAAGAAATGGGGTCAACATACATGTTAACATGTACAAGAAAGTGTCACTTTTAATACCGTCCGTACCTATGGTCGTATTTGCGAAGCGGTCTTAAAAAGAAACTTTTTTCAAAATGAAGCAATAAGGATTTAAAGACTGTCAAATTTCACATATTTTTTTAATAACTAAGGTAGTCTTTTTAGTGGAACTTTAATGTGCATGAATATTTCCACAACCAAGCGCATGTTTTGAAAAAGGTAGGTCAGATTTCTTATAACGTCTGGTTAATTGTTCAATGAAAATTCTGTATTAAATATCGATATTCCTCCATACAGGAATAAAATATCCGTTCCTCATGGAAGGGTAAACTACAGTCCAACTGATAAAGAAAAGTGTCCAGGAAAGTTAGTTAGGTGACTTGGCCGTCATACATAAACATAATAAATACTGTTGATAAACACCGTAAAATCCGATTTAAAGAAAAGAGAAGTCCTTTCAAAATATTTTCATTACATTTTGCCACGTGATATGAAATACACTTGATCCTGAAGGAACCAGCTCGCCAGCTGACCCTTACGGTAGACAATTAATTGTCTAAATACATACCTTTGTTGAAAGCTAGCTTAAATCATTTTGTCCGTTTTTTCTATAAAATACACTTTTACAATAATTACACGGTGACTAAATGAATTGTTTTCAAAAGTTGTACTGGTGGCCTAATTGTTATTAAAAATATATTGACTAAAACATATCATACGGCATAAACAGCTTTACTCGATCATATTATTCACTTTCGGAAACTCATGGTCATGGGTGTATTACAACAATGATTTTAATAAACGCAATCACCGTGAAATTATTCATGTTTTGACAGTTGAGAAAAAACGAACAATAGTAGTGCACCTTTTGTACATTCAAAAGTCCATACTCCAGAGGGTAATGAAAACATTCTACATGGCTAAATTCACTCTGAAAATGATAACGTTGAGAAATAGCTGAGAATTACAATTCGTTCTGTCAAACAACATTACCAGAAATCTTCTAGATTCAAGATAAATTCAAAGCACTGATAATGCTGTCGGACAAATAGGCTTAGAATGGAGTATATAAACACGGATTTATACAACAAACGAAAGCGTTCCGAAGGGACTTTCGCGCTTACATTTACCAATCATTAAAATATCAAACCATGTTTGATATACATTTGTAATTCAACTGTACAAATTGCATCGTCTGTGTGTTAACGCGTAAAGCGCACTACTTTTATTTTGGTAGTAATTATCCCTTTTATTGCGCATGTGCGGCATGTAATCGTCCGCGACGGATTAAAACGGGGATTTGTTACAATCCGCTGCTATACATGGGGAACCCCCATGCAAAATGAATTCAGTCTGGAATGTCATGTTGTTTAACTTTGTTGTTCTCTCGTTATTACAAGTTAATAACTTCTGATTCATGAACACTCTAACTTGTACCAATTTGTTTCTTGTATGATGTGTAATAACCTTCGTTAAGCAGTCAGGGACGGGTCATCAAGGTTGGATCGGTTTGGTACAGGAAGAAGCCATTTGAACCAGGTTCATGTAAAAAATGCTTGAATAAGTCCAATCTGACTTAAACGTACTTGTATTCCGTTGAGAAAGCCAGATTGACTACTTACAGCAGATGTCAGCTGATAGCAGATGGCCGTGAATGCAGGTTATACTATACATGCCTGCGCATAAATTGTCTATACGCTAATTGCTACAAATTTATTATTTGATTATGTTTATGTAGATAACGCTAAAAGATAATACCATGCTGTTACATTTCTACCAACAAACTAATGGGAAAACCCTAATATTTATAATTCTGCAAACATTTGAACACGTTAATGAATTTTCTATTTCACCGGGGAAAATAATCTTGGCAAACATAAGTGCAGATAATCTAATTTACCAAAAAGACGAGAATCACAGAAAAGCAAAATTATCTGCGAAAACAACAGAAAAACTTAAGTAACATTATACTGTACCAACCCATCCCCTTTTTACGTGAATATGATTTTCTCAATTATCTTCATCACCCAGTTTTTAGAAATGTGCATGCAAATCGGTGCGCGTGTTTTTAACATGCATTGATGGCATATGGCTATAATAAACACGTTAATACTGTCTCGCATTTTAATGATAGGAATACAAAGCTTTAAAGCTCACCTGAATTAGCAAAGGATAAGATTTTGGGATCGTTGAAAGTCTATTGTCCGTCAACATTTGTTTGTGAAAACTCTAGTGGTCACTTTTTGTCTAAATTATCATCAAACTTTGTGAGGATACTTGTCTAGGTTATTCTTCAGATGAGTTCGAACATGGGTAATTTCGGATGAAAAATTATGTCATACTAGCTAGAAATAGAAAAACCTTGTTAACACTCTAGTGACTACTGTTCTCATCTAAATATCCTGGAAATTGGTCAAAAGATTGATTTGATTATTTCTATGTCAAGTTCGAATATGGGTCACACAGGGTCAAAACTAGGTCACACAGCCTTTAAATGGTACTCAGGTGAGCGATAAAGGGCCATCATGGACTTCTTGTTATATAAATCACGTTTAGTAAGAATAAAAAACTTTGTGATACCCAAAGCCACACTTTAAAGCTAATACATGCATTAGAATTTTATTTTCACTGTAACTTTTAATTATCTTGCTTAAATCCCACCCAGGAAGGTTATACCCTTCCATGAAAATTTGACAATTATATCAATTTCCTCCATTAATAAGATATACGGAGAAGTTTCCGGCCTTGTGGAAGGGTAAGTGAGTACTGGTTATAGACAATAGTTCAGGAAAGCTATGTTATGTGCGCTGGATGCCGTAAAATGACCTATATTGTGTTGACACGGCGTTACCCCCCCCCCCCCCCCCAAAAAAAAAGACTTCGTATTGTCTGTAACAGTCCATGTATTCAAAATATCGTGGTATGAACTTCTATTTTGTTTCAATCTCTGCTGCTCAGAGAAAAGATCATTTTCATAGATTATATCTCTCATAGGAATCATTTAACAAATAACAATAAATATATCATAATATTATATCTCTATGTAAATAATTAATTAGATTTCTTCATGCCCGTGCTTCGTGTAAAGCAATTAAACTTTAGAATTGCACATTGAAAGGTCAAATTGTTGTTTTGTTTTAGAATCTCCAGCCGTGATTTTCTTAGGACCGTCGTTTATTAAAAATAAAACTTAAACACATAATCATTTATGTCCATACAGAAACGACAACACGTTTTTGATACACGTGATCAATTTTAACCAATCCCATTGTATTATTTTGCTAAGGTTGTAACAATTTTATCAATTATTTCTTCATGAAATGACATTTGATTATTATGTCGAGTCTAGTCGTCCAATGTATCGACTTGATTTCAAGAAGTTATATAAAAGTTGGTGTATGTTTATCACTGAATATTTTTCTTTGATGACCACTACGAGTTGACGAAGCCACCCGGCTAGCTCAGTTGGTAGCAAGTCTTTGATCGAGCGGTCGTGGGTTCGATTCCCGGCCGAGGCATACTTTTGTGAAGCTTAGTCGTGAAATTATTTCTACGGCCATTCTCCCACCTACCAATGATTTTTAATTATGTAGGGCAGTTTCAGTCACTGACGAAAGTGTGCGCTTAGTTGTTGGTCAACAGCTAAATCTAGAGATTTAGCCTTTCCAGGAGGAGTGAGTAGGTTGACTGACCGCCGTTATATGACATATACAATGTGTTGCTACGGCGTTAAACCCAACAAAAACAAACAAATAAAAACGAGTTGATAACTAAGCGCTTACAGCACTGAATGAACGATCTATTTAATGTGAGGATCAGTGCCGAGGACTTCCAAAAATACAGGAATTATAAGAGAGTGGATTTTCAAATAGTAATTCTTAAATTGTTCAGAAATACTCTAAAGTTTCCTCTTTTATCGGCTAAAAAGATTTATCAAACAACGTTAAGATTTTATTATATTGGCAGAGAGCTACACACGCTTAAAATATACAAGCGTAATGTAATGAAAGCGCAATACTGCGTACGTGCTTAAATAGAACATCATCATTAAAACGTGTAATATCACATATTCATGTTTTAACATCTCAATGTAAAACTAACATGCACTATCTACATTTATATGATATTTTTGTTAAAGGAAATTATAAATAGAACATAATTATATTCATATTTAGAAAACGGATTTATTTGATATTATGATTCTCGTATTAATGTGAAATGCACCGTTATTCAAGATGTGTGCAGCGTGCAAATTTTAACATATATACAGTACACTGGCACTGGAGTTCTCACATTCAATAAAATATTCATACTAATGATTAAAAATAACATTGTTAAAAAAAGCACCATAAAAACGGTCCTTTTTGAATTATCGCCCTTGAATCGCCACACATCTTATTATAATGTATATATCTATATGGTATTGAACCGTTTTGGAAGTGATCCACGGTCAAACTGATTTTTTACATTTCGGAAAATGACTTGACATTAAAACCGGTTGTAATTGAAAGCTGACACATAGTTTTACAAAATTGGTAAGTATCAACTTCATAGCTTATATAATTTTCATAGAATTAAGCGTTATTTCAGTAATTTTACTTTTCAGCGATTGAGAGACACTGCTGACTTCCGGTATAATTTACAGTTTTGAAACATGCGTTCTGATTGGTCTAAAACTCCGCGAAACTTTTCCCGTTATCTGTCATTATTGAAACGATGCGATTGGTCTATTACACAGACATTTTATTAGTTATTGACGGCCAAACGATAATGCGAGTTGAAGAAAAATTGCCTGTGTAATGTATAAGCGTTTAGATCTTGGTATTGTAAACACGCCATTTCTGCGTTGTATTTTATTTCTTCATAAATGGATTTCAATATTTGCCAGTGCCAGTGCCTGCCTTACCACAAATCAAAATTTAATGTCCACATACAGCGACACAAAGAGACGCAGATTGGTCAAAATTCAGCATGACGCTTTGTTGATGTTTGCACTGGCTTCGTTTCAATGACAGATTACGGGAAAAGTTTCGCGGAGTTTTAGACCAATCAGAACGCATGTTACAAAACTGTAAATTATACCGGAAATCAGCAGTGTCTCTCAATCGCTGAAAAGTGAAATTACTGAAATAACGCTTAATTCTATAATAATTATATAAGATATGAAGTTGATACTTACCAATTTTGTAAAAATATGTGCCAGCTTTAAATCAGAAACGGTTTTTATGTCGAGTCATTTTCCGAAATATGAAAAATTCAGTTCGATCTTGGAACACTCCAAAACGGTTCAATACCATGTGTATATTATAATAAGCTGTGGAACGACTCTAAAGCGACAGTCAAACAGAAACCGTTTTTTTCTATGTTTCTTCACTAATGTTATTTTTAATCATAAATATATAAATAGTTTATCCAATATTAGGACTCCAGTGCCAGTGATACAGTACGACTTTGGACATTCTAATCCATTAATCTCCGTATTTCTTTGAAATTCAAACTAGGTACATGTCTTTGATTTTAAGAATAAATTTTAAATCAGTACGCTTGCATTATGGTATCCGACTTTTCTATCCATCATGTATGAAATTGGGGGGGGGGGGTTAAATATCCGAAGTTTATGTTCGGTTCGAAAAGTGTTCTGATTGCTTTGGTTAAACTGTATTTATTTAAATCAATGTTTGGCTTATTCGTCTCATCTGTTTGATATTCTGTATAACCCGCTGAGTCAATCATAATTTAAAATCATAAACGAATGAAGAAAGCGAGAAAATGATAATCAAATTGTTAAACTAAGATTGAAACATTGATTATCTGCGCATGCGCAATTATTTTCGCGCCATATGTGCTTAATGACTTCCGCTGTTTAAAAATGTATTTAATATGTTTTCTGCGATTAAAAAAGGTGCGAAACTACACTTTTTATCGAAAGATAGCTTATCACGATTCCAAGATACAAATTAAAACATTAAACACTAAATTTGATAAGCTGAAAACTATTTTTTTCTCGTTAATGGAGGTAAATAATTGCAGGTGCGAAAAAAATGGCGTACTGAGAAACAGTCGAAAATTTCTTAATGTGTATTTAAGATTTCAATTTTGTTTCAAAAATTGTGTGAAAGGATGCTGTGTCTAAAAAGTTTAAGTCTACCACCAGCATCTTCCATTGTTGACAGATAGTCATAACTTAAACGTCATTGGAACAGCGATTGACAATTCGGTGTTTAAATGACGTTTAGTTATCGAACCCCATTTCGTTGTTTTGTCACCCTTCGTACTATAGTTACCAATTTGACGTGACTGAATAAACAGAGTGAAATGGGGAACTGACATGTCTTTTATAAAAGGTTGTTGATACCTAAACTTGATTTATATGATAGATATGAAAAGCAGCGATAAAACACCATGGTAGGTCAATGCTGTGAATCTATGTTCGTGTCCAAAGCAATGATTGACCCCAGAATATAAATGGTGATCGTAAGCGTTTGATAGGTATGACACTGATAGACAATATCAATCTATACTATTAAATTTGCGAGTTTCCTGTTTTGTGGAAGAAACTGCGCAGCTTTGAATAAATCTTTTGTTTGTCGCTGGAGCACCTATATACCGGCATATCAAGTTGACAATTCTTTTTTGACAAAGCCTCTTGATATTTGCAAAAACTGCCAAAAATCAACAAAAAAAGTGGGTTTTTTGTGTCTAAAAATAGTTCTAGATAAAACTAAAAATAGAAAGAGAAATAGGCGAAAAGCCATATGTTGAATATCTAAATTAGCTGAATGTGCAACCATCAAGCAGTAATCCATTAAAACACATGTAGTCTGAATGTCTATCCCAATCTGGATCACTATTTCTAAATGCAAATGTAATAAGTCGAACATCAGAAATTTTGTTCACCATGGGCGATTGGGTGAATATTTATTTTGGATTCTTGTATAAAGCATAAAACGAGATTTGTAAAATATATTCCAAAAGCAACTTACGCTTTTACTAGATCTATATTCAATAAACTTAGAGCATGACACCCAACAGTTCACAAGTTATGGAATAAATAGAACATAATTACATTATGCAAGTTTACATGTATATGGAAACATTCTCGTACCCAGAGGTTCGAGATTCTCGATCTAATCGAGAATATTAATAGCCTCTGGTTATGAGAATGATATGCAAATATATACGAGAGGGTTTTAATAGGTTACAAGACAATACTTTCCACTTGGAACTCTTCAGATGTCCCAAAAGATTTCTGTCATTATGCTTTGTCTTTTATTATTGCAACAATACAATACACTTTCAAACAGAAACTGGTTTATCTTCTATAGTAGATTACATATTAAACTTAAAATAATGTTCTAATTCAAAATAGAATAAATGTTTCAAGTTTTCCACACTCATTGCAAATATTGACAACTTTCTCAGCACGTGCCAAGTTAATGGTTGTTAATTCTCCGCTTCAATAGACTTATGACTATAACATACTTGTAAACGACGTTGATCTAGCTTTCACGTAGACTCGTAGACTTGAAGATTTGCAGAATTGCCCTCTTGATCAGAGGATTGTGTATCATACATTACCAATAATTATATATACATAAACGATACCAAAATAATAATTACTTTGCCGTTAGTTGTAAAAGTTGGTAAAATAATTATTTATTTCGTTAAGTAACGGCGCCGTGCTTGACTACCACGTTCATTTTTGGTATTTTTATGTTTGAATTTTCTTTGAAAATCGTTTTGTTGCCTAGCAACTGTGTTGTTATAAAAACAAAACAGATGCAAACTATCTTTATTCTCTCAATTATGATCATATCGTATCACTGCACCAAATTGTGAATTTGGTATACCCGATATCAGTTACGAACTACATTTTGTCGATCAATCGTAACCATTCGACAATTTCCGTAACTTGAAATTATCAAACATAGGATAAACAAGATAAAATTCAGATTAGTAGGCGAAACTACATTCGCAACTGCCCAAAGATTTTCTACATAAATGAACTTTTAAAAGATTGCCGATGTGTTCAAAATGAACAAAAACTTTTCACTTTGTTTCGGTGCAATTTTTCAAGTGCGATATGCCTAAATTCAAATCTTAACGTTTACTAATACAATAATTATTTTTGATAGCCATCGTAGCTTTTATTTAATAAAATATTTAAATCTTACATAAAACGTTCTTTTTATTCATAAAGACTTGACGCGGTCAGTGTCAAACCATCGGTGCATCCTGGAAGTTTCAGTAATGAATTTGCATAACCACCGCGCCCATGTTAACAAACCAAAACTTGTTTTATATACAAACTTGCAAACAGACAAATATTAAGAACATGACGTCATTCACAGCCTCAAATTGTTTCGTTTGGTAAGCATTGGTTCATTTTGGTACGCAAATGATACGTTAACTTTCAAACGATAATTTGTCGTCAATTCCTGTCGCTGTCTGACTGGTCAGTTTTATCGATAGCAAACCTGACTGTATCCAGGGGCCGTGGGTAAGAGTCCTAAATGGTTCCTGTATCCATGGTTTTGCTCATGAACTATTACATACTACCATTTTCATTCCTCCTTACGTACCATACAGGCACACTTAGTATGACTGTAATATGAAAGGTTTTGTTTTAAATGTGATAAATTAGGTTTTTTTTTCAGTTTAACATTTTGTACCAAAATATATTACCCTAAATGTCAGGATAACCTCTTAAATAGCTATGTTTTATGACTTAATGTCTAATTGTTTGCTCAAATACTCTGTTATGTACAATCTATGTATTTTATGTCACAACTAAACTAAACTAAATCAAGTAAGTTAGTGTCGGCCACTGACGAATGTATCTGGTTCGTACTAGATTAAAAGCTTAAACACAGGCACAGTCCGTTGATGGAAACAATGTCGAAATATGACTTATGTTCAATTAGCATTGGATATGCTCAGAACAAATATTCAGTAAAAATGTGCATGATAAATACAAGTACATATAATTTAGATCAAACAAGACTTATTTGTTTTGTGCAATTATAACTTCCTCAGAATGTAATCTCTGAATCATTTTAGAGAAAACTTATGTCTTATCAAGATACTACGGTTAAGTGTTGTTTCTTACTACGTTTGTGTGCCAACAAATTGTGTACTAATGTTGATTTATAAACAAACGTTCAGACAACATTGAGATAATATGAAATACAAGCTTGGAAAGATCAGAATTTATGTAACAATATGATAATCTTGATTAAGTTGTAAAATCCTGTCAGAAAAAAACACGAGTTTATGTATTCAATATATTGGTGCCGTACGTTTTACTTCAAAGAGCCATATAGCTCTTCTAAATGGAGGTAAATAAATAATCTTTACGTTACTTCCGTTGCAGATAAAAATGGCAGCGGAGCTATTATATGTGTATACTAGGGAGACCATGGTTCGTCACCTTAAGGAATAAATTAATACAATGTTAAATTTGTAATTTTAATCTGACTTTTTATTTGCAAAATACGTAAGTGAATCATAAAGCTCTTATTCCATCAACTTTTCTAGGGTTTATTCTGTCAAATAACGTTAGTAAACACAATGTTATGGGGCTGGGTATAAATGCAGACGACTGTTATAGCAGGATCAAAAGTCAACACAGCAAAATAAAAATAAGTTTTTCTTCATTTATGTGAAGCAAATCTCCGTTTTTTTTTATTTATTTGAATATTTAGATCTTTTTCCTTCAAACTGTGTTGTTTCTTCAACAATTTTATGACAAAATCATCGAAATTCCGCCATTTTAAATATTGACATGTTTACGAGTAGTGTAAATCACAATCAGTGCAGGTTTGGCTCCGCCCACTATGTAGCTCCGCCCTACGTTTAGATTTCGATATAAAAACGAGAATATAAGCTTATTTTAGTGAATTATTACCTAAATTTTATTATTGCTAAATGCTTAATGTATTTAAGGTGGGGTGACGAAATTAGGACAGGGACGAAATTAGGACCTCGGGGGATATTATTTTAGTTGAAAACAACAGTATATTTCAACCAAGTCACTAAGATAACAAACTTCTCGTAATAAAATAAATCAACCATGTTGAAACATGGACAATAACAACCTTATTGTACCAATAACCAATATTGTACTTAATATGTTGTTTTATCACAAAAATGATCAGACAATATCGGTAGCGGAATATCCTGAAATTCAAACTTAAATTGCTCAGAATTTATACATCTCCGTCGATCAATCTGATAATCATAACCAAGAAGGATGAAACATGTCAGAAAACACGTGTGATTTTTTAAATTTATATCAGTTTTGGATGATAAGACACCGGTAAGAGATTGACAAATTGAGTATTAAAAAAACGGGTACTACTGTTTTAAGTTAATGGATTTTTAGCCATCTTCACATTGGCCTATAAGCAAGTTGAAACAATTATAACGTACTACCTTTATTTTCTTAAAAAATTGCCATTGGTCTAGTGAAAACTTATTGTAAGACTAAACCATCTCTGCACAAAAAATGAACCGATCGACAAGCTAGGTCATTTGTAAAATAATTTGTGCAGAGGATTTGGAATAAAAATATAAACAAATGGCATTAGCATGTTGGTCATAGAAATGTACATTGTATTAGTTTATGCACTATTTAAATCATTTCGATTTTTTGGCTTCTGCATAAATTTAATGAAAACCAAGATTTGTTCACGTTCTAAAGATCACGTAATTTTATTCCCAGTGCATGGAACGATGAAGTTTGTTTCTACTTGTGTTTGTTTCGATAAATATTATTTTAAGAAAAAATACAGATTTGTTGCCAGGGAGATTATATGAGTATTATTTATCGGCATGAGGGATGACGTCATCATTGCCTATAAATAGTTCCTCACACCTGCGATAAATAATGCATAATAAATTATAGGTTCTTACTTAAGTTAAAATATAATTATGGAATTTTTTCTGTGTGGAAATTAAATTTGAAGGTATGCTTTTAGATGTTGACCCAAAAAAAACTTACGATCTTATATATTAGAAAATTAGATTCAGTTACTAGCAAAACTTGTTTATAGTTTAATATATAAACTGAAAATGTAGGTCGTGGGGGTAAGAGATAACATTTTGTGTATATAATGACTTGATATCATGTTGTCAAATGATGAATAAGTTTCCCATCATTTTCTATACATCTAATGTAACATAACACCACAATCTTGTCTTACAACAAATTTATTTATACTGAATATTCAACATATTATATAAAAGAACATCGCTGAATCTTGCTCATACTAGAATGAAAGTTGATGTTTTGTGTAATTATGTCCTCGACCTTGTCTCTCACAGCACTTTGATTTTTGTTCTATACATTTATATCTTTGATGGATACTGGAAACTTAAGCTTTGAGTCAGCATTTAAAAAAATCATGGTCATTAATTACCCAAAATATTTGTAAACATGCAATTTGTTATTTAACTTTTGAAATACGTAGGTTATATATTAAATTATGTACAACTTGTGCGTTCGTTTGTGTGTTTTATTCCAAAATTTACATCATATTTATATTTATGTCAATACTAGTAACGCATTTATTGTCTTTGTCATTCTCAATAATACTGAAAGAAACTTTAAAACTAAAATATCTGCCTGGCTGCATTAAGTTTCTAGCGTTCAGCTGGCTGAAAGCATGTAGACATACCACGGGTTGGGCAAGACTTTCAGTGTTAATAATTCCTCGATCAACCATTTATACCATTAACAGCAGTTGATGAGAGAAAAAGCTATGTCAGGACGCATATTATTTTTAATGAGTATTATAATGTCCAAAATAGAATGGTGCATAATCCATTAAAGTAACGATATTGAATCACAGTTACTTGCGATGTATATAAGCATCAAATTAATACAGCAAAATAAACCAGAAGACACATTAAAAGTAATGGTAATAATTTTAAGACTCCACGGTAGCGTCACATATGAATTTACTTTTTAAGAAAACAAATATGGAAAGCCTTGGCTGTCTTATATGTACATTAACGAACGTTGTTGTGTTGAAATAACATTGTATAAAGTAGTTTATTCATTATATTGATTGGGTTGTTTTTTCATTATAGTCGGTGGTTTAAGCATTTTTCTGAGTGCTTCTTTCAATATATATTAAGTGGTTCGATCATTATATTAGGTGCTTTCTTCATTATGTACAATGGTTTGATCATTATATTGAGTGCTTCCTTTAATTCATTTAGTGGTTTGATCATTATATAAAGTGCATTCTTCATTATATTCTGTGGTTTGATCATTATATGCATTCTTCTTTATACTCGATGCTTCGGTCATTGTAAAAATGCATTCCTTAGTGAGTTAAGGAGGGGAAATGATCACTTTTCGCCCCTGTCAACCGGTAAAGGGTTAAAGGAAGAATAGCTAACTGGTATGTATCAAATTTCAAAGCTATGTATATAAATAGCATTTTTTTCTAATAAGTTACATACGATAATTTTTTCGTATTACTTTAATGGTCCTAGCAAGTTGATACCAAAGTTTACGTTGGCATTGAAAGTTTTGTTATATACAGGATGGATTATGTTTACGTTGAATGAGAAATTGAATAATTTGTTATAAAAGCTGATGGAATATCCAAAATATTTTGTATCATATTATAATAGCATAATTCTTGTAAATACGATTTCGAAGGCAGTTTGTGGCACAAGTTTGGAGAGAGTTATGTCAGTCTGTCCTCTTATAATATGGCGCTTTTTTGTATATTTCAACCATAGACATGCATACCAATACTCGTAAGCTTGCTATGGTTGTCAAATGTGCATGATGCATTACCTATTTGCTTTCATATTTCTTATATTCTGTGTTAACGTACGTACATGATAAAGACCGCATATTTAATCAAAACGCTTATAGCGCTGTCGAACATGGGGTTTTGATAGTAATATAAATACGGGATTTAAAAAAGGAAGCAATACAAGGGAACTTTCCCTTAATAAGCCGATTTTGATATACTTCAAATGCACAAACAGCATATCGTCTGCTTGTTAATTCGTAATGCGAGCTATAATAATTCAAGTAGTAATTATTCGTTGAATTGCGCCCACACGGCCTAATGTAATCGTCAGCGACAAATTTTAATAAGGATTTGCTACAGTCTGCTACAAACCATGGGGAAACCCCATGTAATAACACTAAATGAAACATATCTGTGGGTGTTTTTAAAAATTGAATGGCAGTGTGAATCAAATGATAATTAGCATCAAATTCCAGCCTTGCTCGTCTCTATAAAATCTTCGTCATGACACAGTAGAAAGTTTTTCTCTCTGAACTTGAGCATCTATTTGATGGGAAAACTATGGTTCTGATTCAGAAAAGTATCGTCTAAATGCACCGTAGTGTCGTCTGCTAAGATGGAACGTGATACACAACGTTGATAAATGTATTTTGGATTCAGCGAATTATCAAATAAATCTATTTATAATTCAGTTTATTCAACAAAATGTACAACATTCTGGTTTTCTAAACATTAAAGATTAAAATACGATTCAAAATTATACGCGTTTGTGCACAAATTGAATGCAAAATGCACCAATACTAGACAAGACAAGACAAATTTTATTCAAGAAAATCAAGACCATCGGCCCAAAATACAGCAATACAATATACAACATTGTGTGGTTATGTTGGCTTATAGTAATACAGTTGGATAAACTATGAAATTATTTAACTACTTAATAATACTTATTTAAGAAAATTAAAGCCACTGGCCCAAACTACAACATTACACTATACAAACTTGTGTGGTTATGTTGATTTTAAGCTTCCAACTGAGACAATGGTTTCGTTATGAGGGTCACGTTCAGGCGACCTTTTTTCATTATAATATTCATGACGCAATCATAATGTTTAGTAACTTGTTCAAATCGTCTACGTCACTCAGTTTGAAACGAGCCGTCCAATCACAGCCTGCGAATAACACCACAGTAAAATCAGCTCTAAAACCTCGGTCTAAAAATAGAAATTTCGAAATCATAATGCTATTAATAGTGTTTCGTCTAGATGAAAGCTGCGTATCATTTGGTGGACACAAAGGTCTTCTCGACGTGACTCTCCGAGCGACCCTTTGAGATCCTGTACGACAGCATTCTACAGGATATCTGTTTACAGAGATTGTACACCATGCAGTGCGTCAAGTGTACTTTGAATTGTAAAATCCTCTCATAGTTATTGCAATCACTAGATGGTCACCAAGCTTCAATTTCTTTCTTATCGTTGTTCTTTAAACGTATCAGGGTTGACAGTTGCTATCGTGAGAGAAATCATTATAAATAAAAGTCTAAAGGTCTCTTTGTAAGAGAAGTGGCCGGAGTGGCGCAGTGTGTAACCCTTTCAATGACGAATTTCTACAATGAACTAGTCCGTCTTCAATTTTTAGACCTATTCATTGCTATTCTAGGGATTTCAAGATAAAACATTGACAATAAGCAGCCAACAGCAAAGTGCCTAGTCAGTCGGCATGTGTTATGTCGGCTGACCAGGCTCTTTGATGGTGGAAAAGGCTTTTCATATTTAGCTCCCACAATGTAAGGGTTAAGTGTATAATTTCGAATTCAAATCCTGTCCGCGGCAGGTTCTACTATACTCGTAAATGAAAATTTGATATTTACTATCGACTTCTCCCCTTTGAACTAGAAGTTGTTGGTTTCTTGAAAAAGTGTTTCTTATCATAAACACCAAGAATGTCCATTGAAATCTAAACATGAGAGTTAAAAAATCTATTAGCGATTGTAATGATCAAGCGGTTCAATAAAATTGACTTAGTTTGAATGTACTCATGACCACATAAAAAAGATATTATTGCGATGGTCAAACCAGCAGCGTGTTCAGTAACCCTGAACGTTTCAAAACGTTCCGTAACGGAGGTGCCTGAACAACTCACCCCGAAGACAACTCAACACGTGCATAACTCAACTCAAAGTTGGAACAACTCAATCCGTTAGTAGGGTATTGAGTTGTCTCGGGTTGAGTTGTTCGGACACTTCCGTCACGGAACGTTTTGGAACGTTCAGAGTAACTGAACACTCTGCAGCTATCTTTAATTTGAAAGTGTCTGTGACCTAACCAGTCGAAGCTTACCCATTTATTTTGATACTCACAATATGATTGAAAATGGCGGGAAAATATTTCCAAAGCATATTGTATATATTTCAGACTGCAAGAATGATCACTAAGTTGTTTCTTCTACAAATGTTGTGTTGCTGCACGTTTGTACAATCGAGTTTTAATGGAACAGTGACAGACGTGAATGAGTTAACAAAAAAAGTGCTACATGGCTACAATAAGAACACACTACCATCCGGGAACTTTAATGAACAGTTTAAAGTCGAGGTTAAAGCTTATCCTATAGCGCTTGGTGACATTGACGAACTGGAAGAGAAGTTGTCCACAGTGATGGGCTTTATCATGAGCGTAAGTATAGCTAACCCTAAAACCCAACTTCACGGAACCATTCCGGGCATCCCTCCGCTGAAAAGATGTTGTAGGTAGTTCAAGTTGTTAACTTATGAAAGTGATACCAATCTTTTGTTAGATTGGCTTCAACAGGTAAAACATAAGGAGAATTGCGCTACAAAGCATGACCTTGGTGAGAATTTAAAGTGTAAGTGCGGTTTAAAGTCTGCTTCCATACATGTATAGCCTATATGTTCAGCCGACTTAAAAATCTTGTACGATAACCCCTAATCATTGAAATCACCTTCAGGCAGGTGATCCCTCACTGTACCTATTTACATCTGGGTGGAATAGAAAAACTATAGGTAATTTATTGCTCAGAAATTAGCAGTCTCCTTTTTGGTTCGAACCCGGGACCTCTCGATCCCTTAGCGCGCGTTCTATTTCTGGACCACTGCTCCTGTAAATCAGTTACTATTTCATTCTTTTAAAGGCACGGTAATTAAAATAAGTATTGTTATTTGGCTTTGATAATTCGATTATTTTTTAATTAATGTGAGCGTTGTCACCTCAATTGACAAAGTCAAGGTAGAAGCATTTAACAAGTTTATTTATTTTTGTTTTCACTAGATTTAACGCCGTGTCAACACAGTGTTAAATCATTTTACAACGCCCAGTGCACCTAACCTAGCTTTCCTGGACCTATAACCAGTACTCACCTACCCTTCCACAAGGCCGGAAACTTCGCCATATTATCTAATCAATGGAGGAAAATTGACATTATTATACCCATGAAGGGTATAACCTCCCCGATTGGAATTCGAACCCGCAACCCCTCGGGCACGATATTCTTAATCACGCCGCTCTACCAACTGCGCTATCGACCCAGGTTAGCATTTAACAACCAGACTTTTATATAAAGCAGAAAATTCCGTTATGAATACCATCTTGGTTCATGCAATTTTTACGAGTCCCACAAATGCCTAATTTCAAAAGAAACAAGAAATGTCTTTAAAAAAGACAAACGGCGTCGATTTAAAAACAAGAGGGCCCAAAGGGCCCTGGGTGCTCACCTGAGGAAATTTTGATATAAACAAAAACACCAGAAATGGTTAACACACAAAAGTTAAATATACAGTACATGATTCAAGAGAAGAAATAACTACAAATGCACAATACCTGCAGTGTGTTCAGTTACCTTGAACATTCCAAAACGTTCTGTAAGTTAAGTGTCTGAACAATTCAACCCATAGACAAATCAGAAGAGCCATTTACATAGGACCACTAATGTTAAAACCTATTTTTTGACGTGGTTATGGATTGCCAGATTCCGTTAGTATTTGCTCATACAAGTTGTGACCACGCATCATCACTTCATCAACAACATTTGCAGACCAGTTTCGCAGACTTGGCACATGATTGCCTACCGTAAACAATATGACAGCCAATGCAATTGCCGTACACTGATAACCACAGGGAATTGTCAAGTTACCTCCCTTTGATTTTTCCAACATACCTTTAATATACTTATATACAAGGGGTACAACTGCATTTACTAGACCGATTCATCTAGATTTCTTATTTTGTGGCTCACAAAAAATACTGATACCCTAGTAGCACTTTAACCGCACGATTAAATTGATTAAACATAACTCTTCGAGCTATGAATATTAAATGTTTCATAGGGCAGATCATTAAAACACTCGCCAACAAAAAACAATTCTTTTTGACAAATAATTTTTAGATATTCAAAATATGAATTTCAAGACCTTTCTAGTGATATAAAATGCAAAATTTTTTGATGAAAAATGACTTAGTAATTGCAATTTTAAAATTACTGTGTTTTCATTGTATTTACTCGCTATCATTTCTTGCCAACCAGCGAACGGTTACCTGTAGTCTTTATCAGCTCCTTGTTACTATTCATAGACATCATAACAATAACAATGAACTGGTCTATATGTGGAGCTGTGACTCTCAAAGTGTAAACCCCGGAAACTGGACGTAGTGAGGCTAATTTAATAATTATTGGGTAATATGTCAGACTTTTTACTAGAAACCGGTTCACATCTGGAGACGTAATTCATTTTACCCATAAAATATTGTGTTTGACACGTAACTTTTTATTGTTACAAAATAAAAAAACACTTTGGAAAGCAATAGAAGTCTACCCAAAAAAAAAATCTACGAACGAAGCAAAATTTCGTAAAACACTGCATTACAATAGTGTGGCCTTTATTTTTTCGCGCGTGTCAGGGCCATCCAATCGAAGAGGGGGTTTTCTCTGTTTCCCCCGTACGTCATTCTCAGTGCTTATAAAATCATCCAATAGAACGGCGGATTTCCGAAATCCCAGAGACGTCATTATACAGAAATGTAGATCAAAATCCAGCTTAGACAGCTACGCCGAAAAAAACGTGCTATAATGACAAGAGCCAAATGAAGATTATATTGTGAAAAATAGAAATAAACGAATCAAAGTACCGGAAATACTTGTCCATCAAACTGCACATTCCTGTCAAGCATAGGGCCTACATAACCTGCGTGTCAATGAAGGCTATTTTGTAGATTTTATTTTTTGTTTTGTTTAAAATAGCTGCTATGTTGTAGGTGCACTATCTATCCTCATTTGAATAATTTTTACTTGTATCAGATTTTAAGAAGACAAATGGAGACTATGGCGTCACAATGACGTCATAATGATCTCATACATTTATTATTTCAGTGGACAGATGACAGTATAACATGGTCTCCAGAGTGGGAACAAGGTATAACAAATTTAACATTAGGTTTATCTGAGGTCTGGAAACCTAATATTATGTTGTTGAACCCTCATCAGAACGTAATAAAGGGACACGGCGATATGTCTTCGGTATGTTACATAATAAAATCGTTCTTTGAAAACATTTTGAAATGATATCTGAATAAAAAATATTATAAAGTAGATTCTATTGTCACTGTTGATGTTTTATCTTCATTATTTTTATTGTTATCATTGTCAACATTATTATTATCATTGTCATAATATTATCATCATCATCGTTATCATCATCATCGTCATAATCTCCATTACCAATCTTCTTATTGTCATTGTCATCATCATCATCGTCACAATCACCATCATCACTATCACCATCAATATCATTATTATCGAACCCGGGTCGATAGCGCTGTTGGTAGCGCGCCGGGATTTGGAATCTTGTGTACGGGGGGTGCGGGTTCGAATCCCACCCGGGGAGGTTATACCCTTCCATGAAAATTTGACAATAATGTCGATTTTCCTCCATTGATTAGATTATATGGAGAAGTTTCCGGCCTTGTGGAAGGGTAGGTGAGTACTGGTTACAGACAATTGTCCAAGAAAGCTAGGTTAGGTGTGCTGGATGCCGTAAAATGACCTAAATTGTGTTGACACAGCGTTAATTAACTCCGATAAATAAATAAATCATCATTATCATTATTTTATTTATTGTATCGATGATAAAAAAATCCACATGTTTAAAACATCAAGTGCATGACTTGTTAGTGGCATTCATTTTAAAAAAAGTTTATACATTTCATGTACTTCGTTCTGTAAATCGAAATTAACATATTTCACTAAAGTATAGATTGAAAAGTCTTAACTCGTCGAGTATCCTCATATTATAATATAGAAAAATTCATTAGATAATTAGTTTCATTTTGGCCATTACGTTTTATTCCGTCTAGTTACATAAAGAAAAGTTAATCTAAGTCGCAGACATGAAGACTCTTTTCAAAACCTCCCCAATTTATAATAAAACCATTCGCACTATCTTTATCTGTTATCTGTAACTGAAAGCCACGTTGTCACCACTGGTCTGAGTTCAAGATTTCTGTGACAAATACACATATAGCAGTGTGGGGAATCACGTAACCTATATATGGTTCCTAACACGGCAAAAATGACGACAAGTTTAGATGACAAAGACAAGGTAAACCGTTGTGGGGTTGGAAGAACTACCGCTAGAAAGAGAATTTTGTGCTGCTTAGACTGCGCTAGGTTTGATAAAAATCGGTTACGTATAAATGTCATTTACATTGTCTTTGTCATCTAAACTTGTTAATCTGTTCGTTATTTTTGCCGTGTTATGAACCATATAGGTCACGTGATTCCCCACATTGATATAGGTCAACTAGAAACAAACAATTTCTTGCTTCATTTTCAGAATTCTGTCAGCTATCTTTATAATGGTACAACACATTGGACAAGACTGCTGACATTGCAAACAACGTGTGACCTTGATACAACTTTCTTTCCTTTCGATATTCAGGAATGTTACATCAAAATCTACCTTTCCGGAAATGACGCATATAACATAATCGTCGACGCTGATTGGGACGGAAATGCTGCTTTTGAGAAAGAAAATGGCGCCTGGAGGGTCATAGGTCAAACAATTCAAGGCAGCAGAACCTCTATAATGAACGTATCATTTAAATTCGAACGGAAGCCATTATTCATGCTAGTCAACATTTTGTTGCCAATTATAATGTTAGCACTTCTGGCGCCTTTAGTTTTCATGATGCCCAAAAATTCTGGTGAACGGGTTGGGTATGCTATAACTATGTTGCTTGCATTGTCCGTCTACATGACCATCATTGCCGACAACTTGCCTAAAAATTCGAATCCAATGCCGCTTATATCAATTATGATTTTTATTTGGTATATTTTAAATTCCAGTATAGTTCTCATTGTTATTGTTAATACTAAAATCAATCATATTAAGGATGATCGTCCAATCCCAGGTTGCTTTCGTGGATTCGTGATGTTTACTAGATTAATTGTTAAGAAAGACAAAAAGACGAAACTCCACGGCCATGGTTCTCCAGAGGAAAATGAAAACTGTCTAGAAAAGAACGAAATGGAAACGAATGGGAAGTTAGAGTCAACCGGTAAATCACGTGTTCAAAAAGTCACGTGGCAGGAAGTGAGCGTTGCCATTGATAGATGGTGTTTAGTTTGGGTTTATTTTATTAAGATTCTACTTCCAATTGTATTCTTTGGTGTAATGAAAGCTGGAAATAGTAAAATGAAGGCAAAGGAATTATAATTACAAATTTCAAGAGAGAACATTTGCAATATTCCATTAGATGAAATGTACTAGAAACATATTTAGTTTCCGGAGTTACATTTAATTATTTAGGCTCATTTAGGCTTGTTTTTTACGATTAGGCTTAATTCTTGTTAAAAGAGTGATACATTATAGCATGAATGTACTATCATAATAAAAATACATTGTATATATATACTATTATAAATCTGATTTGCAATGTTTTTTCCCATTCCAATCTCGAATGTGATATAAAATACAATTTATAACAATCCAAATGGAAGCACAGCTTTGTTCGTTATGTTCCCTTGGCTTCTTCACTGCATGGAACTAAGTTATCATTCATGTAGGACGTCAGTAAATCGTATAATTAACAAGAAAAGATTAATGCAAAGCATTAAATACCGCCGGATAGTGGTACCATTATGTGTACATACGTCAAAAGGGAAGACAAAGATATATGCGGCAAAAATACTTCCAGCTGTATTCTCAAACATATTTCGACTTAATGGCGGCTTCCATGAGTAAGTTAGACAGTCATTACACAGTAACAGCCGAAAAGTTCAGCTCGCAGAGATCTCTACAGTATCTGTCAGTAACTTACTACAGACACGTACAAATAATTAATAACTTTATATCATGCATTTAGCGCTTTGTATACGATTAACACGATCTAAAATTCTCAGCTCTCGCACTTGCTTATTTACCGCGAGTCTGTAGCAAATCTGTTCACGGAGACGTGCGTTAAATAAGTACGGTACGTGCTTTTTTAGCCTGAACCTCAATTTAGGGGAGCAGATATTTTACAATGTCTTAAAATATAAATTAAGGATAAAATGCTGTTTAAAATGCCCCCCTAAAAAGCACGAAAGTTTATTACATTACTATAAAACTAAAATTAATACAATTTCTCACTGTCAACATTTGTAAATAAAAAAAGGAGGACACAATTAAAAGTGATCATGAACTGCTCCTGCCAGAGTCATCAGATTCTGACGACTCCAATATACCACCGGCCTTCAGGCCGGCGGTAAATTAAAACTATTACTTCCAGAACAATTAACAATCCTATACATGCATTCACCACATGGTAAAGCCTACACAGTATGTGTCAGTGTTGGCGTTCTGGATCATCCTTTGCTATATTGATTGGTTTTTGTTGTTGTTGGTTTTTTACGTCGTATTCAATACATATTGAGGTCATATATACGACGGCCAGCTCTTCCTACTATAGCCGGGTTTCCTGGACACTATTCTATCACCAGTACTAACTTACCCTACCACGAAGCCGACAACTCATGTATAGGGTATGACCTACCGCGACCGGGCTCGAACACGCGATCTCCGGATTCGAAGTCAGTCATGCAATCCACTACGCCACGCCCGCGGCTTTGAATGAATTTACAGTATTTCTCACTGCATTAGATTGTGCACCACCGATATTTTTACAATTTTGCATATAATTCATTAACTGAAATATTAATTCTCATCCCAAGAGTTTAAATTGCAATTTCATTATCCTACAATGCCATTGAAAATGTACAATTACAAAGATCAACCTGTTTAATGGGGATTTAACTGGTTTGTTCAAAACAACAATGTTAATTAATTTAAAAAAGTAAACATTTTATTTAATTAAGTTTTTATTGGAAACTATTATATGATAAAATCATTGTTGATGATTTCTATTTGATTGCATGCTCCAAACAATAATCTCCGGATAAATCAACTGTCGTTGACAATCTAGAATTACCAGTTAAGCTTTATTTATATAAATAGTCTTTATCTGAATGGACAACGATATGTTGATATTATTTTAACATAAATTTGTTTCTCAGATTTATTTAAGTTCATAATAAAATGTGCGTATATTTTCTGTAAAAAAACGATACATAACGTTATGATAATTATATGAGGCCGCCATTTTGGAAAAGATTTTGGTTTAGTAACATGACATGTCACGTGTTGTGACGTCATATGATTATTTCCAGTTCAAATTCAGGAATATAAGGATGCAGCAAAATGTATTGTTTAAAAATTCTAAAATATAATAATCAAAAAGCTTTCAATCAAGAAATGTTTGATGTTTGCATAGTAATGGTATGTCAGACACCATACTCAAGGGGAGCATCGTACGTGATGACACTAGTGATCTGTTTAATGAAATGACTTTTGCCTTTGTAGATGACTGTTAAGGGAATCAGAATTATTTGTTTGTTTTTGTTGGGTTTAACGCCGTAGTAACATATTGTAAAGTTCGTAAAGTTCGTTTTTTCTCAACTGTCAAAACATGAATAATTTCATGGTGACTTCGTTCGCTTTGTCTAACACTCGTACGTGATATTGCAAAAGTGTGTAGTCAATCACCGTGAAATTCTTCAAAATTTGACATTTGAGACAAAAATGACTATAAAGGTCATATAACGGCGGTCAATCAACCAACTCACTCTTCCTGGAAAGGCCAAATCTCTGGATTTAGATTTTAACCAATTACTAAGCGCATACTTTCGTCAGTGAATGACAACTGCTCTACATAATAAAGAATCATTGGTAGGAGGGAGAATAACCGTAGAAATAATTTCATGACCAAGCTCCACGAAAGTTTGCCCCGCCCTGGAATCAAACCCACTACCCCTGAATCAGTAGACTTGAATGTTACAAACTGAGCTAGACGGGCGGCTGGAATCAGAATTAAATCAAATCAATGTCTTTTTCTCCAAATTGTTTGTTTGAAGCACATGATGTAATTGTCATAATTGTTTTGTGTCATACTACAACTAAGCTATCAGCATGAAAAGGTTCGTCCTCTCATTTTTTTGAGATGGCGACTCTGTCATACCGACAGCCTGTGATCAAGAAAGTAGACCAGGACAACATCAAGAGAATGCTTTCTCAGTGATTATGAAAAGCAAATTGTGCAATTCAATATTTACCCTATGTGTGAGACGGATAAACACGTTAAATTCAACTATTCTGTCCTGGCAGAACAAACCTGACCAAAAATGGTCGTACTACTGATCGATGCATTTTTATTATGCCAAGCATGAAATGATGACATTTGTACAAATATGACTTTAAATATGCAATTATTGAATTATATTATCAACGATAATGCTGACGTAGATACATTTATAGGTTTAATTTTTTCACGAATACACGATAATTGTACAGTGATGTTAATTGTATATAAAATGATCATGTATTTACTCGTTATTGTTTATTTTATGTACATGTAGTTTCCCGCTACCCAAGTATTGTTAGCTTTGTATGTCATTTTTTATAAATGTGTAAAACACTAAATAAAGTATTCCTTATCTTTAAGTGACAGTTGGTTTGTTTCTTTTAAATGGCCATATTCGCCGCACATTTGATGGAATCATTGTTTCCAGTGTGCACCTAAGTTAGACAACCGTCCTCCATTAAAATGTGACATTTTTTCATCTAGTGTCAATATTATTATTTGCTGCTATGATTAAACACTTATCACTTTCTTAGTGAGAGGTTCCAGTGGAATATGAAGATATTGACCTTATGACCATGGTGTTCCTTTAACCATCGTTTCTAGAGTAGTCTAGAACTAGACATCAATTATAAATTAGCGGCTACTAATTTTCACTGAACAACTATTGTCCTGCTGATACGTCATTTTATCAGTGAGAGGTAAAAGTGATTTGAAGTCACTGGTACGTTTTATTTGTAACTTTTTATACAAGATAAAGTTTGTACAACATGTTTATTGTTTACAGAGAGTTTAAATAACATTCATTTGAAATTTTACATATATATGGAGATGTGTTGACTACTGTAAATATTTCTAAGTATATTTGAAACAGGTCCATATCAATCAACACCTGAAGGCACTGATATAAACCACTTGGCCACAATGTGAAAGTGCAGTGGGCATGTGACTGTACTGAATTACAAAGTATTTGCGTCTAGCTAGACAAAAGATAATACATGTACATAATAAAAATATGAAACGACAGAATATATTTAACAGTATAAATAATTGGTCTATATTCATGTCAAATATTGAAATTGTATATCATGACATAATCCATAAAAATACATAAAAATACAAATGGATATAAGTTAGGTTCATGTAGATCTATAAAAATCAAAGCACTGTTAGCACTGAGTATCTTAAGATCTTTGCCAAGTGAATATTTACTCTTACTAGGGATTGCCAATGTTTTTTTTAAAGACACAGCTGGGTGCGAAAATTCAGGGATCGACTTCAAATGTAATCAGAAAATACATGTATAGTCCCTCAAACTTTTAAAAACCAAAAAATATTCAAGGGGCGAATTTATTTGCAGTCCTATGAAAACCAGTCATGTGTCAACCCCTCTCATTGAAATAAATGTATAGGGGCAAAAATCAAATCAAGACATCTTAAGATTTTTTCTGTTTATGTGAGCACTTGACTTTGCTGAATTATGTGTATTAGCAACAGACTGGAAAACTGAAATAAGACAGAGAGTAAATGTTATGCATTGAGTCTATTGGCATTATGCTCAATTTAAGAAGAATTGGTACCTCAGCAACTGGTTAAACCACTGGGTTGAAATCACCTTGATTCTTGAGTGTAACATTACTACCATGACTAATTTGGTGGTAATGATTAAAACACAATTATGTAAACTCCACAACATCCACACACGCTTCACAACTTCATGTACAATGATGCTTTGATATTCAAAGTACACTAGCTGGTCTCATTTTTGTGTGTGGCAAATTTTGAAACCCTCGGTAAGTAACAAGAGCTGTATAGATTCAACGATAAATATTCATGCCAAATGTTGAAATTGTATATCATGACAACACATAAATATAGGTAAGCCATTTTTTTTAACGTCGTATTCAACACATTTATAGGTCATATATACGACGGCCAGCTCTTCCTACTATAGGTTTCCTGGACACTTATCTATCACCAGTACTAACTTACCCTACCACGAGGCCCACAACTCATGTATAGGGTATGACCTACCGCGACTTGGTTTCGAAACCGCGATCTCCGGATTCAAAGCAGACATGCTAACCACTACGCCAAGGCGGCGGCTCCAGCTAAGCAATGTAGATGTATAAAAATACATAAAACTTAAAGTACTGTGGTATTTTCTTATCTTTGCAAAAAGTGATGTTCTGGTGAGGGGCTGTGAAATATGAATGCCAAATGCTTTTCCAAATATATGAAAAGATAATGACATTGATTGAAAGGGAAACATTTTATGACCACCACACAGAACAGACAAAACTGTGATGACAAAAAGGTGTCATGGTGAATCTGTACTTCAAGTAAGAAATGTCAATGTTATTTAAAAGTTCCTGCTCTGAGGCATTCTATGTATATATATCTTCGTATTTTCCTTAGTATGGTTATTGGTAGGTGTAGGCCAATTCACTCAACTTATCTCCTATACTCAGTAACAATTCTACTCTCTCACACAGAGAGTCATGATCAAAAACTTGAATCAAAACCAAAGCTCTCTATGTTTAAGTGATCATTTGATCAATTACCCTAGTTCTAAGAAACTTAAAGACAATCTTTTGTTCAACAACAAAGTCCTGGTTTCTGGATGACATTCAAACTAAAGTGGACTTTGCAGTCCTATGAAAACTGGTCATAAGTAAACCCTATCAATGAAAAAAATGTTTATCAGTATAAATCAAAACATGATACAGTAAAAGTTCGGTGGCTCGAACTTGAAGGAACGTGGAAAAAATTCGAGTCAGGCAGGTGTTCGACCTGGCCGACATTCGTCCGAGTTCGACTTTGTTACTTCCCTTTGTTTTTTTAATTGTTTTTATTTGTTATCTCCCTTGGTTTAATATAAAACCCGAATACACGGTTCGTTCAAGTGTCTTGTAAAAGTAATCGGTACAAACTGCAAATTAATTTGCTTATAACTTATTTTTTGTTCGTTATGTTCTTGTGAAATAAAATAATAAAAACTAACTCAAATATTGTTAATGTAATTTTATTTTACCTCGAAACATAAAAGAAGCATTATAGCACAATGAGGACGTAACCGGGTCCTAGACTAAGTTGTTCAATCGTTGAATCTGCATGTATATTCTTGTCTTACATTTTGAATTGATACCGATCGTAAATTTCCACTGATTGTATACTAAAATGCATTAACATTTGTTTGCAATTTTATCAATTAAGACAAACATGCAAGCTGTATATACGCTAATTCATTTGTTTTAGCGATGCCTTAGTTACTCGATTTATTGTTGATTTTTAATCATACCATGACACTTAATAACTTGTGTCCATCAACAATGTGCAATCTTCAAATAATTCTATTGTTAAGTATTTTTGTGCGACAATGAAATAAAACCAATCAACAAATTTAAGGTTGAGCGATTTTCACGCCGTGTTATTATCACGCGTCACAAACAATAGTTACGATCAGACCTTTGTCGCTGATGTGTGAAAATCTATTGTTCGAGAGTGACAATAGTATTATAGTGTATTTGTAAACCACGGGACCGTGATATTGGTTCGAGAGTTCGACCCTGTCCAGTTCGACTCAGAAGAGATTATTTTATATAGATATAGAAGGGTAATTGATAGGTGCCAGACAATGTGTTCGACTCAGGCAATTAAATCGAGCTGGTGGTGTTCGAGAGAATGAACTTTTACTGTAAATTAAATACATATTTTATTTCTGTTTACCATAACATTAATACACAGTATTTACAGAATCTAATGACAGTATTAATTGACAAAATTATCTCACAACAACCAAAAACATTTTGCAACTGACAAAACAGTATCATTTGTATAATTTTGCATTTTATTGGCCGAATATATTAACATAGAATAGTTCTGAACTGTTTTGACAAAGAAAGGCATGACTTCCAAAATAATGCTAAATTATATTTGACTGTCTGTGCTGCATACATTGACCACATAGATCTAAATACTAAATACATACCGTACTTTTGTACTCACACTCGATTTAAATCAGTGAGGTTAATGTATGCGCCAAAGCAGTTGAATAAAATTTAGCAATACAACATTTTCACTCATTCAACAACAAAATATAATGTCGTGTTAAATACAAAGTTATTTATGCTGACTGTGCAATTTTTTCATTATCTGCAGCTTGGGTAGATTTACTTAAGTTAGGTTTGGTAATATATCTCTGTTGATGTTTGAAAAATTTCTTTGTTTCCTCACATACGACATTAGTACACATTGGACAACGTAGTATATTCTGATTGGAACAAGACTTTCCTGAATCCAAATGTTTCTTTACAACATCTGCTAATGCCTGTAAAAATAAAACATATGTCTTCTTTTAAAAGCTTTTTTTGTAAGGTTTAATGCCGTACAAATACATTGTATAAGTCATATTGTGATGGTCAGTCAACCTATTCACTGGTTCGTGGAAAGACTAAATCTTTGTATTTAGCTGTTAACACTTTTAAAGTTACTAGGCACATACTTCCACCAGTGACTGGCAACTGGCTAACATGACTTAAAATCAGTGAGAGAAGGGAGAATGGCCATAGAAATTATTTCATGACCTCAAAAAGTATTCCAAAATTTAGTTAACAAGTTGAGAGAAGTGTACAAGTACATTCTTGAAAGTTTGGTAATCAAAAACCAAGCATTAATATGAATGCTTCAAATTACATGATGCTCAGTATGTTTGGATGAGTACTTCTATTGACAGAGACAATTTGAGATTTACAATATATTACTGAGTATATAGTCGTATATTTAAGCAATATAAATGATAACTTGTAAAGTAAATGAAGGAAAATATAACAAATCATTATTAGACATACCTCAATAAAGATAGGGTTACCATTAGGGGCTGCAGATCTTCTTATATTAGCACCAAGCTGAAATATACAATGCACATTTAATATTGACATCCAAAGTACTGTTAAATCTACAAAGACAACAATTCCCAGGCTACTCTCACAACACTGAACTAATGTAATATGTGGAGAAGGAAAAGTTAAGTACAATTGTGTGATTTAAACCTGTAATTTTCTGCATGAAAGTTAATTGCTCAACTACCTGAGCTTATCAGGCAGAGGATATGTACATTTAATTAAGTTTCAACATTTACTGTAGTTACAGCCTAGTTACACGAGGTTAAAATATAATCCTAAGTTATAACAAATATTTAGTATGTTGTGGTAACTTATTATTAATCTGCAGAGACTCTTCTCATTTGAAAGAAATTTTAATATAGACTCCTTCTGGTAGTAAAAATCTTAGTCTGGACTCCTCCCATTTAAAAACCAATCTTAGTCTACACTCCTCCCACTTGAAAGCAATCTAAGTCTAGTCTCCTCCCACTTTGAGGGAATCTTAGTATAGACTCTTCCCACTTGAATGCAATCTTAGTATATTCTCCTCCCACTAGAGAAATCTTAGTCTTGACTCCTACTAATTCATTTACGTATACTGGTAGACTCCTCCTTTGGAAAGAAATCTAGTCCAGACTCCTTACATTTGAAAGCAATCTTATTAAAGACTGAAAAAACCAGTATCCCACCTCCTCTCCTAAACCTTTAGCATATTCCAGATCTAATTCAAACAATGTTTCTATATGGTCACTGGTGAATGCTATAGGAACCAACAATATATTCTTCTTTCCTCTAGCTACAAGTCCTTTAATAGCATCATCTGTTTGAGGAGCTAACCAAGGTAGAGGTCCAACCTATGATAAAATAAACAATAGAAAATTATTCAACTGGACCAATTAAAAGCACATTAATCAAAACAGATATCATATTTCTTGAGCTTAATACAAAGTTTAAATGTCAATAATAAGTGCATGTAAATCTATTATACAAATATTAATACTGCTGATTTAAATACTTAATTTTTTTTCAATAATCCCTGTTTCTACAGAAGTATAAAAATGAGAACTTGAAACGGATAAAGAAGATAAGTTAACATAATAAGAGTTAACACTAGTTACATATTTCAAGGGAGTTATGGAGCACTTTTGAATGTAGTGCTATAGTTAATTGGTAGTCATAATTGACTTGAGAAAATTGGTGAAATCTGTTAGGTACCTGTCCTTACATTTATAGCTTTAACTTTTTTTCTAACTGGAATATTTTAATTTTGTTTTCAACATTAAAAAGCTAATTGAATTCTAAAAAATATGTACATTTCAGTTTTTTGGTGTTATCATTCAATTATTTACAGTGCTCTTTTTTCTAAAAAAATGTAACATGCATGTCTTTAACTAGTCAAATAATTTATTAATTAAAATAGCACAGTAATAAAATTGTTATCATTGGACACTGGATTTCATATTCTTTTCAAAAATGTATATTTTTATATACTTATCTTTAATAATTTTGATAGTATTACATGAAAAAGACAACTAGGGTCAAAAAACAACAACAAAAAATGGTTACCAGTTACAGATAAATCTTCAGATATTGGGAGGACTTTATCTGATAAGGTCTTAGAATGAAATGGGTAAAAAAACATTTTGATATTGTAATTTCTATTTCTAGACCAAGGTTTGCGAGCTAATTCAACAGGGATATTATTCACAGTCTGCGATTGGACAGCACATTTCAAATTGCGTGACGTAGACGATGTAAACAAGTTACTAATCATAACAATTTTGTAATGAATATTATTATGAGAATAGGTCACCTGAATGTGACCCTCATTTAAAAACAGCCAGATATGAATTAGCGAGTAGGTGAGGGGAACATTTTAAATCGGGTTTTACTCAGATTGAGTTTCACAATACGAACCTTTGATTGCCAGACAAGTCTATAAGGATGTGAATTACCCAGAGCCTCCATGACTCCAAGCACTGTAGCACCAACCTCTGTAGAATAAGGATCACCACGATTTTGGGACTGAAAGATAACATAAATGAATTAACAATAAACTTATGTTTGGTTTAGTTTAAAGTCTGCTTCCGTTACACCTACATGTTCATCCCTCTTTAAAAGTCAGAGGTGTTTTTCAAAAAAAATTATAACAAAAGAAAATCTTCGTGAGTTAAAAGCAAGAAACATTTATAATACGCTCATTTTTTGGCTTATGAATTCCAAATATTATAGAATTATGTAGAATACTGTATACCTTTTAAATATCATATCATAGTTATGCTTAAAATCCATCTGACTTTGAACTGCTAATTATATGAAACTGACTTAGGATAACTTTTCGTGAGACTTTTTGTGAATATGAGAATAGGTTATATCTGAAAGCAAACAAGCCTACTTGGGATGTTTGAAGTCAGGCTGTGAATATTTTATGTCTACTTGATTACTCTGTAAGACACTTAGATGGGTCAGTGCAAAACTAGTCTACTTTAATCTATATTTACATACATTTAGAAGAGCTATTGAACTGGCCCATCGAGTCTGTCTAGCATATTATAAAAATAATCATGTAGTTGAACATTATTCATACAAATGTTATCAATATCCAAAAGCTGTTTTATCTAGAATATAAAACAAGTTTTACTGTTATAGCAGGGAAACACATATAAGGGGCAGATCCAGGATTTTTTTTCTAAGGGGGGTCCAAACTTTTTCAAAGGGGGTCCAAACTTTCGAACCACCACCACATTATACACATTTTGCAGAATAATGCAAACATATTAATAACAAGAGCTGTCGGTAAGACAGCCAATGCTAGACTATTCGAATAATGCTAGAAGAAAGCAATGTGATAGGCAGTGCACAATATCATGTAAACTTTATATTAAACTGAACATCTGCAGAGAAAGTCATTGGATGTGTTGTTAGTGGACAAATTCATTGAATGTAAATTCTTGACTTCAAAAGCCTGTTCACTTAATGATGTGCTGCCAAAAATAACATGCCAAAAAATTCAAATTCACCATGACAAGACAATATGTGGAGTATATGAGTGTGGTCTGTAGTAAAGGTCATGGTAGCTTTAACAGATAAAAGGTCCCAAAGAGATCCAGTATGAAATATATTTCATGTATGGACCATAAATTTCTATTCCCCCTAAAGATGTAAAGTAATTTTTATGTCTGTATGAAAGTGTGTCTGTGTATGGTAAGAAACTGTCACCTGTGAAAGCTTTGCAGAACGAAGTTGCATTCAAAACTTAAAACATGTAAGTCCAAAAAGTATTGCATGTAAGTCCCTAAGTCCACAAAGGGGCATAAGTCTTTCCAAAATGTACATAGAGTTATGGGACCTAGTGATAGAAGCTCATATGTTCATAGTTAGTATTTGTGTGAAGTTTCAACCCGATATCTGAGTAACTTTTGGAGAAAGCAACTTACATTGGAAAGTTAAAGCAACATTTTGTAAGTCGATAAAGGAGGATAATTTTGTAATAAAGCTTCATATAGTTATGGCACTTGTTGATACAAGCTCTGATATTTAGCCTAAATGTTTGTGAGAAGTTTCAAAGCGATATGTTAGTTAGTTTTGGAGATAAGAACTTACTTGAAGAACTTTAACCAAGATTTTCTAAGTCCAAAAAGGGGCATAATTCTGTTGAAAAAACTACATAGAGTTATGGGACCTAGTGATACGACCTCATATTTTTATACTAAATATCAGTGTGAGGTTTCAACTTGATATGTGAATTAGTTTTGGAGATAGCAACTGTCATGCAGAAGGGTAACAAAGATTTTCTAAGTCCAAAAAGGGGCATAATTTTGCCAGAAAGCTTTATAGAGTTATGGCACTTGTTGATACAAGCTCTCATTATCATCATTAATATTTATGAGAATTTTGAAACTGATATCTGAATTAGTTTTGGAGATAAGGGCTTGCATGCATACTTTAACCAAAATTTCTAAGTGGAAAAGGGGCATAACTCTGAAATTACTGTTGACAGAGTTATGTAACTTGTCAGGGATATGCCCTGTGTCACAGTAAGTAAGTACGTGAGGTTTGAAGCAAATATCTTTGACGGTATACAAGATAATAGCCTTTTTAAAAAACTTTAACCAACGCCGACACCAGGGTGAGTAGGATAGCTCTTACTATTCTTCGAAAAGTCGAGCTAATAAAAACTACATAACCATTAAATCTATGTTTAACACCGTGAAAAATTGCTTCATGCTACTTAAAAATGACTTACAGTGAAAAATACACAAATGGACAGGTACATTTTGAAAATTCCAGGGGGGAGGGGGGTCCAGACCCCCTGAACCCCCCACCCTCGATAGATCTGCCTATGCATTAACTGTATTATGTAGAAACCCTTTTAGTCTTTTACAAGATATAAGTATTTGGGATCTCTTGGTCTTACTTTTAAGGTAAAGAACTTACTAAATTTTATCACTTCTGTTAATATCTTCATTAACAAGAAAGATATTAGATGAAATATTTTGTTATCCTTACATAGGAATTCAATGATAAAATCCGAGAATTCCAACTGTAAGGACCCACTTACCAATTGGATTGCTTCAGATTTTATCAGGGAAAGATAACTGAATGAAGTCCCTAATTCCTACAGGTTTACATCACAATATAAATGAAGTGCTTTGACAGAAACAGAACAACTGATGCTAGTAGTCTGTATTACCTGCCCCTTACCACTATCGTTATAGGGTCAGGCAAACTGCAATAATGGCTGCCCCTTAGTTATTATTCAGGAAACAAAATTTTCTTATGTGTTTTCTTTATCTTGAATGATCATTTACTGATGACAGTAACTTTAGTAGGAGTTCGGTACTACCAGTATACAGGTCATTCAATTTTGATTTTTCTAATTGCACATATATTTAGCGAAAGATTAACAAAAAACCATGTCTTGAAGTGAACACATGGATGAGTCTCGTTAGAATTTCGGATACTTTATTTAGCATAAACATAACCGAACAACTAAACAAATGTATCCACCGTAATTCTTGTACAATGATCCTTTGATTTAAGCATGTGTAGTAAGAAATGTTCATTTGAAAAGATAATTATTCAATACCTAATTTATTACATCAGGCATGGCCATTATCATGCCGTGCCTAACTTACTTTTACCTGTCAAAATACGACTGGGAACCAGACAACTGATGCTAGATGATGCAGTTCAAAGCACAACAGAAGTCTGTATTATCAAGGGTCTTACAAACAGTTTGCATCATACATCCATACTATACAACACATTTCATTGTAAATCTGTACTTCATTTCATTGTAAATCTGTACTACATTTCATTGTAAATCTGTACTACATTTCATTGTAAATCTGTACTACATTTCATTGTAAATCTGTACTACATTTCATTGTAAATCTGTACTTCATTTCATTGTAAATCTGTACTACATTTCATTGTAAATCTGTACTACATTTCATTGTAAATCTGTACTTCATTTCATTGCTAAATTATCATAAGATTTTTATATCATAATACTCAGATTGTGTATAAAGGGTAGTCATGGGTGAAAGCAAGATATAAAGTAAAGAACAAGAAATGTAAAAGTTCACATTAAATCCAGATTTAAAAACTTCACCGCAAAAATTACAATGGGAAATAATCCATAATAAAAGCAGGTAGAGTTGTGGTTACTTTCTAATTCTGTTCATCACCTGGTATGTTATCATTGCATGAATTTTCAGAAAGATCTGACAATAAATGGCAGAAATATATGGTAAAGAAAAACTTTAACGCAATTGTTAACAACACCAGAAGCCTGTTTGCCCAAATTTTTTCATAGAAAAATCCGGCTAAAAAAGGCAATACATGAATACTTACCCTTAAAGGTAAAGAATGAGCAGAAAACAATATTACAACTTCATCTCTTACATCCTCTGGAAATCTCTCTAATTCATCACGTATATGTTGGGCATGGGTCTGAAAATAGTCAATATTACATTATACTAAAAAGTTTCAAGTTGTTGACTAATTGTCAATATTTGCAAGTGGTGCTTTTTTAAAGGGAAGACAAGTCTGCAAAGTAATGGAGATGGTTACTCAGTTACTAGTTTTCCCATGGGTTTGATGCCAAGGCCCCATACTTTCATGGAATTTGGTCATGATTTCTACAGCCATTCACCCTTCTACCACTGATTCTTAATCAAGTAGGACAGTAACTGTTGTCAGTCACTGACAGAAATATATGGCTTATAACTGGTTAAAAGCTAAATCCAGAGATTTAGCCTTTCCATAAACAGTGAGTTGGTTGTCAATGTGTAGTTACAGCGTTAAATTAAATAATAACCAAAAAAGACTAAGACAATACCTGTATAAGACCCGGATGTGTTGGCCATCTGTCTATAGTACTCCAAGCTATTTGACTAACCATCTCACGATTACGATAATGTTTATATATAGCATTCATACTACTTCCTGTAGTAGAGCAACTGTATTGTGGGTACTGTGTGAATGCTATACCACGCTTTATACCATCTCTTAAAAAACAATATTAATTAAAAGTTTACAAAAGCAATGTGTATTTACATAATTGTTTAACTTTATGTATACAAATGTATACGGGTTGATTCAAGGTCTAAGGTCAGGATTTTAGGTCAATTTCTTGCTGGCAGAAATGAGCAGTGCTTCAAGAAGGGTCAAAACCCTGAACCTCTGGATCCCTAAGCCCATGTCCTACCACTATTCCACTGCTCCATCCCTTTAACACATTTGCTTGATGCTTGGGACAAATAAATTGATTCAGGCAAGTGAAAATTACTTATTTGATATAAAATGTGAAAATGTAAAATGTAGTCAGGTTCAAATCCCATCTGGGGCTAACTCACTCAAGCATGAAATGTGCCTGGAACTGCTTCATTTTACACAAGCATGAATAGATTGCTGAAAATGTTGTATAAATAAAGGGTCACATTTGTAAGCTGGACAATGAATAGAGTAAACAACTCACAATGAAGATGGAAATGCTATAACAAATACTTATTTGACAGAAATGCTACAAAAACTGAGATTCCAAGATCAATGAACAATACCTGAATAAAATCACATAAAATAATATAATGTTAGTCACCAACTTAACCCTCTATCCCATAGCCAGGAACCATAGACAATAGATTGGGCTAGAGAAAATTACATATTTACTTATTTATATACTTAGGCAAGTTGATAATGTGGTCCATTAAAAATATAACATATTTTATCAGGCTAATACTTGAGAAAAGTTAAAGCTATAAATGTAACATACTTTTCCATTTGCTCCAAAGCATCTTCAGTGAGTGGATTAACATAACGAAAACCAATATAGAACTTATGTGGGGCTGAAATAGACATGTAGGTTATAGGGTTATAAAACAATGTTTAAGAAATAACTTACAGTTGTCTATATTTTGTTGTCTAATAAAATATAGGCACGAGTTGTGATGCGCGCATGATTAAATCACGAGTGCTTTAGCACAAGTGATTTAATAAAGCGCATAAAACGAGTGCCTATATTTTATTAGACAACAAAATAAAGACAACTGTAAATTATTTCGATTCTAACATCGTAAAATACATCCATAGAAAAGATATATTTATAGAACTATTTTTAACTGTCAGAAACGTCATGCTGTTGAAATCCACCCCAGTGCAAAGGCCGAAGATAGCATTTATTTACACATTTCTCACGGATAAGTGTTTCTTATTTCGAACAAAAAATATTAAAATCTTAATTATGGAATAGAAACCAAATTGTAAAAGTCAACCCTTATAAACTCTGGCGCCATTTTCGGCTTTGAGCATTTAACCTGCATTTGACCAGTCCCATAAGTGGTCTTAACAGAGAAATTTACAGTACATTTAATTAGATTATTTAAGCATACCACTGCAGCATGGCCCTAGCCCCATCTTGAGGCAGGCTATAGTAACAATCCACAAAAAAGGGGGCAAATGTCCGAGAGGAAAATGTCCCGGGACAAATGTCCGGTTGCCAGCAATAATAGTCAACAAACAACAACATTGAACGTACCTGTCTCTGGACTTATTCTATCTAAAATATCCACCATACCCTCTCCTTGTATGGTTGTCCATTTCTTGATGGGTGAACCACCACCTATCTCATGATATTGTTTCTGTATACTTGGTGTACGTCTTTTAGCAATAGCTGGTCCAAGACGACTACAATTATATATAAACATACATGATGTGATAAATCTGATTATAACCCTATAGCTTGCATACTTTCTTAATTTACAAGCTCACAGTTCAGGTCATACTTACCCTAAACTGGTCAATCCTGCATTTTTACGTGTCTAGACCCCCCTTCAAAATGGCTGCCACAGCCTTGAGTTTTGTGATTTTTATGTGGATTTGGTAAATTTAACCTTAGGAAAGTTGTCCCCAAAAAATGTTGCCAGGAAAAAAATCAGGGTCATTGAGTGCAGAGAAATAGCTTGAAATGCCGATAATAAAACGTGTTTTCAGTATCTGAAAAGAACTGGCACTTAAGACCTCAATTTTGGAAAATATTACTGATTGAAATGCAAAGTTGGGGTTGAAAAAGAGAGAAAATTCTATTTTTTTTTGCAACCAGTAAAGGGTTAAGCTGACCTTTTCTTTTGTAATATTTAAGACGCAATCATTTTGCTCACTGACTTTTTACATCCTCTGTGCATAGAATGAGAGGCAATTTGTCCAAATCACAGTTAGTGAATAACATGCAACTTTAAATTAGCTTGCAAAACTTGGTCTAAAGAAAGTATGATGTAATTATACAATTCCAATGCTACTGATGGTGTATCACCTTGATAAATGCTATGCATTGATTGGTTGACATAAAGGGCATGTAAACTTTACCTCTTGTGCAATGTTAGGAGATCCTATGGTTGATTTAGTCTGTATAATTATATGCAGAATTAGACCAAATACCGTTACCTGTCCATTAGTGTATTTCTTGACTGTAAGTTGTTTTTAGGCAGCATGAAGAAATTTTTCTCGGTGCTTAACATTAATTCAATGGTTAATTTATTTAGTTTTTATTATTAATATGTTGCATTATTCTGAAAAATGTGGTTCAAAAGTTTTGACCCCCCTAGAAAAAAAACAT
This sequence comes from Mactra quadrangularis, assembly GCA_025267735.1. NCBI lineage: Eukaryota > Metazoa > Mollusca > Bivalvia > Venerida > Mactridae > Mactra > Mactra quadrangularis. The sequence goes on along the minus strand of CM046294.1, from coordinate 32,657,340 downwards.
GGATCTGCCCCTGACTTGGCTTCTTAGAGGTACACTGTGAAACTGAAAGTCACAAATGATTAGTACCCTTAACTCATATGGCTAAAAAACATGTAATAAGGGCAACAGTCAGCAAAAAATTCAGAAAGAGTAAGCTCTAAGATGTTTTAACAGAACCAATTATGATTTTCACTGACAGTCTTCTTGTCAATTTCCTCAGAGTAAAATTCCAGTTTGAACTTTGGCAAAACACTGACGGTTTCTTGTTTGAAAAAAATGATAATTTTACAACAAAACTCTAAGGGTCAGTGAGAATTTCTTGGTAGGATTGGGTTGCCCTACATATAGGATTTCCTTAGGTCTGACTGTCATGGTGATAAACATTGTACCAAAGTGTATTGATATCTCACCTTTGTGCCGGTAGTTGAATCAGATCTCTATCTTTGAATAGATTTAATAAAAAGTCATGTACATCATCCAATGTCTCTGGTCCACCCATATTTAACATTAATATACCAGTCTTAGGTTTACTGTAAATATATATCACAACAATATAAAATCAATCTACAAAATTAGGGGATGTTCGGTTCCCCGGGACAACCAATTTCTAGTTAGGGCAACCAAAAATTTCTTTCGGGCAGCCAGATTTCTGCAAGCAAGATATAGTGCTAGCTGCTAAAATGGCCTGTTCTGGCAATCACTTACATATCCTCATTTCGAAGACAGTAAAAATACTTGGTATCGTTAATAAATAGACTTTGGTGGGCCCTGGGCTGGTATATGTATTGATGAGTTTTATTCAACTGTCAGTGGCACATTCATTAACCCTGCTGATTTAAATATCAATTACAGAATTTCTGTACTCACTATCAATAATTGAGTATTTAAAACAGTGGGGTTAATGTTTGCAGCACTGTCAGTTGAATGAAATTTACCAATAGCTTGTGACTATTTTACACTCCAGAGAGATAAGCATGCATACATGGAAGCAGACTTTAAACAGAACTTTAACTTTGACTTTTTTAAACCATTTTTAAAAGTAAAGTTGCATGGTAACATTTTGATAGTGTGAGTTAAAATTTAAACAAAACAAACCTGGTAGAACTTGAATCTCTTTTACCATGGTAACTAAGACAAGGTGAGTATGTTTCCAGTAAACTAGATCTATTGACACCATTCTTCTGAAATACTGTAAGAAATAATACTTAGATTTGGTATTCTTCAAAGTACAGGTCTTAATTACTGGGCATATGACAATCTGATATCAGAACAGGCTCAAGACTGTATTTAATCATGAGCCATTTTTCTAGACCATGTAATTCCAGGCACGTAGGAAGCATTTTCAGATTGGAGGGGGGGGGCTAATTTATTCAGATTTATTTTAAGGAAAAAAAAAACGTTCTTAATGTTACAGTACTTATGTTTAAGTTTAATTTTACACTGCATTTGAGTATCTTGTTCCATAAAAAGTGTTAGCAATATTGATTTTGATGAAAAAACACGAACATATCAATCAATTGAATGTGACAGATTAGATAAAAATCCTCAATCACTATAACTGCTGTAAATATTGGGGGGGGGGGGGGCTAAGCCCCCTCTAGCCCCCCTGTTCTTATGGGCCTGAATTCTTCCTTTACAAAGCAATTAGAATATATTGTGTGGTTAAAACATTCAAAGAGATGGGTTCTACATTAAGATAGAACCAGCCCCTTAGCTGATATCCTGTGATTTACTGTCAAAATTAGTCTCTATAACATACAACCACTAAAGAATATACTTAATGAAACTTCTAAGTACCCTGATTTCCATAATGTCAGAAATTTCATTTTTCACCTTTTGTCTGATCGATAATGCAAAGGTTAGATTTTGTAAAGAATACATAAAGAACTTGAAAACCATGCAAACAGACAACAGTTTGGTACTATACACATTTATATCATCGATTGGACATAAATGTAGAAAAATATAAATTTCCTACAATATAGAAATTGGGGTACTAAGAAGTTTTGTTAAGTATAATATTATCTATGTTTTGTCACGAAACAAGAAAATGCAGCCTATGTCATCAATTAATGAAAATGACTCAGACTCTAAACATTACTGTTACAATCTAACAATTATACCATAAGTCATTTGATATCCATGTATAATCAAAGTATTGAAATACAGAAAGACTTTTATGCGCATTGAAACCTAACAAATTTATACTAATGATTACTCCTTACACATTAGATTCAAGTACAAATCAAGCAGGGAAAAATGTGGGCAAAGTGTATGTTCTACCCTGTATTACTGATAATACTACTGCTTAGTGTATTAACGAGATTTGACTCTGCCCCTTCCACACACTTATTGAATATATGTAAACACCTGTCAATGATCATTGAAACAAATACGCATCAGTTGATTGACGGAACTACTTTTATCTCCAAGAAATTGACTGCACAGTAAATTAGAGACACATGTATCACTCCGCAGGTTAAACTGGTCAGGCATTAGAATCCTCAATAGTTTTCAACTTGTGGTAAAACTTAAGTCTTTCAGCGAAATTCTTAAAAGTCTAAAAAATCAGCACCACTCATTTATTTCAATTATAAACGTAAGAAAAAATAAAAATGCCACATGGACATGTTAGATCTACATGATGTCTGCATCTACTACATCTATGGATATACTCTTTGAGTACCTCAAGCTGTCAAAGTATTTAATGAGCTTACATACTGTACTGAATAAAGACCTGAACATCAAAGGAACTTGATAAACAAGAAAATCAAGAAGTAGTAACTGGAAATACAAGCTTATCAAAATGTTTCAATATTGACTGATATTTTATATTTCAATGCATTATTTTGGCATTTTTGTTTAAATTGTAATTTTTAATGTCAACTAGATAAACATCACATTTGACTCATCAATAATAGCAAAAATACCAAAATAACAGATTTGACCTCAAGGCAGAATTAGTCAACATAACGTTATGAAACAGTTTTTGTTTCAATTTGTGATATCTACTCACTGACAGCTCAAAGTCACTGTCAGTAATTAATTAAAAATATTCTGCATAATTAACTAAACATATTTAAACAACGTTGAACGAAATAAAACAAATAAAAAACTAAATACCGGTAAAAATCTGTCTGCAAAGCTTAGCCATGTTTTTCGTGACCCGTATGGTTGTTCAAATCTATTTTTAGACACAGGAATTCCAAACGATAAGTAAAAACGTATTTTCCGTGTATTTCCGTACCAAAGGTAAAGCGATAACAACCGAGATGTTCCGTATTTTCCGAGTAAAGGAGATTTCAAGATGTCTGCGCCCTAGCAGCTGTTTACGTGTCAAGAAAAGAAAATTTACTTATTTGTATTTTCTTAGACGTATACAGAGCGATTGTTCACAGCGTTAATTTTTGAAGATGGGGTTTTGTACCACAAGAAAATGTAAGTAATGATTCTAAGTTCTATGACAATATTTAGTCCTAGAACTTGCAAGAAATATTTTAAACGATGTTTCGTACTCAAAGCACCTCGTACTTAATGTGTTATTTTTATTAAAAAAGAATAATACTCGCTTTATATGGAACTTAAAATAAGAAAATGATATTTGTTTGAATTATTTAAACCTTGAAGTTTTATTTGGTTTCGCTTTCAACCGTAAATATTAGTCAATTTGGCTTAAGAGTAACAATATTTATTTGAAGAATATTTCAGTAGAAATGCACTATTGTAAAAGACAGAACCTACAGTTACAGAACTCTAAAATCAGCCTCAGTGTCTAGAGTTATTGAAATTCCATTATCCTGGACAGGGAAGGCTAGAGTTGATCAGTTATGGAAGTTTTGTAACATGAATACTAATTACTATTTTTCAACGTTAAAACATGTTAATATTTGTAAATGATTTTATTCAAAAGAAAAAAACATTATTCATACAATTGTCATGTAGTCGAATTATCTTTTTTAAGTTATAATTAATGATAACTTATTTGGAATATATGACATCTTAATACTATCATATAATGATAAAAATATGAAAAAAGGCAAACAGTGATGTATGTATGTTTTTTCAGTGCTGGCATTGTTAGCTGTTCTGTGGTTGGCTATAATGTGTTATCTATGGTTTCCAAACTTGTTTTCTGGAATATCATTTCTAAAAAGGAAAGAAACTTTGATTGATTCAGGTAAGATCATTAGGTTATAAAAGTCCAGACTAAGACATAGTCATGTGACTTCTTGTTAAGGTCTTCACAGTATCATAAGTTTTATCTTATTACATGTGTAGCAGAGGTATAATACAGCACTTGTACTCCCTTGCCATCAAGCTAGCTTTTATGGTGATGTGGTAGAGTGTCCGCTTACGACTCGAGAGGTCGTGGGTTTGAATCTCAGTTCGGACCATGGATTTTTATCGGGTTACATTTGGCGCCCAACGTAAATAACCCACTTGGAATTGTTTGATTGCACCCTTAGATAGTCTCACAGACAATCAAGCTCCAAGAATTCGAGAACGAATTCTGTTAAGGAGGGGGTGTATGTAGCAGAGGTATAATAGGGCACTTGTACTCCCTTGCCTTCAAGCTAGCTTTTATGGCGATGTGGTAGAGTGTCCGCTTACGACTCGAGAGGTCGTGGGTTCGAATCTCAGTTCGGACCATGGATTTTTCTCGGGTTACACATGTACATGCTGTTTTCATTAGTTTAAACTTTAACTAAATCTTTCGGTAATTTAGACTTTAGAAGAATTCCAAGTTTGTTGAGACTATTTAAATCTTTAGATTATAATTTCATCAGGATTTATACAATTGTTTCCTATTTCCAAAGAAAAATGACTACAGTGACTGGAAGAAATGACCTTCAGATTCTTATTTTGAGGTTGACTTTTCAGAATATAGTTAGGCTATACTATAGCTCGTTTAGGATAACTTGAGACAAAATACAACGATACCATTTTTATACACAGGTGGATTTAAGTTTAGTACACGTAATTATCGACTATTATCAGTGTGATTTTGATGTATTAAATTTAGTACGAGAACACACGCTCCACGCATTAAGACATGTTTAATACTTTCATTACACAAAATCAGCTGACCTCCCAATCTGATTAAAACCCGATCTAAAATTTTACCGCTCGCTTACTCGCTAATTTAGATCTGGCCTTTTCCAAACAAAGGTCACATTCAGATGACCTTTTCTCATCATAATATTCATGACGAAATTGTAACTTGTTTACATCGTCTACGTCACGCAATTTGAAATGAGCCACCCAATCGCAGACTGTGAATAATGCCGCTGTTAAATTTACATGCAAACCTTGGTCTAAAAATAGAAATTACGAAATCAAAATGTGATTAATAGTGTTTTGTCTAGATGAAAGCTACGCATTGATTGGTCGACACAAAGTTCATCTCGACGTGACCTTGCATTGACTAAGTAGAGATCCAGTACGACAACGCGAGTAGAACAGGATCTCTGTTTACGGAGATTGCTGACCTCCCTGTTTTATGTAATACCTGAGTTCCAAATATGTAAACAAACTGAGTCGTTTGTCTCAAGTTATCCTAAACGAGCTATACTCATTTGCAGGCTGTCTTTTGAGTTTATTTTATATTATACTATATCATACCTCAGTTCCAGGAACAGGTAAATTTATTTCATGTTGAATGCTTGCAAATTTATCTTATATACTGACAAGCTGAAATGTCAATTCATTAAGATATGTGTAAGCAGCTATCATTTTAATAAGTGATTATTCTAAAACTTAAAACAGGGCAGGGAAGAAGACTAAAGGGACTGGGGGCTTCAGAGGACTAGTGTTTAAAAGTAACTATTTCTGCATAATAGAAAGAGCAAAACATAGGATACAGGAGAGAAAAAGGGCAGGATAAAATGTCCTGCTATTCTGCTTCAGAATAATTGCTATCTTGTTCAACACATTATCACCCATTGCTGCTCGGTTAGCTCAATTGGTAGCACATATGTCTACTGATTGAGTGGTTGTTGGTTTGATTCCCAGGCAATGCATACTTTTGTGGAGCTTGGTCTTGAGATTATTTCTACAGCTATTCTCCCTCTTACTAATGATTTCTTAATCATGTAGAGCAGTCATCAGTCATTGATAAAAGTATGTGCCTAGTAGTTGGCTAACAGCTTAATCCAGAGATGTAGCCTTTCCAGAAATGGTGAATAGGTTGACTGAATGCCGTTATATGACCTATACAATGTGTTGCTAGGGCTTTCAACCCCACAACAAAAAAATCATAGTCACCCATTAAATCACCCATTATATCAAAGCATAGATAAATATAACTTTTTTACAGGTATATACAGAGCTGAAGCATTTCAGTTAGCTAGATTTAACAAGACTGAACTTACTAAGGAAGATTTGATACATGTTTGTATAACGTCCGATGAGAATACTATTGGTGGAATGATTGCATTAATAAACAGTATAGATCAACATACTCATCACCCTGTCATGTTTCATCTTGTAGTCGATGAAATAAGTCTTGCACATCTCAGGTAATATAATAGTGACTGTTTAATACCACTGAAAGGCAGGAGGGGGTAAATAGGGACTGGGTACTAGTACCTTGATTGATTGTGGCCTGGCTTTCCTGGACCCTTGTCTATAACCAGTGCTCACCTGCCCTTCCACAAGGACGGGAGGCTTCTCCATATACCTTGTTAATTGGGGAAGGTTAGCATTATGGTCAGGTTTTCATGGATGGGTGTGGCCTCTCCGGGTGGGATTCGAACCTGTGCCCCCTTCTGGACACTGAATACGAAGTCCAGGCGTGCTACCAACTATGCATGTGATATGGAGCAGACGGACCCTCATTAAAAACTAACAAACTTGATTGGTTCCTGGCATGAAAGTAATAATTTGTTCAGGGAGAAGTAAGCCAAAGTTGCAAAAGTTGATGGGGCCACGAGGGAGAACAAGAAGAGGGTACAATATGCTGTCATTGACCTTCAGAATGATTCTTGCATAAGAATGACCATAATATTCAAATTCAGTTATTAAAGGAAGGAACATTTTAAACAGTGCTTTTATCTGCTTTTTGGTTTAATTTATGTACTTGTCACGAAAAAGAAATTTACAAGGATCAAATGTTTGTTTACCTTCTTAATGATTGATGTAGACTCTGAATACAAAAGCAACAACATTGTTTTATTGTCTGACGATATCATTAGCCGGATTCTTCAACAGGTGGGCAGGTGGTTGGGTGGGCGGGTGATTGGGTGGTCAGGCGTCTGGTGTTGTTAACAATTGCATTAAAGTTTTCTTTTCCGTATATTTCTGCCATTTATTGACAGTTATTTATGAAACTTCATACAATGATAACATGCCATGTGATGAACAGAATTAGAAAGTAACCACAACTCTACCTGCCTTTATTATGAATTATTTCTCTTTGTAATTTTTGCATTAAAGTTTTTAAATCAGGCTTTAATGTGGTTTCCACATTACATTTCTTGTTTGAATATTTGTTGTAGATCATGGATAGAGAATTCTAGGCTACATGATATAATGTTTGAAATTAAACTATTTCCTGAAGAACTTGTAGCTGGTAAGATTAAAGTGAGAGGTGTTAGACAAGAACTTGCTAGACCAGTAAGTATTCTAAATCTACCAACCAAATCTAACTCTCATTTATAAAGAACTGTTTTGATTATCCAATTATCTACCCCTATTTGATTTCAATCCAAAATATAAAAAATAGACTGTTTTACATGGTCAATTTGAAGTCTTCTCCTTTGAGTTTGAAATTTACAATAATTATATAAAATAAATCAATATTATATATCCAATAAATGTAACCAATTGACAATCTGCATTTGTATCATGTGATGGTCCAATATATTCCCGTATTGGATCCAAAAAATATATATTATTTTCATATTGGACGGTTGGGTATATGTGCACTAAATGATGTGTTTAGAATAATTGCGATTGCTTTGTTGGGGATGATGGGGATGATGATTAATTCAAAGTAAACGAAAGATATATAATAAAAAGGTTATTATACATTTTACTGCACAATACGGCATATATTTGGACTCGTACACAGCTTGAAAAGTCATATTGGACTCGCTATTGGCTCGTCCAATATGACTTTTCAAGCTGTGTACTCGTCCCAATATATTTCTGTATTGTACAGTAAAATGTATAATAACCTATAACTATGTATCATCATCATGTAAATCATGTATACAGATATTTACTATATATAAATTTTTAAAACATGGCATGTTATTGTACTTTAAATGTTGAATTCATTCGTTTATTGAGGAAACACATGAGTCCACACTATTGTGTTGCAGTTTCAATGTATTTTTTCTTGTGATAACAAAATAATTAATTAGTATGTGTGGTTCAGTGAATAAGAGTGTAGATATTACTCACTTTTTTATATAAATAATAAAAGAATATTTCTGAATATATCCATCTATCCATATTTTTGGCAATTCAACTATTCTTTTGTTAAATCCACGCACCAAGTTAAAAAAATCCTTGTGAATGCATGTTGATTGCATTATAGTTTAGTTTATCAATGTGATACCTATCCTTTTTTCTGTCAAATTTGGTATGAAATGGATAAAAAGTTTAGTGAAAATATCATTGAAAGATTTATTTTTTATTATCTTAATAGAAAAAAATCAAATCACAGCTCTTTGTTTATTTTTCATTTTCAAAATCATTTTTAGTTTTCTATGTGCAAAGTATATTTACTAATTATCTACAAAGATTTGACTATTTGACAATTTAACTGTCATAAATTCTTTGACACCCCTTATGGCAGTTTTAATTATCTTTGATGCAGGAAATTAGATTTTATCAAGTTTTAATTATGTGTGAATTTGAATTGTTTATGGTCTTTTTAAATATGATGTTTTAATTTAGCCTCTAAATTACTGTCAAAATTGTCTTTAACAGATCAATTATCATAAGGCTCAACTTCTTTTCCTGTCATAATTGATTATTATCAATTTAATGATTATGATTATTATATTACAAGTAGTCTTTGTTACATATATCACAAATTACTATAAAAATCCTGACTTTCTAAGTTTAGTCATCACTTGACTTCTGGACTTGGAAAGCAATACATCTACTGTATTTTAAATAGACTTGATTCGGAACTCAAATTTGTGGGTTTTTCCGTCCGTGTGATGTAGGTACAAACAAAGTTTGTAACACATTATTGATAAAAATCACGAAATATGGATTAAATCCTATTGTTCTTTGTACACGTGTTTTCATTGTAACAGTAAAAGTTTGTTTGTACCTACATGGAAAAACCCAAATATTTGAATTCCGGATATGGTCTATTGGAATTCATTTATTTTGAATGTTTATTTGGTAAGTTATTTTTTTGGATTATTATTTTAATTCAAACAATATTTTTTAAACTTAAAACTGATTTCTACTAACAGGCTGATGCATATTCATAACAATTTTTTGTTTTAAATACATATGTACCAAATTGCAGCAATGTATGAATACATCATTGTTAAAAATATTTTATATAAAATTAACAATTTCTTTATGTGGTTATTTTATGTATTTTTATTAGTTTAAACATCAGTAAAAATTAAGCACTGTTGTCTAGAAAAATACTTGTAGCTTATTGTAGACAAAGGGTTGATATTAAACACATACTACATTAGCTTTCTTTTATAGCAATGAAGTAAAATGCCTCTACAACTAATACTGCCTTCCAAACGTTCCTTCACACATTCACAATTTATGTCATACTAAATGGAGTTTTGAACAATTGTAAAAGCGTTATTTTGTTATTATACCCCCGCTTCGAAGAAGAGGGGGGTATACTGTTTTACCCTTGTCCGTCCGTGTGTCCGTCCGTCCATTACAAAATTTCCGTCGCAGTTTTCTCAGCAACTATAACATGCAGCAGCCTAATACTTAGCATATTGCTTCATCCCATAGTCCCATGTGGTGTAAAGCGATTTCATCTCCTTGCTCATCTACTTCCTGTTTGTCGCATATTTTTAGATTTTTGCGGGGGTATCACTAGTGAGCATTACCTCACAGATTTACTTGTTTTTTATTTGCTTTTTGAAATCAGTACTTTTTTTTAAATATAAGGTAACAAAAAATCTCAAACTTGATCCTAATTTATTGAGATACATGAATAGTAGTTTTAGAGGCTGTTTGATTATTGTTGCTGCAACTCAATAATGAAATGTTCCATTAAATTTTTGTTTTCTTTGCATGAATAATGAATGAAGTATACAATAATGTATGGTGGACACACCGGTTCTCGAACCACTAAGGACTCAATGAGCCCTGTCTAATTAATGCAACAATTTTTTTAGAAAAATACATTAAAACACACCTTTTAACTTATATTCCACTTTTCTATCATATATTTGTTGATATTTTATATTTGCAACAAATCCAAATTCTTCCAGAAAAAACATGACCATTTTCTGAAAACTGTCATGGCGGCTAAAAATAGATGACCTAATTTTGAACCTCTACCGTATTTGGCTATTTGTGAGGTTATAATTAGCTGTCACATGACTTTATGAGCAGAAGACAGGAATGGCTACCTGCCATGTGCTTCTTTTGCAATAACATACTTTTAAACAATATTTGATGGATTGTACTGACAGAGCGGAAAAAGGTAATAAGGATTTACTGAAAAATATTCACCATTACAAAATATTCATTCTAATTACCTGTTTCTTGCGCATTATTCTCGTTTGACAGTTGTAGTTGCGTCGATTGTTTACTTAACATTTGTGCACACGAGTTGATGACGTCCTACGCAAATACGTAGCAAAGTAAACAACATTTTTATGAAAGGTTCGAGATCAGGTGAGGTTCGAGAACAGGTGTTTATACGATAATAATTCTTCGAATGTGAACTTGGAACTTGTTACAATTCAATTAATTGTAGTATGAAGGAACTTTCGGAGGGCAGCATGTATCTTTTTTTCTCATAGTTCCTTAATCTCACTGTTTACATGTCTCATGACTTATAATGAACATTTGTCTTTTCTTTTTGTCTTTGAATACCAAGTCTGTAACCGTCTGTAGGTCATATGATGTGAGAGTATTGTTGTGCTTTCTGGTTAAGGGTATTTTTATCTAAAAACGCTAACTGTTTCATGGTAAAAATTGTTGAATCTATGGTTTAATCCTTTTTAAACTTTGTCGTTAATTATACCCCCGCTTCGAAGAAGAGGGGGGTATACTGTTTTACCCTTGTCCGTGCGTGCGTGCGTGCGTCCGTCCGTCCGTCTGTCCGTTACAAAATTTCCGTCACAGTTTTCTCAGCAACTATACTATGCAGCAGCCTGAAACTTTGCATATTGCTTCATCCTATAGTCCCATGTGGTGTAAAGCGATTTCATGCTCCTTACTCATTTACTTCCTGTTTGTCGCATATTTTTAGATTTTGGCGGGGGTATCACTAGTGAGCATTAGCTCACAGATTTACTTGTTCCTCTTTTAACTGATTATACGTCTCTGGCACTGTCGCCAAAGACTCAAACCATAACCTAGCCGTACCATCTAGATGCCAGGTAAGGCTAGCCAAGGCTTGTATGTCGTCTAATTTTGTACATGTCTTAAATTGTTCAAATCTTATCAAGTAACGTTCAATATCGTCACCGTTACCACTAAAGCTTGACATTTTGTATGAATTCATAGTTTCTTCTGTTGTTCTTTCCTCGTTTATTTCAACAGGTCCGCGTGATCTCAAGAAGTAATTACTCGGTTGAGCTGTCTTCATACGGGGAATAAAGTTGTTCTGTTCTTCGCTTGACTTGTGATTGGACCGGAACCGACAAAATCCTACTCGGATTCTCCACTAAGTGTTGTGCTTTCAGGATAAGGGTATTTTTATCTAAAAACAGATACAAGAAGTTGTCAAGTCCATAATACTTTATTTTGTTACAATCAGTTTTCAATACTGATTTTCCAGTTTACGGACCCGACTTTTGTCATATGCATTTTCGAACGTTTGACCAATCAAAAAGTAGTTTATAAGTTTTCCCGTAAAAATTAACATAGACGACCCAATCAAAATTAAACAAGTTGGCCGATTTCTTTGAAAAATATACATCAAACTGACGTTGGCAAGTGACATAATGTATTGACCCCAAGCGCATTCAAAATTTTACTTGACACTTTAATAGCAATTAACCCGAAAGGTTGTTTATTATACGTTCTTACCTAATAATGACAGTTGTATATACTATTATTACTATTGTTTCTACGATAAAATCTCTTTGAAGTTTGCCATTTTACGCGAACAATGAAAGTGCAAGTATTGTAAAATACATGTATAATATTTTAAGCTATACGACATCAATTTAACTTTAAAACATTTAAAACAATAGAACTTAAAACAATATAAACTAAGTATCAAGTTTTGCCGCCATGATAGAAGTAATGTTAAACACACGATATACGTATTATTAAACTTACGAGATTACGACATTGATTTAACCTAAAGTATTAAAAACAAGTCTCAAATTAGCGGCATGGCAGTGACATAGATTTTAGACTTATTTCTGTGAATAGAAATTCACATGAATTATAAACTTCTTGAATACTTTGAACAGATAAGTGAAGTTCTGAAAATTTTGTCATTAATAAGTTTTGAATATCATTTAGAGTAGATGACATAACACATTTAGGAATTAGGATGGGTGATAATTTTCCATTTACTAGATCAAGTACTCCTATTTTTAATTCTTCCATGTCATTATTTATTGTTGATAAGATTTTGATTTGATTTGTTAAAGTATCCAGAGCAGTACTAAATTGTGTTTCTAAGTTGCGAATATTACTAGTCATAGCAGGTTGAATTGAGGTTATGGCATGCATATTGCTTTTAACTCCTGACATTAAGTTATCCATTCTATTATTTGCTGAGCTTATGTATGAACTCAAGTGATCATCATGTTCAACCATTGCCTTACTTAGAACTACAGTCATTTTTGATATTTTGTTCATATACATGTATTAAAATCATCCACAGTTGCAGTCAATAATCCTTATGATAGTCTACCAATGAAAGATAAACTAACACGTTTAGAATGTGCCTTGTGTATTTTTGTTTCTGGAATAACTTCCTTAATAGTATTGATAGTTTCATTTAATCTTGTCTATGTTTCCGATCTCGTGCCATTAATTTGATTTATTAAACTTGACACAATTGAGCATGATAAATCTTTTTTAGAACAAGGTACCACATAAGAAACATTATGTTCTTCAGGAATGTCTATTACAAAAGTGTGGTACCATGTATCAGATCCTAATATTATTTTATCTGTTTCCTTGAACAAAACACCATAATTTAATCTCTGTACAATTTTTTTACTTGCTTCCCCAAAGCACAAAATGCTAAGTAATATCAGGAGCATGGCAAGAATTCGACTCATTGTGAGCCCTGAAAGTAAGGAGGTTTGTTTAAATAACAGTAGTGAACTAGAGTTAAGAGAAATAAACTCCATTTAAATCAACAAAGAGAGTAGTTGAAAGGTTCACTACTGATATTCTATGAAAGCTAAGAGTATAGACTTTGCTGATCAGCTAAGGTTCACGCTCGGTATAAAACTCAAACCAATTAATAGCTAATTCTTAAGCACTCTGCGATTTTACCAAGAATTTAGATTTTGTTTCCTTCCTTCGTTTGCCTTGTTTTGTATATTTCTTTTGATACTCTTTAATGAGTTCTTTATTTACATATTTATCCCACACCCACTTTCTTTCATTATCTGGCCAAAGGATATGATAAAATTGTTTCCAACTCTTTTTAGATGCACCTATTATTCTAATATCATCTGTCATTGCAGATCTATAGTCTTCATCTGACTGATCAGTTTCTTTTACTTTATCATTCTTTTCTAAATTATTTTGATTATTGCCATTTTTATTTGGCTGACCTTGTACATTTTGTTGTGATGTACTAGGCTGTTGAGCAGCTTGTTGTGGGACATTTTTATGGCTCACAATCTGCTGCTGACTATATTGATCTGGTAACGGAGGTCGCCCATTTCCTTGCAGCGCTTCCGTGACCGGATCATTTTGAGAATCATCTTGATCTCTTTCATGATATAGTTTTAGTTTGCATGCATTTTTCAAAGATTTTAATTCTTTGTCATCTTATTTCAAATGGTCCTATCCATTTATTAGTTAATTTTGGGGACAAGCCCTTCTAAGTGTGCTCTTGTTTAAGCATAACCTTATCTCCTACTTTAAATACAGGTACTTTAGCGTGAGCATCATAACACTCTTTTGATTTTTCACTTTGTTTTGTCATATTTGATTTGGCTATTTCATGAGATATTTTTAATTTTTGTATTAATTGCTCAAAATGCTGCCTTACATCAACTGGTAATGTTGGTTTTGGTGCCAAAGTAGTGTCAATTGGAAGTCGAATGTTTCTGCCAAACAATAACTCATGCAGACTGTAGCCAGTGCTTTCACATGGTACTGCTCTGAATGCCATCATAATGCTTGGGAGTAGAGCTGGCCAATTTTTCTGGTGACTGGTCCTTGTTGATGTAAGCCCGCATTGTTTGAATTTTTAAAATGCTAATAGTATTAAAAAATATTTAATAATTGAAATAAACATTAAAATTTCATTAAACTAAACTCAAATATATTGTCTGTACAAAATGCAACAATTACAATATAAACATGATACTGAAAAACACATGAATAATGAAACACATGAAAATAATTTTCAACAAAATAATCTATGTACAATTCCACCACTTGTCACACCATTAGATTATTCTCTTTGGGTCAGCGTACCAATTTTCTTTATAGCAGCTTGACCCAAGTGTGACTTTACTAATATGTTTGTATTAGTTGCTTCGATGTTGGCAAGTTCCACTACCTTCCTACCTTCTCCACAGCAATGGCATCCATTGAACCTCTGTGACCTCTGTGTTCTTCTCTCTTGGTTGTATTGTGGCTGCCTTGGCCTTGGTGACCAAGCTGAGTTCGTCTTCAGAGTTGATAATTGTTCTGTGAGTGACGCAATTTGTTGCGTCACTTTGTCTGCAAAGGGACATCGTTTGGCTGAGATTAGAGTGTCCTCTCAGCCAGTTGGGCTGTCTTCTGAATTTCTTCAATCTCTGTATGACCTTGAGGCATTACAATTCTCCTCAGGTCTTGTTTCAAACCATTTACGGCAACGGCTGCCAACATTTCTGAGGGGTATCCCCTATTTCTTGAGGCATTCAGCACCCTCGTTATGTAGGAGGATGCCAACTCGTTGCCCCCCTGCTTAATGGTCCATACATTGGTTGCACCGTCCTCACCATTAAATCTTCGCTTTAGGGATTCGCATAGTTCTGCATAATCGTTTTGCGTTTCCTCTGAAAGATGGAAGAAGTATGCTTCGGCATCTCCTTCCAGGAAGAACGGTAGACTCTCCTTCTTTTTCTGTTCCGTATAGCTGGCCATCCCGCAGTACCTCTCATACTGCGAGATCCAGTCCACCGCTCTTTGACCTGGAGCGCCATTGAATTTGTTCATTGAAGGCTTGGCCATGTCTTCTTTGTCAATTTCTTGTGGGAGAGTATGTGTAAGGTCTTCTGAAGTGTCTTGTGACTGGAGGTAGTAGTGTTTGGAGTTTGTTGGTACGCTCATGAAATTTCCTACCCAGTTTTTCTCTCACCAGCTGTTACACGTCACTCTTGAGGGGTTTTATATTTTCGTTGTTGTATTTGTTGTTGTTGGACAGTATAAGTATATCTCTGTATAAAATAAATAAGACAATCATATAAATATCCGACACACTTTATTTAATCGTAGAACTGTTTATGTCAGAACTAGATTTGTGCGCGGCTTTTAAACGTTTTTTGGGAATTTTTCCTCGGGCAAAATTGATAAAAAACAAAGGAAAGTTCATTAAGATCATATCAAATATAAAAATAGAACTAAATTATAAAATAATCACAGCATTTATGACTTTAATGTTTTTTATACTTCATATCAAATGACTTCTGGGTAAAAAGGGTCTATATCATTTGAAGGGTTATTGTTCAATAACATTGAACAATAGACATACATTGTTACAGCTGACAATAATCTTGGGGACAGTATTGTCTTTGTAGTGCAATAAGTTATGCTTAATAAAGTATTTTGTTTAAATTTATAAAATCTTAATAATATTAAAAAGATTTAATACATGTGTAATTGAAATCAACATTAAAATTTCATGAAACTAAACTCAAAAATCATTGTCCATACAAAATGCAACAACTACAATATAAACATGATAGTATGAAACTCAAGAACAATGAAACACATGAATAATTTTCAACAAAATAATCTATGTACAATATGTGGAGAAGGGGATTATTTTGTTGAAAATTATTATTCATGTGTTTCATTATTCTTGAGTTTTATACTGTCATGTTTATATTGTAATTGTATATTGCGCCAGCTTTGTCCCTTCCTCACATGCCAAGTGTACTAGAGAATGGCTCTTCTCTTATTTTTGGTGCTTGTGCCATTGTCACAGATGATACTGTAGCTGTAATTGGTGATGTGTCTTCCTATTCTTCAGAACTTCCTGAACCATGTTCACTATGAATTGGATTCTCTAGGTATCCAGTTGCCAGATTTGATCTCCTCAGGTTATGTCTGTGGGGGCGGAGATCTTGGCATAACCTGTGTTAACGGAATCTTTCTCCATCAGTCTGTTATGAAGCACTTTCTTAATGAAACGTTTTGTTTGTTAATACTTAGATCACAATATCTGTGTAAGTAACAGATGCTAGGCCAGCTTCTATAGTTTCTGTTTCAAGTTTTTTCTAGTCATTCACTAAGTAATTATTTGAACATAATATCTAGTCTTTTTCCCTTGAATTTTCTTTCTTTCCTGAATAGTTGGTAACCATTTGAATGTATTTAGTAGTTCCTAAAACAATTAACTTGATCATCCTAGTGCTCTTGTCTAGGTGGCAAGAGCAGGACTCTGCATTGCCTTCAAGGAAAAACATGTTCTTTGTGCACATGTCAGGTCTGGTTGTCAACATGATCTTTCTGTTACTTTTAAATAACTCTGTAACCAATTTTTTCAATACTGTTCTGGGTATTGCAAATTTCCCTTTACTGACAAAAGAAAGTGATCAGTTTTTTTCCAAATTGAGCTTATCAGTGCACATTTTTTTTTAAATTTTAGGCCACAACAAGTTGATGATGTGTTCTACAGATATTTCTGGAAAAAAAATGGGGCAAGCAGTGTAAGAAAAAAAAATCTTAATTCAGTTGCTTTAAAAAGCAATTTGACCAAATTTTATGAGTGAGCCAGGAAATAAAAATATCTTTTGTAAAAACCATCAAATTTAAGGTGCGAGCCAATCTATAGAACATATGAGCAACTTGTTGTGGCCTTATCTTATATGTCTATTTCTCCTGAAAGCAAGACTGGCAACAATTAACAATACAAAGTATACCTCCAGTTTTTAGGGAAACATGGCAAAGAACATGCTGAACAGAGTTACCGTGACTTTTAACTGATGTGAAAATGGCAGAAACTACTGTATTGATAAGTTAGTGCGAAACTAGTCTACAATCTTCTATATTTAGAAGTAGTATGACTAGTGTTGCTCTGACCCATCAGTATATGGTGATTTCTTTATATTTCAGTTAAACTATGCTAGATATTATCTACCACAACTGTTTCCTGATCTTCATGGTAGAATTATATATATAGATGATGATGCCATTGTTCAAGGTAGGGTTGTTTTCTTGTTTACATGGTTACTTGTAGCTGGTTTCCTATGGATAGCCCTAGCTAGTGCTTTGTAGTCTGGTACCCCTCTTACACCATAAGTAATAAGTATGTGGTATGAAATTGAGGGTACCAGGGAGGGGGAGTGCTAGTTAGCCATACTTTTCAGACACTGGCCACAGATTGTGCTAAAGATAAACCTGACTTCAGAAAATACGTTTAAAATAAATACATGTATTTTTATCATCTATGACCTTCTGACATTATATTGCCTTTTGCGACACTATCAAATCATACAATCTGTTTGTTTTGTTTACCTGGTAAAATTTATGGTCCAAGCTGACTGTGTGTCTATAAAAGCTTGCTTAAGGTACTGTATTTAACCTCTGCTACATGTTTTATAGTTGTGACCAATCCCTGTTAACAGATATCAAAGTAGAGTGTTAGTTAGAATTTAAGATCAGGTTTTAATCAGATTGAGTCCTGACTTCATTTGTCTTTGCTTCTTTAAAATTGTCTTATTGCCTCTTGCAGGATCAACAATTTTACACTTATTGACTTGCTAGCTAATACATAGCAGTATGTGTTTTTTTTCAATTGATGTTATTCAACTGTCAGTGGCCCATTAATTAACCCTGCTGAATTAAATACATTTTTTTGTACTCAATAGTTTGATCAATAATCCCTATACATAGATACAGATAACTATTTTTATCAATAACAAGTACAGAAGTACAGTAGTGAGTATTTAAATCAGTGGAGTTAATGTTTGTGCCACTGACAATTAGATAAAACTTTATAATACAACACTAACATAACTAAAAGTTTATATATTTTTATAGGAGATTTATATGACTTGTATACAATGACTATAAAACCTGAACATTGGGCATTGTTTGCTGAGGATTGTACAGGATCAGGAAAGAGAGTTACTATGTTACAGGTATGGATTACAATAAAACTTTTACCATTCTAGCTTAACTTAGAAATCCCTAATCCCAGTCTGTGGTTAAGTAAACTATACATTGGAATTTTAATCTAGTGTCTCAAAAGGGGGTTGCTTCTAGCCTCACCCATACTGGTTATAGCCTTTCATGAAAATTGGTAAACAAAATCAACTTTGACTCATTCATGTAAGGTATATGGATGAGCTGCCAGTCGTGTAGATGTGCACAGGTTATATACAAATGTCTAGGAAAGCTAGAAACCAACTATTTCAAACTAAATTTTACTGCTAAAATATGGCCTAGTGTTGGATTTGAGAGTCTACATTGAATGTTCAGTTACTGTACAATACATTTTTAAACTGTTTTTATTGGATGGACTGTGCACTGCTGCAACCATTTGCTATGATTTGCTTAAAAAAAATGATATTTTACACCTCTTTTTAAATTTTGAATGTTACTCATTTTCTTTACCTAAATGAAAGTGTGATTAATTTGTCAGATTTATCTATTGCATGTTTTGTTTTATGTTTCAGAATGTGTTTTCAGACTACATAGATTTTAGGAACAGACATGTACAAGATGCTAACATAAGTCCTACAGCATGTGCCTTTAATACTGGTGTATATGTAACAGATTTAGATGTATGGAGAAAACATAACATAACACAGAAACTTGAGTTCTGGCTTGTACTAAATACTAAGTAGGTTATAAAATAGTTATAAATTATCAACTTGTCCTTGTGAAAATGTAAAATTGTAGCAATTATTATTGTACTACCTACTTACATACTTAGATAATTTGTGATTTCATCACTTATTTTTGCATTAACTGACGTTGTTGCACTCATTTCTCACCTATGCACTTGTTCAGCCACCTTTGCATTCATTCATTCACCTTTGCACTTTCTTACTCAGGGGCCTGGAGCCTTATTTTGTATAGAACAATGTGGGAAATTTAACACACTTTCATTGATAGGGGTATGAAAATCAAAGGTGAACTCCAAATTTGGGGAAAACTGCATGATTTAAAAAAAGGGTAAGATGCCTGTAAATGGCCTCTGTTATATAAGGAAAAAAGGCCCTGCTTGTTTACTCACCTTTGCACTTGTTCACTCACCTTTGCACTGGCTTACTAACCTTTTCACTTGCTTATTCACCCTTGCACTTGTTCACTCCCCTTTGCTCTTGTTCACTCCCCTTTGCACTTGTTCACTCACCTTTGCCCTGGCTTACTAACCTTTTCACTTGCTTACTCACCTTTGCACTTGTTCACTCACCTTTGCTCTTGTTCACTCCCCTTTGCACTTGTTCATTCACCTTTGCACTTGTTCACTCCCCTTTGCTCTTGTTCACTCCCCTTTGCACTTGTTCACTCACCTTTGCCCTGGCTTTCTAACCTTTTCACTTGCTTACTCACCTTTGCACTTGTTCACTCACCTTTGCTCTTGTTCACTCCCCTTTGCACTTGTTCACTCACCTTTGCCCTGGCTTACTAACCTTTTCACTTGCTGACTAACCTTTTCACTTGCTTACTCACCTTTGCACTTGTTCATTCACCTTTGCACTTGTTCCCTGCACTTGTACTTGTTCACTTCCCTTTGCTCTTGTTCACTCCCCTTTGCACTTGTTCCCTCGTCTTTGCACTTGTTCCTTCACCTTTGCACTTGTTCCCTCACCTTTGCACTTGTTCCCTCGCCTTTGCATTTGTTCACTCCCCTTTGCACTTGTTCACTCCCCATTGCACTTGTTCACTCACCTTTGCACTTGTTCATTCCCCTTTGCACTTGTTCACTCACCTTTGCACTTGTTCACTCCCCTTTGCACTTGTTCACTCCCCTTTGCACTTGTTCACTCACCTTTGCACTTGTTCACTCACCTTTGCACTTGTTCACTCCCCTTTGCACTTGTTCACTCACCTTTGCACTTGTTCACTCCCCTTTGCACTTGTTCACTCCCCTTTGCACTTGTTCACTCCCCTTTGCACTTGTTCACTCCCCTTTGCACTGGCTTACTAACCTCTCAATTACTCTCCCTCTCAATTACATTTGTACTCAGCCTTATTGTAATTGCACTCACCTTTTACTATCAATTTCAGTGTTTAAATGAAATAATATTCAGCCCATTGGGATTTGCCAGCAGCCAGCTTTGATAGATTACTATACATCTGATCATAAAACATTAAAACAATGTTGTACAGTGCCCTTCAATAGTTTTTGGACAGAAAGCTGTTTTTAGCATAAACTGATTCACATTTACCTATGCAAATAGAGTCATCTGATTAAAAAAATAAGCATTAATTAGTTTATCAACCTACGATTAACCGCCATTATATGACCTAGACAATGTGTTGCTACGGCATTAAACCCAACAAACAAACAAATCAACATACGATTTAAACTGCCTTACATGAATAAGCTGTATAATTCAAACTATGTTTTATGAAAAATCATTTACAGTTTGCTTTTTCAGTTTTTCTCAAACTTTTATTTGCCTTAGAACTTTTGTAAGGCACAACATGTATATTCAGTAACAAATCCTGATGGGCTGAATATTATTTCTTACATATGTTTATTTCTAGGGAAGAAGTTTATGGTAATGAAAGAGGTGGTGGGGGTTCACAACCTCCTATGATGTTAGTATTTCATGATAAATATACACAGCTAGATCCTAGATGGCATGTCAGATATTTAGGTGAGTTATTATACATGTATTTGTTTGATGATGAGGGTTCCAACTTCTAACAGGTTGGGATAATGTATGTATTGGGATACAATAAACCGCGGCCGTAGCATAGTGGTTAGCATGTCTGACTTTGAATCTGGAGATCACAGGTTCAAACCCAGTCACAGTAGGTCATACCCTATACATGAGTTGTTGGCCTCGTGGTAGGGTATGTTAGTACTGGTGATAGAAAACTGTTCAGGAAACCTATAGTAGGAAGAGATGGCCGTCGTATATATAACCTAAATATGTGTTGAATACAACTTTATGAAAGTAAAAGCTGAATGAGTTGTATTTGTTTTTAGGCACAGCTGTCTAAACCAACTTTAAATCTATATTTTAACCAATACAATTTGCTCTACCATAGCTGTTTGTTCAATTAAATTCTTCCGGTGTAAATAAATGGATAAAATACATGGTATCATTGGTTATTTGTGATAAATAGGTGCATAGCAAGGACAGTAGCTGCTGACTATTTACTCTATGTATTATTGGTGGCTAACTATGCTTATTGATTATACATTTGTTGTGGCAGTATAACTGAACAACTATTATGACTGTTTACAACATTTATAATTCAAACAAAATGAACCCTGCATAGGGCGGAATATCTTTTTGAGGATGTTTCTTGTTAACTTTTTGCCTGTGATTAGTAAACCAGCTGCTATGAATACAATGTAAAATTATTGAAACTAATATAAATAGGAAGAATTTTTCGATTATGAAAATTTAATGGTCTTCAAGGGAATATATTAAAGTTCAATTCTGGAATATTTGATCCTTAGAAAAGTTTCAACACTGGACAGTGGCTGCTTATATTTTCAGGATTTCATAGTCCGAAGATTTCTTTTTCAATTTTGAGTATACTTTTCTGTTTGAGTTACTATATCGGCTTCAAGTAAGTTTAGATTAACTGTTCACATAGATCTATACGGCTGTGCCAACATTTTTGCCTGTTATTTATTACTTTGTTACAATAAGGCCAAAAGAATCTTGTGTTAAAGGCAGCTGCTGAAAAAAGATAGATAAGATTGGCTCCAAGTTTTGTTGTTGTTATTTTTTAACAAAGCCAATCGTAAATTTAACTGATATTTTTCTTGTCAATGTATTCCTGACTGCATAACTTTGACTGCAAGATTTGCTTGGTAGGGATGGATTGCCCTTTAAACAGGATTTTTAGGCATAATTCATATTTCTGTTTCAGGTTGGACAAGAGGGACTACCTACACATCATCATTTTTAAAACAAGCTAATCTATTACATTGGAATGGAATGTATAAACCCTGGTCTAGACGATCACAACATGCTGAAATCTGGGATAGATATTTTATACCAGACCCTATGAATAAATTTGTACCTGTTAGAAGAAACTGAAACATCGAAACTTTGGTCTGAGAAAGTCTTTATGACATTTAGATTAATAGAGCTGTTGACAATCTTTGAAACTAATAATTATTTACTTTATGGACTATATTTTTAAGAAAGAATCTCCTTTATGTGCTTCTTGTGATGTGATGTAATTTTGAGTATTGGCAGGTTTTAAATCAGCTTGATCTTCAAAAAGGAGTCTGAAAAAATATCAGGAACAGCAACAGTTAAAAACACAGACCGTCCAGACAGCTAGAAAATAACTAGGAATATGTTTTATAACCTCATAAGTTTTTTAAACTTTTTTGATATAAAAAGGTTACCACAAACAAATATAAACAAGAACTTCAGATTAAAATAAGTTAAGAATTCCTAGTGACCGCCATTCTTTGAGAATTGAATGTATTTTGTTATATCTAATATTATTATATCTAATTTTCATAAATGCCATAATGCCGAATGATTATGTTTAAATAGCAAAAGCATTAAGAGAAGGTTACCATAATTTTGTGAAAAGAAGTAGTTATACATGTTTATGATAGGATTGAAATTAGATGAAGTTATAGTAAGGTTAAATATTATAGTTGTGTTGGATTATATTTATAAGCAGAAGTTTATACATAATATTTTTTAAATATACATATTATGTAGATATCATGTGATATGAATTGTTACAAAAATGATTTTTACAGTCTTAGAAATAAGGTTATGATAGTCGTTGCCCAATCAGGTCATTTTAGCAGCTAGCACTATATCTTGTTTGTAGAAATTTGGTTGCCCAACAGAAATTTTTGTCGGCCCAAACTAGAAATTGGTTGTCCCAGGCAACAGGACACCCACAAATTGTGTAGACTGTAAATACATGTATTCTGTATTACTCATAATATATGAGTCATATGCATAATTAGCTATGAAAAGCTATTGGGTGTACCAATTTCTTGCCAAATGTTTGAATGTTATGTTTGATGACAAATGTCCATGACCTTTTTACTCTAGTAAATTTACTAACTTCATAATTGTGTAAAGGGAGGTACTTGGTATTAAAATGAATTCTAATACTCACCTTTGGCACACAACCTGAAAATACTCAAATTTCCTTACACAATGTTTATATGAACAACATATGCTACTTAATATTGATATTTTATTCTTGAGTTTTACAAGAGTATCATCTTATGTTACAAATCAGAGAACAAATTTTTTGTATGTATTTGAAATTCATGTATTAAAGAGCTAGTTACTCAAAGAAGTTGCTACCTTTTTATGGCTACTTTTCGCATGTCTCCGATTCTTTTTAATAGTTTTGCTTTAATCTTTCAAAACAAAAATTGCAGTCTCAGCAAATGTCAGAGAGTTTCACATGTATTCAGTTGGCAGAAAAAAACTTGCTAGCTAGCACTACATTGTAGCTAATCATTGTGTTGGAAATTGCTTTGTAGCACTTGTGAGAGACTGACTCAAACTTTTCACAAGAACAAACAGTTTACATGATAAAATAACTTGCCTATCTTATTTGTTGAAAAACTACATTTGTATAATACATCAAGTCAGATGTTTTATTTGGGTGTTAGGGTGCGTTAGTGAGTGGAACAAAATGTAGTTTTTTAATGAAATTTGTATAAATCATTGATCAAAATTCTTTAATCAAATGTTTTCATTATCATGTTTTACAAAATTGTGTCATATTTTCATTGTCATATTTAAATTGTATATTTTTTCCCAATTTGTGCCAAATTCTGTCATATTTACATAAATATTCATCATCTTATTTAAAACCATATATTGTGTATACATGTTTTTGTCAAATTTATATTAATGGGTTTTATAGTGCTAACACAAGATTGCATTTTTGTATAATTTTCAAGGGTCATCAGAGACTTGTTTATTTCTTGTAAGAAAAATAGAACAACACCAGTGAAAGTTTTCAGGTCTGGTTTTGAAGTTAAGGAATTGTTGCATCTTAAAATGAATTGATTTCTTACTTAAAAGGTTCTGAAAAATATAGACATGGAAATTTCATAACTTTTAGATTTTTTTTTGCCTTAGACTCGCGTATGAAACTAAAATTTCACTAATTTAAATCTAATTTTCAATGTTAAGTGTGTATTACCTTGCTAGTTTCATACTGCTCATCTACATGTTGTTCTTGCAAAATAATGAGAAAATTGAACTTGTGTCATGTATACGTATACAAATTTCACGTCCATACATGTAGTGCCATCCATAAAAAATACATGTAGTTTTCATGAATACTTTTAATCTTTATCTTTAGATTTATTTACACATTAGGATAGTTATAATAGATTGTTACATTTGAAAAAGGGAGGAATGATACTTAATACAGTTGTAATTGTTATACATGTACATGTATCTAAAAATATGTTTTAATCTCTCAAGTATTTGTAAAAGTTTAAAAAAGTTAAAACCAAAATCAATGTAATAAAAACAAGGTATTTGTAAATGGCACTCTATAGTGCCAGACTTTGTAGTAGTATATTTGATTCCACTTCAAGCTCCTGTATATTAAAGTATACAACCTTTTTTATCATGGAAAAGTATTATTTGAAAACAACAGTTCACTCTTTCTTGTGTTTAACCTTACATGTTGAATCATGGAAGTATAGATCTTATATTTTTACTCAATTACTTCATTAATTAAATGGCTGTTATATGGCGGATCATATCAAAGTTTATTGTGTATATATGTTGGTTGTATGGTTTGGTGCTATCAAATTATCATTGTTCGTGTATATATGCGTATTTTGCCTTACATTAATTGTGTTTAATTGATACTTTGTGCTACTTTTATTGTGTACTTATATTGTACGTTTGTACTTTCAGCTTACTTTTTGTTTTTTTGCAATGCTTTGCCTTAAATACATTGTATTATGCCTTTATATTTTTGAGCCAGTTGTAGCAATAATGTTTTTAAGTCACAATCCACATTGTTTATATATTTCATATCATTGGACACAATCAAGGGTTTAGCGCAAGACGGTCTTAACTCAATATTAGAAAAAAAGTGAGTTACGTCTGTTTTGCACTAAACCCATGATTTGTAATATCTCTTTAAACAAAACTTTCTGTCAGATTGACAAAGAATTTGTCAGATCAACTCTTTATTGCAGTTCTTGATCCATGAGGTAGATTAGAATAAAAAAACAAACATGTAGCCTCATCGAGAAATGACTGCTTTCTATATTTTCAAACAAAAATTTTGTATTTTCAATTTTCAAATATTCACATTTTTCAAACATCAAATCGTCTTCTGGTATGTAAGTTTTCTTGGTTATCTTCATGTACAATCAAACCTCCATATAAAAGCCAGCCAGTTGAGTCACAAAAATGGCTGCTAAAGACAGATACAGGTTTGCTTCATTAGTTTGTGTATCAGAACTATAAGTTAGGGAAAACTTCCCATAATGCCTATTTACAATCATCGACATAGTTGAATAACATAATGAATGATCATTTTGTAAGGATTATTTTAAATAAAAAAATCTGTTACAAAATTCTTATTGAAAACTTTGATGGAAGTGAGTTATTGTCTCCCTTTGATATGAAAATTGTGTAATCTTTAATTAGTGCATACCAAATAATAGTTAAAATAAGTTAATATAATTGTTTAAATCCGAAATGGTGAAAACAATACAATGTACATGTACTATCAACCAATTGTACATTGAACCAATATTCTGAGAATTTTCTGTGATCATTTACAAAATTCTGTATTAGAGAAATTCTACAGTAATGTTGGAGTATATTTCATGGCTGCTTGAGTCAGAATATCGCTTAGTTTAAACAAGGACCCTATATAAACATGTATATAGGGTCCATTGCTCAAACAATGGTTTGATAGTAGTAAAATCTAGTCATCATTTTGTGCTTAAGTTAAGATTGTTTTATGTGATATATATAAGCAATATGTTTGTCATACATTCATGTATACATGTATCATGCTGCAGTACATAAATATCTAATAAAAATATTTGAAATTTTGTTTTTTTCATAGTTATTTATCATTCGGAACTCCTCGGCCATTCACTACGAATCACCTCACACATATTTAGATGCCATTTTGGAAAAGCAGGTGTTGAAGTGAACAAATACACATTTCATTTAGGCGATGACTGAATTTTCGCTTTTAGACCGTAAATTTGAAATTACATAGTTCAATGATATCGATGAACAATATTTAGTTAAATTTAAAACAAAGAAATATGTTTTGACTAAGATCTGTGTGTATACTGCAAGAACTATTTTGTATAACCGTTACGTGCTTCGTCTCGCGTAGGTAGTAAAATCACAAAAATCCAGTGAAGACCCCCCCACGAATCCTTCCGAGATTATTCATTCATGAAAGGTCAAGGTGTTCCGAATGAGTAATTTATATTCTAGAACAGCTACCGGAATATTGATAGCCCTTAAGTCAAGTTAAATGGAACTAGTTATCAGTTCTGGACTGTTACAGTTAAAAGTCAAACAAACTGTGGTTAAAATATACTAGTATAGTTTGACTAGTATGTCTGCTGTGTTCTATGAAAGCTGTTAACAGGAAAATGACCAATTAATGAAAAAATGATCAGTCCATGACCAGTTTATAGCTAATTCAAACCTGTGATTCTTGTCTTTATTTGAAGAGTGTTCTATTTGAAAACTGTCTTTTCATTGGTTAAAATTTCATCCTGAAAATGCATGACTGTACTCGATATCTTATGTACATAGGTGAGCAATTACTATTTTGGACGTAAAATTAATTCTATGAATTTAAAGCTGCTGATCTTTGCTTTTCCATGGACATCTGTAGAAATGACTTGCCATGGACATTTGTGGAAATGGCTTGCCATGGACATCTGTAGAAATGACTTGCCATGGACATTTGTAGAAATGACTTGCCATGGACATTGTGGAAATGACTTGCCATGGACATCTGTAGAAATGACTTGCCATGGACATTGTGGAAATGACTTGCCATGACATCTGTAGAAATGACTTGTCATGGACATTTGTGGAAATGGCTTGCCATGAACATCTGTAGAAATGACTTGCCATGGACATTTGTAGAAATGACTTGCCATGGACATTTGTGGAAATGACTTGCCATGGAGATATTTTTCTTATCTGCATAAATCCAATAAGAAATTTTAAGGGAATTATGAGATTGTTCTGAAGCCACTAGTCCTGACAGAAAATAGTTGTCAGCCCATCCAAATTCTTACTGTTTAGGCCATGCCATACTGGAATTTTGTTAAGCATTCGTGTGTGTTTTAGAGTCCTCAATCCAAAAAAAAACTGGGTGAAATTTTCTCAATTAATTCTGATGTTCTGGGATTCAGTAACAACAATATTGGTCAGGTAAAAATGTGTTCGGCACAAATATGTTGTGACAATATTTCCGTACAATATTTTTTATGTGAAAAAAAACCCACTATAGTCATTTCATACTAAACCATACCTTTTAAATATGTGCTTATACTTGTCGTTTCATAAGGAATTCAGATCAATGTTTCATATTATTATGATAATGTTAATCATCAAAGAATATATAAATATAATGCATTGTTTTTGTCCTAAAATATTTGTTTTCATTTTCAGTTTATGTGTTTTAGTGAATGGGTACCTGGGTTTGTCAACTTGAGTTGACGCTTAATATGTGTGGTACTGAGGAAGCAGATATGAGTAATTAATGAAAATTGTTATATATTAAATAACACGTTATTATATATTGTATATTTATTTCACTTATTTACAATTGTGTCAATCACAACAACCGTATTTGATAAAATCACTTTTGATGAGTGTCAATATATTTATTAACGGATGGAAGGAGTCTATATAGATCTATAGGCATTTGTCTCAATGCCAAAAAAAATACAAACTGAAATCCCATAGCCAAGTCTTTTGTTAGAACTTTCATAAGTATAACACACCGTTATGCATTGTATACAAATGAAATAGATATGATTTGGAACTTGACCTGATGAGATTTTTAGAAGGAAAATTTTGTTCTAGGTGTACCAATGCAAAATAAAGTTGACATAAAAGGCATGTACAATGAACAGTTTTCATTAATAATGTAAATAGCATAAGTCTGCACAAATGCTCCAAATGCAAGATAAGTCTTTTTTTGTTGGAAAACCAAAAAAATTTTAGTTCCAAGAAATGAACTATTCAGCACATTTCTATGGTTTTAAAGTTGTTGAAGCAGACGCTTGTGTAGTTGAGGTTGTTGTTTGTGTTGTAGGAGTTGTGATAGGCTGAGTACTCTTAGAATCTAGTGAGTGAGAGTGATCATGGGCGTGGTCATGATGATGATGGTCATGGTGATGATCATGCCCCGCCCCATTATCTTTTCTTGGTGTAACTGGTATACCAAGATGTTGTCTAAGAATTTGTTGTCTATGTAGAAGTTGTAACCATTGATACCAGGCAGCTGTCGGTGTGTAACGTCCAGTGAGGGCGTTCTCTGTAACAGATAATAAAAATATATAACACACGTTGCATATAGGGTAGGCCTACCACATGACTTGAGTGATCAGTGTGGGTTGAAATATCAAAAAAACCAACTGTCAATGTTGTTTTTTCTATCATATAACCTTCATATATCTGTATAGTATAGTTCATACAAAATATCATTGCTTGATTTGGTACACATTAAATAAACCAATCCATTCCAAACGTAGGAATTGAAAATAAAGGATGTATAGTTTAATTCAACAAAATTAGCGTGACAAATAAAACATCAACCTTAGTCAATCATGGTACATATGGTTGATACAGACAAAAGTAGATAGGATACGACAATAAATAGATAATTAAACAATACACCAGTGATATCTGTCATTAACTTTGTAACTATTGTATTTAATTAAAGAATAATTGCAGAGTGCCTGCTGTTTTAAAATAGTAATTTTAACCTATTTCTAAATCTATTGGGAAAATATGTTACAGTTTTTAAAGTGAAATGGCATGTTTAAACAGTAAACAAACCTTTGGTATCATGTTTTGTAAGAAATCTGGCATTAAAAACACGCACTCTATCACTGCATTACCAGACTGAGGTAGTAATGATTTGTCTAGGCAAGATTTAACTCTTACTCAACAATATATATTTGTATACTTACCAGATGAAGGAGTGTATCCTTCTGGTGTTAGTTTAGGTGATCGTATATCAGTCCAATATGTGAAATAATCATATACTCCGGTAGCTCTAAGATAAAATAGAAAAAAGAAAAATAATATAAATCGTGTAGAACAATTTAGCCTGACACAAGTTATACTGTATGTAGCATGGTATCTGAACCATTTAGTATTATGATTGTTATATACTATTTGATATACTAATGCAATGTTGCTTGAATGGATAATTCTAGAATACCCTAAACTTGTTTCACTAGTATACATGCAGTGTTGCGTGATGTTGCGTCTTTTTTTAATTTTAGTTTTGTTGATAGAACGTTCTGGAAGAATCTTGAATGCACTACTCAATTGTTATTTACCTTGACGTTTCTTTAATATTCTTGTACATTCTATGAATATATATAAAGGCCACTGGTCCTGTGTTAACTATTATTCAGTTCGTGCTATTTAGCAATAATGTGTAGAAAACTTTGTTTGTACCGGCTGTGCACGGACGGAAAACCCATAAATTTGAATTCCGGATTTGGTCTAATAATTAGGATAGTCTGACTATTATGTGAATAGTCAAACCAGAAATTATAGCACTAATATATTTCTTACAAGAATTGTATATCTCCAGGATTGTAGGTTGTAGGTGCGACCCAGGTGACCATTATACTTTGTTTATCACGACTGTTAGAGTGTGTAATACCACCAGTTGGCATGTCACTAAATGTTTGACATGGTGAAGGGTGCTCATCTTTAGTGACATTCTCAAATGTTCCATAGGCTCGACGTCTAAGATCTCTGATGTCTATATCAGCTTGTATCGCTTGCAGAAAAAATCCACGCAATGGTTTATCTTTTTGAGATGATTCCATAAAAACTGGAAGAAAGAGTTTACATTATAAAACATATAACTGAATAACCTATCTTGGTATATGACTGATCAAGTGAAGCTAGCAGTACAAAAATTAGTAATTGTCTGGAAAAAACTGCTTTATAGTTCTGACAGTCAAAATAGTGCAGACCTTTTAAAATTGCCCATTCCAAGAAGAGCTTCCTTACACTTTTTTGAAGACTTATATAGGTAATACTTATAACTATCCAACATTTCATCACCTGAAGTAACAAAAACTTTGGTTATAACCCAGTGACATAAGGGGTTGCTAGTTTAAGCCTCACCTAGGCGGGTTAGAGCCATTCATGAAATTTGGCCATAATGCTGATTTTCTTTAATAAAAAAGGTATAGAGAGAACTCGGCCCTGTGGAAGGGTAGGTGAGTACTGGATATATACGTAGGTCTGGGTGAGCTAGCCAGATTAAATGTTATATAAAAATAACTTCCACCATGTTTCATTTGAAATCACATGGAAGATGTGCATCACTTAATAAAGTCCTTATAATTACAAATGCATAATTATATGATATATACATGTATATGTTCGTCATTAATGTTTGGTCATTGCCATAAATATTGTAAATGGCCAAACACATATGTTACGTCATTTTTGCCAAATAAAGATGGGAATTATGATTCAATGACCAGATAAGTTTGTTTTAAAAAAGAAATTATTCTGAATACATGCTCAAGTATGAAAGTGTTTCCTACCAGTTATTTTTTCTCCAGGTCTATAACGTACTGTTTCCACGACAACACTGTAAGGGTTTGATGTGGAACTTCCCGGCATAATGATCCCTTCATGAGTAGCATTAATTCTTCTCGTATGAAATGTTGAAGGGTCCTTACAGGAGAATTCAGGGGCTCCATGACTAAATAAAAACACCGGTGAAATAAAACTTAAAACACATGCACAAACACCAAATAAAGTGTCCATTTTTGCCGTCTTTTTTGTCCCAACCTTATATTAATTTTATATAACTTCAAATGACTTGTCTGTCTTTATCTAGCACTTATATTTTCATCTAATCACTATGTTGTTATTAACCACATAAACTATTTCATTATATGGACAAAGAGATGACCATGTGGTCAGTTTTAATTACGCAAACTGTAACCTTCATTCAGGGGCATACTTAGTATTATAATAACAATGATGACAATAGTACTTTGATAATTGATGTTGTTATTAATTAGTTAAATATTACCTTAATTAACAGACCTCACGTTTTATATACATGTATATCAAATATTATTATGTTATCATTGTTATGATACATGTATAAAACTAAACTTGTTTCCCCTTTAGTATAAAAGTATGTAAACTATATAAATTAACATATGGACGAAATTGTTCACATCTTGGCTGCACATTATCAAATGTGTAATGGTATTATGTATTATAAAGAATTAACGACTAAAATTGGTCGAAAGAATTCAGGGGCTTCATGACTAAATAATAGCGTTACTGGAATACTTAAAATATATGTACAAACACCAAAACAATTCGTCAAGTTTAAGCATTCTTTGTCTCAACCTATATCTATGTTACATTACTTCAGGACCCCAATCCTGAAATTAATGATTTTTTTTCAACCAGAAAAATTGAAATTGTCTCACATGACATTCACCAAAACAATGAAATACTAGAACATTTAGAAATTTTATTGAAGATAGCATTCAAGACAGCCATCATTTAAAAAAATGCAATAACTTATAAGACCAATGCTATGTAGCACATGTAGATATTTAACTGGATCATGCCGTATTGTCCCCTTTAAACGCTCCGCCCTAATTATTGCCTTCCCTCTTTTTTTAAAAAAATGGAAAAAAACCCTACTCATGCGAAACTTGAATTTAACTCAATAACTGATCCATAGTTTAAATAATCAACAGGGTTTAAATTGCAACACATTAGACGCACACAAAAGTTCTTTCTTTCTTCTTCTTTTTACACCCCTATTAAACGCCCCCTTTCGGAAAATGTATCGTCCCCGGGGGCATTAATTGTGAAAGAAACGGTAAGTATATTTGTTGAATCCACTTTTTTTACCAAAACAACACCCCGCATTTTGTTAGCCAGTCAATGTACGTCCCAGTGCATTACATATAAGATACAATGCGTATTTGTATAATTATTTTGTCCAAGGAAATATGACAGTAAATTATCACCATGTTAATGAAGATATTGTAATTATTCTGTCAAATTATTGACAGCCTTATGAGTCTATATCACATATTGTATACAATACATATACTTTATATCTATAGTGTTTACATATATAAGTCATGAGTAATAACTGACCAGTAAGTCATTAGTCTTTGTTTATTGTATTGTTATGACTGCTTATATTCTCAGTAATATATAGTGCGTACAAAAAAACCGTTTTTTTTGTAAACATTAAAAATGAGACAATTCATTTCAGGGGTAGGCAGTAATGAAAATAAAATTTGTATAATTCATTTTAACAAAATTAGTATGGTTGATAAACCACCACCACTTGGTAAATGATGCTTGTTATGGTGGAACGCTTTTAATTACACCAACAACTATAAACAAGTAAAAAATATCACAATTGTTTATTTTAAAGTCATACTGGGCATCCCTCGTCGTGGGTTAGTTCATTATATTGTTATTATAAACAGTGTTCTGTTTTTTTGTTCGAACTATACTTGTCACTTAAACAAAACATACAACATACTGCTACTCACTGTAGCAGGTACTTCCTATTTTGGCAATATTTAGTAGCAATTTGTACATAAACTGGATCCAGTTGTGTAAAGAAATCACCACCTTGCGTTTTTAGAAAGCACAGTGGGTCACATTTAGATGACCTTAGTGTCAACCAAGCTTTCACCTAGACAAAACAATACTACATTGTAATAGCATCGGAATTTCAAATTTTCTATTTTTCTTTTCGTGTTTCCATGCTCCTTTGAAAGTGTGAATAATTCATCAGCTATAAATGGGCGATTTATTATGAGATAGGTTATGTATATTATAATAGTAAATGTAGCTGAATGGGATCTGTAATGCCACTGTAAGGTGTAAAATAAATATGTACAGTAAGTGAGCAGTGAGTTTTAGACTGGGTATTACCCCGGTAATCAGATTGCCAAGTTGTAACACAGTCTGTGTCACTCAACTGTCCACTAGGCACAAAAGAAAGACTAACCCATTTCTAGTTTGATAACCAATTGTTGAAAGTATATATCTAGATTACATTATTGGTAAAACATCTTCTCTCTACAGAAGCTTGTAGAACCAAACTCTCTTCTGAATTCCACTCTTATATGCCTTACCAGACCATAACATGATCACATGTTGATCAGACACGCATTCATTGGCCCATAATGTCACCAAACATCTATAATATTGTCATATCACTAATACAGGGGGGCTGTTTTGGTGCCAGGTCACTATAACTACTATAATTGAACACTTTCTATTCTTTTTTAAACATTTAATCACCAAACACATTTAACATTGAGCATTCAACAATGAAGATAATTAATAAATTTTATTCAACTGACAGTAACACTTACATTAACCCTGCTGATTTAAATACTCATTACAGTACTTCTGTACTCACTATGATTTAAATAAATATCTGTATTTATGGTGATTATCAAACACATATCAAGTATTTAAATCAGGGGGGTTAATGTATGGCACACTGAAATTAAACAATATCAGTTTCCATATACATGTAATACAAATCTAGGAATATAATGTAAACCAGTAGTAAAAATATTTTTCATTCATAAAAACATAATAGATAAATCTGTGTCATCTTTCACTATCACCTCAAAGAAAAGTTCCAGAAAAAATTTGATCTCTAATTATAGCATTACTTATTAGTCTTCAAAAACATCTAACATTAAATATGTATTTGTTCAGTAACTCATAAAAAAGATATTCTTTAGAAAATTATATTGACAAATTAATTAAGCAAAAGTCTGTTAAATAAACTTCAAGCCCCAAGAGAGATCAGTGGGTAGTACATCTAACAACAAATCCAGGGGAAACGGGTTTGATTTTTTAAGGTGAGAACTTCATACCTTTATGGAGTTTGATTGTTTGTTTGTTTGTGTTTAAGGCCGTACAACAAATTGTATAGGTTATATAACGGCGGTCAGCTCACCTACTCACTGTTCCTGGAAAGGCTAAATCTCTGAATTTAGCTGTTAACCAACTACCCTGCACAGGAATCAATCTAACGACCCCTCGGCCAGTAGACTTGTGCCCTACCGACTGAGCTAGCCAGGTGGCTTTTTCATGGAGTTTGTTCATAAGAGTTGTTCTCCCACATACCTTTGTATCAAGTAGGGCAATAAACAGCTATTGGCCAGGGTAAATGTTAATGAGTATGATAGCCTCCGCCAGCTTCCAAATAGAAGCACTAATATTAATAATATATTACATCCAATAACAAATAAATACACTACCCTCCATAATTAAGTACGAATTTATTAATTAAATGTTTTTTGACACATTTTTGCAAAACATAAAAAAGCTAACATCATTTGAATTGTTTTGTATTCATTATGTAAGGAAGGTAATTTAATATAAAAAAGAAATATCAAAAACTTAGAATCACCATATTCAGACAAATTAAGCATGGGTTTAAATTTGAGTCATTCTTCAATTTTTTGTAAGAGAGATCTGTCATGAAAAATTCAATACAAATTATAAAATCAACTTGATTATATGCCAAAAATGTCATAATACAGTAAAAGTTCGCTGGCTCGAACTCGAGGGGATATGGAAAAAATTCGAGCGAGCCAGGAGTACGACCCAGCCGAAATTGGCCCGAGTAGGAAGTTATTACTTCCCTTTGTTTTTATATTGTTTATATTTGTTATCTCCCTTGGTTTAGTATATAACCCAAACACACGGTTCGTTCTAGTGTCATGTATGTAATGTTCTTGGGTTTCATATAAAACTAGAGAAGCCAGGTAAAATGATAAGATGATGTTTATTGTAAGAACTATGTTTAGAGAGTGATCAAATTAGCATGCACAAGGTTATATATTCAACAGGGGTTGTTTCCCTTTATAACATACATGTATAATGTAACAATGTATACGTAGTTAGTACTAACTGCTAATTAATTTGCTTATTACATATTTGTTGTACTTTATTTATATATTTGTGAACGTTGTTAGGATTTGGGTGAGTAATAGAAGATGAGATGATCATTTTTTATGTGGTTCAGTAAGAAATGTTCGATGTAATCAATGTGACCAGGTTCTTCAATCCTGTTCGACCCAAAAGAGATTGACTGTTATAGATACAGAAGGGAAATTGATCGGTGCCAGGCAATGTGTTCAACCCAGCCAATAAATTCGAGCTGGTGGTTTTCGAGTGATTGAACTTTAACTGTATAACAATTTTTGGACAAAAATCTTCAATGAAACATGATAATGTTGCTAAATTGATTGTGAATTGGTATTTTATTATAGACTTGAAGTAAGTTTTTAATGACGTTTTATGACCAAGTTCTTTTATCGTAGACTTTATTTGACAATTAATAACAAAACAATTGAATTAAATGACAAATAATGTATCTGTTTAAGACTTAGAGATGTTTGATGTTGTCTTTTTATGAAATATCACACTGTATACTTACCTATGAAGGGTAGTTTATAATATCACACATAAAATTTAATATAAAACTAAATATCTAATCACACTAACGTCACACTAAAAATATTTCTCTTACACCTAAAAGGAATGTGTAATCCTATGCCCAACTTTGTCTGACTAGTACATTACTACCTGTAGACAAAATAAATAATTCCTCCCATTTGTCTGTGGCCCATGCCAAGCCTGGTTGAGAAATGGTGAGAGGGTTCAACATCACAGATGTTGTAGTAAGAATCACAGTCCAGCAAACAAGGTTCTTCCTATCAGAATATCTACTAGACACTAAACTTGTTTACGTTCTACCTGGGTTTCCACATAAGACAAGCATTTAGAGCAAACGGACCACCATCGTCAGCAACCACAGTACTTTCTTCCGATACACTCCATACATATCATGGCCAATTTAAATGGCAAAATCTCGTTTTCATTAATATGCATGAGGCAGGGGAGACCAATTTTCTTCTAATGAAATTGCAAGTTACAGTTAAATACTCTGTAATAACGATTACGTCATACTGGTTTTTTTCTTACTTAAAATAGAAACCAATGCACATGTTTATTTTCAAAAAATGGTTGCGTAATTTCATTGGTCAGGTTTTCGCAGTGGTTTCTTTGCAGAACCAATGAAACTGCCTCATTAATTATTCATGATTACAAGATTTTTTTAACCAAATGGCCCACGGTACATAACGCAGCATAGCAGAGTAATATATTGTGGGATAACCGACAATGACAGACCACGGTTAACAACAAATATTATCATTGTGGATAAGTTATAACTCTTTATCAGTAATTAGACTTGTTCTAAAGTTGAAATAGTTAATTACATATTTCATAGACTTCACTTGTACTTCGACAAATAAACAATATTGAAATGTCAATATCCCCTTTCAAATATCATGTGACAAAAATACTGTAACCCTATAAAAATAGTCCCAACAGAGATTCAAACTCACGACCTCTTGAGTTGTAAGCCGACACTCTACCAAATGGCCATAAAAGCTAGCTTAAATGCAAGGTAGTACAAGTGCCAAATAATACCTCTGCTACATACTACCCCTCCTTAACAGAATTGTCCTTGAATTCTTGAAGCTTGTATGTCTGTGGGACAATCTAAGGATGGAATTACACAATTCCTAGTGAGCTTTTTACAGTGGGTGCAAAATAAAATCCAATAAAAATCCATGGTCTGAACTGAGATTCAAACCCCAACCTTTAGTGTCTTAAGCAGACACTCTACCATGTTTGTCACAAAAGCTTGCTTGAAGGCAAGGTAGTATATGTGCCATAAAATACAACTGTTACAACACCATATCTTACCAGCAACATGTCATAACAAATAGAATTTATCATAAAAAGCAACATAAAGTCATTTAACACATGAAATAAAGATATGTATACAATACTATAACCTACTTAATTTATAAAACAAACATCACATTAAGCATTCCATAACAAATATAAAAGAACAACATTACCTGTCTTCATACAGTACCCACCAAAAGTTTGATGACATCGTCACTTTGTAAGCCTACTACATAATTATATGCATTTATAAAATATTTGATAACCAAGTATTTTGAAATGCTTTAAAGTTTTGTTATTTTTTTGCTATGGTACTTTTTGTTGTTATTGTCTACCAAAGTAACTAAAAGTCTATGTTATAGAAAAGATACACATTGAACTTTCGGAGGCCTTGGGACGCTGAATCTAACAAATGTGATTCATTCATGAAATTTGTTTTCAATTTATCACCAACCAAATTAAATACATGCATGTAAAAAATAATTTTGTTCTACCAAAATCTAACATTGAAATTTAAGACTTTTATTAAATTTCTTTGTCATCGAGCTTTTGGAGGGTACTGTATAATACGAGTCTTATAATATTACAATGTACATATTGCTCAAGACCAATGACCATTTATAAAACAAACAAAGTATAATGACTAGGCATAAAACATGGCAAAACAACATTATCACATAATTTCATAAACTTTTACAAGTACAACATACTAATATCAGTCTTTGAATTTAGTTTGTGGACTCGTTCTAACCACTTTTAGGGCGTATTTGATTTAGTCTACTAGGAGCACTCCGGTGTGCTCTTGGAGCACCGACAAATCAAATGTCCCAATTGTGCAGCAGAATAACAAAATTGTGGAAAAGTCGTAGCATTATTTTTGTTAGATGACAGCAGTTTATCAAGAGAGTCTGATGACGATCTGACAAAAAATTTTTTTACTAACACTTCCATGGTAAAAAAAATCAACATTTCCAATACTTGCTTGAAACATGATTATCGTTTCCACCATCTTAATTACGCCATACTCCGCTTTTAGGAGTTGTAAGCGAAGTATGACGAAATTAAGATGGTGTGTGATCTGAAACGTTTAATTCAATTTTTCAGTGATCGGAGTACTCCAATTATTTAGATCTTGTGAATCAAACACACCCTTGGTCTAGCGACATTTAGAGTGCAAGTCGTCTAATGGTCCAATTTTTAAAAGCCACCATTTTCCAATTTTAATATAAATCATCTAAACAATAAGAAATTTCATGCAAAAATAAAATAGTTAACATTTTATAAAAACTGTTTACTTAAGATATTTTTTCTGAGTGTATATTACTTATTTCAACTTCAACAAAAACTTGTATTATGCTAATTCATTAAAATGGACAGCATACTTTAACAAATCGAAAGTTTTTGGTCCAGTACACCATCATTTGGTCCAGTAAAAATCCATTTTGCTGGACTGAATGTCCAGTGCTAATAAAAGTTGGTTATGAAGACTGGGATATATTACTGAAAAGTGACCAGGAAACTTGGTTAGGTGAGCTGGTCCCTCTACATAAACGTATAAGTCATAATAAAATGAATGGTACAAAATCCCATTAAAAACATAATAACCACATGATTTATGTCGTATGTAATAAAATCATTACAAATAGTATAATCTAAGTTGAGCAAAACTTGTAATGTTAAGCCACATCTGTGATATCACGGTAAAATATTTTTTTTAAATATCCTTAAATATTAAGAGAGAATCTTTAATACCCAAGTAACTGCTAATTGGAATAC
The DNA here is from genome assembly GCA_025267735.1 of Mactra quadrangularis. NCBI lineage: Eukaryota > Metazoa > Mollusca > Bivalvia > Venerida > Mactridae > Mactra > Mactra quadrangularis. The sequence continues at coordinate 32,617,840 of CM046294.1, read as the reverse complement.
ATTGTAGTCAGTTATGAAAAAACTGCTACCTAGCACTTTCCATAAACATTTTTTGTGTTCCCCAAGTCCTAAGCAATAGAGGTGTAATCAAACTTATCACGAACAGTAAGGCCAGACCTTATATTTTTCGTCTTACAAAAAGGCCGATCCTTCAGGAATTAAAAAAAATATTGAAATCATGATTATTGATTTTTTACTACCAACCATACTTATTTTTGCACCTAAAAAGAAAAAAACCCAAACCCATCCCAGTATGAATATCAACGTATCAATTAATTATCATTTGAGAAAATGTCAGTTAATTTCTAAAATAAATATCAATTTCACTCAGAACTTGTACAAAATGGGGTTGAAAGTCGATTGTTATTGACATCGTTTATCTCTTTTTTATTTTTATTTCGACCTACCATACTCATTTTTTCAAGAAAATTCTCCGGGAACTAAAATATAAAAAGTGTGGCCTAACAATAATAGAACACAGACCTTCCACAAAGCCAAAATGCAATCAGGGAGATTATTTTTTTACTTTTTTTTAACTTTTAAACTTATATTATAACAAGAGCACCACTGGGCGGAGCATTATATGCCCGAAAGTGTTATTTTTTGAGTTAAAATGAAGCATTAGTAAGATATGAGAATATTTCAGATGAATATCATATTATGAATAATTGTGGAAAACAAAGTAGAGAAAAATTTGTTTAAGGTAATAGTGACCTTGACCTTGTGACCCCAAAATCAATAGGGGTCTTCTACCCGATACGGACAATCCTCGTATGAAGTTTGAATATTGTTGACCAAATGGAACTTAAGTTATGCTCCAGAAACTGTTTTCAGTTTAAAGGTAATAGTGACCTTGACATTTGACCTGGTGATCCCAAAATCAAAAGGGGTCTTCTACCCTATATGGACAATCATCGTATGAAGTTTGAATATTGTGGACCAAATGGAACTTAAGTTATGCTCCGGAAACTGTTTTCGGTTTTAAGGTAATAGTGACCTTGACCTTTGACCTTGTAACCCCAAAATCAATAGGGATCTTCTACCCAATATGGACAATCATCGTATGAAGTTTGAATAATGTGGACCAAATAGAACTTAAGTTATGCTCCGGAAACTGTTTTCAGTTTTATGGTAATAGTGATCTTTGACCTTGTGACCCCAAAATCTATAGGGGTCTTCTACCCGATATAGACAATCATCCTATGAAGTTTGAATATTGTTGACCAAATGGAACTTAAGTTATGCTCCGGAAACTGATTTCAGTTTTAAGGTAATAGTAACCTTGACCTTTGACCTTGTGACCCCAAAATCAATAGGGGTCTTCTACCCAATATGGACAATCATCGTATGAAGTTTGAATAATGTGGACCAAATGGAACTTAAGTTATGCTAGGGAAACTGTTTTCAGTTTTATGTTTATAGTGACCTTGACCTTTGACCTTGTGACCCCAAAAACAATAGGGGTCTTCTACCCGATATGGGCAATCATTCTATGACGTTTGAATATTGTGGGCCAAATGGAACTTAAGTTATGCTCCGGAAACCAAATTGCTAACGGACGGACGGACGGACGGACAGACGGACGCCAGGGGGTATAACATAATATGTCCGAAATTCTTTCGGGCATATAAAAAGGATGCCACAAGCTAGCAATGTCATAACTTCAGCCTTCATAAATATGGAAAAATAATCTTGCTATTGCAACATTGAAGCAAACCATTGCATGGATATAGTTATGTAGCACTAGGTAGCGCAAATTGGTCGTAACTCAATATAAGAAAAGAGCGAGTTACATCTGTTTTGCACTAAACCTGGGATATATACTTAACGAAACTTCCAAGTACCCCAATTACCAAATTGTAGGAGTACATGGCAAATCCAGTCTTGCATCGATAAAGAAGCATGAAAACCATACAAGCAGACTGATTATGGTCACATTTTCATAATCAATCGGACAAAAATGTTGAAAAATAAAGATTTTCTACAATAATGAAATTTTAGTACTTAGAAATTCTGTTAAGCATACTTGTGTTACAAGACTCAACTTCTTGCAATGAACATATAGTGACCTCCAAACGTTCTTGGACAAGTGAAACTTTGAGAACTATTAATCATGCACAATACAAGTAAATACTATGATTAAAGCTTAATAACATGAATAAGTATGCATAAAATGTTCATGAACTATTTAATGCTATTTTTGGAATTTGCTCATTTATGTCAATTCATAATTACCCATAACAAGTAGTATCTTTTTAGCGCTATGCAGGGTTCATTTTGTTTGAAGTATAAATCGCCATATTCCCTGTTCAGTCTTACCACCAGGAGCGTACCACAATGAATGTATAATCAATTAGCATAGTGAGTCACCCATAATACACATAATTATTAGTAAGCAACTATTGTCTGGGCTATGCATCTGTTTATCACTATTAACCAATAGTACCATATCTTTTATCAATCTCTAGAAACTTGAAGAGAATTTCATAGGACAAACAGGTATGGTAGAGGAAAAAGTATTGGTTAAAAATATAGACAGAATTATAGTCCAAGGACTTTATGAGGGGACTATTTGTATTCTACATAATCAAGATTTAATTAAAAACCCACAAATATTATAACAAGACATTCATATAACAAATGAATATACTATATCTAAAAACCAACAAAATACAAAAAAAACCACAATCAATCAGTACCAACCTTAAACATCTAATACTGTATTTACGAAATAAAATGTATCATTTAACTCACATTTTCGAAACAAAGATACGTCATGATAAATTCTCAACTTAAGTATAAACCTAATTTTCATATGTAGAAAAAAATACTTTTTCTCATTCATTTTTCGCAGTCAAATTTTAATATAAAAGCTTACTTTTCATTGTTTACTAATTTACATTGACTAAAAGGAGTTGAAAAATTCCATGGTCCCTCGTCTAAACCAATTAGACTGTTTTACTCATACATGAGACAATTGTGTCCTCTTTCTAATTTACTGGAAACATTTCCATATATCAAACTTCATTCATGTTTAAATAAAAATAGATGTAACCACGGCTCAAATTTAACAATAAAATAGTACCTGCAATTTTTTGCGATTTTATTTTATTTCAACTCTTAATGAAAAAAGTGACTCGCATTTTTTTCTCAAAATCTAAACAGAAAACATTGTTACAATTCATATATGCAATATAAAAACAACATAGTACTTTATTTAACTATGCATGGAACAAGGTCGTAACTGTGGAATAGACAAAGAGCATCAAACATGTCTTTTAGGTGAATCTTTTATTTATACTCTCAATCTATCTGACAGTTTCTAAGCTGTTTTGGGCGCCATAAGCTCAGACAGTAATATTTTTGCGTCAATTTCAACGCGCGAAAATTTGCGAGTTATAATTAAAGTTACTCGCTATTTCTGTCTTAATTCATACCAGCAGGGATTTTATATAACAGGGATTTGCAACGAAGTGCTTTTTTGAATATTCAAGGTAGTCACTGTCTATAACTGACTGAAGCAGGTTGTACAAACTATTCCAGAGTTTAAAAACTTGATTATGTTTTTCCACATGTTTTCCATGCAACCTGTGAATGTTACTGAAGTTTTTGACAAAAATTTGTTGCAATTATGGCCAAAAATATGACTTTAGGTGGTGTAGAATAGGGCTGAAAATGGCAGGTTGTCGGGAAAATGTATGATTTTGTCAGAGAAAGTAATTTACCTCAAAATCATCTAGAAACACCTTTTCCTAACCTTTATGTTAATCTGAAAGGTACTGGTACAAAATTTAATGTGAATATCTTTATTTAAACTAGTAATATTTGTTATCTGTTATAATAGCCACTGCAGTGAAATTTGATGTAAACCTATATTGTTGCAAATCCCTGATATATGAAATCCCCAAAACTAATGAAGAAAATAGGCACTACAGTTTATGTTGAGAACTATTTTTGCCCTATGATAAATATGGCAAAAGTAGATCTTTGATGATGTATATATACGAGGGGTGATCCAGAAATTCGTGAACACCTTGCATGAAACAAAAGGTATTGAAGCCAGTCACATGAACTTCTAGTATCTTTTTAAGTAAGCATTTGTCAACAAATTTCCAAAATATTGTAAAGATTCGATCATAATTAATGATTCTGCAGTATTTTATATACATGGACATGATGAAATGCGGCGCAGCTCATGGTGTTTCAAACGACGTCATGTTGTCAAAAGAAGTAAACTTAATTACTGTTTTGCCTTATATATCTTCAAAGCATTCCCCCTTTGATATGTACGATGCATTTCTAGCTCATCTGTTACAATTCTGCTAACAGTTCCAAGCAATAAAAACAGAGAATAACTGAGAATCGTAAAATTATTCATATGATTTCATTTACCATCTCATGCAAATTTTCCTTAGTTTCTCTAACACTGTTTCTCAGACTGCGAATCATTCCCTACACCTTCCAATCCATTTGAAAATCGGAGATGCTACTTATACACTAGTGTACGACACACTGATGGTTTATATGTCACACTTTCTATCATTGTTTTTGTCTTGCTTAATGTTTTTCCGAGATTTACACAGAATTGTATAACTGTCTGCAGTTTTGCTGGTTCCGTGAGGTCCGTTTTTTATTAAGCTGTTTTCCTAGCTTCTTTTATTAAACACGAGTGTATAATGCCCGCAACGTCAAATTTCTTCTGAAACTTACAGAATGACGTCATACATGTCTAAACAACGTTATTATAACGTTTCTTGCCATTTTCTTTATTTGAACAGATTTTACACGGGTTTGAATGAGGTAAAAACATATTCATCAAGGAGAAAAAATGAGTTGCGCCGCGATTTCGATACTTCATATTTTGATGACGTCATAAATAGATGAAAAATGCAATTGATGTTAAAATTTTGTACATTTATTAAAAAAGCATTGATTAATGATATCCTAACAAATCAGCACGGTAGGATGTCACGTTATTGAGATACACAGTGTCCACGAATTTTTGGATCACCCCTCGTATAATAGTCTAACTGCGATAGGACTGTCACTATTATCCAGTTTGACTGCAATAAAAATCTATTTAATTTCTTGGTATTGGTTAATTGTTCTTAAAACATAAGATTACAGGATAATGTACAAATCAACCATTTATAAACTTCATATGCTTTAAATGCATGAGTCATTATTGATTTATTTGGTTATTTCATCAAAAATTGTTAATGAGATTGAAAAGGTGATAGGTGTTATCTACATGCATAAGAAGGCATTTTATATTAGTTTTAGACCCATATGGATGAAATGCAATGGCAGTTAGTAAGAATTAAAGGACAATTAACCAATAAAAATCAATTTCAAGCAAACAATTATTTAATATTAGATTTCAGTAATTGTGACAGCCGACTGTATAGTACATTAACCTCATGAAATTATTATTTGAACAAAAACAATTGACTAAGTCCACACTAAAATCTTGTTCAATATAATTTAATTTAAAAAAAAGGACGTAATGCTTCCAATATAAAGATGTTTGGTCCAATTTCTTTGAACCAGGGTAACACTTATACACTTGTTGACTCTGAACTGCAAGCACTCAATTTCCTGAAATATTGAAAAAATAAACAAGAGTAAACCAGGAGGAAATAGCAAATTTAACTAGATTTATGGTTATTTTTTTCAACTCTCTATGGTACATACATTAATCCCACTGATTTAAATTCTCAATACAGGACTTTAAGCACTCATGATCAGTAAAAATAAATACTGGCATATATGCACAGGGTTTATCAAACAAATATCAAGAATTCATATCGGCAGTTATTGCATATCTCATGGAAGGTTGAATAAGATTTTACAATATCATAAGTTTCATGTCGTTGCTGACTCACTACCTTATATATCTCCTGGCCTTGAATCCACAAATTCTCAATGTGAGTCAGTTAATTCATACTTTTTACAAGTATAAAACATCAAATGATTATAGAAGAGAAAAGGGAAAATATTGACTAAATATCTACTTAGAGCATGTTTTTGAATATTTGTTGAGAAAATTACATGAAGTTTTATAGTGAAAACTAAGATTTGTTTAAAAAAATCAAGTATTTACTTTTCATGGAAACGAATTGTGTAGAAATCCAAACTATTTAGTTGGAACTCACATTCAGTGAAAACTCACATTCAAGTATTTTGTGAATCCGAATCCTGGTCATTACATCTCTTGTATTCATCTTTCTATCAATTTATCTCCATTGCAGCTACCCAATTAATTACTTTTCACGGCTATTCCGATTTTCAAGTACTTTTGAGACCACTACAAACCCTGCTACTCTCTCTCAATGTTTCAATCAGGTTACTACTTGACCTGTCTTCCAGTAAGCACCTTTCAAAATGGCTACTGCAAGTACACGCCCACTAGTAGGTCAGCCAAATGAGATTGCTAAATTCTTTTTTATACTAGATTTAATACTACAGTGTTAACACAATTAAGGTTATTTTACGACAACTAGGACCTAACCTAACTTTCTTGGACCCTTGTCTATAACTAGTACTCACCTACCCTTCCACAATGGCAACTTCTCCACATACATGTACCTTACCAATGGAGGAAAATCATCATTACTATTTTCATGGAAGGGTGTAACTTTCCCATGTGGAAATTCGAACATGAACTCCCTACAAGAAACTAGTTCTGAAATCCGGCCCTCAACCAACTGTGCTACAGGCTCGGGTATCGTTTGATTTATAATCATTGATCAAAAGTTATAATACTGTATCAACAAACCTGTTCAACAGTCTTAGAATATCATTGTAAACAATTCTTTGGTCGGGTTTCCTAGACCAACATTTCATTAAAACATCGGTATATATATCCACAGGACATGGACTTGGACGTGGGTACTTCTTTCCATCATTTAGTGCCTTGATTATCTGCTCATTATATGTCAAGTCGTTCTTCAGTTCCTTATACGGAATATCAGGATGTGGAGTCTCTCCGTCTTTAAACACTTCAATACAGACAACACCATAACTCCAAATATCAGAATATTTGTTGTAGCTCTGGTGATTAAAACACTCTGGTGGTGACCTGAAATAAAAGAAGAAATGTAATGCGGAAACCACATTAAAGCCAGATTTAAAAACTTCCATAATAAAGCCAGGTAGAGTTACGGTTAATTTATTCTATTCATCACATGGTATGGAAGAAATATATAGTAAAGAAAAAATGCCAGACGCTCGACCGCCCGCCCGACCGGGTTTCGCCCAACCATAAGCTAATATTTTTCGCCTAGGAATGGAACAACAGACTGAGCTAGCCGGACAAATGATTTAAGGGCGTAAATCTATTACCTGATGGATTATGTCACATAAATCTTAAATTTTTAATAGCTTATTGATCTCACTTTCAAGTAATGACAGTGTAAACATTTTCTTAAAGATGTTGCTGTAATTTAATTGACTCACTTGATTACGACAAAATTATAAATTGCCCATATTATCAAGCGTCTTACGACTAATTTTAGTTGTAAACCCTTCTATATTGTTATGTTAAATGGTTGTAAGATTTTTGATAATAAGTTGCCCAGGGCATCGACATTTTAGCTGAGTAAAAAATGACATAAAAGAAACTAAATCATAGTCTAAAATGCTTGTGAAGTAAACTGTTAGGTTGTACATTTCTGATGCCTTTTCTGTAAGTTTTCAATATCAACTGTAAAAGCAGGAAATATTGTTTTGTTTTTGTTGGTCGCAACACTATAGCAACACATTGTATAGGTCATATCATGAAGGTCAGTCAACCTACCAACCATTCCTGGAAAGACTAAACCCCTGGATTTAGCTGTTAATCAGTTACTAAGGGCATACTTCCACCAGTGACTGACAACTGCACTACATGATTTAGAATCAGTGATAGGAGTGAGAATGGTAGTAGAAATCATTTCATCATCAATTAAAATGAAAACTTGCTCCCCTCTGGAATCAAATCCACAATCACTAAATCAGTAGACTTGTGTGCTACCGACTGAGCTAGCCAAGCAGGCATGTTCTATAAATAGTACAATAAAACACTTTACCACAATATTTGCATCAGGGCATCTTTTCGCTGATACTGAAAATTATCCTCTGTTCCATCAAGTTGTTTAGCCCAGCCAAAGTCACTTATTTTACATACTAGTTCCTCATTCAACAAAACATTCTTAGCTGTCAGATCACAGTGCACTATTGACTTTGAAAACAAACAATTCATCCCCTGCAAACAAAATTTAAGACAAATAATTTAAAGCTGGTTTATTATTTCTTTAACTCTTAATTTCAAAATCCCAGACTGTTTAAGAAGCAATGTCTTATTACAAGTGATTCTAAACTGACTAAGTAATAAAGTTACGTCCCCACGTTGGGCACCAAATGTCAAAGATTTAGAAAGATATGCAACCTCATTAACCCCTCATTAACAAGGTAAGAGCTCTCTCGACTAAGCTATCTGACAGCTTACATATCCTTCATCCCATTATAAGAACAGGCAAGTAACGTGACAAAAAGTAACATGTTACATGTATGTAAAAAGTAAGCAAAATGTGCTTTCTGAGTGAATTCTCTTTAACAAACTAAATACAGCCGAAACAGGTACCCAATCACACCAGGTTGAATTGAAGTATTCACAAGTACATGTAAATTGATTACTTAAGGACATTAGCTATGATGTCGGAGGATTTTTAAAGGAGAAGTTTAAATGGTGACATTTTGATCTCTTAGCATGCACCTGACAACTGGGTTAACTATCATTTCTAAATACAGTAGTAGTATAAAAAAAGATCAACATGAAAGAAAATATACCTCAGCAATATCTATAAGAAATTTTAATCTACGCTGTAATGGTACATCATTCTTTTGGGTCTTTTGTTTAACTAAATATTCATGTAAACATCCAAAGTTCATATATTCCATTAAATACATGTATCTTGGTCCATTCCTTGGTGTTCCATTGTCTGAAATATCAAACATATTACATGATACTATACAAGAGCTCCGCTGGGGCATTATATGCCCATGTGCAGTCCATGCGGTGTTCTATCTCATATAAAGTCCCAGTGACCTTGACCTATAAACTCGGGACCTTAGAATAGGCAAAAATTTCCTGAACCTAAGTACAGCCGTTGTCGAGTTATCACCAGCATTAAGTTTTTTCATAATAACTTCCAATAATCTTGACCTTTGACCCTGGGGCCCTAGAACCTAAAGTGCACACCCTTGACCCAAGGAGTATCAATACATAAAATTTGGTGAACCTAGACAAAGTGGTTGTTGAGTTATTGTCTTGATAAAGTTTTTCCATATGATGTCCTTGCCACCTTGACCTTTGACCCTGAGGCCTCAAAACGAAAAGAGAATATGCTTGACATAAGGGCTACCCTTACATAAAATTTGGTAAACCTAGATACAGTCATTGTTGAGTTATTGTCAGGACAAAGTTTTCATATAAATTTAGTGACAGTGACCTTGACCCTTTGATTAAAAAAATCATTAGGGCTTATCCTCTACCTAAGGGCTATTCACAGATAAAAGTTAGTGAACCTAGGTAAAGTGGTTGTTGAGTTATCGTCCGGACAAGGTTTTTCCATAGGATGTCTACTTGACCTTTGAACCTGGGGCCTCAAAACCAATAGGGCACATTCTTAACACAATGGCTACTCTCACATAAATTTTGGTGAACCAAGGGGAAGTCATTGTTGAGTCATTGTCCGGAATAAGTTTTCGTATAAATTTAGTTAGCCTTGACCTTTAACCCTGGAGTCTAAACGTCAATAGGGCATATCCTCTATCTAAGGGCTATTCACAGATAAAAGTTAGTGAACCTAGGTAAAGTTGTTGTTGAGTTATCGTCCAGACCAAGTTTTTCCATACGATAACCCTGTGATCTACACCATAGTCCCTGGGGCCCTAAATCCACTAGGGCACATCCTTGATACATGGGCTACTCTCACACAAAATTTGGTGAACCTAGATACAGTCTTTGTTGAGTTAATGTCTGGACAAATGTTTCATATTTTAGGTCCCAGTGACCTTGATCTTGACCCTGGGATCTCAAAATCAAATGTCTGGACAAATGTTTCATATTTTAGGTCCCAGTGACCTTGATCTTGACCCTGGGATCTCAAAATCAATAGGGCACACCCTCTACCCAAGGGCTATCTACACATATTTTTTTAAACGGGCGTATAAAAAGGGTATAAAATGTAACTTAAGAATTAAGCCACTTTATTTTTAATACAGACTAATTTAAATTGGTCTCACAGTGTAATGACCAGGGCCTATATTCACTATCGCATTTTGAGTCTAAAACTGAGTAGTTTTAAACTTTAGACTCAGACTCTGACTCAAAGCTCGAAAAAACGGTATTCACTAAAAATTTTGAGTCTCGAGTATGAGTCTAAAATAAGAGTCTGAGTCTAAAATGTTGAGTCTAAAAACTGTAGACTCAAAACTTTACTGAAAAGATGAGAATGGTTGTATTGATTAGTAGTCAAATCTACATGTTTAACGTTTTACTGGTAGTAGAGAAAAGTAGCCATTTTTAACCATAACGCGCTAGGGATATTTCAAGATGCTCTAATTTCATTACTTATTAACAGACAGAAATGCAACTTGGCCAAATTTTTCCTTAGGTGACCTTTCAGAAAACTAAATAGAACCCCGATCCCATGGCAACGCTGGGGGCGGAGCAAAAAGGGCAAACAATACAATTTTCGCTCTTTTCGATTCCAACTAGGCATTTCAAACAGTATTATTTTCCAAAATTGAGGTCTAAAGAGTATGTTCTTTTCAGAGACGAAAAGCAAGTTTTCTTATCAGTTTCTTGCGCCATTCCTCTGCACTCAATGACCCCGATTTTTCTGGCAAACGGGTAATTTTTAGACAACTTTCCTATACTGAAATTCACTAAATACAGATTAAAACACCAATTTCAAGGCCGTAGCGACCATTTTAAAGGGGGTCCAGATACCCAGAAATGCTGAATTGACCAGTTTAGGGGTACATTGATTGACGATAAAAAACTTCTCAAAAATAAGTCAATTAAATAATAAATCAGACTAGATTGTATAAATGTTGGTTAAATCAACCATGGGTTAAATTATAACTTACCCAAGGTTATCTTTTAAGCTCACCTATTGTATAAAGCAAGATCACCAAAAGGTTACTAAACCGAAATGGATAAATTTAACCATGCAGTTTTATACCATATTTTAATATATTTTGACCAGAAATCAATGTCTCTTTGGGAAAACAGTTAAGAATCCCAGACTGCATTAGGTGTAAATAATTAAAATTCATGATGCTTGTACAGTATAATCTCTGCTAACGGCACCTCTAACGAGCGGCAACCTCCGATGAGCGGCATATTAAAATCCCCCCGTCGATTTTGCACTATGAATTACATCTAATGAACGACACCTCCGCAGAGCGGTAAACGGCCGTTGAGATAAATTCCCATTGTTCATTCTTTACCTCTGTACAGCCACACTAAGTTTAGCAAGGTTAATATCAATAATCGATAATTATCTATGACCGGAAGATTTAAACAATAAGCAATACCCTTAATCGTATAATACTACCCTAAAGTGTCATGTTGTTAAATCATTTTACTAACAGGGGTTAATAAACAAGTGACATATGGTTTCCATGGCACCAACGAACGGATCTAAGATGAGGAGCGCTTTGTTTGGTAGGCTGATGTCATCAAATTCGTGATCGGCAGAAGAAGTCTACCTCTGCAGAGCAACACCTCTGCAGAGCGACAATTTTTTCAAACTCCGCCAAAAGTCGCTCTGCAGAGGTTACACTGTATAATAAAAATACTGTGTAAAGATACCAATCAAGCTAAAAATCACAAGCCCAACTTACATAAATATTAGCATTAAATGACAAATTTTCACCAACAAATAGGGTTCCTATATAGAGAATTACATTGACTTATGTTGTATAGGGAAGCTTATTTAACTTTAAACTCTTATGTCAGATATCAATATCTAGCATGATTCAACTTAGTGTTGAATGGAAGAATTGACAATAGCCTGGCACTTCAGGCTTAAGTTTCAGTTTTGCTTGCATGAACAGCAACCAAATAGAACTGGAAACTATAGATTTAAGCCATTTTAATGAGAAAACCTTCTTGATGGTTCCATCTCTTTCATGAAATAAGTAAACCTTCTGCTGAACTCATAAGAATTATGTGTTAATATAAGATAAATGAGAACAGAAAAAGGAATCTATGTTGAAACACTATATGTACTGTTTCTTTTTTATTTATATCTAAAAAATAGCAATTACAAACAGAAAACATTGTTGAGGACAGGACTTTTCTAGGCATCATCTTTGCCTCTGTATTGTGAGCCAACATTACATCATTTCCTAAATAATACTTGATGATTATGTACTGAAATATCATATTCAAGAACTTGACCAGTCAGAGAATGACACACTTTTCACTGAGCATCTTCTGAAATTCACAAATATAAGAAAAGTTATTTCAAAAATCTAAATCTAGTTAATAGTGAATAAAAAAGACCTATGAATATGCTTAAAACAATTAAAATTCACTTCATTTCCTGTCATACAAATTAGAATAACGGATGACAATTGATCTTGCAAAAAAGGAATCATAAGCACAATTTTATATTTTATTAATTTAATAAGTAAATTTGAAATACTTGTACACATTGACCCTAAATTCATACAGTAGGGTCCTTGATGTATAACAAAAGTGTAGTGTACTTGTACAATAAAAGTATTATTTTATGATATAATTAATTACCATAACTGTTTTGAAATTACTGTTAGCCATAGCAACTACCAACTTTTATCAGCACATGGTTTTAGCCCAATCCAACTGAATTTCACAGCGAGTGTATTTTCTTCATGCTCCTTGGCTTTCGAAAACAGCATCCTGAAAATCAACACAAATACATCAAAATGATAATAAAACTGAAATAAATCGAAAAAAACCAAAACAACTTTGAAAGAAGAAGACGATTGTCATAAAGGTGTTTATAAAATCTTAAATTCAATTTTATAGTCATGATAAAAAGTGATAGATTTATTATTACTTTAGCCTAGGTACGAATTGGTTGGGGGACGCTTGTTACCTTGTCATTGTTATTTCTCTTTTAAGCACCTAGAACTTTAATTTTTATGATCTAAAGAATCAAATAACATTTTTATATATACGAGGCATATATTTGTGTGTAAAATATGAATGTTAACAGAGATCTGTCCACAGGTGAGAGACTCAATTTTTCCTTATTATAGTATATGTAGAGAAAAGGTCTCTAACGCCTGTTCAACGGTCGTAGATTTCAACTCGTCACCAAGCTTACAAAAAAGCCCCGTCAAATTTTCACTATCCGCTCTAGAAAGGATTATTATGCACAAAAATACTTTTTACTTGAAGAAAATCGATCATCAATTGCTGTACGCTCCCCTCGCAGCTCAGTGAATACATTACATTCACCCACTGCCTTAAAACGTGTCGATTTATGATATTGACCTTTACTATGAACCTTTGAACGACCAATGAAACATTACCAAATTCCAATTTAGCTGAAAAACTTTATACGCATTTTCATTGGTTGAACGGGTAAACATTACCTTATATGGTATGATCATACTAGATGCAACCTCGTATGACGTCATATGTAGCGAGGCTACAATGCGTATTTAAGTTCAATAAGTAGCTCTATGTTTACAGTTAAAAGATCAGAGATACACGTTTAAAAAGATCAATATTTACTTTCATTTTTGTTAATTTTCCATTATCTAACTAATGCAAAACTGTCCAACATCTTTGCATTTCAACATTTTGAAATTACAGGCGTGAGAAAATTTGCATCTATTTTTAAAAAATCACGTGACAGACATGCGATTTAAATGTTTATGTGTCTCTGTCTAAAAATAGAAATATCAGTTTGTACGTAGTATTTTAGCAGAGGAAGAAAGTGAGCGAGTGAATCTTTCGAACCGATGAATTGGAGAGTACAATTGATGAAATGGTCCCATATATCCCCCAAAAGCCTTAAAATTTGTTCTATGTCAAACAGGTATAGAGAAACGGACTATTTCGTCCGCTATGAGCTATGAGCAAATAAAACAAAAACTACCATAAAACCTACATACTTTCAATAAATTAATCAATTTTCTATCGATTCACGGCGTAAACAAATTCAAACAGGCCTCTAGGAACACTTAAACCCACGAATATTGTTCTATCTGCCTACTGTTTTGACCACAGGTGACAGACTCAATTTTTCCTTATTACAGTTTATACATTGTATATATTCTATATAAATACTATAATAAGGAAAATTGAGTCTGTCACCTGTGGATCTGTCATTGATGAACGCTGGTTGCATGACCAAATTAATAATCAGTTGAAATAATTTGAATTACAGTGCATTTCAATGTTATTGCATTTATTTCATGAAAGAGTCATAGTAGAATGAAGGTAAACCTACCTTGTAAAGGCATCCCTTGAATAGTCCAAACAATCCTGAGATAAATGATGTAAAGTTCCCTCAATTTTCTGTCAATGTCGTTATTTTCTAATTTTAGAAAGCGAAACTAGAAGTACAATCAAGTGACAATGAGTACTTCTCCTGAGATAGCACTTCGATTTTTTCCTGTATTTTTGGGTCTCCAACACGTTTTGTGAGAAAATTCTCCAAAACTTTAATTATATCGAGGGAATGGTGGCCATTTTGTTTCATTTTTATTTTGGTTAGAGGCCGCTTATATCAGTAAGTTTTAATCTCAGCGATGTCCGAGTCTGAAATCGTTCGTAAATACCGTTTTTTAAAATTTGCTTAGGGAAGTCTAACTTCAATACTGAGTTTGAGTCTGAGCTTGAGGTTTATTTTTGTGAATATGGGACTAGTGCATAAAGATTAATATTGTTCAAACATTCGGAGGCTCGTAACAAAATTGCATAAACATAAGCAAATAGTTGCTTAAAACAGACCATCACATGGACAGTTCAGACTAAATTAACTATTTTCAGTCAGTATGAACATGCTATAGATACCATCAACAGTTTAGACTGAATTAACTTATTTAGGTCAGTATGAACAAGCTATAGATACCATCCACAGTTCATACTGAATTAACTATTTTAGGTCAGTATGAACAAGCTATAGATACCATCAACAATTCATACTGAATTAACTTATTTAGGTCAGTAAGAACAAGCTATAGATACCATCAACAGTTTAGACTGAATTAACTTATATAGGTCAGTATGAACAAGCTATAGATACCATCCACAGTTCATACTGAATTAACTATTTTAGGTCAGTATGAACAAGCTATAGATACCATCAACAGTTCATAATGAATTAACGTATTTAGGTCAGTATGAACAAGCTGTACAGATATTATCATCAATTCAGACTAAATTAACTATTTTAGGTCAGTATGAACAAGCTGTATAAATACCATCCATAGTTCAGACTAAATTCACTATTTTAGGCCAGTATGAACAAGCTTTAAAGATACTCACCACCAGTCTGATGAATTCCAATAAACTTTACAATATGTTGAGAACTGGTTCTGAGCCTAAGCAGTAATTCAAACTCACGTTTGAATCTCGCATACTGCTCATCATTTGTGCATTGTTTGATAGCTACATAGTTTCCCTTGTATCTTCCTTTCATTACCTTACCAAAACTTCCCTAGAATAATAAACAAGTATATAATAAGGACTTCACATTAAAAGTCCCTTTATTAAGAATATCACAGCTTATTATATGCTTTCCAGTGGAATACCCGGATTTATCGGTGAAATAAAAATCGATATTCCACCGTTTTGTAACAATGAAAACATTTTCTTTTACTTTTCATAGTTTGAATGCACCGTTCTGTTGACATAACATTCTAAACATTCTAAAAAGTCAGTTTGAAGCATATAATAAACAAAAAATTGTTTAATTCAGTGTAAGATATATTTATTTCACTCGTGAGCTAATGATATTATATCCTTGGCTCACTCGTGAAATAAAAATCGATCTTACACCGAAATAAACAAATAACCTCTATATATAGACTGCAAAATAAATTTAAGCATTTAGCTAGTACAAGTGAATCGTACTATTCAACAACAAAAATTAAGTTGTCATAAATAATTTCAATTTTAACCTGTTTAAGTTTATTTCTAGCATTTTAAAGTGAATGTAAAAGGAAAATGAAAGTAGAATATTTTGGTTGTTGAAATGATCACAAACATCTGCCATGATTACACATTTTTCAATGTACAATTAACAATGTTTGATTTATTATTATGTCAGTTGTGATATACCAAATCATTAAATGCAATTTCCTGCTATTTGTTTACAGAAATAACATTTATACAGTCACTTATGTGTCAAAATTTAATATTATGTTGAACATCTCTTCTGCACCTGAGCAATGAGTTTTTAGTTATAATACTTCATTTGGATTGTTAATGTATTTGGTGTCATTCAGTATTAGGAGTCCCCCGTAGGACATGTGCTTAGAGATCAATCCTTGATTAGTGACACTGCTATCACACTGCATAAGAAATTTCACTCAATCCAAGTGTAAATGGTTACTGTGAGGAATCACTTGCCTGAAGTTGAGTTCATTGATCAGGGATTATCGAACAAAAATGTAAGCTGAACATGAATATAGAAGTAGACTTAAAGTTCCATTACTAAATTGAACGCTGATAATTGCCAAGTATCATGTTTTTGCTTAAAACTTATGCAAACATTAAACTAACATATAAAACGCATCCCAGGCACAAAAATCGCGAGTATTTTCTCCAGATTTTATACTAATACTATCTTGAAATTCGCGATTAAAACCGAAGGTAAAGACTACGGAAAAATCACGAAACTCAACGAACGAGGTCGGAATATCCTGTTGTGACTAAAAATAAGCACAACTTCAATTCGGCAGTAAACAAATTTTCTGCTTTGATAAATACACGTTTTGTATGGTGATTTTCGTGCGGAAGCTAATAAGAATTGACGAAAATCTATGATTCATGTAAATAGTTTTATAAAATTACATATGAACATATACTGACGAGGAAAAGAAACGCATCAATTAAGTTTTTAAAAATTCAGAAACGTTTGCTGATAGGCCACATTTAGATAGAACGTGTGTAATGTGAGTAAGACAAGACAACTACAAAATTTATGTAAACGCCAACATCATTCGCGCAATAGATTTTCACGGCAGTATCTACGTCACGTATTGTGAAAGGGTAACCGTATACGCCAAATAAGTCGACAAAACTAGGGAAAATTCTTGTTTGGCGTTAACCGTACTGCGGACTATAGGTCTAAATTATGCCACCGTCATCGACGTCTATTTATCCTCGTATCATCGCGGCCATGGTGTTGGGAGATCAGTGATTCAGTCACAACTCGATGTTTGCCTAGGTAATCTTGTGGACACATCACATTGACCAGCTATTATGCCCTGTGAGTGTCGCTATATTCGGGCAACGTCAATACTTGTCTGTCGGCATAAAAACGACAGACCTCACGTCGCACGCGTCACCAAGGACTTCTTACAGGCTAACAACATTAATGTTTTCTCTTGTTATTCTGATCACGGTTATGTACCTAGTTGAAATGAGACGTTCCTTTTTAGCATCAGTTTAGATATTTGCGTACTCAAAACTTACACGCACTGGTTTCTCGAGTAACACATAGGAAAATGATTTCATATAGCCAACCCTTTATAATGTCTTGTAAGTTTTATCAAACACTTTCAAGCAATTTGATTGGCTGAGAGAGTATCTCCGTGGTCTAATTTACATGTTTTAAAAGTACTCCACTTTTATAAGAAAATGATATTTTGAAGAACTTGACCCCAACAAGGGAACCCGCTAAGGAGAGTTATTATAATCCAAAGGTGCTTATATTCTATAGTCTTTTAGATAGTATTAATTGTTTTTAGATAGATGATAAAGATTTTGTCTTCGTTTAGTGGCTTTAAACTACACTATTTAAAAAGTGGAGGTATTGTGTATTTAAATAATTGTAAAATTCAAATAAACTTAACTGGAATCAATAGTCCCCTCTTTAAATAATCTACTAAGTCAGTACATACATTTACAGTTGTATTTGAATTCGGTGGTTACAAGAATAGGGTCTGGCAGTCACAAAATTGCCAATTTTGTTAAAAAATCGTCACAATTTTTCTGAAAATAACTGAGAAATAAAGAATAGCCGTTGCCTTGACAACAGCAAAAGATTTTGACGTACCAACATTGTTTTTTCTATGTTTGGGCATTAAACTTAACATATGCTGTGAGAATCAACAAAATCTAAGAGATTGAGTGCCGGAACACTTATTTAAAATTTGGTTCTTACAGAGAATTGTTCTTAACTATTAACTTTTTAACTATAACTTTCAAGTAATCCACACTTACCCTTCCAATAATCTCATTGGGCTTATATTCAAAATATTTGGACTCAATAATTACTTCCTGACTAGCACAGCTTTGCTCAGAAGGAACCGATCTAGCTGATTGACCTGTTGTCATGGAACTCATAAAGGGCATAGTAGACTGTGATACAGCAGACGGAGGAGAACCAGTCACTTGTCCAAGTATATTTCCAACATTTCTTATGTCAGGAACTGCTGTTGTCAAAGGAACAGGGCCAACTTCAGAATGCATGGCTTTGAATCTGAAATATTATCAATACATTTAATTCTTGGATCTGATGTTTTGTTTCCAGTGATTTTTGTCCTAAATTTGAGTAAATTTTCTGCCTTTTCATAAATAAATGATGAAAAAATAACTCAAAATATTACCAAAATTTCACCATCATCCAGATGTAACTATAATTACTTACAATTCACGACTTAGATCAAGCAAGATTTGAATGATACTTAAATGATACTTGAAATACATATAATAAAAGTAAAATCTTTTTAAAAAATTAACTTAATCTGATTTTTTGTTAGGTATAACACCATAGCAACAAATTGTTAAGGTTATAATACCCCAGTTAAACAACCTATTCACTGTTCCTGGAAAAGCTATATCTTACAAAGTGCATATGACCATTAAAGACTGACAACTCCGATAATAATTTAGAATTATAAGAAGAGGAGAAATAGTCGTAAAAAATATTTCATGACCAAGCTCCATTGAAGTATACCCTTCTTAGGAAATCCAACCTACAGCCCCCTCGATAAGCAGAATTTGCACTACATATGAATGACATGTGTCACTCTTTTTATCATTTCAGGTAATATATCCATGTGTAAAGGTCAGTTCTCAACTATAGGTTAAGAGTTGCCTGCAAGACTGTGGTAAGTGCAATGTGTTTAAAGTGCCAGTTACTACAGTCTTGCGGGCATTCGTCGAAATGTAACTTACTGTTTGTTTAGTTCCTTAAATGAAGGTCTCAAATCACGTTCAATGTCCCAACATTGTTTCATGATGGTATACACATTGTCAGGGCATTCTGCTGTCTTTTGTAATCTTGTACCTGACTTCAATTTCTTTAATATTTCTGCAACATTCTTAGCTATAAATGGGGCATCTCCATAACTAAAATAAAAAATGTTATATAATTCATTGAGCATTCTTACCACCAGGGCCTAGTCATCGCATTAAAACTTTTCAAGCACTTACCAGATTTGTAACATGTATTTTATATCATGGTGGGCAAACTTATCAAATAGCCAAACTATATGTTTTGGTCATTTTATGAAATATCACACTGTTTACTTACTTACGGAGGGTAGTGTAAGTATTTTTCACTGGCTCAAAGCAAGAAAAGAGAAAACAAATTGTTCTAATCAATTCCTCTCTCAACCATATTCTATTAGCGCAAGACTTAAATTTCCTTTTTCTTGCTACCATAAAAATCTAATGAAAAATCCCTCTATTAAGTTTAGAACTGTTCCAAAATATTATGCACCATGAATAAAACACCACTCACCTATACATTTCCCACAATAACACACCGAAACTCCAGACGTCACTTTTAGAGGTAAATTTACCTCTATTTTCAATGACTTCTGGTGAACACCTGGAAATTAATCCAATAGAAGTTAAAACATTGTAATGCAGTATGGTGTAGATGGACAATATTAACTTGAGCTTGACCTTTATGCAAGAATATATTAAACTCTGTGTTTACTGTCAATTTTTATTTTTGTTTGTAAAGCATGCTTTATCAGAGTTTTTTCTGCAAAATGCACATACTGAAAAATTAACTTTGTTTTCATATGAATAAATACTTTGAAACTGTGCCGCAATATTAGGGATAAACAAGTCCAAAATAAAAAGTACAAAATTATTCCATGTTTACAAAATTGGTTTATAGTAACATAAGTTGTTAGAAACATGTGTATACTGGTATACATGTGTAAGGCAACTCATAATTTTAAGTATGTGATGCATGTAATTATTACAATAAGGTAGTTCAAGCTCAGGTTAATATTGTTGCACTATACTAAACATCTTATTCACAATTTTTCAACCCTATATAGTAGGCCAGTTGTAATACTGATTGTCCCTAGGAAGAGTTTTAATGAGTACTTAGCACATATCTTCATCAAAGGCTGAGGACTTCCATCCTTGATACAGTGTTAAGAGAAAAAGGCTGTAGAAAATATTACAAAACTTTATGAAGTATGTAGGTCCAAAACATAAATCAAACAAGCCACCTCAGGACTTGTAGTCTGAGCCAGTATGGGCTGAGCTGGGTCAATACAATACAAAGGAATATCTTTTAAGCTCAGTTTGACACAAACTTAACCTTAGCCTACAAAGATATTATAAAGAGGACAGCAATACAAAAGGTTAGCTCAGTAAAATAAAAGGTAGAGTTAAAGATCTTTGTATTTGACCTCATATTGCCTGTTGTTTTAAATCAATATTTTAAAAAGTAACTAAGATAATAAATAAGAAATTATCTTGAATGTAACTATCCAATACATTAAAGTCTTGCAGCATCATTGATGCTCATACATAATGTAGGGTTGTCATTGATAGAAATTTTTGTATTGATGTATCAGAAGGCAAGTATCAGTGATATATCAAGTCAGACAAGAAGTGTAATAGAAGCCGCTAGAACTCCAGTATATACAGAATGTATTTACACGTTATATAGCCCCAATGATGTTAAGCATGATTTAAAAGTCCTTTCATACAAAAAACATACTGTATTTTCTTGTTTTAAAACTTAATAGAAAACAGGAAAACTCCGAAATATAAAAAAGATCTATAATTTATACATTTATAAAATACTAGATTGTATTAATACTCCAAATTAATGATCGATATAAGATTGTTTCGGTGATACAGTATAACTTCTACTTACGGCACCTCCAACGAGCGGCAACCTCAGACGAGCGGCATATTAGAATTCCCCCGTCGATTTTGCTCTATGTTTTATATCTAACGAACGACACCTCCGCAGAGCGGTAAACGGCCGTTGAGATAAATTCCCTTTGTTCATCATTTACCTCCGTACGGAGACACAAAGTCGAGCAAGGTTTATATCAATAATCGATAATTATCTATGACCGGAAGATTTAAACAATAGGCGATACCCCTAATCGTATTCGCATACTACCACCTCTAGGTCATATGTTATTAAATCATTTGACTTACATGGGTTAATACACAAGTGACATATGGTTTCCATGACACCAACGAACGGATTTAAGATGAAGAGCGTTTTGTTTGGTAGGCTGACGTCATCAAATATCAGTCATACACACGCCCAGCTAGTTGACGATAGTAAATGCATTCTATAAATAGAAGGTGAAGATATCACCTCCATACTAAGACGCACAACGCGTCCCAGTATTCGGCGTTTAGTACGCAACAGAATATAGTGCGGTGGATGAAGACAAAATCGTAGGATATTTTCGTTTTGTTAAAATGTAAAATAAATGATCACTTATAACTATAGGAATATAAATCCATATATACTTAATACTTTAAAACCTCTAAAGGTACAGATGCATAGTTAAACCGTGTACTCTACTTTCGATTTCAAATGTCTGACTAAAGAATGACAGATGTAAACACGTTAGGATGGAGGTTTAACTACCGGTTAAAAAGTTTAATTTAATAAGGATAGTTGGCTGGATTGTTAAATTTTATCGAGTAGACACAATATACATACTCTCTTTGTTCAGTATACTTGAAGGGGGGAATTATTAAAATGTAAACATTGCCACGTGCTTTCAGGTAAATAAACAGTTTTACCCATAATGCTCGGCGTCTCCGTACAGAGGTCAGTTAGATCTTTGTTTAAAGAATGTAGTAAATGAAAACTTAAATGTTATTGTACTAATTATTAAAATTTTCGATGGAATAAATTCTGCTATAAGTTAATTTGAAGTTTAAGAGCCAAATCACACAAATACTCCCGAAAAAACGATGATAATATATGCTTAATATTATTCGCCATTAGACAGGTATAAAGAACACATTTGACGGTACCAGAAACGATTGCTTTTTTCTGCGTTAAACTACCCATCAAGCTAGGAATTTTGAATGATTATAATGATTTATTTTAAAAACTTTGTAATCTTATTAAAACTGTATTTACATTACGGAACGGATAACGGCCAGTTTTCCGTGCCGAAAACGGACGTTTTACGTGATCGGTAAAAAAAGTCTACCTCTGAAGAGCAACACCTCCAAAGAGCAACACATTTTTCAAACTCCGCCGAAAGTCGCTCTGCAGAGGTTACACTGTATATCAGGGCACTAGATAACTTTTGAGGGACAGGTACCCATACCCTAAGAAAGGGGAACTTTGCATCATTTCAAGACAATATGGGGAATTTTCAGTCAACTCATAAATGTGTACAGTTGTTACTCTAAACACTTCTACCATTGATTTGAATAGCTAGTATAGATTGTGACTGTAGAATGACAAAGAAAACAAATGACATAAAGCTGTTCCTAAACTATCTTTATTCTCTGTACTCATTTTTATTTTTCTTTAAATTTTGAGGGGAAATTTTATCTGAGATAAGGGAAAAACATATGATTTTGAAAGGGGACGGGGCCCATTTTCGCCCCCAAAATATGCCAAGTAATGCCCTGTATAACAATATTGCGATTTCCGACGATAATCCAACCACAATGTATAGTTAAATAACAAGTAATTCTGTGAGCTAATGCTCACTAGTGATACCCCCGCAGTGAGAAATATGACTATCATAATGTAACTTTCATTTAACGAAATGTAAAAATATGCGACAAACAGGAAGTAGATGAGCAAGGAGCATGAAATCGCTTTACACCACATGGGACTATGGGATAAAGCAATATGCAAAGTATTAGGCTGCTGCATGTTATAGTTACTGAGAAAACTGCGACGAAAATTTTGTAACGGACGGACGGACGGACGGACGGACGCACGCACGCACGGACAAGGGTAAAACAGTATACCCCCCTCTTCTTCGAAGCAGGGGTATAACAAGTTTAAATAACAAAAGGTTATTGCATATAAATGAATATTGTATGTGCTTGTACTTCACACGTAAACAAACAACTTGAACAAAAAGATAAGGCCACAAAAAGTTGATGATGTGTTCTATGGATTTTTTCTGGAAAAAATTGGGCAAGCGAGCGAAGAAAAAAATCTCCATTCAGTTGCTTTATACAGCGGTTTGACCAAATTTTTATGAGCCAGCGAGGAAATAAAAATATTTGTTTTGTCAAAACCGTCAAAATTAAAGCGTGAGCGAATCCATAGAACACATGATCAACTAACAAAAATAACAACATTACCATGGTATTGGTATGGTCTGATCAGCGTGTTTTCTATAATAGTATGTGTCGTCAGGTAAAACTTTGGACAAACCAAAATCACTAATCTTGGCACGTATATCGCCAGTCAGTAGAATATTTCTGGCTGCAAGGTCACAATGTAGAATTTTGTTAGCTTCCAGGTACTCCATACCCTAATATGTAGAAAAATATGTAATTTTCATTTAAAAAACAAATTTCCAGCATAGATTATTTTCTCAGAAACCTATACATATGTTTGTTTGTTTTTGTTGGGTTTAACACCGTAGCAACACATTGTATAGGTCATATAACGGCGGTCAGTCAACATACTCAACTGTTTCTGGAAAGGCTAAATCTCTGGATTTAGCTGTTAACCAACTACAAGTGCATACTATTCTCAGTGACTGTCATTGGTAGCAGGGAGAATGGCCGTAGAATATGGAGAGGATGTGTATATGTGCATTATATGCCTGTTATCCAATCCAATTCATTGAATAAAATATGTATTAAATTAAATTAATGGCCGTAGAAATAATTCCATAAAGGTATGCCCCGCCCGGGAATTGAAGCCGAGGCCCCTCGATCAGTAGACTTGCGTGCTACCAACTGAGCTAGCCGGGCTGCAGATATACACACGTATTTCTACATTGTATTTACAATTATCATGATTAAAACTCAAGTCTTCAATTAAAATGCAGGTACTTTTCAATGCTTAATATCCAATTTTCAAGATCACTTCAACCAGTATTATCATCTTTTACTGAAAAAGTAAATGTAAATTGAACCATTCTAAACCAGTTTACTTCTAAAATAGATTTTTCTACTTATTACCAAGCAATTGGGATTCCTTTACTATAGTTTGAATAAGACACATGAGAGTACTAGACATTTTTATAGTGAACATTAATAGTTCACAAAGTAATTTACAAACTACAGTTTCATTTAGAATCCAAATCAACATTACAAAAAAAAAAGTTTCAACTCATAAAAAATTAGTTTGTTTTGTAAAAACTACGTTATAAGAATCCACAAGATTGCTCATTACAACAGATAATCATAATATATACTTACTGCAGTGATATCAACAGCCAATTTAATGAATGGAACTTGTTTACGCATTTTTTGTGCTTTTACATACTTAATTAACGAGTCATTTTCAACATATTCCATGACTAGATACATTCCTGCAATATAATATAAATTACATAACATTATTCTACATGTAATTTAAATATATTAATTTACATATAAATAATTTACCATTATTATTTTGCATGAGGTATATTTCAACTTTTATATTATAATTTATACACCATTTGTTTAGATAGCATTCCAAAGGACACTATTGTCTTCAAAAGGAGAGACTATAAAAAAACTTAAAATATCTGGTTAAAATGATTTTTTAGTATCTAAAACTGGGGCCGTCATCAGAAACCGCGAAATCAATGTATCACCGGTTATATACTGACCATCCGATATCTCTAGAATTTTATGAAGTTATAAACTAAATGGACATGACATTTAATGAATGTTCTATACAAGGACTTTTTTGCTTCTGATTTTTTATGTTTTGTGTTAAGTATTGAAAACAAGAAAATACAGTTTACTATAGCTTCTGTTATGCCTGAGGCAACTTTTAACATTATGCATAACATCATGAGGGCCTTATATAGTATATACTGGAGTTATAGCAGCTTCAATTACACTTCATGTCTGATTCGATATATCACCAATACTTGCCTTTCGATATATCGATACGATATTTTCTATCAATGACAACCCTATCGAAATTACGAACATTGATTTATATGGTGACATATTTCTGCTACAACAGTTTCCTTCAACATTAAACATTAAAAACAAAGGTTTACCAGATGTTGACATTCCAATAAATTTTACAATATTTGGATGGTCTAGTAGTGCCATGACAACAGCTTCCTTTTTAAGTTCCGCCACACATTTATCTAACATTTCTTTTTTCAATTCTGAAAATAAAAAGAATAGGAACACACAAACATTTATAAAGTATATGTACCAAATACACTGGGGTCCAGACGTTTTTTTTACACATGTTAAATTTAGATGTTATACATTATATTAAGATACACAACTAATATAACATGAACCCTCAGTTATATTCTTTCATAGTATATTCATAATTGTTAAAATGCAGTTTTTAATAAAAATGAATTTCATTGCATACATATTAACTGCTCTACACAAATTCAAGTTTTCAGAAAAAAAATGAAAAAAATACTAGTGTAAAAAAACTATTGGACCCAAGGGTATATGTCTATTTTCTTTTCAATCTATGGACAGCGTTAGTTTTGATTTAGGGGCTTTAACCAAGAACTTAACATAAACCTACCCATGTGGAAGAAAACTACCCTACTTGATACAGAGAAGGGCGGGTGAATTGCCAGGGTTTGACACTAACAGTGTACTGGTATTCCAAGGATCCAAAAAATTTGGGAAGACCCCAGTGATTTTAGCTAGGAATTCCATTAGTTTACCTGAAAATAGCCCTATGCTTACAGACTTTGATTAACCATGTATCCTTTATCCTGATTTGTGACTACAAACCTGTATTCAATTTTTTTCTTTTATTGGAGGGAATCCTAACGCTAGGGAGGTTCTCTGATTAACTGACTAGGTATTCCTTCGGGATCCCTGGTAAAAGCAGTCAAACTTTAAATATCAGTAGAAAATATTTTTCATTACAAAACTGCAAATGCATCCAGCTGGGTATTAAATCTTTACTTTAAAACTTGATAAAAAAGTTGAATAGAATAGTTTATGGATTGATAAAGATATACGGTAAATTCTTACTTTTTACAACAACAACTTGTGGCTTTGGAGTGCTTCCATCACTTGGTTCATCTAGGGACTTCAACTCTCCTTTATAAACTTGACCATAATGTCCCTGAAATAAAAGACAAATATCAATTAAGTCTAGCGCTATAATATACAGGATATTCTGCCCCTTTTTTGTAAGACCGGTTTTTATTACACCAAGTGAACACGGAAATCCTATTTTAAACAGTGGTGTAGTCACAAGTGAAAAATTATTTTCTGAGCTCATATGTTGAAATTGCACAAGGGTCATGATGGCCCTTTATCGCTCAACCTGAGTACCATTGATATAGCCGCGGCCGTGGCGTAGTGGTTAGCATGTCTGACTTCAAATCCGGAGATCACGGGTTCGAACCCGGTCGCGGTAGGTCATACCCTATACATGAGTTGTCGGCCTTGTGGTAGGGTAAATTAGTACTGATAATCGAAAATTACCCAGGATACCTAAAGTAGGAAGAGCTGGCTGCCGTATATATGACCTAAATATGTGTTTAATACGTTAAAAAAAATTAAAAAAAAAGAATTTATATATTAATTAATCAGAGTAAAATCAAATCAAACTTTCTGAACTATTTCCTTAATAATTAAATAAAAAAGTAGCCACTAGAGTGTTAACAAGATTTTTCTATTTTAGCTGCTGTGACCTAGTTTTCATCCAAGATGGCACATGTTATATCCCTATTAAGCCTTTTAAGTCTCTTTTAAAGACTTGCACACTGCCAACTGAGCTATCCAGCCTAAGCTAGATTGTGAAACAAGTTCTTACAACTTAGATTTATCACTTTCGTGTCCGCTTCATGATCCCCCAGTACTGAGCTAGTAGGATAAAGTTTTTAGCTCAAGGAAACAATGGAGTAGGTTTTGGATGGGATTCGAACCAACACAGACTTAGCTACCCAATGATTACTAGTACAACATCGTAACCGCTCGGCCACGCCCACTCCTTAACAAGGACATAAAATACGCAAAAAATTTGTAAAATAGCATACTTGTCCTAATTTCTCATTAAAATTAACATTAATCCTCCTGTCTTCAATAAGATGAACTGGCAAAGGTACAGCAGGTAATTTTCCAAATCTTCCTGGTTTAACATTCCCAGTTGTCATGGCAACCTGAGGGAAAGTAACTTCTTGCAGAGTAGAGGTTATCTGTTGGCTTCTACTCTGTGGTAGAATTCTTGATCTGTCATTGGGATTGGAGGGTTGTTGTGGTAAACTGGGTCCAGCCATGTCTACATGTCTATCCTTCCTTAAAACTGTAGTAAGACAAAATGAAGTAAGATAAATCATGTAACAAGAGCTCCGCTGGGCGGAGCATTATACGCCCGTGTGCAGTACATGCTGTGTTCTATCTCATATAAAGTTCCTGTGACCTGGACCAATGACCCCGGGACCTCAGAATATGTCACATCCTGAACTTGAGGGCTATACAAAGCAAAGATTTTGGGAACCTATGTACAGCCGAGGTTGAGTTATCACCTGCACAAAGTTTTCCCATACGAACTTCAAGTGACCTTGACCCTGGGGCCTAAGAACCAAACGTTCACACCATTGACCCAAAGAGTATCGATACATTAAATTTGGTGAATCTAGATTAAGTGGCTGTTGAGTTATTCTCTAGACAAAGTTTTTCTTTATGATGTCCTTGCGACCTTGACCTTTAACCCAGGGGCTTCAAAACCAAAGGGGCATATGCTTAACATTTAGGCTACCCTTACATAAAATTTGGTGAACCTAGGTACAGTCATTATTGAGTTATTGTCTGGACAATGTTTTAATATAAATTTAGTCCCAATGACTTTAGCCTTTGACCCTGGGGTCTCAAAATCAAAAGAGAACATCATCTACCAAAGGGCTATCAACACATAAAACTTGGTGAACCTAGGAAAAGTGGTTGTTGAGTTATCGTCCAGAGAAGGTTTTTCCGTATGATGTCCCCGTGACCTTGACATTTGACCTTTGACCCTGGGACCCCAAAACCAATAGGGCACATCCTTGACACATGGGCTACTCTCACATAAAATTTAGTGAACCTAGGTACAGTGGTTGTTGAGTTATCCGCCGAACAAGGTTTTTCCTTATTTGTCCATGTGACCTTGACCTTTGACCCTGGGGTCCCATATCAAATAAGGCACATCCTTGACACATGGGATATTTTCACATAAAATTTGGTGTACCTAGGTACAGTGGTCGTTGAGTTATCGTCCGGACAAGGTTTTTCATATGATGTCCCTGTAACCTAGACCTTTGACCCTTGGGTCCCAAAACCAATAGGGCACACCCTTGACCCACGGGCTACTCTCATATAAAACTGGTGTACCTATGTACAATGGTTGTGCAGTTATTGTCTGGACAAGGTTTTTCCATATGATGTCCCTGTGACCTTGACCTTTGATCCTGGGACCCCAAAACCAATAGGGCACATCCTTGACACATGGGCTACTCTCACATTAAATTTGGTAAACTAGGTACAGTCATTGATGAGTTTATCATCCGGACAAGGTTTTCATTTTTAAGTCCCAGTGACCTTGACCTTTGACCCTGGGGTATCTAAATCAATAGGACACCCCTCTACCCAAGGGCTATCCACACATAAAATTTGAGGAACCTAGGTACATCATTTCTTGAGTTATCATCCTGACAAGCAATTGTCCACGGACGGACAGACGGACAACATCACAACATTATACGTCCGTTTTGAAAAAACGGTCGTATAAAAATGACCTTTTTATTTATTAATGTTGTATTAATTGGGACAGTCTTTTCCATCAAAAACCACATTGGGGGGGGGGAATAGTGGTATCAAATTGAACTGTCAATTTCTATTGTGTAGATAGTGTATATGCTTGTGATATATATAAAAATATATATAATTCACAAACAAAAACAAGCGTAATCCACGATGATATTAAGTTAGCTGATCATGTAATATGGATGAAAACTAAACTAATCATTAACCTTTGAGTGGCAAACCATAATTAAGTAAAATATTACTGACCTGAAATATCTTGTACTGACACACGTACTGTATCAAACCATCACTGAGTAGATTATTACTGACCTAAAATATCTGGTACAGACACATGTACTGTATCAAACCATTATTGAGTAGAATATTACTGACCTGAAATATCTGGTACAGACACATGTTCTGTATCAAACCATTATTAAGTAGATTATTACTGACCTGAAATATCTGGTACAGACACATGTACTGTATCAAACCATTATTGCAGAGAATATAACTGACCTGAAATATCAGGTACAGACACATGTTCTGTATCAAACCAATATTAAGTAGATTTTTACTGACCTGAAATATCTGGTACAGACACATGTTCTGTTTCAAACCCTTACTGAGTAGATTATTACTGACCTGAAATATCTGGTACAGACACATGTACTGTATCAAACCATTATTGCAGAGAATATAACTGACCTGAAATATCAGGTACAGACATATGTACTGTTTCAAACCCTTACTGAGTAGAATATTACTGACCTGAAATATCTGGTACAGACACATGTACTGTATCAAACCATTAATGCGTAGAATATTACAGACCTGAATATCTGGTACAGAAACGTGTACTGTATCAAACTACATGTATTAATGTGTAGAATATTACTGACCTGAAATATCTGGTACAGAAACATGTACTGGATCAAACCCTGATGAAAGTCTGCCATCATGTAAACCACTTCCAGTTGATACAGCTGTTGCCCTGCCAACATCATAATCTATATATGATACATCATTATATTTATGGTACACTTCACCTGGAACAATCATAACAAATGCATAAACAAATGTACTTTTATTACCTCCAAGATGGGAAAGCAAATTACATGTACATAAAAACATCTACATTTTGTACATAGATACAACATACAATGACATATATATAAAAATAGATTTATATATTATTCAAACATACCATATTGTGACATGTATAAAACGAACTCATGTCAAACATGCATTAAAAAAGGTTGAGCAAAATCTGAAGAAAAAACTTTAAGCCGGTTAAACAGAATTACTTCGCTTTTTAAAAAAATACACCATTTGCAAGTACTGACGATTTTGTCAACAACATGGCAAATTTTCATTATTTACGTGTAAAAACCTATAACACGAAATCAGATTTGGAGGTAAAAAAGAGTGTTTTATTCATGTCAAATAAAAGTAATCATTATTGTCATATTTATCAGAGATGAGAATAACATTCACTGAAAAAATTAGAAAACCTTACACCCCCTAGAAAAACACCAGAATCGAACACTTCTGACTTAGTTTGCAACATTTTATAAACTCAAATATAGTGAAAACTGTCTGAAATCAGTTGAATAGCTCAAGATTCTCATTCCTTATAAAATTTTATAGAATTAAAATACAACTAGATATAGTTCTGTTATATTAACCTGTCACAACTTAAATACTTACACGGTCACTGAATGTGTTATTATTTAAATTCTTTTTTACCATTGAGACACCAATCCATATTAATTATTGATGATCTAACAATATATGCGGCGATTTTTAGTATCAGGGAAAGTACGAAAGGATAAAAAATAGGTTCGGTGATCGTGTAAATATTTAAGTTGTGACAGGTTAATAAAACGGAACTATACATATGTACAGTTGTATGAAGCTTATGCAAATCCCAGTAAGTAGTAAGTAAATGTTTGTTAAGCATTACATATACTGGCAATGTCCGTACTATTCCAGTAATAAGTTCTTTTTAATTTAACTGGGTTTAACGCCGTGTCAACACAGTTTTATGTCATTTTACGGCGTCCAGCACACATAACCTAGCTTTCCTGGACCCTTGTCTATTACCAGTACTTGCCTACCCTTCCACAAGGCCGGAAACTTCTCCAAATTATCTAATCAATGGAGGAAAATTGACAATATTGTCAAATTTTCATGGAAGAGTATAACCTCCCAGGGTGGGATTCCAAATCCCGGCGCACTACCAATTGGCTATCGACCCCGGGTAAGTAATAAGTTCCATATATTGTAAGATTGTTGATAAAAAACAAGGTTAGTACAAAAAGATGAAAGCAAACATATCAGAAACTGCAACAGTCAAAACCATAAACCTACCTCACATCAAAAAGCAGAGTGAGATTTATATAGGTTTTTTAACTTTTGTCATAAGACGGAAGCCACAAACAAACAAAAAGAACTCGTAATTATAATATTTCTATCTGTATCAGCATGGTTGTAAGGAACTGTGTTTCAAATTGTTTGGCAAAATGAAAAAGATACGTAGAGGATATTTGTTGAGTGGTGCAGCCACGAGTGAAAATATACTATCCTTAGCTCACAAGTGAAATAAAAATCGATCTTGCACCAAAATAAACATTTTTTTCTGTTTATTATATGCTTCAAACTGGCGTTATTAATTGCTTTTAAAGTCTGATATGCATTCCTTCTATGGCGCCTCCTCCTGTCGGGTGCCTCAACGTCGCATTACAATAAGCGTACGCTATAAAAGTTCAATACATCTGTGATTTTTTTAATTTCATTCATTAAATACTTCGACAAAATAAAAAATATGTTAACATTTGATTATTTATTTACAGTTCTGACTAAATAAAACCACAATAAATGTTTAAAAAATCAATAATACAAATAATACCGCGTATGAAATAAAGTGAAGCCACGCTATCAGTGACGTCATACGAGATTTCATTACGTCACTAGTATGATAAATATGGCGTCAAAACGTACGCGCATCCAAACATGATCGGAAAGAGATAAAAAGGAATTTTACATGGAATTAACTCGGTTTTAATAAAGTTATTGTTTTTATTAGTCACTTTCATTGTCGGACATTATTCTGATTCTTTTGAATGTGTTTTTGTTGATCATCACGGCGATTGTTGGACTTGAAGGCTTTGTATTCACTTGAGGAAAATATGAACAACACTGTCAACACAGATATTTTGAAACCAGGTGTGGTCGTTATATATCTATGATGTAGCTTGCGAGTGTGATGGTAATCACTGACAGTTATATCTTTGATTGTCTCGAACTGCCTGTAACCAGCATTCTTCATATCCGAGAATAATTAGGCCATGCAAAATTGGAATTTTGTTTAGCGTCAACTCAAGTTTGACAAACCTAGGTAACTATTCACAAAAACACACAACCCAAAAACGAAAACACATGTCCATTCTAGCTAGTATTCACACAAATAAGTACTTGGTAGTACATAAATGTTTGTGACATTAACTATAAATCAAAGTACTGAAAGTACTGTTGGAAGGAATTTTTGAAAGATTTAAGAGTTCAAAGTTACTATTTCGATATCCATCATTATCTCTTTATCATTCATTGTCAACTATGTTTCATATTTCATTTCACATGCACATTATTCTACTGATCGAGGGGTTGAAGTTTGGTTCCCGGGCGGGTCATATTTTCGTGGAGCTTAAGTATGAAATAATTTCTACGGTCATTCTCCCTCCCTACCACTGATTCTAAATCATGCAGGGCAGTAGTCAGTCACTAACAGCTAAATCCAGAGATTTAGCCTTTCCAGGAACAGT
This sequence comes from Mactra quadrangularis, assembly GCA_025267735.1. Lineage (NCBI taxonomy): Eukaryota > Metazoa > Mollusca > Bivalvia > Venerida > Mactridae > Mactra > Mactra quadrangularis. The sequence continues at coordinate 32,584,642 of CM046294.1, read as the reverse complement.
TTGTGGACTGATCGCCGTGATACTACCTATACAATGTGTTGCTATGGCGTTAAGGTCACAACAAATTGATCATAATTATGTTCTATGTATTTTGTCTGGAAAATGAAGCTAGCGAGCGAAAAAAAATGTTTTTCCTATTTCTGGAATTTTGAGAAGCGAGCAAATAGCGGAGAATAAATATGTGATATTTTCATGATCATTTATGTACAAAATGTAAATAAAACATGCTAAATATGGACTTTTCACAGAAAAAAACATCATAATGTGTAATTCAGAAAAGCATTATCAGTTACTTTTTAGAGTTTTAAGTCATACTGGTCGTTTATTCATCATATTAATGTGATACAATTAATCATGCACATTTAAAGATAAAATATGTCGAAATCTTTCTTCCTTGGACTTTATTATTTTAATCTTGGGATACAGGGTATATAGCTCTGATTATCTTGCAGGTTGTTGTTAAAAAGATTACTTTTTGTTAGCATGCATGAATGCTTTTAATATGATACATACATCATAAATGACTGAATTTTGTTCCAATTGCATTTACTGTCCAATGTCATTATGCTACATAGCCAATACATATAGTGAATTCATTTAGTATTAACCTTTAATTAAATACTTCCAATATTTCTGTATAAATCGAATCTGCTTACATCATGATGGAAAATCTACAACGGTCATTCATTCAGCCATTCATTGACACCTGGCCATCGCTCTACGTTCTCACAGTAAACTCCAGCTGTGAATATCGTCTGCTAAGTAGTACATGTATAATATTATATACAAGCGTGTGGCAGATAATATTGCGCAATAATACAAAATAACTATTCTCCGTACACAGTATGAATAATGTTTGATTAATGTTAAGAAACATTAAATATCATAATTTCAAGTATTTGTTTAAATTATTTTTTTCCAATTCATCTATGTTTGATAGTATTCATATTTTTCTATTGCACTATTTTCTTGGGCGCATTTACTCATTGTTAGGTGTTGTTCGTTCTTTTTCAAATTTCGCAGAGCGCTGACATAGAAAGGAATTTTTTGAAAAAAAATCCTTCCAAAAAGTATAACCAACATACACATGTACATTCTCATTCATAGAATACACAGAAACAACGAATTATCAGTATTTCCTGAGGAAAATCAGTTATCAAATCCCGGAACAACAGAATTATATAAGAAACTTTCACCATTAATTTTTAGGAATCTAACACCGACGCGCACGCGCACGCTTAACAAATTCCGGTTCGGCATGGGCTTATGAATTTGGACTTCCTACGTAGCATGGCTTATAGGGTTTTAACACTAACGGAGAAAATGTGCTGATGTGACTGTGAGAAGTATTTATAATCATTTATTATTTAGTTCAATCATGTCATTTAACGTAATAGTACTAAGTTGATTAGTTGGGTAATTTTACATACTAGTATAATGCACATTCCTTGAATTTTGGTGAATGATTTTCAATATTTGTATGGTTCTCGATTTACGATAAAAAAGTAGTCACTCAAAAGATCAACCGCGCGTGGATCAAAACAGTGAAAAATAACATGTATATTTTTATTGTTTCCAAACAGTGAAATATCGATTTTTATTTCACCGATAAATCCGGAGATCCACTGGAAAGCATGTAATGAATGATTTTATACTTGTTGCTAACACCCTGCAAAACCTACCAACTTGTTAATGTAGCATTCTGAAAGGTACTACATGTAGTTTTCTAGGGTTTTAGCAAACAAGTATAAAACTGGTGTTGGTGATGTGATGTGCAGCAAAAAAGTATACACGTTTTTGCTTAATCTGGCATAGGTATCATTGAAATCTGACAAGAAGTAAATGACTTACACCTCTTAAAAACTTCCAGTCAAGGCTGATTTTTCACCATTTTCTTCGCCAAACCATAACAGTTGAGCTGTCATTCACGTGGTATTGCCATCGTGAGAAATGACAACAGCGTATTAACTGCTAGGTATTTCATAATGTAATTGTCCGTTTCTTCTAAGCTGTCAAAGCTTGACTATTTTCACGGTGACTGAATGCATTGTTTTTTTACTGGCCACATATTTGTTAACAAAAATATCTTGACTAAAACATATTATGTATCACGACAATACAAACATATTCAGCGTGAAATTATTCATTTTTGACAGTTGAGAAAAAACGAACTTTATAAGTGGCCTTTTATATGAACTAACTATACAATAACTAGTGCAATGACTTTGTCTAATAAACTAATGTAAGAAGAATTAAACCAATACCATATGACTGCATGCTGCCATTGAGTCCTCGAAGTATTCTTTTAGGCTCCATACGTTCTTGGGGGTCAATTTTCCAGCATGAAATCATTACTTCATGCAACTGTTGTTTCAGTTCTGCAATTTCTCTTGGGTCTCCTGCTTGAGCACTCAATATTTCTGGACACGTAAGAATGTCATTTCCTTTGGCAAAAAACTCTCGAATCTGTGAAATAAATGATAAATGAGAACATAAGTTCCAATCTCAAAGTTGATGAATAATGGAGATTTTGCACCAGTTGTGTGTGGATAGCACTACCAATCCATATAAAGCAAGGAACCACACTTACTGTCTGTTTTTACTTGGGGTTCCTTCTAAATGTTAGGGACTTTTCCAATAAAAAAACATGAATTTTGTTTAGATTTGCAGTCACAAATTGTGATAAACAAGTCATGGTAATTGAAATTAACATTAGAACATGGCAAATTTTTAAGAATCATGCAAGGCTCAACATTATTTTATAAAGTAAGTAGCCCTATTGTACAAGCAGCTATGTATCTTACTTGCCTCAAACCAAATGTTTACTAGCAGTAACTGGTTGTCTGAACCCAAATGTAAGTAGTCAAAGGCAATTGGACAATCTTTCTTGTTGAGCCCTGTTAAACCCCAGATAAGATTCACAGGGATTCCTCCCAAGTTTTTGGGATCCTTGGAGTCCCCAAGGTACTGTAAGTCTTAAACCCTACATAGAGATATATGATGTAAAGCTGATGCAACAAGAAGTCAAATTAAGATAACCAGATTCAAAGTCAAGATAACTTACCATTAAAATACTCCTGCAACTTAGGCTAGATCTTTTATATTTTTCATCTTACAAAAATCCCGAACAAATTTTTTTAGAAATCACTTTTGTGCAAACAAAAAAAGCGAATGCATCAGAGTACGAATAAGCTGCACAAACATTTATACGACCTAGATGAAAATGTGCTCAACCGAACATAGAATACAGTTGACATACCTCAGTTGGAGTCAATGTCACTAATTTAGGATCATGTTGTATAGGACTTCTACCCCCAGAAAACATCTGCCACAGCATCGTACCATATGAGTAGACTTCTGTTTGTATATTAATGGCTGATAAATCATTGTGTAGTTCTGGAGCTAACCAAGGCATTCTATAATATAAATAACTTTTCTTTAAACAATGCAATGTACTAATGATTTGTAAAGCTTGACCCCTAAGCCTAGGCTTTGTGGGAGCAAGCATGCAAAAGAGCAGTGTGTTTACCTTCCAGCTCCACAAACTGCTGAGCAACTGCAGAATAATTATTGTGGAATAGTGATGACAGTAGCCAATCACTTGTAATTAATAAGGTGGGAGAATTAGCAAGGATTTTAACATCTAATTGTCCTTACAGGGAGGGAATTCAAGCAGGGATTTGCTGGGTTCAATGTCAATGTCTCTGCTATTCCTAGGGATGTATGCAGGTAACAAATGACAGGTTCATAAATGGTTAACTTGTCATTCTTTAAGGCTACAACTAATTTCATCCCATTAAATGTTCTTCCCATGATTATCAGCAAAACAAGTCTCACCCACTAATGAAAAGTCTTACACTTGGCTATAATATAAGCACAGACAGAAATTTAACCTACAGTAATTTTCAAGATGGTGATTTTCAAGGCAGTGATTTAATCAAGACAGTGATTTCATCTTCAATGATTTTCTAAGAAGTGATTTAATCAAGACAGAGGTTTCATCTTCAATAGTTTTCTAGGCAGTGATTTAATCACGACAGTGATTTCATCTTCAATGATTTTCAAGGCAGTGATTTACTCAAGACAATGATTTTATCTTCAATAATTTTCTAGGCAGTGATTTAATCACGACAGTGATTTCATCTTCAATGATTTTCAAGGCAGTGATTTAATCAAGACAATGATTTTATCTTCAACAATTTTCTAGGAAGTGATTTAATCAAGACAGTGGTTTCATCTTCAATGGTTTTCTAGGCAGTGATTTAATCAAGACAGTGATTTCACCTTCAATTGTTTTCTAGGCATTATTTAATCAAGACAATGATTTCATCTTTAATTATTTTCTAGGCAGTTATTTAATCAAGACAATGATTTCATCTTCAATGATTTTCTAGGCAGTTATTTAATCAAGACAATGATTTTATCTTCAAAAATTTTCTAGGAAGTGATTTAATCAAGACTGTGATTTCATCTTCAATGATTTTCTAAGCAGTGATTTTATCTTCAATTATTTCAAAGACAGCAATTTAACCTACATTGAGTACAAAGACAATGATATCATAGACAACCATTTCATAGGCATTGATTACATCTAAAGGGACTTCCATTTGCAAAGAGTTTATTTTACATAAATCCATAAACATTGGTTTAAATCTTATTTTTTAAAATAAAACAAAAGTTAAAGTGCAGTTTAAAGTCTCCTTCTATATACATATTCAGCCGACTTCAATCTCCTTCATGCAGGTGACCCCCAACTCCCATTTACACCTGGGTGGAGTGGAACAATTGTAAATTAATTTCTTGCTCCAGGAAAGTAGCAATGCCCCAATCGGGGGTTAAATCCAGGACATCTTGATCCCTAATGGAGGCGTCCTACCACTTGACCACTGCTCCTACCAGGTCCCCAGTGAAAATTACTTACCTAGCTTGATTAACTTCATGATCTATAGGTAGTTTATTATATAAACCAACAAGACCTGGATCTGCTATCTTTACTATCAAATATCTCTCATCAAATGTCATTACATTTAAATCATTACAATTTAAGTTGCCGTGATAACAATCTATAGTCACCTGAAAACAAAATAGAACTTCATCAATCAATTAATCTTTCATAAAATATTGATGTGCACAATAGATCACTTATAAATCACAGCACAGTCGTCAGTCAATCTACTCACCGTACTGGAAAAGCTAAATCTCTGGATTTAGCCGTTAACCAGTTACTAGGCACATACTTCAGTCAGTGACTGACAACTGCCTCACATGATTAAAAAACAGTGGTGGTAGGGAGAGTGCCTGTAGAAATAATTTCATGACCAAACTCCATGAAAGTATGCCCCATCTGGGAATCAAACACACAATCCCTTCATCAGAAGAATTTTGTGCTACCAACAGACAGCTATTTATTTAATCAAGTCAATGTGTGGAGGAGTGGCAAGACCAATTTTCTAAAAATGTGTCCTGAAATAAGAACAATAGAACCTGTTGAATAAGAAAGTTGAATTCAAAAAGGTTACACATTGCTCTGTTGAAATGACATAATTATCTAAATGAGGTACGAAAAACATTCAAAGGTTCATGCCTACCATGTGATCAAGAGCAGATGCAACTTGTACAGCGACTTCTAACAAATGATGAAATGATAATGTAGGAACTGGTTCCCTGTATTGTAGGAAATGACTTAGACTTCCATAGTTGGTTCCCCCTATCAACATACAAGGTGTAGTACCTAAGCAGACGCCATAATAAGGTACAAAATACTTAGGCTCAAATAAAGTCATCAATTTCTGGAAGCCAGCTTGAAATTCCTGTAAAAACGATGATATGTTCCACATGACATTGTATGCTAATATACATATATAAGAAATAGTACACACCACTGAGGACCTCCTGGTCTAATAGTAACCAGCCAGTCAGGTCTATAACATATAGTAGACTGAAGCCGAAGGCCGAGGTCTACATGTTAGTGGGCTGACTGAGAGGTAACTATTAGACCAACTATTTCTATTCATTATACTGCACATTTTAACACTTTATATTTTGCAAAAGCAAAAGAATTAACATTTTTAAACATTTAATAGGTCAAAACTAATAGCATGCTCGGTGAAAATTACGTGGGTTACACACCACTTAACAAGTGTTTAATGATATCGACTGGATTGGATGTCAGCGGGCCACTATCATATCAGCGGGCCACTATCACATAACAACCTGCTGCCAAAATATGGTGAAATAAAGCCCGCTATGTTTTATGTATGTAAAAAAGAAGCAATTTTATGATATAGTATAGTGCGTACATATTGACCCCGACCTGACCTTTATGCAAGAATATTCATTACATTGAATACGAATGTAGTATCTTTGTCTTAAACACTATACGTTTTGAGTCAACTACAATCATAGTTTCATTGTTAGATCTAGTGCAAGAACTGGGGTTCTTCCCTTGCTCCAAACATATCATTTGCAGCAAATATGACTTGACTCATAAATCTAGACAGATGTATTGGTAAATAAAAAACACACCATGTCTGATTTAAGAATTACGCCAAGTTTTCCATCTAACATGAACCAGCTAACTTCTAAATCAATTATCAAGAAATTGAAGAATCCCTAAGTTTGTAAACAATAGACTTTTGTATGATTTAATGATGACAGGAAAAATGGACGATAAACCCACTCATTTCTGAAACACGCTTACTATACTTGACAGGGATGATATCGCTGTCTTGTAAAAAATGAAATTGTCAGAAAAATTATTCACAACTACTGCAAGTAAATTGGCAATAAGTTTAGCTTATTGGTATAACATAGTTTAAATCATAAGTTAATAAAAACAATGAATGTTGACTTTGCTGTGATAACTTCGCATTTATTTTTTCATGGGTAAATCTGAAATGGCCAATTTTACCTGATATACAAAACGGAAATCACTGTCATGTATCTCATTGGTTCTTAACTGTTTCATTACAATCATGTCTTTCTCTAATAACATGCCATAGCTTGTTTCAGTGAAATAACCAGTACCTAAGAGTATAATATTTATAATATATATATATATATATATATATATATATATATATATATATATATATATAATCAACCAGAGTGTTCAGAGGACGCTAGAACACACACCTGCACTGAAACATGAAGATATTAACAAGAGCAGTGCATGGACAGCTCGGTGAACTCGTCAGGGTGCTTTGTAAACAAAATTAATCATTGATATGCATACCATTGAGATAAAAGAAATTTAAAGTGGATACTTTCATTGGTTTGAGTTATATAATAATATTTGTGTGTACAACTTTTACCTTAGTACATTTAAGTATGATAGAGGCCATAATTCAGGTAAATTCTATGCTAGAGTTAAGTAACTTGGCATTTGACCTCCAATGGTAACCCCGTAAACATGTATGAAATTTCAAATATATCCATTGTGGTTTCAAAGATATGAAACATAATCAAGAAGTGTTACTTTTTGTTTTTGTTGGGTTTAACGCCGTAGCAACACATTGTATAGGTCATATAATGGCGGTCAGTCAACCTACTCACTCCTCCTGGAAAGGCTAATCTCTGGATTTAGCTGTTAACCAACTACTAAGCGCATACTTTCGTCATGGACTGACAACTGCCCTACAAAACAAGTAAATCTGTAAGCTAATGCTCACTAGTGATACCCCCGCAAAAATCTAAAAATATGCGACAAACAGGAAGTAGATGCGCAAGGAGCATGAAATCGCTTTACACCACATGGGACTATGGGATGAAGCAATGTGCTAAGTATTAGGCTGCTGCATGTTATAGTTGCTGAGAAAACTGCGACGGAAATTTTGTAACGGACGGACGCACGGACAAGGGTAAAACAGTATACCCCCTCTTCTTCGAAGCGGGGGTATAATTAAAAGAAGTGTTACATCATTGCACAGCTGAGTATGATAGCCCCAGCATTTCCCAAACGTCAAGCTTTAAACCCTTCTTTCCAAACACAAAGCTAAACTGCGGACCTCTGGCTCTGGAGCCAAGCATTTTGTTGGACAAAATTTGGACAATCTTTGTAGAGGACAAGAAGATGCTACATGTCAAACATAGAAAAAATTAATTTTAGAGCTTACGAGTTCGGCCATCATTTTTTCCATATTCATGTATTTGTGTCTTTTCAAACCTGGATAATCCATTAGTAAGGTTAATTTTTTAACCATAGGGGCAGCACATGAACACGAAATTAAAAAAAAAGTAACTAACCTATTACAGACAATTTCTTGACATCAGATTCCGTATAAACTTTAGGTTGATTTTCTTGACTCCTTCTTTCACGTTGTCTTTCTTCTTCTTCTAAATCAGGTAAGAATGTAAACTTTTCAAATAATATATCTCTCACTAAATCACACCCTGTAGTTAAATAAATAAATCATACCATATAGATAAATAATTATACAAATTTATCAATAAATTCACTTGTTACTCGTACAAATGGTAAGAAAAGTTTTCCAGGCGTATATAACAGTGGTATGACCTATAATGTTGTCTAAAGATGATTGTTTATGTTTTATTAACCCTTTACTGGACAATTCTGTGCTTAAACTCGTCTAGACCCCCCTTTTTAAAATGGTATCCACAGAACTTAAAATTAGTGTTTTTGACTGGATTTAGTGAAATTAATTAGAGTCATTTTTGCGCACCTTTACAACAAAAGATAACCCAGGCAAGTCCCATACGGGGTTGTGCCCGCATACGCCGCTAGAGTTTGAAAGAATGCAGTGCCTCCCATCACTAGAAAAAGAGACTTACCATCACGTGTTGGTCTAATTATCTGCTTTGTGGATCTATCACCTTCTTGTAATACATTAGAATTCTGTACTAGCCCGTTAAGTAATATTTCTATATCAACTGGAGGGTCAGATGACCCCTCAACTATGTGACCTTGACCTTGTTTGATAATCTAACGGAAAAAAACATCAGTTGCATTAAGATATTTAAACCACCTCAGGTGATGTTTTTTTTCTAAAGAATTTGTGTATAACAGGAGACTTTTATTGGAATGAACTCTATTTTTTACCCAGAGAGAAATAATACAAACAAACTTGAGAGTAACTAGTCGAGAAGCAAGACAACCATGGATATTATGAAATAAAACAGACAATATACAGTCCACAATACATCAGTGTGACGAGTCTGTTGTACAAGGCAGTCAACGTGTTGTGCTTAAGTAAGCAATTTTGCATACCCTTAGTACTATGCAACATTTTCCGACAATCAAGCAATGCCTAGAAGGAGGCCTCAAAACAAACTCAGAATCTAAACAAATTAATATATCTTTCAGTTAGAAAGACAAATGTGCTAGCTAGTGCTACCTAGCAATACATTTTATTTATACTGGGTTTTACACCATGTCAACACATATTTAGGTTATTTTACAGCATTCAGGGCACCTAACCTAGCTTTCTTAGATCCTTATCTATAACCAGTACTCCCCTATCCTTCCACAAGGCTGGAAACTTCTCCATATACCTTATTAATGGTGGAAAATTGACATTTTTGCAAAATTTTCATAGAAGGGTATTACCATCCCGGGTGGGATTCGAACCCATACCCCATTTGGGACACTAGATTTGAAATCTTGGTGGGCTACAAACTGTGCTATCTACCCAGGTTGATACATTTATATACATAGCAAACAATTGCATAGAAAGTCACCATATGGTGCTAAATGTTAATATTTTAGCTCAACAAGCTCCAGGTGTTTAGGAAAACTAAAGGCTTGAAAAGTTAACCTTAGGTAATGAAGTTTTTTTCAATCTTCCGTTTTGATTGGATAGATATAAAACATCATAAACATCGAAGGATTCACCATTCATACGTAAAATACACAGGTCTTTACTGTTTTTCTTTAGTAAGATTCGTTTAACATAATCATCTCTGAAAAGAAATCGAAAACAGTCATGTGGTAAAAAACCAAAGAACATTGTTCTATAAGGTAAAATATAGCACATCAAAGGCATGTATTTGCTGATCTGGAAATAAAGTTCTTCAAAATTACATTTATAATAAATGTTTTCATAACCAATCAGGGATTTGCAACTAAGTGCTATTTAGAATATTCACGGTCTTCACAGTCAATAATTGGCTGAAGCAGGCTGTACAAACTTTCTCCGAGTTTAAAAACTTGAGTCATGTTTTTGACCATGTCTTCCATGCAACTAGTGAATTTTTCTGAAGTTTTTGACAAAATTTGTGGCAATTATGACCGAAAATATGACTCTAGGTGATGCGAATTAGGGCTGAAAATGGCGGATCGGCTGAAAAATACATTATTTTCACAGTCAGTGAGCGTAATTTACCTCAAAATCATCTAGAAACACATTTTCCCTGGTACAAAATTTCACGGGAATATCTTTATTTAAACTTGTAATACTTGTTATCCACATTAGCCGTAATAATAGCCACGACAGTGAAACTTGATGTAAATCTATGTGGTTGCAAATCCCTGTTATATAAAATCCCTGATTAGACTAAGCATAACTTAGCTCTTATGGGGACCAGGAAGTAGCAGCTACCTCCTGGTCTTTCACTACTGAGCTAGTGGGATAAAATTTCTTGCTCAAGAAACTTACAAGATAGGTTTTGGATGGGATCCAAACCCATAATTACGAGTCCAAAATAGTAACCACTTGGCAAGTAGATTGGAACATTATCACAACCATTATTCAACAATGTCACACCATCACCCTCTTTTCAAAAAGTACAAAACTATACATACGAAACAAGACCATGCGATCTTCTTATCTTCTTTAACTCCTCGTGAGAACTGGGTCGTACTGTGTCACATAAACTTGAGTAAAAATCATAGACACAACGACAGTAGCATTCTAAACAGGACAGAAATGATTCAGCTGTTAACTCATCATCAAAATATATCACCTGAAAATTATATTCAAGTGTTGACAAACATGTTTTGAGTTAGAGCTGTCTTTGATTGAGCTCCAAGAAAATCAATGATTTTGATACATCGAGAAATAAATATGGACGATACATCGATATACATAAATATATTCACAGCAGTACTATACAGACCATTTATGTTGTCATAAACTCATCATAAAACTCATCATCTATGTTCTAATATTGAACACATACACGGCTGTTATAATTTATCCCCTCGTTTATTAACTTAAGGTAAAATAATTTATTTTTCTATGTAAGAATTGAAATAACATACAGTTTTTTTCTATATTTTAAGTAGAAGTTTATTAAATAACTCAATATCTAATTATTTCACACAAAACTCGTGCCAATGTTTTTAATAAAACTAAATTATAGACAGCTGTTTGTAATTTCTTAACTAAATGACATTTGGATAATGAGCCTGTAATATTCTTATGATTCTTTATATAGTTAGTCTCTATAGCAACACACATAAGCATATGTGCTGTAGGTCTTTCATGTCTTTTTTTAATTGACAACAACCCTAACTAAATGCAATTACTATGTTGTATCACATATAACAAGAGCAGTCCCAGGACAGCGCACTCTACTTTTCGGGTGTTTTGTTCATGGCAAGGCTTATCTTTAAACAAAAATGATTTCAAGACAGGACTTAATTTGTTAAAGAAAATAACTCAAACAATAATTATCAATTCATATTTGTAAAATAGAAAAGGGGCATAACTCCTAAACATTCATACATAGTAATATCCCTTCATAGTTTTGTAGACATAGTATCAATAAATAAGCAAACTTACTTTTAGTCAAAAATCTTTATAAGGAACTATAAAAATTTCAATTTGATCAAATTTCAATATTAAAGTAAAGGGGCATAACTCTAAAAATCATCATAAATTTTCTTGATGAGTATTGAAAATATTTCACAACAAAGTTCTTTAAACCTAATTAAAAATTAATAGTTCATCTAGAGTTACATCCCTTCGTAGTCTAGTAGCTTTGGTGCTGATGAATAAGCATACAAACTTTCAATCAAACTAAATATAATTAGTTTGAACAAAATTTAACATTAAATATTTAAGTATAAAGGGGCATAACTCCGAAAGTAATTCATCCAAAGTTATGTCCCTTTACAGTCTGATAGATGAAGAGCTGATGAATAAGCATACCAACTTTCATTTAAATATATTAGTAAGCTCTAAATTTATCCCATTAGAACTAATTTTAAATCTTAAATATTAAAGTATAAAGGGGCATTACTCCAAAACAATCCATCCACAGTAACGTCCCTTCATAGTCGTGTAGATATAGTGCCGATAATTAAGTATACTAACTTTAAGTCAAATATCTTAATCAGTATTAAAGATATTCCATACAGGAACCTTGTATTTAACCTTGTATTTTGCAATTTTTTTTTTACTTTAAAAGGGCAATTACTCCAAAACTTATCATCCACAGTTACGTCCCTTCATAGTCATGTAGATATGGTGCAGACAAGCACATACAAACTTTGAGTCAAATATCTAAATCAGCATTGAAGATATTCTACAAAGGAGAAACTTTAACCTCATATTTTGCAATTTTTAAGTATAAAGGGGCAATAACTCAAAAAATAATTCATCCAGAGTTATCCTCTTTCACAGTATGGTTAATATAGTTGTACTTAATAAGTAGACAAAATTTCAATGAAATAACTTAGATACAGTGGAAGATACAAAAAAATTAAAATTTAAACCTGAAAGCCAATGCTAACGCCGATGCAAAAGTGATAGGAATAGCTCTCATTTTCTTCGAAAAGCCGAGCTAAAAACGGGTTCTAAAATTTAACACTATAAATGTAATTCCTTAAAAATTTGATGCATTTCCATAATTCCACTTGAATGTTGTCAGGATTTTAACAGCTTTGTTACCAATCTGATTAAAACCGGATCAATTTTTTTTTCGCTAGACCACTATCTAATTTAGATATGGCCGTTTCGTTATGAGGGTCACATTCTCATATAATTTTCATGACGCAATCATTGTTTAGTAACTTGTTTACAAAGTCTATGTCACACAATTTGAAATGAGTAGTCCAATCACTGCCTGTTAATAACACCACCGTCAAATCAGCTCGTAAATCTTGGTCTAAAAATGGAAATTACGAAATTAAAATGCTATTAATAGTTTTTCATCTAGATGAAAGCTACGCATTGATTAGTCTGTGCATAGATCATCTTGACATGACCCTCCAAGCAAACATAAGAGATCCTGTACGACAGCGCTCTAAAGTATATTTTACGGAGATTGCTTCGTTACTTATCATTTAAATTTGACCTAATGTATGCAAAGTTTAAATGTATAAATAAATAATCTTACCTTAGGATGTCCATTTTGACGATAAATTTGAACTGACCACCATTCTTTCTCTTGTTTTATTTTGAGCTCTGTGAGATCTAAGAGATCAATCTTATATAGATCATCCTACAACAAGACATGTAATGTGGAAACCACATAAAAGCCGGATTTAAAAACTTTAACGCAAAAATTACAAAGGAAAAAAATCCAAAATAAAGGCAGGTAGAGTTGTGGATACTGTCTAATTCTGTTAATGGCATGGTATGTTATCACAGTATGAAGTTTCGTAAAGATCTGACAATAAATGGGAGAAATATATGGTAAAGAAAAACTTTAATGCAATTGTTAACGACACCAGACACCCGACTGGGTTTTGCCAAACTATAAGCTGATTTTTTCAGTGAATATCCGGCTACAAAATTAATATATAATTCAGTTATATTTTCTGACATAAGGAGCACTAGGCACTCATCAAACCTCAGTGATAAAGGGGGTCTTTATTGCAGCTTTTCTGAAGAGAAATTCATTAAATCCAGATAGCAACACTTAGTTCAAGTCCTGTGGCCATTTTTTGGGGGGTCCAGACTCTCAAAACATTGGGATTGACCGGAAAAGGGTTTAAATCATATCAGTTAAAAGTCTTATCCCAGGAGGTTATTAGGGAAAAAGTCCTTTCCAATAGTTATTATCATGTGTGGCATTGTTTGCAGGCTATAAAAAATATGATTCAAGGCCCTTTCCCTGAGAGGTAATTAGGCTTTTATAGGCAGACCCAGGATTTCTAGTTAAGCTGGGGGAATTCTTATTGTAGGAGGCAGACAATGAACAAGCAGAATGGGAGTCCAGGGGCTGTAAAGGCCCCTGATGGGTTCTAGGCTAAGCCCTGACCAGGGCTCCGAGGGGAGAGGCTCTCAAAGTCTCATAAGTTTTGGTCATTTCTAAGGGATTCAGGCACAATACCACAACTTTAACTATCTTTTCCCAAGGTATACAATATAAAGCATCTAGATATATCATATAACTTTTCTAAAAGTCCTTGGATCATAAAATTTTACAAAAGATGAGAAGGGTTTTGTTTTTAATTATTGTAAGTTATGTCATTGTATTAGTGTACTATCAGTCTTGTAACTTTATGCACACGAAGGCTGCAATTTTTTTGACATTTATATTTTCCTATAAAAATCATATTATAAGATAGATAAAAACCTTTTTTGGGCAATTTTAGTGAGAGCATACACTGTGTGCACCCTGGACCCGTCTATGCTCTTTCCTTGAGAGGTTATCAATGTATAAGGCACTTTGAGAAATCTATAAGATGTTATATCTAATTTTGAAGAATAGTGTTTGTACTGCTACTAACCTTTTCATTAGAAACTATAAGTCTCTGTCCTGTCTGTCCCATCTCTACACACACTGATAATTTCTCGATACTCTCATCGACAGGAAGTTCACCATCAACAGTTTCAAATTCTTCCTCATCAATCTCTACATCAAAAGCTGTAAAAGTTTCCTTATAATATGCATGGTTTAAACCCAGTATACAGTTCAAGCAAAAACGCCAAATGTATAAATAGTCACATGTTCCTACTTTAAATTTCTCAACAAGTTTCTCAACTTCTCTTTTCATACTGTCTTTTAACACTGTCCGACCATTCAGTAGTGATTTATTTATTGAAGCAGGGAGATATGAATCAAAGTTTTTAAACAATTTTTTCACATCGTCCGAGTTTCTCTTCAGTTTTTCCGTATCCTGTCTCATCTTACCCATCATGAGAAGAACGCTAATACCTCTTACTTCTTCAATCTTTTCAGATGATGAGAAACATTCAAGACAATTCTTCAAGAAGTCTCGCATAACTTGAGCAAATAAATATTGAAAGCTTGCCACATCAAAAGACTGTAAATAATCAATTTTAGATTTATGAGGAAGATATCTCATTCTAAAATGAAATTCACAACCTTCATTCTTACATCTGACTTCACTAATTCTCTGACTAGGTTTTAACCAAGTGAAAGTCTTTAATGCTGGATCATACACTGATATTCCAAAACAAGGAAGTAATGTTGGGGTCATATTATTTTGAGTAGCAATCTCTTTACAGATATCTTCACATGTACAACTTTCTTTATAGTGTTTAGCTCGACCAGTCAAGTTGGTGTGGTCATCTTTGTCTTCATACAAGAGTACATCAACAAATCCTGGGGGACAAACATCCTGGTCATCTCCTTGACCATCAAATCTATTTCTAAAAAACTTCATAATTTTAGGTCTGAAAATAAAACAAACAAATAATTATCCTTTGAAACAACCATTGAACTTAGTTTGTGGTCCATGCAAAACAAAATACAGTAAAACCTCTGCAGAGCAGCCCTCTAATTCTCTGCATAACAATAGCTTTTGATATTTCTGTAGGGCCTGATTTTAACTGAATTTTACCTCTGCAGAACAACAACCTCTCAACAGCAACACTTTCTAGTCCCTCCAATTGAGTGTTGTTCAACAGAGGTTGTACTGCATTCAGAAAAACAAACATAGACTTAATATGTACACAGTAAGAACAAAACTGGCACTTGTGATTAAATCTATAGATATCTAATAAACACATATAAAGGTGTTAATTGACAAGCTCGTAAACAAGTAAATCAAAATTTAAACAAGCTGGAAAATAACACAAGAGCTCTGCTGGGCCGGCATTATACGCCTGTGTGCAGTCCATGCTGTGTTCTATCTCATATGAAGTCCCTGTGACCTTGACCAATGACCCTGGGATCTCAGAATAGGTCACATCCTTAACTGGAGGGCTTTCTTAAGCAAAGATTTTGAGAACCGAGGCACAGCCATGGTTGAGTTATCACCAGCACAAAGTTTTCCCATATAAACTTCCAGTGACCTTGACCCTGGGGCCTCAGAACCAAAACATCACACCCTTGACCCAAAGAGTATCCATACATAAAATTTGGTGATCTTAGATAAAGTTGGTTGTTGGACAAAGTTTTTCCCCATGATCTCCTTGCAACCTTGACCTTTGACCCAGGGGCCTCAAAACCAAAGGGGCATATGCTAGACATCTAGGCTACCCTTACATAAAATTTGGTGAACCTAGGTACAGTCATTATTGAGTTATTGTCCGGAAAATGTTTCAATATAAATTAAGTCCCAGTGACTTTGACCTTTGACCCTGGGGTCTCCAAATCAAAAGAGAACATCCTCAACCAAAGAGCTACCAACAAATTAATCCTTGACACATGGGCTACTCTCACATAAAATATGGTTAACCTAGGTACATTCTGATTAAAACCTGATCTAAATTTCTCCGCTCGCCTACTCGCTAATTTAGATCTGGCCTTTTTCAAACAAAGGTCACGTTCAGGCGACCTTTTCTCATCAAAATATTCATGACGAAATTGTTATGATACGTAACTTGTTTACATCATCTATGTCACACAATTTGAAAAGAGCCGCCCAATCGCAGACTGTGAATAATACTGCTGTTAAATTAGCTTGAAAACCTTGGTCTATGAATAGAAATTGCAAAATCAAAATGTGATTAATAGTGTTTTCGTCAAGATGAAAGCTTTGCATTGATAGGTCGAAACAAAATTCATCTCGATGTGTTCTATGGAGAAAGTAGAGATCCTGTACGACAACGCTCTTCAGGATATCTGTTTACTGAGATTGACCTAGGTACAATCGTTGTTGAGTTATTGTCTGGACAAGGTTTTTCAATATGATGCCCCTGTGACCTTGACCTTTGAACCAGGGGCCTATAACAATAGGGAACATCCTTGACACATGGGCTACCCTCACATAAAATTTGGTGAACTAATGTTATGTATTAACTTATTAAATACAGCATATTTCACATTGTTTACCATTTTGACTTAATTAACATATTGATTGAACATTTGAAGTCACCGCTTGGTAATTTGATATCTACTGGTTGAAGGTTTAAATTTGACCCTGTTTCCCCAAAACTGATAAGGCACATCCTTGACACATGGGCTACTCTCACATAAAATTTGGTGAACCTAGGTACAGTCATTGCTGATTATTGTCTGGACAATGTTTTTCAATATGATGCCCCTGTGACCTTGAACTTTGACCCAGGTGCCCCAAAACCAATAGGGCACATCCTTGACACATGGGCTACTCTCACATAAAATTTGGTGAACCTAGGTACATTGGTGGTTTAGTTATTGCCGGGACAAAGCTTTTCCATATGATGCCTCTGTGACCTTGACCTTTAAACCAGGGGCCCCAAAACTGATAGGGCACATCCTTGACACATGGGCTACCTTCACATAAAATTTGGTGAATAAATGTCATGAAACTTATTAAATAAAGCATTATTCACATTGCTTGCCCTTTTGACTTAGTTGACATCTACTAGTTGAAAGTTTGAGATTCTTAGTGACCTTGACCTTTGACCCAGGGACCCCAAAACCAATAGGGCACATCCTTGACACACGGGCTACTATCACATAAAATTTGGTGAACCTAGGTACAGTAATTATTGAGTTATTATCCGGACAAGGTATTTCAATATGATGCCCCTGTGACCTTGATCTTTGACCCAGGGCCCCCAAAACCATTAGGGCACATCTTTAACACATGGGCTACTATCACATAAAATTTGGAGAACCTAGGTATATTGGTTGATCAGATATTGTCCAGACAATGTTTTTCTATATGATGCCCCTGTGACCTTGACCTTTGATCCAGGGGCACCAAAACCTACAGGGCACATCCTTGACACATGGGCTACTTTCATATAAAATTTGGGTGAACCTAGGTACAGTCGTTGTTGAGTTATTGTCCAGACAAGGTGATTCAATATGATGCGCCTGTGACCATGACCTTTGACCAAGGGAGTCCAAAACCATTAGGGGACATTCTTGATACATGGGCTACTCTCACATTAAATTTGGTGAACCTAGGTACATTGGTTGTTCAGTTATTGTCCGGACAAGTTTTTTTCCCATATGATACCCCTGTGACCTTGACCTTTGACCCAGGGACTCAAAAACCAATAGGGAACATCCTTGACACATGGGCTACTCTTACATAAAATTTGGTCAACCTAGGTATAGTCTTTGTTGAGTAAGATTTTTATATTTTAAGTCCCAGTGACCTTGACCTTTGACCCTGGGGTCTCAAAATCTATAGGGAAAATCCACTACCCAAGGGCTATCCACACATAAAATTTGAGGAACCTGGGTACATCCTTTCTTGAGTTATCATCCGGACAAGCAAGTGTCCACGGACATAGAGACGGACGGACAGATGGACAGACAGACAACATCATAAATTAATACGTCCGTTTTTTCAAAACGGGCGTATAAAAATGATTAAATAAATGAACAAGAGCTGTCAGAAGAGACAGCATGCTTGACTAAGTAAGTATTTGTCACATAAGATGTGGTTGATGATAAGGAACATACATATTTGAAAATTTGAAATTAGATACCTTAACAAATTTTAAGTAAATTTTTTTTTAAAGAAAATTTTAAGTTCATAGGAGACAATTTTGAAAAAAATGTATTTGGAGTTATGAACCTTGTCACATGAGATGTGGTTGAAAATAAGGAACATATATTTCAAGTTTGAAGTCGATACCTAAAAGTTGCAGTAAAAAAAAACATTTTTTTAAAGAAAACTCTAAGATCAAGGGGTGATAATTCTGGAAAAAAAATGTATTAGGGTTATGATTCTTGTCACATGAGATGTGGTTGATAATAAGGAACATATATTTAAAGTTTAAAGTCAATACCTAAAGAAACAATACAGTCGCAGTAAAAATAAGCATTTTTTAAAGAAAACTCTAAGTTCAATGGGGGATAATTCTGAAAAAAAATGTATATTTAGAGGTATGAATCTTGTCACATGAGATGTGGTTAATAATAAGGAACATATATTTAAAGTTTGAAGTTGATACCTCAAGAAATAAAAAAATTAGAGTAAAAAATATTTTACTGCACAAAATTTTAATCCAGCCGAAATTAGGACGAGAAGAAGAGCTCAGTATTTTCTTCGTAAAGTCTAAAAAAGCATAATAACAACAGTTCCAACAACGGGGGAAATATAAGCCAGGGGGAAAGATTGGCCCAGATATACAATAAAATAGCATAATAACAACCGTTCCATCAACAGGGAAAAATTATCAAGGGGGGGGGGAGAAAGATTGGCTGAGGTGTACAATAAAATAGCATAATAACAACCGTTCCATCAACAGGGAAAAATTATCAAGGGGGGGGGGAAAGATTGGCCGAGGTGTACAATGAAGTAGCATAATAACAACAGTTCCATCAAGTTGATCAACAGGGGAAAAATTAGCAAGGGGGGGAATTGGCCAATATGTACAATAAAGTAGCATAATAACAACAGTTCCATCAAGTTGATCAACAGGGGAAAAATTAGCAAGGGGGGGAATTGGCCGATATGTACAATAAAGTAGCATAATAACAACAGTTCCATCAACAGGGGAAAAATTAGCAAGGGGGGGAAAGATTGGCCGATATGTACAATAAAGTAGCATAATAACAACAGTTCCATCAAGTTGATCAACAGGGGAAAAATTAGCAGGGGGGGGGGGATTGACCGATATGTACAATAAAGTAGCATAATAACAACAGTTCCATCAACAGGGGAAAAATTAGCAAGGGGGGGAAAGATTGGCCGATATGTACAATAAAGTAGCATAATAACAACAGTTCCATCAACAGGGGAAAAATTAGCAAGGGGGGGGGGGGAAGATTGGCTGAGATGTACAATAAAGTAGCATAATAACAACAGTTTCATCATCGAGGAAAAATTAGACAGGGGAGAAAATATTGGCTGAGATGTACAATGAATAGCATCATAATAACAGTTTCATAAACGAGGAAAAATTAGCCAGTGGGGAAAGATTAGCCGAGATGTACAATAAAATAGCATAATAGCAACAGTTCCAACGACAGGGGAAAAATTAGCAAGGGGGAGGGAAGATTGGCTGAGATGTACAATGAATAGCATCATAATAACAGTTTCATCAACAGGGGAAAAATTTGCCTAGGGGGGGAGGGGAGGGAATTGCCTAGGCCTTCTTTCCTCGGTGTAAGATTTGCCCAGGCCTTTTTTCCCCGGGGAAAGATTAGTTAGGGGGGGAATTGCCCGGTTACACTGGTTCCATTCCCAATGGGGTGAAAAAAACGCTGTACTCTGTCAGGATTTTCATAAACTGAAAGTTTAAATTTGAAGATATGGAAAAATAAAGGTATAAGATAATTGTAGCTGATCTAAATTACAGTCTAAAAATAAAATCACTGATGTATGGTATAAACAGTATAAGTGTAACTTCAATGAATAATAATTACCAAGTCAGTAGCGCAGTTGGTAGCGCAGTTGGTAGTGTGCCTGGATTTTCAATCTATTGTTTAAATCACAACCTGGAAGGTTATACCCTTCCTTGAAAATTTGACATGTCAATTTTCCTTAATTTATAACTATGAGGTGGAGAAGTGTTTGTCCTTGTAAAAGGGTATGTGAGTACTGGTCATAGACAAGTATCCAGGAAAGCTGGGTAAGGTGCGCTCGCTGTAAAATAACCTAAATATTGTGTTGACACAGCGTTAAACCAAGGGCGTGTTTGATAAGCGAGATCTGAGTAACTTGAGAACTCTGATCTCTGAAAAACTGAATAAAACATTTCAGATCACACACTCTGGGTGTAGTCTGTACACACCCAGCATGTTCAGTGACTTTTTTTGGGAGTGGGTATTGTACCCACCCATGTTGAAAATATGGGTATGAGGAAAAAAAGTAGGTAAACCAGTTTAAATAGTTTTATTTTGACATAAGTACAAGACGATTTCTCCCCTATTCTCTGACAAGACGATCTGTCCCAAAAACGACACAGTTTTGGCAAATCTAGGTCATCTTGTACTTTACCCCACATTAGTTTATAATAAACAGTCCCCATGAATGAGCATCATCAAATGGCGAGTGAAAATCGTGTAATCTAGCCACCTTTATTTTTTTTTTGTAACTAGTTGACAACAAATCATTAAGTTTAAGTGCTACTTCTTTATTAGTTGGCAAATCTGATCATAACATTAAAATTTAAATTAAACTTTTTTAATTAGGCAAAACAATCAGTTAAAGTCCTTTGTTTTGACATAATGATTAGTAAGAATCATCGCATCGTCAACGCTCCAGGGCAGAAGACTATTGACGCCATGATGCTTTATTTGTGACGAAAAACATAAACAATCCACTCAGCGCTGCTGACGTCATGTCGGTAAAGGCTAAATGCCGTGGGGGGAAAATACAAGGATGCGGGACCCGGTATCGTATTAAATATATAAGGAAAGCTATATTTGTATTGATTATTGAACATTATTGTTTACACTTTTTTTATAATATGTAATGACCGATTTGTTGATTTAAAATTTAGATTTAAATATATTTAGAACTTTTCATTAACAAACTTGAAATGTGAACAGTTGTCTACAGCTTGTGCAAAAAAAGCCTAACTTTTTCATATTTAAATGTTTTGTGGGGCTTTTTGAATAAGTTAACATATCTTTTAATGTATTTTTTTCATATTTCAAGACTGTTAATACAAAGCTCTAAACATATTTAAATCTGAATTAAAAATCAACAAATCAGTCATAACATACAATATAAAATAAAGTGTTAACGTTAAATTGCTTAAATAATCGATACAAATATAGTTTTCACCATATATTTAATACGATCCCGGATCCCGGGATTTTCCCCCCAACCTAAATGCCAGTAAAAATGTAATAAGCTTAACAGAGTTACCGTTCGTTACATTATGCTATATTTCGGTCCGTGTATTCATACCCGTTAGGGTGCGAATATTCGCATGAATTTTACTTTATTGGCTTGAACTACGCAGATTTTCGCGTGATTGAACATACTGTACACCTGCCTTTTAGGAGGAGTAAGCAGAGAATGAAGTAATTAAGATGGTGGAAAAGAGAACTATGTTTGAAAGGGAGTATTGGAAATTTTGTTTTTTGGCCATGGAAGTGTTAGTAAAGCATTTTGTGTCAGATGGCCATCAAACTCTCTTGATAAACTGCTGTCATCTATCAATCCCACATTTTGTTGTCCTGCTACAGAATTTGGACATTTGATAAGTCAGTGCTCCAAGAGTACACCGGAGTACTCTGAGTAGACTGAATCAAATTATATACGCCAGCACGGCAGCAGTAATCGTAAACTGAATGATAAAGATAAAGTAAAGTGGGATGTAAGGGAGTTTTACCTTAGCTTGTACATTCCACAACAATTGCCTTCAATTAAAAGTCAACATACTGAACACTTGTCATGTTCAACTAAAGTTTTACATTTAAAACACTTAGTAAACACGTTTAATTCACTTGATAAACAATATTTATCTCACTTCCAAGAATTAATATGAAACCGAAAGTAAACTTCCTGTTTCCGGTAGAGTTGTGGGTAAAACAATGGGGCGGTCTAAAGTACGGACGCAAACAATGACACCATACACGAAGTAGGATTAATGACGGATCTACTGGCAACAAAGACAAGCAGTAACGAATATCTGAATCTGTTGTAATACGTAAGAGGACCACTGCTGGTATTTATATCTGACGGGGATGGAGGCGCTCTAGTCGAGCTTCTGAAGGGCTGATTTAAAGCCCTCTACTGTATAGGCATGCCCTGTTTGATCTGCATATTGCTTCAATCTTTATACTCTAAGGAGAATACACGGCTAAACGACGATTTCAAGCATTTTTGGAAATGCTAATACTTGTTTTATTACTATAAACAATGGGTATTTGTTATTAGAAACATATTGCTTTAATTAGTGGTCTATAAGCAATATTTCTGTGAATATCAATTTAATGGCGTGATACATTATAAATGAAATAAAGTGACAGAACATGCATTAAGTTTTAAAGTACAGTTTTAGCTAATTGGATAAGCAATGAAATCTGTGTCGAGGCCTCATATTTAGCTATAATTTTGTATCTACTGGCATGTTGCTGTTATGCTAATGGCGCGAATCCATCTAACATTGACCCATCTAAAAATCCTCTATATATGGCTTCAAAATTTACATTGTATGTCTATGAAAAGTATATTATGTTATTTAAGAAAAATTCCGATTTCTGGATTTGAAAAGGAAAATGTAACTTATGATCGCATACAAAATTTTAGCTAATTCCACCAGATAGACTTTATTGAGATATTTCATGATTTTAACTGTCCAGGTTTAATGCAAGCTATAGTCCAACAGAATTAACCTGACCTTGACCTTTATGCAAGAATATTAAACTCAGTATTTACAGTCTATTTTTGTCTTCGTTTGTAAATCGCGCTATATCGGAAGCTTTCGGCAAAATACATGTACTGAACACTGAATGCTTTTATAAGAATGAATACTTTGAAACAGTGCCATAATACTGCTGACTTACTTTTTTACCAAAAAACTAATATGTCCAAAATTAAAAGTACATTGTACAATAACATATGCCACTTTTAATAAATTGATTTATACTCACATTGGTTGTTATAAACGCGTGTATAACCGTATATACGGAAACTCACGATTTTATGTAAGTGAGTTGTGTGATTATTATAATTAGATAGTTTAAGCTCAGGTTAATTCTGTTGGACTATACATGTACCCAAAAGAGTACATTTGTATTTGTATAAGTAATATTTTTATTTACAATTATGTGAATCATGTAATTGTCAAGTATGACAGCTTGATGAAACTATATAGATAGATAGAATAAATATAAAATATTTTGATTAAAAATAAAGTCGAATAAGGATATTAGTAAGAGTATAATGTGTATTCTAAAACAAATCAAAATCATACGTGTGTTCCGCTTAGAGGAGTTCTACATGCGGTAGTGCATTTACAAGGAAAATAACACGTCTGAAAATGTCAAACATTTATCATATAGGAGCTCTTATTCTTCCGTGTATAGTCAAGAAACTTCGCAGACTGGACTGTAATTTAGACCTACGGTAACTCAGGCTAACTGAAGGATGAGACGGCCCTCAGATTACATGTACATGTATAAGGCTTCAAAAGTATGAAATATCGCATCTGGATCATTCTCATACCCAGAGTTTAGTAGGATTCTCGATAGATCGAGATTCTTGATAACCTCGGGGAACGAGAATGATCTGGATCGATAAATATAGGCTTTATAACTATTAACAGGGGTTAAAAAGTCATATAAGGCTACGTGTGTGTATTACTTACTTGTAACTTGTTATGATACTTGAACTATTGTTCTAATGTTTGTTATGTCTTGTATTATGTCATTTATATGATTCTACTTCTGAATGTTGTAGTACAGATTCCACCAATTTGGAATAAACTCGTACTGACGCGATGAGTGACAGGAGGTATTTTGTACAGTATTTACAGTGTCGTCATACATTTTAAAGGTTTATTATTTACATTGCAGTTAAAAGCATCAGTACGGTTTAGCGGCGCTGTAGGTGGTTCACTTCCCTCTTGAAGCTGTCCAATTAGTACAGCTAACAACTGTCAGGGGAATACCATTCCACAACCTGATCGTATCTGGAAAGTACTTAGGACTTTTGATATACTGGTGTTCGAGCGAAGGGTACCAAGAATCTCTGGTCGTGTCTCCTGACTGACATAGTGAGTATAAGTAATGCCTCAGTCCCATAAAATCGTGGCTTGTCGCGGACCCGTACGTGCAGACAGCCGTAGGCCTTGCATGCTAAGGTGACGGTACGCTCATGGCACAAAACAACACACCCATACGGAGCCGTAGCTGGAAGATTTGCAAGTTTAATTCATACTCGGCCACGATTGTGTTCAAGATTTGACTTTGAAACCGATACGTGTATCCTGGGCTCATCTCACAGACCCTGGTAAACACGTAACAGTACGTACGGGTACGCAAGAGTTGGTACGGGTCCTTGCGGAGCCCTCACGGCTATTTTTATGTTTATGGGACTGTAGCTTAATGTAGTTGGTACATCCACTAGTCATTGGACGATGCGAAACATCATAGCAAGTTTGGTATGTGCCCTCCGTTCAGCTAGGGGTTGCCACTGTAGATTTTGCAACATCGGTGTAACACTGGAGGTTTGTCTGTAGACAAAACGTGATCTTCATTGCACCATTTCAATTTTGTGAATATTGTCATTGGTGCGAGGATCCTAGATCACTGCACCGTATTCAATGAAGGGTCTTACTACGGAGTTGAATTTAAATAAAAGTGCGGTTTAAAGTCTGCTTCCATATAAATGTTCAGCCGACTTTACAATCTTGTATGATAACTCCTGATCACTGAAATCACCCTCAGGCAGGCGATCCCTCACAGTCCCCTTTTACACTTGGGTGAAGTAGAACAATTGTAGGTTAATTTCTAGCTCAAGGAAATTAGCAGTGCCCCAAGAGGGGATCAAACCCGGAACCTCTCGATCCCTAAGCGCGCGTCCTACCACTGGATCACTGCTCCCATAACATGTGGTATAACATATAATTCACTATAGAAATGATCTTGTATTGTTGACTATAGTGTCAATATGATGGTTCCGTTTTAGTGATTCATGAATGTTAATGCCCAAGTATATAGCCGATTCAACCTCTTCTAGTATATGGTCGTGAATGGTGTATCGACTTCGAATGGAGTTGGTAACATATACATGTAAAACCTTTTATATGTCTTTTAGGTGAAGCTTTAATTGATACTATCAATCTATATGGCCGTTTATAAGCTGATTTGAGCGTCATTATTTCAGATAGTAATATTTTCGCGTCAATTTCAACTCGCGAAAATTTGCGAGTTATAATTAGTTACTCAAAATTTTTCAAAATCCACTAACAATTTGCGAGTATGCGAGCTTAAATTCTCCTATATTCAAGTTGAGTCCATATTACAATAGACCTCCTTCTTTTTAAGTGCACATTTAATTATTCTTAGTTAACTTAAGCTGTTTCTGTCTTAATTCATACCAACAGGGATTTTATATAACAGGGGTTTGCTTTTTTCAAGCAAAAGAGCGGAAGCTTTTTTAATATTCACGTTGTGACTGTCTATAACTGGCTGATGCAGGCTGTACAAACTATTCCAGAGTTTAAAAACTTGATTATGTTTTGCACAAGTTTTCCATGCAACCTGAGAATGTGTCTGAAGTTTTGACAAAATTCGTTGCAATTATGACCAAAAATATGACTCTAGGTGATGTAGAATAGGGCTGAAAATGGTATATTGGCTGAAAAATGCATGTTTTTGTCTCTGAGCGTAATTTACCTCAAAATCATCAGAAACACATTTTTCCTAACCTTATGTTCATCTGAAAGGTACTAGAACAAAACTTAATTTGAATATCTTTATTTAAACTTGAAATACTTGATATCCGTCTGAGCCGTAATAATAGTAACTACAGTGAAATTTGATGTAAATCTACGTGGTTGCAAATCCCTGTTATATAAAATACCTGATACCAATGAAGAAAATGGACGCTACAATGCTGGTTGAAAACACTTTGGTTCTATACTATATATGGCACAAGTAGATCAATATTAAAATATATAGTCTAACTGCACTAGGACTGTCACTATTATCCAGTTTGTCTTAAAAAAAATCCAATTCCATTACTTGGTATTGGTTAATTGTTCTTTTACACAAGATTACAGGATAAAGTACAAATCAACCATTTATAAACTTCATATGCTTTAAATGCATGAGTCATTATTGATTTATTTGGTTATTTCATCAAAAATTGTTAATGAGATTGAAAAGGTGATAGGTGTTAACTACATGCATAAGAAGGCATTTTATATCAGTTTAGCCCTTTTGGATGAACTCCAATGGCAGTGAGTAAGAATCAAAGGACAAATAACAAAAACAAATCAATTTCAAGCACAATTAACCAATATTAGATTAAAGTAATTGTGACAGCTCACTGTACATTAACCTATAAATATAATTAAATTTCCAAAAAAGAACATAATGCTTTCAATATGAAGATTTTTGGTCCAATGCCTTTTGTACCAGGGTAACACTTATACACTTGACTCTGAACTGCAAGCACTCAATTTCTTGAAATATTGAAAAAATTAAGAGTGAACCATGAGGAATATAGAAAATTTAACTAGGTTTATGGTTATTTTTTCAACTCTCAATGTATATACATTAACCCCACTGATTTAAATTCTCAATACAGGACTTTAATTACTCAAGATCAGTAAAAATAAATACCGGTATATATGCACAGGGTTTATCAAACAAATATCAAGAATTCATATCTTCATATCATGCATAATATTATGTCATTGACAGTTGAATAAGATTTTACAATATCATAAGTAAGTTTCATGTAGTTGCTGACTCACTGGCTTATATTTCCACTGGCCCTGGATCCACAAAATTCTCAATGTGAGTCATTTACATGTATATAACATCACATTATTATAGACAATCCCAGACATTTAGTCAGACAAAGTTTTCTCCCCTGATTACTCTTTAAATCCACCATTAAGGTACTGAAGAAAAAATTTGGAGATAAACAGATTTACAATTATTTCAATACAACAAGAGGTCATGAAAACTTGTACCATAATTGAATGAAATTAACATTCATTTATACAAATCTTCAAATGTTTTATCATGAAAAATTTAGTTACTCAAGTATATGGTTTTCTCTATAATAAGACTGTTACATCCGCACCATTTTCATTTTCTTCAAATTAAAAAAATATCTTTTTACTTCAAATTGTTATATGCAATGTTTTAAAACATGAACTTTTCTATAAAATGATTATATGAGTTTTTAATAAGAGTTTAATAACTCCCACAGCATTTTTGAAAATAGGTAAAATACTGATGCTAATGCATTACACCCAAAAATGACCATTTTTCGACCTTAAAAGTTAACATAACGTCTTGTGATCTTTCAATATTTTTCCTCACACCTGTAACAAGTTAGTCTTTATAATAGAAAAGTTTCTTTCAGCATTTCAGTGTTTATTTTTCAATTTAAGATATGGGATAAATACTGTGCAACAGGCCTAATCGATTATAGCATCGGAAGAAATCTTCAGTACCTTAATGGCGGACGGATCACGTGACCACACATATAGCGGAGGTCTAATTTTCATTTCTGGGATTGTCTATAGGAGAGAAAGGGAAAATATTGACTAAATATCTACTCAGAGCATGTTTTTGAATAGATATTGAGAAAATTACATTAAGTTTTCAGTGAAAACTAAGATTTGTTTTAAAAAATCGAGTATTTACTTTTCATGGAAATGAATTGTGAAGAAATTCAAATTATTTCAGTCGGAACTCACATTCAGTGAAACTCACAGTATTTTATATAAGTATTTTGTGAATCCGAATCCTGGTCATTACACCACTTGTATTCATTTTCCTATCAATTTATCTCCATTGCAGCTACCCAATTAATTACTTTACAAGGCTATTCTGATTTTCAAGTACGTCTGAGACAACTACAAACCCTGCTACTCTCTCAATGTTTAAATCAGGTTACTGCTTGACCTGTCTTGAATTCATCCAGTAAGCACCATTCAAAGTGGCTAATGCAAGTACATGCCCACATGTAGGTCAGCCAATGAGATTGCTAAATGCTTTTTTATACTAGATTTAACTTTGTGTTAACACAATTAAGGTTATTTTATGACAACTAGTGGACCTAACCTAGTTTTCTTGGACCCTTGTCTATAACTAGTACTCACCTACCCTTCCACAATGCTGGCAACTTCTCCATATACATGTACCATATTAATGGAGGAAGTTTATCATTACTATTGTGAAATTTTCATGGAAGGGTATAACTTTCCCAGGTGGGAATTCGAACATGAGCTCCCTACAGGAAACTAGATTTGAAATCCCGCCCACTACTGACAGTGCTACAAACTTCGGTATCGTTAAATTTATAATTATAGATCAAAAGTTATTATACTGCATCTACAAACTTGTTCAATAGTCTTAGAATATCATTGTAAACAATTCTTAGTTCAGGTTTTATAGACCAACATTTCATTAAAACATGGGTATATATATCCACAGGACATGTACTTGGACGCGAGTACTTCTTCCCTTCATTTAATGCCTTAATTATCTTGTCAATATTGTCGTTCTTCAGTGCCTCATACGGAACATCAAGATGTGGAGTCTCTCCGTCTTTAAACACTTCAATACAGACAACACCATAACTCCAAATATCAGAATACTTGTTGTAGCTCTGGTGATTAAAACACTCTGGAGCTGTCCTAAAATAAAACAAAACTTTTATGGTTACAGAGGTTCTTTTTTGGTAGGGTTTAACGCTGTAGCAACACATAGTATAGATCATACCTGTATTAACACAGTCAGTCAACATACTCAGCATTCCTGGAAAGTATTTAGATTAAGCTGTTAGCCAGTTACAGAGAGCATACTTTTGTCAGTGACCGAACTGCCCAACATGTTTTTAAAATCAGTGGTAGAAGGAAGAATTGCTGAAAAAAATAATTTCAAGACAAAGCTCTATGAAAGTTTTTCCTGCCCAGGAATAGAACAACATACTGAACTAGCCGGGCAGATGATTTAAGGGGGTGAATCTATTACCTGATGGTTTTGTTTGTTGGGTTTAACGCCGTAGCAACACATTCTATAGGTCATATAACGGCGGTCAGTCAACCAACTCACTCCTCTTGGAAAGGCAAAATTTCTGCATTTAGCTGTTAACCAGCTACTAAGCGCATACTTTTGTCAGTGACTGACTACTGCCCTACATAATTAACAAGAGCTCCGTTGGGCGGGGCATTATACGCCCGTGTGCAGTCCATGCTGTGTCCTATCTCATATGAAGTCCCTGTGACCTTGACCAATGACCCCGGGACCTCAGAATAGGTCACATCCTTAACTGGAGGGCTATCCAAAGCAATGAGAACCTAAGTACAGCCTGCGGTTTAGTTTTTACAGACACAAAGTTTGCCCATATGAACTTCCAGTGACCTTGACCCTCGAGCCTCAGAACCAAAAAGTTCACAGCCTTGACCCAAAGAGTATCAATCAGAAGGGACAGAAATTTGAACGATTCATTAGTCCACGGAAAGACAAACTCTTCATGTAGAGCTACTCAAACAGTTTGTAAAGACGTTTGTAGTTTATGTGACATGATATACAAAAGTAAGATATGTGACACTAAAAGTACCATGCTATGTGACCCGGTTGATAACATTACTTGCCGTGTAAGGAATATAGTATATGTTATCTTATGTACGCAATGCCAATCTCCAGTATATGTCGGGGAAACGGAAAGAGAGTTAGGCACGAGGATGACGGAACATCTAAGGGACGTCAGACTTCAGAAGGATCGCCCTATAAATGCGCATTTTGGATTGTTGGGAAATACGGAGAAGGATGTTGCATTTGGTGTACTACAGAAAATGTATGCAGCGGAAAGAACCGAACGGCAACTAGCAGAGGGTGTATGGATTGAGAAACTTAATACAATAAAACCACATGGTTGTAATATTAAAGACAGCTTCAAATGCATACCCACAGTGTTTAAATAAACATTTTGGCGCCAAATGACGTTACAACGCCAAACGACGTCAATGACGAAGTTATGTCATTATCAAACAAACAAAATGGCGTCTATGTTCAAAATGTAATGTGATTCATGAAATAATTTCTTGATAAAGGCCTTCGGCCGAAATATTGAAAACAGAGTTTGCTATCTTTTAAAAAAACCCAAATTAATGGTATGAAATTGGTGAATGAATTTTTGTTAAAATAAAATCTTGTATGGCAAATGGTGAAATTGTTGAAACAAAAAAGCGGGAAAATAAGACTGGAAAATGCCAGTATAATTGCTATTGGAGAGATCGCAACTTTAAAGCAAACATTTCAAAGACAAATAATCCATAGTTAAGCCAGGTAGAGTTGCAGATACTGTCTTATTCTTTTCAGTAGATAGTATGTAAACATTGTATGAAATTTCGTAAACATCTAACCATAAATGGCAGAGATATCCAATAATTTAAAAAGTTTAACGCAAAAATTTCAAAGGAAAATAATCCATAATTCAATAAATCCAAAAGAGTTGTGGTTACTGTCTAATTCTGTTCATCACATGGTATGTTATCATAGTATGAAGTTTCGTAAAGATCTGACAATAAATGGCAGAAATATACGCTAAATTAAAAACTTTTAATTAACACAATTGTTAACAACACTGGACGCCTGTCCGCCCGCCTGACCGACCGAGCGCCTACCCGCCCGCCCGTGTTTTGCCAAACTATAAGCCGAATGTTTTCGTTGAAAAGTTCGGCTAAAAATGCTGGTCACCAACATTTTAAGATAAAAGTTAAGAATAACATAAAATATACAAAATCATAATCTAAAATGTTTGTGACATAAAATTGAAGTAAACCATTATGTTGTACATTTCTGATGCATTTTCTGTAAGTTTTCAATATAACTGTTAAAGCAGGAAATTTTGTTTTGTTTTTGTTGCAACACCATAGCAACACATTGTATAGGTCATGTCATGGAGGTCAGTCAACCTACCAACCATTCCTGGAAAGACTAAACCCCTAGATTTCGCTGTTAATCAGTTACTAAAGGCATACTTCCATCAGAGACTGACAACTGCACTACATGATTTAGAATCAGTGATAAGAGTGAGAATGGTAGTAGAAATCATTTCATGATCAATTAAAATGAAAACATGCTCCCCTCTGGAATAAAATCCACAATCACTAAATCAGTAGACTTGTGTGCTACCGACTGAGCTAGCCAAGCAGGCATGTTCTATAAATAGTACAATAAAACACTTTACCACAATATTTGCATCAGGCCATCTTTTCTCTGATACTGAAAATTATCCTCTGTTCCATCAAGTTGCTTAGCCCAGCCAAAGTCACTTATTTTACATACTAGTTCCTCATTCAACAAAACATTCTTAGCTGTCAGATCACAGTGCACTATTGACTTTGAAAACAAACAATTCATCCCCTGCAAACAAAATTATAGACAAATAATTTAAAGCAGGTTTCTATTTCTTTTACTCTTAATTTCAGAATCCCAGACTGTTTAAGAAGCAATGACTTATTACAAGTGATTCTAAACTGACTAAGTAATAAAGTTACGTCCCCACGTTGGGCACCAAATTTCACAGATTTAGAAAGATATGCAACCTGACCAGGACCACTCAATAACAATGTGAGTGCTCTTCCGACTAAGCTCTCCGACAGCTTACATATCCTTCATCCCATAATAAGAGCAGGCAAGTAGCATGACAAAATTTATTTATTTATTTATTGGAGTTAACGCTGTGTCAACACAATTTATGTCATTTTACGGCGTCCAGCGCACCTAACCTAGCTTTCCAGGACCATTGTCTATAACCAGCACTCACCTACCCTTCCACAAGGCCGGAAACTTCTCCATATTATCTAATCAATGGAGGAAAATCGACATTATTGTCAAATTTTAATGGAAGGGTATAACCTCCCCGGGTGGGATTCGAACCCGTACCCCTCGGGCACGAGATTCCAAATCCCGGCGCGCTACCAACTGCGCTATCGACCCGGGTTCAGCATGACAAAAAGTTACATGTTATGTAAAAAGTAGGCAAAATTGGCTTTCTGAGTCAATTCTCACTAACAAAACTAAAAACAGCTGAAACAGATTACACCAGGTTGAATTGAAGCATTCACAAGTGAATTGATTACTCAAGGACATTAGCAATGATGTCGGTAGTTTTTTAAAGGTGAAGTTTAAACGGTAACATTTTGATCACTTAGCGTGATCCTGACAACTGGACTATCATTTCTAACAAGAGGGCCAAGATGGCCCTACATCGCTCACCAGAGAACAGTGCACAGAAACATAAGAAAACAAGAAGTGCATTAGTTGGTCAGAGACAAAAACCATGGTGAAAGATTTAAAAAAATACAGCATTTATCATATACACAAGGTGTATCTAAAATTTGACCCCGTGACCTAGTTTTTGACCCCAGATAACTAATATACAACCCCAACCTAGATTTCATACAGACAAATATTATGACCAAATATAAGTAAAACGGATGAAAGATACAATCTCTATCGCATACACAAGGTTTATCTAACATTTGACTCCGTGACCTAGTTTTTGACCCCAGATTACTAATTTAAATTTCCAAGCTAGTTTTCATAAAGACAAACATTCTGTCCAAATATTAGGAAAAACAGATGAAAAGTACGGTCTCTATTGCATACACAATGTTTATCTTAGATTTGATCCAGCGACCTAGTTTTTGACCCCAAATGACCCTATACATTCCAAGGCTATATTTTATTAGGACAAACATTATGAGAAAATTTAAGGAAAATCGGGTGATATAAAGCTCCTTTTGCAAACACAAGGTTTTTCTAAGATTTGACCCTGTGACCTAGTTTTTAACCCCAGATAACCCATATACAATCCTAGCCTAGATTTCCTCGGGGCAAACATAATGACGAAATATTAGGAAAATCAGATTAAAAATAAATCCTCTATCGCAAAGGTTTTTCTTAGATTTGACCCTGTGACTTAGTTTTTGACCCCAGATTACTCATATACACTCACAACATAGATTTCATAAAGACAAACATTCTTACCAAATATTAGGCAATCCGATGAAAAATTCAGCCTCTATCACATACACTATGTTTATCTAAGATTTGATCTAATGTCATACATTTTGATCCCAGATGACCCATAAATAATCCTAACATAGATTTTATCAAGACAAACATTCTGACAATGTTTCATAACGATCCAATGAAAAATACTCTCTATCGCATACACAAGGTAAATGTGAACAGACTACAGACGACCACTGGCACCAGAGTCCATATGACCGCCACCACGAGAAAAGGGCAATCGGGCATTTTTTATTGATTTTTAGCTTTTTGACTTATATTATAGGACATGAATTATTTTGCATGTTGCACTTTATTTCACATCGATATTGCAAATAGGTTTTGAGATATAGCGGTTTAAAAAAGGGCATTAATGCAACGTCAACGACAGATTTATCAACGACCGCTTAACGAAACGTCATAATAATGAAGACGACGTCAAATGTAGTTTAGCTGATAACAAATGAAGTCAAGTGTTTCCATAGTTTCAATTTTGCATTTAACACGATAATACTGAAATATATAACGATAATATTATGTAAAAATTAATTTATAACACTGTTATAAAATTATCATATTCTTTGATAATATGAATTTCAAAAAACAGTTAATTGAATAAGTTAATTCACGAAAACAACGTAATCATATCAGTTGGTCAAATTGTCGTGTTGGAATTGTTTCTACATCCAAACACATGTTTGTGCATACTAAACACCGGTCGCCGAGAAAATATTTCTATAAATTTTATCCAAAATAAAGTAAATTACGAATCATGCAGAGGTGTCAAAATCAACTCGCCCGCTCGCCATGCGTGCGTTCCGACCTGTTAGGAGATTACAGATTGCTTAAAACTCGTCGAATCGAGCGAATGCAATTGTCAAATTCATTAGGTTTATTATCTGTTATAATAAGAAAAAAACATCAAAATACGATGTCCTATCACCGACCGCTTTATGTAAGGTATATATCAGTTTAATATCAAGAAGTAATCTTGACTTATTGCGTCACAAATTGTCATGTACTCCGAGGAGTCTATATTCTTTGCATTAATCAATTAGAATCAATACTAATCCTTTGTTTGATGGCAGAAATTGATGTGAACAATTTAAGATGTGTGTCAGCATTTTTCACTCTTTGTAGGTGTTTGATGATAGCGTAACAATGCCATAATGCAATGTTTTATTATATAACTATAGAGTCTATTTAAATTTAATTGTAAGTTAGAATCAGAGATAATTCCCTGTTTTATTAAAACAAGCGGGACATGTAGTTGCATACATGTTAAACAAACAAAGGCCGCTTTTGAAAGAAAACGATATCGGAGATGACAGGAATCATTTTGTTTTGTTTCAATTTAATGATAATTGTCAATGACACCATTCTCTTCATTATTTTTAAGACATGTGTGAATGCACAAAGAAGTTTGCTATACTGTCTACCTAACGCGCGACCGTAGACTTCACGCTTATATTTAGAAAATCGCGCACATTTTCGGCACATGTATTTTTTTTAAATACCCGCGAAAATCAAATCCTAAGTCCCCGTTTTTGTTTGTATGTATAGTGCGTAAAGCTTAACCCAGATCTGACCTTTCATATTTGCTTCTAATAATTATCTACACATATCCCGACGAAAATCAGTACCATGCCAAATCTACTCTTCGGCTGCGATTGTTAAATTATAGAAGTATGTTCATGTGTTAAATTTCAACACATAATCCTTACGGCCACGGAGTAATCGAGCAATAACACTACATTCGTATACAACTTAATGGATATTCTTACATAAAGGTCAGGTCGGGGTAAAACTTTACGCACAATAGGTGAAACAAATTTTTAATTAACAAGTGTTATTGTTGTTTCTTAGACATTATATACTAGTCACATTGTCTCTATTGTTGCTTTCCACATACCCATATTTCAATTCTGTGTTGTAACATGTTACTACAAATCGTTACTTTATTGGTGTTCTTTCTTTTACTGGGTTTAATGCCGTGTCAACACAATTTAGGCCATTTTACGGCGTCCGGCTCACATAACCTAGCTTTCCTGGACCCTTGTTTGTAACGAATACTCACAAACCCTTCCATAAGACCGATAACTTCTCCATATTATCTAATCAATAAAGGAAAATTGACATTATTGTCAAATTTTCATGGAAGGATATATATAAGTTATAACCTTCTCGGGTGGGATTCGAACCCATACCCTCTTCAGGACATGAGATTCCAAATGAAATCCCGGTGCGCTATCAACTGCGCAATTGTACGGGTTCTTTTATTGTTCATTTTAACAAGGACACTTGATTGTAATAAAATGTTATCTGAGGAATGGAGTTATTTGGGAAATCACGTGACCTACATATATGGTTACTTACACGGCAAAAAATGACGACCAGATCAACAAATTTAGATGAAAAAGACAAGATAAATGACAATTATACGCGTCCGATTTTTATCAGACCAAGTGCGGTATATGCAGCAGAAAGTTCTCTTTCTAGTGGTAGATCTCCCAACCCTACAATGGTTCTAGTTTTTTAGAATACCTCGAGGTTTTGAACGAATTTGAGAGATTTTTAGAAGAACTTCGAGGTAATATAGAAATTTAGAACCGTTGTGGGATTGGCAGAACTACCACTGAAAAGATAATTTTGTGCAGCTTAGATAGCACTAGGTCTGATAAAAATCGGTCAAGTACAATTGTCATTTATCTTGTCTTTTTCATCTTAGACATTTGTTGCTCTAGTCGTCATTTTTGCCGTGTTAGGAACCATGTAGATCAAGTTTTTCCCCACTCTGGTTGATTTAAGATTATGCTCGGTACGTACTCCAAATAATTCGAACAACCCGTTTAATAAAAGAAAAGATGTGTTTACTATTGGGTAAATGAAAGAAGAACATAATATTAAATTTAAAACAAGTAAATCTGTGAGCTAATGCTCACTAGTGATACCCCCGCCAAAATCTAAAAATATGCGACAAACAGGAAGTAGATGAGCAAGGAGCATGAAATCGCTTTACACCACATGGGACTATGGGATGAAGCAATATGCAAAGTATTAGGCTGCTGCATGTTATAGTTGCTGAGAAAACTGTGACGGAAATTTTGTAACGGACGGACGCACGGACGGACAAGGGTAAAACAGTATACCCCCCTCTTCTTCGAAGCGGGGGTATAAAAAATAAACGAATGTGTGAGGATTCGAACCCGGATCATCGGACACGCCAAGTCACCGCTGTATCCACTGAGCTAATGCCCCAAATCAATTATGGTGATCAATTTCTATTACATAACAATAATTATTTCTAAAAATAGCAATCAGGGGAGAGAATCTCGTCGCTTAGTATTTATGTAAACGCTGAGGTCAAAGTCCTCAAACGGAAACGTAGTTAGGTACAGCGCTAATATTATTCAATTTGAATTAACAAATATGCAATACAATATAGAAATTACAAGTATGATATCATTAAAACTCACTTAACTAATAGTATTGCTGTGAATAATTCGTAGAACGGGATTGAAAGTTGCAAACTATACTGTAGTGAACCACAGACATGTTTAAAAAGCGAATATTATATTAACAATAAAACAACGACTAGACATCATAGATTTGACAATAAATTCAATATAATGTTTGTTTTTACCTAAAGTTCGTCCATTTCTTAAAAAAATAATATACAGCCAATACTTTATAAATATCACGCACTGAAACAAGCATTGAGATGAAAAAATCGCTGTCATTAGCCATTGTCCTTTTCCCAAAGTTTTGACGTTACGTCATTTATGCCCGAGTGCCCTTTTCTCGTGGAGGCGGTCATATCTTATTATCATAAAATAATACGTACGTCCCTATATAAAGTTCCTTATGCATACATACATGCACACTACTTTATATATAATATACATGGTATTAAACGTTTTATACAGTGCGTACGGCCTTAAACGTTTTTCTTTAATTCAACTTATATCTGAAAGAAAATGTCGGTCTCGATTTAAAGATTAAACATTCCTCTAACACCATGCAAAGTAACAAGTTTGTATCTTATACCGTTTTTATAAATTTTATATTAATTTCAATATCACTAGTTTGCAGCGATTCAACGACACTACTGACTTCCGGTTTAACTTAACCTGGTTCCCTGGACTAATATAACTACGTACATATTTTATTTATATAACTTACGACACGTAAATGTTTACCCAAGGCGGTGCATCTTGATTGGGATTAAATTTGGCGCGCTTGACTAAGTAAAGGAAAATATAGGTAACAATAATCTTTCAGCCCGTACCTACTGTAAAAATGGTTCAATACCATGTGAATATTATAATGAAAGTGTAGTTATAACTTGAACACGGTAATGTATATGGGACCGATTTTTAGTTGTTTGTTGACAAA
This sequence comes from Mactra quadrangularis, assembly GCA_025267735.1. Lineage (NCBI taxonomy): Eukaryota > Metazoa > Mollusca > Bivalvia > Venerida > Mactridae > Mactra > Mactra quadrangularis. Next base: position 32,546,314 of record CM046294.1, on the reverse strand, counting down.
ATATTATATGTGGCGTATTTAACGAGTGTGAGGGTGCCAGTGCAGACGACAGACAACAGACGACGGACATAAAGTGATCACATAGCTCACCCTGAGTATTCGCTGAGGTGAGCTAAAAGTATAAAATAGTATCAACATGAAAAACAATTTACCTCAGCAATATCTATAAGAAATTGTAATCTACGACGTAATGGTACATCATTCTTTTGGGTCTTTTGATTATCTAAATATTCATATAAAGATCCAGAGTCCATATATTCCATTAAATACATGTATCTTGGTCCATTCACTTGTCTTCCATTGTCTGAAATATCAAACATATATCATGATACTATAAAAAGGGTATAAAACTGTAACTTATGCATTAAGCAGGGCTCAAATTTAACAAAAACTTGGCCTTGCAATTTTTTCTTCTTCAAATTTTATTACCATACATTGTAACTATTCATAGATGCAATTTAAAAGACACTGAGTTCTATACTAAATTAAAGATTTAAAGAATTAAAGAAAAAGTGCGTTATAGTGGGATAGACAAAATTATCAAACATGGTTTATTGTGAATCTTTTATTATATTATGTCATCGATCTATCTGGTCGTTCAAATGCTGATTTTAGCATCATTAATTCAGACAGTAATATTTTTGCAGCGATTTCAACTCGCAAAAATTTGCGAGTAAAAGTCACTCGCAATTTTCAAATTCAGCACGCGTTTTGTCAGTATGCAAGCTTAAATTCGAGCCCTGCATTTAGCCACTTGAATTTCAATACAGACAAATCTCTATAAGTCTCAGTGTAAAAACCACGGCATTAAGATTAATGTTGTTCAAACATTTGGAAGTTCATAAATTCAATTGCATACACATACAGCAAAAAGTTGCTTAAAACAGACCATCATATGAACAGTTCAGACAGAATTAACTATTTAAGGTCAGTGTGTACAAGCTATACAGATACTGACTATCAACAGTTTATACTAAATTAACTATTTTAGGTCAGTACGAACAAGCTTTTTTTGATACTGACCATCAACAGTTCAGACTGAATCAACTATTTTAGGTCAGTATGAACAAGCTATTCAGATACCATCCACAGTTCAGACTGAATTAACTTATTTAGGTCAGTATGAACAAGCTATAGATACCATGGACAGTTCAGACTAAATTAACTATTTTCAGTCAGTATGAACATGCTATAGATACCATCAACAGTTTAGACTGAATTAACTTATTTAGGTCAGTATGAACAAGCTATAGATACCATCAACAGTTTATACTGAATTAACTATTTTAGGTCGGTGTGAACAAGCTATAGATACCATCAACAGTTTATACTGAATTAACTGTTTTAGGTCAGTATGAACAAGCTATAGATACCATCCACAGTTCATACTGAATTAACTTATTTAGGTCAGTATGAACAAGCTATAGATACCATCAACAGTTCATACTGAATTAACTATTTTAGGTCAGTGTGAACAAGCTGTCGATACCATCAACAGTTCTGACTGAATTAACTTTTTTAGGTCAGTATGAACAAGCTATTCAGATACCATCAACAGTTTATACTGAATTAACATTTTTAGGTCAGTGCTAACAAGCTATTCAGATACCATCAACAGTTTATACTGAATTAACCTTTTTTAGGTCAGTGCGAACAAGCTATACAATTACTGACCATCAACAGTTCAGACTAAATTCACTATTTTAGGCCAGTATGAACAAGCTTTAGAGATACTCACCACCAGTCTGATGAATTCCAATGAATTTCACAATATGTAGAGAACTGTTTCTGAGCCTAAGCAGTAATTCAAACTCACGTTGAAATCTAGCATACTGCTTATCATTTGTGCATTGTTTGATTGCTACATAGTTTCCCTTGTATCTTCCTTTCATTACCTTACCAAAACTTCCCTAGAATATTAAACAAGAACACAATGAGGACTTCACATTTAAAATCCCTTATTAAGAATATCACAACATATAGACGGCATTATTCTAAGCATTTAACTAGTACAAGTGAATTGTACTATTCAACAACAAACAAGAATTGTAATGTGGAAACCACATTTAAGCCGGATTTAAAGACTTTAACGCAAAAATTACAAAGGGAAATACCAGTAATCCATAATAAAAGCAGGTAGAGTTGTGGTTACTGTCTAATTCTGTTCACCGCATGGTATGTTATCATTGTATGAAGTTTCATGAAGATTTGACAATAAATGGCAGAAAAATATGATGAAGAAAAAACTTTAACGCAATTGTTAACGGACGCCCGACCGCCCACACGCCCATGTTTCGCCAAACTATTAGCCTTTGTTTTTTCTTTGAAAAATCCGGCAAAAAAAAGTTGTCATGAGTAATTTCAATTTTAAACTTGTTTAAGTTTATTTCTAGCATTTAAAAGTGAAAGTAGAAGGAAAATGAAAGTAGAATTTGAGATAATCACAAAACTACGATATGGAAATGAAACACACAGTATAAAAAGGACATGTGTTTGTGTTAAGAAATGATCACACCATAAGCTATGATTACAACATGCTCTTTATATATGTACAATAAACAATGTTTGATTTATTCATTCTTATCATGTCAATTGTGTTATACGAAATCATTAAATGCTATTTCCTGTTATTTGTATACAGAAAAAAACATTTTATTCAGTCACATAATTATGTGTCAAAATTTAATATTGTATTGAACATCTCTTCTGCACCTGGACAATGAGTTTTTAGTTGTAATACTTTATCTAGATAGTTAATGTACGTTGGTGTCGTTCAGTGGTAGGACAAGTGCTTAGGGATCAAGAGGTCCCAGGTTCAACCCCCATTAGTGACACTGCTATCACATTGCACAAGAAATTTCACGTAATCCAGGTGTAAATGGTTACTGTGAGGAATCACCTGCCTCAAATGTTGGCTGAACATAAATTTAGAAGCAGACTTTAAATAGCTATAACTATTAACTTTTTAACTATAACTTTACAGAATTTCACACTTACCCTTCCAATGACGTCATCGGGGTTATATTCAAAATCTTTGGACTCAATAATTACACTTTGACTAGAACAGCTTTGTGCAGAAGGAACCGATCTAGCAGATAGACCTGTTGTCATGGTACTCATAGAGGGCAAGGTCATTTCAGAACCTTTTGATACCTCCTTAGACTGGTTCCTAATATTGACAATAGACTGTGACACAGCAGACGGAGGAGAACCAGTCACTTGTCCAAGTATTTTTCCAACATTTCTGATGTCAGAAACTGCTGTTGTCATAGCAACAGGGTCAACTTCAGATTGCATGGCTTTGAATCTGAAAAAGTATCAATAAAGTTTATTCCTGGATCTGATTTTATTCCAGTGATTTTTGCCCTAAATTTGAGTCAATTCTGCATTTTTTTCACAGTTGAAACTAAATGAAGAAAATACACAAAATATTACCAAAATTTCACCATCAACCAGACACTTGGGGGCACATAATTTAACTATATATACTAGCTATTCACTGACTTAGATTTGTATGAAATTTGAATGATACTTTAAGTACATTTAATGAAAGTAAAGTGTTTTAAAAATCAAAAAATGAACTTAATCTGGTTTTTATTTGTTTGGGTCGTCAGACCAAACAAATAATGGTAGCGAAATTTCAGACCCGAATGCTGTTAATTGCAAATACCGAAAGTAGTCCGCTTTTTTGAAGCGGTTACTTCCCTTTACATGGACATTAACGCCGAAAAATTCAGGGGAGATCACTGCGTGAAGATTGTCAAATGGACTGGTCCCCTGCGAACTATAATAGGACAGGGAACCAGATTAATTGTCAAATAACAGGCGCATTAATTTTCAAACCTGATCATGGAAGACAATATAGTTCCCGATTGGTCGAAGATTTCTAATATTGTGCAATTCTGTAACATTTCCGCAAATTACTGGTAATATATTGAAATAATTTTGATTAAACGCACGTCAATTTTGAACTCTTCAATTAAAAGGTGTTCGCCTATGGGTTAGTTTTTATAACAAATTCAATTTGTCACGTGATCAAACCACGCTGAAGAGTCAACAGAACAACCCACGGAGAAGAAAGAAAGAAGATTTGTAAATAAAATTTCATGCAATATTTATTATACATTATCGTTTGTTGGTATTATTTATAAACAAGAAATATATGTAAAGTTGATTTCACATAACAAACCAATTAGTGACAGTGATAATATTGATTAAAGCGCATACAGATTCAATTTTTTGTTGGGCACAGACACAGGTCCTTTGTTTACTTAAATAGGCCTATCATTATAAAGCGACGCCAAATAATTTGGATCGTGTGGATGTGATTTTCAGTTTAAGAAGCTGCCTGAATACTTTTTCCACAAAACGAACAGGTTTGTGACAGTGACAACTTTGATTAAAGCGCATATATTTTAAGTAGGTCACAGTTCCTCTGTTTATTTACGTTTTAAGCGACGCCATATTGGATATTTAATGTGGATGTGATTTTCATTTGAAGAAGTTATAAGATGCAGCGGTAATGTTGTAACTTTTTTAAATGAAATATGACCGTAGAATTCATTTGCAACAAACACTAGTATGTGACAGTAATAAATGTGCGCGAAATCACACAGAAGTCGGAATAAGGTCACGGCTCCTTTGTTCTCGCCTAAAATTGCAAAATCATGAATTGAGGGCAACTCAATTGAGGCACCCCACTGATCGGGGACCACATTATTTTCAGTTCATTAAAATATAAATTTATAACCCTGTGGCATTGTTCTTTGAATTCATAGCATCTGTAGTATCTGTACTACATTTATATCTCATTGTTTCCACACAACCTTCACCTTTCTTATATTCCGTGACCCAAACAAATTCAGCGCCTTCTGTGCTTTGATTTTTCTTTTTGTTAGGTATAACACCATAGCAAGTAATTGTTTAGTTTAAATTACTGCAGTTAGACAACCTATTCACTGTTCCTGGAAGGCTATATCTTGCGAAGTACATATGACCATTAAAGACTGACAACTGCCCAACATAATTAAGAATCATAAAAAGAGGGGAAAATGGTCGTAAAAAATGTTTCATGACCAATCCCGATTGAAGTATGCCCTTCTTAGGAATCCAACCTACAACACCTCGATAAGCAGAATTTGCAGTACATCTGAATGCCATGTGTCATCCTCTTTTATATTTTTTTCAGGTAATATATTTAAATGTAAAGGTCAGTATTCAACTATAAACTAACGGTTTCCCGCAAAACTGTAGTAAGTGCATTGTGTTAAAGACCCAGTTACTACAGTTTTGTGGGCATCCCTCTAAATGTAACTTACCGTTGGTTTAGTTCCTTAAATGAAGGTCTCAAATCACGTTCAATGTCCCAACATTGTTTCATGATGGTATACACATTGTCAGGGCATTCTGCTGTCTTTTGTAATCTTGTACCTGACTTCAATTTCTTTAATATTTCTGCAACATTCGTAGCTATTAATGGGGGCTTTCCATAACTAAAAAAATGTTATATATTTCATTAAGCATTCTTACTACCAGGGCCAAGTAATCGCATTAAAACTTGCCAAGCCTTTACCAGATTTGTTTCTTTATTTAATCAAAAATTATCAATAGCCTAACAATATGTTTTCCCAATTTATGAAATATCACACTGTTTACTTACTTATGGAGGGAAGTGTAAGTAAAGAGAAAACAAAATGTCCTTATTAATTCCTTTCTCAACCTGAACATATTCAATTAACGTAAGACTTAAATTTCCTACTTCTTGCTACCAGAAAATATAATGAAAAATCACTCTATTAATTTTAGAACTGTTCCAAAATATTATGCACCATGAATAAAACACCACTCACCTATACATTTCCCACAATAACACACCGAAACTCCAGACGTCACTTTTAGAGGTAAATTTACCTCTATCCTCAATAACTTCTGGTGAACACCTGAAAAATCAATTTCATACAAGTAAAAATATTGTGATGTAGTATGGTGCTGTCCAACACTATTAATCTGTGTTTGACCATCAAACAAGAATATATTGAACTCTGTGTTTACTGTCTATTTCTGTCTTTGTTTGTAGGTCATGTTTTATCATAGGCTTTCCGCAAAATACACATATTGAAAAACAGACTTTGTTTTTAGTTGTTCGCTTGTCGAACACCTATATACGCCAATTTGAGAAATCGGTGTAGCAACCTTACTACGGATTCTACATTTTTTTAGGTACACGACGGAGCTCAACTCTTCAAACCTATGATATAACGAGTTTTCATTAATTGTTCGAAGAACAACTATATAAGCCAATTTTGAGAAATCAGTATAGCAAGCTTACTACAAAATCTTCTTTTTGAGGTACATGAAGGAACTCAAATCTTCAAGCATGTGTATGACTGAGAAAGGTTTTAATAATTAAATTGTAATAATTACATTTAACCAAACACTGAAAATTTATACGACAGTGAAGATTCCCTGTGGTGAACCCTAATTTGAAAGGGCGTGACGCATTAATCTCTCATTCTATACGTAGACGATAAAACATGTCTTGACTCATATCGCACAACAACAACGCGCAGGAAGTAGTGCGGCGTGTATATGAATATAAAACCGTTGTATGTTTTTTTCTTCTTTTTTTAAGATAAAATCATGATGATTAAATTGTAAAAAAATGCTGGCTTATAACTACAGGAATACTTATCCATATATACATATTAGTAACATATACAATTAATTTGTATGAACATTCAATTGTATTTCCCTGTACTCCTCTATGGTTATTATACCTGTGCAATTATAGGAGTATGCATTGTAATCAATTTCTAAATTAGATTTACCTGAACATTGGAATATCGGTATTTTTGATAATCGAATTAAAATTGGATTTTCATGTGTAGTTTACAAGTACAAATGTCACCATTTTGAATATACAAACATACAACGAAAGCTCTGCAGTCTATGTTTCAGGAAACGAAATCTTATTCTACATAATTATTTTGTCACATTTTTAGCACATTAAGTGACCGAAGCACAACATGTTTTCTTTGTCGAACAACTCCAGTGCCTTTAGCGCTTTGATTATAAGAATAAAAACTTTGAAACTGTGCCGCAGTATTAAGGACTGTTTCCCCATAAACAAGTCAAAATAAAAAGTACTTGTTTACAAAATTGGTTTATAGTAGAATCTAACATAGGTTGTTATAAACACATGCATAATTGTATACGGAATTAAGTGATGCGTGTAATTATTACAATAAGGTAGTTCAAGCTCAGGTTAATATTGTCGCACAATACTAAACTATACTATTCACAATTTTTCAGTCCTAAATAGTAGGTAAGTTGTCCTACTGGCTATCCATAGAAAGACCTGAGTTTTAATAGGTACTTAGCACATATCTTCATCGAAGGCCGAGGACTTTCATCCATGATACAGTGTCAAGAGAAAGAGGCTGGGGAAAATATTACAAAACTTTATGAAGTATGTAGGGCCAAAACATTAATCAAACAAACAACCTCAGGACTTGTAGTCAAAGTTATTATGGGCTGAGCTGGGTCAATACAATACAAAAGAATATCTTTTAAGCTCAGTTTGACACAAACTTAACCCTAGCATTAACAAAAATATAAAGAGCACTGCAATACAAAAAGTTAGCTCAGTAAAATAAAGATTGAGTTATAGGTCTTTGTCTTTGACCTCATATTGTTTTAAATCAATATTTTAAATAGTAACTAAGATAATAAATAAGAAAATATCTCGAATGCAACTATCCAATACAATAAAGTCTTGCAACATCATTGATGCTCATCCATAATGAAGAGTTGTCATTGATAGACAATTTTGTATCGATGTATCGAAAAGCAAGTATCAGTGATATATCGAGTCAGACAAGACGTGAAATCGAAGCCGCTAGAACTCCAGAATATATATATATGTTATAATGCCCTAATGATGTTATGCATGATGTTAAAGATGTTTCATTAAAAATAGGAAAAATAAGAAATATAAAAAAGCTCTATAATTCAATCATTTATAAAATACTAGATTGTATCAATATTCCAATCAATATCAATATCAGATTGTCTCGGTGATATATCGATATTGCCATTTCTGATGATGGCCGTACCATAAAACATAGTTAGATAACAAGTTTAAATAAGAGAAAGTCATTGGATAAAACAAATATTGCATGTACTTTTACTTCAAACGTAAACAATTAACTTATAAAAAAGAACACCTTTTATCAACCTTAAACAACAAGATAAGGCCACAACAAGTTCATGATATGTTCTACGGATTTTTCTGGAAAAAATATGGGCATGCGAGCAAAGAAAAAAATCTTAATTCAGTTTCTTTATAAAGCAGTTTGACCTAACTTTTAAGATCAAGCGAGGAAATAATTTTTCTGTAAAAACCTTTAAAATTAAGGTGTGAGCGAATGCATAGAACACACGATCACTTTGTTGTGGCCTTTAAACAAAAATAACAACATTACCATGGTATAGGTATGGTCTGATCAGCGTGTTTTCTATAGTAGTATGTGTCGTCAGGTAAAACTTTGGACAAACCAAAATCACTAATCTTGGCACGTATATCGCTAGTCAGTAGAATATTTCTGGCTGCAAGGTCACAATGTAGAATTTTTTTAGCTTCCAGGTACTCCATACCCTAATATGTAGAAAAATATGTAATTTTTTGTTAAAACACAAGTTTCTAGCATGGATTTTTTTCTCAGAAACATAAACACATGTTTGTTTGTTTTTGTTGGGTTGAACGCCGTAGCAACACATTGTATAGGTCATATGACGGCGGTCAGTCAACCTACTCACTCTTCCTGGAAAGGCTAAATCTCAGGATTTAGCTGTTTACCAGCTACAGGTGCAAACTTTCCTCAGTGACTGTCAACTGCACAACATAATTAGGAATCATTGGTAGCAGAGAGAATGGCCGTAAAAATTATTTTATGGCCAAGCTCCACGAAAGTATGCCCCGCCAGGGAATCGAACCCGAGAGCCCTCGATTAGTAGACTTGCGTGCTACCAACTGAGCTAGCCGAACGGCTGATTTACACATGTACTTCTACATTGTATTAACAATCATCATGGTTAAAACTCAAGTCTTTAAGGCTTACTTTTCCATTTTCAAGATCACTTTAACCAGTATTGTTATCCTTCTCTGAGAAATAGCAAATGTAATGTGAACCATTCTAAACCAGTTTACTTCTAAACCAGTTTACTAAGTTTTTTCTGCTCATTACCAAGCAATTGGGATTCCTTTAATATAGTTCGAATAAGACACATGGGAGTACTAGACATCTTATAGTAAGCTTTAGTTGTTCATAAAATCATTTACGAACTACAATTTCATTTAGTATCCAAATCAACATTACAAAATGAAAAGTTTCAACTTGTAAAAATTTATCATGTTTTTAAAAAACTCAGTTATACGAATCAACAAGACTGCTCATCACAAAAGATAATCATAATCTATACTTACTGCAGTGATATCAACAGTCAATTTAATGAATGGAACTTTTTTACACAATTTTTGGGCTTTCACATACGTAATTAACGAGTCATTTTCAACATATTCCATGACCAGATACCTTCCTGCAATAAACATGTAATATTAATTACATAACATTAATCAACATGTAATTTAAATATATTAATTTAAATTTAAATAATTTACATATATTAATTAGCATGTGGTATATTTCAACTTTTATATTATAATCTATATACCATTTTGTTTTAGATTAGCATCTCAAATGACACTATTGTCTTTAAAAGGGGAGACTAAAATATAGTATCTAAAACTAGGGCCCTCATCGGAATTCGCGAATCGATGTATCATCGCTGATATACAGACGATTCGATATCGATTCGCGGTTTTGAATATCGATACACTGTATAATTTTATAAAGCTATAAACTAAATGGACGTGACATTTAATGAAGGTTCTATTCAAGGACCTTTTTATGCTTCAGAGTTTTTATGTTTTGTGTTAAGTATTGAAAACAAGAAAAAACAGTTTGCTTTAGTTTCTTTTATGTCTGAAACAACTTTTAACAATATGCATAACATCATGAGGTCATTACATAGTATATACTGGAGTTACAGCGGTTTCTACTACACTCCTTGTCTAACTCCATATATCACGGATACTTGCCTTTCGATATATCGATACGAAGTTATCAATGACAACCCTATCTAAAATTACGAACAATGATTTATATGCAACATAATTCAGCCACAACAGCTTCCTTAAACAAAAACATTAAAAACAAAGATTTACCACATTTTGACATTCCAATAAATTTTACAATATTTGGATGATCGAGTCGTGCCATGACAACAGCTTCCTTTTTAAGTTCCGCCTCACATTTATCTAACATTTCTTTTTTCAATTCTGAAGATAAAAGAATAGGAACACACAAACATTTACAAAGCATATGCACCACATACATTTGGGTGCAGAAGTTTCTTTACACATGTTAAATTTAGATGTTATAGTTTATATTAAGATACACAACTAATATAACATGAACCCTCAGTTATATTCTTTCATAGTATATTCATAATTATTAAAATGTAGTTTTTAATAAAAAATGAATTTTATTGCATACTTATTAACATTCTTTACACAAATTCAAGTTTTCAGAGAACAAATGAAAAAGTTATTACTGTTAGTGGTATAACACTATTGGATCCAAGTGTAGATGTCTATTTTCCTTTCAATTCATGGACAATGTTGGTCTTGGCATAGGGGCTTTAATCAAGAATTTAATATAAACCTACCCATGTGGTAGAAAACTACCCTACTTGATACAGAGAAAGGCCTGGTATTCCAAGGATCCCAAAAAATTCGGAGGAACCCGTGATTTTAGCTAGGAATTCCATCAGTTTATCTGAAAATTGCCCTATGCTTACAGACTTTGATTATCCATGTATTATTTATCCTGATTTGTGACTACAAACCTGTATTCATTTTTTTCTTTTATTGGAGGGAATCCTAACGCTAAGAAGGAATCTCTGATTAACTGACTAGGCATTCCTTCGGGATCCCTGGTAAAAACAGTCAAACTTTAAATAAAACTTTAAATATCAGTAGAAAATATTTTTCATTACAAAACTTAGTGATGGTATGAGCATTTGGGATTCATACGCAGATGCATCCAGCTGGGTATTAAATCTTTACTTTTAAAATGATAAAAAAGTTGAATAGAATAGTTTATGGATTAATAAAGATATATGGCAAATTCCTACTTTTTACAACAACAACTTGTGGCATGGGAGTGCTTCCATCACTTAGTTTATTCAGAGACTTCAACTCGCCTATATAAACTTGACCATAATGTCCCTGGAATAAAGAAATATATCTATAAGGCCAAGAGTTATATTATATAGGATATTCTGTCACTTTTTGTAAGACCAATTTTTATTTCACCAAGTGAACTCAGATATCATATTTTCAACAGTAGCGTAGTCACAAGTGAAAAATTATTTTCTGAGCTCATATGTTGAAATAACATGAGGGCCATGATTGCCCTTCATCGCTCAACCTGAGTACCAATGACATATTAATCAATCAGAGAAAAATCAAACTTTCTGAACAATTTCCATAATAATTGGATAAAAAAGTAGCCACTAGAGTGTTAACATGATTTTTTTATTTTGAGCTCCTGTGACCTAGTGTTTCATCTCTTTTGAGCAATTACATAGACAAGCATCCTGACCAAGTATGACCACAATTGAGGCAAAAAAGTGACTACTAGAAAACTCAAAAACAAATGTGGCTGGACACCGGACATTCAATGATCCTCAAAGTTCACACTGAGCTTGCTCAGGTGAGCTAAAATGATCTTACTCCAAAATTGACAAACATTCTGTTTCTTTCATGCTTGTTCTTTGTTCTAGTAGAGATATTCTACACAAATATAACACAGCTCATTTTGCCTCGTGTATTTGCGCACATGCGGACGCCTAACAAAAGTATGGCATGGCCTAACTCATTTATCTTCTAAAGAGACATCATTTTCAACTTTTTTCCTACAATGAAATTTTTTAATATATTTTCATAGTATATTTTTTAATAGCTTTAAAGATATAATAGCTCTTATAGAAATAAAGCATTTATATGGGTCTAGCTACGTGACATAATGGTAAATGATCTAAAGGTCCATGGTTCAAATAAAGAATGACCGTAGAAATTACTTCATGACCAAACTCCACTAAAGTATGCCCTGTCCGAAATGGAGTATCCAATCCCTCAATGACTTGCACACTAAGAATATTCTTCTAGTACTAATTTATTTTAGCTCGATTGTGAAACCAGTTCTTACAACTTAGATTTATCACTTTCGAGTCCGCTTCATGGTCCCCCAGTACTGAGCTAGTGGGATAAAGCTTCTTGCTCAAGGAAACAATGGGGTAGGTTTTAGATGGGATTGAATCCGATTCAAACCAACACAGAGTTAGCTATCCAATGATTACCAGTCCAACGTCGTAATCGCTCAGCCACGCCCGCTCCTTAACAAGGACATAAAATAAGCAAAGAATTTGTAAAATAGCATACTTGTCCTAATTTCTCATTAAAATTAACATTAATCCTCCTGTCGTCAATAAGATGAACTGGCGGCAAAGGTACAGCAGGTAATTTTCCAAATCTTCCTGGTTTAACATTCCCAGTTGTCATGGCAACCTGAGGGAAAGTAACTGCTTGCAGAGTAGAGGTTATCTGTTGGCTTCTACTCTGTGGTAGAATTCTTGATCTGTCATTGGGATTGGAGGGTTGTTGTGGTAAACTGGGTCCAGCCATGTCTACATGTCTATCCTTCCTTAAAACTGTAGTAAGACAAAATGTAGGAAATATGTGGAAATTAACATTTTTGTTGTATAAATGTTGTATTAATTGGGACAGTTTTTCCACCAAAAACAACAATTTATGGGAAAATAAAGGTATGAAATTGAACAGGCAATTACCATTGTGGAGATAGACTGTGAATATGGTTGAAATGTGGCAAGTTTATTTTCAAAGTATATATGAACAAAAACAAGCGTAATCCAAAGATGATATTGATAAGTCAGCTGATCATGTAATATGAAAGCAGACTGTAAACTTATCATTAACCTTGAGTGGCAAACCGTAATTGAGTAGAATATTACTGACCTGAAATATCTGGTACGGAAACGTGCACTGTATCAAACTACAAGTATTAATGTGTAGAATATTACTGACCTGAAATATCCGGTACAGAAACATGTACTGGATCAAGCCCTGATGAAAGTCTGCCATCATGTAAACCACTTCCAGTTGATACAGCTGTTGCCATGCCAACACCATAATCTATGTATGATACATCATTATATTTATGGTACACTTCACCTGGAACAATCATAACGAATACATATACTTTTATTACCTCAAAGATGGGAGAGCAAAATACATGTACATAATAAACAACTACATTATGCACATTCACACAACATACAATGACGTATATACAAAATTAGATTTATATATAATTCAAACATACCATATTTTGACACGTATAAAACGAACTCACGTCAACCATGCAATAAAAATTGTGTAAAATCTGAAGCAAAAACTCTAAGCCGGTTATACAGAATTACCTCCCTTTAAAAAACACCATTTGCAAGAGTTGACGATTTTATCAACAACATGGCAAATTTTCCTTATTTACGTGTACAAAACACACCAACAACACGAAGTCAGATTTTGAGGTAAAAAAGTGTGTTTCATTTATATCAAATTAAAGTAATCATTATTGTCACATTTAACATGCACGAGAATTACATTCACTGAAAAAAAAATCAGAAAACCTTACACCCCCTAGAAAAAAAACAGCTTTTTTTTTATTAAAAAAAACGAAGACAGCTTGTCACTGTAGCAATCTGAAAAGTAATAGTTTTCCAGGGTTTTAGAAAAAAATATATAACCGGTGTTGGTGGTGTGATGCACAGCAAAAAGTATACACGTTTTTGCTTAGTCTGGCGTAGGTATCATTGAAATCTGAAAACAATTAAAAGACCTACACCTCTTGAAAACTTTGAGTGAAGGCTGATTTTTCACTGTTTACTTCTCCAAACCGTAACATAGTCACATGGTATTGCCACCATGAGAAATGACAACAGCAAGTATTTCATGATGTTATAAGTGGCCTTCTATATTAACAACATATTAACTATACAATAACCTGAGCAATGACTATGTCTAATAAACTAATGTAAGAAAAATTAAACCAATACCATATGACTGCATGCTGCCATTGAGTCCTCGAAGTATTCTTTTAGGCTCCATACGTTCTTGGGGGTCAATTTTCCAGCATGAAATCATTACTTCATGCAACTGTTGTTTCAGTTCTGCAATTTCTCTTGGGTCTCCTGCTTGTGAGCTCAATGTTTCTGGACACGTAAGAATGTCATTTCCTCTGGCAAAAAACTCTCGAATCTGTTAAATAAATGACAACATGAGAACATAGGTTCCAAACTCCAAGTTGATGAATACTTGAGATTTTGTACCAGTTGTGTATAGATAGCACTACCAAGCCCTATAGAGAAGAGTTCCAGACGTACTGTTTTAATTAGGGGTCCCAAGGGAATCGCTAATCAGTTATTCAGAGATTCCTTCTAAATGTAAGGGACTTTTCCAATAAAATCATGAATTTTGTTAAGATTTGCAGTCACAGATGGCCGCCAGTCAGTCACTTTGAATATAAATTTGTGAAGAAAAGTCATACTTGTCAACTGTAATAGTGAGACCTTGTATGCAATTTCTAAAATTAAATAAGCAAACAATACTAAATTAAAAAAATAAAGATGGCAGACAGTCGGCCATTTTGAATTGAAATTTATATAAACTGCATGAACTTATCAACATTCAACTGTAGAAACAAATCTGTTGAGAAATAAGCATTCTAGACAGTTATTAAATAAATTTTTTTAAAAAGATGGCCGCAAGTCGGCCATTTTTAATTGGAATCAATGTAAAATGCATGCACTCATCAACTGTAAGAATGTAAACTTGTTCGCAAAATTTCATTATAAAACTTTTAGAAATAAACATACTTAAAACATATTTATTTTTGGGACAAATCGGTTTAATTAAAAAATTAAGATGGCAGCCAGTCAGTCATTCGGAATTGATATAAAGTGCATGAACACATCAACTGTAAGAACGTGAACTCGTGTGTTCTATCAAAATAGGTTAAGAAAAAAAATAGAGAAATAAGCATACTAGACAGTTATTTAATTAAATTTTTAAATTCGGCCATTTTGAATTGGAATAAATATAAACTGCATGCACTCATCAACAGTAAGAATGTGAACTGTGCAAAGTTTTATTACAATTCGTTAAAAAATAAACATACAACAAAGGTATTTATTTTTTTGGGGACAGACTGCGCGACCAACCAATCAACAAACCCACCAACCAACCAATCAACCAACCACCAGCGTGATTTCAGTATACCCTTGAAACTTTTTTGCGGGGTATAATCAAGATAGCCAGATTCGAAGTCCAGATAACTAACGATTAAACTACTCCTACAATTAAGGCAACTTAGATCTTTTATATTTTTCATCTTACAAAAATCCCAAACATAATTTTTCAGAAACATCAATACGACCTAGATAAACATGGGCTCAACCGAACATAGAATACAGTTGACTTACCTCAGTTGGAGTCAATGTCACTAATTTAGGATCATGTTGTATAGGACTTCTACCCCCAGAAAACATCTGCCACAGCATAGTACCATATGAGTAGACTTCTGTTTGTATATTAATGGCTGATAAATCATTGTGTAGTTCTGGGGCTAACCAAGGCATTCTATAATATAAATAACTTTTCTTTAAACAATGCAATGTACTAATGATTTGTAAAGCTTGACCCCTAAGCCTAGGCATTGTGGGAGCAAGCATGCAAAATTTTAACCTTCCAGCTTCCCCCTGCTGGGTGGCAACTGTAAAATGATTATTGTGGAATAGAGGTGACAATAGTCAATCACATATGATTTATAAGGTAAGAAATTTATCGGGGGTTTTAACATTCCCTCAGGGATTTGCTGGGTTCAATGTAAATGTCTTTGCTATTCCCAGGTATGGGGGTACAGGTAACAAATGACAGGTTCATAAATGGTTGTCATTCTTTAAGGCTACAGCTAATTTCTTCCCATAAAATAATCCTCCAATGATGATAATGATTATCAACAAAACAAGTTTCACCCACTAATGAAAAGTATTACACTTGGCTATAATATAAGTACAGGCAGTGATTTAACCTACAGTAATTTTCTAGATGGTGATTTTCAAAGCAGTGATTTAATCAAGACAGAGATTGCATCTTCAATTGTTTTCTAGGCAATGATTTGTTTGTTTGTTTGTTTTTGTTGGGTCACTGTAGCAACACATTTTATAGGTTATATAACGGCGGTAAGGTAACCTACTCACTCCTCCTGGAAAGGCTAGATCTCTGGATTTAGCTGTTAACCAACTACAAAGCGCATACTTTCGTCAGTGACTGACAACTGACCTACATAATTAAAAATCATTGGTAAGAGGGAGAATGGCCGTAGAAAAAAAATTCATGACCAAGCTCCACGAAAGTATGCCTCGGCCGGGAATCGAACCCACGACTCGATCAGTAGACTTGCGTGCTACCAACTGAGCTAGCCAGGCGGCTTCAGTGATTTAATCAAGACAGTGATTTTATCTTCAATGATTTTCTATGCAGTGATTTAATCAAGACAGTGATTTTATCCTTTATTATTTTATAAGCAGTGATTTAATCAAGACAGTGATTTTATCTTCAATGATATCAAAGACAGCAATTTTAACTACATTGAGTACAAAGACAGTGATATCATAGACAACCATTTCATAGGCATTGATTACATCTAAAGGGATTTCCATTTGCAAAGAGTTTATTTTACATAAATCCATTAACATTGATTTAAATCTGATTTTTTAAAGTAAAACAAAAGTTAAAGTGCTGTTTAAATTCTTCTTCTATATACATATTCAGCCGACTTCAATCTCCTTCATGCAGGAGATCCCTAACTGGGTGGACTGGAACAATTGTAAATTAATTTCCTACTCCAGGAAAGTAGAAATACCCCTATTGGGGTTTGAGCCCGGGACCTC
The DNA here is from genome assembly GCA_025267735.1 of Mactra quadrangularis. Taxonomy (NCBI): domain Eukaryota; kingdom Metazoa; phylum Mollusca; class Bivalvia; order Venerida; family Mactridae; genus Mactra; species Mactra quadrangularis. The sequence continues at coordinate 32,529,160 of CM046294.1, read as the reverse complement.
TTAATGCCTAATGGAGGCGTCCTACCACTTGACCACTGCTTCTACCAGGTCCCCAGTGAAAATTACTTACCTAGCTTGATTAACTTCATGATCTATAGGTAGTTTATTATATAAACCAACAAGACCTGGATCTGCTATCTTTACTATCAAATATCTCTCATCAAATGTCATCACATTTAAATCATTACAATTCAAGTTGCCATGGTAACAATCTATGGTTACCTAAAAAACAAAACAAAATAGGACTTTTTCAATCATTTCATTTTTCATAAAATAATGATGCGCAAAATAGATCACTTATAAATCATATCACAGCGGTCAGTCCACCTACTCACCGTTCATGGAAAAGCTAAATCTATGGATTTAAAACCGTTAACCAGTTACTAGGCACATACTTTAGTCAGTGACTGACATAATTAACAAGAGCTCCCCTGGGCGGGGCATTATACGCCCGTGTGCTGTCCATGCTGTGTTCTGTCCCATATGAAGTACCGGTGACCTTTACCTATGACCCCAGGAACTCAAAATAAATAGGTCACATCCTTGACTGGAAGGCTATCCAAAGCAAAGATTTCATGAACCTAGGTACAGCCGTTGGCGAGTTATCACCGTCACAAAGTTTCCAATATGAACTTCCAGGGACCTTACTCTTTGACACCAGGGCCTCAGAACCAATAGGGCACATCCCTGACCCATAGGCTATCCACACATAAAATTTGGTGAACTTGGGTGAAGTTGTCGTTGAGTTATCGACCCAATAAAGTTTTCTACATGATGTCCCAGTGACTTTGATTCAATAGGGCATATACTTGACACAAGGGCTATACACATTTAAAATTCGGTAAACCTAAGTAAGTCAGTTGTTGAGTTATAGTCTAGAAAAAATTTTTCCATATGAAGTCTCAGCAACATTGGCCTTTGACCCCGGAACAACAGAACCAAAAGGGCACACCCTTTACACAAAGGCTATTCACACATAAAATATGGTGAACCTAAGTGAATCTGTTGTCGAGTTATTTTCCGGACAAAATTGTCCAATATAAATCTCACTTGACCTTGACTTTTGACCCCAGAAGCTCCAGAACTAAAAGGGCACACACTTTACATAAAGGCTATCTACACAAAAATTTGGTGAACTTAGGTAAAGTGGTGTCTGAGTTATTGCGCAGACAAAGTTTTCATATCTTATGTCCAAGAGACCTTGACCTTTGACCCTGGGGTCTTAAACTCAATAGGGCACACCCTCTACCCAAGGGCTATCAACAAAAAAAATTTGGTGAACCTAGGTACAGTCGTTGTTGAGTTATCAGCCGGACAAAGTTTTCATAATTTAAGTCCCAGTGACCTTGACTTTTGACCCTGGGGTCTCAAAATCAATAGGGCACAGCCTCTACCCAAGGGTTCTCCACAAATAAAATTTGGTGAACCTGAGTGAATTGGTTGTTGAGTTATCATCCGGACAGTTTTCATATTTTAAGACCCAATGACCTTGACCTTTGACCCTGGGGTCTCAAAGTCAATAGGGCACACACTCTTCCCAAGGGCTACTACACATTAAATTTGGTAAACCTAAGTGAATCAGTTGTTGAGTTATCCTCCGGACAATGTGTTTTTCACATATCAAGTCCCAGTGACCTTGACCTTTGACTCTGGGGTCCAAAAACCAATAGGGCACATTTTTGACCCAAGGGCTATCCACACAAAAAATTTGTTGAACCTAGGTACTGTCTGTGTGGAGATGTTGTCTGGACAAAATTTTCATTCTTTGAGCAGGGCTCGAATTTAAGCTCGCTCGATTTTGAAAATTGAGAGTAACTTATTTCAACTCACAAATTTTCGCAAGTGGAAATGGACGCAAAAATTTAACTGTCTAAACTGATGAGGCTCAAATCAATATTGAATCAGTCAGATAAATTGATAGTATCAAAAACATCTTTTTTTTTCTTTTTTTTTTGGGGGGGGGTTTACGGCGCACCAACACAGAAAGGTCATATCGCGCCGAAAACAAATAATGATACTATTAATTCAATCGATATTAATGATCCTTAGCCCTATATTTTATCATATACATTTATCTCCTTCAAAAAGTTAAGTATCACATGTGATGGTATAGATTCAAAAAATCTCTAAGTGAGCCAACCTTAAAATGTTTATCACGGATGTTTTTGAGATCCTGACAATCAATCAATCTCTCATACAGAGTTGTCGATCCTTACAGTGATCTTTATCTCTGTTAACGTCTCGAAAGTAGTCCCAAACACGTGATCGTTTAAAACAATCATGTGACAATTTTTGAATTTTGTCCAAACGCAACAGACAAACTAAATAACAGATCACCTTTATTGTCTTGTAGATGTTCAAAGGCTTGTCGTTGACAGTCCCTTAGCACTAAATTTTTGTCATAATTTTTAGCAATATCATCTATTGTTGACATTTTTTGCGTATGAGTAAAAAAGCCAAATTACTCAGAATAGGAAGACGTTTCACAAGAAAATAGTTCTTGTAAATATAACTCTTTAAAAATTGGATTTCGCCTGTAATAAATTATATTTCACGTAAAAATTTGAGATAATATATATAAAAGACGAATTACGCTTTAGATACAAAATCTAAATTATATTACTATTTTACAAGAATCTTGTAAAACCCGAGACGTTTACAGAGATATAGATCACTGTAAGGATCGACAACTCTGTATGAGAGATTGACAATCAATGAGAACGTGTTTGACATTGAAATGCTCGTCACATGGTATACGCTCAGGTGCTTCCTCTCTTTTGAGAAGGTATGAATGTGTTAATCTGGTATGACCTATTAGAGTATCAAAAACAGATTTACCATAAAAACAAGTTTGATATTCTTAAATATAAATATAGTATATTGCATATATAAATAGTAACTACAGGTCGTCCACATAAACATTGCGTATATAAACATAGCCAGTTTCATTACACACCAATATTTAGGGGTGAATTATTTTTTACGATTTTATAGATTAGTTTGTTTAAACATTTTTAGACACATATCACCATATACAATTTACAGTGTGTATACTCATTTCTTTAAATAAATGCTAAATATCAGTGTTATGTTTAAATGATAGTAAAATGTTTTTCAAGCATCATCTTATTCATTTGTCCAGCGGGCAAGTCCATTGTTAAAAGTACAAAAACACGCATGACCTAGAATACGACCTGTATGTATTCTATCAAAATTTTCAGGGGGGAAATGCGAGTGTTTGTTTTTCATTATGCATGTTAAAATATAATCAACTTGCAAAATATTGCGAATCCAATTTTTGTTCAATTTGAGCCCTGTTTTAAGTCTCAGTGACCATGACCTTTGGCCATGAATTCTCAAAATCAAGAAATCCCCTCTACCCAAAGGCTATGCGCACATAAAATTTGAAGAACCTAGGTACATCATTTCTTGAGTTATCAACCGGACAAGCAATTGTCCATGGACAGACAGACAGACAGACAACATCAAAACCTTATACGTCCCGTTTTTCAAACGGGCGTATAAAATACAGTGGTGGAAGGAAGAATGGCCATACAAATCATTTTATGACCAAACTCCATGAAAGTATACCCCGTCTGGGAATTGAACCCACAACCCCTTGATCAAAATTCTTTCGAGCTTCCAATTGAGCTAGACATATTTTATCCAAGCCAATGTATGAAGGAGTTGCAAAACCAATTTTTTTTAAACTGTCTAAGAAATAAGAACAATGGAACCTGTTGAATAAGAGAGTTGAATATAAAAGGTTACACATTGCTCTGTTGAAGTGACATAATTATCTTAATTAGGTACTAAAAACATTCAAAAGTTCATTCCTACCATGTGATCAAGAGCAGACGCAACTTGTACAGCAACTTCTAACAAATGATGAAATGACAATATAGGAACTGGTTCCCTGTATTGTAGGAAATGACTTAGACTTCCATAGTTGGTTCCCCCTATCAACATACAAGGTGTTTTACCTAAGCAGACACCATAATAAGGTACAAAATACTTAGGCTCAAATAAAGTCATCAATTTCTGGAAGCCTGCTTGAAATTCCTGTAAAAACGATATGTTCCACATTACATTGTATGCTAATATACATATATAAGAAATAGTACACACCACTGAGGACCTCCTGGTCTAATAGTGACCGACCACTCATGCCTATAACATATAGTGGAATTAAGCCGAAGGCTGAGGTCTACATGTTAGTGGGCTGACTGGGAGGTAACTATAAGACCAAAAAGCCTTCAGTGGTGTGTACAAATTCTTACATTATACTGCACATATTTTTAACACTTGATGTTTTGCAAAAGCAAAAGAATAAACAGAGTTAAACATTTAATAGGTCAAAACTAATAGCATTAACTTTGTTTACCGGGTGCCAAACTTTTTTTGCTCAGTGAAAATTACGGGGATTACACACCACCACACAAGCGTTAAATGATATCGACTGGATATGACGTCAGCGGGCCACTATCATATCAGCGGGCCACTATCACATTATAACAGCCTGCGGCCAAAATATGGGGAAATAAAGCCCGCTATGTTTGATATACGTAAAGAAGAAGCAATTTTATGTAAGGTATTATAAACTTATATAGTACCCTCAGAAAGTACTTAGATAAATAAAATTTCCAGAAAATGTCATCACGACTACTGCAAGTAAATTTACTATCAGTTTAGCTCATTTGTGTAACACAGTTTAAATCATATGTTAATAAAACAATGAATGTTGACTTAAGAATTTGCTCAGATAACTTTGCATTCCTTTTTCACGGATAAATGTAAAATGTTATGAACCAATTTTACCTGATATACAAAACGGAAATCACTGTCATGTATCTCATTGGTTCTTAACTGTTTCATTACAATCATGTCTTTCTCTAATAACATGCCATAGCTTGTTTCAGTGAAATAACCAGTACCTGAAAGTATAATATTTATAATATAATAAATATAATCAACCAGAGTGATTTGCGGACCCTAGACCACACACCTGCACTCAGACAGGAAGATATTAACAAAAGCAGTCAATGAACAGCTTGCTTAACAGTACAGTGTGCTTTTGTAAAACAAAATTCATCATTGATATGCAACCCATTGAGATGAGTGAAATTGAAAGTGGATACTTTCATTGGTTGTTAAGTTATAATATTTGCATACTAAAATTTTAACTAAGAACTTCTAAGTATAAAAGGGAGATAATTCAGTCAAATTCTATGCTAGAGTTATGCAACTTGGTATTTGACCTCCAATGGTGAACGTGTATTACATTTCAAGTATATTCATCTGATAATTTCAAAGCTATGAAACTTAACCATTTTCCTATAGTCAAGCTAAAAACCCTTCATTTCTAAAACAAAGTTAAACTGCCGACCTCTGGAGCCTATTGGATCATTCTACAAAGTTTGAACAATCTTTGTAGAGGACTAGATCTATGCCACATGCCAAATATGGAAACCTTTATGGCTTATGAGTTAAGAAATGATTTTCTTTCATACATCTGTATATATTCAAACATAGATTACCCTCAAGTAAAGTCAATTTAGACCTTAGAGGGGTAACATGAAAAAAACGTTTGAAAAGACCCTTTAGTTGAAGAAATAGGCAAAAGTTTGGTAACTCTAGTTCTAATGATTTTTGCCCTACAGTATGAACACAGATAGTTGACTTAAAGTGATTTGGACTAGCTTTATTCTCACCATAAAAATGCAATTAAAACTACAAGTAATTAATTACTAACTGGTCAGTATGATATGTTTTAGTAGCTAAGAAATAAGATACGATTTTTGCCAAATTCGATTTATTTGAGCCAAATATAAATTATCACCAACGGCTGATATGAAGATCAGCAGCGCCAGCCCTGATAACTAACCTATAACAGACAATTTCTTGACATCAGATTCCATATAAACTTTAGGTTGATTTTCTTGATTTTTTCTCTCACGTTGTCTTTCTTCTTCGTCCAAATCAGGCAAAAATGTCAACTTTTCAAATAATATATCTCTCACTAAATCACACCCTGTAGTTAAATAAATCACACCATATAGATAAAATAATAAAATAAATTTATCAATAAATTCACTAGTTACTACATATAGTGAGACAAGTCTTCCTTTTTATTTATTTATGGAATTAACGCCATGTCAACACAATTTAGGTCATTTTGCGGTAATTTTTGCAAATTACATCACAAATATGATGTAAACAAGTCATCAAACTAAATGACTTTGTCATGAATATTATAAAAGCAAAGGTCAGTAAAACATGACCTGTTTTACAAAGGAGTCAGAACCAAAAAAGCGTGTGTGCAAGTTGATAATTTTATATCCGGTTTTAAACAGATTAATATCAACTTTTGAAATAACATATTTCTGTGCAAATCACATCCTGTGAAAAATATCCCTTATTAAAAGTCCAGTAAAGAAAAATTAATTCACAGGTAAATGATCATTGGAGGCTAAACTCAGGTAATATCAGCTGATAGAGCCCTCATCAATTCCAACAATATCGATGTATTGTCAATACTTTTTATCAATAATCAATATGCATTTTGAAATATTAATAATAAAGCCTACATAGGTAAATAAAAAATGTCAAGACTTGCAAAATGAACCTTTAATTGTGAGCGGTACAGGCGCACTGTCCTAATACGAACAGATAGGTCTTAAACATTGACAGCATCCCTATTGACGAAGTAGCCTTATTCAACAGGTGGTACATTGTTCCATTTCTTTCATGACAAATATCTACTATGAGTTTATGACAACATAAACAGTCTGTATAATGTATATACATTGAGTGGTACAGCCATCTATATATAAATATTTCAACAGCTAATTATACATACATGAAGAGAAATATTGGTCGTTATTTGCTTTAACACAAAAATCACCGAATACTATCCAAAAATGTTTGCCTTTTTTCAAATGCACAGAATAGATATGTGGCTAAATTTCTAATTTTATTGGTGCTTGACATTAAAGAATAAAATTATCAAGCGCTAGTACTGTAGTGAATGTATCGATAGATGTTTGGTCAATATTTATTTCTCGATATATTGAATTCGTAGATATGCTTCGAGCCCAATCAATGACAGTTCTATCAGCTGATCTACTTAAGATTGTCAGCCCTGAGTATATTATAGTCACTTACCATCCTGTGTTGGTCTAATTATCTGCTTTGTTGATCTATCACTTTCTTGTAATACATTAGAATTCTGTAGCAGTCTATTTAGTAATATTTCTATATCAACTGGAGCTTCAGACGACCCTTCAACTATGTGACCATTACCTTGTTTGATTATCTAATGAAAACAAAATTAAACAAGTAAAAAATTGCTGCGAAATGCAGCAATGAGATTGTCACGGCAAACAAAGAAAACAAAAATAGCATTATGTTGAATTGTCAAGTTAACTGTTAAGGTTTTTCAGTATTATAATGTAACTCGTTATGAAACGTTTTCCTGTTCATGTGTTAAGGAAACTAAAAAATTTGCTCACAACAATGAGACATGCATTCTGAACAAAGTTTGATGTTGTGGTAAACACTAATCTACGGACCAAATTAAATTATTGTACAACATGGCATGGTGAATGTTTATTGTTTAATTTTTTAGAGTAACGCGTATTGAAAACCAAGTCTCATGTCAGAGAAAAAATGTTTTATTGAACCAGAAATTGAAATTATACAAATAACTTCACCGTTTGGGCTCTACAGGGGTTCGAACTAACTTTAAAAACATTTAAAGTGCATATGATAAATTAATATATGGCTAATTTGAGGTCAAGCCCCTGCTTTCAGCCCCATAATAGACTTGTATGGAGGGGCTAATTCGAATGGTATTAGCATAAAATATGTCTGCATAACCTGTCCTCCAGGGTCACACTTCACCGTTTTGGACTCTACGGGATTTCGAACCCTCTTAAAACTGTCTATAGTAAGTATTTCCATTATATGGCTTCTTTGAGGTCACATCCCTCCTTTCAGCCCCGAGATGAACTTGTATGATGTTGCTCATTCGATTGGTATTAGCATAAAATACGCCTGTGTACCTGGTCTTCAAGGGTCAAACTTCGCCGTTGGGGCTGTACAGGGGTTCGAACCAACTTTAAAACGTTTAAAGTACATATATTGTATAGCTTAATTGAGGTCACATCCCTCCTTTCAGCCCCAAGATGGACTTGTTTGATGTTGCTTATTCGTTTGGTATTAGCATAATATACGTCTGTATATCCGGTTTTCCAGGGTCACACTTCACCGTTAGGGTTCTACATTGGTTTGAACCTAACTGCATTTTTCGCATATTAACAGTTCTATGTTTTTATAATACAGATTTAAAGTCGTACGTAATGAAATCTGAATCCTTTCAAGACAAAAAGTTATGAATCATGTATTACCCTGCGAAGTAATTAACGTTAATTCAGCAATATCTATGTACATTTTTATTTTTTTCCGCATGTTATGTTGATGTTCGCTTGAAAATGTAGTAGTCGAAAGGATTTAACACTCAATTCCGAAAAGATGCGCCTAAATATAAAAGGCAAGCTATTTCGAATAGAAATCATAATTTTGTAAGAAAGAAATAAAATAACATGCCAGCAAATATAGAAACTTAGAAATGTAAGGTTCAAAATGCATGTGAAATTAACTCAAAAACGAGAAAACATAATCCATTCGAACAAATTAAAAACTGGCAAGCTTTTCAAGCGTGTCAAAAGGATTTTCGGAAATGTGTTTATATAACACGCTTATATTTAGCGTATTGATAAAAATATTGTGCATATGGTTTCGAAAAAAATGCTTTTTTCTTTAAACTTTAAACGGAAATGGGCTGTACAATGATTGCATTAAAAACCAATAAAATGTCGACAGTAGAAATCGAAAGGATTTTTGTCAGTGACTTTTGCCCATTGCTACCAAAAACTACCCACCACAATATCACGGCGTTGAGACGCCGTGAAATAATATCAGTTGAATTAAAAAATCAGGTAATTTTGTTGTTGTTTTTCTAAATATAAAAATGTTGTGTATCACTGGAGACCTTTTGGGAGAGAGCTCAACTTTTACCCCAAGAGAAATAATTCTAAAAAACTTGAAAGTAACTAGTTCAGAAGCAAGACAACCATAGAAATTGTGGAATAGAACAACCAACAGTACATCAGTGTGATGAGACTCTGGCAGTTAACGTGTTGTGCTTTAAAAACAATTTTGCATACCTACGTAATATGCAACATTTTCCTATAAGCTAGCAATACCAAGGAAGCTTCAAGTGAGAGAATAAAAATCTTTGAAAGTCGATTCAAAAAACCTTTTTCTATTTTTTTCAAACATTCGCGTTATACGTGTAGATCATTTGAAAATACAAATATCTATGTACGATGTTGATCAAATTAAGACAATGCATGTGCATTAATTCATGCTATGCATGTATGCGCAAAGAACAATATGTATTACAACATATTGCAATACGGGTTTCGTGTATTACAACATATTGCAATACGGTTTTTACCGTATTGTTACACCCCTAGTGCTACATGTAAATGGCAAAATTCTAGCACAACAAGCTCCAAGTGATTAGGAAAACTGAAATGCTTATAGAGTTTACCTTGGGTAATGAAGCTTTTTTCAATCTTCCATTTTGATTGGATAGATATAAAACATCATAAACATCAAACGATTTACCATTCATACGTAAAATATACAAGTCTTTACTGTTTTTCTTTAGTAAGATTCGTTTAACATAATCATCACTGAAAAAAATCATTCTGTCAAAAAAACCAGAAGATTGTTCTACATGTATAAGACAAAATATAGCACATCAAAGGCATGTATTTCCTGATTTGTAAATTAAAATCTTCAAAATAACATTTATAATAAATATTTTCATAACCAATAAAAAACTATACCCACACTCAAGGTTTTTCATTCTTAGTCAAATGAAGTTATTTAGTTTAAATTTTAATCAAACATAGATCTTCCTCGTATTTATGTTGAAAGGACACTTTTCTTGAGATGGGCAAGTTATAATTTGGAAGCAATGACAGGAACTAAGTGATTTTTAAAAATGTAACACTTGATAAACATTCAAAAGGAAAAAAATCCCAAACCTCTCAAAATGGAACTCCATTATTGCTTCTGCAGTTCAAACCCATGAATTGCAAGGTAAATGAATGCTTAATGCCACATGAAAGCTAAATTATGCTAAACATAACTTGGCTCTTATGGTGACCAGGAAGTAGCAGCTACTTCCTGGTCCCCCACTACTGAGCTAGTGGGATAAAGTTTCTTGCTAGAGAAATTACATGATAGGTTTGGGATTGAAACCCATAATTATGAGTCCAAGTCCAACAAAGTAACCACTTCCGAGGAAAATCATCACAACCATGATTCAACAATATTACACAACCACCCTCTTTTTCAAATAGTACAAAACTATACATACGAAACAAGACCATGCGATCTTCTTATCTTTTTTAAGTCCTCATGAGAACTAGGTTGTACTGTTTTACATAAACTTGAGTAAAAATCATAGACACAACGACAGTAGCATTCTAAACAGGAGAGAAATGACTCAGCTGTACACTTATCGTCAAAATATATAACCTGAAAATTATTTACAGGGTTGATAAAAATATCTGGAGACATTTACTGGACCATCACAATACTTTAAAACTTGCCTAATACATAGATTAAACACTTTAACGTCTAACATAGGCATGTGTGTTTTCACTCTATATTACATCTGACATCATCTATGTTTTAATATTGAACACATACACGGCTGCTATAATTTACCTCCTCGTTTATTAACTTAAGGTCAAATAATTTATTTTTCTATGTAAGAACTGAAATAACATACAGTTTTTTTCTATATTTTTAAGTAGAATAAAACATAGACACTAGTTTTGATAAGTTTATTAAATAACTCAATATCTAATTATATCACACAAAACTCGTGCCTATGTTTTTAATAAAACTAAATTATAGACAGCTGTTTGTAATTTCTTAACTAAATGACATTTGGATAATGTGCCCGTAATATTTTTATGATTCTTTATATTGTTAGTCCCCATAGGAACAAACGTAAGCATATGTGCTGTAGGTCAAATTCATATCTTTTTTTTAATTGACAACAAATCTAACTACATGCAATTACTATGTTGTATCACTAATAACAAGAGCAGTCCAAGGACAGCGCGCTTGACTTTTTGGGTGCTTTGTTCTTGGCAAGGCTTATCTTTAAACAAAAAATGATTTCAAGACAATACTTAATTCGTTAAAGGAAATAAATCAAACAATAATTGCCAATTAATGTTTGTAAAATAGAAAAGGGGCATAACTCCTAAAACATTCATCCATAGTAATGTCCCTTCATAGACAATCAGAGTTTAAATAAATACATCAATTATCTTACCTTAGGATGTCCATTTTGATGATGAATTTGAACTGACCACCATTCTTTCTCTTGTTTTATTTTGAGCTCTGTGAGATCTATGAGATCGATCTTGTATAGATCATCCTACAACAAGAAATGTAATGTGAAAACTACATTAAAGCCGGATTTAAAAACTTTAACGCAAAAATTATTAAGGGAAATAATCCATAATAAAGACAGGTAGAGTTAGGGTTACTGTCTTAGTCTGTTCATGGCATGGTATGTTATCATAGTATGAAGTTTCATAAAGATCTGACAATATTTGTCAGAAATATCTGGTAAAGAAAAACTTAAATGCAGTTGTTAACGACACCAGACCCACGACTGTCGGACTGGGTTTCGCCAAACTATAAGCCAAATTATTTCGTTGAAAATCCGGCTAAAAAAATAAAATATAATTCAGTTATATTTTCTGACATAAGGAGCACAGGGCACTCTTCAAACCTCAGTGACAGAGGGGTCCTTATTGCGGCTTTTCTGAAGAGAAATTCATTAAATCCAGTTAGAAACTGGTCCTGTGGCCATTTTGGTGGGTTCTACGCTCCCCTCGCAGCTCAGTGAATACATTACATTCACTCGCTGCCTTAAAACGTGTCGATTTATGATATTGACCTTTACTATGAACCTTTGAACGACCAATGAAAGTTTACCAATTTCCAATTTAGCTCAAAAACTGTATACGCATTTTCATTGGTTGCATTTCGACATTTTTAAATTACAGGCGTGACATTTTTTTGCATCTATTTTTAAAAATCACGTGGCAGTCATGCGACTTAAATGTTTATGTGTCTCTGTCTATGAATAGAAATATCAGTTTGCACGTAGTATTTTAGCAGAGGTAGAAAGTGAACGAGTTAATCTTTCGAACTGATGTATAGAAGAGTAGGTGGGTTCCAGACACTCAAACCTTCAGGATTGACCGGAAAAGGGTTTAAATCATATCAATTTAAAGTCTTTTCCCAGGAGGTTATGAGGGAAAGATGCCCTTTCCAATAGTTATCATAATGTGTATGTATGGCATTGTTTGGGGGCTATAAAACAGACCCTTTCCCATGAGAGGTAATCAGACTATTCATAGGCAGATCCAGGATTTCTAGTTAAGGGGAATCTAATTATAGGGGCAGACAATGAACAAGCAGAATGAGAGTCCAGGGGCTGTAAAGGCCCCTGATGGGTTCTAGGCAAAGCCCTGACCAGGGCTTTAGGGGGAGGCTCTCAAAATCTCATAAGTTTTGGTCATTTCCAAGGGATTCAAGTACATTACCACAACTTCAACTATCCTTTCCGAAGGTATACAATATAAAGCATCTAGATATGTTATATAACTTTTTAAAAGCTCTTGGATCATGCTAAAATTTTACAAAAGATGAAAAGGGTTTTGTTTTTAATTATTTTAAGTTATGTCATTGTATTAGTGACAATCAGTCTTCTAACTTTGTGCACATATAGCCAGCATTTTTTTTGACACTTATATATATTTTCCTATAAACATCATATTATTAGATAGATAAAAACCTTTGCATGGGCAATTTTAGGGGGGAGTATACATCTGTCTATGTTCTTTCCCTGAGGGGTTATCAATGTATATGGCACTTTGAGAAATCTATAAGATGTTATATCAAATTTTGAAGAATAGTGTTAGTACTGCTACTAACCTTTTCATTAGAAACTATAAGTCTCTGTCCTGTCTGCCCCATCTCTACACACACTGATAATTTCTCGATACTCTCATCGACATGAAGTTCATCATCAACAGTTTCAAATTCTTCCTCATCAATCTCTACATCAAAAGCTGTAAAAGTTTCCTTGTAATATGCGTGGTTTAAACCCAGAATATAGTTCAAGCAAAAACCCCAAATGTACAAATAGTCACATGTTCCTACTTTATATTTTTCAACAAGTTTCTTAACTTCATTTTTCATATGGCCTTGTAACACTCTCCGACCATCCAGAAATGATTTAATAAATAAATATACTGAAGTGTAAAATCTTTTGTTTACTTTAATTGAAGCAGGGAGATATGAATCAAAATTTTTAAACAATTTTTTCACATCGTCCGAGTTTCTGTTCAGTTTTTCTGTATCCTGTCTCATCTTACCCATCATGAGAAGAACACTAACAACATGTACTTCTTTAATCTTTTCAGAGGATGAGAAACATTCAAGACAATTCTTCAAGAAGTCTCGCATAACTTGAGCAAATAAATATTGAAAGCTTGCCACATCAAAAGACTGTAAATATTTAATTTTAGATTTATGAGGAAGATATCTCATTCTAAAATGAAATTCACAACCTTCATTCTTACATCTGACTTCACCGAGTCTCTGATTAGGTTTTAACCAAGTGAAAGTCTTTAATGCTGGATCATACACTGATATACCAAAACAAGGAAGTAATGTTGGGGTCATATCATTTTGTATAGCAATCTCTTTACAGATATCTTCACACGTATTACTTTCTTTATAGTGTTTAGCTCGACCGGTCAAGTTGGTGTGGTCATCTTTATCATCATACAAAAGTACATCTACAAATCCTGGAGGACAAACATCCTGGTCATCTCCTTGACCATCAAATCTATTTCTAAAAAACTCCATAATTTTAGGTCTGAAAATAAAATAAACAAATAATTATCCTTTGAAACAACCATTGAACTTAGTTTGTGGTCCATGCAAAACAAAATACAGTAAAACCTCTGCAGAGCAGCCCTCTACAAAACAAATTCTCTGCATAACAATAGCTTTTGATATTTCTGTAGGGCCTGATTTTAACTGAATTTTACCTCTGCAGAACAACAACCTCTCAACAGCAACACTTTTAAGTCCCTCCAATTGAGTGTTGCACAAGAGAGGTTGTACTGTATTCAGAAAAACAAACATAGACTTTATATGTATACAGTAAGAACAAAAACTTGTGTTGGGCACTTGTGATTAAATCTATAGATATCTTATAAACACATATTAATCTAATCAAAATACACGATGGAAAATAACGAAATGATTAGACAAATGAAAAATAGCATGTTTTGTTGCCATTTAACATATTTGATGAATAATGGTTTATACTAGGGCTGTCACAATACGTCAAGACTCAAAAGTGTATCACGATATATTGCAATAAGCTGGCGTAGTATCGCAATACCTACCACAATATATTATGGGCTATTAGATTGGTTGTGCCTCTGCTGTATTTAACAGAAACATTGCACATCTTAATGCAGCTACCGATAGAATCTAGCCTCTAAGTATTCACGGTCATTTAGGATTGTGACGCGCCCTAATCAGATAAATTCTTGTTATTTAATGTAAGGTGGAATGAACAATGGAAAAAACTAAGGTTTCGCTACTTTTATATCGCCAAAGGAAGAATTTTCCAATTTAAATAAAAAATATTGCAAAATACCGGTATGTTAAAATCGTACCACGGTACGTATTGCCGCAGCTGCGTAACGCAATATACCGGTATACCGGTTTATTGTGACAGCCCTAGTTTATACTCCCTACACTAATTATCAGTGATTACTATGATATCCCAATTATAGATCTCTGCATGCACACCTAACGGATGTCTTTGTCTGCTATGTTCTGTCCACTTTGGTTTTCACCATTTGTCGGAAGGGGAAGTTGTTGTTTAAAAATGTCATTTTTTACAAAGGAATGAATATTTTTGACTCGCCATTTGTTATCAAAATCTGACAAAAAAATAGAAAAAATAAAAATTACATGCTCTTTATCAGTCATTGTTTTTAAAAATTTAATATAGGTTGACACTTTTTTTGGGGGGGAGGTTAACACCATAGCAACACATGGTATTGGTTACCGTTATATCACACCGGCCAGTCCACCTACTTACTGTTCCTGGAAAGGCTAAATCTCTGGATTTAGGTGTAAACCAACTACTATGCACATACTTCAGTCAGTGACTGACTACTGCCCTTCATGATTTAGAATCAGTGGTAGGAGGGAAAATGGCCCTAGAAAATTATTTCATGACAAAGCAACACTAAAGAATGCCCCGCCTGGGAATAGAACCTAGGACCCCTCAGCCCTCGATAAGTTGATTTTAGCGCTACCAACTGAGCTAGCCGGCCAGGCTCACTTTTCTGTATCGAGTGATAAAAATGGAAAGGAAGTTTAACTGGGCACAAAAAAATTGCTGTTTTTGTTGGATTTTGTAGGGTAAGTGTCCGTAGCAGACAGGAGAAGAACTTGGCACTTTATAGATTAATGGGAGCATTCCAAACACACTTTTATTGGTTCACGATACACCATAAATGTTGTTTTTTGACCATTGAAGTGTTTGTAAAACATTTTTTGTGTCAGATATTCATCAGACTATCCTGATAAACTGTTGTCATCTAACAAAAACTATCTTACAACTTTTTTCTACATTTTGTTGTTCTGCTACAAAATTGTGACATTTGATTTGCCAGTGCTCCAAGAGTACACCTGAGTACTCTGAGTAGACCGAATCAAATACGCCTGCAGTAAACTGAATGATAGAGATAAAATGGCAAGGGTGGCGAAATCATATGTACGAGTTGTTCGGGTCATACATAATAAGGACCGGACAAGTCATTTTTCAATTTAAGTTGCCTGTGGACAAGTGGAAAATTTATTTTTTATTGGTTGAAAATGTTTTCACCTCTGCATAATGCTGTCGAAGTTATAGATAGACATGCATAGCAGCAATTGCCGAGCAAAGTTGTCCCATAATCGGCGACAAGTAATGTTAATGACAGCTGTCATTTTCTGTGATAAATTGGGTATATCATATTAATTCCAAGTAGTAATCTTGGCTTATTACATAACAAATTGTCATGTACCCGGGGGAGTTAACGCTTTAAATGTTTGCAGCAATTTAAATCAATGTTAATCCTTTATTTGATGACGAACATGTGTTTGCAATTTTGAACAGAAAATTGATGTAAACAATTTATTATATGTGTCGGCACTTTTTCACACAGTCGATGTTTGATTGCGTAACAATACAATGTCATAATTGCAATGTCTCATTGTGTAATCATAGACTTTCTATAATTTATTTGTTACTTTGATTCAATGAATTCGTAAATCAAGTGTGACCTAGTTTTTTATTGTTGACTATATACGCTAAAAAATATTGGCTGGTTTTTAAAATATACGATATCGGCAATTGCAGGAAATCACTTTTCTGTAGTTAAATTAACTTTCAAAGTTAAACTATGAGATTCGTTATTTTATCATTTTTGTTAGAAAGTTACGTAAACATTACTTTTTCCGTTCCTATTTTTCTGAAGAAATTTTTTTAACGAATATACCGGTACGCATTTTATCGATTTATATGTAAGCAAAATGTTGTTTGCTTATCATTAAAAGAGTGAAAGCATGATGTTGCATATTGATATTGATGGCTTGAAATGCGTATTTGTCAAAAGTGATTTTAAGACATGTGATTGATGGTTAATTCAAAAATCACTTGCATTTTCGGCAGGTACACGCCGCGCGAAAATCGATAAAAATTTATAAAATCATGAACTAAACTGTAATTCGAAAATCACTTGCATTTTCGGTACGTACATGCGAAAATCGATTTATCAAATCATGAACAAAACTGTAAAACTCAACAAAAATAAACCTCAAAACAAATTGTATTGTCACCAGTGAACAACTAAATTAAGTTATTACTCATAATTTAATATTCTACTTCGTAAAAATGAAATCCCGTCATTCATTGTGATAAATTGTAATCAGAGACACTCTTAAATCTATGTCAGTAATGTAATTAACTAATCATTTGTTTTATTTTGTTCTTCTTAATATACATGTAGCAATTAGTGCTTCAGGAAACGACTAGTTCAAACATAAGTCACCGCATTCGAGCATACAAAGTTGAAATAAATTTCCGAATAACGAATTTTTTGTCCACAATATTTGTTTGGTAAAATTTTAAGCATATTCATATAATTTATAGGCCTAAATTAAATCAGAATTCTCGTGATGCTATCATAGCTACACTTAGTCCTAAATATAAGACCCTACGTAACTTTTTTATATAACACCAAATACAAAAGTTCCAGCCAAAAGCCAAACTTTTGTTTCGTATCAAATGTGATGCGCGCGCATCACCATTCACAAAATGGTTGAGACGGCAAATAAACAATAGCGATTGGAGTAAACTGATCGAAATGCAGTCTTGTGAAACATAGCGAGAAGTTTGATATTGACCCTAGTAATTCATTTTTTATTTGTCTAACACATCCTCAATAGATTTTAGCGCTAAACCGTTCGGGAATGATTGTTTAGTCTTGAAAAGCAGACCTGTCACATCTCTTCCGAGTAAAATTCTGAAGGATTTCATCGAGTTGGATGCCTTATATTTTTTATTAAATGTAGAATTATGTGTTACTTTATATATGTTTCTGTAGCTAGTCTATAATTTGTGTATAACTCATATTACTAACACTATACCTTTGTACAATACCATGACTCTTATAATGTAGATTAAACAGTTAAGACGTACTTTATTTTCTTATATTTGTATATGACTTAGATGTCAATGGACAGTGTCCAGTATACAAGACAGAATAATACATGGTGTCAGAAGTGTTGTTTTTTAAAATTAATACAAATATTTTTGGATTGATAGTATAATCTAAAAGTGTTATTAATTTTGACTTAAAATGGAAGGGATTGTTACACCGTCAATGAGATGGGAAGAAAGTAACTTACCTGAGACATTTGAGAAATTTATAAGACATTCGGACTTAGTTTTTAGTGGACCTTTGGCAAACAAAAGTGAAAAGGAAAAAGTTTCATATCTATTTTTGTGGTTAGGAGATAAAGGAAGGGATATAAGACATTCATGGACTGACATTACGGACGAAGAGGCTAATAAACTAGATACATTTTATTCACGTTTTAGAAACTATTTGAGACCGACTTTAAATCCAATTTTTGCTAGTTATCAATTCTTTAATGAATATCAGAAAGATGAACCAGTAGATTCTTTTGTTACGAGATTGAGATTAAAAGCAAAAGACTGTAATTTTCCGAATACCGATGAGATGTTACGTGACAGATTAGTCTTTGGGACAAATTCAAATAAAATTCGAGAAAAGTTGATAAATCAAGGGAAGGATTTAACTTTAGACAAAGCGGTTCAAATTTGTCAAAATTATGAATATTCAAGAGTACAACTGAAGGAAATGGGACGAGATGAAGTCGCACATTCCATCAAGAAAAGAAATTCAAAAAGACTTTCGACCTTCACCAATCAGAAGAAATCATCAATGACAAAAAGCAAGACTGTGGACAATGATGTGAAATGTAGTAAATGTGGATACAAACATTTAGACAGAGATTGCTATGCAAAAGGAAAGAAATGTAACAAGTGTGAAAAATTAAATCATTTTAAAAGTATGTGTCGCACTAAAACAGTGAATGACATTGGTGCTAATAAGGACTATGACAATTCTAATAGTTCAGAAGCCGAGTTTCATGTAAGTACAGTAATCACTTCATTATCTCTCAATGATCAAGCTTTTGCCACTTTAAACATTGGTCCAAATAATACCAAAATCTCATTTAAAATTGATACTGGTAGTCAGGTCAACATTTTGCCGGAATCTAAATTCAAGCAAATTGGGATAAAGTACGCCTTACAACCCACAAATGTCAAGCTATCATCATATACGGGAAATAGCCTTAAAGTCAAAGGTACTGTAAAGTTACAAGTAACCTATAGAAAAGTTAATATGCCAATAACTTTCTATGTTGTTGAAACTACATCAACACCCCTGTTATCCCTCCAAACATCTGTTGATCTAAATTTGATCAAGATGACTAATTCATTAGATAGCCAGGAAATACCTGTTGAGACTGTAGATAAGTCTAAATTATTAGACGAATATGAACATGTATTCAATGGCACAGGTTTAATGTCAGGTGAAGTGAAATTACACCTGAAACCTAATTGTGTACCAGTGGTAAACTCACCTAGACGAGTGCCAGTCGCATTGAAAGACAAACTCAGGGAGGAACTAGACCACATGGAAAAGTTAGATATAATAGATAAAGTTACATGTCCAACTGAATGGGTAAACAATCTTGTAATTGTAGAGAAACCCAAAACAAAGAAACTTAGGGTATGTCTAGACCCGAAGGCCCTAAATGAAGCCCTATATAGACCCTATTACCCTATGAGAACATTTGAGGAAATTACTTCTCAGCTAGCAGGTGCTAAGTACTTCTCTGTACTAGATGCTGCAAGTGGTTATTGGAGTGTAAAGTTAGATGACACTTCATCCTATTACACTACATTTAATACTCCGTTTGGTCGATATCGTTTTAAAAGATTACCTTTTGGACTGATATGCTCACAAGACATATTTCAACAAAAGCTAGATTCTATTTTTGAAAGATTACCAGGTGTGACTGGAATCGTTGACGATATTTTAGTATACGGACAGACAAAAGACGAACATGACTCAAACTTAAGACAGGTGCTGAAACGTGCTCAGTCCTGTGGTGTTAAATTTAATCCTGCAAAATGTGTTATCGGGGTTAAACAAGTGTCCTATTTTGGTCATATTTTGTCTGAAAATGGTGTGAAACCAGATCCGCAAAAAATCAGCGCAATTACTGAGATGCAACCGCCTAAGAATAAGGCTGAACTTTTAACTTACTTAGGAATGTGTACATATATGACAAAATTTTCTTCAAGGTTAGCTACGGTTACAGCTCCAATGCGTTCATAACTAAAAAAAGATGTAGAATTTGAGTGGAAAAATGAACATGATCAGGCATTTCAGAAGGTCAAAATTATCTTGTCATCTGCCCCTGTTCTAGCATTCTTTGATCATACGAAGCCTATTACTATGCAATGTGATGCTTCAAAAGATGGACTTGGAAGTGTATTACTTCAGGATGGAAAACCTGTAGCTTATGCATCCAAATCTTTGACCCAAACAGAAAAGAACTATGCCCAAATTGAAAAAGAATTGTTAAGTATAGTTTTTTCATGTAAGCGTTTTCATCAGTATATCTATGGTAATAGTTCAGTTATAACAGTTGAATCTGATCACAAGCCTATATCTTCGATTTGGAAGAAATCGTTATGTAGTGCAAGTCCCAGGTTACAGAGAATGTTGTTACAATTGCAGAAATATGATTTGAATATTGTGCATATACCAGGCAAAGATATCCCTGTAGGAGACCTTTTGTCTAGAAAATACATGTCAGACACATATCCTGAATTATCAGAAGATATTGATATACATATCAATACTGTGATTTCAAGTTTAGTTGTAAGTGACCAAACATTAGACCAGGTCAGACAAGCAATTCGCAATGATACACAATGTCAGTTGCTTATTGAAGTAATATTAAATGGTTGGCCTGAGTGTAGAACAGATTGTCCTACAAGAATCATTGAATTCTGGAACCACAGAGATGAAATATCCGTGGGAAATGATCTAATTTTCAGAGGTCAAAAGTTACTAATTCCTATGTCTATGAGACAAGAAATGATTAAAGCTGTCCATATTGGTCATATGGGTACTGAAAAATGTTTGAATCGAGCACGAGACATTATGTTTTGGCCTAAAATGAGTTCAGACATTACAAATTATGTTTTGAATTGTGACATATGTTTGAAACATAGAAACTCAAACACTAAAGAACCATTGAAAAGTCATCCAATTCCAGACAGACCATGGCAGGTATTGGGTACTGATATTTTCACATGGGACAATGACGACTATTTAGTTACTGTTGACTACTTCAGGAGATATTTTGAAGTTGATTTGTTGACAAGTAGCAAGAGTGTTTCTATAATAAGAAAACTCAAGGTTATATTTTCAAGGTTTGGAATACCTGAAAAAGTAGTATCAAAATACACGATGGAAAATAACGAAATGATTAGACAAATGAAAAATAGCATGTTTTGTTGCCATTTAACATATTTGATGAATAATGGTTTATACTAGGGCTGTGTATCGTGGCCAAGGTCGCGATACGATACGTCTCGCGATATATGCCTCGCGATTACGATATTAATTGCGATACGATGTTAATTGTAAATTTGGTATAAAATTATGAATGCATACACAAATCATGATATTTTAATCAAACAATCATAAAATTAAAAAAAAAACGATAGCGTGGGTCGCGAAAATGTATGACATAACGAAATAATGATTGAAGGAATTTTATTTGTACAAAATGGAATACCACATATTGAATAATAAAATACAAATAACTTTATTTGTTTTAAAATAATGACAAAGTTTTTTTGTTTCTAGTGGAATTTAACAAGTTCATTAAAAAATCAACTAATTATGTCTATTTAAACTGCCACACAACACGCTAATAATTAATAACAATTATCAGCTTATCGGCAAACATAAAAGAAGTGTTATCTTCCTAAATCATTGTTCACCAAAGTTTGGCACGTGTTTGTTAATTGCAACCGTTTGATTACGTAATCAATTTTATCGAGCCGTCATATACGTATGTAGCACTATTGATTTTTCAGAGGACGCCTTACACAAAAGTCATATTGTCTATGATTGTTACAAGCGTGGATAAAAATGTAATGCGTATTGCGGACTCTCGGCTGGATTTTTAGCGTCCAAATAATAAATTGCTTGTAACTGCAATTTTTATGTTCAATTATCCATTTTTAGTAATATTGCTATTGAAATTGCTACCAGACATTCGGTCTTGCGATCCGTATCTTTTTAACGTCGGCGTTCAAGACGGACTTGGTCTTCGGCCCGGAAGCTAGATTCAAAGACTGATGTACCCGTTTAATTTAGCAAAATTGATGTAACGAAAACAAATGGCATAGAATATACGAAAAGTTGTCAAATTCGCGATACAGCCATATTTTCGGCGAGTGCGCCCGACGGGCCCAATAGACGATTGATATTGCGCCATTTGCGTTCATAAGATGCCAATGGCGCGCTCTAGATTGAACACTGAGTGAAGATTGCAATTGCAAGTTAAATGCTATAGTTACAAATGAATATAGTATATCTTGTTTTAACTGATTTCTTGTGAACTAAAAGGCCCTCTGAATCGCGATTTTTTAGGACGCGATTCGATACACCCGTATCGGACAGTCGCGAATACGATCTCACGATGCATCGGTGAATCGTTACAGCCCTAGTTTATACTAGGGCTGTCACAATACATCAAAAGTGTATCACGATATATTGCAATAAGCTGGCGTAGTATCGCAATACCTACCACAATATATTATGGGCTATTAGATTGGTTGTGCCTCTGCTGTATTTAACAGAAACATTGCACATCTTAAATGCAGTTACTGATAGAATCTAGCCTCTAAGTATTCACGGTCATTTAGGATTGTTCACAAAGTTCACAAAGTTCACAAAAGTTCCGAGCCGGATGTGTAAAACACATAAACACAAGGGTTTGTTAGGCTCTTCATAGTTATACGTATTACTGATTCTCATGTACATGAGTTTAACTTGACTGACTTCCGGTTCACATATATGATACTTCACATCACAGAATAAGTCACATTAAATACACGAATATTCCTCCTATGCAACATAACACATTGATTAATGTCACACAATGTTGACCGTCACTGAGATTTAAAACTATTTACAGTAAAAACATCACTTATGCACTTTTTAAAGTAACAATCCATGTCCACAATGAAAGTTCGATTGATATGAATATGAACCATCCAGAATTTTCCATTGCCCAATAAAACCCTTGAGGTGTGTAAGGAATAACTAGTCCCTCACCCAAAATGCACTAAACTTATTTCAAGAACGTGAGAAATGAGTGACGCTGTACCCAATTTTTAATTACCAGAACAATGTACTATACTTAGGTAAAAAGCATGAAAAAAGTTATTTGTTGAACAAAACAATTTACTATACTACTTAGAAGATATTTGTTAAAAAAAAAAAAATTTTTTTTGAAGTAAAGTACAAACAAGATGCAATAACTTTTTATTGTATTAACTAAGACAGGTGGGGTGAAATTTATCAATGACTCCAGACCATTTTTTGTTCAGTCTATTTTTAAATGCATTAATTGAGGGGGCTGTAACGATCTCATTAGATAGTGAGTTCCAGTTATTAACTACCCTCTGGCTGAATACATTGGATCTAAAATCAGTTTTGGATCTATTCTTAAATATTTTATGAGAATTTCCTCTTATGTTATGCATGGGATCATTTTCTTGTTCAGGAAAGAAATAGTTGTGATTTAATTTATCATGACCATTTTTAATACGGTAAACTTGGATAAGGTCTGCCCTAGAGCGTCTGTACTCCAAACTAGGTAATCCTAATTTTTTTAACCTTTCACTGTAATTAAGACCTTCTAACCCTTTAATTAATCTGGTTGCTCTTCTTTGCACTTGCTCGATTTCTCTTTTGTCCTTTTTTAGCCTAGGTGACCAGACTGAAGCAGCATATTCTAAATGGGGACGAATAAGGGTCTTGTAAAGACTTAAAAACATGTCTTTAGATAAATAAGTAAAATTTTTTGTAATGATTCCTATGTTTCTATTGGCCAATTTGACCTTACTATGAATATGGTTTCTGAAGGTCAGTTTGTTGTCAAAGATCACTCCCAGGTCTTTTTCTTCCTCTACCATCTGGATTTTTTCAACTACATCATATTGATTTTTCATAAAATATTCATTATATTCACCTTTACCTATATGCATTACTTTGCATTTTTTTACATTGAATATCATTTGCCATTTATTGGCCCAATTGCATGCTTCAAATACATCATCTTGCAACATTTGTGAATCATTGTCGCTTTTTATACACCTATAAAGTTTCGTGTCATCAGCAAACAGTCTGGTAGAACAAGTTAAAGAGTTAGGAAGATCATTTATGTATATTGAGAATAGAATAGGACCCAGAACACTTCCTTGGGGCACACCACTAGTGACTTTAGACCAAGATGATACTGTGCCGTTAATTGACACTCTTTGTACCCTATTTTCCAAAAAATTTTCTATCCATTTATATATATCTCCCTGTATTCCATAACCCCAAATTTTTGATAATAGTCTTTGATGTGGTACTTTATCAAAAGCCGCTTTGAAATCTAAATAAATGACATCAATACTATGACCTTCATCGATTTCCCTTGACCAATCTTCTACTATTTCCAGCAATTGAGTGTTACACGACCTTCCTTTTCTAAACCCATGTTGTTCATCAATTATGATGTTGTTAGTCTCTAAATGTTCAACAATGGCATTTCTGATGATTTTTTCTAAGACTCTACAGCATATTGGTGTAATTGATATTGGTCTGTAATTTTCAGGTAGTTTTTTATTTCCGGCTTTGAAAATAGCAGTTACATTGGCCTCTTTCCACTTTTTAGAAAGTTTCCCATTATGAAGAGAATTGTTAAATAGTATTTTTAAGGGTTTTAACAACTGATTGGAACATTCTATCAAAATTTTTGGGTGTATGTTGTCAGGACCTTGGGCCTTGGACGGGTTCAGTTCATTAATCACTTTTTCTATAGTGTCTTCAGTAATAGTTATAGATCTTATTATCTCCAGATTTTGTGACACAGGGTTGAAAACAGGTATATTACTAGTATCTTCTTCAGTGAAGACAGATGTAAAGTGACCATTGAGTGTGTCAGCAATTTCTTTATCATCAATGGTTGTGTTTCCATCTTTTTTAACAAGGTTACAAATAGAAGCTGTTGTTTTGGTGTTTTTTCTGATGTATTTCCAGAATTTTTTGTTATTACTTTTAATATTAGCGGCTATATCTTGTTCATATTTGTACTTAGATCTTCTGAGTTCATAATTGACCTTGTTCCTTGCTGCTTTGTATTCCTCAAAGGTTTTATGGTTTTTGTTGTTGAGATATTTGGTCCATTTTTGTCGCTTTTTCTTAATTGCGAGAGAAGCTTGATGATCTATTATGGGGTTCTTGAAATTAGCAGTAGGGTCCTTACTGATAGGTACATAAAGTTCTACACACTTGATAATTATTTCATTGAACCTTTCCCACATATTCTCAATGTCACCCACAATTATCTCTTCCCAGTTGACCTTCTCAAGTTCTTCCCTCATGCCATCATAGTTGCCTTTGAAGTAGTTGAATTTTTTTTGTTTATTTCTACTTGCTGGTATATAACAGGAAAATTTAAAGAAAAGTACAACATGATCACTGCTGTCTAAGCTGGGCAAATAATCAATTTCGTCTATCATGTTTTCTTCATTTGTAAAGATTAGATCTAACATTGAAGGAGTTTGGTTATTTCTAAATCTTGTTGGTTTCTTGACATGTTGATAGAGAAACAGGTCTTTTATTCCATCTAGAAACACGTTACTTTGATGATTAGAGCTGTTATATGAACATTCATTAGTCCAATCTATACTAGGTAGATTAAAGTCACCAAGCACTAGAAAGTGAGAGTAATTTTTAACATAGAAAATAGTTAACAATTCAATTAGCTTTTGAACATTCACAATATCACAGTTAGGACTTTTGTAAATACACAGAATTAACAATTTGTCTTTTTTTTGTAAGCAAACTTCACAAGCGGTGAATTCTTCATAATCATGACTGATATCTATGTTAGATGCTTTAAAGGATTGTTTTACAAAAATACAGACTCCTCTGCCTCTTGTCAAGTCAGAAATAAACATGTCATAATTTTCAATATTGTATACTTCCTTAATATTACCAAAAGTTGAATTTTTTGGGAATACTTCAGTTATAGCAATAACGTCAGGACTCTTATCATTGATAAGACTATACAGTTCAGTTTTTTTCACTTTAGTCAATGTGTCTGCATTAGTATACAGAACACTAAGGTTATTTACAATATTAAAACAATATTTATCATTAAAAACAGAGTTACTCTCACAGTTAAAAGGTGATGAATTATTATAAAAAATGTTCACTTTAGAGTGATTGCCTGAGTTTCTATTCAAGCTAAAATCCTTGTCCTATTGTAGACGATTAATTTCTGGTGAACTAGGTTCACTTACATCATTGATTATAGTCTTATTGATATTGAAACCTCCAGGTAAGGTGGTGTCCATAGGTACAGTTTCATCTAAAAATTCTTGACTAAATCTATACTCATTGAGTGAAGAATTGATACTTTGTTTGGTAGTCATTTCGCTGCCAGCTATCTTTTTGTCACTTGTATTTAAGCTTACTATGGTGGTATCGCTTTCACTAGATGGTTTGTCATTGCTTCTCCTTAGATTGCCTCTTCTTTCCAATCTTTGTACGTTGGTCAAATCCTTAGAGATAGTTATTACTTTTAGATCAGGATCTCCTAATAACCTTATTTTTTTAGCATTATTAAGTATTTGTTTTTTGTGCGAGATATTAGACAAGACTGCTTTAAGAATTCTAGGTTTGGCCATGTTTTTTGTTTTTCTCCCGAATCTAATGCAGGTGTTTATTTGAAGATCTTGAACCCCAATTGAGTCTGCTAATTTTTTTAACATCATTATATCATGTTCTTTGTTATCTAACCCAATGGAACTATTACCTTCTTTAACATTGAAAAAGATCAAATTCATTTCTCTTTTCCTTCTATCTTCTAATTCTTTAGTCTCTTCCCTGATAAGTTGAAGCATTCTATTTTCAATTTTCTCATCATATTCCTTCTTAAAATTATTCATTTCAGACTTTATATGGCATTTAGTGTCAATTTCTAAGGAATCCATTCTAGATTCAAGGGCAGATAATCTTGCCTCTTGTTTTTCACTGAGGTCCTGTAGGGTAGAGCTGATGTATTCCAAAGACGGGGCAGTTGCTTTACAACATTTACATCTCCATTTAAATTCATCGAGTTCACCACTTTCCACCAATTCAAGAGTTCTAGAAGATAATTCAGTACAATTTTTGCAAAAATACAGTTTACAGCCACTACATTGGATTTTATTAAGTAGATCGACATTATTCTTGCAGTTAGTACATAGGTCCCCTTGATCTGGGCTTCTTGTTTGAAGGTTTCTTTTTAAAGCCGGTTCTAACCTACGTGCAACATTGACCAAGGGTCTATTTATTTTTGGGGTACTGGTTGCCATTATGTCCGTTCTTATAATATTAAAGTGAAAGGGAAGTAGATATATATACTGTGTTACAAAATGTGTAATGAAGGTAAGGCAGTCCTCACAACATCAGTACATGTTAAGAAACAATAATTCGTATTGAAAAGCCGGTGGGCTAAGCAACAATACTATATTCTATAATTTACTGTTAGTTGATGGCAGGGCAGTCCCTACACATCTGTAAAAAAAAAACAACTATGGTTGTATGCTTAAAAATGTATCAAATAGTGTTTTATATTAAATTATTGTACAATCTAAGATGGCCTTTGTGTATTTTTACTCTCACTTATTTTTTTCAGCCACTTCTTAGCTGTTACTCCTTCTGGGTGAATACCATCAACGGATAGGCTGGGGTCTAAAGTGTATCTAGTACGGGGTGCTGATCTACCCTTCCTTCTATCCCTTCTAGTTTTGACAAAGTCCTGGTACAATTTTGGAGATGTAAAATTGTGTTTACTGTTGAAGTCTTGAATGAGGTTATTGATAAGTTGAACCTGTTCGTTAATGACTGTATCATCCACTTCCTGCCAATGAGGATAGTTTCTGTTCTTATTCCAAACTTTAGTAAAGATTGGGGGAATTTCAATTAAACCTATGTTTTGTTTTTTCTCTGTTGCAAAGAGTGATAATTGGTTGAAGAGATCACCAATGTAATTAGTTAATTCCTCAGTGCTACTGTACCTAGGATAGATGAAATTGCCTACTTTTCTGGTGATATCACATGTACCATACCATAGTAGGTTCAAAGTATCTGGTTCTGTTGGATGAGTACAATGCCTTTTGTAGAAATTCAGACCCTCCTCTGTTCTAGCACCACTCTTTGTGTAAAAGTTGATAATTGTATTGCAATCAGAGGAATCAGGTTTCAGATAATTCCCTTTGCTATCAGAGTAGATGTTTATGATATTATAGGTTGGCCAGGAAGGGGCAGGTCTCTCTAGGAACTTCCTTGCTTTTTTTAATACCTGACTTGACATGAATTAGTTTGAATGTAATATCTATAAACTGAGTTTAGTTACATAAATTTATATTTGTGAGACAGGGCAGTCCCTACTATCGGCTGATATTAATAATTTTACTGGAAATACTTATATTGCTTGGTGAATATCAATTCTTGAATAAAATATAATACTATGTATGTATTATAATCTGAACAGTTTAGCTATACTTATGATACAGATGTATTTATTTATGAATCAATTTAATAAGTTAGAAAAAAAGAAATTTAGGGCAGACCTGAGGGTTGGGAGAACAAATTATGAGACTTAAGATTAATTAAGATATAAGAAGCTAATCAGACTGAGATGGAAGGCAGGGCAGTCCCAACCACATCCAATACTGATCATATAAGACAGAACAAGTTACATAAATACTTTTATAAACTAGAAGGATATTTTTGCTTAATGCCGAGACAGAAAAACAAGATCAAAAGACATTGGACAAACAATGCAAGCCAGAGGGTACTTGATTCCTATTTTTTTCGAGTATAAGTATATGGAAAACGTGAGGTGGTAAGGCAGTCCTTACTACAACCACTTTTAGATCAATATATGAATAATAAGGAACACTACTGATAGATAGTAAAAAATTGTTTGTGAGGAGGCAGGGCAGTCCCTTCGACTTCCTACGTTGGATAGATTTATAAGTATCACTGAAGGATCAATACACGAATAATAATAAACAAATAAAGATAAATAGTAAAAGTTAATTTCAAGGAGGTAGGGCAGTCCCTACGACTTCCCTCGTTGGAAAATTTTTTAAGTACCACACATCAAAATATTAGTGATGGTTAGGCGGCAGGGCAGTCCCTACAACTTCACAGTCTGTTATGTTCTAAAAATGATGAAACATCAAAAAAAAAATAAATAAAAAAATGATGGTGGTTAGGTGGCAGGGCAGTCCCCGCAACTACCAATTAGTATTCAACTTTACATAAATAGAAAAATATGTCTTATCTTACGATATTCACAGACTGTCGTAGTTCCAATGTAATTCGAATTTAAAGATTAGAGGTGGAAATACTGGTAATACTACGATAATCAACACAATAATTTAAGTACAGAAACTAACTAAATAACTAGACCAAATTGAAAAACACGGTACCCCACCCGTACAGATTACCAAGTGTACGTAAATTTTACATCGTTGTTCTCTCAGGACATCATAATTATTAAAAGAAACATAAATATAATAGTAAACTGAATTAGTTACTAGATAGGACTAGGGTAAGACCCAGACCCAACAGAGAACAACTTGTATTTTTTTTTTTTTGCGTTACCCCACCCACAGTGTAAGTAATGGCGAAACGATGGGATTAAATAAATGCAATTAAATCAATCGAAAATGAAACAGATCCTGTTTTAAATGATTGATGGCTCTTCTGTAACACTATTTCACAACTATTATTCTCTTTTGTCCATTTGTAATCACGATGTAGACGGATAATTTTTCTTTCCTGAATTTTCAACGTCTTCACACAATGAAACCGGAACCGGAATTGTGACGCGCCCTAATCAGATAAATACTTGTTATTTAATGTAAGGTGGAATGAACAATGGAAAAACTAAGGTTTCGCTACTTTTATATCGCCAAAGGAAGAATTTTCCAATTTAAATAAAAAATATTGCAAAATACCGGTATGTTAAAATCATACCACGGTACGTATTGCCGCAGCTGCGTAACGCAATATACCGGTATACCGGTTTATTGTGACAGCCCTAGTTTATACTCCCTACACTAATTATCAGTGATTACTATGATATCCCAATTATAGATCTCTGCACGTACACCTAACGGATGTCTTTGTCTGCTATGTTCTGTCCACTTTGGTTTTTTTAACCATTTGTCGGAAGGGGAAGTTGTTGTTTAAAAATGTCATTTTTTACAAAGGAATGAATATTTTTGACTCGCCATTTGTTATCAAAATCTGACAAAAAATAGAAAAAATAAAAATTACATGCTCTTTATCAGTCATTGTTTTTAAAAATTTAATATAGGTTGACACTTTTTTTGGGGGGGAGGTTAACACCATAGCAACACATGGTATTGGTTACCGTTATATCACACCGGCCAGTCCACCTACTTACTGTTCCTGGAAAGGCTAAATCTCTGGATTTAGGTGTAAACCAACTACTATGCACATACTTCAGTCAGTGACTGACTACTGCCCTTCATGATTTAGAATCAGTGGTAGGAGGGAAAATGGCCCTAGAAAATTATTTCATGACAAAGCAACACTAAAGAATGCCCCGCCTGGGAATAGAACCTAGGACCCCTCAGCCCTCGATAAGTTGACTTTAGCGCTACCAACTGAGCTAGCCGGCCAGGCTCACTTTTCTGTATCGAGTGATAAAAATGGAAAGGAAGTTTAACTGGGCACAAAAAAAATTGCTGTTTTTTGTTGGATTTTGTAGGGTAAGTGTCTGTAGCAGACAGGAGAAGAACTTGGCACTTTATAGATTAATGGGAGCATTCCAAACACACTTTTATTGGTTCACGATACACCATAAATGTTGTTTTTTGACCATTGAAGTGTTTGTAAAACATTTTTTGTGTCAGATATTCATCAGACTATCCTGATAAACTGTTGTCATCTAACAAAAACTATCTTACAACTTTTTTCTACATTTTGTTGTTCTGCTACAAAATTGTGACATTTGATTTGCCAGTGCTCCAAGAGTACACCTGAGTACTCTGAGTAGACCGAATCAAATACGCCTGCAGTAAACTGAATGATAGAGATAAAATGGCAAGGGTGGCGAAATCATATGTACGAGTTGTTCGGGTCATACATAATAAGGACCGGACAAGTCATTTTTCAATTTAAGTTGCCTGTGGACAAGTGGAAAATTTATTTTTTATTGGTTGAAAATGTTTTCACCTCTGCATAATGCTGTCGAAGTTATAGATAGACATGCATAGCAGCAATTGCCGAGCAAAGTTGTCCCATAATCGGCGACAAGTAATGTTAATGACAGCTGTCATTTTCTGTGATAAATTGGGTATATCATATTAATTCCAAGTAGTAATCTTGGCTTATTACATAACAAATTGTCATGTACCCGGGGGAGTTAACGCTTTAAATGTTTGCAGCAATTTAAATCAATGTTAATCCTTTATTTGATGACGAACATGTGTTTGCAATTTTGAACAGAAAATTGATGTAAACAATTTATTATATGTGTCGGCACTTTTTCACACAGTCGATGTTTGATTGCGTAACAATACAATGTCATAATTGCAATGTCTCATTGTGTAATCATAGACTTTCTATAATTTATTTGTTACTTTGATTCAATGAATTCGTAAATCAAGTGTGACCTAGTTTTTTATTGTTGACTATATACGCTAAAAAATATTGGCTGGTTTTTAAAATATACGATATCGGCAATTGCAGGAAATCACTTTTCTGTAGTTAAATTAACTTTCAAAGTTAAACTATGAGATTCGTTATTTTATCATTTTTGTTAGAAAGTTACGTAAACATTACTTTTTCCGTTCCTATTTTTCTGAAGAAATTTTTTTTAACGAATATACCGGTACGCATTTTATCGATTTATATGTAAGCAAAATGTTGTTTGCTTATCATTAAAAGAGTGAAAGCATGAGGTTGCATATTGATATTGATGGCTTGAAATGCGTATTTGTCAAAAGTGATTTTAAGACATGTGATTGATGGTTAATTCAAAAATCACTTGCATTTTCGGCAGGTACACGCCGCGCGAAAATCGATAAAAATTTATAAAATCATGAAGAAAACTGTAATTCGAAAATCACTTGCATTTTCGGTACGTACATGCGAAAATCGATTTATCAAATCATGAACAAAACTGTAAAACTCAACAAAAATAAACCTCAAAACAAATTGTATTGTCACCAGTGAACAACTAAATTAAGTTATTACTCATAATTTAATATTCTACTTCGTAAAAATGAAATCCCGTCATTCATTGTGATAAATTGTAATCAGAGACACTCTTAAATCTATGTCAGTAATGTAATTAACTAATCATTTGTTTTATTTTGTTCTTCTTAATATACATGTAGCAATTAGTGCTTCAGGAAACGACTAGTTCAAACATAAGTCACCGCATTCAGGCATACAAAGTTGAAATAAATTTCCGAATAACGAATTTTTTGTCCACAATATTTGTTTGGTAAAATTTTAAGCATATAGGCCTAAATTAAATCAGAATTCTCGTGATGCTATCATAGCTACACTTAGTCCTAAATATAAGACCCTACGTAACTTTTTTATATAACACCAAATACAAAAGTTCCAGCCAAAAGCCAAAATTTTGTTTCATATCATATGTGATGCGCGCGCATCACCATTCACAAAATGGTTGAGACGGCAAATAAACAATAGCGATTGGAGTAAACTGATCGAAATGCAGTCTTGTGAAACATAGCGAGAAGTTTGATATTGACCCTAGTAATTCATTTTTTTATTTGTCTAACACATCCTCAATAGATTTTAGCGCTAAACCGTTCGGGAATGATTGTTTAGTCTTGAAAAGCAGACCTGTCACATCTCTTCCGAGTAAAATTCTGAAGGATTTCATCGAGTTGGATGCCTTATATTTTTTATTAAACAAATGTTAGGCTTTTGGACGTGACGGGCACCTTTGCCCCTGAATGGGATGTAAGGGAATTTTACCTTAGCTTGTAAATTCCACTACCTTTTGACTACCTTTTGACCTCTGGGGAACTTTTTAGCCCCTAGACGAGCTGTCATCCCCTTCTAGTCTTCATTATATAAACTTGTCTCCACAACAATTGTCATCGATTAAAAGTCAACATACTGAACACTTGTCATGTTCAACTAAAGTTTTACAGTTAAAACACTTAGTAAACACGTTTAGTTCACTCGATAAACAATATTTATCACTCTTCCAAGAATTAATTTGAAACCGAAAGTGAACTTTCTGTTTCTGGTTGAATTGTGGGTAAAACAATATGACGGTCTAAAATACGGACGCAGACACTGACACCATACACGAAGTAGGATTAATGACGGATCGACTGGGCATAATAATAATAATAATAACAATAATAATAATAATAACGACTTTATTTATTGTGGATAACATATATGGTGTAAACCAATTTTCAATATGGTCCACGCAGATATTACAATATACAATAACAATGAGCTGCAAATTTGGTGCAATATTTTACATCTTGAAATTAACAAGCAAATTAAGAGTTTAAATATATAAACATACAAGAGAGGTTATTTAGTATCATTTAAGGAGACAATTTATGAAATATGTGAATTCATCATTATAATTTGACATAATAATCTTAAGAAAGTACTTATTTGAAAATAGATATAAACCAATGTGGTGTACACGTTTAGTATGGAGTAAATACAGGGGTTAAATATAATGATATATATACAAACATTTTAGTAAATGATAAAAATAAGATGTATTTACATAGCACAACCTGAGTACTTCCACCTAAGATAGTTTGTCTTAAACTTATTAAGAGAAATTGACTTTCGAACATTTAAAGGAATGGAATTCCAAATCACAGGGCCAGAATAAAGTTGAGGGGTTTACGAAAAAATTCGAGCTTAGGTTTTGGGACAGAAATCCTTTCTTGGTCATTAGATCTTAGAGTATGGCCATGATTGGGGTTTTGAGAGTGAACATGGAGTTTAAATAATCTGGACCACTATTATTCAGGGATTAACATTAGTATTGCTTTTTTGTAAATGATTCTATCTGAAAAAAGCATCCATTTAAGCTCCTTAAAGAGGTCAGCTGAGGGAGTTGTGAAATCTTGATCTAAAATAATTCTTGCTGCTCTTTTTTTAAATTTGATAACAGAATCTAACAGTTCAGTACTGCAGTTTCCCCAAATAGTGCAACAGTAGTCTAGATGGGGTAGAATATATGCATTGAAGAATAATTTGCGGGAATGAATACTAAGAAAAGTTTTAATACGTAGTAGAAGATATTATATAAATAACACATGGCAGTGAGGGTGACAGTACAGATTATCAACCCGAGGAAAATAATATCAACCGAGGCGCTACAGTAAACTGTATGTTTGTCTTCTCGATGCTAGTAAAGCGTTCGACATGGTATGGCATGATGGCTTACTCTTTAAATTGTTACAAATAGACATTGATATCTATTCATACAGAGCATTCAAAGCAATGTATGGATCTATGGAAAGCCGCGTACGGAATAGATCGTTTTTGTCCGAGTGGTTTAGTGTGAAACAAGGAACTCGTCAAGGTGGTCGGAGTTCTCCCTTACTATACCTTCTATATATTAATGGTTTAATACATGAACTTGAAAATTGTAATCACGGTATATGTGTGTACGACATGAACATTTCTTCTCCGACTGTTGCTGATGACATGTTACTCATATCCTACACTAAAGCAGGACTTGATAAAATGCTAAACATATGTAATAAATATGCTTAACAATGGAGATTTCTATATAACTAAGGTAAATGTTCCGTCATTGTTTTCAATGAAAATGAAACGGATTATAAGCATCAGCAAAGACGGTGGATGATTGGGACAGGCATTATTGCTGAGACAGAACAGTATGTACATTTGGGTGTCACATGTGATAAATACACTGAACAAAATTTCTAACCGGTCACTTTTCAAATTTTGATTATTTTATAACGAGCCGATGGATCCTTATTAAATTTTGCAGAGGTGATTTTTGTGTCATTTTCTACCGATTTGTGGGGGGGGGGAATAATTTGATACGGTCCGATGCACTCTATCGGCACACATGGTGTGTTTTACACATTCTGACACGAAATGTTCGTCAAGAGGAGTGGTGAGTATTAAATTTCACTTTGCATGAGCTCTTGATAACTTTAAAAGTGAAAAAACATAAAACACTGCACGAATGTCGATGCAGGATCGAGGCGTAGACAATGTAATGTTGAATGCTGGAGCATCTATCAAACAGATTAGTGGTTGTAAATGGAAATATCTTTACAAAATATCGATAAAGTATTGCTTAAATAGAAAAATGCTTTAATTTTATTATTCTCAATGTGTTTATTCCTATTTCAAGTTGCATGACACTTTAATCAGGTCTTTTCGACGATCGCGACATTAGACGATGTAGAAAGGGGCGGGAATCGTTTCTGACTGACGCCGATGGCCAAGAACAAAGGTTACAACTCGCCGATGGGATTGATGTTCGTGCAATGTATTATGTTTTTTTCTCTTATAAAGTTAACAAGGGTTCATACAAAGTGAAATTTAATACTCACCACTCCTCTGGACTAACATTTTGTGTCAATATGTATAAAACACACCCGTTGAGCCGATTGAGTGCATCGGACCGTATGAAATTATTTTTTTCCCACAACTCGGTAGAAAATGACACAAAAATCACCTCTGCAAAATTTAATAAGGATCCATTGGCTCGTTATAAAACAATCAAAATTTGAAAAGTGACCCGTTAGAAATTTTGTTCAGTGTATTTGGATCAACAGACCAACATTAAAGAGGCCTCAAATAAACGACGCGGTACTCTTCACAGTATCATGAACAATACATTCAATCAATTGAGCATTTCAACGATATCCTGGACAACAATTTACAAATCAATTGTCTTACCTAAAAGTCTTTTTGGGTGTGAATTATGGAGCAATACTGCACCAGCAAGCAGGCTACAAATAGAGAGGAGCCATCGGTTTTGTATAAAACTTATACAAAACTTCCCCCAACAGAACAAATACAGACTTTGCATTAAGCT
Organism: Mactra quadrangularis; assembly: GCA_025267735.1. Taxonomy (NCBI): domain Eukaryota; kingdom Metazoa; phylum Mollusca; class Bivalvia; order Venerida; family Mactridae; genus Mactra; species Mactra quadrangularis. The sequence goes on along the minus strand of CM046294.1, from coordinate 32,492,887 downwards.
GTTTTGGTATAAACTCGATTGAATCAGTAATTGATTATAGAAAACTGCAATTTCTTGGACAGCTATGTCGCTTATAGATCTATCAATTATCTTCCTAAACAAGTGTTTGTTAAAAGGCTCGTACACTTTTGTAGCTGTGATAATCAGTTGAATGGATTTGTTCCAGATATCAATAGAATTCTCATCAAATATAATTTGAGACATCATTTGTTTAACTTTTTAGAAACATCACTAATCCCATCCAAAAGACAATGGAAAGGAATTTTGAAATCATCTATATTTGATCGTGAGTTCACGGCTCAAGTTTCACGAGTAATCTGCCATAATCCATGGTTGAACTGTAGTAATCTCTTCATCGCTAATAAACCCTGCTCTATCTGGTTGTTTATTAGACGTTACCCACAACTGAAAGCAAAATGCTACTTCGCCTTAGGCGCATTAGCCCGCCTTGTTTCATCAGAAATATGTGAACGTTGTGTTGCTTGCAATAAGTTAACTAATAATGTTACATTACATGTTGTATTTCATTGCTTAAAATATGAAGATATTAGAAAAGTATTTTGGCTGAAAGTGACAGTAGGCATGGGTATTAATGAATATCGCAAATTAATTGTGAAGGAACCCAGGCAGCAAGTTAGTGAACTTCTTACTGGAATAGACTCAATACCTGTACATATACAGGATGAACTTAAACTACTGAGTGTTTCATTCTTACATAGAGTATTGCATGGCCAATACATTAATATAAGGCATCATTGATTTCATCATATACATGTACATATATACATGTATATAACGTACTGACAATGGTCTCTATTATTCTACATGTAATAGTGTACAATTAAAAATGTTATTTTTATTGTACTTGAGTTAAATTTGATATATGTATGTATATATGTATATATTCTTTCATGTTTATCTTTGTCATATATGTTGTATATATGTTCAGTATGTACGATACCTCTCCTTAATGGAGGTCAATAAAGAATCTATCTTTTGTTATGTTGTCTTTTACTATGTCTTGTCGACTCAAAATAAAATTTATCTTATCTTATCTTATACCACCTTAGTATATGTCTCAGCTTCATATAAAGAATGAAGTCAGTGAGATAGATCTAACAAAATGTATTTTATTTTTGAAAATTTGTTATGAGCAAGAAGAAGAATATAATCATTTAGACAAATCATGCAAACGTGATTACGATTAATAGCAATATGTTACATTTTGTACATTAAGGAAAATGTTTAAAGGGAGACAAACCATAATGGAAAGATAAAATGACACGCCCGGCTCGGTACGGTAAAGTTAGAGTTTATACAAGTAAAATGGCAGCGCCCATGTTTTGTTTTTGATGATTACGAAAGACACGTGAAATCATTACATTCAGAAATTAGAAGGAGCAGAAATGGGCAAGAAGAAACAGACATCGTCACTTGGTAAATCAATAATCAGAGACAGGTTTGGGAAAAAAGAAAGAACCGTTGGAGCGGACAATTTTGTGAGTATTCTAAATCTAATACCTTGTACCTATGCAAATACATCTTTACTTAAGTTAAAAGTTTTCATCTGAATTAATTACCAGCATCACATTGTTTGTTTGTTTTTGAACATTTTGATGAGTTAGACCATTTTTTATTTTACTTTTTGGAAGCAAAAAAAGACTTTACTTGAACCACTTCCAGCTAGACTCAAGGGGCGTGCTTGTCTGGTTCCCAGTCATACTTTGGCAGGTAAAAGTACATCAGGCAAAGCATGATTATGGCCTCCCTATGTAATAAATTAGATATTGGATAATTATGTTTTTTAATGAGCATTTCTTACTACACAGGCTTAAATCAAAGGATCATTGTACAAGAAATGCAGTGGATACCTTTTTTAGTTGTTCGGTTACATTAATTGATGCAAAATAAAGTATCCGAAATTCTAATGAGACTAATCCACATCCGAATTGTGTTCACTTGAGACATGTTTTTGTTAATCGTCGGCTTAATATACGTGTAATCTGAAAAATTGAAATCGAATGTCCTATATAGTACCGAACTCCTACTAAAGTTACTATCGTCAGCAAATGATTATGCAAGATTAAGAATACGTAATAAAAACATATAATAACTGAGGAGGCTGCCATGATTCCTGTTTGCCTGGCCCAATAAAGATAGTGGTATTGGGCAGGTAATCCAGGCTAGGGGCATGCTTGATTGGGCTGTCAGAACTGTGCCAGAATCAAATTCCCACTCTTCCACAGAATTCGCAAACTAGTGAAATTGGATGTCTGAACTGAATCAAAAGGCAATATCCGTAGCAAATATACTGGCTTCTTACTTTATTTATAGCAAATAGTTGAATTGTCATTGTAAACAATCAGGCAAAAGTATAATTTTAACAACATTTGCTTTTAAAACACCAAACACATTTGTTTGCAGTGATGTCGCCCATCTTGGGTATGAATAAACTGTGACCGATTTCGCTCACACCACCTGTTTCGATGGAATGGTTTGAACGCTGTCAGAACACAGTTCTAACACACTCGATAGGAGTTCTCCCAGTTGTAACAGTTTTCGAATTTCGAATCGAGCACGCTCCAGGTGATATGTACTGGAATTCATGGTTCCTTAAACTTGATAACTGGCCTATAGTATGGAACAAAAGAAGTGATATAAAAAAATAATTCAAACTGAAATGTTGCTAAATAGAACTGACAATTGAAAAAATATTTTCCTCTTTCAAGTTTTTTTCTGAATAATTTGTTAGTCCTCTTTTGATAACAAATACTTTACAAAGAAACTCAAGAATGAATCAAGCGGCCAAAATTTTGTCCATATATTAATTTCAAAATCAATTTTTAGAACATCTTTCTAATTTCAGCTTCACACAGCTGATCTCAAGGATGGTTATGATTGGAACCGACTAAATCTACAATCAGTCACTGAGCAGAATAACTTAGATGATTTTCTTACCACAGCAGAGTTAGCTGGGACTGAATTTACTGCTGGTGTGTTGTAAATAATATGTTAGAATTGTTTATATCTTTAAAACCTAAAATTATATTAAAATAAGTCTGACTCAATGTATCTACTGAGTCTGTAAAGTTAATACTTGTCCACAGACAAGTAATTATATGTTCATTCTCCCATCACCAGCTGTATAAAGTTTGAATGTTGGCAATTTATGATGAATGCATGTGTTTAATCCTGGCTGAATTTAAGAAAGGTCTGAAACACCATAAAAACTAAACAGGCATGTTATACAGAAATTTATTTGTGTAAACTGGTAAACAAATCAACGGCATGCAAATAGTGTATGATTTCTACTCCACAGTCACTCAATACATGTATACCTCATACAATACTTGTATACTTCATACAATACTTGTATACTTCATACAATACTTGTATACTTCATACAATACATGTATACTTCATACAATACATGTATACTTCATACAATACTTATATACTTCATACAATACATGTATACTTCATACAATACTTGTATACTTCATACAATACATGTATACTTCATACAATACCTGCATACTTCATACAATACATGTATACTTCATGCAATACCTGCATACTTCATACAATACATGCATACTTCATGCAATACCTGCATACTTCATACAATACCTGCATACTTCATGCAATACCTGCATACTTCATACAATACCTGCATACTTCATACAATACTTGCATACTTTATACAATACTTGCATAATTCATACATACAATACTTGCATACTTCATACAATACTTGTATACTTCATACAATACTTGTATACTTATTAAATACTAAATTATTTAAGGGATTGCAAAATGGTTATATGAAATCAAACAAATTGATTTCGTATATTTCCTGAACTTTAGTCTGTTGCGCAATTTGTTGTGCACCTGGATTTCGAATGTTGTGTCCCAAAGAGTGTATGGGTTCAATGTCCCACCTGGGGAGTTTATACCCTTCCATGACATACCCTTTGTCAATACATGTATTGTCATTTTTCTCCATTAATAAGATATATGGAGAAGTTCCCGGACTTGTAGAAGAGTAGGTGAGTTCTGGACATAGACAAGTGTCCAGGAAAGCTAGGTTAGGTTCACTGGACAAAGATATTAACTTAAATTTTGTTGACACAGGTGTTAAATCCAGTATATAAAAATAACATGTTTCTTCAATCACATTTTTGTTTAATCCACTTTCAGAAAAACAGAATGTAAAATTTGTTTCTAACGATACTGGATCATTACCTAAAGCTGATGAAATAAGAACTATTAAAGGACTTCACAAACAGCATGAACAACTGCTGAGGATTCCTAGAAGGTATTTAGGCTTTGTCTAAATGTACAAAGCTTTCTCAGACACTTGCTGGCTTGAGTTCAAGAAAATCACTCAGGGCTGGAGAAATCTTAAGATTATTTACTTCTCTGTTCTTGGCAATTGGTAAAGTTACTTGTCCGTATGAACATTATAGAATAAAATTATTGAAAAATCCACTTGTCCGTACTTGCCTTGGGACAACACGGACAATACGGGCGTTTGATTTCGCCGGCCCTGTCACTGATTTAGATTTTCTTGTGACTATAATTTGTTTTTGTCAAAAATTATAATAAATGCTGACTGTTTTTTAGCTCGACTTTACGAAGTAATGTAGAGCTCTCCTACTCGCCCCGGCGTCCGCGTCCGCGTCCACACTTCTGATTAAAGTTTTTGTGCAGTAAAATACTTTCTTCTATATCTTTGTTATTTCTTAAGATATTATCTTCAAACTTTAAATATATGTTCCTTACTATCAACCACATCTCATGTGACAAGGTCCATAACTCCAAACACATTTTTTCAAGAATTATCTCCCCTTGAACTGATTGAAGTTTTTGTGCACAGATTAAAGTTTTTGTGCAGTAAAATACTTTCTTCTGTATCTTTGTTATTTCTTATGATATTAACTTCAAACTTTAAATATATGTTCCTTTCTATCAACCACATCTCATGTGACATAGTCCATAACTCCGAATGCATTTTTTTCAGAATTATCTCCCCTTGAACTTAGAGTTTTCTTTAAAAAATGTTTGTTTTTACTGCAACTGTTTTATTTCTTTAGGTATTGATTTCAAACTTTAAATATATGTTCCTTATTATCAACCACATCTCATGTGACAAGGTTCATTACTCCATATACATTATTTTCAAAGTTATCCCCCTTGAACTTATAGTTTTCTTTAATAAATATTTGTTTTTACTGCAACTGTTTTATTTCTTTAGGTATTGACTTTAAATATATGTTCCTTATTATCAACCACATCTCATGTGACAAGGTTCATAACTCCAAATGTATTTTTTTCAGAATTATCTCCCCTTGAAATTAGAGTTTTCTTTTAAAAATGTTTGTTTTTACTGCAACTGTTTTATTTCTTCAGGTATTGACTTCAAACTTTAGATATATGTTCCTTATTATCAACCACATCTCATGTGACAAGATTCATAACTCCTTATACATTTTTTCAGAGTTATCCCCTTGAACTTATAGTTTTCTATTTATTTCTTTTTTTTTTCTTTGAATTTGTTAATGTTATATTTTCAAATTTTAAAATATGTATGTTCCTTATCATCAACCACATCTCCTGTGACAAACACTTACTAAGTCGAGCATGCTGTCTCCTCTGACAGCTCTTGTTTTCTGGTAGGTGGCCCAAAATGGTAGACCAAGGGCATACTTAGGAGTGGCCTGGAGTCATACTTTATATGGAACAGTGGGGGAAATTTTATAGTAACTTCATAGACAGGGGAATGAAAAATCAAGGTTACCTCCAAATTTGGTGAAAACTGCATAAATTCATAGAAATTTCATATAGGGAAGGCGCCTGTAAACCGCCACTGTAGTATAAAGAAAAAAGCCTTGACAAAAGTCAAACAGTTTCAAAACTTGAATGCAGTAGAAATGGAGCCAGTATTGGACAATAGCTTGATTTATAATTATCTGAACAATTTTATAATTGTTAATGTCTATGTATATCAACTTGTAAATGTTGAAATGTGTTTTAATTAAGTTTTGTTTTGGTTGTAATCAAAATAGTTTGTTTTACTAATGTTTACAGACCACCATGGCATACAGGAATGTCAGCATCAGAGCTAGATCAGAATGAAAAGACAGCATTCTTAGACTGGAGACGGACACTTGCTAGGTAATGTACAAATTTTCTTTCATGCTTTACGGTGAAACGTCGCGTTATTCGATGAAAATAAACGATGAAAATATAAATTTCAGGACGTCATATTAGAAGATAAATGACGTCATCTTGGAGTAGAAATGACGTCACGTTATAATTTGTGTAAAATTCATCAAATAAAACACAAAACTAAGCATGAAAGAAACAGAATATTCGTCAACTTTGGTGTAGGATCTTTTTAATTTCAACTTGTGAACTCAGAAAATGACATTTTCACTCGTGGCTATGCCACTCGTGAAACTATGTTTTCTGAGCTCACTCGGTGAAATAAAAATCGATCTTGCACCAAAGTTGACGAATATCCTCTATATTCTTTAATGCTCACTATAAATATTAGTTCTGAAGCTTCGAGGTTGCTTCGAGAGTCATGTGTAGATGAATTTTTTGTCAACCAATCAATGCATAGCTGTCATCTCGACGAAATGCTATAAAAAAACTTGATTTTGTTATTAAACTTAGATCGAGGTTTGTGAGCTTAGTTGACTGCGGTGTTATTTATGGGCTGTGATTGGACAGCTTTTTTCAAATTGTCTGACATAGACAATGTAAACTAGTTACTAAACATAATGATTGCATCATGAATATTATAATGGGAAAAGGTCACCTGAACCCTCATAATGAAATAGCCAGATCTTAAATTAGCTATTAGGCAAGCACAGAAATTTAGATTGGGTTGTAATCAGACCGGAGACCACCCTTATTTATACTTATTTCTTTTACTTGTTTATTGTTTTTTATTGCATTATATTCAGTTTATAGTTTTTCTATCTATTGTGTTCCAAGTAAGTTAGAGTTTAATATATAATTATTTCTGAGACCACAATGGAAGTAAGGGCTTGCCCTTTTAGTGCTCGCCCTTGTGTTGGTTTGCTGGTCATTGCAAATTTATATATGCTGTGATAAAATATGTTGTTTGTATGTTGTAATATTGCTATGTGTACACCTTTGTCAACTAGATATTATTATTAATGTACAGTATTCAAGAAGATGACAGGATAGTTATGACACCTTATGAAAAGAATCTTGATTTCTGGAGACAACTCTGGAGAGTTATTGAAAGAAGGTAAACAAAGTCTGTTTTTCTGTATATGCAGTGTTTTCTCCTGAGTGCGTTTTTGGCGCACTTTTAGTCAGCTTTGACGCACTGAAAGACGACTAGCGGGTCTTCCGTGACGCACTCCTAAAATTGCCGTCATTTAAGGGTAGCAATCATCTGACCCGCGGAACGGATAAGTGCTGACCCCCTAATATTTCCATTTGACTCCCAATTTTTTAACATGGGGGTCTTGTGTGACCCCCAAAATTTTGACCCTGGAGAAAACACTGGTTTATGTTTTATTTTTCAACAAAAGTTCCAAAATTTATAACTTAGAATCATAATATAGACTTTTGAGAAATGTATCAAAGCATAACACAGTCTCACTGTCTGCTTGTTTTGTTTATTAGGTGGATCTCGGTTTCTATCTTTGTAAAATTACAGACATGTTTTAAGGTTTATAATGAATTGAAAATCATGGGTTCCGGAAATGAGTCAGCACCCCGTGCAATCGATTTTTGATGAACCAAATTGTTTCTGTCCTTAAGTACATATAATATTTAATGAATCATGAGTAGATAATTTATTCATAAGTTTTTTCATATGCAGATTCTTAATTTTAATGAATATTTCTAAACAGATTATTTTTTAATGATTATTCATAAGCAGATTATTTATTGTAATGCATATTTATGAGCAGATTATTTATTGTAATGCATATTCATGAGCAGATTATTTATTCTAATGAATACTCATATGCATATTACAAAACATGAATTTGTTTATATTTTCAGTGATATTATAGTACAGATAGTTGATGCTAGGAATCCATTGTTATTTTATTGTCCTGATTTAGAAGCCTATGTACACGAGGTGGACCCTAAAAAACTTTGTATGGTATTAATAAATAAAGCTGATTTCTTAACTCAACAGCAAAGGTTTGTTTATTTAAATTCTAAACATTGACAGCTATTGTCTGTTTTGTTTTAAATAGTAATATTAAAAATAGAAATTTGTTAAAATCAATTTATATATGTAAGGTTTTACGCTGTGGACATTTTATGGTAGAAACTTGTTAAAAAGAAACGTTATTAAGATGGAAATGATTTTCAAAACTACAGTACTGGTTTAAAGGGAACTCTCACTGAAACTGATATACCTTGAGGGTTGCCCTCAAGACTGTAGTAACTAGCTCTTTAACGCAATGCACTTACTACAGTCTTGCGGGCAACCCTCGACCTGTTATATCACTGAACAATTGACAAAATATTAATTAAAAAGAAATTACCTATGTACCAATTCTACTTTTTTGCTTCCAGAAGCAGAACTCTATTTTTGGTCAATTGAATATTTCATGGATTAAATTCTTTTGCATGTTTCCAGAGATACCTGGGCTAATTACTTCACTGAGAAAGGAATTAGAATTGCATTTTGGTCTGCTGTGAATGAAACAGCTAGACAAGAGGCTGAAGATAAAGATGATACTATGGAACAGAAGTCAGATGGTAATGATGATGATTCTGATGATGAAAGTGATGGTGATGATTCTGATGATGAAAGTGATGGTGATGATGATGATGATGATGAAAATGTTGAAATGAAAAATTTAGAATTAAATGAAGCTGATAATCTTGATACTAGAACAGATAATAAAGATATTGACAAACTAGTTAATGATAAACAAATGAAAGAATCTGATAATAAAGATGTTGGTTTTGAAACAAAGGGAGATAATAAAGGACAGAATCAAAGTACTGAAAGTACTGATCTGACGGAAAACAGTGTGGACATGGATGTTGATATTAATACGGATGGTAACAGAGTTAGTGAGACAAATGATGGTTCTAATGTTGATAACAAAGATTGCTGTGATATAACAGACACTCAACCTTCCACAGACTCTAGACCATCAGGTTCAACAGATGGTCAGACTTGTACAGGTGTCAGTGTCAGTAAATCTACAGTAAATACAGAGATATGTAATACATCTTATGTCTACTCTGGACCTGAACTGTTAGAAATGTTAAAAGGTTTACATAAAACAGAGAAAGTACAGACTGGCATAACTACTCTGGGAATGGTAAGTGTACAATCTGATTGAAACTTAATCTAGAATTCTCCACTCACCACTCGCTAATTTAGATCTGGCTGTTTCGTTATGAGGGTCATGTTCAGATGACCTTTTGTCTTTATAATATTCAAAACACAATCAATACATTCAGTAACTTGTTGACTTGATCTACATGATACAAAAGAGTTGTCCAATCACAGCATGTGAATAACACCACCATCAAATAAGCTCATAAGCCTCTGTTAAAAATGTGAAATTACAAAATCAAGATGCTATTAATAATGCTTCATCTAGATGACTATGGTCTATAGGACATCTGTTTATGAAGATTGGGTAAGTGTATTGACCTAATAAGCACTCATTGAGTAAGAAATTAACCTGCCATTGCTTCACTCCACCTAGTTGTATATGGTTATTGCGAGGATTACCTGCTTCAAGGTGATTAATTTCATTGATCATAGGTAAGGTCATGCCAAGTTGGAATTTTGTTAAGCGTCAACTCAAGTTTGACAAACCTAGGTACCTATTCACAAAAACACAAACCGAAAATGAAAACACAGCTATCATTCTAGCTAGTTTTCACACAAATAAGAACTTAGTAGTGCTGGTGCATGAATGTTTATGACATTAATGTGAGATTAAAGTAATTCTATAAAAAAGTATACGCAACATACACTTGTACATTTTCATTAATCAAATACACAGAACTAAGGAACTATCAGTATTTCCTGAGATAATCAGTTATTGAATCCAGGAACAACAGAACTATTCAAGAAAATTCCACCAATGATTTTGTTTATTTTGGATTGAGGGCTCTAAAACTTACGTGCATGTGGACGCTTAACAAAATTCCGGTATGGCATGGCCTTATTGTACAATGTTTTAACATTGGTTGAAGATGTATGTATATGGAAGGAGATTCTAAACCAAACTTATACTGTACTTATGTACATTATACTTGAACACAAAAAAGGGCAGGGAGGTAATGAGGCAGGACTCATTAAAAGGTTAAGGTTAGTAAATATAATTGCATATGGTGGATAAAAAAGGGCAATGAGGATAAAAAAGGCCAGGATGCAGTGTCCTGCTATTCTACTTTAGAACAATAATCACTATGTAGTATAATTTAATTATCACTATGTACTACCTGTATTATTATAATTATCTCTATGTACTACCTGTATTATTATAATTATCTCTATGTACTACCTGTATTATTATAATTATCTCTATGTACTACATGTATTATTATAATTATCTCTATGTACTACATGTATTATTATAATTATCTCTATGTACTACATGTATTATTATAATTATCACTATGTACTACCTGTATTATTATAATTATCTCTATGTACTACATGTATTATGATAATTATCACTATGTACTACATGTATTATTATAATTATCTCTATGTATTACATGTATTATTATAATTATCTCTATGTACTACATGTATTATTGTAATTATCACTATGTACTACATGTATTATTATAATTATCTATATGTACTACATGTATTATTGTAATTATCACTATGTACTACATGTATTAATGTAATTATCACTATGTATTACAGGTATTAATATAATTATCACTATGTATTACAGGTATTAATATAATTATCACTATGTATTACAGGTATTATTATAATTATCACTATGTACTACATGTATTATTATAATTATCTCTATGTACTACATGTATTATTATAATTATCTCTATGTACTACATGTATTATTATAATTATCACTATGTACTACATGTATTATTATAATTATCACTATGTACTACATGTATTATTATAATTATCTCTATGTACTACATGTATTATTATAATTATCTCTATGTACTACATGTATTATTATGATTATCTCTATGTACTACATGTATTATTATAATTATCACTATGTACTACATGTATTATTATAATTATCACTATGTACTACATGTATTATTATAATTATCACTATGTACTACATGTATTATTATAATTATCTCTATGTACTACATGTATTATTATAATTATCTCTCGGTACAACATGTATTATTATAATTATCTCTATGTACTACATGTATTATTATAATTATCTCTATGTACTACATGTATTATTATAATTATCTCTATGTACTACATGTATTATGTCTTTTATGATAATTATCTCTATGTACTACATGTATTATTATAATTATCTCTATGTACCTCATGTATTATTATATTTGATATATTTAGGTTGGTTATCCAAATGTTGGTAAAAGTTCAACTATAAATGCTATATTAAAGATGAAGAAAGTTCCAGTGTCAGCTACTCCTGGTAGAACTAAACACTTTCAGGTTTGTCATTTAGTACACACTTTATTCTTACTTGTTTTGGAAAAGAGGCGGGTCATTTTTAGAGCTGACTTAGAGATAAATACTTGTGGATGTTGTTTTCTTATTTGAAATTTTCATCTAAAGTAGCAACTTATATTACTCTGAGTCTTCTCCATGATTCTTTCAAAATGGACAAATTTTTGTAGACATAGGATTTTGCTACATTAGTTATGACAATAATATTATTGCATCGATTTCAACTTTCCAAAAGTTGCGAGTATGAATAAAAGTTACTCGCAATTTTCAAAATCCACTTGCATTTTGTGAATATGCGAGATTGAATTTAGCACTGGTGTGGAATTACCTGCCTAAAGGTGATTTCAATGATCAGGGGTTTTCCTACAAAATTGTAGTCAGCTGAACATGTTACTTTTTTCGGCGTAGCTGTCTAAGCTGGATTTTGATCTACATTTCTGTATAATGACGTCTCTGGGATTTCGGAAATCCGCCGTTCTATTGGATGATTTTATAAGCACTGAGAATGACGTACGGGGGAAACAGAGAAAACCCCCTCTTCGATTGGATGGCCCTGACACGCGCGAAAAAATAAAGGCCACACTATTGTAATGCAGTGTTTTACGAAATTTTGCTTCGTTCGTAGATTATTTTTTTTGGGTAGACTTCTATTGCTTTCCAAAGTGTTTTTTTATTTTGTAACAATAAAAAGTTACGTGTCAAACACAATATTTTATGGGTAAAATGAATTACGTCTCCAGATGTGAACCGGTTTCTAGTAAAAAGTCTGACATATTACCCAATAATTATTAAATTAGCCTCACTACGTCCAGTTTCCGGGGTTTACACTTTGAGAGTCACAGCTCCACATATAGACCAGTTCATTGTTATTGTTATGATGTCTATAAATAGTAACAAGGAGCTGATAAAGACTACAGGTAACCGTTCGCTGGTTGGCAAGAAATGATAGCGAGTAAATACAATGAAAACACAGTAATTTTAAAATTGCAATTACTAAGTCATTTTTCATCAAACAATTTTGCATTTTATATCACTAGAAAGGTCTTGAAATTCATATTTTGAATATCTAAGAATTATTTGTCAAAAAGAATTGTTTTTTGTTGGCGAGTGTTTTAATGATCTGCCCTATGAAACATTTAATATTCATAGCTCGAAGAGTTATGTTTAATCAATTTAATCGTGCGGTTAAAGTGCTACTAGGGTATCAGTATTTTTTGTGAGCCACAAAATAAGAAATCTAGATGAATCGGTCTAGTAAACGCAGTTGTACCCCTTGTATATAAGTATATTAAAGGTATGTTGGAAAAATCAAAGGGAGGTAACTTGACAATTCCCTGTGGTTATCAGTGTACGGCAATTGCATTGGCTGTCATATTGTTTACGGTAGGCAATCATGTGCCAAGTCTGCGAAACTGGTCTGCAAATGTTGTTGATGAAGTGATGATGCGTGGTCACAACTTGTATGAGCAAATACTAACGGAATCTGGCAATCCATCACCACGTCAAAAATAGGTTTTAACATTAGTGGTCCTATGTAAATGGCTCTTCTGTGACCTTTGACCTTTTCCTCAGGTGAGCACCCAGGGCCCTTTGGGCCCTCTTGTTTTTAAATCGACGCCGTTTGTCTTTTTTAAAGACATTTCTTGTTTTGTATAAGGAGGCAGACTTTAAACCACATTTTAACTTAGGACAACTTTTTAACTTTTGTATGTTTTTCTCTTACAGACATTATTTGTTGATCGTACATTGATGTTATGTGACTGTCCTGGACTTGTATTTCCATCATTTGTTACCACCAAAGCAGATCTTGTTGTTAGTGGAATACTTCCTATAGATCAGATGAGAGATTATATATCTCCTACAGCTCTTGTATCCTTTCTTACATTTTAACAACAGTGGGTTTTTTTCAGGCCATTTTGGGGCTGAAATTGAGCCCCATTTTCCTCTCCAAAAAGTATATATTTTTCCCCTTCCCAGGTAAAAAATTCCCCTGTTGGAGTGTCCTTAAACTTTTGTACTTTTTTATAGCATTTTTGCCCATTTCTCAATTATTACACCCCCCCCACCTAATTTTGTTTTTGTCGCTATTTCTCTTAAAAAGGGCCCTGCCACCTTTCCCCTAAGAGTGAAAATAAACACTGAACAAAAAATAGTTCATAGTTCAGTTTGGAATTCAAATTTATTGGTTTTCCAGCCAAATAAGGTTTGTTTGAACGGGATGCATCCTTGCAAAACAAAGGTATTATACACATTATTGCTGAAAATATGCTACACAGATTAAATCCTATTGTTCTGTTTACTCACATTTTTATTTCAAGTTTGTTCCACACAGATACATCTGGTACAAATAGAGTTTTCTTCCTAGAAAAAACCATCATTTTGAACTCAAAATCAAAGATATAAGAAATGTCATATTTATTGTGTTAATCAACTTTGATTCTATTTCAATAAAAATCTATTCCAATGTCTGGAGTTGGTTAAAGGTTCTTTTATACAGTACAACCTCTCTAGAACAACACCCACTGGGAGGGGCTAAAATGTGTTGCTGTTTAGAGGTTATTGCTCTGCAGAGGTCAAATTCAATTAAAATTACACCTAAGGGAAATATCAAAAGATGTTGTGCAGAGGGTTTTTTCTGTAGGGGGCCGCTCTGCAGAGGTTATACTGTATAAGTACACTGGATAAAGTGTGACGCAACAATTTATAGACTTTATATGCGTTAAATATATATGTAAATAATATAATAATCAATAATGATTATAATCAAGTTATTTCATCTTTAAAGTTATTAATATGTCAGAAAAAGGATGCTAGGTTTAGACTCTTGTTTCATTACACACAAATATTTAGGGGTGATTTATTTTTACAAATTACAGTTTAGTTTGATTACACTTATTATATAAACACATTAGAATATAAGATTTTATAATGTGCATATACACTATTTAAAATAAATGTTAATTATCAAAGTGGTATGTTTAAATCATTAAAATACTGGTCATGCATCAGCTAATTCGCCTATTTAGTGGGCAAGTCCATTGTTTAGGATACAAAAACATGCATGACCAAGAATACGACCTGTAGTCAATGAACTTTAACAATAAATGCAGTTATGTGAGCGTGTACCAAGATGGCTACTGGAAACTACATATGGTATAAATTTACCACGACCTTGTGAAGGTGAAGATATTAATAGACCACCTACAGCTCATGAATTATTACATTCATATGGTGGTATGTACAGTCTAGCTTGTTTTAGTCTCTCATACATACCTGTGAAGTCGCCCGGATAGCTCAGTTGGTAGCATGCAAGTCTACTTATTGAAGGGTTGTGGCATTCGGAACTACCTCGGCGATCTTCTACGCAGATAAACCTCGGATATCATAAGGTGAAAAAGTAGATCTAGCTGAATTTGGTTTCTGTGGTAAAATATAGTCTGAACTACACAGAAATACTATGTGTGAGACATTGTACTGATGAAATGATGTGATAAAGCGTGTAACAATGTTATTATTATATGTTGACATGAAAATTACAGTCGCCGGACCTCATAACCTGGTTGTATTCCTACTACGTCTGATTTCAGAGGTATATCTTCGTAGATGATCGCCGAGGCAGTTCCGAATGGGGTTGTGGGTTCGATTCCTGGGCGGGGCATACTTATTTTCGTGGAGCTTAGTCATGAAATTATTTCTACAGCCATTCTCCCTCCTACCAATGATTTTTAATTATGTAGGGCAGTTGTCAGTCTCTGATGAAAGTATGCACTTCGTAGTTGGTTAACAGATAAATCCTGAGATTTAGCCTTTCCAGGAAGAGTGAGTAGATTGACTGACCGCCGTTATATGACCTATACAATGTGTATCTATGATGTTAACCTCCGCCCCTCCCCCCAAAAAAGGAAAAAGATCTCGGGTTTAATTTCTGGCTGCTGATATGTGCCTCACTGTTGCTCATTTTCAGAAAACTTCTGATCATTTGATGCTGGAAAATGATGCAAAGTAGTGATGAGATGGCATGATATTTTGTTATTTTCATTATTTGAAGAGTACAAGCTTTTAAGGCATCTAAAATGTAAATTTAGGGTTGAAAATAATAAAGAAATACATTTTTGCTTAATTAGGATTGGGTTATTTCTGCAACACAGCTTGATTTTTCTGATCTATAGTATGGATAATATGTCTATATAACTGTTATTGGTAATGAAATTTGAATTACTTGAAATAGCCTATGGGTGGAGCCGTAGACTTGCAGTCGATGTAATATTTAACAGTTTAACAACTTTTGTAGTTTTAAAACATGGTTTAAAGATTACATAGTAATAAAAAATGTAATTACATTTTATAGTCTTAGTTTCATGCTTACGCATGTTCACCGACTTGACAGCAATTACCCCTGGTCACTGGGCTACTGGTATCTATCTATCAACCTCCCAGGGGAGTCTTTTTACTCCGCTTATTAGTGCAGCCGACAAATTGGCGCAGCGGAACTATACCACCCTCGCAGGTACCCATTTACACCTGGGCGGAGTGAAGCAATCGCAGGTAAATTTCTTGCTCAAGAAAATTAGCAGTGCCCCTAGTGGGATTGGAACCCAGGACCTCTTGATCCCTAAGCGCGCATCCTACCACTGAACCACTGCTCCCACTGTAACCATTGTAATATGGTGAATTAAAATAATTTTCTTATTAAGCCAAGCAAATGAACCAATCAAATTGTTAAATTTTCATATAGTGATTGCATAAATGTCATTGGCCTGGTTTTTGCTTGTTTTGTCTCAGTTTCAAGTAATATAGTTGACTGGGTCTGTGTGACAATACCTCAGAGAGGGATCCTGCGCAGTAACTGGAAGAAAAAAAGAAGTTTATGACCTAAATATGTGTTGAATACGACGTTAAAACCAATTTAGAAAAAACAAAATATACATGTATTAAAAAGATTTCATGTTTTTTGTATTTGTGTAGCTATGAGAGGATATATGACATCTAGAGGATTACCTGATGGACCTAGATCGTCTAGATATCTACTGAAAGATTATGTGAATGTAAGTTAACTTTAAATTTTTTTCATTTTACCGGGTGGTAAGCAATTCAGCTGTTAAGGAGAAAGGGGGAGGGTTTGATCTATGCAAGCAGAGGTCACCAATGGCTAAATTCTCTATGATTGTAAACAAATTCTCTCTAAATTTACTACAGTGTTTATATTGTAAATTCCAATGCATGCTCTAAGACAAGTTTTAGACACTTGGAGACAGTAAAAATACTGTATGTATATAATCCATGAATCAACAGTCATGGGAACTTTCTATGAGGGGCAGCAAGAATATAATATTACTGGCTCTCCGAAGTTCATTAACTTTCTTCTGATTGGCTTCATGAAGCTTATGAATCCCTAAGCGTATGTCTGTCAAATTTGAATTTTTGAAATTGTTTTCAACATTATTCTTTGAAAGTACCATTTTTAGGTAACTTAGAAAACTGAAAATTAGTCAAAGAAACAGTATGTCAAAATTCATTAAAATCTGATCAGTAAATTAGTGACAGTTCCAGATTTTCTCTCTCTGGTATAACATGTTCACTGCTCAGAGAGTCAGAAAGAAGTGGCCATTTTCAAGATTCTCTCTCTTTTATAGTTGAAGCCCAGCCTTTAAATACCTATAGTAAAGTTCTGCTACTAGAACCATCAATATCTATAGTCTTAATGCTGAAACAGTCTTTATTTAGGGACCCTATTGTATTTGAATTAGACATTTGGGATGCATTATTTTGAATTAATCACTGAGGAGGTTCCAGCTTAAAACCCCACTGGGAGTTGCTTATTTCCTTGATCAAGAAATTTACCTACAGTTGTTCCACTCCATCTGCCTGTTAAAATGGTTACTGTCAATAACTGAAGGCTATTGTAACAAACTGGGGATATCATGCAAAATTGTAAAGTCGGCTGAACATGTACACATATATATGGAAACAGACTTTAAACTGCATTTTAACTTTTAACATTAATTTTAACTTATGTTAAGATAATTTGTTTTTGGCATACATCAGCTTAGCTTAGATGGTAGAGCCTCTGTCTTGGAAGAAGGAAGTTTAAAGCTACAGTCCCATAAACATAAAAAAAGCCTTGAGACCTGTACAAACTCTTGCCTTCCTGCACGGACTGTTACAGTTTTTTCCCCGCTTCTGTGAGATGAGCCCAGGATACACATATCAGTTTCAAAGTCAAATGGTGAACAAAATTGTGGCCAAGTATGGATTAAACTTGCATATCTTCCAGCTATGGCTCTGTACAGGTGTGTTGTTTTGTGCCATGTGCGTACCGTCTACTTAATACGCAAGGCTTCCCTTGGCCTATGGCTGTCTGCACGCACAGGTCTACAACAAGCCACGATTTTATGGGACTGAGGCATTAGACTTGATTCCTGAATTGTACACTGAACACTTTTTCAATTACAAATGTGTAAAATTTATATTGTTACTTTTTCAATTACAAATGTATAAAATTTATGTTTTTACTTTTTCAATTACAAATGTATAAAATTTATGTTTTTACTTTTTTAATTACAAATGTATAAAATTCATGTTTTGTATTGTAATATTCAGGGTAAATTATTGTTTTGTCATCCACCACCTGGTTTGGATGAAGTTGAATTTAATGAGTTTCAACAAAGGGAAACAGCTATGGTGTGTAGTGGTACACAGAAAATGAATACAGGGAACCAGACTGGGGAAAATATCGTAGCACCAAGTAAAATAGATTCTGACTTCTTTAGCAAGGTAAGAGATAAATCAGACATGAATATTGGTTGTAAATGGTTTAATGGAAAGCAATTTTTGTTTTATTTATAAGTCACATGACTAAGCATGACACAGCAAGTTTCTGTTATTTAAAAACAGATTTTCGCAAAATTATTATTTTCTTTTTTAAATTCAGCAAGCATTCTCTAATTTTTTGATGATTTTAGTCCCAAAGTGCTTGATTTGAGAGGAGATGGTTCCTCTATAAATACTTGATTTTTGTGGTTTATTTTTTACAGAAACATTCAACAGTTCATACACGGTCAGCTAGTGGACAGAGTGGTCAGCATGGTGCAAGGACACCACAAAGTAGCCAGTCATCATTGAATGAAAAACCATGGAAAAAACATAATAACAGAAAAAAGAAAGAAAAACTTCGTAGAGTGTATGGTTACCTTGACAAATGTGATTAAATATACCTGATTACATGTCTGCTGGTCAAGACTGGACACCGGACAATCGGTTTTCATCAATCAAAACCTGATTTTATTTTTCATCTGCTGTAGGCATCCCTACTAGGGTAATCAGCAAGTGGCTAGATCACCTGACATTTGCTCTACATGAACCCCTGTTCAGAGGATCAGTGTGTATGACCAGGCATGTTTTTAGATCAGGTTTTGTTGTGCTGATACTGGAACTTGGTTACAACCAATATAAAGTTTGTAAAATATGGGTGACAGTTTTCAGGACTGATCCTGGAGTTTAGGGTTTTTTTTTATCAGAATAAGGGTTCTTTTCCAATGTGAAAGTGGTAAATAATGAAATATAGGAGTCTTAGGATTTTGATAAATTTGAACTTTCACCCTTGCATGATTTTTTTATTTTAGAATGTTGGTATTTTTTCTTTCTGACCCTGTTTCTAGTTTGACAGACCTGGCATTTAAACAGATTCATCTCTTATTTAACCCTCCGCATGAAATTTAGACCCTCCAACAAACAACCTGGTGTAACTTCTATTGTCAAACTACATGTACACTGTTTGACTGAACTCATATTTGTTCGATAACAGTCATTGTTTAAAGTTATTTTATTGAACAAGTACATCAGTAATTCATGAAATATGAATATGTTAAGCATGAAAGTTGGAATCCTAAACTTGCTGTTAGCAATGTTGGCCTAGTTTGCCGAGACTTGTAGGGTCCAGCCTATTTTGAAAATGTGCTTTGTCAAGTCAGTTTTGAACATTTTGCTGGTTGAGCTATTAACGAATAATTGTTTGACTAAGCCATTTTCTAGCGTTCTGTTTGATCAAGACCAATACTGATCATTTGCTTATTCAGTTAAAAGCCTTATGTACTGCTCATATAAATGACTGTTCTATAAACATGTAGAGCAAAGTCATATGTTACATTTTATCTGTAAATAATAAAAGTTCTAAAACAAATGTGTACTTTTTGTCTTTTTTGTTTGTCAGATCCACTAAATGGGGCAACATATGCCCAAAGATGAGTCAACTCTAAACAAGAGTTACAAGAATATAAGGCAAGTAATGAAGTAGTTGTCTACTCTAAAATTTGCTAACAAATACAACTGTATATATAAAGGGAAATAATCCAAAAGTTAATGATGAAATTTGAATTATTTCCCTTTTATGCTCAACTATACATCAATATCTATCATTAGTGAGCTTCAAGAAAATAGGTCAAGTAATAAAGGAGGAGTTGCATGCGCAAGATATTACAGACACACAGAGGACCATCGTGCACAAGATATTATGGACAGACACACAGAGGACCATCGTGCACAAGATATTATGGACAGACACACTGAGGACCATCGTGCACAAGGTATTATGGACAAACACACAGAGGACCATCGTGCACAAGGTATTATGGACAAACACACAGAGGACCATCGTGCACAAGATATTACAGACATACAGAGGACCATTGTGCACAAGATATTATGGACAGACACACAAAGGACCATCGTGCACAAGATATTATGGACAGACATACAGAGGACCATTGTGCACAAGATATTATGGACAGACATACAGAGGACCATTGTGCACAAGATATTATGGACAGACATACAGAGGACCAGCATGCACAAGATATTATGGACAGACATACAGAGGACCATTGTGCACAAGATATTATGGACAGACACACAGAGGACCATCATGCACAAGATATTACAGACATACAGAGGACCAGCATGCACAAGATATTATGGACAGACATACAGAGGACCATTGTGCACAAGATATTATGGACAGACATACAGAGGACCATCATGCACAAGATATTACAGACATACAGAGGACCAGCGTGCACAAGATATTATGGACAGACATACAGAGGACCATTGTGCACAAGATATTATGGACAGACACACAGAGGACCATCATGCACAAGATATTACAGACATACAGAGGACCAGCATGCACAAGATATTATGGACAGACATACAGAGGACCATTGTGCACAAGATATTATGGACAGACACACAGAGGACCATCATGCACAAGATATTACAGACATACAGAGGACCAGCATGCACAAGATATTACAGACATACAGAGGACCAGCATGCACAAGATATTACAGACATACAGAGGACCAGCGTGCACAAGATATTATGGACAGACATACAGAGGACCAGCGTGCACAAGATATTACAGACATACAGAGAACCAGCGTGCACAAGATATTACAGACATACAGAGGTCCATCATGCACAAGATATTACAGACACGCAGAGGACCATCATGCGCAAGATATTACAGACAGAGGACCATCATGCACAAGATATTACAGACAGAGGACCATCATTCACAAGATATTACAGACAGAGGACCATCGTGCACAAGATATTATGGACAGACGGACAGAGGATCAGCGTACACAAGATATTAAGGACAGACATACAAAGGACCATCGTGCACAAGATATTACAGACAGAGAACCAGCATGCACAAGATATGACGGACAGACATACAGAAGACTAGCGCCATAATATATGACTTTTTTTCAAACAGGTGTATAAAAAGGCTCAATTTATCTCAACCTTTTGACATGTTGTGTAGATAACAGTCTGAGTAAGTCAGCTTTAGGTTGAGCTGTTCAATTTTGATTATTTTTTTCACTCCTTGCACTCATGACTAGTAACAGAACTTTCAATGTTATAATTGTTAAGTGAAATGCTATCTTTTGAGATCGAGAAAGAGCTGACCTTATTGCTAGTCTGTAAGACCTAGAGAGATTTTTTTCAAAACTCAATTAATTAGAGATAATAATGCCCTTAAGATAAATACACCAGTCCATTGCCAAAAACTCATTTTCACACCTGAAGTAATATTTAAGGAAGTATAATGGTATGGCACTTCTCAATCTGATTAAAACCCGTCTAAAATTTACCGCTCGCATACTCGCTAATTTAGATCTGGCCTTTTCTGAACAAAGGTCACGTTCAGGCGACCTTTTCTCATCATAATATTCATGACAAAATTGTTATGATACGTAACTTGTTTATATCGTCTACGTCACGCAATTTGAAATGAGCCGCCCAATCGCAGACTGTGAATTTTACCGTGGTTAAATTAGCAAGCAAAACTTGGTCTAAAAATAGAAATTACGAAATCAAAATGTGATTAATAGTGTTTTCATCTAGATGAAAGCTACGCATTGATTGGTCGACACAAAGTTCATCTCGACGTGACCCTGCATTGAGAAAGTAGAGATCCTGTACGACATCACTCTACAGGATATCTGTTTACGGATATTGGGCACTTCTTTGTCCATCTATAAAATTTTATGGCCACTCATACAATTTCATGTCCGCTCAATAACTCTTGCCTACTTGGATCTGCGTTATACTTGGTAGAAAGGTTAGCCACTGGCAGTAGGTGACTACTAAATATTTTGAAGTAACTGGTTTAAAGGATCATCCATTTTGTCGTCTAGTCCATTCAATAAACTAGTATGAATATTGCCACAACACCCAACTTGGGGTGTATAATGCTTTGACAAAGCTATTAGGGACTTTAGTCAGTTATCTTTCCCTGATAAAATCTAAAGCAATCCAATTGGTAAGTAGGTCCTTACAGTTGGAAGCCTCGTATTTTATCATTGAATTCCTATGCAAGGATAACAAAATATTGCATCTAATATCTTCCTTGTTAATTATGATATTAACAGAAGTGATGAAATTTAGATAGTTCTTTACCCAAACAATACTTAGCTTGATTTGCAAACAAATCAAATGATTTACAAAAAAGTTATTGGAGATTAATTTTGGCAAATTGACATTGAAAAGTAAGGTTAAAATCCAACTAATTGGACCAACCTATTTGAAGAGTATATAAGGGGAAATAACTGACTTAAGTCCCTTATTGATGGCACAGTTCTGACAACTTCTACTCATCACTCTAATAATGAGCTCACAGAGCAGCATAAAGCTACATTGAGAAAACAAGTAAAAACAATACTTAGATATTTGTATATCTTTATTTGACATCACAGAATACTTTTATGTTAATCATTGAACATAAATTAAACACTGTATTACCAGTAAGTATTGATCTGTTCCAATAAATACATTACACGGATAGGCCTGCTGAAAAACTGTACTAGAATTGATTATAGGAATAAATAAATCAAGTACATGTATATCAAATACCTAAATATGTTAAAATGATCAGAGAATTCGCAGTGTGTAAAAACTTCATAAAATGCAGTCTGACCCAATTTACAGGCAATGCCTGGTGTCCGCTGGTATACACCAACAATATTAGCCTGAGCTTGATCTACCTTATTATATTAATTACACGCTTCACTTACATTTAATTGTGAGTTTCTGATTCAACACAATGTGTATATATGATTATACACATGTTTATATTAACCTATGTGACTATAAATCAAATTCATAAACATGGCATGTTATTGTATTTATTTTTGACTCATTCCTTTGTGGGAAAACGCGTAAATCCGCAATAATGTGCCACATTTTCAAAGTACAAAAATGTATTTATTCTTACAAAAAACAAAATTAATTGTTCATCAAGTGTGTTTGACCAAAGCTTCCGATAAAGGGCGATTTACTAGCGAAGACAAAAATAGACAGTAAATACTGAGTTTAATATACCAGAATTATTGCATAGAGGTCAATCATTCTGAAGGGGATTAATGAAGGTCAGACTTAATAGAATAAAGGTTACCAGAACAACCAGCTATCCACAATACTAACCAATTTTATAGGCATGAAAGTTATGTTATAAAAAATTAAAATTGAGAAAAGGTGTTGGGAATGATTAAGTTGTTTCAGAGAAACACACCTAATTTGTAAAAATAATAAATTAAGAATTTGGTTAAAAGAATAAATACAGTTAAACAACATAATAGTAAAGTAACATCTTGCTTAAACCACAATGTATGTAATGTACTCATAGGAGCAGGTCAAGATATACTGGTGAAAAACTCACTCAAAACATAATCTATCTGATTTTTATAAACTAAATAATTAAATCATGAAATGTCAAATGTTCTAGTAAACACAATGTCA
The DNA here is from genome assembly GCA_025267735.1 of Mactra quadrangularis. NCBI lineage: Eukaryota > Metazoa > Mollusca > Bivalvia > Venerida > Mactridae > Mactra > Mactra quadrangularis. The sequence goes on along the minus strand of CM046294.1, from coordinate 32,468,901 downwards.
TCTAGCATCATCAGGATATCAACCGACAACAACAAAGACATGTCTAAAATTACAAGTTATGATAATTTTGTACTCTAGTTCATTTAGGATAACATGAGACATAGTTCACCGAGAATTGCTTAGATTTGTCTCAATTTAACCTAAACAACTTTTATTTACTGCATTTTTTATGTAACAAACAAGTCATATGATCACAATAAATAAGCTTAGTTTGATGATTCACATGTTTATGGTGCATTTTTACAACTTTCCCCAACTTACTATGTAAGCCAGCAAGAAAACCAGGTAAAATAATGAAAATTGAAGGGGACTTAGCAAGTTGCTTTCATCCATAACAGATAATCAGGGTAATGAAAGTTAACAAAAAAAACTAGCAGGCATCGTATAAAACAATTTTGAATTACTATTTATGATGATAGCACATAACTATTAACTTATCAATGGGAGGCGACTCGAAAACATGAAAACTAAAGCAGAGTTGCTTCTCTTTTTTTATAAAAGGGAGGTAAGCAAAATGTTCATTATAACCTACCTAGATTTGCTTCCCTTAATTAAGGGTAAATGACTTGAAAAAAAAGGACAATTAAAATAATTATATTACTTCTTTTATTAAAATTCAAAATCATGATATCTAAATAATCTAGTTATTTCTCCTTTCCCAAAGGGAAGTAACTCTACATAAACTGGTAAATCCTCATGATTTTCAACATAAAAATACACCGGGGTCCAAGTTTCTTTTCATGTGTAATTTTTTTCAATTTTCACTGAATACTTGTAATTTTGTATCGAATTAAATAATTATGAATTCAAGTCTTTTTTTTCAAATAAAAACTACATTTTGACAAGAAGGGAGGATGAAAGAACACAATTGAGTGTTCATGTTGAAATGTACATTAGCTGTAAAACTAACAACACAAGTGAAGTATATCTAAATATATTGCAAAATATTAAAAATGAACATGTGTAAAGAAACTTTTGGACCCCAGTGTATGTATATCTAGGACATCATAAGGAGAGAAAGTAGTTCTAACATAGATTCAGTAGTAAACCTGTATCTTATAATAAAGACGTTTTGTGTATTTTAACCACAACTTTGTAAAAATATGACGATTGAGAAACTGTACTGCTCATGAAATATTAAGAAAATGTGTTCCATATATGGTAGTCTGAGAATGTAGGAGGTGATAATAGGGCTTGTCAGGGTCACCAGACAACCAAGGGCTCAACATTTATGGTCACCCTATTGTCCCCAACAACCTACATTTGAGTTTAAGCAACTTATTACTGCTACTGAACATTTGATTCGGGCAAGTAAAATATACATCTGGATGTCCTACAGGGCAACCTACTTTAAATGTCTAGCCCTGTAACCAATGTTTTGGTTCCAGCAACTTGTTACTGCTAGTAAAAATTTGATTCATGCAAGCAAAACATATAGCTAGTTGTTTAACCAGGCAACCTAGTAACAAATTAATGTTGAGCCCTAGATAAGTTTTACCTTTAGATATTTCTACCACACTATTGATACTGGCACATGAAGACTTAGACCACATATATTAAATTTCATGGTCTAGCAAATCTTGAGTAATGAAACTACAATGTACTAATTCATGTATGAGAATTTTAGCTTGATTTTGTAGAAAACATTTTGTAAGAAAGAACTATCCAAATGAAAAATAGGACTAAAAAAAAAAAATTTGAGAAGGGGCATCTACATAATAAAATGAAATTTTTAGTGAGAATTTTTAAGCAGAGTAAGTGAAGAATTCAAATTTGCTAATAAACAACAGGAGATGAAACAGAAAGCATATTTTGCTTGAGGCATAGTGAAGTAAATGCTACAAGTCGAACATTCGTGCGAGTATAAAAATATTTTTCGAAAAATGTAAATATCTAAAAAACTCTTTTTATTTTTATACAAGTGTACACATAATGACCTCAAGTCACTATCAATCACAACGAGATCCTCAGGTTCAACCTACGTTGCCAAAATTTGCTGCTAAACGTCGCCGTGATTTTTTCCCCGAGCCTGATTCTGCTGGTTTTTTGGTTTTTGGTGGCGTCTGCTCTTTAGTATTTGCTGACTTTTGTGCACCTCGAGTTTCAGTAACGTCAGATTTCACTAACTTTGAGTCATTTTCAGTTTTTATTTTTGCATTTTGAATTTCATTTGAAGTCCTTGCAGAATTTGAAGCACTTAATGAGCTATCTCCCTTAGACACATTCAATTGACTAGAGTTAGATAATTTTTCTCCCTCCACTTTAGGAGAGTCGTCTGAAGTAGATTCTTTTCTAGATTTCTGTGGCGTCTGCTTCCGTGTCACCTAAAATACATAACATTATTAGTTTTCTGAAGTAAAAGAGAATTTGTTATCATAATCTTGTTTTTGAAATCAGATATCAGCCGCACATCTGAATAAAGCATCTAAAAACCTACAGAAACAGTATCTTTAGCCAAGAAATGAAATAAGAAATGAATAAGGACATCTTATGCTCACTGAAATAAATATGAAATTTTAGCTAATTTAAATTAAAACAAGGGTCAGTTTGTATTGCAGACAATACTGAACTCCCCTACTGGCGATCTATGACTGACTTAAGAACAGCAGCATGACCTTGACCTCAGACAAAAAACCCCAAGAGATCCCTCTTTTGCACTGCACTTCTACTTGACGATATCTATCTACCTACAAAGTTTTATGTCAATTTGCCTTTCAGATTAGAAGTTATGTCTTGTAAAAAGTTTAAAGTATAAAAATAAAAAAGGGGCAATAAATTCAAGCTTAGGCAAAGCAGAGTAACAGTTTCCATGCACTGCACTTCTACTAGATGAGATCTATCTAATATAAAGTTTCACGTCAATACCTCTTGCAGTTTTAGAGTTATGTCCCGGACAAAGTTTAAAGTAAAAAATAAAACGGGGGAATAACTCCATAATCAGGCAATGCAGAGTTACAGTTTCTATGCACGGCACTTCTACTAGATGCGTTCTATCTACCTACTAAGTTTAACATCAATACTTCCTACAGTTTCAGAGTTATGTCCTGGACAAGAAATGGAATGCTGCCACAGCCACGGCTGAAGCCGTCACCACCGCCACTGCCATAGCAGCCGCAAGCACCATGAGTTACACCTATATGTCTTCTGACTATGTCAAGCGACACAAAAAAATTAAATAAAAAGATTGACTTCCCAAATAAAACCAGGATACAAGCTTTTTGATCAAATTTTGATTATTTCTGTATCCATAGCAACCAGAATGTTGGTCAGAAAAATAAGGCAATTATGTGCATAATCTACTCATTGCAATGTATTCACATACCAAGTTTCAGCAAAATAGCTAGGATACTTTTTTGGGGGATCCAGATTTAAGTGGATGGACAGACAGAGTGACAGACGGACGGACAGAGTGCAAACCTAGAGTCCCCTCAAGTGTAAACACATGTAGGGGACTAACAAAGGGTCAATAAAATATATGTAAGGTGTTGTTTATACTCAAACTTAGTTAATTTTAACTTGATAGTGAACCAAGTTCATACTATTTAGATAATTCATTCTAGCCTTCACTTTCTGGTATACCAGTGCTAAGATTAGGTAGGATAAACTTTCTTGCTCAAAGAACCAACTAGGAAGGTTTTTGGATGTGATTCAAATTAATTTAGAGCAAACAATCTAACAACAGAGCTATTTAACTTAACTCTTTGTAAAGTAAATCAATGCCCTACTTTAATAAGACAGACAGGGTAGGGAAGTTACAACAACTCTATCTAGGGTTTTATCTAACAAAAAAAAATAACCTATAGAAATAGCACTAAAAACAAATATTTTTATTCTATAGAATCTGTTTAGATGAGCTTGGCAATATGATGGAAACTAGTCCACAACCTTCATGTTATGTTAATATATTAAATAATACAAGTTAGAAAGACAAAATTCTTCATGTATAACATTAGTACAAAAAATCATATGATTGCAAAAATCATGGTTAAAACTAATTGCAAGAAAAACATAAAATGCATTTAAAACATGCAAAATCGGAACAGCTAGCATAAATTGACCAACCCAAAACTGACCTTTTAATTTAAATGACAATATATATGGCCACAAACATTACCATCATAAGCTACGTAACAGCTAGTTAGTGGGTAAATGAACTGAATATTCGGGTTAAATAAGCTAATAGATTAGGCCAATCAAAGGGTTCATCTGACTCAGATAATTATTTCTTAGCTTCAAAATTACGATCCAACAAATAATATGTTTTTATGTTAAAACAAAAGTGATATTCTCATGCATATAAATGTGTCTGTTTTAACCCAAAGACCAGATAAAGTTAGAAGATAAAATTTTAGTGAATTATTCTAAGGCATGGCAAAATATGGTTAAATGCCTAACTTCACATGTTTCATTTACAAACAAGCACAATTTCTTTTTTTTTCAATTCAATTTTATACCAATTATCAATACTTTAATAGGTTTATGTACAGTGACCAATATGCCAAATAGGTTTCCATGGAAGTTTTTTACCAGTACTTGCTTTCTCCCCCCAATTAACTTGATTACTTTTCCCACTACAGAGAAAACTGATATTAATAACTATGTCAAATTTTTCATAAAAGTTTAAAATCTGCTGCTGGAAGAAATCAAACCTGGGACCTTTATCTAGTTTCACATATAACCTTAAACATTTTGCTTTGTTTTTGATTGGGTTAAACATCCTGATCACAAAATTTATAACAGTGGGCTCAACATTAATTTAAAATGTTCATGGAAGGCTTAAACCAGTACAGATGAGACTCAAATCATTAATCTCTTTGGGACACTTGATTCTAAAGCCTGTGTGTAGGCTACTGTGCAATGGGACCAGGATAAAGTATTCATAGTGAGTACCTACAATTATTAACTTTGAGGCCATATGTTAAAATTGAAGTTAATATTTATCTTAGAAATATATCTAATAAGCCAGTTGTTTGAAATTTAAATCAAGGGTTATCCTGAGGTCAACTTAGACGGAATGTTTGTTTGTTTGTTTTGTTGGGTTTAGCGCCATAGCAACACATTTTATAGGTCATATAACGGCGGTCAGTCAACCTACTCACTCCTCCTGGAAAGGCTAAATCCAGACTGGAATTAGCTGTTAACCAACTACTAAGCACATACTTTCGTCAGTGACTGACAACTGCTCTACATAATTAACAAGAGCACCGCTAGGTGGAGCATTATATGCCCAAAAGTGTTGTTGTTTTTAGTTAAGATTAAGCATTTGTAAGACATGAGAATATTTCATATGAATATCATATTATGAATAATTGTGGAAAACAAAGTAGAGAAAAAAGAAACCATGGACAATCCTCCCATGAAGTTTGAATACTGTGGGCCAAATAAAACTTAAGTTACGCTCCAGAGACTGTTTTCAGTTTTAAGGTAATAGTGACCTTGACCTTTAACCTTGTGACCCCAAAATCAATAGGGGGTCTTCTACCCGATATGGACAATCATTGTATGAAGTTTGAATATTGTGGACCAAATGGAAGTTAAGTTATGCTCCGGAAACTGTTTTCAGTTTTAAGGTAATAGTGACTTTGACCTTGTGACCCCAAAATCAATAGGGGTCTTCTACCCGATATGGACAATCATCATATGAAGTTTGAATATTGTGGGCAAAATGGAACTTAAGTTATGCTCCAGAAACCAAATTGCTTACAAATGGACAGTCGGACGCCAGGGGGTATAACATAATATGCCCGAAATTCTTTCGGGCATAAAAAAATCATTGGTTGGGGGGAGAATGGCCGTAGAAATAATTTCACGACCTAACTCAACGAAAGTATGCCCCGCCCGAGAATCGAACCCACGACCCCTCGATCAGTAGACTTGCATGCTACCAACTGAGCTAGCCGGGCGGCTTAACTTAAACTGAAGCTTAAGTAAATAGTAAAGCTTGAATTAATACTCTTCACAAAAATGAAGCAAAAAATAAGTAAAAGGAATCAAGCAAAATGCAAAAAAGCCATAATTCACTAAAATTTATTACAATGGTTAGTACCTGCATTGGCACAAAAGGTGAAACCACACAAGTAGGTTGAGATTTGACATCTTTACTTGGTTTATTATTGGTTGATGATCTGTCTCCTGTCATCTGATTGGTTGATTTGTTATCTACAATCTGATTCGTTGGTATTTTGTCTTCTGTTCTCTGAATGACAGCTTGAGTTTGAGAATTTGGAGGCAACACAGACATATTATTCACAAATGGTTGATTAGCATTCTGTACTGGATGTCGTTGGTTACCTCCCCTGTTATATTGCTGATATATCTGACCTTGACCTCCATTGTAAGGTCGTTGCTGGGGGTGACCTTGATAACCTCTGGGAGGAACCTGATTAGCATTTCCTTGATAAAAACCTACAATTAATATGAAAATATTGAAATATCTCACAAATAGTTAATCCAGCAACCTGTACATTATTTAAAACTAATTTCTTTTTCTAAATCACTCTACATTATCAAATTAGGTCAATAATTACTCAAGGTATGGTTTTATGTTTAACAACAAGGAAATAATGAACACTATCATCTTCGCAATCTTTATAACCAGAATCAGACTTCTCTTTGTTTTAATCCTCTTTTCAACAATTATGTCAGGCCAGTTCAGATAACCATCATTCTTATCGCCTCACCAAAGTTTCAATCCACTTTAAGCATTTTCTTACTTTTTTTTAAATAAAAGTAGACTGTACTTTGGGATTCAAAGGATGTTTTTTCCTAAAAAGCTTCTTTACATCAACAAGTTTCATAACTACTTTGCAAAATGATGGTTCAATACTTTTAGTAGCTTGAATGTAAAACTGGTGGACTATGGCAACCATACAACTTGTAATTTTACCAGATTCCTTTACACAAGTTACAGAAACCTAACAAACATGTGACATGAGTCAAATCATTTAATCAAAGATGTCTTCAAACAAGAAGGTCTTGAGGAGCCTAGACCTATTACCAAAGAACCCGATCCAGAGGGTTTATGACAAGATTTTTCTAACACTTTCATATTCAGATAAGAGCAAACTAACTAGGACAACTTGTTAACCCTGGGGGATATAATTTGGATACTCTTTGTTGTGGACCTTGAGGTAATGCCTCAAGCCAAATGTGGAAACTTTAGACCTTGTGGTTTTAGAGAGAATATGATTTTTAGTATTTCCTTATACAACACTATGTTGAACTTGTTACCCCTAGGAAGGGGTCATGTATGATGCCATGTATACATTTCAAACACAAGATGAGGTAATAACTAAAAGGTTATAGATGATTACCTGGTACAGGACTAAAGGCAGAGTTTGGTGATGAGAATTGTCTAGCATGAGGCATAACACCAGGCATATATCCTGGCATCTGTCGTACTGGTAACTGCATACTGGCTCTCTGTAATACAACAAAACTATTGGAGTTATTTGATGTAATTATATATGTTAAGTAACTAGTAAATCATTCTATTAACTCATCTTATAATCACATGTTTGTGATTTACTTAATTTACAAGGCTTTACCATGCTTTTAAACATTTTTTTCAGACATAAGACTGCAATCATATGACCTCAGTTTTTTTCTGACTTAGAACTCTGGTTAAAAGCTTTTAAAAAGTACTTATTGCAGACATTGTCTATAGCTGGCAACATCCCTACATGATACTGAAAGTAGGAGAGAGAACGGCAATATGGTTCCTGCCTGAGGCAGTGTTCTCATTAGGAACCAGCTGCCGACCTAAACGGCCGGTTAGAGAGACTAATAGGCCTGTTAAAATTGGTAAAATATAGAAAAGAAGAAAAGAAATTGTCTTGGACCCCCTTTGAAAGCCTATTACTTTTCTATTTGAGCCTATTCAACAAAATCTTACTGAGAACACTGCTGAGGAAGGAGATTGTAGATAGTAGAAGCATTCAATGCTGTATCATGCAACTTATTTACAATACTATTGTGTTGGTGTAAATTTTTTCAGGGCTATTTTGTGGCCAGTTTACTAAGGACTTTGTACCTGGTAACCTACTTACACAAAAAAGAAATAAGAATTTAAGATAAAATCAATGGTATCAGGGGTAATGCACTAGCTAGGGCTTCCCTTAAAGCTACAGTCCCATAAACATAAAAATAGCCGTGAGGGCACCGTACGGGCGCGTGGGATCAAGCTTCGCAAGGACCCGTATGAACTCTAGCAAATCTGTACAGACTGTTACTTTTTACCAGGGTCCGTGAGATGAGCCCAGGATACACATATCAGTTTCAGAGTTAAATTGTGAACAAAATCGTGGCCGAGTATGGATTAAACATCCATATCTTCCAGCTACAGCTCCGTACGAGTGTGTTGTTTTGTACCATGTGCGTACAGTCACCTTGATACGCAAGGCTTCCCACGGCCTACGACTCTGCACGTACGGGTCCGTAACAAACCACGATTTTATGGGACTGAGGCATAAGCAATGGGCTCTTGGTACATAGGAGCAGGTGTGGATGAGTAGTTACAACATTGGAAAGTCATCTCAGCATTGATTTAAATCACATCTCAAACCTACCTCATTTTTTCCCTGAGTAAAAAACCAACTAAGAGACAAGGAAGTGGACTCAAGAGTGATTTATCTAAGTTGCAAAAACTTGTTTCACAATCAAGCTAAAAAACTTGAGTTCAACAAAAAATCATTATTCTGGCCATGTTGCTAGGCAACATATATAAATACATACCAGTTGTAATAAAGCGACACTAGCAGCAGATTCAGCAGCTTCTTCTTTAGTTTTACACATTGCTCCAGTAAATCTAGCACCAGTAATTAATGATACTACACAGAAATATAATCCTCCCTGTAATATACATGTATATAGCTCGTTAAAGATTACTTGAGACAAAATACAACAATACTGTTTTTATACACAGGTAATTTATGTATAGCACTTGTAATTATCATTTATCATACAGTGCCCCCTAAAAACCTTAACCAAATAATGCTGAAATATTGAAGGGACAAAATTCAGTCAAAATTCACGCAAGAGTTATCTAACATGATAGTTGACTTTAATTTCCTAATCTCTTAGACATGTGCAATGTTTCAAGTGACATCTGTCAGCAGTTGCAAAGATAAAATGATGAGCCAAAAATCTTAACAAAGAAATGTTTAAGTATAAAAGGTCCTTAATCCAGCCAAAATTCATGCAAACATTATGCAACTTGGTATTTGATCTCTACCAGTAACCCTATAGACATATAAAAAATTTCAAGTGAATCCCTACAGTGGTTTTAAAGATAAAAAATATTGCACCTAAAAACTTAACCGATAAGTGTTATGCCGACACAAAATGAATAGGATAGCCATACTCTTTTCCAAATAGTCAAGCTACACACTAGCATCTTTAAATGTAAGCAGAAAAGAGCACATGACACCAAACCCCCATTCATAACTCCTCGACCATTCACTACGAATAACCTCGGACATATTTAGACACCATTTCAGAACTACCGGTGTTGAAGTAAACAAATACACAATTAGGTACTTTAGTCAGTTATCTTTCCCTGATAAAATCTGAAGCAATCCAATTGGTAAGTAGGTCCTTACAGTTGGAATCTTCGGATTTTATCATTGAATTCCTATATAAGGATAACAAAATGTTTCATCAAATATCTTTCTTGTTAATGAAGATATTAACAGAAATGATAAAATTTAGATAGTTCTTTTCCCTAAAAATACCTAGCTTGAATTTTAAACAACTTAAATGATTTACAAAAACAGTTATTTAAGATTAATTTTGGCAAATTGACATTGAAAAGTAAGGGTAAAATCCGAGTAATCCAACTAATTAGACCTACCTATTTAAAGAGTATAAAAGGGGAAATAACTGACTAAAGTCCCTAATTGTTTAGATGATGAGTGACGTTTCGTTTTTTGTCCATAAATTTGAAATAATTAAACAATTATATCACTGAACAATATTTGATTCAATGTATAACATAGAAATATGTTTTGACACAGATCTGTGTGTATACTACAAGAACTATTTTTGCATAATCGTTAAGTGCTTCGCTTCACGCAGGTAGTAAAATCCCAAGCTGCCAGGGTAGACCCCCCACAAATCCTTCCGATATAATTCATTCATGAAAGGTCGATGATTTCCGAATGACCAAAGCCCTTACATGATTTCCACATAATAAGAACATGGGTGGAAGTTAAAAGTTTTGATAATATAGAAAACTTACTTTCAAAATACTGAAATGGACAGATATCACATAAATAACACTTAGTAATTTATTATCAAAATGCTGAAATCAGTATTAATCTCATGTAAGAATAAAATAACTTACCTTCGGTATATAATCATATATTGGTAAACCCATTTGTAATGACTGACAGAAGTTCATCAATTCTAATACTGGATTTCTATAAATATAAAATATACATAACCTTTGTAGACATGTGTCAAGTTTAAACAGAATTCTCTCAGTGGTTCTAATCATCATCTTAAATTTTCATGAGCACTAGCTCATTTTATTTTGCTGTAAAGCATAAGGCAAAATGATCAACTCACTCGAATAAATGAATTAGATAAATTCACTAACTTGAAGTTGAATCAGTTTCCACTCATCCCGCGCTCATGCTTCAGGTAAGTGGGTTAAGGTGATGACTGGTGGTTGCAGGGATACAAGTTACATACATGTACATTACATAAATTTACAGTAATTTAAGGCCCAAACACATACTGGACAGCTCTTACTGTTCAAGAAAGCCAAAATAATAGAGATCAAGAGAGCCATGAAGACCCTTTAATACCCATCTGAGTAAAAATAGTAAAAAAAATCATTTGTGAACTTGGTGATCCATTTCTTTCAAATGACTGCCCATGGTTTAGAAAATGTAGTGTTTTAGCAGGTTTTAGCAAGTTTTTTTCATCACAATGTCTGTTATTTAACCTTGAAAACAAATTCTTTGATATACAGCTTTTGAAATGGTTTGGTAAAATTGGAGCATAAACATTTCCTCTCAAGCATTAGCAAAGTTTTTACATGATTTGACCTGGTGACCTAGTTTTAGACTCTAAACAATTATGAAATATGTCAAAGAGTTTGCGGGCAACCCTTTTAAAAAAAAACCCATTGTAAAATTCAAAAAATTCATTTCAAACTATACATTACCTATTGCCACCTTTTGGTTGATGCATTAAAACAGGAGGTCTCTTATTTTGATTGTTACCATGGTAATTCTGTATATGACCTTGAGTTTGTCTTTGAACTTGACCCTGACCTTGAATTCTAATTTTCTGATTATTATTTTTATTTGTTTGCTGTGATTCCCTGGGTTTTTGTACTTCACTTTTCTCTTGCTGTTTTTTGGCGCCTTGAATAAACACAAGTGATAATTTGTAATACAGAAACAAGATGTGTCAAAGAATATGACATAAACTATGACAAACTAGACCTATCACAAAATGTGAAAAATAACCCCAACATGTGTTCGTCAAGAAAGAAATTGGGAGCTGAGAAAATAAGCAGACAAAATTTTTATCAACGTGCCAAACTCGGCAAAAAATCAATGGACTGTAACCAAAATGGTTATGTGCACATGTCTGCTTGGTATACGAGTGAAGTTCCAATCAAATCCGTAAAATAGGGGCTAAGAATTTGAAGGAACAAGAAAAAGCTACAAAAAAGACCGACCAACAATCCTCTCATATACCCCAACACAGAGTTCTGGGAAGTGTAAAAGTTGAAAATTTCTTACGTAATAAATTTTCTTAAATATTGCCATAACTTAAGTATTAAAGGCCAGAATCTTACATGTGACACATCTTCTAGGATCAGAGAACAGTTAAGAGCATTAAATGTAATATTCTGTCTCAGGTCAATATGAACAAGCTGTACTCACCATCAAAGAGTTCTTGTACAGAGAGTTGTCTCCCATAACTTTTATTATTTCCCCCATCCTCACCACCAGGGGGCTCTGTTGTAGTAGAGTCAGAAGATTCACCCTGATCTGTTATATTTAACATCTTCTTTAATATATCAGAGCTATCCTGAATGTAAAAGTAAAATTATCATATACTCGTTTATGATGGCTTGGTTTCAAATTACTTGAATTGATTCGGCTATATTAGGGACCAAACCAAAATTCCATATACCAATACATGAAAAATCAAAATGAATTATCTACAGAGTATCAACATATTATTGTCTTGAGTTATGCATTATAAAAAACTCACAAAAATGTAAAAATGGCATAAATTGTGCAATGACCAAGATTGTCATTATAGCACGCAAGCCACTTCATACCAATCAAAAATCCTCCGGTAGCCAACTCGCTAATTTAGATCTGGCTGTTATAAGGGTAACATTCAGGTGACCTTTTCTCATTACAGTATTCATGACACAATCATTATGTATGGTAAATTGTTTACATTGTCAATGTCACGCAATATGAAAAGAGCTGTACAATCACAGCCAGTGAATAACACCACTATCAAGTAAGCTCACAAACCTCGGTGTAGTAACAGAAATGACGAAATCAAGATGCTATTAATAGAGTTTGGTCTATATGAAAGCTTTCCATTGATTAGTTGACACAAAGGTCATCTCGAAGGGACCCTGGGAGTAACCCTACGAGAGTCTAAGCAACAGCGGTTTATAGGATATCTGTTTATGGAGATTGACTTTATACATACCTCAGATTCTTTCTCTGTTACTTCATCAGACACTCTTACATCTTCTAATGTTTTAAACATAGCAGCAAACTCATCATTAGATACCACTTTAGAATGTTTACTTTGACTTTTATTTTCATTATCCTGTTTAACTTCAGCTTTTTTCCCTGCCACACCCACTTCCTGTTTGGTTGCTATGGTAACAGGACCGCCTGCCTGTGAGAATAAACTCTGCACATCAATTTTTGTAGTTGTTGTTGATGTTGCATTATTCTCATTGGAATTATTGTCATTGATAGGGGAGGGAACTTGTGGCAGTAAAGCTGCAGCCTGTAAGAGTGATGGCCCTTGATTTGAAGACTCTGTGTCAGGTAATTTAGATGATTGAAGCTGTTTCCAAACATTATCAAAGTCTGAGTTAGTGCTTGAAGACTGAGGCTAAAAAATAGAGAAAATAATATTTATAATTATTAAAGTTTGTATAACACAGCCCAGTTCCACTATTAAGACCATAAAAATCATTGGTGTCAATAGAGGAACAGTATTAACAAGTAAATCTGTCAGCTAATGCTCACTAGTGATACCCCCGCAAAAATCTAAAAAAATGCAACAAACAGGAAGTAGATGAGCAAGGAGCATGAAATCGCTTTACACCACATGGGACTATAAGATGAAGCAATATGCAAAGTATTAGGCTGCTGCATGTTATAGTTGCTGAGAAAACTGCGACGGAAATTTTGTAACGGACGGACGCACGGACAAGGGTAAAACAGTATACCCCCCTCTTCTTCGAAGCGGGGGTATAATAAAGGAACCTTTTTCTTCTCAAATTAAGCATTTGGTAAAACTTAAATACATTTAGAGTAAAAATTGTACACATTACTTTTCTTATATTCTAAAGTATAACATCTGATATAAAACTTTTAATCATACCAAGTTTAAGCAAAAAATTATCATTTTTAATATAACAGGTTGGAAATCGATTTTCATGGATTCTTTCTGATGTTGCCAATTTGAATGTGTTTGTCCCTTTCAAGAGTTTAAAGAGGAAACCAAGTTCCACTATAGTTGCCTCTGCTTTATTTTCTTTTTAAGGTACTCATTCACAGATTTCAACTTAAATGTCAACTTTTTCTAAAACTATCAAGTGTATGGAAATATTTTTGGAAGCAGGAAAGTAGTGTTCTGATAATGACAATTGTAGTGCAAACTGATTTACAACTACAAATGATGGTGTTTCATGTAGTAAATATCTACCCGTATGTCATGGTATAGACACTTTCAGAGCATTTTTGTGACTTTTATTGTATATTTCTTGCAATATGTAGGTCAGTTTGTCATAAAATTATAAGAAATGATTTTTTGACACAATTACTGATACTGAATGGTATTTTGAAATTACAGAAAAAATAAACCAAATCTGTGAACTAGTAACTTCAATATTATCTTTTATATAAATTTTGGAAGTCTAAACCCAAACAGCTGTCCCAGATAATCTGACAACTGCTTGTTTCATTATAAATTTCATTATATATTTTAGCTCAATTGTGAAACCAATTCTTGTAGAACTTAGATTTATCACTTTGGAATCTGTTTCCTGGTCGCCCAGTATTGAGCTAGTGAAATTTCTTGCTAAAGGAATCAACCGGGTAGGTTTTGGATGAGATTCAAACCAACGTGGAGCTGGCTATCCAATGATTGCCAGTCCAATGCCATTACCATTTGGCCATGGCTGCTTCCATTGCACATATTCTATATTACCTTTGACGATGATGAAGTTTCACCTGTAGATAATCTTCTAGACGATGTATTACTCTGTGATACTTTAGGTGTAACAAACTTTGGTTGAGTATTACCACCATTAAATACTTTCTTAGATGGATCATCATCATTCATGCTATTATCCTGTTAATAATACAACAGTGTATTGTTACAAGTTATTGAAATTATCAATGGTACATTTTATATTGATTATTAAATAGCTTTTATCGTGTCATACTTAAAATATGGCATTTGATGAGCTATAATATGTCTGCCTGATATCTGGTATATGTGTGAAATTTTTATCTAATTCGTAAAATAGGTGCTGAGAAAATGAGCGTACAAGAAAAAGCTACAAACCGAAAGACCAACCGACTGGCCAACAAGCAGATTCCTATAAACCGCCCAAAATTTTTTAGGGGATATAATAAGTAAACATAAGTAACATGTACCTACCTCTTTTTTGACATAATTTTGTTTATCTGCACGTTCAGTTTGTTGTTGATTCATTTGAAATGCTGCACGTCCTGATCTTTCCCATTGATTATTACTATTTGATCCATTCCTTTCAGATGGTCTATCATTTCTATAACCTGTAATATCATATAAAAGATGTGGGTATGTCAGGACTTGCCGATAAAATTAACAAATGAGTGACAACCTTAACTATTCTGTCAGATCTAGTGCCTAATAAACCCATGAAATTTCAACATACAGTGCATGAACATCACAATTTCAAAAAACAATTTATACCATGTAACTGTATCTTTGACAAGTAATGCTAACCCTTTCAATGCTGAATTTCCACAATGGACTTGTTTATATTCAAATTTTAGACTTATCTATTGTCAATTTAGAGATTTCTGGATAAAAATTGATCAGCCAACACCAAAGAGCCTGTTCAGCCAACACATGTTGTGTTGACTGACCTTGCTCTTTGCTGATGGCAAGAGCTTTTCATATATGGCTCCCACATTGTAAGGATTAAGCATAAGGTAGATCTACCAGGAGAGACTGAACAGTAATTGGTGCAAGTTATAATTATGTAATTGAATATCAGGTTAAAATAAATTTCTACTAATTATAAGGACATATACTTAGGTAGATAGTCTGAGATAGATAACACAAATATCCTATCATACACCTGTACACTGCACTAGGTACACAGAATTATTTTCCCTTTTGAGCCAAGAGAAATTATTTACAAGTTTGTCAATTCTTTTCATTCTTATCAAGTAAAACTTGCATTGAAAATGAAGTCAGATTTGGCTGTAAAAAGTGTACTAGTTTAAATACCTGATCTGTTGTCTTGGTAACCAGTTTGGTTTCTATGGTAACCATCTTGATGACCTTGACCATGTGTATACTGATTTGACCCCGAGTGACCCCTTCCAGCACTAGCACTTGCATAACTATAATCATTAGTAACTTGTCTATGGTTTCTACCCTGATATGATTGAGCAGTATTGTCAGCTCTCTGTTGATGGGCTGGAGGTTTGACACCATTCTTACGTTCACCATGTGTAAGGTTTAACAATGATGATGGTGGCATTCTATAGCCACATGCTGAAGAATTTCTGAAATAAATCATACGAAACATGAATACATTTTTGTCAATTCTTACTCCTTTAATCGATAATTTACAGTGCCAACTCACCTAACCTGCTTCCTAAGACTCTCTTCTCTACCAATACTTATTTTCCCTTCCATGAATCGCCAATTAGTTCTGCCATTAAGGAGAAAAATCAAGCCATTATTTCATGGAATGGTATCACCTACTACAGTATGAATTCATTAAGAACTTATCAGTCACACCTGCTTTCTTGAACAGAAAACCTGGTCAAATTTTTAATTTTAAAGGTGACATTGCAAGTTTTGTAATTCAAAAATCCTGACTGATAACAAAATTAAAATCAATGTAAAAACACTAAAGCTACAGTCCCATAAACATAAAAATAGCCGTGAGGGCACTGTACGGGCGCCGTGCGATCAAACTCTGCAAGGACCCGTACGAACTCTTGCGTACCCGTACGGACTGTTACGTTTTTACCAGGGTCTGTGAGATGAGCCCAGGGTACACGTATCAGTTTTAGAGTCAAATCGTGAACAAAATATTGGCCGAGTATGCATTAAACTTGCATATCTTCCAGTTACGGCTCTGTACGTGTGTGTTGTTTTGTGCCATGTGTGTACCATAACCTTAAAACGCAAGGCTTCCTACGGCCTACGACTGTCTGCACGTACAGGCCCGTAACAAGCAACGATTTTATGGGACTGAGGCATAACAGGCACTACTGACTTGGATGAAAATTAAGATGTTCATAATCAATTTTTAAATTTCATTATTTTAGCAACTTTTTCTTACTAAAGAAAACAACACGTTTTCATGTCCCAAAATCTTGATTATATACAATACATAGTTTGTTTGTACTAGAGTGAAATACAAAAAGGAATTCCAAATAAAGTCCAGAATTTGAGTGCAGTGGTCCAGTGGTAAGAAACTCGCTAAAGGATGGAGAGGTCCTGAGTTTGAACCCCTCTCAGAGCACTGCTAATTTCATTGAACAAGAAAAACAGTAACAGTAGTTCAAATTCACCAAGATATAATGGGTACTTGGAGTAACCATTCCTTAAAGGTGCTTTTAATGATTAGGGGGTAAAAATGTTAAAGTCAGCTGAACCTGGGTGGACAGCGCAGTTGGTAGAGCGCCGGAATTTGGAATCTCGTGTCCCAAAGAGGGTACAGTTTAAATCCCACCCAGGGAGGTTATACCCTTCCATGAAAATTTGACAATAATGTCAATTTTTCTCCATTGATTAGATAACATGGAGAAGTTTCCGGCCTTGTGGAAGGGTAGGTGAGTACTAGTTATAGACAAGGGTCCTGGAAAGCTAAGTTAGGTGCGCTGGACGCTGTAAATTGAGTTGACACGGCGTTGAACCCAATAAAAAAAACCAACATGTAAATGGAAGCAAACTTTAAGCTACACTTTAACTTTTTTTTAAATTTACCTTATAATTATTCCACCTTGGAAATCTTCATCAAATAAAACTTCGTAGACAGTATTAACTTCTACTTCAGCTGGATGTATGCCTACCACAGTACCTCGTAGACCAAAGGGTACAGGAAATCCTTGTCTTGTATTTACAACACGATCAAATAGATAATATGTAGCTTTAGAATCTGGTATAAGTGATCCACTGATCGGACTAGGCTGAAAACATAAATTTATACAACATGTATAGGCTAAGATGGCTTGGTCATCATGTAGGACACACTGGACCTCTCAAGTCAGAAGTTTGAACATCACAGTGCACCGTGGCCAAGGCAGACCAAAGTTAACCTGGGATGACCTGGTCAAGTGTGATAAGCTAGAACTCCAAAATAAATGACACCAACCCTCTGGACTGCCAGACATGGAAATGAAGACTTTGGTCCAGACGAGACAGACAGGCCTCATCCCCTTGCCTAAGACAAATACTCTGATCCAGACGAGACAGACAGGCCTCATCCCCTTGCCTAAGACAAATACTCTGATCCAGATGAGACAGACAGGCCTCATCCCCTTGCCTAAGACAAATACTCTGATCCAGACGAGACAGACAGGTCTCACCCCTTTGCCTAAGACAAATACTCTGATCCAGACGAGACAGACAGGCCTCATCCCCTTGCCTAAGACAAATACTCTGATCCAGACGAGACAGACAGGCCTCACCCCCTTGCCAAAGATATAATCAACGGCCTGTACCAAACTAAAACAGATGATGATGTTGTATAGCTAAGTACCACTAAGCTTTGTGTTCTTCTTACTTTTAGCATGGTAGCAGCCTATACCATAAAAGGTCTCGGCTGTCCCTGTCAGCCCTGTACACATCAGGCTGTATTTAATGTATATTAAATATTCTATTTTACGAATTGATCTCTCACTAAGGTGTTTACATACTTTAAAAAAAAACTTTGACAAAACTTTAACTGAGGCCTAAAATTAATTAAAGAAATATATTCAACAAAAATAAATTCCAACATGACAAAAAAATATATATGTAATTTAAGTACAGAGCTAATCCCATTTTCGAAATCGTGCAAACAAGATAAATTTTGATAACATTTTACATACCTTATACAATAGATGAGGTTTCACCTGCATTTTAACTCTCTTTTGTCTTTTCTTGTTTAATTCCTAGATAAGTGAAAAAAATGACTTAGTTGATATTGATCTTTGAAACTTGCTGACTTTTTTACTCATTTGTGTGATAATTGATGCACTGTCAGTAAATAATTATCAGAGTCAGATTTGATTCCAATACCAATTAAATAGGGTAATTTAAGGTGCAGGTGTGGCCCAGTTGTTACGATGTTAGATTGGTACCAGTAATCATTGGATAGCCAGCCCCGCATTGGTCCAAATCCCATTCAAATCCTACCTAGTTGTTTCCTTGAGCAAGAAACTTGTCTTTATATTACTAGCTTAGTACTAGGGAACCAGAAAGTGGACTGGAAAGTGATTAATATAAGTTGTAAAAACTGGTTTCACAATTGATCTGAAATAAGTTAGTAAAGTATAACAAATAAACAAATCTACAAGGGTATAATTTTATGATATTTGTGGTTTTGCCTTGTTATCTTAAGTTCAAGAACCTATCCACCAGATATTTTAATAACAAGCTATATTAGAGCCTGGAAAAAAAACAACAGATCATAGTTAACATATAAGACAACTTGAAACAGGCATTAAACAGTGCCAATAAAAAGTTTGAAGACAAAAGAAATTTACTCTAAGTCTTAAAGTTAGTATTAACCTTTAAATTAATGTATATTTCATAGTTAAGCATTTATAGCACGAGTAACCCAATCCAAACAACCCCAAGATGACAATGATATTTCTTACTGTTATTCTTTTAGCCTGTTCCTGTAATTCTTGTATTACTCCTTCACTGATTATATCAGATCCTGATTTCATTGGTTTTAAACCATGACAAGGTAATTGTTTTAAGTAGGCTTCAACATCCTTCAATGTATAATCACTGTAATAGAAAATTAGAATCAAAAATATTATGTCCAATAATATTCCCAAGGGAAAATACAAGTATTATACACATAATATATAACTCTTATTTCAATTTTTTAGCAGAAGCCTCATAGGCCCAAAGCTTTTAACAAGCACTAAGCACATATTTTCCAAAATGACAGACATATGTCCTAATTTATACAGAGGTAGGCAAGACAACAGTGTTGCATCCAGGATGAACCCTGAGAGGGAAGAATCCCCACCAAATTACAAAAAAGAGGGGAGTGAGAGTTTGAGTGCATAACAGATACATATGTTGACTTTGCCAGGATATTACTCAATAGCACATACATGTATCCCAATACTGGTAAATGACATAATTTTACAGACTGGGTTTCTTTCCCTAGACCTAGGGTATTTATTAATGATCCTGCAGGAGTTGCCACCCACGAAAATTTAAAATTGCGAGATTAAAATTAAAAGTAGCAGGATCCTCATGAACACAGAGACAATGGCTGTAGAAAATATTTCAAGAAAAATCTGTGTGAAGGTATGTAGATCTAAAAACTTCTACTACTGCAACTATGTCTGTCTTTGATGTAGATTTAACATATTGTCATCTATATTTTAATATTGAACACATACACGGCTGTTATAATTTTTGCCCTTGTTTTTAGAAATTAATGCGAAACTTATTCATTTTTCAATGTTAGAATTGAAATTACTTAGTTTTTCTACAGTTCGTCGTAAAAAAAGCATAGACACGTGTTGTGACATACTAAATACATAACTCGTGCTAAAGCACTTGATATTTAATTTTTGCACTTTAAAACTCATTCCTATGTTTTATTCAACAACAAAATAAAGATGACTGTATAGTATTTCTTGAATATAAAGTGCCCACTCTTTTTAATAATTAACCCATATGTGAAGGATTTATTCCAATAAAATCAGTCCTTTTTTAGTTAAGTATAACAATGTCATTTTTTTACTGTTTCAACAAGTCATTTCACTTCACTAAAAAAGGATATTCAATTTATTTCATACTTTAATAAAAAGGTATCTTTTTATAGATTTCTGTCACCATGGCAACACTAACATGTTATAATAAATAACTTACCAATGTTTAGGTATAACATCTGATTCATAAAACATATCATTATGAGATTTATTAGATTTAGAAATAATTTCAAACATTTCTGGGTATCTGAAAAATAATAAAATAATTCAATTACAAATTATTTTTTACTTAGAAACAAACTTCAATGCATGATAAGAAAAATTAGAAAACACTTGGATAAAGCTAGTTATTGTTTAGCCCTAATTAAACCAGCCTGAGTATTTATAAACACATTTTTCTTAACAAAATGAAAAAAAATTAAGACAAACTGAAGACTAAAATTAGGAAAATGTCGGGCTTGACATTAAATGTTGTCCTATAGCCCCTGACGACCTAAATTAGGGTTCGACCTCTTTGTTACTGCTACCGTACATATGCTTTGGCCATGTTAAACATATAGCTGGTTGTTCATTAGGGCAACCTAGTTGAAAAATAATTGTGGAACCCTGAAAATGCATTAAAACTAGCAGAACAAGAAAACATTTTTCTTTCAAACTCAAAGAATTTATAAATGCATTGATTCAAAGAAAAAGAAGACAAAATACAAATTGAAAAGACAGAAACTTCAAATTGTCTGAAACTAGCAGAACAATTATAATAAGAAAACACAACTCACTTTTTCATATATTCAGATAGTATATCCACTGTCTTCATAGAGTATTGCCATTGTCCATCAACATTCTTTGTGTATCCAGGTACCTCTTCCCCACGTTTAGTAAACTTGAGATTTAAACCAATGTTAACTTTATGTGGATTCTGTTGCTCTCTTGCTAGCTCCGCCTCTCCAGCTGTTACATAAATAGTTCCTGTTAATCTAGATACAAGATGAGAACTGATACCAATCTTCTGTGCAACAATAAAACCAGCAACATAACGATCAGCATATGCCTGAAATAATAGACAAAATATAAAAAATATATTTCCCATGTTGTTGAAAGAGTTAATAATGTATGTTTACAATGACAAACAGAGGTATAGAAATATTACACTATTTTAATCAAATATGAACAACTTTCACACACAAAATTGCATTTAGCTTATATTTGGCTTTTAAAAATAGTTAAATTTTGAAGCATCACTATTTTCTTTAGCATCCATAAAATAAATCCCGGATTAATGATTCATTTAAAAACAAAAAATATAACTCAATTATTCTAGCCAATATTTTCTCCTTTCAAAATGAAGTTCATTCTTTATTAACTAAATTGAATAAGTCTAATATAAAAACTATTGATTCTTTTATAGCCAAGAAAACCCCCCACAAAACCACACAAATATTATCATCACACTTCATTAAATAATGTAGTTAAGTTTAAATTTTCAAAGTAAGGTTTTTTAGATTAAAAAAAAAAACCAGACAACAAAAAATTTCACAGCAAAATGACCTAATCAATTAGAATTGGCAAATATATAAAAAATACATGTAGATACATCATTGCAAAACTTGTCTAAATCCTTTATTAACATGTAGTTTTGCACTCACCAATCAATGCAGATTTTACGTAGTGATTATTCTAGAACTCCAAAAAGGGCAGGGTGGGACCAAAAAAGGGCAGGGCGCAGCGCGCGGGGCGACTTTTAAAATTCTGAAGTATATCTGTATTCAATAACATTTAGTGAATTGATGTTTTTAGTATATTATTCATATATTCATTGTAGCTGCAAGTTCTTACATCCTTTTCTATAATCATGTACAAATTTACTTAGCATAGTTGTAAAACATACTTTTGTGTCAAATCTTTAGCTATTTAAAAGTCCAAAAAGGGTGGCAAGATTTGAAACTAATCGTTTTCACTATACAAGCTCCGTCTCTGCCATGATCTCTAACTTTGAGTGGCCACCTTTAGAAACTACAGTAGAAAAACAAGAACCAGACTTATAATATTCTATAAAATTGTCTATAATCTTATTGGTATACACCCTGGCCCTGCCTTATTCATACCCAACACATAAAAAACAAGACAAGACAATGTTCAGCAGCCATCTCCATTCATTTTAACATAAGCATGTCCAAATATTCTTCCTTTCCAAGCAAAATAATTCAGTTGAACAAGTTGTCAGCTGTTGTACACCAAGCGACAGTTGACTCTTTTAAACTGATTGTCACTGTCCATGCAGGGCTTTTTCAGCCTATCTCACGGGGCCGAATATGGGCCCCATTCCCAATGCCAAATAACTACCATTTTTCCCAATTTCAAGAAAAAAATTCCCAATCTTGTTAAATAATTCCCTTTAAACAGGATGTCTTTTGCCTTTACAAAAGAAACCACAAGATTTCATGTAAAAATAATAAATACATGAGAATTTGCATTGAATGCCTCACTAAATTGTAAGAAGAAACTCTTTAAGAGCACTGCAACACTTTCAGAGACACCAAATCAAAGCATATAAAGGTTTAATGCAGATATTTTTTCCCCAAATCGGACTATTTACATCGTTAAAAATTCCCAATTTGGGCTGGGGCCTTTTTCCCAAACACCCCTGAAAAAGCCCTGCCATGCGGTACTATCAACCATAAACATTAATTAATCGGCAATCATTATGTACAACATTTTAAAGTAACACTTTATCATATCATATATCTAGTTTATCACTGATAATAAGTGATTACTGAATCTATTGGGTTTTTTTGTTTTTACCTAAATTTTAATTGCAAGCACCAGCACATAATCCTCAAAGTAATGAGGGAGTGCAGTATTCTCTTAGAAGAAGAAGGAGCTATTGCTGAAATCAATCAATTTGCTTTTTATTTTGTGTTCGTTTTTTTTTTCCTGCAAAATATTGGGGTGCAAAACGATTTGCTAATATATGATTTTCTATAAAATCGTTCAATCAGCTAAAGAAAGCATCAAATGTAATTAAACTTTAAATTTGTCAGCACCTGCACATAATCCTCTAATAAATAAGGAAGTGCATTATTCTCTAAGAAATAGAGGAAGCCATTGCCTAAATCATTCGATTTGCACTTTATCTTTTTGTTTTTCTGCAAAATATTGGGGTGCAAAACGATTTGCTAATATACGGTTTTCTACAAAATTGTTTAATCAGCTAAAAAAAGCATCAAATATAAATATTTATGTAAATAATTATAGTGAAAACTGTTCTGAGCTACTTTGTACCAGGAGAAACTAATTAATATGTCTTGTTTGACAAGTGAAAAACAATCAATACAAAACATTGTCAATATCAAATTGTTCTGCACCCCCAAAAATGTAACGGATAGCAAATTCTCGTTTCTGTATTTTTTGCAAATCCTGCAGGGGACAATTGTTTTGTATATCATAATATTCCCAAGTAAATTGCAATTTACATCACATTCGTCCACGAAAAATAACAAAAAACCCTGCTAATTGCACAGAATGGTTTGGTCATCAGTGTCATTTATTCCTTGACGCGTATACCTGACTGTATATATGTATATGGACGTTGTCTAGCATGTTACAGGCATACCCTAACAACCACCTTATTGATTTTTGACACTGCCCTTTCACAGTAGGCGTGTCATTTAATTACTGATTGATAAAGATTATACAATTGACGTGTGAATTTACCGATGATTGACAATTATGAACATATTTTTTAAGGAAATTAAAGGGCAACAGGGCACTTTGACACTCGCAGGGCGGGACTTTTAGGGCAGCAGGGCGGGGCTAAAAAAGGGCAGGGCGCGGCGCCCTGCTATTCTGCTTTAGAAAAATCACTAATTTTACGTATCATCAAATGTTAGAGAAAACATGACGCACAACTGTGAAAAAAAGACTATAAGATTGTGCCAGAATAAAAATATGTTAATCAAGACCATTAAACACATGTTTCCATATTACTTTTATCACTCATTGATTTCAAACACATCACACAGATTACCAATTCATAATTGAACATAACTGCCAACTTGGAATTTTGCAATCAGCAGAGAGCAGCCAAGAGCTTACACAAAAGCTCTGATCAAGTTGGATTCACTTACAATATATTGTCAGATGGCCGGTCAGCAGCTGGTGCTCAAAGACTGACAGAGAGTTGGCTTATCATATATTTTTATAAACAGAATATGTAGATCATGCGACTACAGACCTTGTTTTAAAGAAAGTAGGTTCAGCTGGTCCAATTTAACATAACCAATCCTAATTATGACCTCATAGCAAACCATATATTGACAGTGATTTGGCAAGGATTAAACCCAACACTTCTGGATATTAATCCCTGCCTTCGATCACTGTGCCATGACTACACACTCAGAATAAATTTGATATTAAATACATTTAGAACACTAGTGAAATAAAACCATTAAAACATAAATCCATACCATAACTGGTAGACCCTGAAGAGTTTGTATTCATTATTATACAAAATATTGGTTTCATTATAAAAGTCAGTACAGGAAAGTTTCATTATAAAGATAATCTAAATAGATAGTCTTAATAGCAGAATGGTCCTAATATAGAGAACT
This sequence comes from Mactra quadrangularis, assembly GCA_025267735.1. Taxonomy (NCBI): domain Eukaryota; kingdom Metazoa; phylum Mollusca; class Bivalvia; order Venerida; family Mactridae; genus Mactra; species Mactra quadrangularis. The sequence continues at coordinate 32,443,892 of CM046294.1, read as the reverse complement.
TTTTCTTCTCAAATTAAAGATTTGGGACTTAAAAATTGTCAAATATAGCATTATTTTGCAGTAACCAAGGGTGGTCTGTGTAAGGAAAATTCACCATAAAAAACATACCCCCAAGTTCTAACCATTATGTATCAAAGTCTTGCATATGTCCTATAGTGTAGATTTAAAATCAATAGTTATAATAAATAATCTATTTGAGTGGGTGATACTTCAATATTTCCCAAATCTTAATTTTCATGATTTCACCAAATTATGAATAGAAAATGAACACATCACAGGAAATAATAATCTCAAACTTTCTTAACAGTCTTGATAAGTTTCATTCATGTAACAAGAATTCATGACAAGACCTAAAATCATCTAATTATGCTAAATCCTTCATTCAATCAAGTAAATTACAGCTTTATATTTTCTTTGTTTCTGTGTTTTACATTACCTTTTAAACATTCAGTGTCAAATGAGGATGACATTTCATATAACCATGGTAACAAAATGTGCAAGTGTACTAGACTCTAATCTTCATTATACAACTACCTGAAACCTCCTTCCACACAATATGATTACAGTTCCTGTGAACACTCAACAATTTATTACTAGACAATAGGTCTAGTGAAGATCAAAATTTTGCAGGACCAAGCCAAGTCTTACAGGACCAGAGACATTTTACAAATTCAATTTTTGAGGAATTGAAAACCAAGTGGAAAAGATTATTTTTCTTGCCAGAAAGTCAGTCCTGTAAACCTGTATATCTAGACGAACCTATTATTTTACAGGATTTGTCTGTCAGTCTGCCATGTGGGGACTGAGATTATGTGAGCCTAATTTGGTAGCTGGTCTAAAAAGGCACACTTCACACAGGTAAGAAAAGTCTAAGACAAATGTTGAAAACTAGTTATCTAAAGAAACTGCTAATTTACAAGACTTCAGCAATTAGCATCATACCTGTTGATTATTCATTAATCCTGAGAGATTAGGTTCTTCAAATATTGTCAAGTTGACACGTACACGCCCACTATCCATGTCAGTTTCTATTACCTCCCCTTGGCAACCATAGTGAGGCCAACCTAACATAAATACAGCAGAACCATCAGGTAGGAACTCCTTTAATGTTTTAAACTGACAGAAACCTGGATCATGTACAGCTATATCCTGGAATATAGAAAAATATATTATAAATATGGGTTGTATTAACATGGTTCATACAGAAATTTCATCTTCAAATTCAAGGACTTTTCCAGGACATTTAAGGACATATTGTTTTTCAAGGACACGTTTAGTATGAAATGTGAGCTATAAAACCATTTGTAAAAGTACAAATGTGTAAAAATCAGTAAAAACTCATTTTAACATTTATTTATTATAAGAAAACCAAGTGTTTCTCACATTAATTTTTTAATAAAACAAATCACTTTGACAAAAACTCAAAATGAGACTATGCATCTGAAGTGGAGACGTAACTTCCACAGCTTTTATGTGTTTCATACTTTTTGCATGCGATGTCAATGCACTTTGAACCTGTATGAACCCTGGTATAACAGGCCATGCATGTTAATGTACTTTAAATAATGATTTGCCCACTCAATGATTTGCCCAGTGAATAAACTGAGGCATGTACATCATTTTCCTGATTTAAATAATCACTTTGACATCCAACGTTTTTTATAAATACATGCATGAAGTATAGTCCGTTTTTTTCTCAACTGTCAAAGATTAAATAATTTCACAGTGACTGAATGCATAGTTATTATACTTGAGACACCATCATTACTGAAATATCTTGACTAAAAAACTATCACAAGTCACAAGCGGCTCTATTCCATCATAATACACACTTTCGGAAAATCATGAAAGTAAGACAACAATAATTTTAACATACAAATTCACCTTGAAATTATTCATGTTTTGACAGTTGAGAAAAAATGAACTATACATGTATGTATAAATTGTTTAAGTTTGAATGTCAATAAAACATTTTTAAACTAATTAAACTAATAAATGTTATAATGTTTCAACCTCAAATATTGGGTTGTAATAAAACATTTTTGATATTCACGATGTTTACGAATGTACATGTAGTAACAACTTGTAAGCCAATCAATATTGATCATTTAAGTAATTTGACTCATTTGAAGCATAACAATATACAAACGAAACTCCAGTAAAGATCACCTTTCAATAGCAACAGTTTTTTCCCAATAATCAGCATCAATACATTGTTATAGACATAAAATCCTTACAAGGTACATCAAAAAACAATGTACAAGACAACTTTGTCAGACCTTAGTTTAGCTATAGTATTTGTTATTTTCACATCATGTTCCAACATAAATTGAATCTTAGCAACTCATAAGAAAATCATAGTAAGTATTTGACATTCTTACCTTTACAGTGGCTTGTAGAGCATATGCTACAGGTAAGGTTCCAAATTGTTTATCCATAGTTACTTTACCATGTGCAGTAAATATATACCTAATAAATAATAGAAAGCAATTCAATATGAAATATGCATTCAATTTGTTGAATAGTAAAATATCTACGTAAAGAACAGTTATATCAAAATGTTCACTCAAAACTTCCATACTTTTTTTCATTTTAGCAGAAAAAAGATTATCAATGTGATACTGTGGAAACATTTGCTTGAAGAGATGAAATGATAAATTTTGTAACACAAGACATTTCTATTTTTACTTTCAAGCATTCCTTCTACTTGCTCCTGTATTTGGTTAACCGCTAATTCCAGAGATTTAGTCTTTCCAGGAACAGTGAACAGGTTGAATATGACCTATACAATGTGTTGCTATGGCAATAAACCTAACAAAAAATAAATAAATAAAAAGGACTTACTTTCTTCCAGTCATTGGTAGACACTTTAATACAATGTCTGTAGAACCAATCACTATACCTAGTCTGTCTTTGTATCTAAAATATATTTAAACTAATAGTTAATGAAATGGAGAATAAAACATAAAGGAACCAAGACTTAAGATCTTAATTGGGTAAAAGTTTAATGAAATGGAGAATAAAACATAAAGGAACCAAGACTTATGATCTTAATAGGGTAAAAGTTTAAAATCCTCTTTATTTAAGCAGCTCAAGAAAAATATTCTTTATTAAGGTCCCTAATATCCTGTACTTTAGGACCAATAGGAAAATTTTCACCCATGAACTCTCAATACAAAAATTTTATGCTAAAACTTATCACAGGATGTTAACATTACTGTCATATGAAGTTAGTTTGTAAATTAAGAATCAGGCTTTAAGAGATAGATATAAAGATAGCAATCAGAAGACTAACACCCCTTTGTTGTAGACACTCAGCTGTTCCCATTTTGCATTATATAAAGAATGCATCAAGATTCATCAGCCAATTTATAATAGACCTAATGCAGATCTCAAATTTGTGTTTTTTGTCCATGTGCAGGCAGTACAAACAAAGTTAGTTACACATTATTGCTGACAAGCAAAAAATACAGATTAAATCCTATTGATCTTCGCACACATATTTTCAAAGTGACAGTGACAGTTTGTTTGTGCTGCAGGGGAAAACCCAAATCCAATTATATGAAGTCTGGATATAGTCTATTCTAATAGTAGTGTATTTCTCTTTGTTTCCACACAAGCTCAGATCACTTCATGTAAGCTAAGATCCTCAAAATCACATAAAAACCTAAACTAAACATAGATCTAAACCAATAATAAATATCCAACCTTCCTGAAAAAGACCTTCATGTTGAATGAATTAAAAAAAATCTACAGACAGCTCCTAAAAACTTAACAGAGTATGCAAGGCTAATGTCAGCATACAACTGAGTAGGGAAGCTCTACTATTGTCCAAATAGTTGAGCTAAAAATGCAAACAATAATGAAGTTTAAACCATGAACAAACCTTTCTGTAATAGTAGAGACCTCTTTAGACCATATATTAGAATCATATGTTTCACGTTTTACTTGTGTACGACTAGATCCTGATTTACCTTTCTGATTGATTTCTTCTTGTATAATACTGAAATATATTGTAGAAGAAATCTCAGTAATACACAGAGATAATATTTGTCAAGTTGATTTTAAGATCAAAAATTCACTGAGTCAGCTCACAAAACTTATTTTCAAAAAAGGCAAAGTTGAAATAGTTCTGAGCTTACAATAAAAGGATCTTATTACAAAACTGATGAATATTCTGTTTCGTTCATGCTTTTTGTTAGTAATATCTTTATACAAATATAAAATTATGACATTATTTTTCCAATAATTTTCATCCTTTAAAAAGACATAATTCTGGACGTCGTTTTTCACTACTATGAAAACATATTTTTATTATTTTCATCATATTAACACCATATTTCAACATAAAGCATGAAAAAAAACTGAAATGTTCCAAACCAGGTAGAAAAGCATTCAATTAAGCTCTTACCCCCATATGAAAGGAATTCTTTGTCAAACAAATTAGCCACTTGTCTTAGAGCATGGTTATAGTAGCCTCAGCATATAATGTCAATAGTAAGAATGATCAAGCTAAAATTTGACATTTTTTATTACATTAGAATGTTTATATTTACCTGGTTTCACCATCAGACACTGATACAACTTTAGCTTCATATAAATGTGGCCATGCTACATATATCTCTTTTCCTAAATAGTCCTTTGCTACTTGTTCAATATCCTGAAATATTCACAAATATTTAACACTAGGTATGAATTTAAACACAAAACTTTGTAAAGACAGTTAGGTGTGGTAGAATTTGTTTTTTAACTACAGTGGATAGTACAGTATAGTATAGTATTTATCTATTTGCATAAACAGGCCTCCCGCCTGTACACAACAATGTGAATTTACAATATAACATGGTACATATGATAGTGCTTACCAAGCTTGTCTGGCTAGCTCAGTTAGAAGCATACAAGTCTACTGACCGAGGGGTCATGGGTATGAATAGCTATTCATAGCTAATGTTAAATTGTATTTGTTACAAATTGTCCGACAATAAATAAAGTTGGTATGGTATGGTATGGTATGGTATGGTATGGTATGGTATGGTATGGTATGGTATGGTATGGTATGGTATTGTATCGTATCGTATCGTATCGTATCGTATCGTATCGTATCGTATCGTATTGGTTTGATTTCCAGCCAATGCATACTATCCTGAAGTTTGGTCACGAAATAGTTTCTTCAGCCATTCTCCAGGCTACCATAAGAAAAGTATAAAACAACAATTGAATAACTTCACTTTGAGCAAATGGTCACAGAGGATGTCTGGTCACTTGAGCAAGTTTCACTGTACAGTAGAACTTGGTTATAACATACTCGGTTATAACATACACTCGGTTATAACATACCATTTTTCCTGGCCCAATTTTCATATTTTGTATATAACATACTTAGTATGCTATATGGATATAACATACCTCGGTTATAACATACCTTTTTTCTTCTCCCCAGCGAGTATGTTATATCCAAGTTTTACTGTATTTGTGATATCACTTTTATATGTTTAATATATGACAGAAAATGTCCAGCTGGAGAGACATGAATAATTTAACAGGAAAAGTTAATGTCCTATGTAGCAATAATCATTAAATTTCTTTTTTTTATACATCTAGATGCTATTTAGGTCAACTGCAATAAATGCTGCGAGCTCAGAAAACAGACTGGCAAGTATTGTGTATTATAATATATAAATTAAACAAATGAGCAATACAATCAAATTGTTAAGTCACATTTCTTTCATATAAGTATTTGTCCAAACAAAACAATAACACCCCCCCCCCCAAAAAAAATGCCTATTATTATCCTGAAACTAGACCAAAGTTGAAATAAAATTTGTTAAACCTACCGGTGGCTCATTTTCATCTTGTTTAATATGTAACATAACATTAAATCCTCTACTGCTTGACTGAAATACTTTAACACCTTCTTTACTTAACTCCGACTGAAAATAAACAATAATTTAAATTATTTTACACTTTTCAGTGAATTACCCCAGTTTCTTGGCGAAATAAATACTGTTATTCTACTGTTCAATGTTTTGAAACAGTGAACACAACTTATTTATGTTATTTCTACTGTCCCATTTTGATACTCACAGAGATGAGTAAAATTTCAAGTGAATGCTTTCATTGTTTGAAGATCTAGAATTTGCATGAGTGAAAGTTGGAAGTTTTTAAAATACTAAAAACCTACTATCAGAATACTGAACTCTATAGACAGATTTCATATAAATTAAATAAGAGTAATTTATCTCAAAATACTGAAATCAGTATTAATACTTTAAGCCGTCCGGCTAGCTCAGTTGGTAGCACGCAAATCTACTGATCGAGGGGTTGTGGTATCCATTCCCGGTATGGGCATACTTTCGTGGACCTTGGTCATGAAATTATTTCTACAGCCATTCTCCCTCCTACCAACGATTTTTAATTATGTAGGGCAGCTGTCAGTCACTGACGAAAGTATGCGCTTAGTAGTTGGTTAACAGCTAAATCCAGATATTTAGCCTTTCCAGGAGGAGTGAGTAGGTTGACTGACCGCCTTTATATGACCCATACAATGTGTTGCTATGGCATTTAACCCAACAAACAAACATTAATTCTGAAAACTTTCACCCATATAAAAAGGCCACAAATTAGCCAAATTAATGCTAGATTAAAGGAATTTACTATCAATTATAACTCCATAGACAAGTGTGAAGTTATTAGCAAATCCAGTATTTTTAAAGATATAAAAAGTAGCACCTAAAACCTTAACCAAGAAGTGTTAGACCAACACATAACTGATTATGATAGACCCACAATTCTCCAAATAGTTGAGCTAAAAACTCTATGAACAATATTTAAGAATCTTACTGTATGTTTAATATGTTTTAAAGTAGGAAATCCTGGGAAGAAAACATCAAGTTTGGCTCCAGGTAACATTCCTTTTCTTAACTTTTCTGATTCAATCCTGAATCCTTCCTTTGGTATTTTAGTAAGTCTGAAATTAACAAATTAATAAAATGTGAAAATGAATAAAACCCCTGTTAAAAAAAACACCTTAAAGCAATACATACAGGTCATATAAATTTACAGGTCACAAGTGTTCATGTACTTTAAATAATGGATTTGCCCACTTAACAAGTGAATAAGCTGATACATGGTCATCATTTTACTGATTTAAATTTGAACCACTTTTACATTCAATATTAGTAACAAGTATTGTGTATGTATCTTGTACATTTTATATGATGAAATGTTAATAAAATATGCTTTCAAACTAACTAAACTATTAAATTGTGATTATGTTTCAGCCCTATATATTAGTTTTTAAAGAAACTGGCTATGTTTACATTATGTAATGTTTATACGAACCACCTGTACTTATACGATGATCTAAGAACAATTTACATATAGTGTTTACAAGCCAATTGTTGAAGGATAAACTGATAAATGAACTGATGTAAGATATCCAACTATGCAAAAAGTTCACCCAGAGCAGTGCTATGGTGAGTAAATAATGTCCGAAGCTTGATAAAGAGAACATCAAAACAAAGGAAATCAAACTGTTGATATCTTAAGCAAATTTTGACAGGGTAGGAGAAGGTCTCCACTTTCTAAACTTGGGCAATATCAAAGAGAAACTTTTTTCTTATATCTCATTTTAATTGGTTTTACATCAGACCCTTAATGATCAAAACTGATTGAAAACCTTTCTGAATTATTGTGAAAGAATAGAAGCTTAAAATATGAACAAAACTTACTTAGAATGATTAATGGCAATATCTGGAAAGTAGTCCGGCAATGTGGAAGGATACACACTACCAGGTTCAGCAGTGTATTCATACAACAAATGAGGTCCATGACAATTACGACCTTTCTCTTCATCTGTTAACATATGTTGTACAGATCTAATAGCTGATAGCAGACGATTCTAAAATATACAAAATTATTTTACATTAAGTACATGTACAAAGAGTTTAATCCTAAACAGGTAAATCCTCTGGTTTTATATGTTTACCCCTCAATTCAACTCAACCAGTTACTAGACACATACTTCCATCCGTTATTGACAACTGCCTTACATAATTTAGAACCAGTGGTAGGAGAGAGATAGGCTGTAAAAATTATTTCATGACCAAACACTATAAAAGTATGCCCCACCCAGGAATTGAACCCACAACCCTTTGTTCAGTAGTCTAGAGTGCTACCAACTGAGCTAGCCAAGTGGCAGTAAGTACATTTAGTAATAGCTTAACCCCAAAACTGATCTGGCCTATTGTTTAACCTGTTTTGTCCCTCCCCCCATTTCAAAATGGCCATAACTGAACATGAAACAAGTGTTATAATGATTTAATGAATTTCACTTAAGAGGAGTCGTCTGAAAACATTGCTTTTGTGAAATCAAAAAGTTACAACAAGTCTAACTTAAGCATATGTAAGGAGTCAACAAAGCAATCAACAAACAGACAGACAGATGGACAGACATACAAACAAACACAAAATAGCTTTCTCACCTCATCAATGAAAGGTATAAGTACAACAGCTTCCCAATCTTGTTGTTTACCATTGAGATCAGTCTGAAATTCTGGTGGATAAAAATCTATAACTGGTGATGAATCGTTGATCATTAAACTCTGAAAATATATGTAATATAGAATATATAGCTGTTTACTATTTGTGTATACCGGTAAAACTTTTTACCATGTGCCAAAAATAGCTTCAATGTCAGGGTTTAATTTGGTTTGTATCAACTGCACATACAATTTATCAATTATATATCAATAACAACAAAATTAAACTTAAAATCTTATGGTTCTATAACTTATAACACTGATAATCACATTGTGGAATCACCATAAATTGGGCACAAATGATCTATGAGAAATTTTTTATCGTAAGTCAAATTCATAATTTTGCAGTCAGACAGATAATGAAATATAAACTATGATATGATATACAAAAGCTATACAATATTCTACATAATTCAATAATAATTGGAATTGATTGACCAAAAAATTACGGTATTAATAATGTTTCTTGCTTTTTGATATAGGATCATTTTTATTAATATATATATAAGATTTATTGAGAAAAACACCACTGATTAATTACAACAACAATCAAACAGCAGGTCTTTAAGAAGTAACCAGGCTTTGTGACTAACAGTCCTTCAGTGCAAGTATCCAGAAATTAATCACACAATGGTTTATTTGGAGAAGCGATGAAATGAAGTGTTCATAAATTATGTATTCTAAGGAGAAAAATAATATTTAATATGATATTTTTTATTCTACACTTCAAAGATATTGGTAAATCTTATTCAAATGTCAGTGGCACACACATTAACCATGCTGATTTAAATACTTGATTATCTATAGTGAATACAGAAATGATGTAGTGAGTATTTAAATCAGTGGGGTAATGAATGAGCCACTGACAGTTGAATAAAAGTTATCAGTATCTAATTATCTTTTTATATTGAGCTATGACATAGGGATAAGAAAATCATGTATAAATCAAACACTAACCTGGTATGGTTTTGGTAGAAATTCTTTACTTGCAGCAGGTAGTACAGCCATTAACTGTTCAAATGGCATAAATGGTGTACCAAGATTAAAATCCATAGACATATTCTTAAAATCTTTAACATCACTCATATAAGGTGCATAATGATGAGGATAAAACCTGGAAATAAATATTTCATTTTTTATCTACAACAAGTGCCATTGTTTTTGCAAATATGATGGCAAATTCTACTAAACAACTGTAAGTCCCAAAATCTAGACTTTAATTCCTCAGATCCATCTTTACAATCTTAGTCTAAGGGCTTTGTCTAAGATAGTTATTATAAAAGACAATCAAATGTCTACGTCCCCCCCCCCCCCCGAGGGGTTTGACATCAAAGAAAGATAGATTATAAATGGCAACAATAACACTTGAACATTGATTCAATTGTTTTCTTCCTATTCAATTTCATTCCAAATGGTAATCAAATCGATAACATAATCAAATGCATGATTTACTGTACATGTTGTCTTACAATAGCATTCCATGTTTTTAAAACCAAAATATTGCCAGACTTTGGATTTCAATTATTTTAATCATCAAATACATTCACTTTTCTAAAACCGAAATATTGCCAGACTTTGGATTTCAATTATTCCAATTGTCAAACAAATACATACTCTTCACTTCTATAAACCAATGAAGATCTATAGATTTTAGACTAACATTGAAAATAGCAAGACTTTTATTGGTTATTTGAAGCAACTTCAGCCAATCAGATTGCCTATTAGATGTGCTTAGGTTTTGGATGTGATACTTTGAAAATTACAAAAAAAATATGCTGAAGTGTGAATTCATTTTATTACCTTAATATACATTAAATAGACAAGTTTAAAGGCTGGTATCGAATAGCAATCATAGGTCCTGAATTAAATCAGATCACCCCCCCCTAAAAATGGACTAATTATGGATCAACTCGCTGAAGCCCTAGAAACTATTTCTTCAACTTTCACAAAAACTTCTAGACTACTTACCAGCTCCATGACGGTACACCTTCATAATAATATAACAATATCCATTGTATACCTCGTACATAGCCTTCTGCTTGATCTTTTAATACATCTCTATAACAATAATGTAGATAACATTAAGTAATTAACTACAGGGAACACTGTGAAATAAAGTAGTTAATAGCATCTAAAGGTCAAAATGAAATTCCTATGGTATGGTCTAAATAAGAAATGTAATGGTATGTTATCATTGTATGAAGTTTCATAAAGATCAGACAATAAATGGCAGAAATATATGCTAAATTGAAAACTTTAATGCAATTGTGAACGACACAGAACACCCGCCCAACCACTCGCCCACCCGTGTTTCGCCAAACTATTAGCTGAATTTTTTCATTGAAAATCCTGCTAAAAAGTGAGATGCTTGTATTGTGGAGGTCATGTGTTTGAATTCCATCAGCACTTTTTAAAGTCCTAAAATTTATGATTTCAGTAGCTTTTCAAAAAAATAGTTTTTCAGGTTCTAAAACTTCAGGATAATTTCTAAAAACTGTTACCATGCATCTGGGACATTAAAAAGTACATAGAAAATATACGTATCATGGAAGCCATCACCTCAAATTCTCTAGAGCACAAGCCTGATTCATTATATTTTATAGTAAAGGGCAACAAACAAGCCTGACTCAATGAAATAAGACATTTTTGCAAATCCAAACCAATTTTCACTAGTCCCACGCATCGGGGTAATAGGTTATGGCAATGCCTGAAAGGAACAATGCAAATTATAATACATACGGTGTAACTTTCTCATAATCCATTTTTGTCATATAATAATGTCTTTTATGATGCCTAAATTCATCGTCTAAAGTATCATCATCAGAAAAACCATCAGACGTATCATCTGTAATATACAATATACTTGGTATTAAATAGGGCTGTGGATCGTTGAGCTAGTGACGATCCGATTCGAACCACGATTCATGTGTAGCGATTCATGAATCGAACCACGAATCACTTGTTAATGGAGAAGCATACAGGAATTCATGTTATAACACAAATAAGTGAAGAATTACGGAAGCTTTTACTATATATGGAAAACCATGTACTCCAAACATTTCTATTACCAGATGTTTTATGGGCATTTTCAGAGATAACATTTTGTTTAAATGTGTGTCATTTGAAATTTTGACACAAGATAATTCAGTCCCTATATAAATTAACACCTTCATAAGTAGTGCAGCTCTTTTCAGTGACAATAAAGCTAAATAGTTCTTTCATTTTTTTCCAAAAAAAATAATTGCGATCCGACAATTTCGGACGAGACGAAAATTCGTACTCGATTTTCTGTTCGAGATCGGGAATATCCGAGTACTCGGATACTCGCAGTAGCCCTAGTATTAAATATGCCAAAAGTATGTTTTTATCCACAGTCAGTGAGATAAGTAATTTTTTGAATTTGCAAATTGTAATTTTTGTCAGCAGACTTCAGCAAATTTAATAATTATATAGCAAGCCAACACTTCGCTACTTTCATATGCATCGGTTGAAAGAGTCATTTGTTCATTTTCTACCCTCTGCTAAAGTCTATGTACAAACCAATCTATTTTTAAATAGAGACACATACACACTTTAATAGCATGACTGTCACATGGTTTTTAAAAAAAGATGTGTGATTGGCTACTAGCATGCAAAAAATTCTCATGCCTATAACTTTGATATGCAAAGATGTTGGACAATTTTGCATTGTAAGTAAAATAATGAATAAATTAACCAAAGTGAAAGTAAACACTGACATTTTTACATGTGTGTCTCTGATCTTTTAATCGCTACCATAGAGCATATTCAACTTAAATACAAAGTGAATCCACAACATATATAACATCATACTAGGTTGCATTCGTTGCTAGTATGATCAAACCAAATATGGCATTGTATACCAATTTATTTATATTTATTTTAGTCAGATGATCGTTTCAACCAATGAAAACGCGTATGAAGATTTTGGGTTAAATAACACCAGGAACTATAAAATATAAATGTTTATAACTCACCTGTAATATCATCAATAAGTTCAGTTCCTAATTCTTCCATATCAACACTATCTTCATCAAATGTGTCCAATAGTTCAAACTGTCCCCTAGATAACTGTTCAACAGATTTTTTCTGAATGGATATAACAAAGCAATAATTATCTCCCTGTATAACACCAACGTCATAAAACAATAAATACATTTTCAATGTTTTTTCCTATAATAAAAGGGGTCATTTAAAGGTCCCTTTTACTTCTAATATTTATTGAAAGTCATAACAATTTTTCTAGAATCTGGAGTACATGTTTAACTTCCCCTTACTTAGTTTCTAGTGAACTGCAATAAAAATCCCCCGAGTAAAAAAACTCAGGCCCTTCCTCAAATACTGGAAAAAGCTCTGATAATTTATACAAAGAATGAAATAGAAGACAACATTATACAAAGAATGAAATAGAAGACAACATTACACAAAGAATGAAATAGAAGACAACATTACACAAAGAATGAAATAGAAGACAACATTACACAAAGAATGAAATAGAAGACAACATTACACAAAGAATGAAATAGAAGACAACATTACACAAAGAATGAAATAGAAGACAACATTACACAAAGAATGGAATAGAAGACAACATTACACAAAGAATGGAATAGAAGACAACATTACACAAAGAATGAAATAGAAGACAACATTACACAAAGAATGAAATAGAAGACAACATTACACAAAGAATGAAATAGAAGACAACATTACACAAAGAATGGAATAGAAGACAACATTACACAAAGAATGAAATAGAAGACAACATTACACAAAGAATGAAATAGAAGACAACATTACACAAAGAATGAAATAGAAGACAACATTATACAAAGAATGAAATAGTAGACAACGATATGACAATCTGAAATCTTACATAAATATTTTATTGTAAGGCAAATCATGTATTTGTGACTTTTTTCTAATAAAAACTACTTCAAATTAATGAATGTGCATATTATTTTGTTCCTTTATCTATATAAGTGTATGAGATAACTTAGGCATACATAAATGTTATTTAAATCATCATTTGTTCCAGCATCAAACTACAACACAGACTAATCACAATGCCTTACACTGGTCATATGCTCAATATAGATTAAACAGAAACAAGATACAAAATAAATATTTTATTTTAAGGCAGTACAGACATAAACAAAATAACGTAAGCTTAGGCTGAGCTATGATAAGGTTAACCAAAATTAAAGAAAATCCTTAAATCTAAATAAAGCAGGGCACGACACTGAGTATGATTGCCCCTGTTTTTTGTTACTTGTTATTGCTAGTAAACATTTGGTCAGGACTAGTATAACATATAGCTGGTTGTCTAACCAGGCAACATAGTTTAAAATTAATGTCAAGCCCCATAAAGTTTAATAAATGTGTAGCCAGTATAAAAATAAAATCCACAATGAAAGCATAGACCAAACTTCTCAAAAGTCAAGCCATGACAAGCTAAACAAGAAAACCTCATTTATTACCTGATTTTTTCCTAACTTTCTAGCAGCAGATAAAAGCTCAGCTTTCTCAGCTGTTCTGTTAGATTTCTTAGATTCTAACCATTTTAAATCTCCAACTTGATCAGAGAATGTATCAAAATCAAACTGAAAGTATATAGTAATGATATAATATAATGTTTAACACTGTAAGTCTAAGGAAGAATTCACAATCAGGGTGGCCACGGAAATTCTAAAATGAAATTCCCTGAAAATTCCCTGATTTTTCCCTGACGTACCGGTATTATTCCCTGATCATTGCAAGGCATACTTGTACTATAGATTATATATAAATTATCCCTGTATGGCTAAACCTTTACCACTTTGTATTTATTTACTATTTATTGAACTTTTCTTGTAATTAAAAAAGGTTGATATCAATATTTTGGCTACATAGCCATTCTATGATGTGATTGCAAAGATATGTCCCCCTATATCATACAATAAATATGTGTATGTATATGTAGGCCTATGGAAAATGCTAATAAAATGCTATTACAAAAATTGGTTGCATACATTCAGTTGAAAACTTTGATTGGAAGCATTAATTATTCGTAAGGCACATTATTTGTTTCATTTTGACTAAATACCATGAATTTTAGAATGATAGCCATGCTTTAACAGTTTATCATTTTCATTGTAATATAATAATAATTTATATCGGTATCAATGACATGACACATAGCATACAAAAAGTGAGTAACACAGAATGTATAATGCCATATGCCATGCACATCAATACCTTGGATGACACAAAAAAAGAGATAAATTTCTTATTTCCATTGTGGTCCCCGACATTGTTGGCATGACATTGACATGGATGCAATAGCCTGCTACAAATATGTACATTTCAAACAATCAAAGGTGTATCACAGGAATAAAATAATGAATGAGAAAAAATTCATATTAATAGTATAAAAATGTTACCGAAATAAGAACAAAAAACAAAAAAAAACAAAAACTGATGAAATAAATAAGTAATTAATTGATAAAATTCAAATAAATAAATAAGTACACTGAATGTATGAAAATTTTAAGATACAAGCTGGATTAAGAATATTATATTGTAAAAACAAAAATTAAAGTGACAAAGAATTGACATGGATAATAGATTGTACTAAGTTCCTGTAAAATGTGCATTGTTCCAGCATATTTTTCTTAACATTAGATTTGAACAGTTTTACATTACATTCATGCCTTATGACTTGGGGTAAAGAATTGTAAATTTGCTAATTAGAATAAATGGTCCCTGATGAGAATTTTTGTACTACATAGACATCCAATTTAACTGTAAGATAATTATAATGTACATATCATGTGATAAGCATATTGTTCCTAGTGTACGTTTCCAGTCCTGTTTTGTAAATAACTTATCAACCTTAATAAGTGATGGATGAAGTACATTTAAATAATGCATTTTCAGAACATTTGAAAATAATAGTCACTTTTTTCATTTATCTGTCATTAGTTTGTGAAAATGTACCCTTAACAACAGATTTCTTTTTTTGCCATGAATGTAATAGAAAAATAATTACTGAATTTTATAAAATTGACAATTGATAAATGTACCACCCATGAAATAAACTTGATCAAAGACAGACCCAATAAGTCAAAAAGCATTTTTTTCAATTAGTTGTGAAATTCCCTGATAATTCCCTCATTTTAAGCAAATTTTAAAATTCCCTGATTTTTCCATTCAGGGAATTTTTTTTGGGCATTTTCCCTGTTTTCCCTGATTTCCAGAGTCCGTGGTCACCCTGCACAATTGTCTCCCTTATTTGTCAACATTAAATTTTCTTCAAGAGCTAAAATTGGTTGCAATGAAAATACAGTATGACTTGCATTAAATGCTTTATTTTGACATAATAAATTCTATATATCCCTAGAACATTGATCAGTCAGATGATTATACATTACTGGCAACATGGTGAATATTTTGGAATCTATCAGACTGTGGCAGCAGAAAATTGACAATTTTGAAGGAAAATTGTAGCTGTAGGCCATATAGCAAACAGCTGCTTATTACAATTTCCATTACTAAGTTTTATTATTAAAAAAGTTTAATATCTCCAGGGGGATGTTACGAAAATACATTGAATTTAAAGTTTCTTATGACAATTTCAATTTTCATTTACCTTAGATAAAGCAGTTAAATATTTCTCAAATCTCTCAAGATCCAATTTTCCTCCATTGTTTATATAGCCTGAAATAAGATAAAATCTATATAATAAAACATATACTATAACTTACTGCATAATTGCATGGGTGGAAGTTGAACGTTTTGAAAATACTGAAAACCCAATTTTAAATTACTGAAATAAACAGTTTTCATATAAATTGCATAGAGCGATTTATTCTCAAATACTGAAATCAGTATTAATACTGATAACTTTAACCCATGAAATTGTTGTGGCTAAGATTTAAAATTCAAAATAAATAAAGAGTATTTAAAAGTCTGAATTCCCTATACAAGTTCAGTTGACTTTACAATTTTAGTATGATAACCTCTGATCATTGAAATCCCCTTCATGCAGGTGATCCCTCACAGTACCAATTTACACCGGTGTGGAGTGGAACAACTGAAGGAAAATTTCTTGCTCTAGGAAAATAGCAGTGCCTTTAGTGGGGTTCAAACTTGAGACCACTTGATTCATTAAGTTGCATCCTACCACTGGACAACAGCTCGTACAAGTAGCTACATGTATGTTCTAATTGATTTTTCTGACTGGTTTTGAACTGGATAGCTATACTCTTCACAGATTACTTATCTAGGTATGTTAGGCCCCATAAATCACTTCATCATTATTCAAAGTAACTTAAACAAGAGGAGCAATTATACAGACAGACAAGTAAAAATACATTTTCCAAAAATTATTTTTACATTTTGATTTCATCTTAACATACATCTACTTAAGTACTGTTGAATTATAGGTTATTTCTGATAATAATAGAAAATAGCAAGAAATCATTAAGATATCCTTGCATTTCAATGACCTTATAAAAAGGAGCCAGTTGTGCAAGGTTTTGGCTAACCAGTCTAGTATCCATTACAAAGAGGTTGCAATCTTAACTGAACATCCATGCCTTTACAAAACAAGTCCTTGCTAACTGAAGGAAATACAACATACTTATATAATACCTAACATTAGTACAATATAGTACTGCATTAAATTTAACTTAAATTTCAGAATAAAAGAAAAAGTACTCATACCTCCACAGGAAGGAAGTGTTTCGATGTATGTCTGCCACAACAAAGGCAATGCATCATGGTTAATATGTAAATTAGGTAGATGAGGTATAAAATCATTTCCAACCAGAAAACCCATTAATACCCAGTCATCTATCACACATTCTAAATCATATTCAAATGTTGTCAGTTTTTCCTGAAATACAAACACAGGTGAAAAATCAGAACTTTCAAAATCCAGAAAATCATGATTTCTATGAATTCCATACACTTTAAAAAGGAAAAACAATTGCATGTCTCAATAATTCTGAATTTCAGGACCAGGTCAGAAAACTTTACCCATTAAAATATTAATAGACACTGATTTCATGATTTTGGTCGACCGTATACTTTCACTTAAGTAAAAAATAAAAGTAAAAATAAGTTTCTTTAAAATGAAAGCAGTCAAAGAATGTTGTAAATTATGCAAGTTGAAAAGAGTCTTGATTGCTGTATTTTCAGAGTATATAGTTACATGAGCTTCAAACATTACGAACGGTTGTTTTCCATTGAATTCTTGAAGTACCCTAACAGTGAGAAAGATTCAAACAAAGCAAACACTACTAGAACATATCTTTGTCCAAAAATGTCCACATTAGCTTGTAAGTTGTAAGTCTTAACTTAATCATAAGCTCATGCACATGACCTAGATTACCACTCAATTCAATTATTGCGTGGAGGATTTGGAGCTAACGATTAAAACTCAGAATCAATTTAGTGAAAGAAAAGTAGTAGCTGTTTTGTGCTCTATTAAATTTGATGTCATTAAAATATTTGTCCGAAATGAGAAATTAACGAAAAAACAAACATTTGTTTACATCATTAGTTGTTGTGGTAGACAATGTGACTACACACACTGTGAAGTCCAAGAGAAAAGTTTAGGTTCATTAAACTAAAAGTATTGTCTCAGACAATTACAGATAAGCAAGAATATTTAAAAGGGGTTTTATTTATGAAATACAAAACTCTGTGGTAGTATAGTCCTATAATATTAGGGGTGTAACACTACGATAAAAACCATATTGCAATATATTGCAATATGCAAAACCCGTACTGCAATATATTTCAATACTTATCATTTCTTTTTTAGTAGACATGCAAAGCATGAATTAATGCATGTGCATTGCATTCGTTACACGCATATGCATTTATTAATTATCTCTTAACCAAAAAATTGAATGACTTGAGTTAAATTGACTATATGTTCAAAATATGCATGTTTTGAAACGGACTTGCAAAGAGAATTATTCTCTCAATTGATGAAGTGTTTAACATTTAAAGCACAATAAGATTATTTCAAATTTTCAACACATCTTAACATTTATTCAAACATTTAGATTTCAGATTCTGATAAAAACAAGCAACTCGACACATAACTACAAAAACCGGTTTAGGGAAAAATGAACCGGCTAAAAACCGTCAGAATTCGTATTGCAATATTAACCGGTATATGGGTTAACCATTACACCCCTATATAATATTAACCTGTTACACATGAATATAATTTCATGGTATGTACACACTCTTAATCAAGTTTGCAAACTATAATTAGAGTATTTATTTCAAAGTGTGTACACACCATGAAATTATGTATAATTGTCAGGTTAATAAAATAGGATTATACTTCTAGGTAAATAAGTACAGAACAGGGCTTTCTGCTTTTTCCATGTAGTTTGGGATTTTTCTAATGCCCTAGTTTTAACTAGTATTTTCTTACCTTCAATGCAGAGAATTCAAAATCTAAATACTCTCTAAATAAAGATAAATGTAGTAAATGAAAAGTTGTTTCTTCAGGAGTCTGGGGCCTGAAATTATAATATATGTGTGGTAATAAACACAAATATTATGCAAGGTGTGACACTAGCTGTTTTTACCAGGGATTCAAAAGGAATCCCTGATCAATTACTTGGGGATTCCTCTGTAACAATAAAAGACAAAAAGCTTGGATAGAGAATTGCAGTCACAAATTGTAATATACATTTCATGGAAATTTTTAGGGATTCTGATGGAATACCAAGTTGAGAATCATTAGGATTCCTCATAAGTTTTTGAGATTCTCTGAATTGTGAGACACTGTTAGTGTCCAACCCTGCCATGTTACTTTGTGATCAGGGAAGGTCTACGTATAAAAATAAATGTACTGTCAAGGTAGATTTCTTTCATAACCTTTTACAATTTTACCATTACTCAAGGATAACATGAAGTGACCACTCCTTCTGATAAAAAGGCTATATATGTAGAGGGCTTATCAGAAAAAAATCATTACATTTTGGCAAAGTAAAATAGGGTGGTGACTTTTTACTGTTTCAACATGCAGTCCTAAAAACTTTTATTGATGCTTGTAAAATACATTCAGCCAAACAAACTTTAATAAATAAGAAAAATTTGTTTTATACACTTAATACCTTTTATTACTTTTATCTTTTCTTCCACCAAATCTAACTTCTTCACGTAACAATGAGAAATGAGGCTCATGTGTAGCTAACCCTAACATCATCTGGAAATAATGATGATAAAATCAAGAAATATTATGTAGAAACCACATTAAAGCCAGATTTTTCCGCAAATGGGGAAAGTTTAGATCAAGTTTATGTTGTTACAAAAGAACCTTTAACGCAAAAATTACAAAGGAAAATAATCCATAATAAAGCCTGTTAGAGTTGCGGTTACTTTCTCATTCTGTTTATCACATGGTATGTTATCATTGTATGAAGTTTCATAAAGACCTGACAATAAATGGCAGAAATATATGGTAAATAAAAAACTATAACACAATTGTTAACGACACTGGACGCCCTATCGCCCGCTCGCTTATGCCAAACTATAAGCTAAAAATTTTTCGTTGAAAAATCCGGCTAAAAATCAAGAAATGTTAAATCTGACAGCTTATTGCACTAAATATGATTATAGTCCTATCTATAATTCTCTGGCTGCATTCTTGCTATTATACGCCCGTGTCCAGTCCATGCTGTGTTCTCCATGCTGTGTTCTATCTCATATGAAGTCCCTGTGACCTTGACCAATGACCCCGGAATCTCAGAATAGGTCACATCCTTAACTGGAGGGCTATTCAAAGCAAAGATTTTGAGAACCTAGGTACAGCCGTGGTTGACTTTTCACCGGCACAAAGTTTTCCCACATGAACTTCCAGTGACCTTGACCCTGGGGCCTCAGAACCAAAAGTTCACACCCCTGACCCAAAGAGTATTGATACATAAAATTTTGACCCAAGGGGCATAATTTGAACAATCTTTGTAGAGAACCTTAAGATGATGCTACATGCCAAATATCAAAGCTCTAAGCCTTCAAGTTTTAGAGAAGATTTTTTAACATTTCCTTATATATAACTCTATGTAAATCTTGCGACCCCTAAGGCAGGGCCAATTTTGACCTCAGGAACATAATTTAAACAATCTTTGTTAAGCACCTTCTAGTGATGCTACATGCCGAATTTAATAACTGTAGACATTACGGTTTTTGACAAGAAGATTTTTTAAGAAATTGTTGGCGACGGACGCACTAACCCACATTGGTCAGACCCCCCCCCACAATAGCTCACCATGAGCTAATAAACAAAACAAATAATATAACAACATACCAGATCGGCATCTAAACCATACAAACAATGTCTTGTATTAGGATCGTAATTATCACTAGCTCTTTCAGCACGTATAAAATCCATTATCTTATGTTCACCTTCACCAGGTGTCTGAAATACATAACAGTATAAACATGTATCTAGCGATTATTCTACAGCAGAATAACACTGCCCTATTTCACTCCTTCGTGCCCCTTTTTTTGCTCTTTCCAGTTATTTTACGGCATTCAGCACACCTAACCCAGCTATTCTGTACTCTTTTCTTTAACCAGAACTCGCCTACCCTATGGTTTTGTATTAAATCATTTTTGATGATTATGATCTGACTCTAGAAAAAAAGTGGTGATATATATAAAATCAGTCAGGGGAACCAAGATAGAAAATAAAGAAAGCTGGTTCCCCTGACTGATTCTATATTTTAAAAGTATTTTATTTTAATTACGCACAGTGATAAAATTGTAAATTATTGACAGAATCACATACCATGTAGATGTAGATCCAAGAAATCAAGCAAGAGAAGACTTACCTCATGTCCAGAAAGATATACTCTGACACCTTCCCATAATGGATCTGTACTTAACTTCTTTACAACAAAATATTGTAGCTGTTGTTGTAGACGAACCATAAATGGTGTACCTATAAACAGAAGATTTGATCATTGATAAATATTTAAAAATTCCTGAATTTTGAAGGTTTTACATAAGGAAAATAATCCATTTAAGTATCAATTATTTTTTTTAACTCAAACAATTTATGACACAAATTTATTTTAACATGCAATTGCAACTTATTAAATACTCTCCTTTAAAAAAACATAAAAAGTATTTTTTTTGAAATATTTTACTAAAAATGAACTAATTCATTTCATAAATTATCACAAACTCATCAGCTCTATATAAAACTAATTCTTTAACAAATTTAAGACACTACCTGGGGTAATACAGTTAGAATCAAATCTTTTTTCAGTAGGTAAAACTTCTCCTTTCTCTCTAGCTCTTCTTTCAAGTTCTTCTGCCTCACGTGCTGACCTATAATATATTCAGGGCTTTTTTCAGTAATTGGGGAAGGGGCCTGGGGCCTTTCTTTATGAAGAACATTTGGGGATATTTTATCACAATTTCATTGATAGGGGAACAAAACATCCATGGTATAGTCCTAATTTTGGGAAAACTGCATGATTTTAAAGAAATTTCAGGATGGGAAGGTGCCTGTAAATGGCCCCCTGTTACATAAGGAAAAAAGGTCTGTATATACATTAATACTTCTAACAAAAGGGGTGTGAAAAACCATACTTTGAGATAAGAACAAGAAATATGACGATATTCAACACTACTATCATGAGTGTCTCAATTTCGAATTTTAAAGAGATAATCTAGAAAATGTCACAATTAGCATGTAGATAGCTTGTTCCCACCATTTATAATAAGTTGTTACCTCAAATCTATAATTAATGATTATGAAGTTTATTATTGTAATTTTTATTGTGTTCACTTAATACATGTAGACACAAAAGAACAATCACTCTTTTCCAACCCTAAATTCACAAACTTTACCAAAAACAACCAACCTGAATCTTCTTCCTCTTTGTTGATTCATTTTAGCTCTAGGAGCGACACCATCAACAGCCATGAAGAAAACTTTTCTAGGTTTAATCATACGAAACAAAAACTGAAACATAATTGTGATAATAATTACATTCACTGAACATTATTTAATTACACAGTGAATCATTAAAATAATAATTGTGTCTGTGAGGCATAAAAAGCCACATTTACAACAAGTTTTATAGCTTGGACCAAATAATCATTCATTAAGGCTAGAAATTGTATTTTTGCATCAGTGATTCACTATAAAAAAAAGTAAAAACTTAAGTCTGAATTAATTACATTAGATCTAGTCACAGGCATGATATTAGTGGGTTAAGGCAAAGACTGTTGAACAAGCTTAATCTATAAGGAATATATGTATAGTCTAAATATGGCAATTGCAGGGTTGGACAGTATTTGCCGCTGGCGGAAAAACCATGGTAAAAAACGGAAAAAACGGCAAGGAAAAAATAGTGTGGCAAAAACTGGAAAAAAATGGCAAAAACTAAATTTCTCAAATTTAAAAAAAAAATTCATAAATTTGTAATTTAAACTCATTGGAAATGCTTAATACTTTAATGTTGAAAGTACAATTGACTGATAAAGTAATAACAAATACATAATAATTACATTTTGCCCAGGGTTGGACAGTTCTTGTCGTTGGAAAAAACAGGAGGGGGGGGACCGCAATTGATATGATTTTCCTCATATCACATTTTCTGCCTTGTTCATATAATCACACTTTCGTTTCTTAAGAAATTGTGCATTCAGTATGACAAAAACATTATCTTAACTTGTGCATAAGTAATCAGAGATACTCAAATAAGAAAGAAAACTTTAGAATTTATATTATTGAGCAAATTCAACTAGGTAAGGCATCATCAAATCAACATTCAACGATTTTTCTAAAGCAGAAAAGAATGACACAGCTTTCTGACTTTTTCTGCCATCCTATCATTTTTGCTTGGGGCTGTCTTTGCAGAATTAGTAACTTTGAATACTGCAACCAAATGATGCCCCTGCCCTTTTTTTCTACAACAATTACTATCAATTTGTCCATACCTCCAAGTAATACATGATATCTGCAAATATCTTTTCTTCTGTTATCCTAAAATGAGGGTTGTCATCCTCAGGATGAGAGCAAACATGAATTATACCATTCATGTCAAGATACAAGTTATCAAATTCTGGAATCTGAAAAAAGAAAACAATATCATAATTAACATTACGCCAGCGAGTAGATTGCTCCTCCCACTGAGTCACGTGACCCATTATCTGATAACCTTGGACATCTTATCGATCAATCTTATAAGAAAAGTCAATGCTAAGCTTAGTTTTTACACTGAAAAAGTTAATTTTAATCTATGAATGCTAAAAAAACCTTTGGTTATGACTATTTTACCATGTCATTTTGGACCATGCTTACTCTGTCTGGTATTTCAGTATTTCACAGACTCTTTAAATAGAGTTTTATAATTACCTAAAATAAAATTATTAGATTTATTTTTAACTTAGACTGCAGACAAATTTACACATCTCTTTCAGATCATTTTTACTGAATTGAATTAGTTATAGTTCGTTTTTTCTCAGCTGTCAAAACAATACTTTCACGGTGACTTCGTGCTCTTTGTCTAACTCTTACGATTTTGTGATAATGTGTATTCAATTAACGTGAAATTATTCAAACTTCTACAGTTGAGAAAAAATGGACTATACCTTAAAAATTCACAGTGTTCTAAACAGTGTTATTTAATGTATTTACTGAAATATCTCCTTATTCATAGTTCATTTTCTTCTCAATTGTCAAAACATGAACAATTTCACGGCGACTTAGTGTTCTTCCTCTGTTCTTGCACTAGTGATATTGTGTATTCAATTACCGTGGAATTATTTAAACTTCGACAGTTGAGAAAAAAACGTACTATACATGAACATTTTACACTAGCCAATTCAGTTCAAGATCATAATACCCGACTTAGTTCTGAATTTTAGTAAAAAAGACACACAAAAAACACCCCCAAAAACATTATCTTACAAATTTTTAATTCAACTCTGTGTTAATTTAAGTCAGTTCTGTTAATGATAACCCTAATTTGATCTATTATAGCCCCTATCTTTTTATTATAATTGTCTTTTAAATGCCTTATGTTTAAGGAAGTAGACATTGTTGTCTTGCAAGGACATCTATTTATTCATTCATTTATTTAAGGGAACCAGGATGGAAACAATAAATGATCGAAAAAAACTCTCCGTTCTATCATTAATAAATGAAAATACGTCCTAACAGAATGAATGTACTGTACTAATACTTCACGTTTTTACAATTTTAAATCATTTGTGCAGTCTTATGAAAAACTATACAAGTTGTTCATCTTTTACAATTGTCTAAGTTACGTTTCGGCTGTGGAAATGTTATCAAAATGATGTCACCTGTCAAATGATTTGGATATCGATTATCTGAATCACATAGACCACACTGACATCTTTTAACCATTTCTTTCTCGCCTTTTTCTCACTTTAATCTGAATTTTTCCTCAGTTTTTGATTATACAAAATGTAGTCAGCTTGTCCAAGGAAAATGGCAACTAAAAACAATGGTATCACGTGACCAAATGGAGTGCGCTGATAAGCTAACGATAAGCATCTTATCCTGTCAATCAAATTTCGGCGTAATGTTAATTACGGGTGCGAGTCAACTCCTCAAACGTTCGAATCGTCCAATTTAATTTATCCCACAACCATTAGACCAACTTGTCAAACTGATAATATATAGTGTAAAAATGTGTGAAAACTTAATTATATTAATTTAATTTGATTGGTTTTAATTATACGCTACTGTGGTGGGTATATTACAATTATCAGGCAAGTTACAATATTTTTTTTTTATTATTTAAATTTAATATTATTGTAAAGAAATAAAATGTATTTATTTTCCTACTTAAGTACTATATTGAGTGAAAATATATAATTTTTATATCATTTTTTTATTTTATTGTGTAAAAAACTAAATGCAGTTATACAGAATATGATAATGTATATCAATATTAATTCTCATTATTTTTTCAGGATTAAACAGTATGTTTGGATAGTTTATTTTGTTAATGGTGAATTATTTGTTTGAATCCCATATGACAATGTTTGATCAAAAAATTAATCTAATTGTCTTAAAATAAAACGAAAATATTAAATGAGTTTTTTCTTAAATGCATCTGGCTAATTTTTTAATATACCAGGGCTTTTGCAAGTCAACTCCTCAAATATCCGAACCGTCAAAGATACTGGGTGCCAAAAGTATTGAGTAAGAAACCAGGCTGCTGTCAGGGTGTTGGTGTTGACAGTACTTAGAAAAATGCTCTCACCATAAGTCTCCTCTGACGGCTGCTAGTACCTTCCTCTATGGGAGTTCTGCCGTTACACTAGTCCTAAATATAAGACCCTACATAACTTTTTTATCATTTGGACATTTTTCTGTTACCTAGCGTCCGTATGATAAAATAGTTATGTAGGGTCTTATATTTAGGACTACTCCAAAATATATATACAGGGTATACTATATACCGGTGATGCTATTTTTAGACCGTATTTTCAGTAACTAAACAAAGAACTACAAGCATGTTATATTTACTGATTTATCAGTCCATGTCTTTTAAACATATTATAATCCTTCAGTTTACGAAAATCCTGACAGAATAAGTTAAACTAACACCATTTTTGTATCAGAAAGGTAATCTGCCATCTTTGTCCCAAATACGTATTACCGGTGATGAGGTAAAAAATCTCCCAAGGTCAGTGACGTCATTCGTAAACAGCAAAGTAAATGTGCGCAGTTAACTTTCCAACCCATTTTAATCAATCGATAAAGGAAAATTTCTGTTATTTAATTTTTTTAAAACAATAACTGAAAAACAGCATGTAATATTTCTCTTTTTTCTGTCGGATTTATATAAAAAATGGTGAGTCAAAAAGTATTTTAATTCATTCCCGCTTAAAAATGACATTTTTAAACAACTTTCCCTTCAGAAAAAATGACAGAAACCAACATAAACAGATTGCAAGAGACAAAGAAATCCGTTATCTGCGTATGCGTCTATAATCGGGATATCTTTGTTATCACCGGTGTTTCAGGTTCACCGGTAATTGCGGTATTCAGTATAATCCCAATAAATGTTAAAACAAAACTACGGTAAATGAAAAACATTTTGACAGATGCAAGTGTAATGGGTTTTCACGACCCTGTTTCTACTTTCACTTTAGTTTATCATTTGCCTTAGTTTTGTTTTAACATTTATTGTTGTTATAAATATTGGAGTACCTTCATGGGAATATGAACTTAAATGTTCAGTTAAGGATTTAATGTTAAATTTTGTTGTAAGAAAAGATTAATACATTTTAGTATTTTTATTTATACAACATCAATTTCGCAAATACATCTTTCGTTATGTATTTTTGTCGTAATTGATGACAAGCATCACTTTGAATGTTTCATAAGGAACATTTTGATGTATAAAACACTACTCTCAGTGGAGATGTGACAGAATTAGAGCATTTTCATTTTCACTGAATTATTTTGCAAATCAAGACTTTACATGAACCTTAATTTCATGGAGACTGATGATAAGGCCGACATGTTTTACAACAAAATATGGTAAAACTTAAGAAGATCTTATGTTGCAGATGAAGTTGCACAACAAAGTCTAAGATTGAATGAGCTAAAGTTGCAGAATGGACAACCAAATTTACTGACCTGAAATTCCTTCACAACCTCCGAGAGACATGGATATCTCTCCGACACCCATCTATAAAACTTCGGCACACCCATCTTTAACTTCCCTTAATCAAGTTTTCGATGTTATCTTGTAATCAAGAGTTCTGGTTTTCGATTTTTAGAAAATTTCATCCATAATGAAATATCGTGAAATCTCGCCAAATCTTTGTCGGAAGACGCTTGATCGGGAATCCGTATTCTTTCGCCCAAACACCAGTTCGCCCCTTAGTTCGTCTCGCCTTATTACGGGTTCGTCTTTCACTGATGCATTTGGACCGTCCAGATTAATTTTTTTACATTTATAGGCTTAATTTTTCAAGAAAACTTGTGACGTACAATTCGCTAAAACAACTTAGTTCTGCATTAAAATATTTAGTTGCGTTTGGCCACAATATTTTAGAGGCGTGTCATCTTTTTTACTTTCATTTTAGAAAAAGACGAGATTGTAGTTCATTTAATTAATAAACAGTCGCTTTATATAATTTCTGCAAGAACAATCAAATATAAAAATCGAAATGAAATCAGACAATCTCCTTGCTGAAGGTAAATACATCTGTATAAAAATTATGCTTTTAGTTTTATTCGCGCACGAAACATTCGTGCGTGCGCGAATTTACCTTGAAATATATATTTTCTATTTTACTTATAACAAAAGTTTATTTATTTTTATCATTATTTTTGCAATCATGATAGTAAATATTATCTTATGAAAATAAAATAATCCTTATTGTATGTTATTTTTAATGGCTGAAGTCCTTCTTAAAAAGGATTAAAGTAATGTTTTAACACTATTGGAAGTGTTTAGGGTCCATTTAAAGGTTACATTTTTGGTAACCTTTTGGTACATGTCCATTTAACATGATAGGCGTTATAATGTTATACTTTCCTGGACATCAAATTAATATTAATGAATAAAGAACGTTGTATGTTTAGCCAGAGACATTGATAACATCACATTTTGCTGGTAATCTGAGAAATGTTCTTGAGTTAATCATCTGTAGATTAGACTCATTTGAAAATAAAGATAGGTATGTGTGTTGAATTGTAATTATGTTATATGTACTTGTATGTATATTGTGGAGGATCCTTCAATGTTTTTTTCCACAAATTTGGGAATATGACCCATACCCCTAGAATTGGGAATTTTATTGGCATTTTGGTTTAAATTGGGATAAAATGTCATGCAAATTTAATAACAAAAGCAGATTTAACAAAGTTTTTAGTTTCATTCTTAATTAATTTAATTAGTTAATTAAAAAGAAAGATTACTGGGATGTATAATTTAAGCTGAAACATACAGCTGTCTTTTTTTCAAGTTTTATTGGGAATTTTGGATTGAAATTTGGGAAAAAAGATATGATTTTAGATTGGGAATATAGCCAATAAACGGCTATAAAATTGACGAGAAATAAACACTGTCCTTACTAATTTATTATAATATTTTCAAGGACCCTATATAGGATCCATGTTTAGTTATATGATTATTTTTATGTTCAACTTGTTCATTATGAAAAGGGCTATTGAATATGTATATGTTATATAGAAATAAGCACTTGATCTTGTTTAAAAAGTTTAAGTTTATCATATCGTATACAGGGCTCGAATTTAATGTCCCATTCTCGCAAATTGTGAGTGGATTTTGAAAATTGCGAGTAACTTTTATTTTAACTCGCAAATTTTTACGAGTTGAAATTGACGCAAAAATGTATGCCTAAACTTATGAGGCTCAAATCAGCTTAAAAACGGTAAGAAAAATCGATAGTATCAATTAAAGATTCACCTAAAAGATGTTTAATACTCTTTGTCTATTCCACAGTGCATATATGAAACTATGTATTTTGTTAAGAATTTAAGAAAAAATGCGAGTCACATTTTACATTTGCGAGTTGATATAAAATCAACTCGCAAAAATTTGCAAGTCCAATGTTTAGTAAAATTCGAGCCCTGTCATATACCTAAAGTGAATGAATAAAAATCAAATGTGTATTACTATGTTAAATTAATTTGTGATGAAAATAAAAATAGTTAATCAATGCTTAGAAAAGATTTAACGATGCATTTGAGGAAAAGAGGACAATATTTAAATGAGCACACTAATGCCTTAATTGAAAAATAGGTTAAAGAACATTGACATTGACTCTGAAATGAGCGGAGATTAGCATTTATTATCTATATTCAATTAATGCACTATGTTGAAAACAAATTTATTAACACTATTTACATTTAACGATATTGCTTGTCTGGTAAAACATAAAAAACTATACATTGTTACACTTGCAACACAATTGTTATGACATGATTATTGTCAATTTTCTAACTATTAGATTATAATAAAAACATCTAAGAGTCATTAATATATTTCATAGTTAAACAAATGTTTTGACTTAAGGTTGAAACATATATGTAATCTTTTGTTGTTTAAATTATTTTCAAGGTGATTATATGAGTAAACCTGGAAAGATCTTAATTTCAATTTAATTGTACACAAAAATTAAACACATTCATACCAACCACTCTCAGATTCACTCTGTCACTCACAGCTATCATCTTTATGATACAAATATCTCTATTTCACTTAAAATTTGAGTGCAAAAGTAATTCCCAATAGTTAAGTTAAATTAATTAGTTCAGGAAAATCTTTCTCCAGCACTTTAGTGTTTTGATTGACTAAGGGAGATAATCTCTAACTATAGTTTTTGATCACAGTGTAAGAGTTATATATCTTGATGATGCTTATGTGTACACATTCATAATTACTATTGACAAATCTCCTTGTACCATAATTATATCTAGTTAATCAGAGAGCAAGTAACATATACATGTATTTAGAGTAGGGGTGTTACAATAATGGCAAAAACCTCTACTGCAATATACATGTACTTTAAAATGTAAAAGCCATATTGCAACTGTGATACTACATTTTGCTTCCAACATAGTTGATTTCAAAGACAATTACCTGGGTAATAGTGTTTCTGTCACATTAAGAATGTTGGGATAAGAGAGTGTGCATTTTCAAATGTCCCTACAACAATAGTCTTGAAACAATGGCCAAGTTCAAACCAATCTTCGTAAACAGATATCCTGTAGAGCATGGTCATACAGGATCTCTACTGTCTCCGTGGAAGGTCACTTCGAGATGAACTTTGTGTCGACCAATCAATGTGTAGCTTTCATCTAATTGAAACACTATTAAAATTTTGATTTCGTAATTTCTATTTTTAGACCAAGGTTTGCTAGCTAATTTAACAGCGGTATTATTCACAGTCTGCGATTGGACGGCTCATTTCAAATTGCGTGATGTAGACGATGTAAACAAGTTACATATCATAAAAATATGTCATTAATATTATGATGAGAAAAGGTCACCTGAATGTGACCTTGGTTTGAAAAAGGCCAGATCTAAATTAGCGAGTAGGCGAGCAGAAAATTTTAGATCGGGGTTTAATCAGATTGAGTTCAAACCTGTTAATGTTTTACTAATTGTCATTCAAATGAAAACAATTGCTCAATCAAAATTTGCCTGCTAACATAAACACATTTATAACTTACTTGTAGGACAAAATGTAGCAATAAACCATTAGGTTAGGGCAAAACTTTTATACATCCTTCCTTATTTGAACATAACACTGGCTAACAGTTCTGAGTTTTATATGTATCATGTCTTCAGTGCATGTAAACTTATACAGTTAATGCTATCATAGAATTATATCTAAAGAATTTAAGACAGTATTCTAATTAACAGTTTTATAAAGTCACCTATATGTTTTATAAGTTTATTGTTCGTTTTTTCTCAACTGTCAAAACATGAATAATTTCACGGTGAATGCGTTTGTTAAAATCATTGTTGTAATACACCCATGAGTTTCCGAAAGCGTTTTTTATAATCGAGTAAAGCTTCTTATGCCGTATGATATGTTTTAGTCAATATATTTTTAATAACAATTAGGCCACCAGTACAAAAACAATGCATTCAGTCACTGTGAAATCATTCAAGCTTTGACAGTTAAGAAAAAACGAACAAAATAACAAACCTGTCTATTAATCATTCATTCCATGCTTTCAGTGCTTTGATTTTTTATGAATATACTTATCAAAGCTATATTATGACTAATAATTATGTGAAAGGCTGATAATTATATCCTTATTATAAAACAATGTTCATTTTAGCTACATGTATATTGTCTGTACTTAGTTTTCAGACAGCCTTGGTGTTTATAAATGTAAATTTAAGCACCAAATCACGGATAACTTAAGGAAAGAAATTGTTTTTATAGGAAACATAAAATATCTGTTTGTATCAAAATCTTGAAGGCATTTATGGTTATATATGTCTCTTAGATTGATATATCAGCTACATTTATGGACCATGATAAGAGGAGATACTTGAAATACTAATAGGATTTCGTCACATTTGCATATGATATGTTGAGATTGGATTCCTCTGGGAGCCATACATAGTGTTTATGTAAATATGAATCCTGTACTCCATTATGTCTGTTAGAAGAATCCTTGGATTCTTTTAAAGTCAGAGAAAGTGTTAATCTTTTTATGTTAAGGTAGATATCTCCTGGTCAGGAAAGAAGGTTTGGATGATCGCATACAGTCACAATTTTCTGCAATGAAAAGTTAATAGAAAAGCTGAAGTGTTAAGGTAGATTTCTCATTGTCAGGACAGCAGGTTTTGATGCAATCTCTGTAAACAGATATCCTATAGACCACTGTTCTATAGGATCTCTAAGGATGGCTCAGGGGGTCACGTTGTGATGACCTTTGTGACAACTAATCAATGTGTAGCTTTCATCTAGACAAAACATTATTGATAGCATCTTGATTTCGTATTTTTTTTTTAGACCGAGGTTTGCTAGCTAATTTGACGAAGGTGTTATTTATAGACTGTGATTTAATGGCTCTTTTCAAATCACCTGACAATAAAAAGTTAATAAAAAAATGTAAGTGCGGATTACAGTCTGCTTTTATACAAATTTGCAGCTGCCCGATCATTGAAATTGCCTTCAGGCAGGTGATCCCTCACAGTACCCATTTACATCTGGATGGAGTGGAACTACTGTAGGTAAATTTCTTCCTCAAGGATGAATTCTGGCAAAGAGAGGCTGTATGTAGCAGAGGTATAAGTTGGACTTTGTACTGTCTTGCCTTCAAGCTGACTTTTATGGTAGTGTCTTCTTAGGACTCAGAAGGTCTTGGATTCAATCTCAGTTGGAACCATGGATTTTATTTGGTCACTAACATTTCTTGGGAGTTCTACCTTAAAGTGTCTATATTGTATAAATATGGTTTTACTCTGTACATAATTATATCTTTTACAATAAGGGCTCTTGTAATACTATTTATGTAACTCTTTCACAAAGAAGGTTTATTTAGCATTATTTATGTAACTCTTTAACAAAAGAAGTACATTTAGTATTATTTAGGTCATTAGTTCTTATAGAGATTTTCCTGGAAAGCATTATTGATAACAAAAGCTTTATGGAATTTTCTAGAGAAAACATTATTGAAGTCTTATAAGTAAAGCTTTTAAGCAAGTAGAGAAAATGGCTTAGTTAATCATCTTACAAAGATAATCTTTTGTCTGTCTAATGGCTCACTCATTTCCTTGTAAACCATGTAATTACCCATTTGGGTTTTGTTAGAAAATTTTGTATTTTCTGTAATATGTTTGATTTTCAACTCTTCATAAAGGGAGGTACATTAAATAATATTGACAAATAAACTCTTCATTCAAGGAGATCCATTTGTACATGTAATGATATTGATAAATGCAACTGATATCTTGTAATGGTTCAGGTTTTTTGTTATTAAATTGTCAATTGATACTACATGTATCAATATTAAGGTTTCAGAACTGCTCCTGTGGGAAGGAAAAATACATAACAAATATTTTCATTACTAGACTAAGACTTGTAGCTAGTGCACTAATTACCTTTTCAAATTGAAAAAAATGTTGAATTAATTTTTCCCCATTTAATTTTTTTTAAGAATATTAATAAAAAATGAATTTTCTTCCAGAAATCAAGTGTTCATAATTTAAAAAATTTGCCTACCATTACCTCAATAAAATGAGTGAATGAAAATATGTTTTTAATTTTTATGTTTTTAATGATGTTAGAAAAAATACAGTAAAACCTCGAATATATCATTACCATTATAAACCAACCTGGATAGCTCATTCAACAGTGTGTCAGAGTTCTAATCCAATGATTGTGTGTTTGTTGCTAGGATGGCACTTATATAATCACAGTGACCTTTTTATGAAATATTCTTTTACCTACCTCTTTACTACATAGCTGCCCGACTAGCTCAGTTGGTAGCAAGTCTACTGATTGAGGGTTGTGAGTTCGATTCCCGGGCAGGGCATACTTTTGTGGAGCTTGGTCATGAAATTATTTCTACGGCCATTCTCCCTCCTACCAATGATTTTTGATTATGTAGGGCAGTTGTCAGTCACTGACGAAAGTATGCGCTAAGTAGTTGGTTTAAACAGCTAAATCCAGAGATTAAGCCTTTCCAGGAACATTTAGTAGGTTGACTGACTGCCGTTATATGACCTATTCTATGTGTTGCTACAGCGTTAAACCCAACAAAAACAAGCAAAATGAACAGACAGCTTATCAGGTGGACTTCAATCTGCTAGTACTGTATTTATAAAGTGCTAATGGTTACTTTGATTATCTCTGACATAGAAAATGTTCCCTTTCATATTTACGATCAGATTAATATTAATGTTTTAGATGTGCTAGAATTATGATATCAATTTAGTTGATCAAGATTCAGTTTTTGCATGCTTGGTATTAAATGCATTCAAGATTTGTTTGATATTAAGAAACAAAGTGATGTAATTTGAGATTTGGCACCTATCTTTTTGTATCCCATTTAACTTGGATTGTAAAAGAGAACTTACTCGTAAAATTACAGATTGTCAATCTCCAGTAAAGAAGCTGAACTTATCAAAATGTACCCTCCCATGATCCTCAGCTTATTATTCTCCCTCCTACCACTGATTCTAGATCATGTAGGGCATTTGTCAATATGTACATAGTAACTTGTTAAAAGCTAAATCCAGAGATTTAGCCTCTCCAGTAACGGTGAGTAGGTTGACTGGCTGCTGTGATATGACATATACAATGCATTGCTTAAAAATTAAACCCAACAAAAAAAGGAAAGCAAATTACACACTGCAGTAATGATGATAAAGTATAGTAGAAAGCAGATTAAGCTATTGATTAGCCTATAAACAAAGAACAAATCATAGCCTCAGCCATGGTGCAGTGGTAGAGCCTAGGTTTTAGAAGTCTGAGATTGAGGGTTGGATTCCAGGACATGGCAGGATGTACCCTTGCTTGAAAATAATTCTTTATCCTTCTTTTTCTTTAGAAATAAGTAGTCAAGTTAGAACTGGTTAAGAAAATTATCTAGTTTGTTTGTTTGGTTTTTCGCCGCAACACATTGTATAGGTAATATAACGGCGGTCAGTCAAACTTCTCACTTCTCCTGGAAAGGCTAAATCTCTGGATTTAGCTGTTAACTAACTATGAAGCGCATACTTTCTTCAGTGACTGACAACTGCCCTACATAATTAAAAAATCATTGGTATTAGGGAGAATGGCCGTAGAAATAATTTCATGACCAAGTTTCACGAAAGTATGTAGAAAGCTGGTTAGGTTAGCTTAGTCTGCCTCTGTTCCTTACCTAATAAAATGTTTAGGTAATCTATGTAAAATAAAAGTAAATTTAAAAAAAGGACATACAACTCATGCAGTCATTCAATATGTTTTATTTTAAAACGCCAGAAATCCATAATCTTACGGAACTACAATTTATTAAGTTACTTGTCTGTGGATAGTTGCAATATTGAAAGCCAAAGCAAACAAACCATCTATAATACCGGTAATTGATCAAAGCCTGCTGCTATTGGTTACATTTGAAACTTGTTTCACACATCACAATATTAATGGAATTACTGAGCTGTGGTCATATTGTAATGGATTGAAACATCTGAATGATTTTAATGACTTGTCTGTATATATTCATCTAACAGACTGGCTATTACATTATTTGTTATATGTTTTTTGTACCTGAGATAATATGATTGTTCTCAGACATATCAAAACATAGAAAATGAAAATGAGAATGCTTTATTAGCTGGATTTTTCAACGAAACAAATCAGCTAATAGTTTGGTGAAACACAGGCGGGCAGGTGGGAGGGCGGTCGGGCGTCCGGTGTCGTTAACAATTGCGTTAAAGTTTTTCTTTTCCATATATTTCTGCCATTTATTGTCAGATCTTTATGAAACTTCATACAATGATAACATATCATGTGATGAACAGAATGTGAAAGTAACTACATATCTACCTGCCTTTGTTATGGATTATTTCTCTTTGTAATTTTTGTGTTAAAGTTTATAAATCCAGCTTTAATGTGGTTTCCACATGACATTTCTTATCTTTTTTTGTATTGAAACTATTTTTACTGGACATTTGGACCACCAATCATTATAGACTACTGTCCTTTGGATATTTGGAACTCAAATTGTTTGGTACAACCCATGTAAAGTGAAACCATTTTGTATGTGTATGAAAATCTTTGAAACAATACTAAAATTTAGGATATAAACTTTCCAAAGGGAAACTACTCTTACAATTGTGAGTCATGCTATAAACAAATTTTCATACATTTTCCTTAAAAAATCTTCATTATCTCCTGGCTTCAAGCCCTTTAAATTCAGAGTGAGTGTCTCTTTTACTTTATGACAAAATATATCATAGAAAAACTGTAGATGATTTGATTCTTACATAGATAGATAAATAATATAACTGTTATGTCATAAAAAAGGTGGTATATTAGTCATGTATGTGTTCAATATTTAAATATAGGCCTAAACAATGTCTTTGATATTGAGTGAGAGTACACATGCTTATTTCAGACCTGTGAGACTACCACAAATATGCAGATTTCTGCAGTTTAGGGTCTGAAAGTCCTTTTTGAGATTAATAAAAATTTGAGGAGACATTTGGGGGGGTGTACTCTCTTTGTACTGGACATTTCAATTAATTGGCTCAAACGATAGAGCAAATCAGATCAACTTTGACTAACTGACAAGTCAATTTCATATCTACAATAATATTTATGTTAGAATGTTCAATATTGGTAAGTGTATTGTTGATTTAGAAGTTTCATGAATCGAGAGTCTTGATGGGAATGAGAATGGTACCCTATTTGATTTCACTTATTTATACTTTATAACTATGTAACATTGTTGAATTATATACGTACTTCTATCCTATTCATGCGCCTTGTAAAAATATTTATATCTATTTATGTACCTCATTTATTCATATCTATATGAAATGAGAGAATAAAAGAATTTGTATTGTATTGTATAATATTGTATTGTATGTAATACCTTAGATTATCAACACGTAACAAACATTTTTTGTGTAAATCACATTGTTTATTGTATCTATTTCCAGATGCTGTCAGCTATTACAATATCAATTATGAAGTGTTATAAGCTTCCTTTTAATTGTTCAGTGTCAGCAAAGTGGCAAACTAATAATTATTCATGAAGATATAATTATGATGAAAATGCTGCTGCTAATGATGATGATGATGATGATGATGATGATGTCGCCTGATGCAGATTGAAGTGTTGAAAAACAATAGTGGGAATTTAATGTAAGTAATTTTTGTTTTTTATGCCTCTTGAAGGAGAGGTCTTTAGTAGCATACATGTACATGTATATAGCAATTGAACTGTCTGTCTGTCTGTCTGTCTGTCTGTCTGTCTGTCTGTCTGTCTGCCTGCCTGCCTGCCTGCCTGCCTGCCTGCCTGCCTGCCTGCCTGCCTGCCTGCCTGCCTGCCTGCCTGCCTGCCTGCCTGCCTGCCTGCCTGCCTGCCTGCCTGCCTGCCTGCCTGCCTGCCTGCCTGCCTGCCTGCCTGCCTGCCTGCCTGCCTGCCTGCCTGCCTGCCTGCCTGCCTGCCTGCCTGCCTGCCTGCCTGCCTGCCTGCCTGCCTGCCTGCCTGCCTGCCTGCCTGCCTGCCTGCCTGCCTGCCTGCCTGCCTGCCTGCCTGCCTGCCTGCCTGCCTGCCTGCCTGCCTGCCTGCCTGCCTGCCTGCCTGCCTGCCTGCCTGCCTGCCTGCCTGCCTGCCTGCCTGCCTGCCTGCCTGCCTGCCTGCCTGCCTGCCTGCCTGCCTGCCTGCCTGCCTGCCTGCCTGCCTGCCTGCCTGCCTGCCTGCCTGCCTGCCTGCCTGCCTGCCTGCCTGCCTGCCTGCCTGCCTGCCTGCCTGCCTGCCTGCCTGCCTGCCTGCCTGCCTGCCTGCCTGCCTGCCTGCCTGCCTGCCTGCCTGCCTGCCTGCCTGCCTGCCTGCCTGCCTGCCTGCCTGCCTGCCTGCCTGCCTGCCTGCCTGCCTGTCTGTCTGTCTGTCTGTCTGTCAATCTATCCACATAATTATCTTAATCCTTCCAAATAATCACCGTAACTAGCCGATGTTTATCATTGTAAGACCCTGGCTGCTGCTCTAAGGTCAAGGTCATTTTTACGTTATTGTTGATTTTGATTGGGATTGTTTTGGTACATGTATTTTGAACATAACTTTTTTGGACTTTGAAATAAATGGTCACAGATGCTTAGCATCACCACGTTTATTGCAAGTGGACTTGCATTTCATAATCTGATAATATTGGAGTGAATTTCATTTTAACCCATCTTACATTTGGTCCACTTCCTTTTTCCATGGATATGTCAAATTGCTTGTGTCGTTTACTTATCAACAAATTTGTTTTTGAATGCATGTCTGTATAGTGTTGAATGGACATTGTTTTTTCTTTGTGGTTGGTTTTCTATGCTTGACCTGTCTGATATGGGCATTTTTTTTTGCCTACAAGTTAAAACTTCCACTTAACTTGGCATGGGTTTATTAAAAATTTAGGTTTGAATAATTTATGTTAATATTACAATATTCACTGATAGATGATGCCTATCTTCTTGGTCAATGAACCTGTCTTTGTGGTCAAATAGTTTAGCTATTGCTACCAGTTTTAAATCACTGTGACCTCTTAATGAGGGTTGACAATTCTTCTGTGCAAAACACCTACATGTACATTTCTCAACAGGTTTTAACCAAACATTCACAGAAGTCGAGTACCAACATTCCTGGTGCATATTATGAGGGTTTAGTGATTCCATCATTTTGTTTTGAGTTATCTTCTTTTATTGGAAAACTTCTCCCGTCTGTAAATCTACTTCAATTGTCAGATTGTGGCACATACATTAACCCTACTGATTTACGTACTTGATTATAAATAGT
Organism: Mactra quadrangularis; assembly: GCA_025267735.1. Taxonomy (NCBI): domain Eukaryota; kingdom Metazoa; phylum Mollusca; class Bivalvia; order Venerida; family Mactridae; genus Mactra; species Mactra quadrangularis. The sequence goes on along the minus strand of CM046294.1, from coordinate 32,405,336 downwards.
AAGTACAGAAGTACTGTAATGAGTATTCAAATCAGCAGGGTTCATGTATGTCCTCCTGACAGTTGAATAAAATTTATCAATACTGGTATATTTTTTAATTTGGTATTGTTGAGAAACCAATCTGATTAAAACCCGATCTAAAATTTCCGCTCGCCTACTCTCTAATTTAGATCTGACCTTTTTTTAATGAAGGTCACGTTTAGGTGACCTTTTCTCATCATAATATTCATGACGAAATTGTTATGATACATAACTTGTTTACAATTTGAAATGAGCCATCCAATCGCAGACTGTGAATAATGCTGCTGTTAAATTAGCATGCAAACCTTGGTCTAAAAATAGAAATTACGAAATCAAAATGTGATTAATAGTGTTTTCGTCTAGATGAAAGCTACGCATTGATTGGTCGACACAAAGTTCATCTCGACGTGACCTTCCACGGAGAAAGTAGAGATCCTGTACGACCATGCTCTGCAGGATATCTGTTTACAGAGATTGGTTTGAACTAGGCCATTGTTTCAAGACTATTGTTGTAGGGACATTTGAAAATGCACACTCTCTTATCTCAACATTCTTAATGTTGAGAAACTGTTGTAAAATTGTTGTTGAGAGGTTGTAGAATTATAAGATGGATCTATATTAATAAATAAAATACTAAGATATATTGTGAATAAGACTTGTCTATAAAGACATTCAGTATTAGCTATATAATATAATAATATAATGTAATACATAATATATAATACTATACTATAATACTGTAATATCCCCAGGGAAATCATCTTATAATTTAATTCTATTATACAACACTATCTCTGGAGATTTCATCTTAAAACCTTTGTTAGATTATTTTCTTATATTACTTTACTTATTCATTTTGCTATAACTTATTTTACTTAACTGATATTTTCTATCTGAGATGATGGATCCATCTAGACTGGAACAGGGAGGGCTGTTTATGGGTGTTTACAACCCCTTTGAGTTTTGTGTATAGTCACGGCTTTGTTTTACTTTTTTCAACTGTCAGAGTCACATGTAGTGGACAATTCACCTAACCATTGTTCCTGGATATTCACAAGCCCTAGGAATTCATCCTTTATTGAATTATCAACTTTCTATAAAAAAAAGTTTAAGTTGGGCTCAGACCTGGACCCAAACCATTCTATAGATGAGAAGTTAAATTGATATGATTTGTAATCGGTTACCTAAGGCCATGGTGCACAACAAGTTGATTATGTGTTCTACGTATTTTTTTGAAAAAAAAATGGGGTGAGCAAGCACAGAATTTAAAAAAGAAAATCTTAATTCAGTTGCTTTATATAGTGGCTTGACCAAATATTAATGAGGGAGTGAGGATATAAAGATGTTTTTTTGTAAAAACTGTCAAAACTAAGGTGTGAGCAAATCCATATTATTATTACCATTTGACCATGAAGATGGCTTTTTAAAATACTTGAAATTTATTGAAATGTAGGATTTTAAAATGATATTGAAAGAAAGATGAGTAGTTAGAAGAAGAGATATAGATAATTTTAAGTGCAGTCCTTACTGTATAATGAATTATGACAACTTAGTGGCAGTTGCAAGGGTATAGTACTACTGTCTAGAAATATTTTACCAATTATATCTGTTGAAATGTACATGTTGTTTTAATGCTGCTGATTATATTTGCAATAAAAATAAATTAAAGTATATAACATTTTTACTTCCACTTTCCATTATTGTTGTAAGGTTTTATTTCTGTGTAGAACTTTACACACAAAACAGTATTAAGTATTTTAAGTATGCAAAACTACTCATATGAATGAGGTTTCAACTGGAACAATGCATTAAGAAGGAATTTATCATGTACAAGAGACATTAAATTATAGCTTAAACAAGGGTAGTGTAAACTAAACAAATAACTAGTTACGCTTACTTAAATGCTTTGTTGAAACGCCGCCCTGGTCCGTGAGTAATTATTAAAAAAAATTGTCATTAAATAAGTGATTTGATATAGGCCCTGTTATTTTTCCTCTAGACAGGCCTTCCGCCTCAAGTATGACTGCCCTTGGAAAAATAACAGGGCCTATATCAAATCACATATTTAATAACATATAGTATTCAATAAAAAAGAAATGTGACAGTAAAAAGAAAGTTGGTGAACTGTGGGACCTGCACTTACAATCTAAATTTTATCTATTTCTGATTTATTGTTTGAAGACTCCTTTAAAGGTACTTTTTCACAGATTTCAACTTAAACATCAACTTTTTCTGAAACAATCAAAATTGTTTGGAAACATTTTTTAAGCAGAAGATGGGTGATTTGAGAATGACAATTTTAGTGCAAATTGACATATAAGACAAGAAGTAAAATTCTACTCCGTATGTCGTGGTATAGACAATTTTAGGGCATTTTTGTGACTTATCTACATTTCTTGCAATCTATTGATCAGTTTGTCCTAAAATATAAAGACTTACAAAAGTATGCCCTTAGTAGTTGGTTAACAGCTAAATCCAGAGATTTAGCCTTTCCAGTTAGTAGGTTGACTGACCACTGTTATATGACCTATTCAATGTGTTGCTACTGGGTTAAACCCAACAAACAACAACAACAACTTTTGAACCATAGGCTGCCAGCTTAAAAAAATTTGAGGGGAGACTTATTCATGTCGACAGCATGTGATTGAAACATCTCCAACCCGGGTTGATAGCGCAGTTGGTAGCGCGCCGGGATTTGGAATCTCGTGCCCGAGGGGGTGCGGGTTCGAATCCCACCCGGGGATGTTATACCCTTCCATAAAAATTTGACAATAATGTTGATTTTCCTACATTGATTAGATAATATGGAGAAGTGTCCGGCCTTGTGGAAGGGTAGGTGAGTACTGGTTATAGACAATGGTCCAGGAAAGCTAGGTTAGGTGCGCTGGACGCCATGAAATGACCTAAATTGTGTTGATACGGCGTTAACTTCAATAAATAAATAAATAAAATAAGAAACATCTCCAGGAAAGTGTTCCTAGATCTTTCCCTGTATTACTTAACATTCTATTTTGTATACTGGCTACAGCTTATTGTATTATATTGGTAAGATTCATAATGCAATCTGACATTTTCTATGTATTAGACTGACAATATTACATATTATATTGTGTGATAGATTTAAGATTGAAATTTACAGATGATGATAAGATCTTTTAAAAAACAGATAATATCTGCCATTGTGTTTATGTTAAAATTGACTGTAAACTTGTTTTGAGGTACAAATAATGGATGAATTAGTGTGAAGAGTGAATTTTATAACTGATTATAAATTATTTGAAAACTTTTGATATCTGTCTTGTATTGCTTGATATAATTGAAAAAAGTCTGATACGTTTGAAATTAGGTTTCCTGGGAAATTAAAGAATCTTGTCATGGGTCTGTCACATATTGTATTTTGAATCATGCACCTTATCAAGGGGAAGTAATTTTGGGATATGTTTTTTAATTTGAATTTTCAGTGATGCTAAGAAATGGTTGAATACATGGAAATCTGATTAAAACCTGATCTAAAATTCTCCGCTTGTGCCACAACTGGTTGATCATTTGTTCTTCGGAATTTTCTGGAAAAAAATGGGGCAAGGGAGCTAAGAAAAAAATCTTAATTTAGTTGCTTTATATAGCGGTTTTATAAGCTTTAATTGAATCAATCATGGAAAACTGACATTTCGCTACTTTCAGCGAAAAAAATAAATATCACTAAAATATCAGTGTGTTAAATTCGTACAGAGGTATACCGGTATATCGTGACAACCCTAACTTACATGTAGCATGGTTTGTTTAATTACAAATTTGACTAATGCATTTGTGATGCAATAAATGACGTTGATATAATATTCACTGCTCAAATAATCTGCAGATAACAGTAACATTGACATAAACTATCTAAATATTTACAGTATTTTATCACAAAAATGATACACCTCATATCAAAGGTCAGTTTACTTAGTTACTTAGGTGAAGATAGTATTCACAGTCTTCAATTCTAAAGCCTTAGATTTCCAAGTGTCAAAAGATTGTCACTATATACTCACTTAGTTTTTAGCACTGATTAACTTCTGTGGCAGACAGATTTTTTAACTTCTGTGGCAGACATAGATTTTTTTAACTTCTGTGGCAGACATAGATTTTTTAACTTCTGTGGCAGACAGATTTTTTTAACTTCTGTGGCAGACATAGATTTTTTAACTTCTGTGGCAGACAGATTTTTTTAACTTCTGTGGCAGACAGATTTTTTTAACTTCTGTGGCAGACAGATTTTTTTAACTACTGTGGCAGACATAGATTTTTTTAACTTCTGTGGCAGACAGATTTTTTTAACTTCTGTGGCAGACATAGATTTTTTTAACTTCTGTGGCAGACATAGATTTTTTTAACTTCTGTGGCAGACATAGATTTTTTTAACTTCTGTGGCAGACAGATTTTTTTAACTTCTGTGGCAGACATAGATTTTTTTAACTTCTGTGGCAGACATAGATTTTTTTAACTTCTGTGGCAGACACAGATTTTTTTCATGGGAGGTCATAGGATATATTTTCTGGGCAGTGTAGGGCTCCGGATGTTTAAGTTACAAACATTTTAATTCGAGTCTCATTATCAATGATTTTTGTGCAAGTACTTTGAACATTGCATTGTCTGAGGTACTGCGGCACCCTAATTAACCCTGTCGGGTCTGTCATCACACATTTAGTATAGAATATGTTTAACTTACTATTAAGTAAAAAAATTATAGAATTTTAAGCAGCAGACATTTCTGTCTGATGATTACTTTATTATGAAGCTTAGAGATTATATTTGTTCATCACTGATTAGTCTCAAAGCCAAAGAAATCCATTTATTAGTCTCTAGGCCTGCATATAGAAAGTTATTAATTTGTCTCAAAGTCAAAGTATAAAAATTATACAATAATGTCTAAGTAGTGGTGTAAGGATAGGTTGACTTATTGCTGTATCTGATAGTTTACCTTGCAATAGCAATAGGTCGATAGAACTTTTTCAAGTCGATAAATAACAACAACAACAACAACAATTGTTGTTGTAGTCGATAAATATCGTGATAGTTTCTTTGAATATCGACTGTTTGCGATAGTTTTTTTGAAAATGAAGAAAATGAAGTTTTTAGTAATGAAGATGGAGCCTGTGCGTTTTTTAACTATAAGCACTTCAAACAGACTGAAACCATTATTTGCAAATGATAATATGAAAACTGTTGAAATAAACTGTTGACACTTAAGCTTCTAAAAGCATTTTGACACTATATTCATCATGATGTATGGTTACTGCTTGAAAATGATAATTATTATTATGTTGTTTATATAAGAAAAAAACCTATTATGATAGTATTGCAATAGTTTTTTATTTGTTCGGGACGTCAGTCCTGAACAAATATATATACCGTATTTCAGACCCTCTCCGATTTTGAAAGTGTGCAAAATCCAGAAGTAGTCCCTCAGTATATAAGTATAGAGCAATTCAAAATGATCGTCTGCTATGACAGGCGCAATAATTCCTGAAATACACTTGTTAATCGGTCTTAACTGAAGCGTATGTATAATAGCTTATGAGTTAAGCGTCTCAGTAGAGATCTTTACGTCGCATTATGTAATAGAATGGTATGAACTATTCAGTTACGACCTGTCGATAGTGCCAGTTTTCAGCAGAGATGTTACATCAGCTTATGTAATAGAATGGTTCTGTAGGAATAGTTTAAAGATCGTAGTAAATGATTTTGAATGATGTCTGAATAGTGGACTTTATTATTTATCTATTTTACATACAGCTGCCGTAGAATAAATGTGCATAAATGATGATTTAAAAGCGGTTAAAATTGCATTGTTCAAAACACACATCAAAAGTGTGTTCGCCTGCCTGACTGGTTTATCTGATGTATTTATAGGTCGATTGTTTGAAGTGTTATGAACCGTAGCAATGCTGTTCTACCTATCACAGAACTGTTCTTTATGTACTAATGTGGTTGGAGCCGGAAATCTCATTTTACTTTTTAAACCCGAACAAATTCAGTGCCTTCAGGGCTTTGATTTGACTATTGCAATGCTATTGCAATAGTATTTTTACTATCACAATACTATTGTGGTAGTATTTTTGGGCCCAATAGGCACCTCTATGTCTAAGAGTGCAGAAACTTGATCTGGTAAAACTTTAATTTAGAAAGCAGAATGATTTAAATCGTTTATTGTGTCTCTAATACATGTTATATTTTGATAACATCATGATTGTAAGACAGTTCTCAAGTCTATTGTAAATGAATATATCTTCATATAGTGGCTTTAAAAGGTAATTTTGTACAACAGAACCTGACACTTTTGCATCTACAATGTAGTTACATAAATATGCACACTTGTCTGTTGTGAAGAGTTGACCGTTTAACAGTGTAAAACAAACATAATTACCCCGGTAGTTCCCTACAACCAAACATAAATTTCAATACATCTTTTTCTGTACTTGGGAGTCATGGAATGCAGGTTAAATTGCCACTTTGCTTTATCAAAGGCAGTATCATTAACTTTAACAATTTGTTTAATGTTATATCCCGTTACATAAATTGTTAGAAATTCATTTTGATTCCCTCCTCATCTCCCTCCATCCCATTGCCTGGAATTCCATCTTGTGATGAGTTGTATATATTAATCTGATAAATTTTATCACCATTATTTTTTTCACCCATTGATTTCCCATTTAGATGATTTGTACTGTAATTGTATGATGTAAAAGCAGTGTTAGTTTCCACTTATATGATAATTTTAGATGTAATTTCCGAATGTTTTGGATTTTTGTACAACTAGAACGCAGATTATTCCCCGATACTTGTATATTAGAGAAATAGTGCCAACTTTGATTCCTAGATGTACGAATGATCTTGATTTGATCATTATTATTTCACATTGTGAATATATTGAAGATAACTCTTTAATTTAGGAGGAAAATAACTCTTCAATTTTGAAGGAAGATTTAGTTTTATATCACTGAGGGGACTTAAATAATGCATTTTCTTAAGTGGTTTAGCTACAGTTGAAAATTAAATTTTCTGTGTTACAAATCATGAGTTGAAATAAAACATTCTCGCACTTGATTACAAAATTAGTGGGTGTCTGGTTGCTGGGGACAACCACTTTTTAGTTTGGGCAACCAACAATTTCCTTTGGGCAACCAAAATTCTGCAGATGAGATATAGTGCTTGCTTTTAAAATGATCTGTTTGGTCAACCACTTTCTTATCCTAATTTAGTAGACTGGGTCACACTATTTTAACTGTATTTGCTTACCAGCCTAATGTTTAAAAGAGGGAACTGCTCATTTTACAGTGAATTTTTTTTTTCAAATTTTCCTTCATAAGGATATGACCTGCAATGACCAGTAAGGTTTAACTGTCTCCATTTCACACCATGCCCTCTTCATCATACTCATATTTCACTAAGTTATAAAAGTTGTACATCTTTATTTGAACATAACTGTCAGTAGAACTTTGATCTTAGGTAACTTTATACAGTTACTTGTGAGTGTTCATAGTATTCTATGTTCTGAACCCTTTGATCTAGGATATTAAAACATCAACTGTAGATTTGATCTTTACTAGATAAATATCACAAAATCATTATAGGGCTTCAAGGTCAAAGGTCAAGGTCAATGTGACCCCTGTCATTAAGCTATTACCCATTAACTTGGGTGATAGCTATTTGAATCTAAATATATTTCTATTGCTAGAGGGTATATGGCTAGTATTCACTACAATTTAAATTAAGATACTTGGTAATTGAAGGAGATCATGCTTAAAATTGCCATATGGTTTAAGCATATGTTCATTAGTTTGATGCATCCAACTATTTGTCAAGGTTTTTTAGAAGTTTGTTGGTCATTGACTGGTAATAGTTGAGACTATTTGTACAGAGTTGGACAAGTTTGAGAATTCCACACCCCTGGTTTTACAGTAAGGGCTCAACTATATGAAATAAGTTATTTTCACCAGCCCTAAATCCATGTTTATAAGTCCCAGGCTAGTAGTTTAAGGGTCAGACCGCACCTCATATGGCTTAAGTCTTGATAAGTGGCTTAAATCATGACAGAAACATTTTAAAAGTTGAAGCAGAGGTATAATACAGCATTTGTACTCTTGTGCCTTCAAGCTAACTTTTAAAATTAGAATTTTCTGAAAAAATCATGGAATTTTGATTTTAGGGTAAATATCATGAAAAAGTCATGGAAAATTAGAGAAAAATCATGCAAAAAGTAGATTATGTCATGGAAAAAACTATTTAATGTCCATTTTTGATTTCAACTTATAAAATAATAATGAATGAAAAACATAAATTCAAACATAAATTGCATCTTTAAATGTTGGGTGTGAAACCCACAAGGGTACAAGCTTGGATACAAAAATTAGAATTTTACTTCAACAGCGTTTCAAGTTTTTCTACTTGTGTTGTCTGCTGTGATGCGGTGTTTCAAATGTAAAAATAAATAAAAAAGCAATCCAAAATGAGTCAAAGTAAAAGCAGCTGTCTGTACAACACAATATGGGACATGAATGATCAAAATAAATACTGACTGAAGCCATGTAAGTTCAACGGTTGCAAAATTATGGTATCATGTGAAACTTAGAGGAATCATGGAAATATCATGGAATTTTGGTATTCAAAGTCTTTATGAACCCTGTCTCAGTTTGGATAATATTTTTATCAGGTAACATTTGGTGCCCTACATAAATTAACCGTTAGTAATTATGTGATTACACCCACTGACAATCAAGCTCCAAGAATTCAAGGACCAATTCTGTTAAAGAGTATGTATGCATACATGTATGTATGCAGCAGAAGTATAATGATGCGCTTGTTCTCCCTTGCCTTCAAGCTAACTTAAATGAGGATGTGGTGCATTGTCTGCCTATGACTGGAGAAGCCGTGGGTTTTAATCACTGTTCTGACCACGGATTTTTGTTGGGTTACTCAGTGATTTGTAAATATTATTTAAATAATGATATATGATTGTAATGATATAATAATGTATTGTTGTATGTCATCTTTATGATAAACAGGCATGTAATGTTATATAATAAATATAGTCTTGAATGATCAACTAATTATTTTGACATTAAAATTTTATTTACTGACTTGTATTCAAACCTTAGCAAGAATAAATTATTTTGGCATTTACAACAAAATGGTGACGTTGTATTATACATGTAAAGTAAGTAAGTAAAGTAATTGCATTTTAGTCTAAGTTTCATGCTTACGCACATTCACCGACTTTACAACTATAACCCCTGGTCATTGGACTACTGGTATCTATCTATCTATCAATCTCCCTGGGGAGTCTTTTTACTCTGCTTATTAGTGCAGCCGACAAATTGGCACAACGGAATTATACCACCCTTGCAGGTACCCATTTACACCTGGGTGAAGTGAAGCAATCGCAGGTAAATTTCTTGCTCAAGGAAATTAGCAGTGCCCCTGGTGGGATTCGAACCCAGGACCTCTCGATCCCTAAGCGCGCCTCCTACCACTGGACCACTGCTCCTGCATGTACTACTCTAGCAGTTTTCATTCGTTTCTGTGTGAGGAGAGGCAATTGCATGTGATTGTTTTGTTCAAGAGATTAAGCATTGCCCCTGATGGGGATCAAACCAGTGGCCTATTTATTTCTTAGGGCAGGTCCTATCGTTGGACCGTTACTCCTAGTGGTAAACACCGAGATCCAATCCTGGCAACTGCAGGTTGTACCATGATCCATGAAAATCTGATATTTCATATTGATTTTCTCTTATAGATGGAAAAAGTTCCTTGATGAAAGGTATTTAAGTTGTGGTTAGAGAAAGTGTAAATGAAATTTGATCAGGTGAGTGGCTCTCCATTTTTATCCTAGAAAAAGTAACACTGTCCATTAATAAATTTGTGTAAAATCTGGACAATTAAATAAACTATTTGATTAAATCTAATTAAGTTAGGTTAGTGATAGAACATTGCCTCTGTGTCTAACAACATGTATGAGACGTACTTAACACTATGTGACATTTGTACTCAACGCCATGTGACATCAATACTTAATGCCATGTGATGTCAGTATTTAAAGCTTGATATTCTGTATCGCAGTTTAAAAATTCCTTACCCCATTGTTTTCTTTAGCAAGAAACTTTATCCTATTAGCTCAGTTCTAGGGTAGGGAGGGACCAGGAAGCAGACTTGGATTAAGTGATAAATCTAAGTTATAAGAACTTGTTTCACAGTGGAGCTAAGATAAATAAGTATACCATACTTCATCTTAAACAAACTGTGATTAGAACTTCTACTTTCAGTTTCAATCTACTTTCACTTTGAAATGCTTTAAATTACATATGAATAACTGCATTATTCTACTTTTACTTGTGGGATTTTTTACTCTCCAGTGCGTGGGTTCAAAATATTCACCCGCTCACTTTCTAGTATGAATGTAGCATATTCACTGAGCTGCAAGGGGAGTGTAGGTGTTTTTATATTGACAAATGTCTACTCCCTTTCAGTCCATGGCCTGTTACTTTTAATAACAGGGCCTTTTAATGCATGTGAAATGAACCTATGTTGAACTTTTATATCATTTAACTAAATGTGTGTATCTCTGATCTGTATGAAAATTTAAATGTCATCTTTTAATAAATGCTACATTTTAATGTCAATTTTAACTTGGTTCTTAGGCCACAACTAATTGACGAATAAGTTGGATTTGTCGCACCTAAAATTTAGAAAATATAAAAAAGAAAAATTCACTTGCTCACTCTAATTTTGTTGGGGCATAATCCAAAGCACAGGTGTTCAATTTGTTGTGGATTTAGTCATATTTGTAAAAGTTCAAAGTTTGTAGATCTGGAAATTAATTTCTAAAATTGTATAACTTTTATCATGCCAGATACAGACATGTTCACCACAAGAGGGGAGGGGCAAAATGTTACCAAGTGGGTGTAGCTATAATATGTAAATGCTTTTATATCTATGGATCCTTTATAAAATACTTTATATTCTTCTTTTTTGGGGCAGCTGTCTAAGCCAACTTTTGACCTATATTTTAACCAATACAATTTGCTCTACCATAGGTGTTTGTCCAATGAAATTCTTTCAGGGTATCGAGAAATGGATAAAACGCATGACACCATTGGCTATTTGTGATAAACTGGTGCGTAGCACGTACAGTAGCTGCTGACTATTTACTCTGTGTATAATGAGTGACTCACTATGCTAATTGATCATACATTCGTCTTGGTCTGCCCCTTGCGGTATAACAAAACTGTGATTATGACTCAGCGCACGCTGGAATGGGACTTTTCATTTTGTCATAAGTAGGCCGCCATTGAACATTTCTATCAAATTTTTTATGTTCGCCAGAAAAGTAGCATAAATTGTTTGGTCATTCTGAAAAGAACTGTGATTTTTAATCGAAAATCCATGGCATTGTTATTAAAGATGTTTTTAATTTTAGAATCAGACAGATTTTCCAAATTGACATTAAATCAGCGAAGTGGCAATATATTCGGACAAAATTTGTCAGTTGAGGCTGAATTGCAATTTCAGACAAACTACATTTGACCTATAGTTAATACATGTACGCCGTACATGACCAACATTTATACTTCAAACTGTTGAAAATGAACCAAGAAGAGCGCCGAATATCTTTTTTCAAGATATTTCTTGTTATGCATGAAGTTAGATTAGTTTTGTACTTAGACTTGAATATTATGGATATCCGGTCTCTGTGCATTGATATCATATATATATTGTTCTGCAAGTTCTGTTAAAACAGTACTTGATTAGGTAATAAAACAGTTATTTCATTAATGAGGCCACAACAAGTTGTCGGTATATTCTATGGATTTGCTCGCACCTTAATTTTGAGTTTTTACAAAAAAATATATTCTTATTTCCTCGCTAGCTCATAAAAATTTGGTCAAAGTTCTGTTTCAAGCAACTGAATTAAGATCTTTTTTTTCTTTGCTCGCTCGTCCCATTTTTTTTCAGAAAAATCTGTAGAACACATCATTAACTTGTTGTGGCCTGATTCTGGAACAGTAAAACAGTTGTCTCTCTGTGTCGAGGATGGTGTTTTTAACTGTTGCTTTAGGCCGGGCAACAGTTCTAAAGACTATACTTTCCAATTCAGGTCAACAGTTTGTATGTTATATGAAATAACTGTTTACTGTTTACTGCACCTATTTTAACATACCATCAATACAGGTGACAAATACTCATTGTTGAGGAGTAATGATCATATAATACCTATCTATTTTCATCTATTATTAATGGTTTTCTACTAAAAAATGCCCAGTTCTTTCCATGGTGATTTTTTTAGTAGCTGATAATATTTTGTTTTTCTGACTGTTTTTTTTGTATAAAAGTACTCTACATATCAGCCTAGCTTTTGATCAATCGGAAAATAAATGTTAATTCTAGGTATGTTGATGTCATATTATATTCTCCCCTACTGTGATTATTAGGAAAATATTATTTGCATAAGGTGCAGCTCTCTCACAAATTTTATATAACATTAATTTCTCACGTTTTTATATCCCGTTTTTTTCTTTTCGAATGAACAGAAACTGTTTGAGTGATAAGCTATTGGCTGTGAACTGCATGTAGATGATAAACATTGCTTCAGAGTTGAAAGCAAATTAGGGGATAAAAAACTGGCACTCTGGAATAATTGATGATATTTTGATGAGTGTGACTGAGGACAATTTTTATCGTTTATCAAAGCTTAGTACGGTCAAACCAATTTCTATACTGATGTAGCGAAATAATTGGATTATAAATGGATTGACTTAGAGGCTGGTTTTTTATGCATACTGTTGTTATTGTGAATACTGATCAGGTGACTTGTATATAAATGTAAAAACTTGCTGTGAATATAGTATTCGGTGTGATAAGAGATTGATTGGGGGGTCTTGGTCAGAGATTTTAGTTTGTTATAATAGGAGACACAGTGTCAGTTGTGAAGTTTTTTTGTGCAACTATGACTATAGTGAAAGGTGAATTTGTAACTATTCAATAATTGTGGATTTTTTTGTGGAACTTGTACAGCATACTATGACTATATAGTGAAAGGTGAATTTGTGACATTCAACAATTGTGGAGTTTTTTTTGTGAAATTTGTACAGCATATTATGGCTATAGTAAATGGTGAATTTGTGACTATTTTTGCATAAGATTTTGAATAGTGAGTTCATATGAATGCTATACTAAGCTGTGTGTCAATGGTATTTGATGTGTGCGATATTTGTGTAGAAACTTGGTGACTGTACTGGCGATCTTCGTCTATGACTCTTATACATATATATATACACGAAGTCATAGACGAAGATCGCCTGTGGGTGACTGTACATCTTTTTACGACTGATTGGGCAAATGGTTGATTTAATTAAATTTGTAGAACAAATTGACTATGGTTGACCAAAATAAATGAGTTGTGTATATACAGGTACATTTGTAGTTTTAAACTGCAATAGTTTTGGATGTGACTTAGTTTCTGTACCCTTACATGAAGTATTAAATTTGCCACTGGAAATTCCTTCCTCAGATTTATATCGATGTATGATTTTTATTTGGATGACAAAATCATTGTATGAATGTTGGAGTTAAAAATTTGGCATTGTGATTAATGAATTTAATTTTAAATAATTTAGTATGTAAGAGTTATCATTCATTTACTCTGGTTGATCATAGACGTCCAATTTTGAATGGCAAAAAATTTGTTTGATGGAAGACGTATAAAATTTTGTTGCTGTGACCAATCTTTCCTTTCTGAATGTGAACTATAAAGTATAAAATTTGTCTTTTACCTCTGGCAGATAATAGCAGACTGATTTTAGTATTGATTAAATATTCTACTTTCACGAGCAAGGATACAAGTAGTAGACTGGTTAGTTTAAACGTAAAATTTCTGATCCTCGATGCAGACAATACAGAAATACAGCAACATAAGGTATAGGGAAAATTCACTTGTATCTATGAAGATGGATTTAAATGTTTGAAGAAGAAATAAGATTATTTAAGAGTCTAGTAACCATTGTATTCTGAAAAATGAGAGGACTTAGAGCTTAGGATAAGCTTTTTACTGTATAGTGTACCATTGTGGATTTAAATAATACAAAGTGTGCGTAAATGTTGAAAAAAAATTAATTTCAGTGAAGTGATTGACATTTTACACAATTTTCTTTTTAATCATTTGAATGTTAATTTTAGATCGTGTAATAAAGTTATATACTTGACTAGTGCAGATAATGATTATAAATTTTAAAATACAATATAATGGTCGAGTAATTATGTGAAATGTGATAATTAAATACTTGTATATTGGATAGCTAATCTGTGTACAAGATATATATATATTGGATCAGTTGTCTTTATTATTTCAACAAGTCAATTACTATATACAGTATTTACATGTATGTATATTACATATATAACTATTGATATTAAGTATTTGCAGTATTTTTACTATCAATATCAGTGTTTAGTATTGGACTTAACTTTTTTGTTGAAATTAAGAAGTTATTGAGATAGTATTCTATTTAAAACTAACCGTGTTCTTATAGCTATGGTATGATAAAATTAATTTCAAATTGAAATAAAAAAAACTGTGGATATTTCTTAATTAATAAAATTTAATGACTACGCTAATGAGTTGAATTTATATTTCACAGAAAGAGGATATGATTTGTTGACAAGGATTTAAATGTAGGAAGAAAACCATATTAACATTATAATGTGTTAATTTAAGTGCATCATGATTTCTAATATCAGTTAATGCATGCTTGGGGATATTTTTTCTGAGAATGAAATTTCTATACTGAGTGTGAATAACTGATTGGTTGATACAAGCAGACAAAAAGATAATACCCAATATTACATCCTGCTTAGTGCACGGTGTAATACTTCAAGATTCAACAGTGTTGAAAAAAATGTAAAATCAAATTTGTGAAAATTTCTTAAAATTTTATGAAAATTAATCAAAATGGCTGAGTCGAGTCAAACAGTGAATGGGATGCCGACTTCTAATTTGGAACTTAACGGGGGAGTTGGCTATCATCAACCAAGCCATTATGCAAAAGCCGAGACTTCCCTAGATCAGCATGGCAACACGCATGTAGTCGATTGCTACAATATTACAGACGATGTTCAAATAATTAGCAGTGATTCACAAAGTGGAAATAGTTCAAAATATGGTGGAAATTTATTTCGGAATAAAAACAGTGGACAGTCCTGGACGTGTCGAAGGAAATGGAATATATGCGAGAAATATTTATTGACAATTTGTATTTTGTTGTTTCTTGCCTGCCTTGTGTTTATTCTTATTGCCTTTACTAGAGACAGTTCATCAAATAATTACAGCACATGCAGTGGTTAGTGTTTTTAATTTTATTATATTTCAACGTTTTATTTTCCCCGAAAATATTTTGGGGGGTAAATAGAAGTCAGCCTGTTGGGCAGCTGATCAATTGATCGGTCTGTGGCTTTTTCTTGTCCTCTCAATTTCTCAGCACCTATATCGCAGATTTGATTCAAAGTTCACACATGTACCAGATATCTGGCATACATGTGCATATTCAATTTTGGTTTCATCCTATTGATTTTTGGCAGTGTAATGGCCCTTTGATGATGATAAAATCTTGTCCCCTCATTTACTCAGTGCCTGTTTTATAGATTTGGTTCAAAGTTCACACATATATGCGATTTCAGGCAGACATGTGCTTATACAAATTTGGTTATGATCCATTGATCTTTGCCAAGTTATGGCCCTTTGATGAAAATCTTGTTTGCTCACTTTCTAAGCACCCAATGTCTTGAATAACACCCGTTAGGAAGTATTTTAACAAATAGATCTTGAGTCACTGAAACATGGGATGTATTATTTAGGATCTCAGTTCAGTTTATACAAGCTATATTCCGACTTAAGATTGAATGATTGAGCAACATTAAACTTTAGTTTAATTAAACAACAAGCAGTCACTGATTTCCTGGCAACCATTATGAAGATTATCATGTTGTGTACAATAGAGTAAATGTATGTAACAATAATGTTAAATTGAATGTCATAGTTATAAGAATGCTTATAACTATGACATTCACTTTAACATTAATATTTAACAAATATGAATTGGTAATTATTGTTTGACTGAATTATTTCCTTTCAAAAATAAAGTCCTGTCTTAAAATCACTTTTGTTCAAAGGTAAGCCTTGTCATGAACAAAACACCCGAAAAGTCGAGTGTGCTGTCCTTAGACTGCTCTTGTTCAATATTTGTGTTAGCTAACTAAAATCTGTGTTGATTTTGGTGTTTGAAATCAGTCTATGAATTTATTATTTGGCATATCCAGAAGATGATAATGTCATTCCAAAAAATGCATGCATGTTTAAATCTTTGAAATAAAATAAGTTGTAATTGAGAAACTGGCCCCCTATTGAATTCAGGTAAAAAATCTAGCATTTTTTTAGTGATATACCCTATGATAATATATGTATACTGTTTTGTTTTTTTACTGTGAACCCTGCTAGCCACCTGTAGATTCAACTTTATTTTATTTGTTTTAGAGTGACCTTTATCTTGTCACTTCTTTTTGTTATCTTGTCACTAGAGAAAATAAAACTGTTACTAATTAAGGACTAAATTTCAGACATAATTGAATATTCTCATACTTGTAACAATACGTTTCTATATTGGGGATACACATGTAAAATGTCTGTGCAGCTGTAGGACAAACACAATGTGATTAAGTATTTTCTATGTATATCTTGCTTTTAAAATGATACCTTATAAGTTTGTTTGTTGGGTTTAATGCCGTAGAAACACATTTTATCAGTCATATAACGACGGTCAGTCAATCTACTCACTGTTCCTGGAAAGGCTTAATCTCTGGATTTAGCTGTTAACCAACTACTAAGCGCATACTTTCGTCAATGACTGACAACTGCCTTACTTAATAAAAATCATTGGTAGGAGGGAGAATGGTCGTAGAAATTATTTCATGACCAAGCTCCACGAAAGTATGTCCCGCCTGGGAATCGAACCAATGAACCCTCGATCAGTAGACTTGTGTGCTACAAACTGAGGTAGCCGGGCGGCTTGACTAGTTTTTATGGTGAGATTTTAGCTTGTTAGCTGTTGTTTTTCAGTGGATGAAATGGATTTATTTTAAACAAATAATGCTTATAATTATAATAATAATAATAACAATAATAGTAATAATGCTAAAAATAATGATAATGACAATAATTCTAATAATAATGATAATGATAATAATCGATCCCACTACCCCTTGATCAGTAAACTTGCATGCTACCAACTGAGCTAGTTGGGTGGCTGTGATACCTCACAAGAAATGAATCAATGTTAGTAATATAGAAGTTCCTTTCCACATTCACAATTTACATTGTACTAAATAAAGTTTCAAAAATTTGTTTTGTTTAATGGGTTTTTTTGTTAGCTTTTTGAAATAAGTACATTTTTCTTTTGACTGTGAAATAACAAAAATATCTCAAACTTGATAATGTATTAATGAACTAACAAAGATTTAAATGAAGCTCTTTCTAATGATATAACAAACTGCCATTCTAAAGTTCCTTCACATTACAATTAATTAAATTGTTACAAATTTCAAGTTCAATTTTAAAGAATTATTATATTATTGTTTATTTAATTCATTATTATTGCAATGAAAACAAAATTTTATTGGTAGACATTTTATTTTAATGAGTTGCAACAACAGAAATATCTATCAATCTCCGAAACTATCGTCAATGTATCTCAATGAATCATTTTAATGAAAGAGAAATCTGAAGTCTAATCAAAATTTGTGCAACACAATATTTAGACTGTTCCAGTCTCTGTGTACAGATATCTAAAGCTTCAGTCCCATAAACATAAATATAGCCGTGAGGGCACCGTACGGGTGCCCTGCGATCAAGCTCTGCAAGGACCCATACAAACTCTTGTGTACCCGTACGGACTGTTACGTTTTTACCAGGGTCCGTGAGATGAGCCATGGATACATGTATCAGTTTCTAAGTAAAGTCGTGAACACAAACGTGGCCGAGTATGGATTAAACATGCATATCTTCAAGCTACGGCTCGTTATGGATGTATTGTTTTGTGCCATATGCAAACCGTCACCTGAATACGCAAGGCTTCCCACGGCCTACGGCTGTCTGCACGTACGGGTCCGCTACAAGCCACGATTTTATGGGACTGAGGCATAATAGACCGCTGTCAAATAGGATCTCTTATGGTCGCTTTGAGGGTCACATTGAGATGACTTACCCTTCCACAAGGTTGAAAACTTCTCAATTTACCTTATCAGTGGAAGAAATTCGACATAATTGTCAAATTTTAATGGTAGGGTTAACCTCCCCGGATGGGATTCGAACCTGTACCCCCTTTGGGACTCTAGATTGGAAAACCAGGCACGTTACCAACTGGGCTACCGACTTGTATTCATTGTATTACATAAATTGATGGCACTGTCTTGTTATATATATTGGGATTTGAATTAACACTAAATGTTAGTAAAGCATAGATTGGTCAGTTGTTCACAGAGATTTAATGAACGATAATTTTACTATCTTTCTGTGAATAGACTCTGAGGTCAAGTGTTTTATCCCATTGCCTTGACAACAATCCTTGTTTAGGCATACATGTACATGTATTAACACCTCTCCCTTGAGTTTAAAGTGATTGTCCATGGACTTAAATAGCCTTTTTTAGCTGGATTTGATGGATTTCACATCTGGTAGGCTGCCAGAAAGTATCAAGTCAATGAGTGCTGGCTTAACACTCAATATACACTGGGGTCCAAAAGTTTCTTTATACACATGTAAAAAAATTTTTTTTCTATTATACTTAGATATACTAAACATGTCGTTTAAGTTTTACTACTAACTTACATTTTAACAGGAGTCTTCAATTATGATCTTTCATAGTATTTCCTTTTTTTGTGTAAATTTAGTTTTTAATGAAAAATGTCTTCTATTGCATACTTATTAAATTCTCTAAAAATGTCAAGTTTTCAAAGAAAATATGAAAACATCAAATATGTAAAGAAACTTAAGGACCCCAGTGTATAGTGTGAAATGTTGGAGCTCATTTGGCTTCATTTAGGGGGAATTTCTTATTTTGCAACTGTCCTAAATTGAGATTAGGGAGCTTTAAAGCTGTTTCTTTCTGAAGTTGATATTAGGGGCTTAAAGGCGGTTCCTTACAGTTGTAAGTTAACAAGTTCACTATTTCAGTCAAGCTTGTCATCTTCAAATTGTTAGTTTGACATTTAACTTAATGCAGATCGCGAGTTTAGTTCAAAGCGGTAGTAACTCACTCTTTTTTAACTTGCGATACAACCGTTTTGCACTAAAGCTATGAGATATGTTTTGAAAGTTTTCATTTTCATAATTCTTGATTTCCTAGCATGAAACATTAACAGAATTTTTTGCTGACATTTTTTCTTGATGGATATTTTCAATAGAAAAATAGTGAAAGAACTTGACCATTGATTTTTGCATTGTTTCCTTTGAAACTTCAAATTGAGATTTCGTGTAAGGTTATTACAGTATAAATACATTTAATTAAAGACTACTGAGGTTCACAATGATGTGTTGTTTCATAAATCCCTGGAATATCCTGTTTCTTGTTCTTGTTTTGCAAGGTTTCCTTATGATTTTAATGTGAAATTGATTTTATAAAGATTGCATGGTTACAAACACTCAGTATGATTGAGAAATAGCAAAAATATTCTTAGCAGCTTTGATTGATTCATTGAGTGTGTTTTTTTGTTAGGGAGTTTTTTATGTTTGAGGAAATTTCAAGGATACTTTCTCTTCTATTTACATTGTGGTCATACTGCAGAAATAGAAGACATTTGTTTATTTTAGAGCAGAAAACTCAATAACAATGCTATTCCAAAATTGATGAATATTTTGTTTCTTTTATGGTTTTTTTATTCTGAATTGGTCAAGATAAAAGTTTGTTTTGTTCAGAGGTAAATGTTACATGTAGCTAGGGTTTGTAGGGTTTGAGAAGATTGGCCCCGGGTTGAAGAATGGCCTAGGTTGCCCTCTTCACAAGAAAAAAGGCCAGACTAATTTTGCCTCTTTGAAAGTTGGCTGGAGAGTATGTTGTAGTGGGTGATAATTGGTCTGTTACACTGGGTATCCAAAGTATAAACATATGTTTTTGACTCAATATTTTTTAAATGCATGCAGTATGCTTGGCATTGTAACAGTGGTACATTTTGTTTGTACCTCAAGGAAAGGTCTGTCAATTTGAGTTTGAAATGTGAGATGCTGTATGTACACTATTTTAACATTTTATTCATACTGTTGAAAATTGATTTTCTGATGAAGTTTTTTCAGCTACTTGATAGAACATTCTTGGTATCTTGTTTACAGGGTCTGTTGGTATTTTTGTAATAACTTTATTTTTCCAGTATGTATTTCTTTGGCTAACTACAACTTGCATTGTCTATTAAAATTTTGATCTGGTTTTAATTCCAGTCACTGTATTAAATAGAAATAGACTTGAAACTTAACTGAAAAGATTTACAGGTTGTCCACGTAAACATTGTGTATATAAGTTTAGCCAGTTTCATTACACTCCAATATTTAGGGGTGAATTATTTTTTTACAGTTTTATAGTTTAGTTCGATTAAACATTTTTATACTCATATCATCATACACACTTTACAATGTGTATATACATTATTTAAAATAAATGTTAAATATCAAAGAGGTATGCTTAAAATAGTAAAATACTGTTCATGCATCATCTTATTCACCTGTCCAGCGGACAAGTCCATTGTTTAAAGTCCAAAAACACGCATGACCTAGAAAACAACCTGTAAGTGAATAGACGAGCCCTGTTTATTTACAATGATCATGTGACTTGTTAGTGATGAGAAAATTACTGCAAACAGTGTACAAGTATATGCACTGTTTCTATTGATTCATTGTCCATTAATTTAATGTTTTTTATCTGTCTTCATGCAGTTAGTGTAATTTACAGCTTGTTTTTGCTTCTAAAACTTAATTAAAATTTTCTGATCAAAATTTTCCATGGATTGAATTTAATGCTTCATGACTAACTATAATGATCAATTTAAATCCAATTTGCACTGTTAATTTGAATTATGTTTTGTAATAATGCAATGAAATTTGATTAATTAATATTACAGTGGGAATAATAATTTGGTTTATTTTGCCTTGAATTTAATGAGAAATTTCAAACGAATTATGCCATGTCACTAAGTTTGTTTCAAGTTCTGTTCACTATATTATCATTGAAGTTTTTATGTGAAAATGCCACAGGTGGCGTTTTACTTGTTTTTAATATGGCATATTTCCAAGAGTACTCATAGTTTGCTAATAAAAAGGGGTATTCTGTGGGATTGTTTTTATGCTTTAATGATATTTATTTAAGTATAAATGTAAGAAATATATGTCATAAACTTAGCTAATTTGATTTTGTTTTTTAACAACAAATTTAAAGGGAATATATACTGGCAAATGACTGTGCCAAAAGTATAGAACCAAGTTAAGTCTTTAAAACAGTATTAAGAACATAAGAAATCACTTACTAATAACATTTGTCACTTATAACATTCAACTGAACCAATTAGGTGGTTAGGATATCTTTTCAATAGAATTATACTATTATGTTGCACAATAACAATCTCTAGTATCTTCTCATCAGTAAATGCATATTTTAACACTAATCTATTTTTAGCTTACCTGACTCACGTGGGTCTAGTTAGGAAACACCCCAAATATTACGAGAAAATAAAGAAATATTTTGAACAATGGTCAACTCACCTAACCTAGTTTTGCAGGACCTTTGCGAATATCAAGTACTTACATACCCTTCCACATTAAAAAGCATCTTTTTGATATACCATATTAAGTGTGGAAAAAAAACATAGTTATTTGTGACTGTTGTTTATGAGTGACGATTATTTAGAGATAAATATTATTTCCCTATTCATAGAATTAACATGCAGGAGAAATACTGTGGAGTACTTCTATTAAAAGAATTGCAAGGCAAAAGTTCAACTTCATATTTCCTGATTTTGACTTACTGTGAATGCAACAGACACAGTGTTATATTACTTGGCAAAAAATTTCTTTATTTTCTCATAACATTTGGGGTGTTTCCTAACTAGACCCATGTGGGTCAGGTTAGCTAAAATTAGATTAGTGTTAAAATATGCATTTACTGATGAGAAGATACTAGAGCTTGTTATTGTGCAGCATTAGTATAATTCTATCAAAAAGATATCCTAACCGCCTAAGAACGACCAATGAAAATGTTTAATTTCAGTAAGTACGACATATAACAAATCTATAAAAAAGCTTTGTGATTCCCTCAGTATCCTACTTTCATTTTAAACAATGTGTATGCCACATGTTTTAATTCCTTAAGTTGAATGTTATAAGTGACAAATGTTATTAGTAAGTGATTTCTCACGTTCTTAATACTGTTTTAAAGACTAAACTTGGTTCTATACTTTTGGCGCAGACATTTGCCAGTATATCCCTTTAAGACCATCAATATTGGTGGTCTCAATAGTAAAATAGTCTGTATATACGCGTCTGTAAAAGCTCCATGGTTAAGTAATTCTCTAATTTAGCATTTGGGACTTCAAATCATCAAAAATTATATGACTGTGCCATTAGCCTTGGTAGTATAGTGGAACTAAACTTTATTATTTATAGACATATTACTATATTTCTTTAATACTATTCATCATGTAATAGTGCCATTTAGGCAGTTCTTAAGTCTTTATTATAATTCATTGGAACCAATGTTCTTTGATTCTTAGAATATTAAAGTTAACATTAGACTATGATAGAGACTATGTTCTTATTAAGTTCTTTTTTTATTGAATATCACGAGGCTCCTGTGGAAACATTACAGATTAATATAACATTGATTACAGTTGTTGTTTAGGACTCAGAAAAGGACAGTTAGGCAGCAAATCAGGATGTGGGATGCATCAATAGGATGCATGTTTGGACTTATCTATTTCTGGACTCTGTCTTGGTCAGAAAAGACGGTATAAGAAAAAGTATGGGCACAAGACTGATTCATATTAGACTTACTTGTAAGATCATACTTGTGACAAAGTCCTGTAGAAACATAAATGTCTCAATAACTGCTGTTGGTACATGTAATAATAATTATAATGATAATAATAATAATATTACATGTATTATTGTTAATAATAATAATAGTAATAATAATAAAATTACATGTATTATTGTTAATGATAATAATAGTAATAATAATAAAATTACATGTATTATTGTTAATGATAATAATAGTAATAATGATAAAATTACATGTATTATTGTTAATGATAATAATAGTAATAATAATAAAATTACATGTATTATTGTTAATGATAATAATAGTAATAATAATAAAATTACATGTATTATTGTTAATGATAATAATAATAATAATAATAATAAAATTACATGTATTATAATTGTTAATGATAATAATAGTAATAATAATAAAATTACATGTATTATTGTTAATGATAATAATAGTAATAATAAAAATAATAAAATTTATAACACAGTTAGGCAGAGCATAGTTGTTCAAAACTTTATAAGCTGCTTTCTTAACATTTTGATTTTTATCAGATGTGGTCGAAGCCTTAAATTTATGTAATATTTGTTATTGTGAAGTGGCATTCTCGTACCCCGAGGTTATCAAGATTCTAATATATAACTAATATATAGTGTCGGGAATCTTGATTGTCAAACTTTTGCTGTTGGAGTTTTGTTTACAAACATCAGTCAAATATCATATTTTTGACTATTTTAATGGATTAGCGCAAAAGTTGTCTTTATTTACATGTAGTTATGATAGTTTTTCACTCACTAATTGGTGAGTAAGTACTGTCCCAGACAAAATTAGCTTAAATAATTGGCTATGATAAAAATATTTACGCTGACCTATATTTTATACAATAGTAAAGTAATATATTAAACGTAAGACTCATATGTACTGGAAAGCCTCTCCATTGTGTGACTAGATATCATCATTTACTTGAAGTGCTTCCTTGAAACAAATCGAGGAGAAAACTCTGTATTATTTACGTTTAATTTCCCTCCATTTATCTGAGAGTAGAAAACAAAAAATGCTGATGTTTTTGATGGTTCCTGAGATTTAGCGTTAAAATGTTTCTCGTTAATATGAGACAAATTTTCTCCTATCTCAAGACTTGTTTGGCTGGAAATGTTATTAATGTATATGAAAATAATGAGATGTGACGACAATATTTCCTCATAAATCTTATTCTAATGAAATTGTCTTCCATAAATCAGCTCTTCAGTCACGGGAGATAAAGATAATGCATTAGAACTGTTTGATTTTATAATTTAGAGACATGTTTTTATGTCTTTTTCTGTTTTTGTCTTAGAAATTTTGAATTATTGGCTAAATGGTCTCTGAGTAATGGGTTTTTGTAAAAATGACAAGTTTAGACAAGTATTGCAAGGATTGAAGTCTAACAGCTCATTAAAAACTTTGAAATTTTGAAATTCAATTTCCAGGACTTCAACAAAATAATTGCAATGTCAGTTTAATCATCATTTTCATTACTTTTGTTTTAGATACTGTCTTATTTCTTTGAGGTTTTGTGTGGTAAGAAGTGATAAGATAAATGTTATTTGATCATAAATAGTCTTTGAATATAGAGCTTGAAAAATGGTGGTCAAAAAGAGACTTTAATTATTTTTTTATTTTTTTTGGAGGCCGGGTGGTATCGTTTGGTTTACCCAAGTAAAATGGTCTGTTGGCTTCAAACCCCCAAAATGGATGTCTTGGACAACAGGAAAAAAAGCTAATTTTGCAGGCTAGATTTTGTAAAACTATTAATGTTTGGACTTCACTGTTTTTGTATGACTTTTTAATTCAGTTATTACCATGTTATGTATGAATGTGAGCTATCATGATCGCTGGATGTCCAGCGTCTGTCTTCTGTTCAAATTTGCCTTGTGTATGCTATAGAGACTGTATTTTTCATTGGATCTTTATGAAACTTTGTCAGAATGTTTGTCTTGATAAAATCTAAGTTGGGATTGTATAAGGGTCATCTGGGGTCAAAACTAGGTCACAGACTCAAATCTTAGAAAAAGTTGTGTATTCAATTAGGAGCTGTATTTTTCATCCAGTTCTTCTAATATTTGGTCAGAATGTGTGTCTTGATGAAATCTAGGTTGGGATTGTATATGGGTTATCGGGGGGGGGGGGGGGTCAAAAACTAGGTTACGGGGTCAAATCTAAGAAAAATCTTGTCTTTGCAATAGAAGCTGTATTTTCATCCCATTTTCCTAATATTTGGTCATAATGCTTTTCTCTATAAGCTCTAGTTTGGCTTTGTATATGGGTCATCCAGGGTCAAAAACTAGGTCACGGGGTCAAATCTTAGATAAACCTTGTGTATGCAGTAGAAGCTGCATTTTCATCCAATTTTCCTAAAATTTGGTCAGAATGTTTGTCTTGATAGGTTCGATTAATAATTTTTCAATTGTTTATGGGTCATCTGGGGTCAAATCTTAAAAAAACCTTGTGTATGCAACTGAGGCTGTACTTTTTGATTTCTGATGTTTCTGTGCAATGATTCTCAGATGAGCAATTTAGGGCCATCTGGGCCCTCTTGTTAGGTTATTTAAGGCCTCAGGCTCGCCTAACCTAGCTTTCCTGGACCCTTGTCTATAACCAGTACTGGCCTACCCTTCCACAAGGCTGGAAACTTATCGCATATACCTTATCAATGGAGAAAATTGACATTATTGTTAAATTTTCATGGAAGGGTATTACCTAGCTGGGTGGGGTTCAAACCCGTACCCCTTTGGGACACTAGATTGGAAATCCAGGCATGCTACCAATTGCGCTACATACCAATTGTATCTTAAAATACTTGTTAGGAAAGTTTTTCTTCTTTTTGTAGATTCAAAGTTCAGAATGGGCTTTAGATTAAATTTGCCGTTTATATTTCTTTGACCTGGTTTTATATATGAAAGAGTCAGAATTTGGTAGATATGTAAATATTTATTTAGATAAAGCTGGTTGTTGTAATTGCAGTCACTTTGGCACATTTGATAATTAATCTTTCATCAAAATATACCTTTATGTTGAAACATTAACAAATTTTGTTGAAAAAAACCTCAATTTTTATCGGAAATGTATTATGCCGTTTAGCATGTTTTAGATAAGTATCGATACCTTTAAGGCCACAACAAGTTGATGATGTGTTCTACGGATTTTTCTGTGGAAAAAATGGGTTGAGGGAGCGAAGAAATTTTTAAAAAAATCTTAATTCAGTTGCTTTACATAGCGGTTTGACCAAATTTTTATGAGTGAGCGAAGAAATAAAAATTTAAAATAAGGATATTTTTAAAATCCGTCAAAATTAATGTGCAAGTGAATCCATAGAACATTTGATGAACTTGATGTGGCCTAAGATTGTTTATTATAACACTGTATTCAGTGTTTACAGATGCTATGTTGTAGTTTTGTTAACGATCTTCATCTCTGTAGATCTGGTGATTTTTTCTGATGATATTTATCATTAAAAAAAAAAATGTAAGTCAAGAGGTGAGAGCAGTAACGGTTTAAGTGAATTATAAACATAAATAATTTGCACCTCTTTGATCTCAGTGCTTAGATATTTAGCTTTTGTACTTCCTGTCTGATGTCCATTATTTTGATAAATGGGGCTATTTACTTGATTATCCAAAGAAATTAAGATTACAAAGTAACCAGTGGCTGTATAAATTTTCCTATTGATGAAATCAAGTACTATCTGAAAGTAGATTTATCTTTTTATGTTAAACTTGAGCTGTTTGTTGGTATCATTTTTACGGCTTGACCTTAGCACAGAAAATGAGACCTTGATGAATGAATGAATGAATGAATGAATGAATGAATGAATGAATGAATGAATGAATGAATGAATGAATGAATGAATAATGCATTTATATAGCGCAAACATTATGTAGACATATTCTATTGCGCTTTACTAAAGTCCTTTCACAGTGAGACTGGGAATATCACAATAACAGATCAATTATGAAACTGGCAGAACAGATGTGTTTTGAGTTGAACTCTAAATAAGGCTTCACATTGAATGTTTTTGAGAGAACTTGGAAGATCATTCCACAATTTAGCACCAACTACAGCCAATGACCGGTCTGCAAGTTTTGTTTGTCTGGGAATTGTGAAGTTGATAGATTATCGCTTTGTGATCGCAATCTATAACGACTTTTAATCTTATTAAACATGTCCTTGATATATATTGGTGCTGTTCCTGTGATGACACGAAAGACCATTTTACCAGGACTTAAACATAACTCTGGCTTTAACTGGGAGCAAGTAAAGTTGTTGTAATAGTTCAGCACTTGGTTGGTGGTATGACACATTAAACACAACCCTTGCAGCATGTTTTGCACTCATGATGATGATGATATTTGAGGATTTTGGTAAAAGATTAATCTTAATTTCACTAAGTGAGCTCAGATGATATATTTTCAAGTGTGGCATATAGCTAATAGTGAAAAAAATATTCTGAGTTCATGAGTTGAAATAAAGAAGATCCTGCTCCAAAGTTGATGAATATATTAGCTGTTTCTTCCATGCTTAGTTTTGTGGTTCATTAGATGTATTTTACACAAATTATAGTGAGACATCATTTCTTCTCCAAGATAACTTCATATCATCTAAGATGACATCGTTGACGATGAAAATATAAGACTATATTTTCATTACAAGGAAAATATGAAATATATAGTTTCATTGTATATTTTCATCGAATAATGCGACGTTTCACTGTAAAGCATGAAAGAAATTAATTTCTTGTAATTTTACTTTCAGATTCTCCAGTGATTCATTCTGTAAACACTTTACCTCAAGCCAACACTTTGATATCTAACCAACCATCTATAACACTCACCTGTAACCTGACCTTGACCCATGATGGCACTAGTGACCTTGAAACGAAGTTTTGGTGGACATTACCAAATGGTAGAAATCAGACTGGGAACCAAATTGTTCTTGATGGGAGTACAGGACTCGGTGTGTTTACATGTTTTGTTGAAAGAAACTTGAATGGACAGCAACATATAAGTTCAACGTCTATCACTGTGCAAGGTAAGGTTAAACATAACACCAGGGTCACAGCAGTTAATGTACCTGTAGTTAATGCCTCCCATCTAGATCTGTTGGTAGCACACTACTCTTCTGATCAAGATGTCAAGGGTTCAATTCCCACTTGAGGCATACTTTCATGGAGTTTGGGCATGAAATGATTTCTACTGTCATTCTGCCTAGCTCCTACCACTGATTCTCAATCATGTGGGGCAGCTAGTTGTCTGTCACTGACAGAAAGATGTGCCTAGTAACTGGTTAAGGGCAGTTAAAAGTCAGTCACTGAGGAAAGTATGTGCTTAATAGTTGGTTAACAGCTAAATCCAGAAATTTAGCCTTTCCAGGAACAGTGAGTAGGTTGACTGACTACCATTATATGACGTATACAATGTGTTGCTACAGCACTAATCCCCCCCCTTAAACAAAAAATAAATGAAAAATGCCATACCAATGTAACCTTTCAAATATTTACAAAAAATGTAAACTTACAGTATGTACTGACTATGAGTGTATTAATCTATATATTATCAGTTTGTATCCCTGCAGGTGGTTTGTAACTAAACCAATTATTGGCATTTATGGCATCAGCACATTTTGTTCTAAAATGTTAAAGTTTGATATTTAAAAAGTTTCACATTGGTAGGTCAATTGAGTTCAAAACCTAAGTACAAAACCTAAGTATCTAAATCAGATCATAGAAAAACATACCCAGTTTTTTTTGTACTAAAATCAAGAATTATTAGCCCTGAAAATGTGAGTGATCGAGTCATCCTGCGTCATCATGGCCTTCTTGTTAAATACAGGATGAAAGAGCCCCTTGACTTGACTTTTATGTTGACAAATATTGATTCTATTGAAATCTACTCTACCTGTGTTTCTAGTCTGAGGTCAGTGTGAACTTGCTCTAATCATGCTAATTAAAACTGGATTTTCAATTCTCTGCTTGCCTTCTGGCTAATTGAAGATCTTGCTGTTTGATTTTTTTATTAGCTGTTTTTTATAACAAGCGTCCGGTGTCTATACCAATTGCGTTCAAGTTTTTCTTTACCATATATTTCTGCCATTTATTGTCAAATCTTTATGAAACTTCATACAATGATAACATACCATGTGATGAACAGAATTAGGAAGTAACCACAACTCTACCTGGCTTTATTATGGATTATTTCCCTTTGTAGTTTTTTGCATTAAAGTTTTTAAATCCAGCTTTAATGCGGTTTCCACATTACATTTTCTTTTTCTAATACTGTTCTAAATGGGAAATTCTAGCATTATGAATTCACAGGGTAAATTTTATATCTGTTTTTACAGTTTGAATTAAAAAGTGGTTGTCTAAACTGCTAATTTTAGTGGTCTGCACTACACATGAACATATTCTTGGTTGCATGGACCCTATATTTCATTATTCAAACTATATAGTGAATTACCCAGACTACTTTTAACCTTGTAGACTGAAACAATGTATAGTGCCTTCTGGTATTTTTGTGATAATTTTGATTTTACAGTATATCTGTTTTGAATTGCACTGACATGCAGCTTTTCTATTAAATTAAAAATTTGAGGTCAGGTTGTATCACCATGTATTGTACCAAATTGAATTAGACATAAAAATGAAACTGGAAACATGTTAGTGAATCTACAAGCCCTTTTTTATGCTTATCACTTGCTTGACTTGTTAGTTATGTGAAAATTGCAGCAAACAGTATATTTTAAACCCTTGATAGGGTTTGACTCTTAACTGTTTTATCAGGGATCCCAAAGGAATCCCTATAGTCTGTAATTCAGAGATTCCTCCTTGGCATAAGGGATTGCTTCAATAAATGAAAAATAGACACATGTTTGCAGTTGCAAATTGTGATAAACTATTCATGGAAACTCAAATTCATATAAGCACATTTAAATATTTCAAGAATCCTTTTGGAGTTCCAAGCTAAAATCACTGGGGTCCTCCCAAGTTTATTGGATCCTTGGAAACCCCAGACACTGTTAGTGTCGAACCCTGACTGATCAAAACTACATAAGTATATCTGGTTGTGATGTATAGTTGTTTACAGTACATGTATAGTGTTTTGAATAATTCTCTGTTAATTTACTTTTGACATTTAAAGTGTTGGCAAAAATTTACTAACAGCAGATGGTACTGAAACTTTCACTTAACATGATTATAATTCATTATCATTATTGTTACTGTGGTTACATACTAATGTTCAACACCCACCACATTGAAAATGATATCTTCTTTCTTATATAGAATGATTGGTGGAAAACAAAGGTGCTGATAGATGTTCTGGCAGGACCCTTGGAGCAAAACCCAACTTTGCACTATGCAATCATGGATTTTTCTAAGGCATAAAGCCAGATTCCTCATCAGCCGGTGGCTGCCTTTCCATTGATAGATAATCTAATCATTACCTTTATCTCTTATACTATATGATGCATAATGGTTGGTGGGATGTGTGGGTGCTGATGCTGATGGATGTTCAAGTGGGATCCTTGAACCATAATCTGACTTTGCACCTTGCAATCATGGATTTTCTGGGGCAACTGACCACTTTCCCCATTGACCATTGGCTGTCTTTCTACCTATAATCTATTATTTAAATACATGTACTCAATTCACTATCTATAACAATTCTTAGGTCAATGACCTTTGCAATGCCAAACCTGTGAAATGCCCTTCTGGACTCACTTAAGTGTGCCCAGTCTCTAAATATTTTTAAGAAAAAGTTGAAAACCCACTTGTTTCTTAACTGCTATGGTCACCATAATGATCATTTATCTTTACTAATTTTTACATTAGGATTCCTTTTTTTTATTATATTTTTATCATCTCTAAACAAATTACATTTATTCATAATTATTCATATAATTGTGAAGCACTTTTGAACATATATTCAATATGAGAAGAGTGCTGTACAAATATGGTATATACATGTAATGTAAAAAGCATAACACATAATATCTGTATTTTTTATATATTTCAGGATCACCAGGTCAAGAGACATGTTTGACCAGCCATTGTATATTAACTGGTTAGTATTTATTTCCTTAATGCTTTAAGTAAGAGTATAATAATTTTATTTTATGGGTTTTCCAGCAGAAGAAGATTTGTTTGTGTAGGACGCATCTGTGCAGAACAAAGTTATCTTACATATTATTTCTGAAAAAATGCAACACAGATTAAGTCCTATTATTATGTGTACACACATTTACATTTAAACTTCACTCAGCATAGGAACATCTGGTACAAACTGTTTTTCTGCTGGAAAAACTAATCAACTTGAGCTCTGAATCTAATCTGTCGTCTGAGTGTTATGGTTGTCATTTTTTCAAAATCCAAGATGGCCACCTAGGAAGTCAAGAAGTGAAAATGTCATTTTACTGAGTTCACGAGTTGAAATAAAAAAAATCTTACATCAAAGTTGACGAATATTCTGTTTCTTTCTGTTAAGTTTTGTGTTTTATAGGTTATATTTCACACAAATTATAGCATGGCGTCCGTTCTTCTCCGAGATGCCATCATTTTTCTTCTAAGATGACATCATTGAGGTGAAATATAGTGATACATTTTCTTTGTATATTTTCATGAAATAATATGTTTCATTGCAAAGCATGAAAGATAAATCATATATTTCATTCAATGTTTAAATAAGTCAATGTTTTTTATAACTTTAGATTTTATTATGTGATTACAGCTGTGCAGTTAATTGGTTCAATGGATTCAAATATCGACCCATGTGATGATTTCTTCCAGTTTGCTTGTGGTAACTGGAATAGAAAAAACTTGATACCGGAAGATAGAACAAGTTATAATACATTTGAGAAACTTTCTGATGAGCTTACACTAACTTTGAGAGGTTTGTTATTATCGTTTGTCTTTTGTTGGGCTTAAACTACGAAATACTTTGTTTGCCCTTTAATACTGACCCTAAAGTTTTGGGTTGGGTCTGTAGGTAGGAAAAATGTTTTATTTTTCTTCTTAAAGCAGAATTTTAAGTGTAAAGAAACTACTGGAAAGTAATATGATGAATGGTCATGACCAATAAAAAAACTCCACATAAATTATATCTTTTGAGTAAATGTTTTCGAATGTTGGTTGCTTAAGGGCAAACAACCTTAATTTTAATCTAGGTCTTGGTTCATGGCACATCAGTTGGATTTGTGATGTCCGACTATTGCATCATGTGCTACGAGCAACTTTCACAAGTTATCAAAGCTAAACTGGTAGACACTTCATCATAGAAAACTGCAGATCAAGCCCTATAAGGCTGTACAAGATTATCCACTGATAAGTAGAAATCTCTGCTGTAACCTATCTTTTGCCTATCATATATAGTACTAAAGGTTACTAGGATGCTCAAGTTCAATACTGCCTTGCAGATTTCTGCCCTACACTTTTGCAGGCTAGATACACCTTATGTAAAATGGATATTAAGTAAGTGTTTTGTAGATATTCTGTACTACTGTAATTAATACATACCTACATTGGTTGTTTTTTTGCATTAAAAAGTAGTATATATCTCCCATACTGTGTTCACGCAGGCTGTCAAGTTTTTGTAAGAACATGCTTTGACAATATTATTGTATTATATTATGATTGTATGATTTGTTTTGTTGTTACAGCATTATTAGAAGATGCACCAAATACTTTTGATAGTAATGCTACATTGAAAGCTAAAGTATTGTATCGGTCATGTATAAATACAAGTAAGTATAGACTTGGTTTTATACACTATAGTCAGTGACATAGATTGAGCCCTTTTAAGTAACATTCAGTTTTTACTTTTATATAAGTGAAGGATGCAGGGTGCCTCAAATCATTTAGAAATAGTAAGATAAAAATGAACTCAGATGTTTAACTTCTTGATTTCTAATTTATGTGATCAAACTCAAAGTCAAACATCTTTTTATTGGTTTCAAAACAACAAATTTACATGTCCTCATGTTTAAATGTAAAATATTTTAAATATATTGGCATCTAGTGGGACCTACAAACTTATATATTTTAGTTATTAAATATTTTCTACTGCAATACTTGCTGTTTACTTCTAGGGCTGTCACGATATACCGATATACTGGTATATTGCAATTTGCAGCTAAAGCAATACGTACTGCGGTATACCGGTATTTGGCAATTTTTTTTTAAATCATTGGAAAATTCTTCCCTTCGCGAAATAAAAGTAGTGAAACGTCAGTTTTTCCATTGTTTATTCCATCTAACCTTAAGTTACAAGAATTTAACTGATTGGGGCGCGTCACAGTCCTAAATGACCGTGAATACTTAAAGAGGCTAGATTCCATCAGTAGCTGCATGCAAGATTTGCAATATTTCTGTTAAATAGATCGGAGGCACAACAAACCTAAAATCCTACAATATATATTGTGGTACATATCACGATACCATGCCAGTGTATTGCAATATATCCCAATACGCTTCTGGCGTATCGTGACAGCCCTACTTACTTCTGTTCCTAGGAGGGCAAGTGTTAGCCACTGGTCTTGGTATGTACTCAGTACATGCACTTAAGTTAAAAGCTTGAGTCTAAAGATCTAAATTTCTCCAGGAATAGTGTGTAGGATGTCTTACCACTGTTAAATTACTAAAGACTGTTGAAATGGGGTATTTTGTTTTGTTTTATATAAATACATGCTTTGTACCATATTATATTGTTCGTTTTTTCTCAACTGTCAAAACATAAATAATTTTGTGGTGACTTTGTGTGTTAAAATATGCATTGTCTAACAATCTAAATATTGTATTGCAAGTAGTCATTCATCGTGAAATTATTAAAAATTGGACAGGTGGGAAAAAACTGACTTTATCATGTTTTTATATGTTTTGTGGGCTATAAACTGTAAATTTGATGCCGAATAAAGAATATGTTATGTTGTGATGTTTTATAAAGCACAATTCAATACTTTTTTCAGCTGAAATTGAGAAAGTCGGGGATGCTCCATTACGTAAAGTCTTAAGTGATCTTGGTGGATGGCCTGTAATAACTGAAGGTTGGACTGATGATAATTTTGACCTAGAAACATTACTTGGTAAAATGAGAGGAGAATTTAATGCTCCAATATTACTGGATGTATGGATTGGACCAGATGATAAAAATTCATCTGTTAATATTATACAGGTAGGTAAAAGCTTTGACGTTTTTTTTGTGTTAGTTCAAAATTCCATTCCTGAGATGCTTTTAGAACTCTTTAGCAATGAACCTATCCTTTTGCATCAAACTGAGAACCAGGAAATGGTCTAAGGTGTTATTCATGTGTGTTTAAGTTGCATGTTTATGCAATGATGTTAAAGGGATATACAGGCAAATGACAGTGCCAAAAGTATAGAACCAAGTTTAATCTTTAAAGCAGTATTAAGAATGTAAGAAATCACTTACTAATAACATTTGTCACTTATAACATTCAACTGAATGAATTAAAACATGTGGCATACATATTGTTGAAAATGAAAGTAGGATACTGAAGGAATCACCAAGCGATTTATAGATTTGTTATATGTCAAACTTGCTGAAATTTAACATTTTCATTGGTCATTTCTTGTCTTTTCAACATTCTTAGGTAGTTTGGATATTTTTAAAATTGAATTATACTTATGTTGCACAATAACAAGCTCTAGTATCATCTCATCAGTAAATGCATATTTAACACTAATCTATTTTTAACTAACCTGACCCACGTGGGTCTAGTTAGGAAACATCCCAAATATTAGGAGAAAATAAAGAAATATTTTGCCAAGTAATATAACAGTGTGTCTGTTGCATTCATGGTTATAAATAATATAATTTAAAACCAGGAAATATGAAGTTGAACTTTTGCCTGTATATTTCTTTAACTATTCTAAACTTGATTAAAGCCTGCTGTGATTTTGGTATATATTTACATATTATTTGTCTGACAAAAAGAATATTTTTTCTGTAGATATCTTTTAAAAAAAGAATTATACTAATGTTGCACAATAACAAACTCTAGTATCTTCTCATCAGTAAATGCATATTTTAACACTAATCTATTTTTAGCTAACCTGACCCACGTGGGTCTAGTTAGGAAACACCCTAAATATTAGGAGAAAATAAAGAAATATTTTGCCAAGTAATATAACAGTGTGTCTGTTGCATTCATGGTTATAAATAATATAATTTAAAACCAGGAAATATGAAGTTGAACTTTTGCCTGTATATTCCTTTAACTATTCTAAACTTAATTCAAGCCTGCTGTGATTTTGGTATATACAGTCAATTCGCATTATCTCGACTACTCTTGTGTCGACATTTCGTTGTCTCGATTGAAAATCAAAAGTCCCGATTTTTTTCCTTCTTTATCTATATGAAAAAATCATGTTTGACTCGATCTTTTTGTCTCGACATTTTCGCTCTCTCGACTATAAATTTGAGTCCCAAAGTGTTATTTTACTATAAAATTATAATGTTTAAGTCGACTAGACAAAGATATTATCGGCGATCCGTTTAGGTGCGAAAAATAGCACGCGTCCATTGTTTATCGATTAGCGACTTCATAGATAATCTGTTTAAAAGAACGTGTCAATATTGAATTAACACGTCATTTAAATATACAAACTAACTGACATGAATGAAACCATCGTTGAATAAGTCGAGTGTTAATTGACAGATGTCAAAATTGAGTGTAAAGATATCAAATGCTTACAATCATGTGCTTCATTACAAAAAACACTGCGATACTCGTTACTTTTTTGTGTTCATTAATTTTGTTTAATGAATATTTTGTCCAATAAAAATAATAAACAAATATTTTTCGTTTATTTTTATTATTATATTTCGTTATTTAAGTTGATATAAATGTACGGCATCTTCTTTGTATGATAAATTAATCCCTCTACAGACGTGTTGGAAAAACGATGTTTACAACTGTTATGGATCGATAATAGAAAGACACGCATTTAAAAGATATGCCGACATTTTTGTAGTTCAAGTCTATATTTTTTCGTGACGTAATAGTCAACTACTCTTCACACACACAACTGGATATTATCAGCAACTACTCAAAATTATCAAAGAGAAGCCGACTTACACGATGACGGTGCTGTGGTTGTACGAAATAGTGTATGACGTCAAACATATACACACACAATTTATCTGACTGGCTACAAATATTCTGAATAATATACGCTTGGTTAGTCGTTCTTTCGAGAAACAGTCAGTGAAATAGTAGAAACCGAAAGTAGATTTTCGGAAAATACGCGATTTTGTTCTATAACTTGTCGAGAGGGAACTTTGCCAGCGGTAAAAGTGTCTCAAAACCTTTAGAGTACAAGTTTATGGTAAAACCCTATTCACAGCTGCAGCAAAGCGATTATTCTAAACTACACTCTCTGAATAGGTAAAACTGCTACTGAATACATCGGAATTACCTCCCTTAGAAAATTTCGTTTATCTTGTTTGTCTCGACTTTTCGTTATCTCGATTATTTTCCAACGGTCCCAACTAAGTCGAGATAACGAGAGTTGACTGTACATGTATTTACGTATTATTTGTCTGACAAAAAGAATATTTTGTCTACAGAAGGTATTAACCTTACTTCAGCTCAGCAGTCTGTAAATTTTAGACAAGACAAATGGTTGCTATTTTGAAGTATGCATCCTCTTAAGTGACATTTGTAGTACTTTTTATTACAAGATTTTTTCTCTTTCGTGAATAGATATTCCCTTTTTATGAAATAACTCATTGTTTATAAAAATGTTCACTTCATTTTGACAAATTGATTCTTAATTTAAATAATAATTGAAAAATGAAAAAAATAAGTTTCAAAAATGGAATTATATATTCCAAAAAATGAATTAAAAACTTACAAAACATCTCAAAATTAACATTGCAATTGCCACTTAGGGGCTCCATTAAATCTAATTACATGTATATCATTCTATTCATGTGTTTCCCAGCTAATGTTACAGTATACATTCTAATGTAACGTTTTTCTATTGTATTAACAGTTAGATGAACCTGCTCTAGGGATGCCAAGTCGTGAATACTATCTCAGCAGCGATGATTTACATATCAGAAAAGCATATTTAAAGTTTATGCGTGATGTAGCTGAATTGATGGGTGCTAATAAGACTACAGTGGATGAGGAGATGAGAGGAGTGCTACAGTTTGAGACAGTAATAGCTAGGGTATGTACACAGTCTGTGCCAAAAACTTCGAAATCTATAAGTCAGCTGAGTCAGTTAAAGCAGAAAGCCTGTTATCTTTAATGATAAACAATCTGATTGACACCCTATCTTAAATTCTCTGCTTGCTTACTGGCTAATTGAAGATCTGGCTGTTTCATTATGAGGGTCACATCCAGGTGACTTTTTCTCATTATAATATTTATGACACAGTCATTATGTTTAGTAACTTGTTTACATTGTCTAACACCATCATTGAAATTAGCTCCCAAACCTAGGTCTAAATATAGAAATTATAAAATCAAGATGCTATTATCCCTTTACTGGTTGTGACATGTGTGAAAAGTAGCCATTTTTTCACCATTATGCGCTAGGGCTATTTCAAGATGCTCTCATTTCATTACTAATCAACATACAGATATGCAACTTGGCCAAGTTATTCCCTTTGTGACTGGCTCTCAGAAAAACCAAGTTGAGCCCCGATCCGAGTTACCATGGCAATGCTGGGGCGGAGCAAAATAGGGCAAAATATGCAATTTTTGCTCTTTTTCAACCCAACTTAGCATTTTAAACAGTAATATTTTCCAAAATTGAGGTCTGAAGTGCCAGGTCTTTTCAATGACTGAAAACGTGTTTCGTTATCAGCATTTGGGGCCATTTCTCAGCACTCTATGACCTCGATTTTTACCTGGCGATGAGGGGCTCTGTGCCCCTTTCAAACCCCAGCAACAAAGGGGGGCACATCCCCCTTCTGACCCCCCCCCCCTGAGACATCTTTTGATGGGGGAGGCGCGCAAAAAAGCTTTCATTTTTGGGACAACTTTCACCAAGTGAAATTCACTAAATCCAGTTAAAAAACACAATTTCAAGGCTGTGGAGGCTATTTTGAAAGGGGGGTCCAGACACGTAAAATGCGGGATTGACCAGTTTAGGGTTAATAGTGTTTTGTCTAGATAGATTCTACACATTGATTGGTTGTCACAAAGGTCATCTAGATAAGATCCTTGGAGCGATCCTAAGAGATCTGATACAACAGCCATCTATAGGATATCAGTTTACGGTGCCTAACATAAATAACCAACTAGGAATTGCGTGATTGTACCCTTTGATAGCACCACAGACTATCAAGCTCCAAGAATTTGGAAGACCAATTCTGTTTAGGTGGGTAGTATGTAGCAGAGGTATAATACGGCACTTATACTCCCTTGTCTTCAAGCTAGCTTTTATGGCGATGTGCATGGTTGAATGTCCACTCACAACTTGAGAGGTCCAGGGGTCGGCTCTATGTTTGGACCTTGGAATTTTTCAAGGTTACAAAATATATATAACTATATAAGAAAATGTATGAGTACTATGTTTACTATTTCAGTTAACTAAACCACACGGTGAGAGACAAGATACAGGTGCTAGATATAATAAAATGAAGGTTGCTAGATTACAGAGACAAGTACCCAAGGTAAGATAATAGTTTTCTTTTAATAATTTTACAACAAGATATAAAAAGCTTTTTCTTTTTTCTATTATGTATCACAGGATCAGTGCAAACCTTGTTTTTCTACATGTTAATCAATTAGGATGGAGACTTCTTTTAAAGGGATACACAGGCAAATGACTGTGCCAAAAGTATAGAATCAAGTTTAGTCTTTAAAACAGTATTAAGAACGTAAGATTTCACTTACTAATTGCATTTGTCACTTATAACATTCAACTGAATGATTTAACATGTGGCATACACATTGTTGAAAACGAAAGTAGGACACTGAGGGAATCACCAAGCTATTTATAGATTTGTTATATGTTGTACTTGCTGAAATTAAACATTTTCATAGGTCATTTCTTGTCTTTTCAACATTCTTAGGTAGTTTGGATATCTTTTTAATAGAGTTATACTAATATTGCACAATAACAAGCACTAGTATCTTCTCATCTGTAAATGCATATTTTAACACTAATCTTTTTTTAGCTAACCTGACCAACATGGGTCTAGGTAGGAAACACCCCCAAATATTATGAGAAAATAAAGAAATATTTTGCCAAGTAATATAACTGTGTGTCTGTTGCATTTACAGTTATAGAAATATAATTAAATTCAGGAAATATGAAGTTGAACTTTTGCCTTGCAATTCCTTTAAACTTATTTATTTTCATATGAAGATAAACTGTTGATTTTGCTTATTAGCTTTTTGCTTACAAATCCTGAGCAATTTTTTTATTGCAAGCTCCTTTGTATTGCTGCAATTCTTTGTGTTGAGTGATTTTTTCATTTTTCAGTGAATCATTGGCTTGTATATTTTCTTGACAAATTTCATTAGATAATAGTATTTTTTGAATCAATTTATGTATACATGCTTTAATCTAATTGGTTGGATTTTTTCATGAACTATTTTCATTGGTTGATTTTCCTCTCTTTGTAGTTTGATTGGTTAAAATATTTTCAAACATTTTTACCTGATTCTATTGATGGAAATGAAGAGATAATTGTGTTTGCTCCTGATTATCTTGATGACTTAGTGAAATATTTACAGCAAGTTGACAAGAGGTAGGTGTCATTGTTATGTTCATGTGTCACAACCAACCTGTGTGTATGGCTGAAAGGTTTAGATTATTAGCTTTCAATCATTGTAACCTCATTTTAAAGGAGTCCTGGTGGATTAAGCTCAGGCACAAATACCATGGCTTTTTACATAAGAACATGCTTATGGAGTATATGTTACAAGAATTGATGCAATGTGTATTATCATTGTTTAGTGAACTAAAGGCTTATTTGTCTGTTGAAAGGGGGTGTTAAAAACAAAACACAGTTGTTGTTGTTGTTGGGGGCTAGAATGCACTCTACCGGTACGCGCCTACTGCGCATGCATCATTTTGCATTCTTCATTGAGTCGGTACTGACGGTGACCGTTAAAAGCGGGGGTTCGGGGGCGGCAGCCCCTGATTAAAGACAGAAAATATCATGAAATTAAAATAAAATCACTCACCTTCTATTCAAACAGGGTTAGGGTTAGGGTTATATTTCTACTTCCGGTGAATTACTACGTACCGGTAAAGTGCAGTAGCCCCTTGTTGGGTTTAATGCCATAGAAACACATTGTATAGGTTATATTAAGGCGGTCAGTCCACCTACTCACTGTTCCTGGATAGGCTAAATCTCTAGATGCATACTTCCATCAGTGACTGACTACTGCCCTACATGATTTAGAATCAGTGATAGGAGGGAGAAAACACATACAAACAAGTGTCACATGACTCACAACCTATACTATAACTATAGAAGAAGTAATCCAATCAGTTTTTTCTGTCTGTCATTTGGTTAATGATATGCCTATGACTGCTATGATATTGGACTGATATAATTTTGGCAGTATTTAATACCAGGGCTGGCAAAATCAATTGTCTGTATTTTTTGTGTTGTCCCTACGCAAGACCAGACAAATGGATTTTTCAATAATTTTATTCTATAATGCTCATACAGACAAGTGTCTTTTACCAGTTGGCAAGAACAGACAAGTAAACAGTTTTAAGATTTCACAGGCCCTGAATACACAAGTTTAGTTTTTGTCACAAAAACAAAGGGTTTTAAAGTAGATTGGAACTCTGTGTACTTTGTATTTGTATTGGTATTTATTCTGCATGCAATTATGTTGTATTGATATGGAACACTAATACTTTCAGGGTTATAAGTAACTATGTATTTTGGAGAATGATATTTGGAACTATACCAGAGTTACCTATGGAATATCAGGAAGCTAGAGCTGAATATAGGAAAGCTTCAGAGGTAAATATCTAGTTTAGGTTTGTTTATGTAGGTGGACTCAGTTGGGATCAGCTATTCTTGGTCGAGAATCTTGATAACTTATGTGTATGTGAATTGGTCCTCTATATTCTCAAATTTAATTTGACCCCTGAATGTTAAGAATTGCTACACAGTAAGTAAGTAAGTGCCTTTGTTTTTTGGGTTATTTCCCCTTAAAATAGTTGTTCAGATGTCCTGCACCATCCCCTAGGCATTACACTTAAGTTAAGTTTTTTGGTGCATCATTTTTATGTTATTGAAACCACTGAAGGAATTCCCTTTAAACTTTATGCATGTTTATGGGGTTACTATTGGAGGTCAAATACCAATTTGTGTAACTCGAGCATGTCTTTTCACTGAGTTATGGCCCTTTTTGCTTAAAAGTTTTTAGTTAGAAGTTATGAAAGTGTCCACTTTAAATTAATCAATTTAAATTTATCTCAAATTGATCGCATATCAATGATTGATTTTGTTCACATGACCACCCCTGAATTGTCAAGCAAGCTGTTCATGGACTGCACTTGTTTACAATGTATTATAATCCTATATATTATGATAACGCTATTTTAATGGCTTACTTGCATAAAATTATTCTGTAAATGCCTTATTAATGGTGCATTTTTACATTGGCTTATTTATAGTACAGCTTGGGAACTGTTAGGTATTAACCATGCAAATATAAAACACACAGTAAGCACTGTTACATGTCATGTGTTTTTGTATTTTTGTATACAGGGAGTAATGAGAGACAAACCAAGATGGAATAAATGTGTAGAATATATAAATAAAAGATTAGGTGTTGCCACAGGTGCCATGTTTGTACATGAGAAGTTTAGAAAAGAAAGTAAAAATGTGGTAAGTTTTGTTTTTATTTATATCTGTTGATTCAGTCCTATTGTAGGGATCAGTTTTTTCACTTATATATATTTTCCAAAACATTCTGCTGATGGTCTTGTTCACGGGGCAATATGAATTTCTTTTATCACACATGATGTATGAAAGTTTTGGAAAATAAATGTAAAGCGTAAAAAACAATGGTTGTTTTATCTAAATTCAAATTTATACCCCACTTAATATTTTCTTTTAATAATCTATATAGGATGATTCCATGGATTGTATCTATCTTAGTGCCCTTTTTTATAATACACCTTGAAATTAAAATATTGCCCAACATCAAACATGAGACCTGATTGTCTTAAACTTGAAAAAAAACCACAAAATTGATCGTTGGGGTTCAAATTTAATTCTTCTTTTGGCATCAAGTCCCCCTTCCCTACTATAAAATTGTTTTCTTTAATACCTGTCTCATTCTGTAATAAATATTATTATTAAACATGAGGGCTTGCTGACTTACATTGTACTTTCTCCTTTTCTCCCTATCTTGAGCTTAGAGCTTACAAATGTATAAACTGTACCTAATATGATATTTTTTTGCAGGCATTAGAGATGATCAGCAATCTTAGAGCAGCATTTATTGATTTACTTCATGAAAATGATTGGATGGACAATGATACAAGAGCTGTGGCTGAAGAAAAGGTATGAGGCTTATGATTGGTTGATTTAGTATTGTAATTGTTTCTGATTGGTTGATTTGTTTGTAATATCATTTTTGATTGGTTTGTTTGTGTTCTACGTCATTCTTTTTGACAGGTTTATATAGAAATTAGGTGATAAGTTGTGTAATTCCTTTGATTAGTTGATTCTGAAACTTTGTCTGCTTTCTTTCATGCTATTTTATCTAAGCTATCAATGGGTAAACATTTTCAAGATTGATTCTGAAGTTTAAGAGATGCAGGACTTGTGAATTGATTGTTAAAAAGTGCAAATTAATAATTAAAAGTTGATAAATGAAATAAGATTCCATGAAAAAAAAATATATGAAGAAGCTCATAAATTAGTTCTGTATGCCTTGGTGGAAATACAAAGTACAATGTTTTTTTCAGGCACTTGCTATTAGAGAAAGAATTGGTTATCCAGATTTTATTGTTGATCCTGTTGAATTGGACAAGAAAATAGAAAAGGTATTATGACATTATGTGTATTGTTATTTCCTATTGTTGAAATATGTGTATTACTACCATCATCATCATTTAGTTTAGTTTTGAACAGGCTGTTGATTACCCTTTGGCAAGGGTAAGGCCTGTCTGTCTTGTCTTGAGCAAAGTCTTCTTATTCATGTCTTGTGGTCCTGATGGTTGGTGCCATCCATTTTAAGTACCAGCCTATACCACTTATCCAGGTCTTCCACAGTAAAATTTGGTCTGCCTTGACCACAATGTACTGTAACTTTCAAGTTTCTGACTTGGGAGGACCAGCTTGTGCAATGTTCTATGTAACCAAATCATAATTATCATCCTGCTTGTTTACATATTGATTTTAGCTTGATAGTAAAACAAGTTCTTACAACTTAGTTTAATCTCTTTCAATCTGCTTTCTGGTTCCCCAGTACTGAACCAGTAGGATTAAGTTTCTTGTTCAAGGGAACAACTTGCTAGGTTTTGGACCAAAGAGAAGCTGGACCTCCAATGATTGCCATGTGCTCACTTTTTTTTAAGTTATATATTTTTGACAAATATAGGTCTCTATTGTATCAGATATGGTAGGATATGGTCTTTTTGCAGTGGTGGCATACTCAGTTTTAAATTCCACGGTCTAGGTTTACTTCCAAGTCTCAGTTTGTCATACACTTCTATGAAAATGCAACAATAATGTTTATTTTGTCCATTCTGGGAGAAGGTGTCTGCTGTTTGTGGAAGGAGAGTACTAGTAATATAATGTGTCTAGGAGGGTTGGTTAGGTGAGTTGGTCCCCATACATAACCTAAAAAAGTTAGCAAATTGTGTAAAAATCAAGGGAGATCTACCAAGCTGAGTTTATGTCACTATTTACTGAGATTAAAAAAAGTGCTCTCTATTTTCAGCTTCATTTTGATGCAGATAAATATTTTGAGAATATATTAAGAGTAGAGAAATTTGATGCTGATAGAATTATGATGAAATATAGACAACCTGTACTTAAAGATGTGTAAGTATGTTTTAATACTATCATTATAATATCATTTGTCATCTAGTCACAGGGGTAGCCTTGTAGTAGAGGGCATGATTTCAAATATGTAGCACCTTGGTTATATTCCCAGCTGCAGGTTATTACCTCTCAAGTAAATTCATCATTTTAT
Organism: Mactra quadrangularis; assembly: GCA_025267735.1. Lineage (NCBI taxonomy): Eukaryota > Metazoa > Mollusca > Bivalvia > Venerida > Mactridae > Mactra > Mactra quadrangularis. The sequence continues at coordinate 32,361,015 of CM046294.1, read as the reverse complement.
TTTGATTTTCATCTTTTGGCATAGAAGTTGTGCGGGTAGGCATGTACTGGCTGAAAAAAATGTTTGAAAAAGTTGGTTAGCATTAGAAACTCCTCAGCCATTCACTAGATTTAACCTTGTACATATTTAGAAGCCATTTTGGAACTACCTTTGTGTCACATGCCCTAACAAAATACTTTAGCAGGTATTTAAGTAAACAAATCCATGATCCTTTAGGTGACGATAAATGTCTTGTTTTTTGTCCTAATTATGAAATGCACAATTCAATGATATTCACTGAACAATATATAGCAAGGATAATCCTTTTGATTACCATTGTCAATGATTATTGCATTATTGAATTATCAATATTTTGTACATTATATAAGGAGATGCACCAGTCATTGCTTAAATAGTGATGGTCTCTTTGTCTATTTCAGATGGGAGCAGGATCCAGCTGTAGTCAATGCTTTTTATAATCCACATTCAAATGAAATAGGTAGGTTTGTTATTGAATTATACATTGTAATAACTTACATTTTTATATTGATGTGTTGATGGGCCAAAGTATATTTGAATAATTTAGATGTGACTTATGGAATAAATTGTGAAAAAGGTTTTATACTTGGCCAAGTATGTTCTATTTTCTAACATAGACATATGTATTTTCACTTTATATTTAATTTGACACCATCTATTATTTGATACTGAACCCATGTACAACTGTTAAAGTTTACCCACTTGTTAATATAACTTAATGCTCAAATTATTTATTTTTCTTTGTTAGAATAGATATCAAAATAATGTAAGGTTTTTTATAAGAACAAAATTATTTGGCACATCAAAGCTTACGCCTCTGTTTTTAATTTTACCTCAAAATAGGCACCTGTATATTGAATCTATTTCTTAATTCTGTGTTTTGCTTAGTGGTATTAGTAATTGTGATATGGCCATTATAATTGATGTCACTCTACATACTGATTATTATATGGTTTCAGTTTTTCCAGCAGGTGTTTTGCAGCCTCCATTTTATAGTGAATATTTTCCAAAGTAAGTGTACACTTATACTAATATATTTGTTTTTCTGATCCACTGTTTAAGATTGCAATAACAATTTTGTCAGTTATTCTCTAGTCCATGATTTCTTTTGTTTGAAAACATTAAATTTGTTAGTGAAACAAGATTAAGGATTATGAGTCATAATCAGTATTGCCTTGACTGTGGTCCAGTGTTTATGGGTCTGGAATTCTAAATCTATTAAGTTTTGATTCTTTGTTGTGACATATAAAATCCATCATAAACAATTTGACAGTAGTATTGAATTTTGTCCCTTTAAATAATTATTGAGGATCTTGAGTCTTTTTGTTGCTGCTTGCTTGCTGTTGAAGTTCTAAGGAAACCTGTGGTGCTTTTCACAAAAATTCTTACGAAAAAACTCTTCGTAAGTCAGTTTCATATAACTAGCATTTCAAATTGAAGTCCAATGCAAAGAAAAACTACTTCATCCAATATCTTTCTTGTTGATTAAGATATTTAAAAGAGTGATAATATATAGGTAGTCCTTTACCCAAACAATACTTTTCTTTGTTTTCTGACAAATTGAAGGATTTACAAAAAGTAATTATATGATTGACTGTAGCAAATTGTCATTGAAAAGTGAGGGAAAATCTGAGTAATCAAACTACTTGTACCAGTCTATTTAAAGAGTATGCGAAGGGACATAACTGACTTATGTACCTTATTAAATAATATATATTTATTACAGATCATTGAACTATGGAGGTATTGGTGTTGTGATAGGACATGAAATTACCCATGGTTTTGATGATAAAGGTATAAAAAATAGTTCTATTATCATAGAGTGAACTCTAATAATAATTGTGTGCAAGCTTGGCATAAGGAATTTGTGTGAATACAATTTTCTGGGCTCACAAGTTAAATTATTGACCAAATGAAAACCCTGTTTCTTTTGTGTTTTTCCGTGTTTTGTGATGCGTTTTTTTAGCATCACTATTAAGAGAATGGTGGGGCTATCCTATGTCTCAACATTGCATTGGCACTTCCTGATAAAAGTTTTTGACTCAACATTTTTATATCTTTGAAAACTAATAAAGGATTCATTTGAAAGATGATACAAGCCTACTGGCTATACCATTGCTGCTTATATAGGTTTGACATAACTTTATGTTGGGTATAACTTTATAATGAATTATGACTTTAACAATTCTAGGTGCTTGCAAATTGGAGCTCATCAACAAATTGCTTTTGTTAAAGGAAAAACCTAGAATAGTCTATGGAAATAATTTAAAATTTATTAAAATTATTTACTTTTAGACATTTTGCTGCTATATTTGTGTTTACAAACAAGGAATGTGATTGCTATGGTCTGTTGTTTCACTAACATTTTCTGATCATTTTTACACATATACACTTTGATATAGTAAATGGCTCTAAAGCCTTTAAAGTAAAGGGAAGTAATATAGATATAGATATCTATTTTTAATCAAACTTGAAGTATTTATGCAATATTTTTATTAGCTCACCTGAGCACAACTGTAAGGCCTAAATATTTTATATTTATCTTGTTGCATCATCTACAAGTCTTCTACAAGTTGATAATAGTAGTCATGTGATCAACAACTTACGTGTATTCTCTTTGTTCTCGACTTGTTCAGGAAATGCTATGTTTTGTTACCACAGACAGATTTATCATGAAGTTTTAAAAAAATCTCAGCAGGTATACTCCAGTGTCCATATTTCTTCACCCTAAGTATTTAAAAGGAAATAAGTAAAAATGATAATAGTAATAGATAATTGCAACTGCTTATTTGCACTTGAAATTATTTGAGTGTTAAATACTATGAATAGTATCATTTTTCCAACGGCAACTCATGCACACCTGTTGAAATCTTGCAGTAGACCAAAACAAAAATGGACACAAAATTAGGACAGGGACGAAAATAGGACCTCGGAGGATATTATATTGTTTGTAATGTATGTTTGCAGGAAGACAGTATGATAAAGATGGCAACATGAAACAATGGTGGAAGAATGGTACAATACAAGCATTTCAAAAAAGAATAGAATGTATTATTAATCAATATTTTAATGTTAAACTTGAACAGATTGATACTAATGTAAGTTACTACCTGGTATTGTATAGTATGAGTGCTGTAGGACATATGTGTGGCTACTCCTTACTTTGTAGAGTTCAGGATTTGAGTAAAAAAGTGTGGTTTAAAGTCTGCATCTATATACATATTCAGCCAACTTTACAACTTTGTTCAATATCTCCTGATCATTGAAATCCTCTTACAGTACACCTTGGTTGAGTGGAGCAATTGTAGATAAATTTCTTGCTCAAGGAAAATAGCAGTGTCCCGAGTGGGGTTCAAACCGAGATCTTTCAGTCCCTAAGCAGGTTTTCTACCACTGGACCACTGCTCCTTATAGTAGTTCTTCAATCCATTTCCGTCCAGTATAGACTATTGCTATATGTGTCTTGTTTTAGATGAATTACTCTTACAAAATGACCAATACCATTTAGCACTATAGCTTGATGGAATTGAACAAACCCTAATGTAATCATACTTCAGTAATTACACTGCAGATGCTATGATGTTGAACTAACATCCTTGTTTTAGGTCAATGTGTACTAACTTGCACGGGTACTATTTCATTCAATCCCTCTAAGGTTTATTGGACTTATAGAATTTCTGTCAAACTTTAACGTTACCAGGGTAAGCTTTGTTTAATTTAAGAAATGTTACAATAATGTTGATATGTATAATAAGTTAACTTTATTATCTACAGATTGATGGTAAGAATACACAAGGTGAAAACATTGCAGATAATGGTGGATTAAAACAAGCTTATAGGGTAGGAAGTTATTTTGTTTATAAAAATCTTTACTTAAAGCTTTTTTTTTAGATTGTCAATGTTTGTTTCTCTACTGTCAACTTAATTAAAAGTTGCCCATATCTACTCTGGTACTAGAGAGTGAAACTTTGAGGCACCCTTTGAACATCTTTTGATTGCTTATAAGTGATGGGATTTGGACACATGATCCATTTTAGGTCCCAGCATATCTGCACATATGTTGATTTTATGGGTGCCAGGTACAGATCTAATTACAGGAATTATACTTTGAATAATGTAAACTATTGACATATATTCTGACTTTTTATATTCTTACATAGGCACATTTGCTTGATGTGCTGAAGCACTCATGATTTAATCATATGTGCATCAGAGCTAGTGCCTATATTTTAATATATGATAAAATATAGACAACTGTAAGTTATTTCTTGAATCTAGTCTACTTTATGAACCATGTTGGACATTTGTTGGTAAGGATTAGTCTAGTATGTCAATAACCCTATTTTTTGCATTACATTAAAATATCGTAACCATTATGTATTTATGATTTACAAAATCAATGTTCAATAATGAAAGAATAATATATCTTCAGAGGTTGGAAGGATTGAGATTATTAGTCTGTAAGTATGAATAATGTTCCTAAAGATTTAAAAATAACAAACTTTAGGCAAAGTAGGAAGGAAATGAATAATTACATGGCCATTATTACTACCTATAAAATGCTTGTATTTGATTGATATAATTAGTAACAAGCATATTCATACATATTTTAGGCCTATAAGAAATGGGAGGCAGTAAATGGACCTGAGCCATTGTTACCTGGATTAAATATGACACATGATCAATTATTCTTTCTTAATTTTGCCCAAATATGGTGTGGTAATATGAGAGATGAAGCAGCCCTTGAAAAGATAAGAACATCACCACATAGTCCCGGACCTATCAGGTATAGTCAAGTTTTATTCTACATCACTTCTTCCTTCTCAAATACTGGACATAATGTCTCGGGCTTATGTACATGTTATCCTTAGACAGACACTTGCTGTGCCTCCAATCTGTCTTCACTACTTTCATGCATCTTGCTAGTTTGTCTTTGGACTTTCAGCTTTTGCATTACAACTGTGCCAAACATGGCTGCACAAAGGTTGGCCTTAGTTACATTTTTACTTTGAGTTGTGTTTCACTGATTAACTTTTCTGACTGGCAACTCAGGATTAATAGGGTTCAAATTACAGGCAAGGCTTCAAACTGATGTGGAGTTTATATGAAATTCTTTCTACAGCTATTCTCCCGCCTATTCCTGTATCAAGTAGACCTGTTGTTAGCCACTGCTAAGAGAATGACCTTCAGACTAGGTTAAAAGCCTGGGTCCAGCCGCCCGGCTAGCTCAGTTGGTAGCATGCAAGTCTACTGATTGAATGATCTTAGGTTCAATTCCTGGGCGGGGCATACTTTCGTGGAGCTTGGTCATAAAATTATTTCTACAGTCATTCCCCTCCTACCAATGATTTTTAATTATGTAGGGCAGTTGTCAGTCACCGACGATAGTATGTGCTTAGTAGTTGGTTAACAGCTAAATCCAGAGATTTAGCCTTTCTAGGAACAGTGAGTAGGTTGACTGACCGTCGTTATATGACCTATAAAATGTGTTGATAATGCGTTAAACCCAACAAAACAAACAAACAAAAGCCTGGTTCCAGAGATCTAAGCCTATCCAGGGACTGTTAGTAGAACAACTTTCATGTACTACCTAAATGTGACTGAAACAATGTGAAATTGGGGTATAGAGCATGAAAACATTACATTTAATGCAGTCACAGCAAAACATGACTGACAGACAGATTAATCCTGTAAAAAAATAAAAGGTCAGTCTAGATCTACCTGTTTACAGGACCAACTGTCTGGCAAAAATTTGATCTCATCTACACAGTTTTTTAATTTATCAAAATATGAAATAGGGTTCCAGTCTTGGAAGACTTGGTTTGGTCCTGTAAAATTTTTACCTTCGTAAGAAACGTACTGTCCAGTAATAAACTTTTGAGTTTCGCGGTGATTTAATGTCTAGTTGCTATAGCAACTGTTAATACAGGTGTATATTATTGTAAGACTTATGAGCGATATGTTTGTACTCGTTTCAGGGCTCGACTGCCACTGGCAAATTCTTATGATTTTGCAAAGGCTTACAGTTGTCCTCTGGGATCTAGAATGAATCCTGTTCATAAGTGTTCAGTGTGGTAGAGTTAAGATACCTGTTAAGGTATAACACTATATATATATTTACTGATACAACACTGTATGTAACCTTACACATGTAAATAAATCAAGATTATGTCTTGGTTCTGTGATTTTTACTATCTAGAAAATGTAGTAGTGTAAAAAAATTATCTTTATTCAAAGTATCAACTATTGTGAACATTTGTTATATTTCTTGCAAGAGATGCATGGAATTTGAACTTCTTGACAGCACTATCTAAAATACATTTTAATTTAATGCTAGTAATACAATTAAAAGGAAATATGGTAAACTGTGAAGAGAAAGCTTTATTCTTTAGTATACAAATGTATTCTGATAATATATTTCATTTTATTGAGGTTGATGTTGTAAAGCATGTCCATATTATTATTAATTCTCATGTATAGTGCTTAGTGTTTGTATTTTAGTGCATCATAATTGATTATCAATATAAAGATGATGCATTCTCCATATTATTATCATTATTGAGATGGTGCTTAAATAAAAAGGTTCATTTTAGTTGAGATTCACCGCCAAAGTTTTAATATTTTTGAAGCTGCACTTTTTTATGGAGGTGTTATATTACACAGAAAGAGCAAATTGTTAGTTCTTCACTGTGGAGGTGGTGGAGGTGGTTCACAGAAAAAGCTCTTCATTTTAATGGAGATGCATCAATCAAGCCGAATCAATAAGGCGCTCTTTTTTGAAGATGGTACACAGAAAAAAGTTCTTCTTTCGGTAGGGTTGCACCATGTAAGCTGTTCTTAGTGGATCTTCTTTAAGGAGGTGTTGTACAGAAAAGGCTCTTCTCTTCCATAATGATGCACTCATGTTAGCTTATTTATAAAAAGAAGATGCACCATGTTTTTTTCTAAGAGGACAAAACTAAGAAACTCTTGTAGAAGTTGAAGTTACATTGAAAGATTAGTGACTGATTATTTGAACTTTCTTTACACTTTAGTTTTATATAACTACAGCATTATGACTCATGTCTATTTATGTGTATGATTTAGAATACTATGCGCTAGATTATGACTTTACATAAACTTGCTGTAATGAAGTAATTTTAGTGACATGACTGAGGCAAAGCCTCAAAGCCATTTTTAGTAAGCACTGAATGTATGCATGCTAATTATATCTTATCTAGGCCCTATCAGAAATTCAATCCATTAGTGAATGCATTTTGAATTATAGTTCGTTTTTTCTCAACTGTCAAAGCTTGAATAATTTCACGGTGAATGTGTTTGTTAAAATTATCGTCAAGATACATTAATGACTTTCCGAAAGAGTGTGTAATGATCGAGTTAAGCTTCTTATGCCGTATGATATGTTTTTGTCAAGATATATTTATTAACAATTAGGCCGTCAGTAAAAAAAACCAATGCATTCAGTCACCGTAAGACTGTAGTAAGTGTGTTGCGTTAAAGAGCAAGTAACTACAGTCGTGCAAGCAATCCTTGATTTCATTATTTTCAAGTCAAAATCTCCTTTTAATTTAAAAAAAATGTACATTAATTTTTAGCCGGATTTTTCAACGTAGTTTGGCAAAACATGAGCAGGGGGTGGGGGCGTCCCGTGTCGTTAACAATTGTGTTAGTTTTCAATTTAGAATATATTTCTGCCATTTATGGTCAGATCTTTATGAAACTTCATACAATGATAACATACCATATGATGAACAGAATTAGAAAATAACCATAACTCTACCTTGCTTTATTATGGATTATTTTCCTTTGTAATTTTTGCGTTAAAGTTTTCAAATCCAGCTTTAGTGTGGTTTCCACATTACATTTCTTGTAAAACAATTGTACATTATTTTTTGCTTAATTATATGCATTGAGATAAAGATAAAAAATGAGAAAAATGCTTTACCATATTTCATTATTTAAACAAGAAGAAACGAGAACATCCTATGAAAACTAGTGCTAATATTGTTTTGTATAGAGTATAGGAGTTAAACATCTCTAAGTATGTTTGGAAATACTGATTATTGTAGTTATAGTTTTAATTTTAACTATATTGTTGTGTTCTGAGAAGTTATATAAATAAACTTATTGTTGTCTTCTTTCATGTTGTTTATCTATTGATACTGGACTGGAGCTGTTCCCCATTTTCTTTAGTCTTTTCAAGGAGATGGAACATGAAATATAGCTCTGGAGGCCTAGTGCCTCTGGTAGGACGTGCGCTTAGGGATCGAGAGGTCCTGGGTTCGAACCCCACTAGGGGCACTGCTAATTTCCTTGAGCAAGTAATTTACCTGCCATTGCTTCACTCCACCCAGGTGTAAATACGTACCTGTGAGGGCAGTATAATTCCGTTGTGCCAATTTGTCGGCTGCACTTATAAGCGGAGTAAAATACACCCCATGGAGATTGATAGATAGATACCAGTAGCCCGATGACCAGGGATAATAGCTGTAAAGTGGATGAGTGTGCATAAGCATGAAACTTAGACTATAAAATGCCATTACGTTTTTTTAGCATTTGATCCTGTTTCACTCACCTGGTAAGCTCAGTTGATAGCACATCTGACTGACAAATCCAGGTATCATTGGCTTGACTAATAGATGGAACCTACTTACTTTGGTAGAGTTTGGTCTTGAAGTATTCTATCAGGCCATTTTCTTTAAATTATGTGTCAAGTAGGCAGTTGTCAGTCACTGGGAAAGGTATATATTTAGTACTAGACTAATTCTTGCATTCAGGGATATAGGCCATTCGGAACTCCTAGGCCATTCGCTAGGAATAACCTCAGACATATTTAGGCGCCATTTTGAAACTACCGGTGTTGAAGCAAACAAATACACAATCGTTTAGGCGATGAGTAATGTTTCGTTATTAGTCTGATGGATGACTAAATCCTGTTTAAAACAAATTAACTGTAACTGATATTCATGTGCTGTTATTATTTTACATACTTGATGAAGGTTTTTTAAGTGATGTTACTTGCCAAAATGGTAGTTTTTGTCTGCTTGTTTTTCAAAGAAATAGTGGACAATGAATGCTGGACTGTCAACCCTATCAGAATTACTCAAGTTGAACTAAACTCAGAAGGCCTTAATCTACAAATTTAAACAAAATTAAGACTAAGTTCCGGATATATAAACTTTAATATAGAATGTTACTTACATGTACACACAAAAACAGTATCATTAGTCAAATACTAAAACAAAGGAAAAGGCAATAACTGTTTAAATAACTACACGTATATTGTGTATGCAGTAAAGTCCAGTCTACGAAATAAGTGGGTGTCTGGTTGCCCAGGGCAACCACTTTTTAGTTGGGGAAACCAACATTTTCTTTTGGGCAACCAAAGTTCTACTAACAAGAGACAGTGCTTGATGCTAAACCTGTTTGGGCAACCACTTTCATATCCTAATTTCGTAGACTGTAGAATATTGAAACTACAAAATCACTGATAATAAAATAACATGACATAATAATATATGTATGTGTCTATTAAACTTAGTTTGTATATGGCCTTGAATCTTTCGTTTAATACACTGATGGTTATTTCAGTAAATTTACTTATTTTCCTGTTTTCATCTACAGCTTAGTGATGTTGACCTGAGATTAATTTATACTACACTATATCTAATCTTATGAACAATATTCTCTTGTCTCAGAACAATATGAACAAGGTATACATGTATTTTGAGTATTTGAAAATTTTATCTACAAATGCTTTCTGATGGCCATGGTAAACTTAAATAAAATATATTGAAATAAAATATGTTAGAACCATTATAATTAAAAAAATAATACAGGTTCCAAATGTACAAAATGCCAACTTGAAATGATTCAAGATTTTGTTAACTAAAACCAGGGATTCTAAATGTTATATAAAATACCTGCTAAAACTTAACTGAAAACAATATAAATAGATTACATGAAGCATTTTTTAATATTTCCTGACTTGTCAATCATTTTACTCAGTCTTTCTTTTAGGGTATTTTCTTACTAGACCCTTGTGAGTCAAATAATTAAAATAGTCTATTAGTAACTGTTAGTGTAAGCTTTTACTAGTGAGAAGATACAATTATTGCTTATTATTGTCCAACAATAGTGTATGTGTCATAAATATACCCAAACTTTAAAGCACTGTCTACGAATGTTAAAAAAAGCAATCAACGTAAGTTTCAAAGATTAACAACTATAATACAAAAAGTAACATAATATATCTATAAATAGCACAGTGATTCTGTCAATTATCTTATTTTAAAAATCTGTATTTTAATTTGTTTCGTTTAGTAAGTGATTTTTGAAGTATACTAGACATGGTTTTAACTAATTACACTCTATACTTAGTTCTAAACTTTTGACTGAATCATTTGTTTGTTCCTCCTTTAAGTGTTGACTTAAGCTTCTTATACAATGTGGAACAATTTGTTGATCAGCTGACTATCTATAGATAAAACTTGTCCAATGTGAAGTTAGTTAAATCCTCTGCTTATCCCATGTCTGTCATTTTGACATCATTGCAGACTGTTTGGTTATATTAATAATGAAATAAATGCCAGTGTACAGTGTCAGCTAATGATAAGTATACAATATGTTTGTATGTTCATCAGACATGATTGTCTGAATTCATGCACTATCTGCAGTTTTCACATAGCAAAATTAGAATATGTGTTGAACATTTCAGTATATGCTGCAATACATTGAATACAGAACTTGTACTGTTCCTAAAATACAAAAATGACATAACATCAATGTATGTAATAATATCATTAAAAACAACAACACAATAAATGGGGCTAGTCCACTCATGTGCTTAGTTTGATACATGTATTTTAAATTTCTCCTTAGGGGTGTCAGCTCTGAACTTGGCGACGACATATATTTGGTATTGGTATGGTTGTTTACTGCAGAGATTCAAATAGCTGTATGCTAACACTTTAAGTTATTGCTATCAAGAATATGTATATAGAAATTATCTGCAGTGATTACATTTAATCAGAAAATTTAACTCGTTAAACAAACTTTTTATTCTCAAATTAGTATTGAAACTTGATTGTTATACTAATTTATTTTAGCTGGATTGTGAAAACATGTTCTTTCAACTTAGATTTATAATTTTCGAGTCTGCTTTCTGGTGCACCAGTTTAGAGCTAGAAGGATGAAGTTTCTTGCTCAAAGAAACAATAGGGTATGTTTTGGATGGGATTTAAGCCATTGTGGAGCTGGCTATCCATTGATATCAGTTCAACATCGTAACCACTTGCCCACTCGCGCTACTTGATTTTGCCTGTACAGACACTGAAATTGGAGATCTGTGTCCCTGATTAAATGAATGCTGACTAGATGTTGACAAGAAAGTCCTTGCAACATGTTTCTTTAAGTCGTAATATATTTTCTTCCTATTTCGTTAATTGCTTAACATAAATACCACACGTGACAATATTCAATCTTACCTTATTTGGTATTGCTTTGTTCCGTCTTAATCTTACTTGTCTAATTGTGTTACCTATACTAATTTGTTGTTCACATTCTAATTTCTCTAACATTATTGACATTGTACAAAATAGCCCACTTCTTTCATAACCATTCCTACAATGTAATAACAATGATGGCATAAGATATATATGAATTCCTTATTTGAGCGTTTTTTATTAATTTTCATTCTTAAAATAGTCCTTCCTATCAATTCCCATTGGTTTGGAAAAAATGTTATTCTAAGTCCCACTTTAAATGATGCAGTTGACTTTCGAACAAATATGCCATTGATAAAAATCAATTTAAATTTTATTGACTGACCATATTCTCATCATATAATTATGAAAACTGAAATACCATTATTATGTCAGTCAATTTGTACCACATTTAAACAATTCAACCACTTCTAAGAACTGAAACTCCTCTCACTGGTAGGAAATAACCGTTGCAGGGAGTTTCATAAGAACTGGAATCAACCATGGTGCAGAAAACTGACTTTCAGAAAGTAAAGCTGCATGGTGACAGTGGTGTTTGCAAGACCATCCTGTACATGTACACCTTAATTAGTTAATATATTTGGACTTAGTTGCTTATTGCTTAAAAGTTCTACTTGGATTAACCATTAGTAAATTAGTGACCATCAAATGGTTTTTTTTAACCAAGAGTCTAGGTTACTGCATTGATATTCACATGGTATCTTAACTAGTTGCATTAAAATAAAATGCTTTTCATATATCTTGACTTTAATTGCTGCTTATTGATCAAAAGAAGGAATGATACTTACAAACAATGTATTATAATTGGCGAGTCCTCAGTTTGATTGTCTGTAGCCACTTGTACTGTATTAACAAATTGTACAAAATTGTTAACACTCTCAGGTACATTTGTGTTTTGTTTCCAACCAGTATATTTGTAATGTGTTATAGTTATCTCCCCTGGATTTTGCTGAAAATACATTTACAACATAGTTATCTCGCATGGAATTTGCTGAAAATATATTTACAACATAGTTATCCCCCCTGGATTTTGTTGAAAATATATATCCAGTGGTGCAATCAAGACAGCCAGTACCATACAGGTTACAGGGGCACGCAGACCTGGAAGGCCCAAGATGACTTGGAAACAGTTGACAGAAAGGGATCGCAGAGAATGGAACCTCTCTGTGATCGACCCTCAAGAGAGACTCTTGGAGATCAAGTGTGAGAAATGCCATGCGGGCAGCAAGCCAGCTACCTGGAAGGAGACCCACTGACCTGGACAATGCCCCCACACCTGCACGATAATCAAAAGTCCGATGATGATGATGATATTTACAACTAGTTATGTTTCCTGGGTTTTGCAGTAATCCATTTTTAATGTAGTTATCTACCCTGGATTTGACCAACAAATAAATACTCAATACAGTTATGCCACATAATTTTGTTAAATAAAAAAAATGCTTGGTGCATAACCACTTGGACTATACATAAATTAGATTTTATTTGTGTTCACATAGAATTGTTTTAATACCAAGTCTTCCTCATCATAATTAACTCCATAAAATCCTATATTATAGAAACATTTTCACTAAACATTATTTTTGATGCATTTTGGGGCGTAATACAAAACCGTGAAGAAAATATGAATGCATGGAAGACAAATAAAATGTTTAACTACATGTATTTAAAGTGTTGAGAATACTTTCAGTACAAATATTATATTATTGGTTCATTCTTAAGGTATTAAATATTAAATACACCAGAAGACTATCAAAGTACAAACAAAGCAACATACCTTTGATAAGTTTTTCAATTTTAGTAATGACTTTATGAATTCAGAGTTGGTTTCACTTTTAGTACAACTGATTGTGTATGTATCAACTTGTATACTCTCATTAACCTCTGGTTGATATACTCCTATTGTGCTCTAAAAACAAACATTGACAAAATTACATAGATTTTTCATATCACATACATTCTCGTACCCAGAGGCTATCAATATTGAGAATCTAGATAATCTCTGGGTACGAGAATGTATCACATACTAAATTCTTAGTTGCTCATGTTATAGTCACACAAATGTGCCAGCCAAAAGAAATTGTTCCAGTAAATTTTACAAATACATTTTTGTTAATCTGGCATTATCAAATGTCAATATACATTTTTTGTCTTAACGACAAGTTCCATATTAAATATGTATGAAGCCAATTAAAGCCAGGTTTATGACTTGCATCAGAGCAAAAACATACATTATCCAGCTATCATAATTTGCTATTGACTTGTTACAGAATTTTTATTTTCCCAGCTATTGTTCAAATATTCGATTTGAACCAATTTTAGTATATGACATGCACTTATTGGGCAGCGATAAAAAATACAATGTCACTTTAAGCATTTTCTTCAATATTTATGGTCACAAAAACTTTGCAAGTCTACATATTAATGAAGTTAAAAGTGTTATTTTAGCATAAGAATATTTAATGGTTTCTAGCTGATTTTGCACCTCATCATTAAATATATCCTACAAAAACTTGATAAAAAAATGATTTAGATAACTGATAAAAAATAGTACTATCTTACTTTATTATGTTCCACAGGATCATCCATGTCAACTACACATGTACACTTGGTTTGATATAACAGACAAAGAAAGTCTGACAATGTTTCTGGTAAAGGAGTTTGTGCTACGATGAAACGATCAGTCTTCTTAAAGCTCTAGAAAAAGGTGAAGAAAAAGCATATTTTATATACTAGAACAATGAGTTTCATGAGCAGGCTAATTTCTAAATGACAGGTTAGTTACAAAAAGTCTGATTTAATCCCCTCAGTACTGATTTAATCATACAATTTGTTTAACATAATTATAATGTGTAGGTGAGCGGGCAAACATTAACATTTAAGTTTGCAATACAAATTTCAATATTTAAAACCTTTTTTGAAATATGTACATACATGTAAATATAATCTACAAACTGCAATGGTGAAGCGTATATAACTAAGAACTTTGTTAAATTTGCAAACAAATTTTTACATAAAGTCTTATTTGAAATACAATGTACGTACATATGAATAATTTATAGACTTTAAATAGCTAAAATGGTAAAACGTATATAAATAAGAATTCTATTAATCTTAGAACACTTACATTTACATATACAGCATTGATGTAATCTGGTTGGTTGAATGATCTGTTTAAATAAAGTCGAGGGCGATTACTGTTGCCTGAAAAATATTTCACATACATTTACATTATCAGCACATAATGTGCAGCTAGAGCTGAGACACACATTGCTCAATATTGCATCCACACTTATCTGTTAATATCCAATGTTACCAATAAACAATGAATTGACGTTTTTCTACCCAACCCTGATATATAAGTTAAAAAGCAACTCAATTTTCGAAACTAACCGCATTTTTTTATAAATTTAATTTTGGTGACGAATAAATCGCATGCGTATTTTCTGGGGGCGAATGATGACCACGACGTAGCGTCTGGTCTCGTAATGGCGGACGTCCAGCAGTTGTGCATTTGTGAACTGTATTTTTTCAATTATAAACAAACGTTATTTTGTGGATTTAAAAAACTTTTAACAATCGGAAAGTACGGGTATCTAGTTGTAATGCAAACTACCGATAAAACGAAGGGATTGATTGGACGGCGTTGAACTCCGACAAGATCAACGGTCAAGATTGTAGGCCTAATGTAAACTATTTTGTAAGACTAAATGAATCTTTCAAGAGCTAGTTTAATTAAAATTATAGTAACTAAACTTGGCTTTATCAAAACACGACAGGGCATCCTCGAAT
This sequence comes from Mactra quadrangularis, assembly GCA_025267735.1. Taxonomy (NCBI): domain Eukaryota; kingdom Metazoa; phylum Mollusca; class Bivalvia; order Venerida; family Mactridae; genus Mactra; species Mactra quadrangularis. The sequence goes on along the minus strand of CM046294.1, from coordinate 32,345,701 downwards.
AATTTAAGCACAGGATGGAATTCAATGCAGCTTTGGTAAAGAGTCAGCATCCATCATGCTTATCTTTGGTTTGGACTGAAGTGGAATGGTGAGGTAAGTGCATGATTCATTTAATTATTTTTTTAATATTTTGTAATCCATGGGAAACATTTTTTGTAAATATCTACTTTAATTGAGTATTACATTATCATGTCTTATTTAGGCTATGAATTTTAGAATTCGTCATAGGTCTACGCAGGAAATAGTCTATTGCAGACGTTGGTAAACGATTACTTTAATATTGTTGATTATCATCAAATTCAGCAAGAAAAGATTTCCCAGTAATTATTTCGTGGAATATGCCATTCTCTGTTGCCGGGTTTTAAATGGAGTGCAGTGTTCCTCACTACAGATAAAAGGCAATTAAATATGGGGACAGGATAGCATACTAAATGTTAAAGGCTCTGAAAAGTTTGAGAAGACGTGGCTTTATTTTGGGGAAATACAATAATCTAAAGTGGAAATTGAAGACTGAACAAAAATTGCATTTCGGACATTTTGCCGCCCCAGCGTTGCCATGGTAACCAAGATTAGGCTAAAATTGAAATATATCTCAGATATATATATAATAACATATGAATCAGTCTTGCTAAGTTTCATATCTTTGTCACAAAAAGTAACATAGAGAGAGTCTTATAAAAAGTCCCAACGTATTAAAATTAATGTGGAAAAAAGAATCTTCGATCTACTAATGGGCTAACAAATCTCGTGTTTACCTGGTATGTCTGCTCCTGGACGATTTTTATCTGTAAGTTGTTTGTTTCCTTCTATTGCCTCTAACTCGTCCTGTGTCTGTCTTTCTACATCATTATCAAACATCTAAGATAGAAACATACATTAAAAACAGCAATACATTTGATAGAAAAAATGTATGAATTCTATTTTTATCATCAAAAATCACACCTTTTACCAAATTCATGTTGTTCATTGAAATATGACCGTGACCAATTATTGGATTTAGGCTTAAATGTTTACAACAATCCTTGTTTATACAAAGTTGATACCGCTACTCTAAGTGCTATTAATTCACTCAAATTAGCTCCTTACCGGTCACAAAGAAAAAATAGATGTGTTGTGAAAAGTACAGTTAAAACCCCTCAGGGCATTAATAAAAATAACTTAATATACCCTAAAATATGTAACACTGTAAGTCAGATTAGTGAAAATGTGAATTGCTTGACTTTAAACTGTAGATCCGCTGTAAATAAATATTTTGTAATAGGTCAATATTTGAGGGAAGAAAGAATAGATTTTGCCTTACTAACAGAAACTTGGTTTTCAGATGATAAAAAACATTTAATCGATACCTCTGATTTAAACCAAAATGGGTACAGATTAACAGTATCCAATAGACAAAATAAAGTCGGAGGGGGGATAGCTATAGCCAGCCGCATTGCAATTGATATTAATAAAATTAAGAGCGGGAGTACAAGGAGCTTTGAATATGGTATATGGAAACTAATTTTCAAGAATATTGCCCTTCATTGTATTGGAATTTACAGACCCCCAGCATTAGCCACTGTTTCTCAGTTTGTAGAAGACTTCAATCAATTTATTGAAGATTTAATTCCTAACTACTCTAACCTGTTAATTATGGGCGACTTCAATTTACATCTTGAAGATAGATCCACGGCTGTGTCTGAATTTCTTAATTGTATCCATTCCTTTGGTTTAGAACAGCATGTAAATTTTAAAACACATATTGGTGGTAACATGTTAGATCTTGTACTTACTGAAGCAGTAAATGGTATCCATGTTAAGAAATGTGATCAGGGACCTTTTTTATCAGATCATTGTGTAGTTAAGGTACTAATAAATGTTGAAAAAGAAAATATTGTGAGCAAATATGTAAAATTCCGCAATCTTAAAAAAATCAACCATGAAAGTTTTGCTTCTGATCTGAAAGACATTACTATTGAGTGTGAAGATGTTGACTCTTATGTAAATATTTTGGAGTCAAAGCTTCAAACTACTCTTGACAAACATGCTCCTTTAGTAGAAAAAATTAAAATTCAAAGAACTCCAAAACCATGGTTTACTGATAATCTTGTCTTACTTAAAAGTTCAATGAGAAAACAAGAAAGATTATGGAGAAAATATGGAAAGCCTGAACAATTAGAAGCTTTCAAGGTTATGCGCAACCGTTATCATAATGAATTAAATGAAGAAAAGGTCAAATCACTAAGTCAAAAAGTTCTTGATGCTAAAGGTGATACAAAACAATTGTATAAATTTGTTGCCGAAATGACTGGAGTAAGATCTGAGAATCCTATGCCGAAAGGCGATTCTGATCACTCCATAGCTGAAAATTTTGCTGATTATTTCTTAAATAAAATTTCAAAAATTAGGGAATCCTTGTCTCAATTTCCAACTTATTCACCGCAACAAAAGGATGTACCTAGTCTTGATCATTTTGATAATTTTACAATAGAAGAGGTCAGAGATCTTATAAGTGACTTGAATACCAAATCGTCTGAGTTAGACATATTGCCAACAAAAGTGCTAAAATGTTATCTAAAAGAATTATTACCTCTAATTACTCATTTAATAAATATATCATTGAAACATGGTGTATTCCCTTCCAAGTGGAAAGAGGCAATTGTTAAGCCTCTTCTTAAGAAGGTGGGTCTGGATCTGGAATATGCTAATTATAGACCAGTTAGCAATTTGTCCTTCTTATCTAAGGTAATAGAAAAGGCTGCCTTAAATAGATTGAATACTCATGTTGATAAAAATAATCTTCTTCCAAAAAATCAGTCTGCATATAGACGTTTTCACTCATGTGAGTCAGCCCTCCTTAGATTGGTTAATGATCTACTGTGTGGTATGGAGAAATTAGAGGTAACTGCAATAATAGCTATTGATCTGAGTGCTGCATTTGACACTGTTGATCATGATATTTTACTAGAAGTACTTAATAATCAATATGGACTACAGAATAGTACACTCCGCTGGATTGATTCATATCTTCGCCCACGGGCATGCCGAGTCAACGTCAATACTAGTTCATCATCTGTACGTTCATTAGATTGCAGTGTTCCACAAGGTAGTTGTTTAGGTCCGTGGCTATATCTAACTTATGCAGGGACCTTATTTGATGTAATACCATCTGATATATCAGTGCATGGTTTTGCTGATGATCACACTGCTAATAAAAGATTCTGTCCTAATAATCAGAATGAAGAAGCAAATGCCATTTCTGATCTTGAAGATTGTGCTCTAACAATAAATTCGTGGATGAATGAAAATAAATTAAAAATTAACAACTCAAAGACGGAGTTTATAATGTTTGGAAGCAGAGCACAGTTGAAAAAATGCTTAACCCAGTCAATCAATATTGCTGGTGAAACTGTAAAATCTGTGAAGACAATTCGCTATTTAGGGGCCTTTCTTGACGAAAACTTAAGCTTTAAAGATCACATCAAAACAAAAAGTAGAACTGCTATGTTCAACTATTTACGTATCAAAAGTATTAGAAAATATTTGGACAAAGAAGCAACAGAAACACTAGTCCTATCTTTGGTCATGTCCCACATTGATTACTGTAATCTAATCTTGTATGGAATCTCAAAATGTGATCTTAACAAATTGCAGCGAATTCAAAACATGTGTGCCAAACTGGTATTAAGGCTAAAAAAATCAGACAGTTCAAAGGATGCTTTGTACTCACTGCACTGGTTACCAGTCAAAGCAAGAATCAACTTTAAAATATGTACTTTCATGTACAACTGTTTTTCTGGAACTGCACCTGCATACCTGACTGAAATTCTTCAAAAGCCTGTACAAAGCAGATCTGGTCTTAGATCTGCAAAATCCAAAGACCTCAATTATTTGATACCAATAAATAAGAAAAAAACATTCAGTGACAGAAGCTTCAGTACAGTTGGTCCCATGCTATGGAATAAGCTACCAGATGATATCAAATTATCACCTACTTTGGATGTATTCAAAAAACGATTGAAAACTCATTATTTCTCTACTTTCTATGATCTATTCTAAAACTAACATGGCTTGCTAATGCCTCACCTTACAATTACGGTAAACATACTAAGTGATTGAGTGAGTGCATTGTGACATGGGAATGAGGATTGCCTCGCTCTCGGTCATTTAATACCTTGTTTCATATGACTGCAATGACAACCTAAATAAATTGTCCCTTTAAAGGTGATGTTTTGACACCTTTGGGGATGTATTAAGGGCCCTTTAAAGGTGATGTTTCGACACCTTTGGGGAATTGTCTGGTTAACAGTGGCATTATGTTACACTGTTCAGGACATGTCCGGTTAACAATAGCATTATGTTATACTGTTCAGGACACCAATTTTCAATGTAAAATAGATAGAAATAAATAAGAAATTAGTGATAAAAATGTAAACTTAGGTGGAATCATGAACTGTGAAGGATGTATGTCAAAAAATATGAATTATAAAGGCTTTTTATTTATTTGTGTTATTGTATTTACATATGTTTTTATGGTGGAGGGTTTTTACTTACATGTATTTATTATTATTTTCTTTATAACATTTTTGTACAACGCCATTGAATATGTAACATAGAAATAGGCGTTTAATCAAATGAAAAAGTTTAAAGTTTAAGGTTAAGTTTATTAAAAGAACACGTACACGACTGAAGTGTGACGTTTGAAAATACAAGTGATCAAAACTTAGTTGTACGCTACACACTTTTTCTGCATGTAATAATGTTTGTCTTGTAATGTAATGGGTATTGTTAAAAAACGACTATAAGATTTGTGTTCTAACTTACTTTATTGAACGAATAATTAAACAAGTTAACTCTATAAATATGCAATATAAACAGAACTGATAAGCCACACTGGCTACTGCTTGTTACACCATGCATGTAGAATAGGAGGGGCTAACAGGCTATCATACTACATGCCTAAGCCTTAAAACGAAACTGCTAAACTAGTACCCGTTTTAGCATTACGTATATACAGAAGACGTGGTTAATAGTGACCCCTCCCAAAAAAATAATTTAGAAATTAGGGTTTCATAATAGATGGATTGTTGGATACTTATGAATTTGCAAGACAAACACAATAGTTGCATGTATTGCTTGAAATTCCATTACAAATTACTGTAAACAATAAAAAGCCAAGTTTCTAATATACTTGTAGTTCATTCCTTAAATTGTAAGACTGATTTCATCAACAAAGTTTGTCATGAAATAGAATGACCCTGTCCGTACGGTGATTGGTTATTGTATACGAAAATAACAGTACTAACCAAACATGTATTTTACCTTAAATTGTTTGGTATACGAACGATCATCAAGCATTGAGAGTTTACTCTGAACATAATCAGTTGTTACTGGGTCAGAATCAAACAATAAAGTATAGATTAGGCATCTGTGAAGGTACTCATACTGTTCCTGAAATACAGGTAAAAATTCTACTGTTGATAGAAACTAAGTCAGTATGAAGTAATATATTCGTACTTATGATAGATAACTTCGATCTCCTTGTCAGAAATGCAGGTTAATCTCAGCCAAACGGTGTAAAATTTATTGTTTTTCAAATTTATCTTGTCGGCTTTAAGTTTCTTTGATCTGGTTTGCAAATTCTTGTAAAAGCAAATGAGCAAATGAACAAGATTTCTGGATGTGATAAAACATAGTGCAAACTATCAGTTGATACACTAGGTAAAACATACCAATAACTGACTGACATCATTACTAATAAATTGAAAGACATGCTAATATACCCTGAAACAATACATACAAATATTACTACAGTAAGTACATCACTATACTGGTAATGTCTTAGACATTATACTCGCGCAATGAAAAACGTCTTAACACCTTCCACCTTAGAAGTCTGAGACAAATATTGGGTATCAAATAGTCAGACCATGTTACTAACGAGTCTGTGCTGAAACAAGCTGGCTAACCAAGTATGTATACTATTCTAAGACAACAACGCCTACGATGGCTTGGTCATGTCAAAAGAACGGTATATGACAGAATTCCAAAGGACATCCTTTTTGGGGAACTTGCTTCTGGTAAGAGAGCTCAGGGACGCCCTCCGCTGCGTTTCAGAGACGTTTGTCTGAGAGATATGAAGTCGCTCGATATGGACACAAACAATTGGATGGAACTTGCCAAAATCGTCCAGCATGGCGCACGCAACACATAGCGCAATGCGTAGAGGCAAATAAAATCTTCACATTGCCGACAAACGAAAGAGAGATCAACGAAAGATCGGAAATGCTTCTAGATCTAATATTGACCTTCACTTCTCATGCAGATATTGCGGCCGCAATTGTCGTTTCAGAATAGGACTACACTCCCACATCCGACGCTGCATCAGAAGTACATCAACTACCATGACGCAGATCCATAATGAGACACGATTGAAGGATGCCATTTGATTTGATACTGGTGAAAATTAATGTAAGTTTTTACTTTAATTGTCATTTCAAGTTAAAGTCTTTACAAAGATAATTAAAACAACTGTAAATAATCGTCACAAAATGACTTCCCAGTATAATGGACCCGCCTTAAGTTTATTATACATTATTTTGCTTATCGAATACCATAAACCTACTTACATGTGTTTGAACCAACCACATTCTTTGTTCTCTTAGACTCATAACACATTCATATACATTCACACATTTTTCAGATTTCCCTTGTTCTGTCAATATATCTAAAGCTATAAAGGTTCCAGTTCTGCCGACGCCAGCACTGGAAAATATATTGAATGTGATATATATTATGTACATAGTACTCTTACATTACGTACATTAGTACGTTTCGTATTGCAGTCCTGTTGACTTTTTCCACTTTGTTACGTTTCGGTTTACAAAATGAATGACTTGAACCGATAGATAAATTTAATGATCTGCTCCAAATCAATAAAAGAACCAGTTTTGCGTAGTGCGGTAACAATTCAACCAATAAAGTTAAGTTAATAAGCGTTATACAAATCAAATGCTAGTAATAGAGCTGCGATATTGCATAATGTGATAGAAAATGTTCCTTTTGATTACATTATGAGCGTTGCCATTGAGAAACCTTGTCATATTTGTAAAAACTTATTTGTTTCATTATCATATACATTCAACATAACCAAATAATTACACAGACTATAGCAGCTTTAACTCAGTTTTATACATTATATCATTATTTACCTGCAATGTACGATTGTAGGTCCTCCACTAACAGACTTGATGGAATTCACAAGATTATAAAATTCCACCAAACTAACAACATTATCTGGAATGGTTTTATCTGGCCAGGCTGTGTAATGTATGTGAGTCAAAGATCTTTGTTGATTGTCCTTAAAATAAATTACATAATTAATTTTAAGTATATAATTTAAGCTATAAATTTTGTTGCAACCAGTTTTTCATTCTTCAGACTTTTAGCCAATAATATTACCCATATATCCTAGTTAGATTAATTATCTGACACATTAGATTTAAAACTTTCTAAACAACTAATTTACAGTTATTATATTGCAACACAGCGATGGTTTCTAATTTGTGGCCTCTTGAATTTAGTTTAGCGCAGCTTAACTGGATTTGAAATGTTCTAAACAATTAATTTACATTTCTGTGATTGCGACACAGTGCATGATGTCGATTTCGAGGTCCCAGATTTTATTGTCGGTCGCGGCCGGCTATAACCTATTATGACAATTCGATATTTAATTCCCAGTTTTCTCTGTAGAACGAGAATGGGCTGGTTCCTTGTGGAAGGGTTATCGAGTACTGGTGAAAAAGTGTCAATGATAGTTTATTGATAAAGCGGTCGCTGGACATAACATAACAAAATGGCGTAAAATTCTAAAAAACAACAACGGAAAATGGAGCTAAATGTCTAACAATAAAACTGACAACATAGAAGAGTGTTAAATCACCGCTAGGGTGTACACGTATGGTTTTACTGCTAAATAAATGAAGCTAATAACCTTTTCTAACAACAATATAGTGATAGTATACTCAGCATAAGTATTAATCTCTTGATGTGAAACTGTTATATCTCCATACACTTTACTTTCACCAACAATTGGCCAATATCTCTCACATTTCATTCCCTGAAATATAATTCGTGGACGGAATACTACAATTATGTCTAAGATCGAACATCATTTCACAATTTAAGCTCAGAAACATATACTTAACAACTTTTCTAAGTATACACGTTTCCCTTGCAGATAATTTCAACAGTTGTTAAAATATTTAAACGAAATTTCATGAGTCAAATATGGGATACTATATTTTTCATGTGACACTAAATACGTCAATATCCATCGTGTAGTTACCGACTTTTAAGATGCACGTGCATTCGTGCTTTTTACTAATATGAGCCAAACGGTTTACATTTACTCGTTCATTTTGTACGTAACGACTCTATAGCGATTTACACTTAGAAAGAACATCTAAACTTTCACAAGTCGTAAGTTTGAAGCGAATAAGCTTAGAAGAAAGAGGCCAAGCTATCGGAATGATACATGCTGGCTCATCAGTAAGAGAGGTAAATTGAATTGAATTGCTATCTTATATCTTGCTCGCGTCGTATTCATCACTGAGACATTCTAAGGATAGCTGCAATGCAAAAAACCTCAACAATCGTGAAAAAGTAAAACCTTGTTTGGGTTGACTGTACTTTCAAACGTATCCCTTTGACTGTGATGAAACTTTTAAGAAAGTTTGAGCAAACCGGATGTGTTAAAGACCTGCTAATGCAGAGTAGATGTCGTATGACGACAAGACGGCAAGAATGGGCTATGATACCATAGGACATCATGTAGAACTACTTAATCTCAATGCAGGCAAGGTGTCTTGCAGTTATACGAGCTAAAGGTGGCCATACGCGTTATTTATGTGAATTTGTTCTTTGTTGGTGTCACTATTGTTACTGCTTATAAGAAGTCAGTTAGTTTTCAATTTAATCTTCATTTTGCTAATAAATGAAATTCTATCTGATGAACATTTCGTACAAATGTTATAGCAATAGCATACATATCAACCCAGTTATGATCGAATATATAGGTGACTGTATACTTAGAAAAGGTGTTAAGTGTATTATAAAGATTTAGTAAATTTACGACATTAAAGCGTTCGATAATTTGAATGCAAGAGCTCGAGTATATACTTCGATTTAGGTTTATTTGGATGCTGTATTGGTCAGATATCTTTAATGAGTATTTTAACGCGAAGATGGATTGTCGTTTAAATATTATCAAGTGAGTTAAAATATACTAACCGTTTCCTCTTGTAACCTAGTTAAAATGACAACCTTATCTACATTTTCATACCAAACCATTGTCCAAAATGATATAAAGTTGTTTGTTATGGCGGCAGTAGGTCCTAAAATTATATATTTTAATGCAGATAAATACCTACACTATGTATCTCATTACATTATAAAATGAGAAACCAGAGATATACACCTAGGTTTGTATTTCATAAAAAATGCTTTAAGTTTTGATAAAATAAATAAGGAATGTAAATATTTGTAAGGATATACATATGTAAATGTGCAAGTCTTAAATTGAAATTAATATCTTTATTTAAAAGAAAGACATTAGGCTTAATGTTAAAGTTTTGTAATCACATATTGATGCGTTAACAATAACTATGATTAAATAATTACCAATAATGTTTGATATAAGCCATCAATTTATACTTGTGTGAGCTTCTTTTAGTCGTGCAGCGGCTTCCATTACCGTATCGCTAAATCGGTTATTAGTCTAAACTCAAATTCTATATTATATAAAAAACTACCAGCACATTATGTTTCTTATTGATTACATAAAGTTTTACGACGTTTCGCCATTCAAGGTTTCCTCTGGTATATTATATAATTTCGAATTGATCGTTTAACAAAGTAATTGAGTAACCTCTACGTGTTCCGAACTTGTATACTCAAGTAAGATGCTTAAACGGCTTTTTAAATCTAAAGCTAATACTTAAACAGTTATACAATAACACATACCCACTGAAGCGATATAAGCTTTTGTTCGATTATAACCCTGCAAGTATAAAAAGACAAACAAAACATGATTGTAAGTGTATACTGTACTTCAATGGTTTACATTTTTTACAAGGAAGACGGAAGTCTTGTGAAGTTTTAAATCAGGTAACTTAAATTTTATTTTTAAAAAATCATTAGGACTAGTTACCATGCAAAGAACATTTTAGCTCCAAAACAAGTTTAATTAATTACTTGTGGTGGACAATTTAAGCTGCCCTTCCAATAATCGGAATTATGTAAACATGTTTACTTACGTCAATATAAGATGCGTTAATGAAGAAAGTTGGATCATGTTTCAATTTGACTCTTGAATGATCATCTACAATAAGGCAAAAACATCGTATACATATGTTAGTAGTGTTAGAAGACAAAGATAGAAATTTTATTTGCAAACCGGGATATACAACTTCTTATATCAGTTACCAGTGTATCTGCTGGATTCCGAGCATCAAATCTACCCTGTTTCTGCTAATTTAGAGACACATTCTTAATCGAATTCTAGACTTATTTGCACATACTATTGTTAACATAGGGAGTATTTATAAACACTCAATATTTAATTTGATATTTGTGTTGGAATCTGGTATATAGTTCCTGACAAACTGTTTAATATTTCTATCACATGACTGTTCCTATGACAAAACATAGAATACACATGAGGCAGCCCAATAAGTCACTTCCCTTTTTGCAACTAACGATGTATAACTCAATAGTATTTAAAAATGCATTTGGCAAAATAGATAGAATATAATTAAAATTAAAAATTCAAGGATTTCATATAGAAAATGTATAACTGTTGACTTATTACAAATACCTTAAAATTCTTTTGTTTTTTATTAGGGTTTTTAAAATCTTTATTTTGTTGCGTGTTTATGGTACCATTACTATTTAAGTAACCTGAGTCGGTAGCGCAGTTGGTAGCGCACCGGGATTTGGAATCTCGTGTCCCGAGGGGATACGGGTTCGAATCCCTCCAGGGGAGGTTATATCCTTCCATGAAAATTTGACAATTATGTATATTTCCTCCATTAATAAGGTATATAGAAAAGTTTCCGGCGTTGTCGAAGGGTAGGTGAGTACTGGTTATAGACATGGGCCTAGGATAGCTAGGTTAGGTGCGCTGGACGCCGTAAAATGACCAAAAATGTTGATGCGGAGTTAAACTCAATATAAACAAACAAACTACTTAAGTAGGAAAAGATTAATATTCGATGTAACATATTCATTAACTAATGTAAAAATATAAAAACAGATCGAATTGCATACATGGAAACATTCCTTTGAATCTATTTAAACCTCTATTTTCTGGTCTTCTGGCACATTCATAGGAATGTGAAGTGGAACGAGGCAATCTCTGAAAAAATATTTGTTTTGTTAAAATATAAGACATTTACATGATATTCGTCGATAATATGTATTTCCCCCGTTCAGAGAAGCCTGTCAAGGAATACTGTTAAGAAGAGCCTGTAACTATTATTAACTTCATTAGTACAGTTTAAAAAAAGAATTGCATTGCATGAAAAAACTTGATACTCGATTATTCTACACACAATATATTGATTATACTAACTTTTGTTGGCGCTAACGGTATCAAACGAGTTATTACTATTATACATTGAACATTTCCGACTAATAAATTAGTAAATACACGTTGATATATCATTGTATACATATATACAATGTATTTATTACACACAAATTCTGTAAGCTGGAACATATTGACATCAATAGGATCTGTAATTGATTTGACTTGACAAAATCAAGATAATATTTACCCCAAATTCTGTCTCAAAGTGTTCATATTCAGTCTGAGTAACAAAGGTATAAAGATCTATTATTTTTATATTGGTGGTTGATAGTGGTGCATTAGCATATTCAACATCTACATCATTTTCATCGCTCAATCTTTCATCACTGTCCGCTATGTCAATCTGTACTTGGCTAACTACTAAATTCATTGTTTCATTTTGATAGACAGCTAAAATGTAAAATTGTTAGAGTTAAAGATACTTTCTTTTGTTAAAGTGGAGCGGGTGAGTCCGAGTGTTTACGACGTTGAACTGGTAACCACTTTTAAAACCTATTTGGTTGATTTCTTAAGCAAGAAACCTTATCCAAAGACCTTAGAACTGGGGAAAAAGTGGACTCGATATTATTTAGAATATGCCGTTATAACTTGTTACCCAATCAATGTAAAATAAATAAGTAAAAACTGGATATATATGTATGAAGATAGCAAAACAGAATATCATAATGTGCCGAGGTTTGTTATATTTGATTTAAATTTTATTAGAATGTTAGGTAAATAATAAATGATAATTTCATGCTGTATATAATCTGACTTTATTATAAGAATTGTGTTATTTGTATTTTGTTATGTAAGGCGTTTATAAAATAGAATGTACGTATGTTTAGCACAAAAATGCTATTAGTTAGAGTCTCGCTATGAAAAAAAATCGTAAAGTGTATTAATTGAATAGGACTTGAAATTGTATGTTAATGCTTTAATATGATTTTCTTGCTTCCATAAATCGCAGATGACTAGATATTATTACTATTTTGTAGATAACTATTTATGTTTTTAGTTAAATGGTTTTATTTGGACAATGCATATTTACCTAAAACATGCACATATTATATCATTAAAAGGATTTTAAAAATATGTTGAAGAACAAAATGCTCAAAGTAGCAAAACAAATTATTCAACCTTTACATACCATTTGCATCTCTATTGTCCGTAACTGCTGCCCTCGAACCATCATTGATTGAAGATAATATCTTCATTGGATTTTTGTCTTCGTCTTTCTTTTTCTTCCTGAACACGCACGAAACAAACAAAAGGTAGTTGTTTTATAGAAATTATCATAGTTTCGAATAAAGGATTGGGTATTCTTTACAAATGAATAACGAATTACTAACGAATATCATTGTGTCTTAAGGCGGAAAACTAATATGTTCATTAGATTAAATGATAAGTTAAGAGTAGATTATAATAACACCGGAAAACGTAGATTATGATCAGGAAGATTGAAACATTCGATGGACAGGGAATGTAACCTTGGTTGTTGTCAAGAAAAAAGATATGACAAACAAATTTAAAAGAAAAAGACGACGGTTCATACATTTTGTTGACAAATATATTTTCGTAGTTCATGTTTACAATGCATATCTGTTGGTGTTTTTCTACGAATGGAATGTCTTAATTCAATTGGTTCATATCAACAATTAAAATACAAGCCTACTTCAAGATGAAATCAAATCATTGGAGTGCAGCTTAAGACAATGTTGATAATGTGATAGAATTGAAAAAAAACAATACTTAGAAGGAAAATAATCATCTAAAGATAGTTTAAAATAATACATTCTCAAATTTTCATTATCAATTTTCTTGAAAAGAAATGTTTTAAGAACGCATTATATTTGCTGTGTGAATCTGGCTTCACGAACAAATATTATTTACTCAATCGAACATTTCAAAGTCTTCGTTCAAATCTCCTTAAGCCATCAAATCCAATTTTTACAATTTCTGCTATCACTATGTTAAAACAAGATTTCAACCCCAACGTTAATACCAATAATCAACATTACCATTTTCTTAACAATATAAGTACTATTATTCCAATGACGATAGCCACTATAACCGTTGACACACTTCCAGCCACTGGTCCTGCTATATTGTTTCCTTCTTCGTCTTCATTACTCAAAGCTGTAATATGTAATCAAACTGAGAAATATATGCATTTTGTAGTATAGTTGGTGTAAATTCCTACTAAACTTATCTAGTTCTAGTCTTATTGATACTATTTATCATAAAACGATACTTAATGTTAACTTAGGCGGCCAGAAACCTAAAACACGAGAAGTGATTAGTATGGGCTGTTTTAAAATGATTTAATTGAAGTATTTTATAAATTTGGTATTGTCCGTAAACTGCTATGACAAACTTTTTGAACACACATTTGCTGTACTTAAACCTAGCCTAGTTATTTTGCATAGACATATTTCAAGCTTGTTTTATTTTTACTGAACCAAAATTTATGAGTTTACCTTCTTGACAAGTTTGTCCGTGGAAACCAATATAACATCCGTGGAAACATTCAGCATTATCTTGAGAACATGTTACATTAATACAATTTGTACTACATTCATGTTGACATGTGTCTCCATGGAAACCTGCTACACAAGCATCACATTTTCCTGTTGTCTGGTTACATACGTTATCTAAACAATTAGTGCTACAGTTACCGTCACACATATTTTTGAAATAACCACTGACACATCCTTCCAAACAAGTTCCATCTTCAAAATCACAAATGTCCTTAGATGTAACATTTGTACATGTATCTGGGCAATTATTTTCACACCTTGATCCATAATATCCACGATTACATAACGAACAGTGTCCATCATTTCTCAGGCAACCGTGTTTACAGTTTTGAGGACATCGTGTTGAACAGTTTGCTCCATAATAGTCGTCTTCACATTGCGAACAGTATGTTTCGTTACCACACACTTTACAAAGTCCATCCTGTACACAACATTTATCACCTGTGTAGTTTTCTCGACAGCCGACATCACACATACCTTCTAAAATGCTACATTTATTGTCCAGGCAACCATCCGAGCATCTTTTGTCACATAATTCTCCGTACCAACTTGTTAAACATTGTTCACACTTTCCAGTATCTCTGATACATTTATTATGATAACATTTGTTAGACGGACATTGTGAGTTACAATTACCACCAAAGTATCCATTTGTGCAATTATCACATTTACTTCCAGTAAAATTACCTTTGCAACTATATGTACACTCGCCTTTTTGTTGTGTACAGGTATTGTTTCTACAGTTTATTGGACATTCTAAAGTACATAGTTCGCCGTAAAAACCAGTTATACACGTGGCACACTGATTGCCATCGAAGTTTTCAGATATGCACCCATCTTCACAAAAACCCTCACTACGTGTACATACATTATCTTTACAATTTGATGGACAAGATAAATCACAGTTTGATCCATAAAATCCAATCTTACATTTATCACAATAATCTCCGATAAAAGATGAAGAAACACAGCCATTTGTACAAGTTCCATTGTCCTGATTGCATGTACTGTTAAGACAATTAATTGAGCAATCCATATTACAATCATGGCCATACTTTCCAGGTATACACGTATAACATAGCTGATCAGATCCTAGGACATAATTATCAATACATTCATCTATACAAGTACCGATGATTTTGTCACATTTATTGTTCTTACAGTTTAAACTAAAGCAGTCATTGTCACACACGTCCCCATATTTCCCAGCTATACAAACTTGACATAGCTGATCAGATCCGAGAGCATAATTATCAATACATTCATCGATACAAGTACCGGTGATTTTATCACATTTATTGTTCTTGCAATTTGAGCTTAAGCAGTCCTTATCACATGTGTCCCCGTATTTTCCATCTACACAAACTTGACATAGCTTATCAGATCCAAAAACATAATTATCAATACATTCATCGATACAAGTACCAGTGACTTTATCACATTCATTGTTCTTGCAGTTCTTACTGTTGCAGTCATCATCACACGCATCCCCGTATTTTCCAGCTGTACAAGTTTGACATAAGTAATCATTTCCAGTTGCAAAGTTACCAGAGCAACCGTTTGTGCATAATCCATTAGTTCTATTACACTCATTATCCAAACAATTTATGCTACGACAGTCAGTTTCACAATTGGATCCATGTTTCCCCGGTGAACATTCATTACAAACCCCATCAGTCTGATTACATTTATTATCTTTGCAAGAAGACGCATTAGGACATTCATGGTCACATTTTGTACTAAACCAGCCGTCATTGCAACCAGTGGAACAATTTCCATTTTCTTTTCCACAGATCTGGTCCTTACAATTTGTAGGACATGGTGATTGACAAGTGGCTCCATACCAGCCTTGATTACACAAGGTACATTGTGTGGTAGATGTACATTGTTGACAGTTAATTGGACATAAACAATTTGTAGAACTTCCATTATGATATCCATCATTACACTCATAACAAATTCCTATTCCCTTTGTTTTATCTCCTTCTTTCTCATAATTTCTTCCACAAGTAAGACATTGACCTGGACAGTCTTTGTTACACCATTGTCCAAAATAACCTGGTTTACAACCATGAACACAGAAACACCAGCCTTTACTTGGATCTACGCATGTATTATTGACACATCTATCACAGGTAGTACAGACACATTCAACACCTGAAACTAAAGTATTTAATTTATAATAGTACATACATGTATATCTTACAAAGTAGGGTGTTGACGCCGTAGCACGTAGCAACACATTGTGTAGGTAATCCACGGTCTGTCAACTTACTTACCGTTCTTGGTCAGTGCCAGACAACTATCCAACCTGATTAATAATCAATGGATAAGAGATGATAGCCATATACATAATAACATGACCCAACTTCACGAAAGTATGTCAACTATTCAGGCTATACTGGTTAATGAAAGAACTTCCTTTCATGGTTAGTTTATTTCATTCAGGATTCGTAAACAAGTTTTAACAATATTAATTTACGCATTGTAAACATCTTTTTATAATAGTTATTGTGCATACAAGAAAACAAGCTTCTTATGTTTTTGGATTATGATATTAATAAGTAAAAAACCTTTGGAAAGAAGTAATAGCAATAAAAATGCTTAAGTATCTTAACCACATTTGAAATAGTAATGCTGGACTTGTATGATATTAAGATTCAACTCTGACTCTTTTCAAGCTTTGGAAGGAAGAACTTTATGTCATTATATACCTTTATGTCTCTTTAACCATATTCACAATGTGTGGTATACTTTACTAATTTCCTTTCAATTCAATTTTATGCTGAAACACATTCCCTATTTTATTTATAAGCTGATCTATATAATGCTCCGAATCGCGGGGCTCTATTTCTCCTTGTTTTTATAATTTTACGTGCGGATGTAAATTCTTTATACAAAAAATGATTGCCGACCAGGATTAGATTTTAAGTAATTTTTCTGTTAATTTGATGTCCTTCCTTACCGTTTATGTATCAAAAATCCTGGAAAAAACACACACAATATAGTGTGTATGTTCGTAAATGCCCTAAATGGACTTTATGAAATCATATTTTGTATGCATCACACGGCGGTGCCTGCGCAAAATGCATCTTTATGGGACGGACTGATCTATATTAACTTCAATTCATTCATTCATACTTTGTTCGATACATTTCTACTATACTCAGTGTCATAGAAGCTGTATTCGTGTAAAATGTAAGAATATCGTCTAAATTCAATTTCTTATGTTTATCAGCTAATAAGCACAGATAAATCGTCACTCGTGAATGAATCTGTTTGATTGAACAAGCTATTATCTAAAGTAGGGTATGTACATATCGGTCAGTTTATATACTTACCAATTACATGTAGCAGTACGATAAGTTTTGTAAACGAGTTCATCTTGCACCGTGTATTAATTTTCTGAGGCTCTCTGTTACCATATCACTATATAAAATCAGATGATAAACTTTTATAGTAAATTTCCACACAAAAGTAAGAAAGTAATAATCTTAAATCAATTCAATGTACAGAAATGTATGAGATGTCCTTTTTGATACATTTTCTTTTAGGTAAATTCGGGTCAAAATTATGTGAATTAATTTTTTTAAATATTTGTTGATTAGAATATAAAACACACTATTTTTTCCAGCCAAATATCACGTTGGTCTTTAAGATTAAGATAAAATTCGTATAAAATTTTTAGGCAAGGTATCAATTATCTAAATATGTATTTAAAGTTGTCAATACAATAAATTAAAACGGGAGTAAAAAACGAAAATACATATAACCTAGATGTAAAATAACAATGAGAAATACATACATGAATGAATGATTAAGAACAAAAATAGGCAAGCAATGTTAAATTATAAGGTTTAACATCACCTGGATTAACTATTTGATTGGAGAAGTTATTAAAAACTTACATTTTCGTCAGTTACCATTACTTTATGGATATCTCCATTCGTTAGCAATAATCAAACTCCGTGTATTAAATTCTGATTAGCAATTCTCACAATTTACAATTCATTTCTGTTAACAGTTCTTATCTTAAAAATTTAGATAAAATGTTATGTTACAAATTAAATACCTGACTCAAAAAATTACTTAAATAATTATTTTTATTCTCCATACTGCACATTTTACATTGATTATGTGAAGAGATTCGCATTCTCAGTATTGTTAGATGAACAAAAGTCTTAAATGTTTGTTTGTAACAAGCAGGAAGATATCTGCACACTTCTCATATTTCAATGCATGTATACACTATTTTACTATTTTTGTAGATATTTAAGCCTCTTTCGCTATATTTGATAGTGATAGTGATACGAATGTCTCATAGTTTTTGTTCAGACATATAACTCGTACGTTTCATATAAGATTTAACTATCCATGTGCACAACTATTACAAACATTGCTGCAAATGCCGTAATGTTATATAGTCCATCAATATTTACCTAATATTAATATTATTCGACAATAGTGGGAAATGGCATGGTTTTGTCTGTCTCAACACTACAATCCACTTTACTAAACAAGAGGGCCATGGTGGTCCTTTATCGCTCACCTGAGTAGACCAATTATCTGGATATTTTGACAAAAGGTAGCCACAGGTGTTATAACAAGAGTTTTCTATTCTTAGCTATTTTGGCCTAATTTTTATCCAAATGATCAATGTTTGAACTCATTCGAACAATTTTCTAGACTAGCATCCTTACAAAGTTTGATGATTACTTGGTTAACAATGGGACTACTAGAGTGTTCAAACAACTGTAGACGGGCGAAGGACATTTAACGACCCTTAATGCTCATTATTAGCTACCTAGTTATAATTTTTTGCTGACACCCTGGAAAACCAACTAACGTTATCCATCTTCAAAATAAGACGACGACTTGTCACTGTTGCGCCCTGGTTTTCCGAGTGTTTGCATGGTGAATAAACTTGGCGTTGGAGATGTGATGCGCAGCAAAGAGATAACATTTTTCGTGCTTAGTCTATGTACCTTGGAAATTGACAAAAGTTAAAATATTTACAGCTCTTTAAAACTCTGCGTCAAGGCATATTTTTCACTGTTAACTTTTTTTTCAAACCGTAGCATTTATGATGTAATATTCACGTTATATTGTTATCTTGACCTAGACACGTTTAAAACGCTTGTAATTTGAGATAAATATTGAACAGGTTTGAATTGGATATAAACGCGAAATGTCAAAATTAACATCTGTCGAGTTTAGATGAATGTATGCTCAATATTTGCATGAGTGGAGCAAGTTTATTTTCAAGATTAATTTTTCAAAACTTAACATTTCCTATTGAAATTCATTTTCATTTAAATCCATGAAAACCTGAGTTTCACATTTTTCGACACAAAGACATGTTTATGTATTAAATGATTTTGAACTATAAGCTGTCTTTCTTATGAATATTTTGTATACAAACTTGTCGTTGAAATTTACAAAATTCTATAAGATCATTGTTGAAATTGGTTAAATCATCAATTTTGAATTAAATTTTTTAGTCGGATATCTTGATTCTTTTGTACTTGTAATTATATAACGTAGTTATATAGTTACAGATAAAGATATCTGTTTAAAATCAAAAGATATTGAAGAGGAAGTAACAGCATGGAAATAATGTTGTTGAAATAATAGGTGTAAAATTTAATTGTCTATCTGCATAGTTAAAGGTTTTATAGATGGTCAACATAATTTTTACATGTTAAATCTTGAAAGTGTGGTGGTACATGATCTCCACTACAATGTACGTATTTTACTCTTCCATTTATATCCTCTTTCCAAACATACCTGTAGGGTATCAGCTTCCTCCGGCAACTTCTCCAGCTTTGTGAATGCTGCAGCTGTCTTGGAGGGTAAATTGGCCACTTCTCATGCGTTGTCAATGCTGCAGTTGTCTTGAAGAGTAAAATGACATCTTCTCAAGCTTTGTCAATGCTGCAGTTGTCTTGGAGGGTAAAATGGCAACTTCTCAAGCTTTGTCAATCCTGCAGTTGTCTTTGAGGGTAAAATGGCAACTTTTCAAGCTTTGTAAATGGTGCAGTTGTCTTGGAGAGTAAAATGGCAACTTCTCAAGCTTTGACAATTCTGCAGCTTTCTTGGAGAGCAAAATGGCAACTTCCCAAGCTTTGTCAATGCTGCAGTTGTCTTGGAGAGTAAAATGACAACTTCTCAAGCTTTGTCTATGCTGCAGTTGTCTTGGAGGGTAAAATAACCCGCTTTGACATGTTTTAGTGCTATTCAGTTATTTATTCTGTTTTACTGATTGTATCTTTAATGCACGAAATAAATTTTTCGTGTACATTTTTTCGAATCAGCCCTGCGTTCAGTTACGGCGAACGTTACAAAACGATCCGTAACGATACATTCGGAACTCTTCGGCCATTCGTTGCGATTAATCTCGGACATATTTAGACGCTATTTGAAACTACCGGTGTTGAAGTAAACAAATATATGATCGTTTAGGCATTGAGTGATGTTTCGTTTTTAGTCCGTAAATTTCGAAACATCACTCATCACCTTAACGATCGCATATTTGTGTATTAGATTAGATTATTCGCAGCGAATGGCCGAGGAGTTCCGAATGTATCGTTATGTAACCTTCTGTAACGTTTAGTGTAATTGAACACGCTACAGGTGTCAGTTACCTCTGGACCCATATTTTATTTACCAATACAATTAGCCGTACAATACCTGTTTAGAGAAATAGATACAAGACAAATACCAATTGTTATTTGTTGATAAAATAGCGCGTAGCCGGCAAGTAGTTGCTGACTATTTAGTCTGTGTATTATGGGTAAACCCCCATGCTAATTGAATATTCATTCGCCATGGTACGCTCCTGGTGATATGACTGAACTGCAAATATGACTATTTTTACTTCAAACAAAATGAACCCTGCATAACGCCGAATATCTTTTTAAACAGGGTAAATGTACGTTGTATTGTGTTTCGTTTGTGTTAATTTTTGTATTTTGCTTAACATAATGTTTACAGCTATTTAGATGTGTCATGAAAGCTGCTCAGTTATTTACCATTTAAAATTTTCTCTAACGGAATAATGTAACTGAACTATTTGTTCTAATGTTTGTCATTACGACATAGCTATAAAACACATGTCTATGTGTTTGTCTATGATACAGAACAGTTGGTTCTGGTAAAATTAAACGAACTTGAAGTTTAAAATCTGACATGATAAAATTTTTACAGTGAACAATTGCATACCAGATTTAGAAAAAATGTTATGCAATAAACATTGTTTTGAATCAGGGGAATTCGATGCGAGTCTGATTAAAACGCGATCTAAAATTTTTCGCTCGCATACTTGCTAATTTAGATCTGGCCTTTTTCAAACAAAGGTCACGATGATGATGATGATGATGATTAGTGTTTATTTAAGGGTCCGTCCGCTCTAAACAGATGCATTATGTGCAGACCCCGGGGTGTGACCCATCACCCCTTAAATATAGTTTTTGGTATCTAAATTAGGTCAAATTTTGTCAAAGAAGACCCAATATAATTCATATTGGGTTTGTTAATTAGTTCTCCAAAGATGTGGTAATTTGTTTAGCCAAAGATAGGTTCTCCGCTTATTTTGCTAATTCAGCACCTAAAGTATGGGGATTTTCCTTGTATATAGAGTTTTTTTACTCTAGGCATTTGTTTGATTAAGTGTTTTGCCTGAGTATGTTTGATTGCTGTTTGGTGTATTGTGGTTTCGTGTTGTGTATGCTGGTGATTGCTAATCTGGGTGTTATTTATGTGTGCTTGAATTGGGTCATGACCTATTTTTGTTTATTTTTAGGTATTGACCTAGTGACCTACATTACTTGTACCAAGGTAGTGTTGACATGCAAGTTTTGTGATTTAAGCCCAATAGCCAAACTTGGCTTTATGTTTGTTGCAATCATGCCTGTCAAAGCAGCGCCACCAGGAGGAAACAAAGAAAACACTCCCCAAAGACCTTGGTCGCCAGGTTCATACGGACAGGCCAAAAAGAAGGAGGCCTCCCCTCTTGGTTTCGTGTGGCTATGCTCATTACTTCTTAGCCTTTTTAGTTTTAATGATTTTGAAATGATAATCTCATGTTAATTGCCAAATATATAGTATTAGTGTTTTGTTGAAACCAAGAGAAGACACCCGCCCCTATCCCGGGAATCCTACTCATCTACATTACAAGTCTCTTTATTTGAAAATTTAATAGTTATACAGAGATACATTTTGTAACAACATAAAGATATACATAATTACATAGTTATACATTATATATATGTGTGCTAAGTGGTGAACAACAAAATAGGATAAAATAAGTTATGACTATTCGAACTATACAATGTTATGTCTTACTGTACATTTTACATGGTAATAATACATGGTAATGGTGAACATTATATTGTTTATTTGCATGATTATTCCAGGTATCATATATTTATATATAGCTTTAGTTAATACATGGTTGATTATACATAGTATATAGGTTTATTTGTTTGTCACACCTGAGGTGACCTACTTTACCCAGTAAGTTGCTATATAACAGGGGGGTTTGACCTATTTTGAATAATTCTTACGATTGATTCTCATGATGTCACAACTATTGATTTTTGGGGACAGCTTTGTTAAGAGGTGGAAGACGTTTACTGAAGTGGACACAGCTTTGAATGTACCTTATGAAGTTAATTGGAGAGGGAGGGGGGTCTGAGGGCTGGGAGACTCCCTTATCACATGTTGGCTGATGCTGTTGGGTTGAAGCCAGATGTGGTTGTTTTGAGTCTAGGGGGAAATGATATAACACCTACTTCATCACCTAAGGGTATTTTTGAGGATATTAGGGGAATTGTTAAGACTTTTTATGAAAATTGGGCGTTTAGGGTCATCATATGTGAGATTGTTACACGTTTCAATTTTGAAAGGTGTCCCGGTCTTACTAGATCTATGTTTGAAGATCAGAGAAGGGAGGTGAATAGGTTATTGGAGGGGTTCTTTGGTAGGATTTGGTCAGATTTCCAAAAATATATTCAAGGGTGTCATTTTTGGGTGATGGGGTACATTTGGGGAATAATGGGTATAATGGGTACCAGAAGATGGTCATGAGAGCTGTTTCCTCTACTGAAGTCGTCTAGTTAAGGTCCTTTCAAGGACCATCTCTACAAAAAAGCCCTTTTTAGGGCCATTACTCTTGTAAAAACGGCCCTTCTCAGGGCCCCACTTGACTTATGAAGAATTTGTCTCAGTATGTCCTTAACTAATTATGTTTGAGATTGACCTGGGTTTTATTTTGGGTTTTGTCACAGTTATGTAGTGGAGAGAAGATATAGTAAAAACAAGTAGGAACATTTTAATGTTAGTAAATATTTTTTTGTGGGATATGTAATTTCCCGGGGTTAGTTTTTATTTTATTTTTTTCTAGTATAAATACCTTCACCAAACTTATACATATAGTTAAACATAGTATTATATCAATGTTAATTATGAGTGATACTAAATGTGAAATGACAAATAAGGTATATGATAACGGAGTATACAATACAATAATAAATCAGCGGGACCATATAATATATTTAAAGCACATTTATTATAGCACTATATAACTCCTAGTATTGATGAATAACACATTTTATAGCTAACACATTAATTAGAGCACTATGGTATTTATTGGTATATAATAAGCTTTATTCCACTGAATTTATTATCTTCCCTCGGTGTTGTCTAATCTGGTTTTAGCACATAGAGTGTCTGAAAATATGTCACCGAGGTAGATTAGTTGGTGTGTTGAGCACTCCGTATATCGCTATACAATTGTTCATCTCATTAATGGCACTACTTAAAGTGTTCTCTTGATATAGTATCACTATTTACACCCAATTTATCACTTTTGTAGTGTTGAGCACTATGGTTTGTGTCTCTATTTGGGTAACAAAGGTCACGTTCAGGCGACCTTTTCTCATCATAATATTCATGACGAAATTGTTATGATACGTAACTTGTTTACATCGTCTACATCACGCAATTTAAAATGAGCCGCACAATCGCAGACGGTGAATAATACCGCTGTTAAATTAGCATGCAAAACTTGGTCTAAAAATAGAAATTACGAAATCAAAATGTGATTAATAGTGTTTTCGTCTAGATGAAAGCTACGCATTGATTGGTCGAAACAAAGTTCATCTCGACGTGACCTTCCACGGAGAAAGTAGAGATCCTGTACGACAACGCTCTACAGGATATCAGTTTACGGAAAATTGTCATAAAGTATACAAAACATTAAATACAACTATAGTTGCACTCTAATGAAGAAATACTCTATATATTGATCAAACCATCGAATATAATAAACAATGCTCCCTAATTATTGATCAAACCACCGACCATACTGAAGAGTGTACATTAAAATATAATGATCAAACCGCAGCATATAATGCAGAATACACTTTATGTAATGATCAAACCACCGAGTATAATGAAAGAAGCACCCAACATAACGATCAAACCATCGAGTGTAATGAAAACTCAACTTATATAATGTTTATTATTATATGTCTAAGAAAATCTAACCAATCAACAATCTGCATTTGTACCACGTGACCGTCTAATATATTCCCGTATTGGATCCAAAAATAATATATTATTTTCGTATTGGACGATTTGGGACATGTGCACTAAACGATGCTTATTCATAAATTATGTCCGCCATTTTTTTCATCGGTTCGAAAATGTTTTTCTTTGTAGTCTAGGCATGAATGAGGAAATAAACCAAAATAATGGTCTGTACTAAATAAAATAACGTTATAAACAAGGTTTGTCATATAAATTACAATTTTTTTACTTACAATAGACTAAATCAAGGAGCCAAATTCTGACGATTTCCGATCAAGCATTCAATTACACAGCAAAACTTTTGTATCCATTCTGTGACTGTGTGACAAATTATCCAGTCATTATGCAATTAATACAAAGGATGACTTGTGTTAAATTCAAGCCAAACAATGTATTAGGTATAAATAATGAATCTGGCTTTCAAGACATCTTTCTCATGGAAGCAATCAAGGTAATATCCAGACAATATTTTCGGAAAACCGTCCATTTGGCTGGTCCATCGTGCCATAAAAGTTCATCCCGTCTGCGAGTGTGTTTCTTTAGTTCCTATCATCCGCGTGTAGTTTATCTTTATGAATAGATTTTATGGAACCCTGTACTTTCCAATCTTTTAAATCCTCCAGGATGTTTAAGTTTAAGTGACATTTGAATGACATCGTCATGTAATCTTTGTAAATTCTACGGCAAGGTCTTTACATCGATACTTGAGAGAATTAATTTTCCAATAGGCGAGGGAGCTCCGCCTACCTGTATAAGTATGGTATGAGTAGGCTACAAACACATCATAAAATGGTCGACATAATGACATCACGATAATACGCAAGCCCCGCAGCGGTTATTTCCCTTTATTACATTTAATAAGTAGCAAAGGGTGACGTAAGTACTGTGAGGATTTTGGATAATACATTACGTCACAAGTCTACATTCGTACTCAGGAAAAACTGCATTGACATTTATTCGCCGCTACATTCATAAATTTATACCCTTTCTTCTAAAAAATGCCATAGCTTATATAGAAAATGGTGGTTGTGGTAGTGTTTTTGGTGGTGATATTGATTGTGGTGGTGATAAGAATTGCTGTGCTTGCTTTGTTGGGGATGATGATTATTTCAATGAAAACGGAAGATATATAATAAAAAGGTTATTATACATTTTACTGTCCATTACGGAATATATTTGGACTCGTACACAGCTTGAAAAGTCATATTGGACTCGCCTACCGGCTCGTCCAATATGGCTTTTCAAGCTGTGTACTCGTCCAAATATATTTCCATATTGGACAGTAAATTGTATAATAACCTATAAAACACCGAGTATAATGGAGAATGAACTTTATAAAATAAACAAACCACCGAATAAACTGATGAATGCACCTTATTCATCTATCAAATCACCGAGTATGATAAAGAATGCACCTTAATTAATGAACAAACCACTAAATACAATGTTACTTTAACGTTACAACGTTCGTTTATGTACGTGTAAGACAGTCAAGGCGTTCTTGGGCACTTTAATGATCATCACATTCCCATCACAATAATGAGTGGGACTGATATCAGCAACGGGTAAAGGTATGTGTATATTAAACAATATGGTCTGGTGATTCTGACTTTGCCATGGTCTACTTTTTTCTATTTTATTTGTTTGACATGACATTGGGTGTGTTAATTTAATCAATCTGCGTAAACACATATCCAGTAGACCACGGCCGTACTGGATCTGTACTTTTTCCCTTTGAGGTCACGTCGAGATGAACTTTGTGTCGACCAATCAATGCGTAGCTTTCATCTAGACGAAAACACTATTAATCACATTTTGATTTCGTAATTTCTATTTTTAGACCAAGTTTTGCTTGCTAATTTAACCGCGGTAATATTCACAGGCTGCGATTGGGCGGCTCATTTCAAATTTCGTGACGTAGACGATGTAAACAAGTTACGTATCATAACAATTTCGTCATGAATATTATGATGAGAAAAGGTCACCTGAACGTGACCTTCGTTTGGAAAAGGCCAGATCTACATTAGCGAGTATGCGAGCGGTAAAATTGTAGATCGGGTTTTAACCAGATTGTAATTTAATATAAACTCGATTTACTTTGTTCGATAATTTTCAGTCACATTACACATACTAGTAAGCCAAATACGTCGTACATGTTAAGTAGATAACAGAATAACATAACATAACATAACATAACATAACATAACATAACATAACATAACATAACATAACATAACATAACATAACATAACATAACATAACATAACATAACATAACATAACATAACATAACAAAACTTTATTAACTCTAATTGTGTAACAACATAATAGTATACAGTACAATATAATGAGTATAAATATAGGACATGATCAACAGTGCTAATAAACAGAAAGTAAGTAATACATGTAGTATTGTTTATTATTACAGTAAAACTTGGATATAACATACTCGGTTATAACATACACTCGGTTATAACATACCATTTTTTCTGGCCCGTTTTTGATCCTTATTATCTATAAAATCAGCTCGGTTATAACATACTCGGATATAGCATACACTTGGTTAGAACATACCACTTTTTTGGTCCCTACAAACTTTTCATTCTTTATAACATACTTTTGGCGTGAAATTGCGTCAGTATTTAGCAGTCACGGTTCAATGAATTTTGAAATTACAAGCGTGTCACAAACAATGTATAATATATACATTGTACTATAATCAACGGAATGTGTGAAAACCCCATCCAGTTGAGTCTTCAAACAGACAGAATCAATTAAGTGTCATCAAATGATATGTTACTTCCGATTTACATATAATTGTTAGTGTACCTTCAATGTAGACCAATAAATAATAAACTACTTAAACACTTACACCGTTTTGACTCAATTTATTTAATAAGGCGTTGAGAAGGTTGTTTTCAGTTTGGTGTTAAGCAATTATAATTAATTTCAATACATGCGCTTAAAATATTTTTGTTTAAAAATATACGAAGATGAAGTAAGTTTGTGAGCAAAACTCGTCAATAAATTGATTTGTTCATGTTAAATACCGGAAAATAAACGGAATACGGCTTTTTCAGCATCTCCAGAAATGGCGGCCGCGTCGGAGAGTTTCGTAACCACGTATTTATCGAATCTGTCATCAAAATTCAAGGACATGTTGCAATTTAAAGCTTTATTTAAGAAGTTTTAACCGCAAAAAGTAGTAATATACCCGATGTTAATATGTTTTAAATAAAGGAATATCATTCAACACCGTTATGTTGACAAATCAAAATTCTACGAAAAATAACGAATTTTAGTATGTCAGAATGAACTGTTTGAGGCAGTTTAATTAAAACTGGTTCAAACGTTACTTGCTGTAAGTGGCCAATCCGGACACTTAATGCAGTTTATACTGTATGTAAGCAGACTTCTTCTTTCTGCGTTTTCAGAAGTAATTTTTTTTAAAAATGCATACTAGTTTTGGTAATATCTTTATTCATTTTATCGATAATGTAACATATTGATATTTAATTAATAGATTGTAATTTACATTCATGTATGTAACAAGAAAACAGAAATTAACTACAGAATGATGTGAAAAAAAAACGTATTCTAGTATGCTATCAAAGAGTATGTTGTATAGTTTGTATGTAACATACTTAGAATATTATATGGATATAACATACCTCGGTTATAACATACCTTTTTTCTATGGCCCAGCGAGTATGTTATATCCGAGTTTTACTGTACATGAATATTGTTTTGGAGTTTTAATGAATAGATAACATAGAGGTTCGAAATACATGAGGTCAGTTTTTAAAAACGGGTAATCCCTAATCTATAGAAGTTTTGAAACAGACTATAATATACTGTGTTTATGTTATGAAAAAAAAACCAGCTGTATTTTGATTGCTCAATTCTATCTTTATAAATAGACAAGTAAAATTAATTATAGTATCGGTTGTAAAACACGTGGAATTTTACAGTGGTTTAATTTAGTGCGTAGAGTGGTGTGTTTTTGTGTTATCTGATAATTTAGACTAGTCAGTTTTAATGTTGGATATTTAAATCAATTGGATATTTAAATCAATTGGATAATTAAATCAATTGGTGAGTCTATTAATTTGGTAGTTAATTAGCTATGGTTTGAATGTATTAATTATTAACTGAACAAATTTGCACAGTTTCAATAAAACTTGAGGAGACGTTTCGTTCATTAGTTCGTTGTATTTGAGTATATTTGGATGAGTGTAAAAGTATCTTTTTAGGAATATTTGTCTTTCTCGTTTGAAAAAAGGGCATAAGAGCAAGTAGTGCATTTTCTCACCTATGTCATTTGTGTTACATAACATGCATTTTCTGTCACTGAGTGGGATATTTTGCAAGCGTTCTACTTCAACTGGTAGATAATGATTGCCTGTTGTAAATTTTACTAAGTATGTATAATTAGACTTGCTTAATGTCAACTAGTATTTTTCAAATAAACATTCATTTTTGAAAATTGAATAGTGTATACATTTAGATGAGTTTTGAAGTGAACTGTGCCAATTTTGTTTGTATTGATCAATGAGTATCTGTTTGATAGTATGTTTAATTGAGAACTGAAGGAGATTGGACTGGTTGAGCCATAGATCCATTTTTCCTGTTTCTATTATTATGTCTTGTATTTTGTTTATCTATTTGGATTGAAAATTGGGTATTGATAACATTAATTGATAGAGCTTATATGCTATTTTGTTTTGGTTTCCTAACACCAAGTTTTACCAGAACTGTACAAAATAGTTTGTTCTTATCTCTGGTGAAGGTACTCTCCTACACATCGGCTTGTTATTTTTCACTACCGTTTTCTTCCATGTAGGCTATTCACTGAGCTGCAAGGGGAGCGTATGGTGAAGATATCTGAAGAGTTTTAAGCAGGGATTAAAAACTATGAAAACAATGAACTAAATAATACATATTAAGAGTATGAATTGTTCAATTAACGATATTTTTGTATTAAAACGAGTATTCTGAAGCCATTCATTTGTTCGTTAGTGACAATGAGGTTGATATTTAAATAGTCTAGTAATATATATTCAAAATGGTATCAAGTGTCTCATAAAATGATAAAGTTTGATGAAATAATACATCTATTGAGCGTGTACTTATTTCAGCTTAGAGTCGTACATTTCATTTTAATATTTTTCTTTTGTTTTTAAAAATGACATAAACTACATTTTAACAGTGCAATGTTAGTTTCATTCCAAATGGCTTGTAACATTTTATTCTTAGGCTGGAATCTCCTGCTATCTTATATTCTTATACCAACGGATTAAAGTGCATTACACACAAACTAAAACTGACAGTTCTAAAGTGACACTGTAAAATTCTTTACAGTATTCTTCACAGTTGACAACTTCCCTTTATAATTAAAATAATTGGTAGGATGGAGAATGGCCGTAGAAATAATTTCATGTCCAAGCTCCACGAAATTATGCCCCGCCCATTAATTCTAACCCACGACCCCTCGATCAGTAGACTCGCGTGTTACCAACTGAGATAGCCGGGCGGCTACGATTCAAACATATAATTATGATATTACTTAAAACATGAAAATATAGGTCAGTTTGTGTGCACTGAGATATTCCTTTTAGGTATGTTTATTTAAAGTTTTGTAAATACAAAATGTACATTCATAGATCTGGTTATTTAAGAACATTGTACACCGAAGTTTCTTCATCTGTTCTTGTATTTAGTTCTTCATACGTAGTAACTTGTTCAGGTTCAACTGAAACTAAAACACAAAGG
This sequence comes from Mactra quadrangularis, assembly GCA_025267735.1. NCBI lineage: Eukaryota > Metazoa > Mollusca > Bivalvia > Venerida > Mactridae > Mactra > Mactra quadrangularis. The sequence goes on along the minus strand of CM046294.1, from coordinate 32,315,192 downwards.
TTCTCTCATTACTAAGTAGCATATATTGTGCGTAAAGTTTGACCCTGACCTGACCTTTGTGCAAGAATATTTCTTACATTGAATACGAATGTAGTGTTAATGTACAATTACTCCGTGGTCGTGATGATTATGTGTACTAATTTTACAATCGCTGCCGAAGTGTAGAATATGCGTGGTACTGATTATCGTCGGGTTATGTGTAGATTATAATTAGATGTAATTGTGAAAGGTCAGAATGGGGTCAAACTTTACGCACTATACTTGCATTGTAAATGTAAGTACAAAATATGACTTTTTTGTTTTAAGGAAGGTTCATCCCGCAAAACTTGTATCAAAAATATCAAAACGAGCCTTATGATTTTATATAAATAGACAAAGTATTTGGTTAATATTATCAGCCATAATGATTTTTGGTTGTACTTGCGACAGGAATATAATGTTTAAAATAGCAAATAATTGGCATATTTTTGTTGTATTAAGCACATTTCTTCCCGTTTGATTGAATGACAAGATATGCTTGAGAAGAAAATAACATTACGTTCAACATCAGTATTAACATATATGACTTGATTGTCATTCTGTCCTGCTTCACGTCGTGTTTCAGGTGTACCCGAATTCCTCCTGAAAAGAATAACAACAAGAAATGAATATTCTATCAGGCAATAAACATGTATGAACAATAAAGTGAAACTAACCACAAGTAATTCAGGACATATGGAATAATAATATGCGCGTAATTGATGTCACTATGTTGTATATTCTATAAAAAATCTCCATGCAACAAAGTTTTATACACAATTTTAGAACCTGCGTGTGTCGATACAGATACCCCGAGAAATCAAACGTCATAAGATAATAACATATTTTCTGACAATGTCAGCTATGCTAATCCTTATGGTTTGTTAATTATCGAGTTAAAAATACAATAGGTATGAGACTTTCGTACAAAGCTTATCACAAGGCATCAACAATAAAGTCCTTTGTGACATTGTTTCAATTGCTGGAAATGTTTTTTGCTGATAATACGTAAACATAAACTTAAACTTTTTCATTTGATTAAACGCCTATTTCTATATTACATATTCAATGGCGTTGTACAAAAAATAGATTATAAAAATTGTTAAGTAAAAACCCTCCACCATAAATACATAACGTACATACAATAACACAAAACAAAATAGAATTAATCACACATGATGTAATATAGTGTGTAAGTGTATTTTTTATTGTTTTAATGAGCTTTTATATTTTATATTTTTGGACCTACATCATTCAAAGTCCATGATCCTACTTAATTTTACATTTTTTATTACTAATTTTACTTTTTTTAAATTTATTTGATATTAAAAGTTGGTGTCCTGAACAGTATAACATGATGCTACTGTTAACCGGACATGTCCTGAACGGTGTAACATAACGCCACTGTTAACCAGACTTTTCCCTAAAGGTGTCGAAACATCACCTTTAAAGTGCCCTTAATACATCCTCAAAGGTGTCTGCTGTAATGATGTCCTATGAAACATGGTCGAAAATGACAGAGAGCGAGGCAATCCTCATTCTCACGTCATAATGCACTCACTCAATCACTTAGTATGTTTACTGTAATTGTAAGGTGAGGCATTAACTAGCCATGTCAATTTTAGAATAGATCATAAAAATTAGAGAAATAGTGAGTTTTCAATCGTTTTTTGAAAACATCCAAAGTAGGTGATAATTTAATATAATCTGGTAGCTTATTCCATAGCATAGGACCAACTGTACTAAAGCTTCTGTCACTGAATGTTTTTTCTTATTTATTGGAACCAAAAAATTCAGGTCCCTGGATTTTGCAGATCTAAGACTAGATCTGCTTTGTAAGGCTTTCGCAGAATTTCAGTCAGATATGCAGGTGCAGTTCCAGTAAAACAGTTGTACGTGAAAGTATATGTTTTTAAGTTGATTCTTGCTTTGACTGGTAACCAGTGAAGTGAATACAAAGCGTCTTTTGAACTGTCAGATTTTTTTAGCCTTAATACCAGTTTTGCACACATGTTTTGAATTTGCTAAAATGTGCTAAGATCACATTTTGAAATTCCATACAAGATCAGATTGCAGTAATCGATGTGGGACATGACCAAAGATAGGACTAGTGTTTCCGTTGCATCTTTATCCAAATATTTTCTTATACTTTTGATACGTAAATAATTGTACAATTGAAAAACATGATTTCAAATATTTGCAAAATTTGATAAAATTTGTGTTTTTATTTTTTATTAACTTTAAATAATTGGTTTCCCAACTTTTGAGTCTTTAACTGGTAGAACAAGCTTTATATTGGATAACGTAATTCAATGATTAGAGCGTACCTTATAAAACATTTATAGATAACGAATACCACAATTACTGTAAAGCATAACCCTCCAAATATCCAACCCACAATTAAACCAATATGTGTTGATGTATCACTTTTTTTATCTGCAAAACATGCATAAAGCCGTTAAAGCATAGAAATGATACGTGTTCTTATATTATTTTTTTCTGATATTATTAATGAAGAATATTATATATTTCTTAAACATAACTTATTATGTACAAACAATGCATTTAATATTAACTGTCGTTGACATAATAATAATAATAATACTTTTATTCCTCCACAATATAGGAGAGCTAAGAAACATTACAAGATATAACTACAAAGATAGTAAACACAAAGTTACATAGCACAAAGCCAATTTACAGGTACATGTAAACATAAATAAATGCAAACAACATCATACAACTATAGTTCAAATTCCATCAAGTTCATTTACAGTAATATTTCAATATATCATCCAGATTTAAAATATTCAGTATATAAAATACATTCATGGTAAATCACCATACAACGGATTTAGAGATGATGAACACATTTTACAAATGATCTTAGCAAGTTCTAAATATTTGAGACTACCAGTGATTTGACATGTTGTGGTAGCCAGAGACAGCAGTGACTCACAGCGGCGTCTAGGATCACTGAACATGGTGTTCATATAATAATGTATACCTAGAAATTTATACAATGGTCAATAATTGTATGCCGCAATGACTCATTACTTGTACAATAACAAAGCCAATGAGTAACAGTATCGTAACAGTAAGAAGAGAGCATTTTTCACATATTCTTAGAAAATCCCTAGAATAAAGTTAAACTTCAATAATAAATAGGTTTTTACATATAGGTAAGCAGCTGAAGTGAGTTTTGGCTATTTTCCATATTTTACATGGAGAGTCAATCTCAAGTATATTTGATCTCAGATCACTTTGCATAACCTTAACAATATTGTCATATCTTATAATTTTATCGTACATGGTTACATGTTTATTTATAATGGCCTTCCATGTTATTTTAGACGGGAAAGTTCCAGTGGTTACATAGCTGCTAATAAAGTCCATTAGACCGTACTTAAGAAGTATCCGGTATATGTCGGGGACGAAACCGTTATGCTGACTGTCATAGCTTAAAAATCTAGTGAGTCTTTGATTGAACATGTGTATAGCCAGATAACGATTAGACAGTCTACACAATTGACCAAATATTACGCTGGTCAATAATGCACTCAACACAGGTGATGTCCAATGCACTAAGTGCGATCAGTAGAGCTGTTTTGAGGTAATGACTGAACGATATTTACACAGAATCTATGTGAGCGCTCGAGTAGCTGGATATCAGTAGATGTAAGCATTGACCATAACTCACAGTAACTCGGTAAATGCTGAACTAAAATTGGAAAATATATTAGCAAGAGTAAAAGGTATACCATAAAATAATAATATTATGCTACGAATATTTAGGATTTCAAATAGTACAAGTTATTTACCTTGTCCATCAGCATTGAAACCGTAAGAACATTCAGCACTATCTTGAGAACATGTTGCTTTCACACATATTTCACTACATTTATGTTGACAGGCCTCTCCATGAAATCCAGTCAAACAACCATCACACTTTCCTGTTGTCTGTTTACATACACCATCTAAGCAATAAGTGCTACAGTTGCCATCACAGGTCTTGTTAAAATAACCAGTAATACATCCTTCCAAACAGTGTCCATCTTCAAAATCACAGATGTCCTTAGATGTGATATTCTTACATGTGCTTGGACAATTGTACTCACACATTGAGCCATAATAACCACGACTACACGCCAAACAATGTCCATTGTTTCTCAAGCAACCGTGTAGACAAATTTGTGGACATCGCGTTGAGCATGTTTCCCCATAATACCCGTCTTCACATTTTGAACAGTATGTTTCGTTACTACACACTTCACAAAATCCATTCTGTACACAACATTTATCACCTGTGAAGTTAACTCGACAGCCGTCCTCACACATACCTTCTAAAATGCTACATTTGTAGTCTTGGCAACCATTCGAACATCTTTTGTCACATAATTCTCCGTACCAACTTGTTAAACATTGTTCACACTTTCCTGTATCTTTGATACATTTGTTATAATAACATTTGTTGGACAGACATTGTAAATTACAATTATCACCATAGTATCCATTTGTGCAATCAACACATTTATTTCCAGTAAAATTACCTTTACATCCATGTATACAGTCGCCTATCAATTGTGAGCAAATGTCATCTCTACAGTTTATTGGACATTCCAACGTACATTGTTCGCCATATAAACCAGTTTTACATTCGTCACACTTACTGCCTTCGAAGTTGTCAGATATGCAGTCATGTTCACAATGACCCTCACTACGTGTACATACATAATCTTTACAATTTGATGGACAAGGTAATTCGCAGTTAGATCCGTACAATCCTATCTTACATTTATCACAATAATCTCCGATAAAAAATGAAGAAATACATCCTTGTGTACACATACCATTGTCTTGATTGCATATATTGTTAAAACAATTAATTGGGCAATCTATATTACAGGTTTTGCCGTATTTTCCAGGTTTACAAGTTTCACAAAGCTTATCAGATCCAAGAACATAATTATCAATACATTTATCAATACAAGTACCGGTGATTTTGTCACATTTATTGTTCTTGCAGTTTGAACTTAGGCAGTAATTGTCACAGGTGTCCCCATATTTTCCAGCTATACAAACTTGACAAAGGTTATCAGATCCTAGAGCATAATTATCAATACATTCATCGATACAAGTACCGGTGATTTTATTACATTTATTGTTCTTGCAGTTCTTACTTAAGCAGTCATTGTCACATGTGTCCCCATATTTCCCAGCTTTACAAACTTGACAAAGGTTATCAGCTCCAAGAACATGATTATCAATACATTCATCGATACAAGTACCAGTGTTTTTGTCACATTTGTTGTTCTTGCAGTTTGAACTTAAGCAGTCATTATCACACGTTTCTCCATATTTTCCAGCTACACAAACTTGACATAGCTTATCAGATCCAAGAACATAATTATCAATACATTCATCGACACAAGTACCAGTGTTTTTGTCACATGTATTGTTCTTGCAGTTTGAACTTAAGCAGTCATTATCACACGTTTCTCCATATTTTCCAGCTACACAAACTTGACATAGCTTATTAGATCCAAGACCATAATTATCAATGCATTCATTAATACAATTACCAGTGTTTTTATCACATATATTGTTCTTGCAGTTCTTACTTAAGCATTCTTTATCACACAAATAATCATATTTCCCAGCTTTACAAACTTGACAAAGCGCTTCAGATCCGAGAACATAATTATCAATACATTCATTGATACAAGTACCAGTGATAATATCACAAGTATTATTCTTGCAGTTCTTACTTAAGCATTCATTATCACACATGTCCCCATATTTTCCAGCTACACAAACTTGACATAGCTTATCAGATCCGAGGACATAATTATCCGTACATTCATCGATACAAGTACCAGTGATTTTATCACATTTATTATTCTTGCAGTTCTTACTTAAGCATTCATTATCACACATGTCCCCATATTTTCCAGCTATACAAACTTGACATAGCTTATCAGATCCGAGAACATAATTATCCGTACATTCATTGATACAAGTACCAGTTATAATATCACAAGTATTATTCTTGCAGTTCTTACTTAAGCATTCATTATCACACATGTCCCCATATTTTCCAGCTACACAAACTTGACATAACTTATCAGATCCGAGGACATAATTATCAATGCATTCATCCGTACATGTACCTGTGATTTTATCACATTGATTGTTTTTACAGTTTGAACTTATGCAGTCATTGCCACAGATGTCCCCATATTTCCCAGCTATACACGTTTGACATAGATTGTCAGTCCCTAGTACAAAGTTTCCAGAACATCCATGTGTACAATGTCCATTATTTCTATCACATTCATTATCAAGACAGTAACTACTAGGACATTCAGTATCACAATTGAATCCATATTTCCCAGGTTTACACTCTTTACAAGCTCCATCAGTCTGACGACATGAATTATCTTTGCAAGAAGACACATTGGGACATACCTGGTCACATTTTGTACTGTACCAGCCGTCATTGCAACCATTGGAACAATACCCATTTGATTTTCTACAAACTTGATCCTTACAATTAGTAGAGCATGACAAATTACAATTATCACCATAAAATCCATTTACACAATCAATACAATAATCTTCGACAAACAATTCACCAATACAACCATATGTACAAACTCCATCAGATTTTCTGCATGTTTGATTCTTACAGTTTGTAGAACATGGTAATTCACACTTGGTTCCATACCAGCCTTGATTACACAAGGTACATTGTGTCGTAGATGTGCATTGTTGACAACTAATTGGACATAAACAATTTGTAGAACTTCCATTATGATATCCATCATTACACTCATAACAAATTCCCTGTGTTGCATCGCCGTCTCTCGTATAATACCTTCCACAAGTGTAACATTGATCTGGACAATCATAGTTACACCATTTTTCATAATATCCTGGTTTACAGCCATCAACACAGAAACAATGGCCTTTATTTGGATTTAGGCATTTATCATTGACACATTTATCACAGGTAGTACAGACACATTCAACACCTGAAAATAAGTAGAGGTTATTAAACAGGGCAAGTGTGCCTTAAGGAAGGTATCGGCACACTTGCTTAGGAATTGGTCTGAGGGCTTCAGCCCGAGGGCTTATCCGGGGAAAGTGTGCCAATATCGACTTAAGGCATACTTGCCCTGTTTCATTAACTTTTTATTGCATATGTTGACCCTTGCATATACTGATGATTTTTATCTAAAACAAAAATACATTTTTTCTCGACGTAACGCGCTATTTTGCACGTTGACGTTACGTCACATGTATTGTTTTGTTTTTTCTATGCCGAAACGATATAATCTAATGAACGCTTATTATAAAACGTAAGTCTTCTTGCTGATAATCTTATTTCACTATGAAAAAAACACACCTCGTAAAATTGGATAGCTCCTTGTAGCTAATAAGGTAACGAATTTCACGTGCAGAAAGTCTGCCGTTGTTGGACTTCAGGTGCCCGGAAGTTGCCTCAATATCAATTTTTGGCACACTAGGAAGTGAGCCAAATATCGATATTTTGGCACACTTACTCAACACTGGAATATATGGCCCCCATTGCGGCTATATTGACACACTTTCACGTCAATTTTGTTACTATTTATAGTAACATATGCAATAAAGTATTATATATATAACAGTACTTACATGTATATCTTACAAAGGAGCACTGACACCAGAGTCCCCACACTTGTTAAATACGCACACGTATAATGTTTTGTCAACAAACAATTAAAATCGGTCCCGTATACCTTACCGGGTACGAATTAAGGGTGTATCATTTGTTGAAAATGAAAAAATCTATCAAGTGGGTAGGGTAACTAAATATATTAAAATATCCATAAGTTCCGAATAATTTTGATATATTTTGTAAGTGATGCATCAAGTGTATAGACGAGACAGTGAAAACATAAAAAAACTCAACAAATAAGACGTTAAGAAAGAAATGAAAACATTTATCCTAACCTTGAAATAACCTTCCGAACGTCAGTCCAAACACATTAATTAAGTATTTTTTTCTAAATCCAAATGTTGATATAGGATGTCAATGTTACATTTAAACACCATTAAAACTATAGTTTTATTATAATATTCACATGGTATTGAACCATTTTTACTGTAGGTAAGGGCCTACAAAGGACCACAATGGAAGTAACGGATGTTTATTCACTTTTTTGGGGTTATCCTTTGTGTATGTAATATAGATGGCATAATATTATTATCATGTTTATTTTATTATTACATGTATGATGATTTTATGTTAATGTATATTTTTATACAGAAATAAATCTAAATTTATCTAAATCGCTAAGTCTGACAGATTAGTTTTACCTTTCGGAAAATATTTGAATGCAAATATCGGTCTCGGTTTGTACATTAAACATTTCATTACAAAACTGACTGTTCAAAAACTTTGTATCTAAATCGGTTATCTTGAAATTAATTTTTATTTCAATATTTTCATTTTGCAGCGATTGAGATACACTGTTCACTTCCGGTTTAATCATAACCCTGGCGTAAAATGATTGGTTGATAAACTCCTCGAGACTTTTCCCGTACATTGTCTATGAAGCGCCCCAAATTTAAACCCAACCAGAACGCACCGACTTGGTAAACATTTACCTTTCCCAAGTTATATAAATAAAATATATAAGTAGTTATATTAGTCCAGAGGACCAGATTAAGCTAAACAAGAAGTCAGTAGTGTCGTTGAATCGCTGCAAACTAGTGGTACTGAAATTAATACAAATTTTATAAAAACGGTATTAGATACAAACTTGTAACTTTGCATGTATGTTAGAGGAATGTTTAATCTTTAAATCGAGACCGACATTTTCTTTCACGTATAAGTCGAATTGAAGAAAAACGGTTAAGACCGTACACACTGTAGAAAAACGTTCAATACCATATAATTACAACATAAACGAAATAGTACAATCTAATTGGTAAACAAACGTCATCCTGGTACTGATTTCATGAATGAAACATCAATTTTATCGCTGTCACATGCAACGATGAAAACTACAGTTATGCATGTCAATAAAAGAACAAAAACATGACAATTCGTCCGATAATATTATATTAGAAAAAAAAAGAAATAAATGTTTACTGAAATGAACATTTCAGTTATTAAGAGTTGACCTAGGCCTTGATAAACGCACGTGAATAGCGTAAAACTTTGAACTTGTTTACACGTTTTTATAAAGCTACATAATCGTGTTTTTCCCTTGTATTGCTCATCGAAGCGGAGACCAAAACGACTGACGGCTGACATGAAAGACCTGTTAACCAACAAGATTATTCCGCACTACAATGCATTAGGCTCATACGCATTAAAATAAAATTCTTGATATTAACTCAATTTATTGTAATTCAGGCGACAAATCTCGCTTGGAATAGTAGAAACTGATTTTCATCGAAAAATAAATTTTTGGGTTAGTTGGTCTAAGGTCAAAGCAACAGTGATCTTGTCACCTTAATAACGTGAAACCTATAAAGCTAAGGGACACATTATTTGGGGTCATGGTATGCCATGTTCGACTGATGCTCCCTATTTAATTTAGGTCAGTAGGTCACATTTCTAGGCCACGATAACCATTAACATTAAATTCGTGTGAGCTTAATAATCAGAAATTTATCTAATTTTAACACATTGCCTATTTAAATTTAGTATAAGCTGTTCTAATTGAAAGACTGCTCATTCTTCGGGCATATAATGCTCCGACTCGCGGATGTCTAATTGTCCTTTGTCTTTTACTTTTATGTACGGATGTAGACACTGTACATATACAGAATAGTTTAATTGCAAGGGTGTAGATTTAAGTTTTTTCTGTTGATTTGATGTCCTTTCTTACCGTTAATGTATCGGAAAGTCTCAATCGGACCATAAAATATAGTGTGTATGTTCGTAAATGCAATAAATCGACATTATCAGATCATACTCCGTTTTTAGAATCGCAAGGCGGTATCTGCACTAAAATCTGATTTATTTATTCATACATTCTTTGTTTAATACATAACTATCTTATTTACTCAGTGTTGTACAAAAATACTTCGAACCTATGTTCATGTAAAATGTTTGTCTATTTATTCAATTTCTACTCGTAATTTGTTTATCAGCAAATAGGTTCTGGTAAATCGTCACTTGTAAATTAATCTGTTTGATTGAACAAGCTATAATCTAGAGTAGGGTTTTCGAACACAAATTCAATATGAAAAGAGTGCTATACAAATGCGGTATATAATAATAATAATAATATAAATATCATTATAACCATGTACTTATCGACCAGTTTATTTACTTACCAGTAATATGCAGCAGTATGATAAGTTTTGTGAACGAGTTCATCTTGCACCATATATTAATTTTTCTGAGACTCTCTGTTACTATATCAAAATATAAAATCAAGTGATTGATTTACTATGTAAATTTTCATACAAAATTTCATTAGAAAATAATAATCCAAAATCAATAAAAGCCATGTTCAGAAATAGATGTGATGCGTTTTGGCAAGGTATCAATTATTTAAATATGTATTTGAATTGTCAATATAATTACAATAAATTTCCGCTATTAAGACCAGCAAATGCCATGGTCTAGCTTAGTAGCGAAACGGTCTTCTTAGAGAGAGCCTTTTGTTCACAAATTAAGCATTTAGGTCTAAATAATTGTCAAAAAATCGCACGATTTTGAAATAACAAAAGTGGGGCGCGTTGCCTAACGAAAATCGCTACGTTTCGCTATGAAAAAGCGCTTTCTTGTAGCGATTCGTCTTAGGAAACGGCTTGCTATTTACCATTCGGAACAACTCGGCGATCATCGCCCAGGTGATTCCGAATGGCTAACTACGTCACAAACCAAGATGGCGGCCTTTGCCGAGTAAAACTCTTGCGCTCATTGGAATCGCATGTTTTGGGGGCGATTTCAAACTAAATAAGGCTTTAACAAGTACAAAATCACTGCAAAAACATATGTTTAATTGAACAATTACAAATATTTATTGCTTTCAATTCATGATTAGTCAGTCGAACATAAAAACATTAATTGTCGGCAAACAGGAAGTTACATTTCGGCCGAGGCAGCCATTTTGATTTGTGAAAGCCGAGGTAGTTCCGAATGGGGTAGCGAAGAATTTTTTCGCTAGCTTTCGCTACGTAGCGAAATGAAGCGATATCTTGTAGCAAGCCGTTTCCTAGGATTTCGCTACGAAGCGATACCTAGCGAAATGCTTAAGCAACGCACCCATAGTCTTAATAGCGAAACTTTAGTGTTGTAAAAACGAAAAAAAAACGAAAACATGTATAACCTAGATGTAAAAAAGCAGTAAGAAATACATACATGAGTCAAGGAGTAAGAAAAAATAAATTTGTAAACACTGCTAAAATATAACGTCACCTGAAATAACTATTTGATTAGAGAAGTTATTACATCACTTACTTTTTCTACAGTTACCATTACTGTATAGATGTCTCTATAAGTAAACTCCTTGCACTAATTTGTTCTGATAAGGAATTATCACTATTCAAAATTCACCTCTGCATTTGAGTTATATAGTTTTATTCTTAAAAATAAGGTAAAACTTAATGTTAAAAATTAAATACTTGACTCATTATATTACTTATATAATTATATTTATGATCCACACAGCGCATTTAAAATTGAGTTTGTGAGAGATTCGAATTCCAGCTATTGTTATATGAACAAAATCCAAAATATTCATTTGTAACAAACAGGAAGATAACTGCACACTTCTCATATTTCACTGTATGCATAACTTTTTAGTATTTTTGTTGATATTTAATCCTTTTATGCTGTACTTGTTTGGTGATTGTTAAGATTGTTTTCATATTTATTTTCCACTCCTACGTTCCTTATAAGATATAAATGTTCATATGCACAAATATTATCCCCATTGGTGCAAATGTCATATATTATAGAGACCATCAATATTTTACTTTATTATTATGGATTATTAAAAAAAGCGAGTTATTTCTGTTTCAGCACTACATGTTACTTTCAAAAACAAGAGGGCCATGATGGCCCTTCATCGCTCAACTGAGTGAACCAATTATCTGGATATTTGGATAAAAAGCAGCCCCTAGAGTGTTAACAAGTTTTCTTTTATTTTGTCCAAATGACATACTTTCGAACTCATTCGAGCAAAAACTCAGACAAGCATCCTCACGATGATGATAACTGATGTAACAAATGTGACCTTAAGAGTGTTTACAGTGTGGACGGGCCACGGACGAAGGACATTCAACGATCCTTAAACCACGCCATGAGCTTACTTGTCTTATACTTTAGCAAACACTCTGGCAAAATCTACTAACTCTATTCCTATTCAAAATACGACAACTACTTGTCAGTGTAGCGCCCTGGTTTTCCGGGCTGTACACAAAAAACGTATAAAAATGGCGTTGGAGATGTGATGCGTAGCAAGGATGTCATAGTAACGTAATGTTGTCACCGTAACTCATACACGTTTAAAACAATTTTAATGTGGTATCAATATTGTACGAAAGCCGAATGGTGTCACATAGAAATAAAAAATGAAATTATACTATGTCGTTTTTACGAGATAACTAACTCGTAATAAAGAGATAACTAACTCGTAATAACGAGATAATTAACTCGTAATAACGAGATAATTATCTAGTAATTACGAGATTATTAACTCGTAATAACGATGTAACTAACTCGTAATTACGAGATGATTAACTCGTAGAAACGAGATAACTATCTCGTAAGAACGAGATAATTAACTCGTAATAACGAGATAATTAACTCGTAATAACGAGATAACTTACTCGTTGGCAAAGGCAAAAAGAGCAACACCTAATTAAATAATTGAAGTAACAAGTAACAACAACAAAAACTCAAAACAAAAGCATTATTAACTCAAAACACAGCAGCAACAATTATACCAACTTATAACAAAAGCAACAACATTTGAAAACAACAAATATGACAACTAGACAATACAGCATTAAAACTAAAAACAGATCCGACAATATAAAGATCAGCTACAACATTTGTTGCTGTTACTTTGAGCTATAAATGTAATTGAATTATTTGGTGTTGCTATTGTTTTGAGTCTCAGTTATTGTTTTCAGTTGTTGTTGCTGTTACTTTAAGTTGTTAATGTAATTGTTTTAGTTGTTGATTTTATTGGTTAGAGATTCCGTTGTTGTTGTTTAAGTTGTTCTCAATATGTAGATTTGAGTTGTTTATTTAATTGTTTAAAATGTTATCGCTATTGTTTTGAGTTGCTTTTGTTATAGTTTTTAGTTGTTGTCAATGTTGATTAAGTTGTTGCATTTGTTTTGTGTAAATGATATTGTTGTTTTGAGTTGATGCAGTTGTATTTAGTCGATGGTTTGTTTATATGTCGATGTTGCTTTTCGCTGTTGTTGCTGATGTTTTGAGTTAATGATGGTATTGTTTTGAATTGAAGTTGTTGTTTTGAGTTGAAGGTTGTTTTCTGTGTCGTAGTTGCTGCTGTTTAGAGTTAATGAAGGCGGTGTTGCTATTGTTTTGAGTTTTTGCTGCTGTTTTTTAAGTTGTGGATGTTGTTGTTCCGATTTTTCTATTGCTTTAGGTTGTTGCTGTTATTCTTTTAGTTGTTAATGCTGTTGCTTAGTGTTTTAATGTAACTGTTTTAGTTGTTGCTGCTGTTGTTGTTTAAATGTTGTTGCAGTCGTCTTGAGTTGTTGTTTCTAAATTCTTAATGGTATTATAATGTTGATGGAGTTTATTTGTTGCTGCCAATGTCTTGTTGTTAATGTTGGCCCTTTTGCAAACAAGTTATTACGAGATAATTATCTCGTTACATGTATTACGAGTTAGTTATCTCGTTATTACGAGATAATTATCTCATTTTTACGACTTAATTTTCTCGTAATTACGAATGAATTATCTCGTTATTACGACTTAGTTATCTCGTTATTACGAGATAAATATCTCGTTATTACGACTTAAATATATCGTAATTACGACTTAATTATCTCGTAATTACGACTTAATTATTTCGTTATAACGACATAGTATTTTTTTTAATGTGACACCATTCGGCTTTCGTAATATTGAATAGGCTTATGTAAAATATGGACTGGAAATGTCAAACTCAATATTTATCGAGTTTCTGAATGATTTAATGCTCAATATTACCATGAGTGACACACGGTTAAATTCATTTTTAACTTAAATCCATGAAAACCTGTCTTTCACATTTTTTCGACACAAATGCATGTTTTTTAAAGCTGTCTTTCTTATGATTTTTTTGTGTACAAACTTGCGGTAGAAGTTTACAATATTATTTTACCATGGATTATTTCTACAATATCATTGAAGAAACTGGTATAATCATCAAATTTTTTGTCGAAAAATTTATTCTTTTAATAAGTGTTTTAAATCAAGCGATATTGAATAGGAAGTAACAGCATGGAAATCATTGTTTGTTAGAGGTGTAACATTTTATTGTCTATCTGCATACTTTAATTCTTCGCATTGTCAATACTGGAGAGTTAAATGGCAACTACTTAAGCCTTTTCAATGCTGCAGTTGTCTTGAAGGGTAAAATGGCAACTTCTCAAGCTTTGTCAATGCTGCAGTTGTCTTGGAGGGTAAAATGGCAACTTCTTAAGCTTTGTCAATCCTGCATTTGTCTTGGAGGGTAAAATGGCAACTACTCAAGCTTTGTCAATGCTGCAGTTGTCTTGGAGGGTAAAATGGCAACTACTCAAGCTTTGTCTATGCTGAAGTTGTCGTGGAGAGTAAAATGGCAACTACTCAAGCTTTGTCAATGCTGCAGTTGTCTTGGAGAGTAAAATGGCAACTACTCAAGCATTGTCAATGCTGCAGTTGTCTTGGAAAGTAAAATGGCAACTTCTCAAGCATTGTCAATGCTGCAGTTGTCTTGGAAAGTAAAATGGCAACTTCTCAAGCATTGTCAATGCTGCAGTTGTCTTGAAGGATGCAATGGCAACTTCTCAAGCTTTGTCAATGATGCAGTTGTCTTGAAGGATGCAATGGCAACTTCTCAAGCTTTGTCAATGATGCAATTGTCTTGGAGGATACAATGGCAACTTCTTTAGCATTGTCAATGCTGCAGTTGTCTTGAAGGATGCAATGGCAACTTCTCAAGCTTTGTCAATGATGCAATTGTCTTGGAGGATACAATGGCAACTTCTTTAGCATTGTCAATGCTGCAGTTGTCTTGAAGGATGCAATGGCAACTTCTCAAGCTTTGTCAATGATGCAGTTGTCTTGGAGGATACAATGGCAACTTCTTTAGCATTGTCTATGCAGCAGCTGTCTTGGAGGATACAATGGCAACTTCTCAAGCTTTGTCAATGATGCAATTGTCCTTGAGGGTAAAATAATCCATTTTGACATGTTTTAGTGCGGTAACCGATATGTTGAATTATAATGATGGAATTAATCTTTGAATATTCTTTACTGTTCAGTTATTTATTCTGTCTTACTGGTTGTATTTTCAATGCACGAAATAAATTTTTCGTGTACATTTTTTCGAATCAGGTGTCTCAGTTTCCTCTTGACCCATATTTTAATCAATACAATTAGCCGTACAATACCTGTTTAAAGAAATAGATACAAGACAAATACCAATTGTTATTTGTTGATCAAATAGCGCGTAGCACGGACAGTAGTTGCTGACTATTTAGTCTGTGTATTATGGGTAACTCCCCATGCGAGTTGATGATACCTTCGCCATGGTACGCTCCTGGCGGTATGACTGAACAGCAAAAATGACTATTTTTACCTCAAACAAAATGAACCCTGCATAACGCCGAATATCTTTTCAAACAGGGTAAATGTACGTTGTATTTTGTTTCGTCTGTGTTATTTTTTGTATTTTGCTAAACATAATGTTTACAACTATTTAGTTGTTGTATGTCACGAAAACTGCTCATTTTACAAGTGTTTTACCATATAAAATTTTCTCTAACGGATAAATGTTTCTGAACTATTTGTTCTAATGTTTGTCATTACGACATAGCTATAAAACACATGTCTATGTGTTTGATTATGATTCAGAACAGTTGGTTCTGGTAAAATTAGATGAACTAAAAGTTTAAAATCATAAATGATAAATTTTTTATTGGGATAAAGTGAACAATTGCATACCAGATTAACAAAAATGTTATACAATGAACAATGTTTTGAATCAGAGGAATTCGATGCGAGTTAATACATTATTAACTAGTGATGAGAATCATTAGTTTATTTACGATTTGACAATGTTGCTCTACAAATATGAACTTTGTGTTAAAGTTGCTGTCCGCTTATATCACATGTTTTCACATCAATTCCGAAAATCAACTCGTTTTAATTGACACTATCTTGTAAAATTCTAAATTACTAGTTTCAATAAACCTGTTGGCATCACATACAGTTAGATTTCGATACAACGACATCGTTCGTATCCAGGAAAACTGTCGTTATAACGCATATGTCAGTGTAATGAAAACTTCCAACAATGTAAATGTTGATATCCCATAAAATATTCCGTATCACGAAAATGTCGTAACGGATGTCGCTGTATCGAGATCTGACTGTAATGTGGAAAGGTTTTCATTTACCACTACAAGTTTCGAAACGGCTGTAATAGGTTGTCATCTCTATAGCAACATCCATCATAAAGTGTACAAACATTAAATACAACTATAGTTGCACTCTAATGAACAAACACTCTATATAATGATCAAACCCCCGAATATAATAAACAATGCTTCCTAAATATTGATCAAACCATCGACCATACTGAAGAGTGTACATTAAAATATAATGATCAAACCGCAGAATATAATACAGAATGCACTTTATGCAATGATCAAACCACCGAGTATAATGAAAGAAGCACCCAACATAACGATCAAACCATCGAGTGTAATGAAAACTCACCGTATATAATGTTTAAACCACCGAGTATAATGAAGAATGCACTTTATTTAATGAAAAAAAAACAACCCACCGAATATACTGATGAATGCACCTGATTAATTTATCAAATCACCGAGCATGATAAAAATGCACCTAAATTAATGAACAAACGACTAAATACTATGTTACTTTAACGTTGCAACGTTCGTTTATGTACGTATAAGACAGTCAAGGCGTTCCATACATTCGATCGATAGACCACTGCTCTAAGGTTTGATTGTCTTGGCCTTCGTAGCTCCTACGTATGTATACTTTCTTGTGCACTTTAGTGATCATTCTCATTCATATCACAATATTGAGTGGGATTGATATCAGCAACAGGTAAAGGTATGTGTATAGTAAACAATATGGTCTAGTGATTCTGACTTTGCCACGGTCTACCTTTTTCTACTTTATTTGTTTGACATGGCTTTGGGTATGTTAATTTAATATAAACTCGATTTACTTTGTTCGAAAATTTTCGTTCACATGACACATAAGCCAGTTACGATTGAAGTTTGCTTGAAATGAAAACAAAAAAATAAGTCGTACATGTTTACCCTGTACCAAATAGTTTTTTCTTATCTCTGGTGAAGATATCTGATGAGCATCAAGTTTCGAAGTGCCTTTGCAGGGAACAAAAACTATGAAAACAATGAACTAAATGATATATATTAAGAGTATGAATTGTTTTATTAACGATAGTTTTGTAATAAAACGAGTATTCTGAAGTCATTCATTTGTTCGTTAGTGACAATGAGGTTGATATTTAAATAGTCTAGTAATATACATTCAAAGTGGGTCTCAAGTGTCCTATAAAAATGATAAAGTTCGATGAAATAATACATTCATTGAGCGTTTACTGATTTTCAGTTGATAGTTAAAAACCTAAATAAATACTGAACTTTTAAAATAATCACACGAACATCAAAAAAAACTAATCAAATATAAATGAAATTGAAAGGTTGATTAACATTTTCAACTAATCTTCAAAATGTTTATACAATATACTCAATAAAATCAAAAACATGATACATTATCATAGAAGGACGATATAAGACGTGCAGAACATATGATATTTCAACACTATATAACAACTCAAGTGCATAAACGATATACCCAGATAGCTAACGTGTATCAGACCAACTGGTTTGCTTAACGATAATCATAAAGAACGATGATAGTTATATCATTTGGACCAAAAAGTGAATTAATTCAGTCACCAACTACAGTAACTTAGTGGTCCGTTTTTATGCCGGTAGTACAAAATTGATCAGAAACGCTGAAAACAAGCCACAAACGACCCTATGTAACAGAGTTTGTTTCTTGCTTGGTAGTTTTGTTGGGTTTAACGCCGTAGCAACACATTCTATAGGTCATATAACAGCGGTCAGTCAACCTAATCACTCCTCCTGGAAAGGCTATATCACTGGATTTAGCTGTAAACCAGCTACTAAGCACATACTTTCGTCAGTGACTGACAACTGCCCTACATAATTAAAAATCATTGGTGGGAGGGAGAATGGCCGTAGAAATAATTTCATGACCAAACTCCACGAAAGTATGCCCCGCCCGGGAATCGAACCCACGACCCTTCGATCAGTAGACTTGCGTGCTACCAACTGAGCTAGCCGGGCGGCTTAAGAGTTTGTTTCAGTTATCTTATTCAACATAGATTAAATTTAAATTTCTTGAAAAATAAAATCTTTTATTTACAATTTTTGACTTCATGTCTTGATTGATATTTATTAAGTTTGTTATAAATTATAGTAGAGTAACAGGTTAATGAAATCTTTTTTCCTAGATTTAACTTCGATTATTCACGTTTTAGAAAAACTAATCGTACGTTTTAATAGTGCGGTGCTTCTCATGTATAGAAGACAGGGTGTTGGGTTACGTTTTTTGACCTAACTTTGTAAATTCAGCGACGATGACTGCGTTAGGTCAATGAAAAAGTTCCGAATATAGATCAGTTAACATCATACCAGCAAATTCAAATAAGACCGGAGGCGTATGTTTCATTGATATAAACGTTTTGTTTTTAAGTATGACCTTAAGTACTTTACAATGCATTGTAAGTTTCATTCAAAATGACTTCAAGCTTTTTCTATTAATCATTCTTGGACTGAAGCCACCTGATATCTTATATCATGTTAAAGATTATTACACATACAAATTCCAAGAAAGGTTCTTACGTGATACTAGAAAGTTCCTTTACACGTTATACGAATAAGAAAAGCATTTATCGAAGAACGTAAGTTATATATTAATAGTTCAATATACTGTTATAATAATATTAAAAACAGCATGCAAATATAGATGTGTCTTTGTGCACTAACACATTTCTTTTAAGCACGGGTAATTTTTAATTTCAGTTTATACACGATGAACAGACTCAAGATGTTTATCTGATTATTGAAGAACATTGTACACTGAGGTTCCTTCATCTGATCTTCTTTTTAATTCTTCGTATGTAGGAATCTGTACGTCTGAAACTAAACGTAAATTTCCTTCTAAATGACACGTTATGTACTTGCATTGTAATTGTAAGAACAAAATATTACATTTTCTGTTTTTTTTAGGGAAAACGTTTTCTTAGATTTTTGTATTAAAAAGCTTCATAAAAAACATGGTACCTGGTTAACATTTACAGCAATAATGACC
Organism: Mactra quadrangularis; assembly: GCA_025267735.1. Taxonomy (NCBI): domain Eukaryota; kingdom Metazoa; phylum Mollusca; class Bivalvia; order Venerida; family Mactridae; genus Mactra; species Mactra quadrangularis. Next base: position 32,295,532 of record CM046294.1, on the reverse strand, counting down.
TAGATATTTTTGCACTTGCGACAGGAATCTTATATTCAAAATAGCTAGTGAAATATACATTTTTTGTTGTAAAAAGCACATTTTCTGCCCGTAAGATTAAATTAGAAAATAACATTACGTTCTACATCAGTATTGACATATATGACTTGATTGTCGTTTTGTCCTGTTTCACGTTGTGTTTCAGTTGTAGCCGTGTTTCTACTGAAAAAGAATAGATAAATATTATAAGGCAACAGATATGTATGAAGAATAAAGTGTAACTAGTCACTAACAATGCAGAAAATAATGAATGATAACATGTGCGTAATTGATGTAACTTTGTTGTATACATAAAAGGTACACACATACGCTAGCTTTTTATACACAACCAAAGATTATAGAGATATCGACGACTATAGAAACGAGAGATCATAAAATACAGATAGACATCGTTTCAACAGGCTTTATATCGGGTAAAAGTAATTTAATGAACAGAGCTTACCTTACAAAACATTTATAGATAACGAATACCACAATAACTGTAAAGCATAAACCTCCAAATACACATCCCACAATTAAACCAATATATATTGAAGTATCATCTTTTATATCTGCAAAATATTTATGTACCGTTCTTTATACATTTGTAAAATTGTGTTCTTATATTATTTTTTATATTTTATTACTAAAATAAGTGTATATAATATGTGAGCATGTGTCATTGAAATAATAATATTTTAAGAATATTAGCTGTTCAACTTGTTCAATTTATATGGTTAACGGTGGTGTTGTGATACACTGTTCAGGACTAGTCCGGTTAACAGTAGCATCATATTATACTGTTCAGGACACCCATTTTCATAATCAAATAAATAAAAAACAAATGTAAAAATCATGAACTGTGAATAATGTAGGTCCAAAAAACTTGAAATATAAAACAACTCAATAAAAAACAAAAACAAGAAAAACACGAAATACACAAAAAAACACTGTAAAACATCATGTGTGATAAATCTTATTTTCCTTTGTGAAATTGTATATAGGTTTTTTGTACTTATTTATTATTGTTATTTAATATTTATCTTTTTGTACAACGCCATATGTAATATAGAAATAGGTGTTTAATCAAATAAAGACGTTTAAGTTTAAGTTTTATTTACCTTGTCTATCAGCATTGACACCATATGAACATTCAGCAGTATCTTGAGAACATGTTGCATTCACGCATATTTCACCGCATTTATGTTGACAAGCGTCTCCATAAAATCCAGGCAAACAACCATCACAATTTCCTGTTGTCTGTTTACATACAGCGTTTAAACAATTATTGCTACATTTATCATCACATTTATTGTTAAAATAACCATTTACACATCCTTCCAAACAAGTTCCATCTTTAAAATCACAAACGGCCTTAGATGTGATATCGTTACATGTGCTTGGGCAATTATACTCACACATTGAGCCATAAAAACCACGATTACACGCCAAACAATGTCCATTGTTTCTCAAGCAACTTTGTTGACAGTTTTGGGGACATCGCGTTGAGCATGTTTCTCCATAATATCCATCTTCACATTTCGAACAGTATGTTTCGTTATCACACTCTTCACAAAATCCATCCTGTACACAACATTTATTACCTGTGTAGTTTTCTCGACAGCCGTCACCACATATACCTTCTAAAATGCTACATGTGTAGTCTTGGCAACCATTCGAACATCTTTTGTCACATAATTCTCCATACCAACTTGTTAAACATTGTTCACACTTTCCTGTACCTCTGATACATTTGATATTATAACATTTGTTGGACAGACATTGTAAATTACAATTATCACCATAGTATCCATTTGTGCAATCATCACAATTTGTACCAGTAAAATTTTCGTTACATTCATAACATGCTCCCGTTATTTTGGAACAAATATCTTCTTTACAGTTTATTGGACATTTTAAGTTACACTGTTCGCCAAAAAAAACAGCTATACACGTGTCACATTTATTGCCATCGAAATTGTCAGAAATACAGCCATGTTCACAATGACCATTAGTCTGTATGCATGCATCATTTTTACAATTTGATGGACAAGATAAATTACAGTTAGATCCATACAATCCTATCTTACATTTATTACAATAATCTCCGATAAAAGATGAAGAAGTACATCCATTTGTACATCTGCCATTGGTCTGATTGCATGTATTGTTAAAACAATGTATACTTGGACAGTTAGTATTACAATCATGGCCATACCTTCCAGGTATACACGTATAACATAGCCGATCAGATCCAAGGGAATGATTATCAATACATTCATCTATACAAGTACCGGTGTATTTATCACATTTATTGTTCTTGCAGTTTGAACTTAAGCAGTCATTATCACACGTGTCCCCATATTTTCCAGCTATACAAGTTTGACATAAGTTATCATTTCCTGGCGCAAAGTTACCAGAGCAACCTTTTGTACATAATCCATTTGTTCTATTACACTCATTATCCAAACAATTAATACTACGACAGTCAGTATCACAACTGGATCCATAATTCCCTGGTAAACATTCGTAACAAACTCCATCAGTCTGATTACATTTATTATCATTGCAAAAATATGCATTTGGACATTCCTGGTCACATTTTGCACTAAACCAGCCGTCATTGCAACTATTGGAACAGTTTCCATCTTCTTTTCCACAGATCTGGTTCTTACAATTTGTAGGACATGGTAATTGACAAGTGGTTCCATACCAGCCTTGATTACACAATGTACATTGTGTGGTAGATGTACATTGTGGACAATTGATTGGACATACATGTGAACAATTTGTAGAACTTCCATTATGATATCCATCATTACATTCATAACAAATGTTATGTGTTTCATGTCCTTCTAATGCATACTCTCTTCCACAAGAGAAACATTGCTCTGGACACGCATGGACACATTTAAATCCGTAATAACCCGGCTTACAACCATATATACATTTACAATGGTTGTTGTTGGGATCTCTACATGTGTTTAAAACACAATGATCACAGTTATAACAGGCACTTTCTCCACCTGAAAATGAAGGATTGAAAAAATGGATGCACATTTATTCTATTCTTGAACATGTTATCGAATGTATATATTTGGACATCACTATCCGTAGATAAATTATTGAATAGCTAATCACGTATTGCTATTAATGTCATATTATGATAATCATTGGTGCATGTATTTCTACAGTAACCTGTCTTGCAAAACGGCACAGAAACACCTGTTATCATTGGACCTTCGCATATCTTACCTAACTTCTAAGCATTTGAGAGCACCATATGCCACGTCTCAAATTCGACATAATATGCACGAGACATTTGTACTTTATTTAAGTACGTGTATTTAAGGTCTCGAGTGTATTTAGTTTATTTTTTGTTTGTTTTCATTTAAGGTCCATTGATAACTTGAATCTCAGTTGGCAGCAGGCAACTGTACTGATCAAGGGGTCGTGGGTTCGATTCCCTGGTGGGGCATACTTTCGTGAAGATTGGTCATGAAATTATTTCCTACCATTTTTTCTAATTATGTAGTGCAGTTGTCTGTCACTGACAAAAGTATGCGCTTAGTGGCCGGTTAAAAGCTAAATCCAGAAATTTAGCCTTGCTAGGCAATCGGAACTTCCTCGGCCATTCGCTACGAATAACCGCGGACATATTTAGGCGCCATTTTGAAACTATGTAAACAAGTACACGATCGTTTAGGCGATGACTGAAGTTTCGTTTTTAGTCCGTAAATTTGAAAGTATTCGATTCATTGGTACCGATGTACAATATTTGGTATAATTTAAACAAATAAATATGTTTAGACAAAGATCTGTGTGTATACTACAAGAACTATTTTGTGTAACCGTTACGTGCTTCGCCTCGCGTAGGTAGTAAAATCACCAAAATCTAGTGAAGACCCCCACGAATCCTTCCGAGATTATTCATTCATGAAAGGTCGAGGGTGTTCCGAATGCCTTTCTAGGAGGAGTAAGTAGGTTGACTAACCGACGTTTTATGACATATACAATGTGTTGCTACGGCGTTAAATCCTACAAACAAACTTGATAACATAAATTTTATATATACCTAAACAAAAGATACAGTATAATATGTATGTTCGATAAATCAATATGTTGACAATACAAGTCTTAGTATATCCAAAAACGCTTACAATCGGCGTTTAGCCGTGTATGACATCTTCTCCTTTGGTAAACATTCAAGCAATATGTGTCAGCATTTAGGACCGTCCCATATCTACTTTTAGAATGCCTCGAATTTCGCTGTAATCACAATACATCAAATGAACAGGTGCTGTTCTAGACATTTTCCTACTATGCACGTCAAATAGCCATTTTCTTGTAAAAAAAACCTTTTATGTCTATTTGGTCACTAAAAATCATTTAACTTATTTGCAAATCGAAATAATCGATTAAAGAACGTGTTCTGTCCAAATTCCGGCAGCAAACCAACCCGACAAAACACGGTGTGGACGAGTCCATTCACGCGCCCCCAATTTGACTGTTCCTATTCTACGTCCATTTTTCATAATGTGACCTCAAATGCTTCGTTTTGATTGGCTCAAGGCAACCGCTGTCGACTATAAAATGCTTAAAACTTAATGATTGTGTATATTGCCGTTCAGGAACGGCGATAATCAGAAATTACTTCGTTTAGTACATTTTTTTCTTTCTTTGCTAAACATGTAGAAACTGTTTACATGTAAAATATTTGTGTTACGTAAACATTTAATTCCTCAATAACTCAGCTAGATTACAATAAATATAATTGACTGTACATGATATTTCATTGTTTAATCTAGATGAAATAAAATGAAGAGCATACTGTTAACTAATCATTTATTTACTTACCAATTAGATGCAGTAAAATTATAAATTTTGTAAACGAGTTCATCTTTAACCATCGATTATGTTCTCTGAATCCCTGTAAAATCACAATATGAAATCAGAAAATCGACTTTACTAACGAAAAATCCATAGAAAATTAATAAATTCATAAAAAAGTAATAATCTCAATATATATTTATTCCTGTACAAAAAAGGCGAGATGACATTATTTTGTAATTATATACTTTTGAGGTGAAGCAAATTAGCCTGGTCAAATGTGTAGAGATTATATTATCATTATTCAGAAAGTATCTGTAACATAATTGTTAAAGAAACAAATTAATTGTTAACTTTTAAAATTGAGATTAAACTAGTATAAAATATTTGGTCAAGTATCATCTTTTAAAAAATGTAAGGCATACCATTTGATGAGAAATAACGAAGCAGGATATACACTTTATGAAAATAACAATAAGAAATGCATCAAGAATTAAGGAGTAAGAAACGGGAATTATTATGAACATAAAGGGGCTCGTTCTGCTTTGTAGCGATACTTATATCGCTACATGGCGATACGTAGCAAGTTTTTTTCTTGATTCTTGTTCACAGCTGCTTTTTAAAAAGGCTGCCCCGTTAGGAATGGGTTTTCTTTAAAAAAAAATTATCCATTTAATACTTAACTTTTGTCATAGCAGTTAGATTAAATTATTGTGATGGTACTTGACTTGAAAATTTTCATTTTTTACCATTCTGAAATTTTGTTTTAGAAAGTCGCCAACTTAGATTTGCAACCGTTCCGTAGAACTCTGATTCTACAAAGAATCTAGCTAGCTACTTCCTTAAGGAACATGTCAAATGTTTATATAAAACAACATCTAACGTCACCAGAAATAAATGTTTGAATGGAGATGTTGATATAACAGTTACCTTTTTACAATTATCGTTACTTGTTGATTGTCTTCATACGTAAACTAAACTCCGTGCACAAATAACTTTTTACTAAATAATAAATTGTTCATTTATTCTCTTAATTCAAAATTCAACTCAGCATATGAATAAAGTAGTTCGAATGTTAAAAGATATACCACTTAATCTAACATTTTAAAACCGGAATCATTTAACACATAGAATTCGTATGGTCCAAAATAAACATTTAACATTGATCGTGTGAAATCATTCGCAATCTAAATTTTGTTATATATAACAAAATTTTAAATATTTGTTCGTAACAAACAGGAAGATATATGCACACATCTCATATAACATTGTATATACATGTGTTAAACTATTTTAGCGTTTTGTTAAGATTTCTTTATGTACCATAATGTAATGCATACCATTAATGTATATCATAGTTAAGTTTTTACATTGTAATTTTAGATACACAATTCACCTATAATATGTTATAAGTATATATGGTTGGTGGTGTATATGGTTTGTGATCGCTTGGAATCCCTGTGCTTCACAATTACGTGAAATGGCGTGATTTTGTAATGTTTAAACACGACGTTTAACTTTACTAAAAAATATACGGATATTTTGATATCAATTAACCATCTACATTGGGGTACTTATTAATAAATGTATTTTTCCATTTAATTCCTCTTTCCAAACAAATGTGTAAGGTATCAGTTGACGCTGACAACGAAACAAAATTAGTTAGTACTAGCAGTTAACTTTGAAGATAAACTTATGCGCTTTAACTGGTGTTTAGTATGATTGTCGTTTTATGGAGGTTCTTTTTAGTTCAGTTGTGTATGTTTTATTCACTGGCACTAGAGTCCTCACATTCTTTAAAATGCACGCACATAAAATATTTTGTCAACGCACACAATTAAATATCGCTCCCGTATTCATCCCCGTGTACGAATTATGACTAGATTTATACCATCATTATAATATTCACATGGTATGGAACCATTTTGACAGTAGGTACGGTCTGACAGATTTATTTTACCTTTACCAATATATTTGGATGCAAATATCGGTCTCGTTTTGTAGATTAAACCTTTCCTCACAAAATTGACTATTCAAAAACATTTATATCTTAATCGGTTATTATGAAATTTATCGCAATTTCAATACTATCATTTTGCAGCGATTGAGAGTCACTGTTCACTTCCGGTTTAATCATGACGCGTTTACCGGCGTAAACTGATTGGCAAAAAACTCCACGAGACTTTTCCCGTACCTTGTCAATGAAGCGCGCCAAATTTAAACCCAATCGGAGCGCACTGCCTAGGTAAACATTTACGTGTCACAAGTTCTATAAATAGAATATATACGTAATCAATGATATATTCTGCGTCTGTGTAGGTAATCATTGATATCCAGAGAACCAGGTTAAGTTAAACCGGAAGTCAGTAGTGACGTTGAATCTCTGCAAACTAGTGATTCTGAAATTAATATAAATTTCATGAAAACGGTATCAGATACAAACTTGTAACTTTGCATGATGTTAGAGTAATGTTTAATCTTTAAATTAAGACCGGCATTTTCTTTCAGATACAAGTCGAATTGGGCCGTATGCACTGTAGAAAACGTTCAATACCATGTTTATTATATATGTGTGTACAGAGAACTATATATAGGGACGTACGCATTATAATCATAAGATATGGACTCTGGTGCCAGTGGTATTATTATATTTTCTGACTGTGTCTCTTTTTAATGCATATAACCACATTCCTTGGTATTTTTTATTTAAACAGAAAATGTCATAATGCGTTTCCATAATATTTCTACGATTTGTTAAAGGAATAAATATAAAATCTTCATCTGTGTAGATATGCCATGAAAGCTGTTTATTTTATAAGTGTTTACGATGTAAAATGCTCCATATGAAAAGTTATTGCTGAAACCAGGGATAGAATTGATAAAGGTAATATCAATAAAAAAACACACTAATCTTTAATACTATAAGTGAAAGTAACGCACGTTATATAGGTGGACAGAAACTTAAACATGTTGCTCTGATTTGAAGAGTTTAAATGTTTATCTTTTTCACCAATGGCTTCACACAGTTTGCGCGAATTTCCCTGATACAGAACGAAATTAATGGCTACAGAAATATGGTTTGTAATTGTACTCTGTATTTCTAACATTTCCATCATGTCATATTTTCAAAATGTTTTAACTATTATTTTGTATAGACAAATTAAAATTACATCATTTTTCATTTCAAATGAAATATAATTACGCACTTGCAAAAAATTGTCACCAGAATGTTGTAATATCTTATCCATGCAAAATGATAAAAAAGAATTGATTTACAAGTATTATGTCCAATACCCAATATTTACTCTATGTCTGATAGTTTGGCTGTTCACCGACGTCCCGTTAGCTTACGCATATTTGTCTCATATCTGATGAGTGATGATATAGCTTTTAATAAGATGTCTAGTGAGTTGGTTACATAACCGATTTACCAAATTTTTATTTATTTGAATACTGTAAAAATTTAATCATTTCTGAGACAAACCCTCTTATACCCCCTAATTCTAAGTTACTGTTGTCTTTCAAATGTTATGATTAGGGATAAACCTTTGTGTGCCTTTCCTAAGACGTTTTAATTCCTTTATTTTTAATGAAAACAAAATATAGTCATTTTCCTGACAGTTTTTGTGCTATCCTTAAAAGATGATAATAAATACGTCCTAGAGCAATTAATTTACTATACCTACTGTATTTTTTATGTTTTTACGGTTTTAATCTTTCTTGTGCAATGTTATATATCATTTTTATATTTAAATAAATTCTATCTATCTGTACTAACTATGGTTAGTTTTGTGACATATATACATCCGCCATTTTAGGTTTTGGTAGACGATAAGCGAACATGTAGACGTTAAGATATAATTAAGTTGGTTCAAGAGCCCTATGGTGGCTTCTATTAAGTTAAGCTACTAGTTAGAATTTGAACTAGATACTTAACTGTTTTAAGCCGCCCAGATTGCTCAGTTGGTCGCACGCAAGTCTAATGATCGAGGGGTCGTGGGTTCGATTCTCGGGCGGGGCATACTTTCGTAGAGCTTGGTCATAAAATTATTTCTACGGTCATTCTCCCTCCCACAAATGATTTCTAATTATGTAGGGCAGTTGTCAGTTACTGACGAAAGTATGCGCTTAGTAGTTGGTTAACTGCTAATTGTAAAGATTTAGCCTTTCTAAGGAGTGAGTATGTTGATTGACCGCCGTATATGACCTATACAATGCGTTGCTGCGGCGTTAAACCAACCAAACAAACAATCACATTGATTTTGTGAAGAGATTTGCATTCTAGGTATTGTTATTTGAACAAAAGTCTTAAATGTTTGTTTGTAACAAGCAGGAAGATATCTGCATACTTCTCATGTTTCAACGCACATGTATGTACAATTTGGGTGTCCCAAAAGGAAGGTAACACTTTATATCATTGATATATAATATTTAAAGTTATCTAATACATTTCAAATTTTGTTCATGTACAGAAAAAGTATGAAACAAATTTATGCAAAAACAACTGATATCCTAAAGTTAAACTAAGTTAAAATACCTAGTTCACATTTAGACGTCATTTTAGTAATTTATGACATTTTTCAATTGGCCACCATTCATTTTTCCCTTTCGTTGCACTGTGCAATCGTCAAGGACACTGCCTCGTGGTGTTTCCTAGTTGATTTTCCCCACTTCTCATTTGATGTTACTTAGTAACATGTTGTCTAGGGAGTTGATTTTGACTGGTCACTAAACCAAACATTGTGAATTGCATCTACATAATTGTCAGCAAAATCAGCAGCCCAGCGGCAAAAGTCAAATCTCTGCACTTGATCATAGATAGATAATTTCGGCACGATTAGAATTTTGTATGAATACAGATTTAGGTAATTTCTAAATATGGTGTGGACAAACGGTTTCTGTCTGATGAAAACTTGTCTCGGCAAATTTTCAGGACTCTCACTTCACAAATCTTAAAGAGAACTCACATTTTCATCGCTTCTGCTTGTTTTTAATCGACTGGATTTAGGAGCATCATCAACCGATCCGGAGTGTTAAAACTTGCTCACAACTTTTTTAAGTTTTCTGCTCACAGTAGATTTCTTAAATAGATACTTAAATTTCCTATGAACATCTGTAACACTTTATGTACATGATAATTTTGTCACCACTAAGATACGCTGATCAGGCGTCAAGTGAACCATTTTGATAAATATGCTATTTCCGAAATGACGCTATGAAGATAAAACATTATACTTTTTAGCCCCGTTTCTACACAATATCAAAATTTCATCGTTTACACTTTAAAATGGTATATTGTTCATCTAAATAGTCGAATAAAAAGCAAAAATATTGAGATTTCAAAGTGTTACCTTTCTTTTGGGAAACCTATATAAACTATTTAACTACTTTTGTTGGTATTTAAGCTTACGAATGTTTCACAGTTTTGTCAAGTAACTCGTACGTTCGTTGTAAGATTTTAATATTCATATGCACAACTATTACCAACAATGCTGCAAATGCCATAATGTTATACACATCAGTATTTACCTAACATAAATATTATAGATACACACTTCACAATAATGTGAAATGCTCTTTTCTATTTTAACACTACAAACCACATTAATGATTAGCAGGGTCATGATGGTCCTTTATCGCTCACCTTAGTAGACCAATTATCTTGATATTTTGATAAAAAGCAGCCCCTTGAGTGTTAACAAAAGCTGCGGTCGTGGCGTAGTGGTTGGCATGTCTGCCTTCGAATCCGTAGATCGCGGGTTCAAGCCCGGTTGCGGTAGGTCATACCCTATACATGAGTTGTCGGCCTCGTGGTGGGGTAAGTTACTACTGGTGATAGAAAAAGTGTCCAGGAAACCTATAGTAGGAAGAGCTGGCCGTCGAATATATATGACCTAAGCACGTGTTGAATACGACGTAAGAAAAAACAAACAAAAAAACAAGAGTGTTAACAATATTTACATGTATATACTTTTAGCTACTGTGACCTAACTTTCATCAAAATGATCCATGTTCAAAATCATCAGAGCAACTATTTAGACAAGCATTCTTACAAACTTTGAGGATAACTGAGGCACAAATGTGACCACTAGAGTGTTCACAAACAAATGTGGACGGGCAACGGACGAAACCAAGAGCCAACTGGTTTTATACTAAAAACAAACACACAAGAAAACATACTAACGTTTATCCTATTTAAAGTAGGACGAACACTTGCCTGTAGCGCCCTGGTTTTCCTTTGTGTTTACAATCATGTGATATTGCAATCGTGACTCAGACACGTTTAAAATCCTTGTAATGTGTGATCAATATTGAACAGGTTTATGTTAAATATGGACTGGAAATGTCAAAATTAACATTTGTCCCGTTTCTTGATGATTGTATGCTCAATATTTATATGAATAGAGCAAGTTTTAATCCAAAAATCAGTTTGCCATATAGTTGTTCGTTAGTGACAACGAAGTTGATATTTAAATAGTCTAGTAATATACATTCAAAGTAGGTCTCAGGTGTCCTAAAAAGGATAAAGTTTGATGAAATAATACATCCATTGAGCGTTTCCTGATTTTCAGTTGATAGTTAAAAAGCTAAATATATACTTAACTTTTAATAGGCAAGTTTACTTTCTTTATTCAATTGTATGATTTAGCAATGAAGCAAATTAGCATGGTTAAAAGTGTAGACATTATTTGAATATTAGTAAATAAGTTTCTGAGACATAATTGTTTAACAAGACAAATTAAATGTTGGTGTTTAAAATTGATATGAATCTTGTATAGATATTTGATGAGGTATCATTTTTAAAATGAACGAAAGTTGCCAATTTGATGACTAAAAACGAAATGAATGATAATAAATAGGATGTAAATAACAGTATGCGTCAATGAGAAAGAAAAGAGAATATGTATACAATGCTTATATTGTATTACCTTAAACGTCACGATAAAACATGTTTTTATGAAAAAGTTGCTATAACAGTTACATTTCCTACAGCAACCACTGCTTGTTGGTTGTCTCCTTGAGTAACAATAATTAAGCTCCTAGCACTAATTACTTCTGATTAAATATTTAATTATTCTCTTATTCTCACAATTCAAAATTCATTGCAATTGAGGTAAATAGTTCGAATTTTAAAAAAATATATCACTTAATCTAACAGTTTAATCCTGAATCATATTATATTACATATAATTCCTATGTTCCACACAACACATTTAAATATTGACCATGTGAAATCATTCGCAATTTAGATACTGTTATATCACTAAAATCTTAAATATTTGTAACAAACAGGAAGATATTTGCACACATATCATATTGCAATGCTTGTATTTAACTATTTTATCATAATTGTTGACATTTCTGTACCATAGTATAATATAGTTCATCAATATGTACCTTTCTTTATTATTATGGATACCTATTTTACAAAAGCATGAAAAGGAGTAATTTTGAACTATTCAAGCACGACGTTTAACTTTACTTAAAAGGGTACTGATTTATTAGCTAATAAACCATCTGCATTATAAGGAGGGGACATTGAGGATGCGTTGTCATATAATGACCCACACTGATAGCAAAGTTATACTTCATATAAGTACCGTGGCTATTATAAAAGTGAAAAGCTATCATTCTCTCAATTTGGTCAAGATTGTGTTGTGGAACATATCTTTGCCGCGATTCTGCTTTAGCAAATGTTTTATTTCGGGATTCACATGACTTACGTTTAAATTTGATAAATCAAAATGACTTCAATAACAACAAGTACCTGTATGTATTCCGTGCTAGCGATTTGTTTTCCTCAGGTGATACGTGTTAAACGCTTGTAATGGGAGGTCAATATAGAGCAGGCTTATGTAATATACGGACAGAAAACATTAACATCGACATTTGTGGAGTTTCTGCATGACTTTGTGTTTAATGTAAACGTGAATGGTTCTAATTTGTTTTTATACGCCCGTTTGAAAAAACGGGACGTATTATGTTATGATGTTGTCCGTCTGTTCGTCTGGTCATCTGTCTGTCCGTCCGCGGACAATTGCTTGTCCGGATGATAACTCAAGAAAGAATGTACATAGGTTCCCCAAATTGTATTCGTGAATAGCCCTTGGGTAAAGAGGGGCCTATTGAATTTGAGATCCCAGGGTCAAAGGTCAAGGTCTCTGGGACTTAAAATATGAAAACTTTCCGGACATTAATTCAACAAAGACTGCATCTAGGTTCATTTAATATAATGTAGGAGTTGTCCCTGTTTTAAGGATGTGCCCTATTGGTTTTGGGGCTCCAGGGTCAAAGGTCAAGGTCACAGGAACATCATATGGAAAAACCTTGTCCGGACGATAACTCAACAACCAATGTTCACCAAATTGTATCTTAGAATAGCCCATGTGTCAAGGATGTGCCCTGTTGGTTTTTGGGGCCCCTGGGTCAAATGTCAAGGTCACAGAGACATCATATAGAACAATCTTGTCCGGACGATAACTCATCAACCTATTTACCTCGGTTAACCAAATTTATGTATGGATACTGCTTGAGTAGAGGATGTGCCTTATTGATTTTGAGACCCAAAGGTCAAGGTCACTGGGATTAAATTTCATGAAAACTTTGTCAGTACAGTTTCTCAACAATTATTTTTCTTAGGTTCACTAAATTGTATGTGAGAGTAGCCCTCGTATCAAGGATGTGCCCTATTGGTTTTGAGGTCCCAGGGTCAAAGGTCAAGGTCACGGGGACATCATATAAAAAACATGTTTGGACAATAACTCAACAACCACTTTACCTAGATTCGCCAAATTTTATGTGTTTATACTCCTTGGGTAGAGGTTGTGCTCTATTGATTATAAACCCAAGGGTAAAAAGACAAGGTCGTAGGGACTGAATTTATATATAAAACTTTGTCCGGACAATAACTCAACAATGACTGTACCTAGGTTCACCACATTAGTAGAGTAGCCGTTGTGTCAAGGATGTGCCTTATTGGTTTTGAGGCTGAAGGGTCAAAGGTCAAGGTCATGGTTACATCATATGGAAAAATCTTATCCGGACAATAACTCAACAACCACTTTACCTAGATTCATAATATATTATGTGCTGATAGCTCTTGTGAAGAAGATGATTCCTTTTGATTTTAAGACCCATGGGTCAAAGGTCAAAGTCACAGGGACTGAATTTATATGAAAACTTTGTCCGGACAATAACTCAATAACACAATGACTGTACCTAGGTTTACCAAATTTTATATGAGAATAGTCCATGTGTCAAGGATGTGCCTTATTGGTTTGAGGCCCCAGAATCAAAGATGAAGGTCACAGGGTCATCATATGGAAAAACCTTGTCCGGACGATAACTTAACAACCACTATATCTAGGTTCACCAAATTTCATGTATTGATACTCCTTGGGTAGAGGATTTGCCCTATTGAGTTTGAGACTCAAGGATCAAAGATCAAGGTCACTTTATATACAACTTTACCTAGATTCATAATAATTTTATGTGTTGATAGCCCTTGAAGGTGATTCCTTTTGATTTTAAGAACCAAGGGTCAAAGGTCAAGGTCACAGGGACTGAATTTATATGAGAACTTTGTCCGGACATTAACTCAACAACCACTGCACCTAGGTTCACCAACGTTTATGTGATGATAGTCCATGTGTTAAGGATGTGCCTTTTCTGTTTTAGGCCCCAGGTTATATGGTCAAGGTCGCGGGGACATCATATAAAAAAACCTTGTCTGGACGTTAACTCAAAAACCACTTTACCTAGCTTCACAAAATTTTATGTGTTGATAGCCCTGTGAAGAAGATCATTCCGTTTGATTTTGAGACCCCATGGTTAAAGGTCAAGGTCACTGCGACTAAATTAATATGAAAACATTGTCCGGACAATAACTCAACAATGACTGTACCTAGGTTCACTTAATTTTATGTAAGTGTAGCCTTTATGTCAAGCATATGCCCCTTTGGTTTTGAGGCCCCAGGGTTTTAGGTCAAGGTCGCAAGGACATAGTAAGAAACAACATTGTCCAGACAATAATTTAACAACCACTTTATCTAGGTTCATCAAATTTAATGTATGGATACTCCTTGGGTCAAGGGTGTGCCGTTTTGGTTCTGAGGCCCCAGGATCAAAGGTCAAGGTCACTGGAAGTTTACATGGGAAAACTTTGTGCCGGTGGTAACTCAACCATGGCTGTACTTAGGTCTACTCTTTGACCTATTCTGAGGTCTCGGGGTCATTGGTCAAGGTCACATGCACTTCATATGAAACAAAGCACAGCATTGACTGCACACGGGCGTATAATGCCCCGCCCAGCGGAGCTCTTGTTAGATATATCTACAATGTAAATTCTTTCTGAAATTCATTTTAATTGATTCAAATTCATACGCAAAATGTATGGAAGCTGCCTTTTCGGATTTCTTCTCGGCGTGTTCGATTGACAAGCCTATTCCAGAAATAGAAAAACACTATCATAAGTAGAAAACGGCAAATCACAAAGCCTATCGTACTAAATGTTCAGTCTTATGCTTATACTAAACAAATCAAGGGTACTATTTTGTGACTACCTGGTATAACTTAGGAATAACTAATGGACATTTATTAGTTCAAATATGGTGCCATATTCATTAATAGTTATAATAATCTTAGACAGGCTAAACAATTAAACACAGCAATAACCTGAGTAGTTGATAGAGTGATAGAGTGAGTGCATATTCTCTTTTTATTGCGATATGAACAAGCTATTTATCAGATATGTGGGAGAAGACTGGACAAGAATGAGAATATATTTTTAATTAACTTTATTTACACAATATTTTTTCTTCTTACAAAATTTATACAATACGCTAGATAATAAATTCATAAAGCAATTATTTAAAGTTGGTAAATGAATTCATAATATTTACAATGCTTGGTGTTAAAATGATCATACTTCAAAATTGTGACATAGTTAAACTTGCTTTTGTTAAACGACAAAGAAATGTATGCAGAGCAAAAATACAAGAATAAATATAAAGCACAATATACAATTTATTTAGATAGAACATATCCTTCAGTGGTGCGTTTAACGCAAAAAGAAACTACGAGGATACAAAGAATTGCCAAAGAAAAAAGTTTTAAAAATAAATCTAAATAATAAAAAAAACACTGTTTCTAGTTTCTAAATTCCTTTTTTAGGTTGTTCAAAAGGTAAGGAAACCTCCCGACTAGCTCAGTTGGTAGCATGCAAGTCTACTTATCGAGGAGTCGTGGTTTGATTCCTGAGCGGGGCATACTTTCGTGGAGCTTTGTCGTGAAATTATTTCTACGGCCATTTTCCCTCCTACCAAAGATTCTTAATTATGTAGGGCATTTGTCAGTCACTGGCGAAAGTATGCACTAAGTAGTTGGTTACCAGCTAAATTCAGAGATTAAGCCTTTCCAGGAAAAGTGAGTAGGTTGACTGACCGCCGTTATATAACCTACAATGTGTTGCTATGGCGTTAAATCCAACAAAACACATTTGGTGCATTTTGCAAGCATATGTTTTGTTCACTTATTGACGTAAGCTAAAACAAAGGAAGAATAACAATGGATTAAATAGCAAGTTTGATGCATGTTGTTCAGGGGGCAAATGACAGTTTTTAATATGAAATAATGTCTTCTTCATATAATTTGATTTCAACAGGTTAAAAATAAAGTCTTTGTCCAGAATATAGACGTTGTAGATTAACTCATACAATTCTTTAGTAAAACGTTATGTACCACAATAGACACAATAGTTGCACCTAGTGAACTACTAAAAAGGTTTAGTTTTAGTTGCCCTTACAGCTCACTCATATTGAAATAACACAAGGAAAATGATACTTGATAGAAAAGTCATGCAGTTATACTATATTAACTATTGCATGTAAAATATAATCTGTTTTAGGTCAAAACATGATCAAGCTATGTACTGTACAAATGTATGTACAAAATAAATAAACAAAATACAATTTAAGAAAGATATGAACAAAAAATTATAATCCTGAAAATGTTTTCTTTAATACAAGCGTTATTTATAGTATGGTTATATGCTTGATATCATTAGGAATATCCTTTTATGACGATATAATACATTTGTTGATGTTTGATAGGTCGAATAGTGCTAGATATTTATAGACTAATTCATTAATTCATTACAAGTTAGGTAGAACTACAGTACCAACCAAAAGTTTGGAGACATTTTCATTTTGTAGGCTAACTGAATATCTTTTATCTAAAATTTGATAGCTGTTAATTTTGAAATGCCTTTTAGTTTTGCTTTTCTTTTGGTTAACATTATACTTATAACTAATACTACAAAAATAGCATAGACACTAGGTACTGGAAAATTATTACAATAAACATGTTTTTGCATGGAGGCTTTAGGATGTCAGATGCTGAGTCTTGTAGATGTGTTGCATTCATGTTTTTTTTTCTTCATTCTATCACAAACCATCCTTAAATATATTAAAAATATTGATTCCACTGAAATAATCAAAAACATTCAAGAATTGTAGTAAAGTTCATTTGTCTCCAAACTTTTGGTGGGTACCGACGTTATATGATAAAAAGGACATATACTAATACAAATTGTAACACGGTACATAAAATGATTAGCAATATGTCAAAAAAGAGAATACGATTAAAGCACATTTAACCAATAAAATATGGCCTTGATTGGCAGTTTGCAAATTGGATTGGTTGGTCAGACTGTTTATGGCCCGAAGCGCAACTGAGGTATAATATATTAACTGATATATAATTGATATGTGTAATATGATATTGTAATTGTACATGACAAGATGTCAGAATGACATAAGTAGAAAAAAATATTCTATTCTGTAATATTTTACAATAAATGATAAGAAATAACGTGTACATGCATATATACAATATAATTAAAATAAACATGGACTCTCAGAGATACTGATATACATAAGATTGTCAAATGATGAACACTTTTTATTGTCTGATGATTAATACACTTTATGTCTAATGCAGAACACATTGTTTAAATATGTTAATGTGGTCATCATTCCCTTTAGCAGTCGTCAGCTATATCAATCAAATCAATACTCAAATAAAAACCAATATTTCATAAATTTTAATTGAACATAGTTACAGCAATCTTATTGCTATCACAAGCCATGATTGTCTTGAGTAATGCACTATTTGCAGGTTTCACATGGCAAAATTAGAATATGTGTTGAACATTTCAGTAAATGATGCTATACATTGAAAGCAGAACTTGTACTGTTCCTAAAATACAAAAAAATACATACTGTAAGACACATAATTATCTCATAAGAAAGAAAATGTAATAATAGAGGACGAATTTCTCTCATTTTCAAGTTTAGTAACATTTGTAACAATTATAATATAATCAAAATGTACGGAAAGCGTCTCAACAAGGAATCCTTGTTTTTTGTTTTCATTTGTCACCGAATAAAACTGACTCAACCTCTGTAGAAATACATGTGTACCAACACATGAACTATAGTTGCTAGAGATTGTATTGTATTCTAGTAGTCGATTTAAATCGAACTGATCTACTGTAGTGAAAACAATTACTACATATATTACTTTTGTAGGCTATCCGGATAAACACAGGCTCTTTTTATTTAATATATATCTTCTACATAAATACCACACGTGAAAGTATTCAATCTTACCTTATTTGGTATAGCTAGATTCCGTCTTAATCTAACTTGTCTTATTGTGTTACCTATACTAATTTGTTGTTCACAATCTAATTTCTCTAACATTATTGACATTGTACAAAATAGTCCACTTCTTTCATAACCATTCCTGCAATGTAATGTTATGTAACAACTCTGTAGGCCTATTCATACATATATTATATAATAAACCATCTCCAGGATGCAGTTTTGATCTACTTTACGCAAGGATCCATATATTGAACACATACAAAACTAAGGCTTATGAACAATGTTAAGAACTTAAGTATTTGTATAAAAATCTTCGACTTTTTGTTTTATTTATCAGTGATATGGATTAAAATATTTTTATTTTCTAGGGGGGGGGGGGGTCCAAACTTTCTTATACACTTTTTGCAGAATAATACAACGTATTAATAATAAACATGATATAGCCATAGATCTATATTAAGCACAAAAGGGAGCCCGAGAAAAAATTCTTCATGTTACTTAAAATGACTTACAGTAAAAAACACTTATAGACAGAAAAATTTTGGAAATTCCAGTGGGTCCGGACCCCCCTGAACACCCACTCGCTAGATCCGCCTATGTTGGCGTATGCACACTTAAATAACGTTATGAAGTCGGTTTAAATATTTTTAGGACAAAAGTGATGTAATATTTTATTTAACATTTAGCCGAAAAAAATGTTTCTTGTTTTACTAACAGTAGTACAATAAAAAATAAAACGTAAAAAGACAATTACAGACATCTATTAAACTGAAGTAATTATGGCCTGATAGCGTTCAATTTTTGATGTTTCAACACTTTCTGTAGAAAAAATTATACATACAAACAATGTATTATAATTGGTGAGTCCTCAGTTTGATTGTCTGTAGCCACTTGTACCGTATTTACAAATTGCACAAAACTGTTAACACTTTTTGGTACATTTGTGTTTTGTTTCCAACCAGTATATTTGTAATGTGTTATTGTTATCTCCCCTGGATTTTGCTGAAAATACATTTACAACATAGTTATCTCCCCTGGGTTTGCTGAATTACATTTGCATTTTATAACGTTGTTATCTCCCTTGGATTTTGCCGATATATTAATACTAATTACAGTTCATCCTCCTTATTTTGTTTAACAATAGGTTTGCGCTTTTCCACTTGGACTATACATTGCATAGATTTTGATGCTATATTGCACATTACACAAACTGTGAAGATAATATGAACACATGAAACCAAAAAACGTTCTGACTATTTGAAGTGATAAGAATACTTATAATACTAATACTGTAATCTCATGTAATAAATATCAAATACATCAGAAATACAAAACAAAGCAACACACCTTTGATGAGTTTTTCAATTTTAGTAATGACTTTATGAATTCAGAGTTGGTTTCTCTTTTAGTACAACTGACTGTGTATGTATCAACTTGTATACTCTCATTAACCTCTGGTTGATATACTCCTATTGTGCTCTAAAAACAAACATTGACAAAATTACATAGATTTTTCATACTCATCATCATACTTAATTGTAAGTTGCTCGTGTTATAAGAAAGAAATGTGTAGGTTAATATAACATTCATATAACTAATATACTACAGATTGAATAATATTATTTCAGTAAATTTAGCTAGTACATAATCTGTTAATCTGGCATTTTCAAATGTCCATACAATGTATGGTGTGAAAGACCAGTCCCATATTAAATATGAATGAAGCCTATTGAAACCATTTTATATCTTACATAAGAGCAAAAGCTTACATTATCCTGCTATCATAATTTGCAGATTTAAACCAGTTTTAGAGTAAGCCATCCGTATATTGCATATAACATGTATAAATAAAATATTACTTTTTAAAGTTTCATTAATATTCACACAAAAAAACTTGACAATTCTACAAAAAACAAAGTAAAAATATGATATTTACATAGAAAATGCATCAAAGTTTATATCTTATTATGTGTATCGTTAATTAAATTTGTCTTACAAATAACGTGTAATAAATGAGATAAGAAAATGTAGCACTATCTTACTTTATTATGTTTCACAGTATCATCCATGTCAACTACACATGTACAATTGGTTTGATATAACAGACAAAGAAAGTCTGTCAATGTTTCTGGTAAAGGAGTTTGTGCTACGATGAAATGATTAGTCTTCTTAAAACTCTACAAAATAGGTCAATATAATAAATCAGTCTTATATATGTAGCCACTATAGCTTGATATTCTGTATCGTTATTTAAAAATCCCTCCTCTTTTAAGAAAGAGATATTGTTGAACAACGATACAGAATGTCAAGCTCCTGTGATGCATCAATATCAGTTTTAGCGGGTTAATTTTAATTTGACAGGTTGGTAAAAATAATGCTGGTTTAATTTCTAAGTATAATTATACAATAGGTTTAACACATTTTAATGCGTTGATAATCAGACTTTTTACATTTACGCAACAAACATTAAAATGTATATTCAGATAAAAACAAACTTCGACTTTTAAACCCGCATTTGAAATATACGAAATATCGTAATCATGTTTATAAATTATAAACTCTCAATTAACTGCAATGATAAAACGTACATAAATAAGAATTCTGTTAATCTTAGAACACTTACATTTACATATACAGCATTAATGTAATCTGGTTGGTTGAATGATCTGTTTAAATAAAGTCGAGGACGATTTCTGTTTCCTGAAAGATATACCAGATAAACATTATCATCACATCATACACACCATTGAGATATACATGTCACTTCCATATACATATGTGCACGTACTCGTATATGCAAAGTAATTGTAATTATTTCAACACTATTTTAACAATGGGCTAAAATTTTTATTACTGATTGGAATAAAGTTTTGCGTAAAAGTTTCGTCATTTCAATTTTTAACATCTAAGACCGGGAGACGAATTGCTCACACGCATATTTTATTATCCAACGCCACCAATAAGCACTGAATTGACATTTTTCTACCATACCCTGAAATATTAACCAAAAAGCAACCCAATTTTCGAAAATAACCGCAAGATTTTATAACTTGATACATGGTAAACTTTCGACCTAGTGCGAACTAGTTATGGGTTAACCAATCTCGTGTTTACCTGGTATGTCTGCTCCTGGACGATTTTTATCTGTGAATTTTTTGTTTCCTTCTATAGCCTCTACGTCGTCCTGTGACTTTCTTTCTACATCATTATCAAACATCTAGGATATAGAAAAATACACGAAAAACATAACACAAAATGAACAAAAATATATCTTTAATGTATATATAAAAACATGTTTACCTACGACGTATTTAGATATGTGATAAGTTCACTACAAGCGTTCAATGCATGTTGCTACGCATTTGCCTTTAAACGAAGCCATTCAGAACTTACTCCTCGGCCATTCGCTACAAATAACCTCGGACATATTTAGGCGCCATTTTAAAACTACCGGTGTTGAAGTAAACAAATACAGGATCGTTTAGGCGATGGGTGATGTTTCGTTTTTAGTCCGTAAATTTAAAATTAGACAGTTTAATAATATCGCTGAACTATATTTGGTTCAATATATAACATAGAAATATGATTTGACAAAGATCTTTATGTATACTACAAGAACTATTTTGCATAACGTCTCGCGTAGGTAGTAGTCTCTTTTTTAAAGCTTTTTACAGTTTCAATGAACCTGCCCTTCCGATCACTGTTTACTGCATACGAAAGTAAACCCAATACCTAAAATATTATTTACCTTAAATTGTTTGGTATACGAACGATCATCAAGCATTGAGAGTTTACTCTGAACATAATCAGTTGTTACTGGGTCAGAATCAAACAATAATGTATAGATTAGGCATCTGTGAAGGTACTCATACTGTTCCTGAAATACAGGTAAAAATTCTACTGTTGACAGAAACTAAGTCAGTATTAAGTAATATATTCGTATTTGTGATAGATAACTTCTATCTCCTTGACAGAAATGCAGGTTAATCTCAGCCAAACGGATTAAAATTTATTGATTTTCAAAGTATCTTGTCGGCATTAAGTTTCTTTAATCTGGGTTTCAAATTCTCGGGAAAGCAAATCAGCTAGACATCTGACTGTGATTAAACATTGATGAAATTTAAAATTTGATGCACTCCGTTAAAGCAATATGAAAAGCTGACGCTATTACTGATGAAAATGATAGACTCGGCTATATACAAATATTGCTATAATAGAAGTACTGTAGTGATCCAATATATTGATATATATTAGCTTTTACTTTTATTATCATTACAACATAAATAATGCCTGTGATTTTTCAAACTACTTTCAATAATCAAGAATGACTTCCCAGTATACTGAATCCTTTTTTTCAATTACTATACATTCAGTGTATTTGTTAATCAAATACCATAAACCTACTTACATGCGTTTGAACCATACACATTCTCTGTTCTCTTAGACTCATAACACATTCATATACATTCACACATTTTTCTGATTTCCCTTGTTTTGTCAATATATCTAAAGCTATAAAGGTTCCAGTTCTGCCGACGCCAGCACTGAAAAATATATTGAATGTGATATATATTATGTACATAGTACTTGAACGTTTCTTATTGCAGTCCTGCTGACTTTTTCATTTTATGTTTGGATTTAAAAATGAATTATTTGAAAGATAGATAGTTATATGAGATAATCAGCTCCAAATCAATAAAAGAACCGGTTTTGCGTACTGCAGTAACAATTCAATCGGTATAGTTTAGTTGATTAGCGTAGTACATGTACATACCAAATGCTATTAATAGAGATGCGATATTGCATAATGTGATAGAAAATGTACTTTCTGAATACATTAAGAACGTTGTCATTGAGAAATCTTGTCATGTTTGGTAAAACTAATTTGTTACATTACCATAACTCATTTCAGAGTATACATTTAACATAATCAAATTTACACACAGACCACAGCAGCTTTTACTCAGTATTATACATTGTGTTACTATTTACCTGCAATGAACGATTGTAGGTCCTCCACTAATAGACTTGATAGAATTTACAAGATTATAAAATTCCACCAAACTAACAACATTATCTGGAATGGTTTTATCTGGCCAGGCTGTGTAATGTATGTGAGTCAAAGATCTCTGTTGATTGTCCTTAAAATATACGAATTGAATTTGTTACAACAATAAACTATTAACGACCAGTTTTGCATTCTTAAGCTGTTTTAGCCGAATATAGTATACAGAATGAGATAATATAGTTAAATTAATCGGAAAATGGATTAAGAAATTTCTTAACAATTAATCATAAGTTCTTTGATTGGGGCACAATTCATTATGACGAATTTCCAAAGACGGAACTGGCTTTACTCTTTTTATGAAAAATCGATATTTAATTTTGATTTTCCTCTGTTGAATGAGAATTAGCCGTGTTCTTACGGAAGGGCTAGTGGGTACTATTGAAAGACTCAATAAATTCGATTAATTGAGCGGTCGCTAAAAACTATTTAAAAAGGGGGTGAATTCGTATTAAAAACCAAACACCAAAACGTGGAAATAAACGAGTGCTAAATCACCGCTAGTGTGTACACGTATGGTTTTACTGTTAAATAAATGAAGCTTATAACCTTTTCTAACAACAATATAGTTATAGTATACTCAGCATAAGTATTAATCTCTTGATGTGAAACTGTTATATCTCCATACACTTTACTTTCACCAACAATTGGCCAATATCTCTCACATTTCATTCCCTGAAATATACATTTCGTGGAAGCTGTTCAACAATACTGTGCAAGATTGACGTTGTATTATTTTAAAACTTTCAACTTTCACGCATGCATGTATAAAAAATTAAGTAAATATTCCGACATTAGGGATGTAACAGTACGGTAAAAACCGTATTGCAATATATTGCAATACACGAAACCCGTATTGCAATATATTGAAATACATGCATAGCATAAATTAATGCACGTGCATCGTCCTAATTTTATCTATATTGTACATAGATATTTGTATTTTCAAATGATCTACACGTATTACGCAAATGTTTGAATAACTTATAAAAAAGGTTTTGATAGACTTTCAAAGATATTTATTCTCACTTTACGAAAAAATATTTCAAGTTCCGAACACATTTTAACATTAATTCAAACATTTAAATTTCAGACTCTGATAAAACCAATCAGTATAGAACATAACTAAAAAAACCGGTTCAGAGAAAAACGGACCGGTTAAAAACCGTCAGAAGTCGTATTGCAATATAAACCGGTATATATCGGTTAACCGTTACACCCCTATCCGACATGTTCGGGGTATGGGACCGTGCATGTTTTCTTTGAATTGTAGGTGAAGATTTACCTCTATATTAAGAAACATAAACACCTCTCAGGATTTTGGCGATTTGGTAAGCGACACAATATGCGCATGAAGACAAAATCGTTGGATTTTTCGTTTATTTTAAATACAATTGTTATAAAATTGTGAAATAAATGATCGCTTTTAACTAGAATTTCAATCCATAGAAACAAAGTACTTTTTAACCTCAAAAGGTACAGATGCATAGTCAAACCGTGTATTCTTTTTTCGATTTCAAATATCTGTGTAAAGAATGAAAGATGTAAATACGTTAGGAAAGGAGGTTAAACTTCCGATGAAAAAGTTTAATTTAATGAGCATAGATGGTTGGATAGTAAAATTTATTGAGTAGGCACAAAAACATACTCTTTGTGTTTAGTACAGTTGAAAGGGTAAATTTATTGAATGTAAACATTGCCATGTGTTTTCAAGTAAACAGTTTGTTATACCCATGATACTCAGCGTCTCCGTATTAAGGTCAGTCAGTAAGACCGTTCGTTTACTAAACAATAGTTACAGTTCATGTTTTCGATCTTGGATTATTTTCGAATGATTTGATGCTGCAATAGTCAGATTTTTTAATGAGTGTTTAAACGTGAAGTTGGATTGTTATTTAAATATTATCGAGTGAATTAAAATATACGTACTGTTTCCTCTTGTAACCTAGTTAAAATGACAAGTTTATCTACATTTTCATACCAAACCATTGTCCAAAATGATATAAAGTTGTTTGTTATGGCGGCAGTAGGTCCTAAAATGATATACTTTTAATGCAGAAAAATACGTACACTATGTTTTTCATCACATAATAGACAGAACCAGATCGTTAGATGAAAAAAACCCAGAAATGTTATTATGATGCTATTCATCAAGGTTTATATTTTATAAATTATGCTTAGTTTAAATAAAGTAGAAATACGATGTTAATGTTTCTAAGAGTATACAAGTATACGAGCATGTCTTAAAATGACATAAATATCTTCACTTAAAAGACGGACAAAGACTAAATGTCAAAGCTTTGTAATCAGATATTGATGAATTAACAATAATATAATTAAATAACTACTCTTTATATTCAATGTTGGTTATCAATTATACTTATATTATCCTTCATTAGTTGTCTGCAGCCTCTATTTGTTGTACAGTTAAATCGGTTATGGGTCTAATTTGTTTATCTATACATTTTTGAAAAGGTATGAACCTTTATATAATTTCAAATTAAACGTTTAACAAAGAACTTGACATAGACTTCTTCCTGTTCTGAACTTGTTTACTCGAGACAGAATAATAACAAGTCTTAAATATAAATCTAATACTTATTATAGATATAAACATACCCACTGAAGCGATGTAAGCCTTTTCACGCTTATAACCCTGAATAAAACAAACAAAAACATGATTGTTAGTGTATACTGTACTTTAAAGCTTTACAAGGAAGAAGGAAGTATCGTGAAGTTTAAAATCGGGTAACTTAAGTTATATAAAAACACACTGTAACTCTAAACCAAGTTAATTACTTGCGGAGGACAATTTAATCTGCAATGAGACATGAATTCTGAACGAAGTTTGATGTTGTGGTTAACACTAACGTATGGACCAAAATATATATGCTGTAACATGTTTGATAGAACTTACTTATAATGATTTATATAAACATTTTCAGTTCTAATTATCTTTATATCAAGTGCTGAACGGTGCTTAAATTTCAAAATTTCACGTCGCTTTATGTATGTATGTGAGGTGGAGTTTCTTATGAAATTGAAATTATGTGAAAAGTGATTTGAAGCTCTTGAGTTTTTGCGACGAGCGGCTTATTAGAATTACCCCCGTTGATTTTGCACTATGATTTACCTCTAATGAACGACACCGCAGCGGTTAACGGTCGTTGAGATAAATCCCCTTGTTCATCATTCACCTCCGTACAGCGACACTAAGTCTAGCATGGTTTATATCAATAATCGATAATTATCTATGACCAGAAGATTTAAACAATAAGCGATTCCCTTAATCGCATAATACTACCCTAAGGTGTCATGTTGTTAAATCATTTGACATACATGGGTTAATAAACAAGTGACATATGGTTTCCATGACACCAGCGAACGGATTTAAGATGAATAGCGCTTTTTTTGGTAGGCTGACGTCATAAAATATCAGTCGTACAAACACCCAGCTAGTTGACGATAGTAAATGAACATTTGTTATTGTACTTATTATTTAAAGCTTCGATGGAATAAATTCTGTTTTAAATTAATTTGAGGTTTAAGAGCCGAATCAGACATTTACTCCCGAAAAGACGATGATAATTCATGCGTAATATTATTCGCCATTAGACAGAAACCAGAAAACCAGAAACAATTTCCCTTCTGCGTAAGACTAATCATCATGCTAGGAATTTTGAACGGTTATAATGATTTATCTTAAAACTTTGTAATAATAATAAAAGCTTTTTATTTTTGTCGATCAGCGCCCGCTGATAACTGTATTTACATTACGGAACGGATAACGGCCAGTTTTCCGTACCGAAAAACGGCCGTTTTTCGTGATCGGTAGAAAAAGTCTACCTCTGCAGAACAACACCTCTGCAGAGCGACACTTTTTTCAAACTCTTACACTGTACTTGACAAGCTGACTATAATATGCTTTTGTTTCCCTAAAATTTGTTTGCATTGTTTGATAGAAAAAAGAGCGGAACAATATTTTACCACAGATGACAGACTCAAATTTTCCTTATTATAATATAAATTTCCCTTGTTTAAGTATATAAATTTTCTTATTATAGTATGTATATATACATACAATGTACTATAACAAGGAAAATTATAAATTTTCCTTATTATAGTATATACATGTACATGTATATATATATATATACTATAACAAGGACAATTTGAGTGTGTATTTCTGTGTATTTTACTAAAGCACGTTGATAAAATTATGTTCAATTTAATGATTTCAGTATGAAGAAACTATCACTGTTAACATTAACATTATAAATGAAAGTTTGGGCTCTATAGGGGTTCGAACCCTCTTAAAAACGTCTATAGTAAGTATATCTATTATATGGCTTCTTTGAGGTCACATCCCTCCTTTGAGCCCCAAGATGAAATTGTATGATGTTGCTCATTTCTTTGGTATTAGCATAATATACGTCTGTATACCGGGTCTTCAAGGGCCACACTTCACCGTAAGTGTTCTACGATTGTTTGAACCTAACTGCATTTTTAGCATATTAACAGTTCTATGTTTTTTTACAGATTTAATGTCGTACTTAATGAAATCTTCAAACATGAATCCTTTCAAAAAAAGTTATGAATCATTTATTACCCTTCAAAGTAATTAACGTTATTTCAGCAATATCTATGTACATTTTTATTTTTTTCGTGTAACGTAATGTCCGCTTGCAAATTTAGTGGTATGTAGCCTGCCTTAAAGACACACTTTATAAATCAGGGACATCAAAGGAAAATTGTAGTATAGTGGTTGCATCATACTAGAGAGAAAATTTCAAGTATTACATGTTTCATGACTTTTTCGTGTTTGCTAGCAAGTGAAATAATTTGAGGACCATGCCTAGGTATATTGATAATGTTACTAGTTTAATGTACTTTATTTATGAATATCTCTTAAAAAAATTGAGCCAGTGAATTGTTTTTGCGGCGCCTGGTTCCAAACTGTTTGTCATTTACACAATATTTCCATGATTTTGAAAAAAATTGGATATAAGACTAAATTAAGCAGACAACATTTAAATGAGCAGACTACACCTTTTTAAAGATCTTTGCACGTGACTTTTACCCATTGCTACCAAAACTATCCATCACAATATCACGGCGTTGAGACGCCGTGAAATAATATAATAATTTACTTACGTCAATATAGCATGCGTTAATGAAGAAAGTTGGATCATGTTTCAATTTGACTCTTGAATGATCATCTACAATAAGGCAAAAACATCGTATACATGTTAGTAGTGTTAGAAGACAAAGATAGAAATTTTATTTGCAAACCGGGATATACAACTTCTTATACCAGTTACCAATGTATCTGATTGATTCTGAGCACAAAATCTACCCCGTTTTTGCTAACTTAGAGACACATTCTTGGTAGAATTCAACGGTTATCTGCACATACCGTTGTGTACATAGGACATGTTGATAAACACTTAATAATTAATATAATAACTGTGTAAAAATCTGTTATATCTTTTGTTTGATCAGACGGTGATTTTTTTCAGATGCATTTATGTTTCATGTTACTTGTACAATTACTACCAAAGAGAAAAAATAATTAAGTATAATTTACAGTATCTAATGTTACTAAATAATTTCTTATATAATGAATAAATTATCATAACAGATTTGCATACATGGAAACATTCCTCTGAATCTGTTTAAACCTCTATTTTCTGGTTTTCTGGCACATGCATAGGAATGTGACGTGGAACGAGGCAATCGCTGAAAGGAAAACAATGAAATAAAAGAAATTGTATAAAATTAAAAGTGTTTATGTTTTTTAATACGTTTTTCATGATTTTCGACGGTAATATATATTTTTTCCTTTTAGGGAAGTGATGTCGGTTACGTTTGGAAGGGTTAGCGAGTAGTGATTGTAAGTAAAGCATGCTATCATTTGCTCTTTGTTGTTTAAAATCCGCGAAGAGTTGATCATATTGCAAGACATGAAAAAAATTATATTCAAAAAATAAATTATCGAGTGTAGAACTTGTTAAACGCTTTATGGAATCAAACTACCTATAAGTCATTACTAATATATTTTGTATATTTTAGAAAAATAAATTAGTAAATGCACGTTGATATATCATTGCATAAATGTATATTATACACAAATACTGTGAGGTGAGAAATATTGACATCAATATCAATGATTTGACTATACTAGATCACGATAATATATATAAAACGTAACATTTTTATTACCTCAAATTCTTTCTCAAAATGTTCATATTCAGTCTGAGTTACAAAGGTATAAAGATCTATTACTTTTATATTGGTGGTTGATAGTGGTGCATTAGCATATTCAACATCTACATCATTTTCATTGTCCAATATTTCATCATCGTTTTCTATGTCAATTTGTACTTGGTTAACCACTAAATCCATTGAATCATTTTGATTGACAGCTAAATGTAAAATTCAGGATTACTTCTTTTGTTTAGATTCTGATTAAGACGTTGAACTGGTAACCAGATTTAAAACCTACGTGGTTGTTTCCTTGAGCAAGAAACTAAATCCTACTCAGAAATAGAAGGCCAGAGAGTGGACTTGATAATATTTAGCATAACTAAATCGATGTAAAATAAAAAAAGTAAAAGATAGCTATACAGGATAATGTACAGAGGTTTGTAATATTTGATTTAAGTTGGATAAGACTGTTAGGCAATTAATAAATGATAATTTCATGCTGTATATTACCTTATTAATCAATAATTCTGTTGTGTTGTATTCTATGGTGTTAAACGTTTACAGAATGGAATGTACGCACGTTTAACATCAAATATGATGTTCGAGTCTCGCTATCAAAAGTATTCGTGTTGAGTATTGATTGTACGGATTGGATTGGATTTAAATGGAATGGAATTGTATTGATTGACTTGTAATATTATGTTAATGCGATATTATAATTTTCGTGCTTCCTTACATCACAGAGAGCAGAATAATATGACAATTTTGTAGAGTATAATTAAATAGTTAAATTTTAGACAGATCATATTTACCTATATATGCACATAAATCATTATCAAAAAAATTAAAAGAGTCGAAAACCAAGAAGCTAAAAGCATCGTAACAACGCAACTGAATATTTTACCTTTACATACCATTTGCATCCTTACTGTCCATAACAGCTGCCCTCGAACCATCAATGGTTGAAGATAATGTATTCATTGGAGTTTTGTCTTCGTCTTTCTTCTTCTTCCTGAACACACATGAGACAAATAGTTAAATTATAGTTTATTTAGAAAAATGTCATACTTTCGAATAAAGGATTGAAATGTGTATTGTTCACAAATGAATAATAACGCATTTCTAACGAATATAATTATCTCTAAAGATGAAAGACTAAAATTCTCTTAAACTTTAATGATTAGCTAAGTGTAAATTATAATAATTCCGCAAAGGAAAAGAAGATGATAATCGGGAAGATGAAAACATACAATGGAATGTATCGTTGGTAGCCGTCAAGAAAAATAACTAGATATTCGAAACAAGAATAAAAGATGACGGTACATACAATTCATTGACAACTGAACATTTAAAAGTATTTGTTCATTTCTTATTAAAACATTAAAATAATATTTTTACGAGTTTCACAATTACTATGTTAAAGCAATAATCCATCCCCAATGATAATTTAAATGAACTAATAATCAACATTACCATTTTCTGAACATTATAAAGACTACTACGCCGATAATTATAGCCACTATGACCGTAGACACACTTCCAGCCACTAGTGCTGCTATACTGTTTCCTTTCTCGTACTCATTACGCAATGCTGTAATATGTAATCAAACAGAACAATATATGCATTTTACTGTTTAAAAAGTGTTTGTTTGCATTCCATTGAAACGCACTATTCGTTTCTTTTATTACTATTATTCATTAATTTTCTATTACTTACAGACCAAATTACTAAACACGAGAGTGATTAGTAGGAGTTATTATATCGTGATTTAAAAAAAATACATTTGTTTTATTGAATAAATATTGTCAGTAAACTGCTATGCATTTAATGTTAATGAACACATTAGCTTTATTTGACTCACATACTTGCTTACCTTGTTGACAAGTTTGTCCGTGAAAACCGGCATAGCATCCTAGGAAACACTCAGCATTATCTTGAGAACATGTTACATTAATACAGTTTGTACTACATTCATATTGACATGTGTCTCCATGGAAACCTGTTACACAAGCATCACATTTCCCTGTTGCCTGGTTACAAACTTTGTCTAAACAATTAGTGCTACAGTTACCATCACATTTATTGTTAAAATAACCGTTGACACATCCTTCCAAACAAGTTCCATCTTTAAAATCACAAACGGCCTTAGATGTGAAACAATGTCCATTGTTTCTCGAGCAACTTTGTTGACAGTTTTGGGGACATTTTGTTGAACATGTTTCTCCATAATATCCATCTTCACATTTCGAACAGTATGTTTCGTTATCACACTCTTCACAAAATCCATCCTGTACACAACATTTATTACCTGTGTAGTTTTCTCGACAGCCGTCACCACATATACCTTCTAAAATGCTACATGTGTAGTCTTGACAGCCATTCGAACATCTTTTGTCACATAATTCTCTATACCAACTTGTTAAACATTGTTCACACTTTCCTGTATCCTTGATACATGTGTTATTATAACATTTGTTGGACAGACATTGTAAATTACAATTATCACCATAGTATCCATTAATGCAATCAACACATTTACTTCCAGTGAAATAACCTTTACATCCGTGTATACAGTCGCCTATCAGTTTTGAGCAAATGTCTTCTCTACAGTTTTTTGGACATTCCAACGTACATTGTTCGCCATATAAACCAGTTTTACATTCGTCACACTTATCGCCATCGAAGTTGTCAGTTATGCAGCCATGTTCGCAATGACCCTCACTACGTGTACATACATAATCTTTACAATTTGATGGACAAGGTAATTCACAGTTAGATCCATACAATCCAGTATTACATTTATCACAATAATCTCCGATAATAGATGAAGAAGTACAGCCATGTGTACACATTCCATTGTCCTGATTGCATGTATCTTTTAAACAATTTGTACTTGGACAGTTAGTATTACAATCCTGACCATACTTTCCCGGTATACAGGTATAACATAGCTTATCAGATCCAACAACATAATTATCAATACATTCATCTATACAAGTACCAGTTTTTTTATCACATTTATTGTTTAGGCAATTTGAACTTAAGCAGTCATCATCACACATGTCCCCATGTTTTCCAGCTATACAAACTTGACATAGCTTATCAGATCCAAGAACATAATTATCAATACATTCATTGATACAAGTGCCAGTGTTTTTGTCACATTTATTGTTATTGCAATTTGAACTTATGCAGTCATTATCACACGTTTCCCCATATTTCCCAGCTATACAAGTTTGACATAGATTGTCAGTCCCTAGTACAAAGTTACCAGAACATTCATTTGTACAATGTCCATTATTTCTATCGCATTCATTATCAAGACAGTTACTACTAGGACATTCAGTATCACAGTTGAATCCATATTTCCCAGGTTTACACTCTTTACAAGCTCCATCAGTCTGACGGCATAAATTATCTTTGCAAGAAGACACATTGGGACATACCTGGTCACATTTTGTACTGTACCAGCCGTTATTGCAACCATTAAAACAGCTGCCATCTTCTTTTCCACACATCTGGTCCTTACAATTCGTAGGACATAGTAATTCACAAATTGTTCCATACCAGTCTTGATTACACAAGGTACATTGTGTGGTAGATATACAATGTTGACAATTCGTTGGACATAAACAATTTGTTGAACTTCCATTATGATACCCGTCTTTACATTCATAACAAATTTCGTGTGTTGCATGGTTTATTGCTCCATACTGTCTTCCACAAGTGTAACATTGCTCTGGACACTCATTGACACATCTATTTCCGAAATAACCTGACTTACAACCATATATACAATAACACCAGTTATTTTCGGGATCTCTGCATGTGTTTGAAACACAAAACTCACAGTTATTACAGGCACTTTCCCCTCCTGAAAATGAAGGATTGAAGTGATGGAGGTATTTTTTTTTATTCTTGAACATGTTATCGAATGAATATATTTGGGACCGTTGCGTAGTGGTAAGAATGTCTGACTTCGAATCCGGAGATCGCGGGTTCGAGCCCGCTCGCGGTAAATCATACCCTTTACATGAGTTGTTGGCCTCGTGATAGGGTAAGTTAGTACTGGTGTTAGAAAAGTGTCCAGGAAACTTATAATATGAAGAGCTGGCCGTCGTGTATATTACCTAAGTATGTGTTGAATACGACGTTAAACCCAATTAAGAAAAGTATATATCTAGACATCACTATCCGTAGATGAATTATTGAATGGCTAATCATGTATTGCCACTAATGTCATATTTTATAGATATTGGTGTTTGTATTTCTAAAGTGACCTGTCTTGCAAAGCGGTACAGAAACACCTGCTATCAATGGATCTTTGCATATCTTATCTAAGCATTTAAGGGCACCATATGCTACGTCTCAAATTTAACATAATATGCACATTTGTATTAATTTAAGTGCGTGTATTTAAAGTGTCGGATGTATTTAGTTTATACCTTTATTTTATGCCCGTACTGTATCGTACAAATAATACTAGAAAATGGATAAGCCGTTCAATTTTAATGTAATTTATTTGTTTTTATTTAAGGTCCATTGATAACATAAATGTTAAATTTACCTTAACAAAAATACAGTATAATATGTATGTTCGTTAAACCAATATATTGACAATACAAGTATAAGTATTTCCAAAAATGCTTGAAATCGCTGTTTAGCCGTCTATGACATCTTCTCCTTTAGTAAAACATTTAAACTATATGTGTCAGCGTTTATGACCGCCCTATGTCTATTTATAGAATGCCTGGAATTTAGTGAACAGGTGCTGTCCTGGACATTTTCCAAATATACCGTTAATAGCCTTTTTCTTGTAAAATTTAGCCTCTTATGTTTATTTGGTCACCAAAAATTATTTTATTTATTAGAAAACCGAAACATTTGATAAAAGAGTATGTTCTGTCCAAATTCCGTCAGCTAATCAACCCGACGAAACATGGTGTCGACGAGTCCATTCACGCACCCCTTATTTGACTATTCTACGTCCATTTCTTCATCATGTGACTTCAAATGCTTCGTTTTGATTGGCCCAAGGCAACCGGTGTCAAATCTTAATAATTGTGTATATTGCCGTTCATGAACGGCAATAATCAGAAATTACTTCGTTAAGTACATTTTCTTTCTTTCTTTGCTAAACATGAAGAAACTGTTTACATGTAAAATATTTGTGTTACGTTAACATTTAATTCCTCAATAACTTAACAAGAAAACAATAAATATAATTGACTGTGCAGGATATTACAATGTTTAATCAAGGTGAAATAAAATATCGAGCATACTGTTAACTAATCATTCATTTACTTACCAATTAGATGCAGTAAAATTATAAATTTTGTAAACAAGTTCATCTTTAACCATCGATTATGTTCTCGGAATCTCTGTAAAATCACAATATAAAATCAGAAAATTGACTTTACTGAGAAAAATCTATAGAAATTTCATAAATTCACAAGGAAGTAATGATCTCAATAAATATTTATTCCTGTACAAAAAGGCGAGATGACATTTTTTTGTAATAACATAATTTTGAGATGAAGCAAATTAGCCTGGTCAAATGTGTAGAGATTATATTATTGTTATTCAGAAAGAATCTGTAACATAATTGTTTAACGAAACAAACTAAACGTTAACCTTTAAATTGAGATTAAACTAGAATGAAATATTTTGAATGTATCATCTTTTAATTGAAATATCTTTAAAAAAGATCTGCTGGGTTCATTTTCAACGGTTTGAAGTTTAAATGTTGGTCATGCACGGCGTACATGTATTAAGTATAGGTCAAATGTAGTTTGTCCGAAATTGCAACTGACAATTTTGGTCCGAATATATATATAAATTTGGAAAATCTGTCCGATTCTAAAATTAAAAACATCTTTTATAACAATGCCATGGATTTTCGATTAAAAATCACTCCTTTCCAGAATGACCAAACGATTTATGTTACTTTTCTGGCGAACATAAAATAATTTGATAGAAATGCTCAATGGCGGCCTACATATGACAAAATGAAAACCCATTCCGAGCGTGCGCTGAGTCATATTAGCAGTTTAGTTATACCGCAAGGGGCGTACCACGACGAATGTGTGATCAATTAGCATAGTGAGTCACTCATTATACACAGAGGAAATAGTCAGCAGCTACTGTACGTGCCACGCACCAGTTTATCACAAATAGCCAATGGTGTCATGTGTTTTATCCATTTCTTGGACAAACAGCTATGGTAGAGCAAATTGTATTGGTTGAAATATAGGTCAAAAGTTGGCTTAGAAAACTGCGCCGAAAAAAATGTAAGTGAGACCATTTAATGAGAAATAACCAAACAGGATATACACTTGATGAAAATAACAGTAAGAAATACATCAATAATCAAGGAGTAACAAAAGAGAATTAGTATGTACATTAAGGACTCGTTCTGCTTAGTAGCGATATCTATATCGTTACATGGCGATACGTAGCAATTTTTTTTCTTGTTTGCCTTATCATTTGGAACACATCTGCTTTAACAATGACTGCCCCCATTTGGAATGGGTTTTCTTTTAAGACTTATTTTTTATTTAATGCTTAAATGTTGTCATAGCAGTTAGATAAAATAATTGCGGTAATAATTGATTTGATTTTTTTTATTTGTTACCATTCTGAAATTTTGTTTGAGAAAGTCCGCCATCTTGGATTTGCAAGCTTGAAGCAAACCGTTCCGTAGAACTGTGATTCTACTAAGAATCGCTTTCAAAAAGTTATAGCTAGCGATATCCTTAAGATAAATGCCCAATGTCTATATACTAAACAACATCTAACGTCACCAGAAATAATTGTTTGAATGGAGAAGTTGATATAACAGTTACCTTTTTACAATTACTATTACTTGTTGTCTTCATACGTAAACTAAACTCCATGCACAAATAACTTTTTACCAAATAATAAATTGATCATTTATTCTCTTAATTCAAAATTCAACTCAGCATATGAGATAAATAGTTCCAATCTTAAAGTATATACCACTTTTCTTAACCTTTTAAAACCTGAATAATTTAACATTTATAGTTCGAGTATTCCAAACTACACATTTTACACTGATCGTGTGAAATCATTCGCAATCTAAATACTGTTATATAAAACAAAATCTTAAATATTTGTTCGTAACAAACAGGAAGATATCTGCACACATCTCATATAACATTGTATGTATGTATTAAAATATTTTAGCGTTTTGTTAAGATTTCTTTATGTACCATAATGTAATGCATATCATTAATGTATATCATAGTTAAGTTTTTTACAATGTAATTTTAGATACACAATTCACCTATAATATGTTATAAGTATATATGGTTAGTAGTATATATGGTTTGTGATCGCTTGGAATCCCTGTGCTTCACATTTGCGTGAAATGTCGTCATTTTGTAATGTTTAAACACGACGTTTAACTTTACTAAAAAAGATACTGATATTTTGATATCAATTAACCATCTACATTGGGGTACTTATTAATAAATGTATTTTTCCATTTAATTCCTCTTTCCAAACAAATGTGTAAGGTATCAGTTGACGCTGACAACGAAACAAAATTAGTTAGTACTAGCAGTTAACTTTGAGAATAAACTTATGCGCTTTAACTGGTGTTTAGTATGATTGT
Source organism: Mactra quadrangularis (assembly GCA_025267735.1). Taxonomy (NCBI): domain Eukaryota; kingdom Metazoa; phylum Mollusca; class Bivalvia; order Venerida; family Mactridae; genus Mactra; species Mactra quadrangularis. The sequence goes on along the minus strand of CM046294.1, from coordinate 32,258,108 downwards.
CGTTTTATGGAGGTTCTTTTTAGTTCAGTTGTGTATGTTTTATTCACTGGCACTAGAGTCCTCACATTCTTTAAAATGCACGCACATAAAATATTTTGTCAACGCACACAATTAAAAATCGCTCCCGTATTCATCCCCGTGTACGAGTTATGACTAGATTTATACAATCATTATAATATTCACATGGTATTGAACCATTTTGACAGTAGGTACGGTCTGACAGATTTATTTTACCTTTACCAATATATTTGGATGCAAATATCGGTCTCGTTTTGTAGATTAAACCTTTCCTTACAAAATTGACTATTCAAAAACTTTTATATCCTAATCGGTTATTATGAAATTTATCGCAATTTCAATACTATCATTTTGCAGCGATTGAGAGTCACTGTTCACTTCCGGTTTAATCATGACGCGTTTACCGGCGTAAACTGATTGGTAAAAAACTCCTCGAGACTTTTCCCGTACCTTGTCAATGAAGCGCGCCAAATTTAAACCCAATCGGAGCGCACTGCCTAGGTAAACATTTACGTGTCACAAGTTCTATAAATAGAATATATACGTAATCAATGATATATTCTGCGTCTGTGTAGGTAATCATTGATATCCAGAGAACCAGGTTAAGTTAAACCGGAAGTCAGTAGTGACGTTGAATCTCTGCAAACTAGTGATTCTGAAATTAATATAAATTTCATGAAAACGGTATCAGATACAAACTTGTAACTTTGCATGATGTTAGAGTAATGTTTAATCTTTAAATTAAGACCGACATTTTCTTTCAGATACAAGTCGAATTGGGCCGTATGCACTGTAGAAAACGTTCAATACCATGTTTATTATATATGTGTGTACAGAGAACTATATATAGGGACGTACGCATTATAATCATAAGATATGGACTCTGGTGCCAGTGGTATTATTATATTTTCTGACTGTGTCTCTTTTTAATGCATATAACCACATTCCTTGGTATTTTTTATTTAAACAGAAAATGTCATAATGCGTTTCCATAATATTTCTACGATTTGTTATAGGAATAAATATAAAATCTTCATCTGTGTAGATATGCCATGAAAGCTGTTTATTTTATAAGTGTTTACGATGTAAAATGCTCCATATGAAAAGTTATTGCTGAAACCAGGGATAGAATTGATAAAGGTAATATCAATAAAAAAACACACGAATCTTTAATACTGTAAGTGAAAGTAACGCACGTTATATAGGTGGACAGAAACTTAAACATGTTGCTCTGATTTGAAGAGCAAACGATCAAATCGTTAAATGTTTATCTTTTTCACCAATGGCTTCACACAGTTTGCGCGAAGTTCCCTGATACAGAACGAAATTAATGGCTACAGAAATATGGTTTGTAATTGTACTCTGTATTTCTAACATTTCCATCATGTCATATTTTCAAAATGTTTTAACTATTATTTTGTATAGACAAATTAAAATTACATCATATTTCATTTCAAATGAAATATAATTACGCACTTGCAAAAAATTGTCACCAGAATGTTGTAATATCTTATCTATGCAAAATGATAAAAAATAATTAATTTACAAGTATTATGTCCAATACCCAATATTTACTCTGTGTCTGATGGTTTGGCTGTTCACCGACATCCCGTTAGCTTACGCATATTTGTCTCATATCTGATGAGTGATGATATATCTGTTAATGAGATGTCTAGTGAGTTGGTTACATAACCGATTTACCAAATTTTTATTTGATAGAATACGGTAATAATTTAATCATTTCTGAGACAAACTCTCTAATACCCCCTAATTCTAAGTTACTGTTGTCTTTCAAATGTTATGATTAGGGATAAATCTTTGTGTGCCTTTGCTAAGACGTTTTAATTCCTTTATTTTTAATGAAAACAAAATATAGTCATTTTCCTGACAGTTTTTGTGCTATCCTTAAAAGATGATAATAAATACGTCCTAGAGCAATTAATTTACTCTACCTATTGTATTTTTTTATGTTTTTACGGTTTTAATCTTTCTTGTGCAATGTTATATATCATTTTTATATTTAAGTAAATTCTATCTATCTTTATACTTCATTGCTTAAATATTCATTTTAGTGTCAATACTTAGTGAAAAGAGGTCTTATTTCGCGCATACCATTTGTCAGACAGTAAAGTCGTATATCTAACAGTATACAATAAGTATATAATCACATTTCATTCTTTGCTCTGTACAAAATGGAGTCAAATTAGGCATAAAGTTGCAAACTAAATGATATGTATGAAAAGTTCATCTTTAATTAGTTCAGTCGACGAATGTTTAGATAGATTACTAAATATTCATGTTGAATTAATTATCGAGATTTTGTTTGTCACATTACGAGACATGGACTTATCAAGAACTAATTGTAGATTATAATTAACATATTCATATAGTACAAATATCAAATATTAGACATGATCTCTAATACATGAGGGCAACATAGTGAGTGTTCCAACATAAAAAAGCATAATTCAATTTTTTTCAATACCACTATAATTGAAACTAGCTCATTGATACAAAGTAGTGTGTATTTATTGTAATAATTCATTTGTCGAGGGATTGAATATTTCAAGCATATACTAATGACATATCGTTAGTTTTGAGACATATATACATCCGGCATTTAGGTTTTGGTAGACGATAAGCGAACATGTAGACGTTAAGATATAATAAAGTTGGTTCAAGAGCCCAATGGTGGCTCCTATTAAGTTAAGCTACTAGTTAGCATTTGAACTAGATACTGAACTGTTTTAAGCCGCACGGATTGCTCAGTTGGTAACACGCAAGTCTAATGATCGAGGGGTCGTGGGTTCGGTACCCGGGCGGGGCATACTTTCGTGGAGATTCGTCATGAAATTATTTCTATGGCCATTCTCCCTCCTACAAATGATTTCTAATTATGTAGGGCAGTTGTCAGTTACTGACGAAAGTATGCTCTTAGTAGTTGGTTAACTGCTAATTGTAAAGATTTAGCCTTTCTAGGAGGAGTGAGTATGTTGATTGACCGCAGTATATGACCTATACAATGCGTTGCTGCGGCGTTAAACCAACCAAACAAACAATCACATTGATTTTGTGAAGAGATTTGCATTCTAGGTATTGTTATTTGAACAAAAATCTTAAATGGTTTTTTTTTGTAACTAGCAGGAAGATATTTGCATATTTCTCATATTTCAACGCACATGTATGTACAATTTGGATGTCCCAAAAGAAAGGTAACACTTTCAATCATTGATATATAATATTTAAAGTTATCTAATTCATTTCAAATTTTGTTCATGTACAGAAACAGTATGAAACAAATTTATGCAAAAAACAACTGATTTCCTAAAGTTAAACTATGTTAAAATACCTAGTTCTCATTTGGACGTCATTTTAGTAATTTATGATGTTTTCCAAGTAACCACCATTCATTTTTCCCCTTTGTTGCACTGTGCAATCGTCAATGACACTGCCTCGTGGTGTTTCCTAGTTTATTTTCCCCACTTCTCATTTGATGTTACTTAGTAACATGTTGTTGTCTAGGGAGTTGAGTTTGACTTGTCATTAAACCAAACATTGTGAATTGCATCTACATAATTGTCAGCAAAATCAGCAGCCAAGCGGCAAAAGTCAAGTCTCTGCACTTGATCATAAATAGATAATTTCTGCACGATTACATTTTTGTATGAATACAGATTTAGGTAATTTCTAAATATGGTGTGGACAAACGGTTTCTGTCTGTTCTTATTGTCTCGGCAAATTTTCAGGACTCTCACTTCACAAATCTTGAAGAGAACTCACATTTTTATCGCTTCTGCTTCTTTTGAATCGACCAGATTTCGGAACATCATCAACCGATCCGGAGTGTTAAAACTTGCTCACAACTTTTTAAAGTTTTCTGCTCACAGTAGATTTCTTAAATAGATACTTAAATTTCCTATGAACATCTGTAACACTTTATGTACATGATAATTTTGTCACCACTAAGATACGCTGATCAGGCGTCAAACGAAACATTTTGATTAATATGTGTTTTTCCGAAATGACGCTATGAAGATAAAACATTAAACTTTTTAGCCCCGTTTCTACACAATATCAAAATTTCATAGTTTACACTTTAAAATGGTGTATTGTTCATCTAAATAGTCGAATAAAAAGCAAAGATATTGAGATTTCAAAGTGTTATCTTTCTTTTTGGACACCTGTATAAACTATTTAACTACTTTTGTTGATATTTAAACGTACGAATGTTTCACAGTTTTGTCAAGTAACTCGTACGTTCGTGGTAAAATTTAATATTCATATGCACAACTATTACCAACATTGCTGCAAATGCCATAATGTTATACACACCAATATTTACCTAACATAAATATTATAAATACACACTTCACAATAATGTGAAATGCTTTTTTCTGTTTTAACACTACAAACCACTTTAAGGAATAGCAGGGTCATGATGGTCCTTTATCGATCGCCTGAGTAGACCAATTATCTTGATATTTTGATAAAAAGCAGTCCCTTGAGTGTTAACAAAAGCTGCGGTCGTGGCGTTGTGGTTAGCATGTCTGCCTTCGAATCCGTAGATCGCGGGTTCAAGCTCGGTTGCGGTTGGTCATACCCTATACATGAGTTGTCGGCCTCGTGGTAGGGTAAGTTACTACTGGTGAAAAAGTGTCCAGGAAACCTATAGCAGGAAGAGCTGGCCGTCGAATATATATGACCTAAGCACGTGTTGAATACGACGTAAGAAAAACAAACAAACAAAAAACAAGAGTGTTAACAATATTTACATGTATCTACGTTTAGCTACTGTGACCTAGCTTTCATCAAAATGATCCATGTTCAAAATCATCAGAGCAACTATTTAGACAAGCATCCTTACAAACTTTGAGGATAACTGAGGCACAAATGTGACCACTAGAGTGTTCACAAACAAATGTGGACGGGCAACGGACGAAACCAAGAGCCAACTGGCAAACACACAAGAAAACATACTAACGTTTTCCTATTTAAAAAAGGACGAACACTTGCCTGTAGCGCCCTGGTTTTCCGTTGTGTTTGCAAAAAGTATTAAACTGGCGTTGGAGATGTAATGCGTAGCAAAAAGTTTACATTTTTTTGCTTTGTCTGGCGTATGTATCTTGAAAATCTGACAATAATTAAAAGACTTACAGATCATTGAAACTTTGAGTCGTGGCGGATACTTCACTGTGTTCTCCTTCAACCCGTAGCATTTATGGTGGCACAATCATGTGATATTGCAATCGTGACTCAGACACGTTTAAAATCCTTGTAATGTGTGATCAATATTGAACAGGTTTATGTTAAATATGGACTGGAAATGTCAAAATTACCATTTGTCCCGTTTCGTGATGATTGTATGCTCAATATTTATATGAGTAGAGCAAGTTTTAATCCAAAAATCAGTTTGCCATATAGTTGTTCGTTAGTGACAACGAAGTTGATATTTAAATAGTCTAGTTATATACATTCAAAGTAGGTCTCAGGTGTCCTAAAAAGGATGAAGTTTGATGAAATAATACATCCATTGAGCGTTTCCTGATTTTCAGTTGATAGTTAAAAAACTAAAAAATACGTTACTTTTAATAGGCGAGATTATTTTCTTGATTCAATTGTATAATTTAACAATGAAGCAAATTAGCATGGTTAAAAGTGTAGACATTATTTGAATATTAGTTAATAAGTATCTGAAACATAATTGTTTAACAAGACAAATTAAATGTTGGTGTTTAAAATTGATATGAATCTCGTATAGATATTCGATGAGGTATCATTTTTAAAATGAACGAAAGTTGCCAATTTGATGACTAAAAACGAAATGAATGATAATAAATAGGATGTAAATAACAGTATGCATCAATGAGAAAAACAAGAAATTATGTAAACAATGCTTATATTGTATTACCTTAAACGTCACGATAAAAACATGTTTGTATGAAAAAGTTGCTATAACAGTTACATTTTCTACAACAACCACTGCTTGTTGGTTGTCTCCTTGAGTAACAATAATTAAGCTCCCAGCACTAATTACTTCTGATTAAATATTTAATTATTCTCTTATTCTCTCTATTCAAAATTCATTGCATTTGAGGTAAATAATTCGAATTTAAAAAAATATATCACTTAATCTAACAGTTTAATCCTGAATCATATTATATTACATATAATTCCTATGTTCCACACAACACATTTAAATATTGACCATGTGAAATCATTCGCAATTTAGATACTGTTATATCACTAAAATCGTAAATATTTGTAACAAACAGGAAGATATTTGCACACATATCATATTTCAATATTTGTATTTTACTTTTTTATCCTATTTGTTGACATTTCTGCATATGCCATAATATAATATAGTTCATCAATATGTACCTTTCTTTATTATTATAGATACGCATTTTACAAAAGCATGAAAAGGCGTAATTTTGAACTATTCAAGCACGATGTTTAACTGTACTAAAAAGGGTACTGATTTACTGATTGAGGATACGTTGTCATATAATGACCCACACTGATAGCAAAGTTATACTTCATATAAGTACCGTGGATTTTATAAAAGTGAAAAGCTACCATTCTCTCAATTTGGTCAAGATTGTGTTGTGGAACATATCTTTGCCGCGATTCTGCTTTAGCAAATGTTTTATTTCGGGATTCACATGACTTACGTTTAAATTTGATAAATCAAAATGACAACTACTACCTGTATGTATTCCGTGCTAGCGAATTGTTTCCCTCAGGTGATACGAGTTAAACGCTTGTAATGGGAGGTCAATATAGAGCAGGCTTATGTAATATACGGACAGAAAACATTAACATTGACATTTGTGGAGTTTCTGCATGACTTTGTGTTCAATGTAAACGTGAATGGTTCTAATTTGTTTTATACGCCCGTTTGAAAAAAACGGAACGTATTATGTTATGATGTTGTCCGTCTGTTCGTCTGGTCATCTGTCTGTCTGTCCGTCCGCGGACAATTGCTTGTCCGGATGATAACACAAGAAAGGATGTACATAGGTTCCCCAAATTGTATGTGTGGATAGCCCATGGGTAAAGGGGAGCCTATTGAATTTGAGACCCCAGGGTCAAAGGTTAAGGTCTCTGGGACTTAAAATATGAAAACTTTCCGGACATTAATTAAACAAAGACTGCATCTAGGTTCATTTAATATTATGTAGGAGTTGTCCATGTTTTAAGGATGTGCCCTATTGGTTTTGGGGCTCCAGGGTCAAAGGTCAAGGTCACAGGGACATCATATGAAAAAACCTTGTCCGGACGATAACTCAACAACCAATGTTCACCAAATTGTATCTTAGAATAGCCCATGTGTCAAGAATGTGCCCAGTTGTTTTTTGGGGCCCCAGGGTCAAATGTCAAGGTCACAGAGACATCATATAGGAAAACCTTGTCCAGACGATAACTCATCAACCACTTTACCTCGTTTAACCAAATTTATGTATGGATACTCCTTGAGTAGAGGATGTGCCCTACTGATTTTGAGACCCAAGGGTCTAGGTCACTGGGATTAAATTTTCATAAAAACTTTGTCAGTACAATATCTCAACAATTATTTTCCTTAGGTTCACTAAATTGTATGTGAGAGTAGCCCTTGTGTCAAGGATGTGCCCTATTGGTTTTGAGGTCCCAGGGTCAAAGGTCAAGATCACGGGGACATGATATGAAAAAAACATGTATGGACAATAACTCAACAACCACTTTACCTAGATTCGCCAAATTTTATGTGTTTATACTCCTTAGGTAGAGGATGTGCCCTATTGATTTTAAACCTAAGGGTAAAAGGACAAGGTCACAGGGACTGAATTTATATATAAACTTTGTCCGGACAATAACTCAACAATGACTGTACCTAGGTTCACCACATTATCTGTGAGAGTAGCCTTTGTGTCAAGGATGTGCCTTATTGGTTTTGAGGCTTAAGGGTGAAAGGTCATGGTCATGGTCACATCATATGGAAAAATTTTGTCCGGATGATAACTCAGCAACCACTTTACCTAGATTCAAAATATTTTATGTGCTGATAGCCCTTGGGAAGAAAATGATTTCTTTTGATATTAAGACCCACGGGTCAAAGGTCAATGTCACAGGGACTGAATTTATATGAAAACTTTGTCCGGACAATAACTCAACAATGACTGTACCTAGGTTCACCAAATTTTATATGAGAATAGTCCATGTGTCAAGGATATGCTCTTTTGGTTTTGAGACCCCAGGGTCAAAGGTCAAGATCACAGGGATATCTTATGGAAAAACCTTTTCTGGACGATATCTCAACAACCACTATATCTAGGTTCACCAAATTTCATGTATTGATACTTCTTGGGTAGAGGATGTGCCCTATTGATTTTGAGACCCAAGGGACAAAGGTCAAAGTCACTATGTATACAACTTTACCTAGATTCATAATATTGTATCTGTAGATAGCCCTTGTGAAGAAGATGATTCTTTTTGATTTTAAGACCCAAGGGTCAAAGGTCAAGGTCACAGGGACTGAATTTATATGAAAACTTTGTCCGGACAATAACTCAACAACCACTGTACCTAGATTCACCAACGTTTATGTGTTGATAGTCCATGTCTTAAGGAATTGCCTTTTCTGTTTTAGGCCCCAGGGTATATGGTCAAGGTCGCGGGGACATCATATCAAAAAAACCTTGTCTGGACGTTAACTCACAAACCACTTACCCTAGCTTCACAAAATTTTATGTGTTGATAGCCCTGTGAAGAAGATGATTTCGTTTGATTTTGTGACCCCACGGTTAAAGGTCAAGGTCACTGCAACTAAATTATTATGAAAACATTGTCCGGACAATAACTCAACAATGACTGTACCTAGGTTCACTTAATTTTATGTACGTGTAGCCTTTATGTCAAGCATATCCCCTTTTGGTTTTGAGGCCCCAGGGTTTAAGGTCAAGGTCGCAAGGACATAGTAAGAAAAAACATTGTCCAGACAAAAACTCAACAACCACTTTATCTAGGTTCACCAAATTTAATGTTTGGATACTCCTTGGGTCAAGGGTGTGCCCTTTTGGTTCTGAGGTCGCAGGATCAAAGGTCAAGGTCACTGGAAGTTTACATGGGAAAACTTTGTGCCGGTGGTAACTCAACCATAGCTGTACTTAGGTCTACTCTTTAACCTATTCTGAGGTCCCGGGGTCATTGGTCAAGGTCACATTTACTTCATATGAAACAGAACACAGCATTGACTGCACACGGGCGTAATGCCCCGCCCAGCAGAGCTCTTGTTAGATATATCTTCAATGTAAATTCTTTCTGAAATTCATTTTAATTGATTCAAATTCATACGCAAAGTGTATGGAAGCTGCCTTTTCGGATTTCTTCTCGGCGTGTTCGATTGACAAGCCTATTCCAGAAATAGAAAAACACTATCATAAGTAGAAAACGGCAAATCACAAAGCCTATCGTACTAAATGTTCAGTCTTATGCTTATACTAAACAAATCAAGGGCACTATTTTCTGACGACCTGGTATAACTTAGGAATAACTAATGGATATTTACCAGTTCAAATATGATGCCATATTCATTAATAGTTACAATAATCTTAGACAGGCTATACAATCAAACACAGCAATACCCTGAGTAGTTAATAGAGTGACAGAGTGAGTGCATATTTTCTTTTTATTGCGATATGAACAAGCTTTTTATCAGATATGTGGGAGAAGAATGGACAAGAATGAGATGATATTTTTATTTAACTTTTATTTACACAATATTTTTTCTTCTAACTAAATTAATACACTACGCTAGATAAATTCATAAAGCAATTATTTAAAGTTGGTAAATGAATTCATAATATTTACAATGCTTGGTGTTAAAATGATCATACTTCAAAACTGTGACATAGTTAAACTTGCTTTTGTTAAACGACAAAGAAATGTATGCAAAACAAAAATACAATTATAAATATAAAGCACACTATACAATTTACTTAGACAGAACATATCGTTCAGTAGTGCGTTAAACGCAAAAAGAAACTATACAAAGAATTGCCAAAGAAAAAAGGTAAAAAAACCATAAATCTTAATAATAAAGATACCACTGTTTCTAGTTTCTTAATTCCTTTTTAAGTTGTTCAAAAGGTAAGGAAACCTCCCGACTTGCTCAGTTGGTAGCACGCAAGTCTACTTATCGAGGGGTCTTGGTTTGATTCCTGAGCGGGGCATACTTTCGTGGAGCTTTGTCGTGATATTATTTCTACGGCCATTCTCCCTCCTACCAAAGATTCTTAATTATGTAGGGCAGTTGTCAGTCACTGACGAAAGTATGCACTTAGTAGTTGGTTAACAGCTAAATTCAGAGATTTAGCCTTTCCAGGAAAAGTGAGTAGGTTGACTGACCGCCGTTATATAATCTACAATATGTTGCTATGGCGTTAAATCCAACAAAAACACATTTGATGCATTTTACATGGATATGTTTTGTTCACTTATTGACGTGAGCTAAAACAAAGGAAAGAAACATTGGATTAAATAGCAAGTTTGATGCATGTTGTTCATGTGCCAAATGACTGTTTTAATATAAAATAAAGTCTTCTTCATATAATTGGATTTCAACAGGTAAAATATAAAGTCTTTGTCTAGAATATGGAGGATGTAGATTAACTCATACAATTCTTTGGTAAATTAGTAGTGAACTACTAAAAAGATTTAGTTATATTTGCCCTTACAGCTCACTTGTATTGAAATAACACAAGGAAAATGATACTTGATAGCAAAGTCATACAATTATACTATATTAACTATTGTATGTAAAATATACTCTGTTATAGGTCAAAACATGATCAAGCTATATACAAATATATGTACAAAATAAATATACAAAATACAATTAAAGAAAGATATGAATGAAAAATTCTAATCCTCAAAATGTTTTCTTTAATACAAGCGTTATTTATAGTATGGTTATCATTAGGAATATCATTTTATGACGGTATAATACATTTGTTGATGTTCTAACAAAACAGATAAATGTGGTTTGATAGGTAGAATAGTGCGAGATATAATTATAGACTAATTCATTAATTCATAACAAGTAAGTTAGAGCTATGTTATATTATAAAAATACAAATTGTAACACAGTACATAAAAAATTAGCAATATGACAAAAAAGAGAGTACGATTATACTGCATTTAACCAATAAAATATGACATTGATTGGCAGTTTGCAAGCTAGATTGGTTGGTCAGACTGTGAAAAGTATATGGCCCGAAGCGCAACTGAGGTATAATATAATAACTGATATATAATTGATATTGTAACTGTACATGACAAGATGTCAAAATGAGATAAGTAGAATAAAATATTATATTCTATAATAGTTTACAATAAATGATAAGAAATAACGTGTACATGCATATATACAATTTAATTAAAATAAACAAGGAATCTCAGAGATACTGATATACCAAGGATTATCAAATGGTGAACAATTTTTATTGTCTAATGATTAATACACTTCATGTCTAATGCAGAACACATTGTAAAAATATGTTAATGTGGTCATCAATCCCTTTAACAGTCGTCAGCTATATCAATCAAATCAATATTCAAATAAAAACCAATATTTCATAAATTTTAATTGAACATAGTTACAGCAAATATATTGCTATCACAAGCCATGATTGTCTTGAGTTACGCACTATTTGCAGGTTTCACATGGCAAAATTAGAATATGTGTTGAACATTTCAGTAAATGATGCTATACATTGTAAGCAGAACTTGTACTGTTCCTAAAATACAAAACATACATACTGTAAGACACATAATTATCTCATAAGAAAGAAAATGTAATAATAGAGGAAGAATTTCTCTCATTTTCAAGTTTAGTAACATTTGTAACAATTATAATATAATCAAAATGTACGGAAAACGCCTCAACAAGGAATCCTTGTTTTTTGTTTTCACTTGTCGACGAATTAAACTGACTCAATCTCTGTAGAAATACATGTGTACCAACACATGAACTATAGTTGCTAGAGATTGGATTGTATTCTAGTAGTCGATTTAAATCGAACTGATCTACTGTAGTGAAAACAATTACTACATATATTTTGTATGCTATCCGGATAATCCCAGCCTCTTTTTATTTAATACATATCTTCTTTATAAATACCACACGTGAAAGTATTCAATCTTACCTTATTTGGTATTGCTTTGTTCCGTCTTAATCTAACTTGTCTAATTGTGTTACCTATACTAATTTGTTGTTCACATTCTAATTTCTCTAACATTATTGCCATTGTACAAAATAGTCCACTTCTTTCATAACCATTCCTACAATGTAATGTTATTAACAACTCTGTAAACCTATTCATACATATATGATATAATAAACCATCTCCAGGATGCAGTTTGAATCTACTTTACGCACGGATATATATTGAACACATAAAACTAACCCTAATGAACAATGTTAAGAACATAAGTATTTGAAAAAAATCACGAATTTTTCGTTTTATTTATCACTGATATGGATTAAAATATTTTTATTTTCTAGGGGGTTCAAATTTAGAACCACAGCCACATTATACACTTTTTTTCAGAATAATAAAACATATTCATAATAAACCTAATTATAACCATAGATCTATATTAAGCACAAAAGCGAGCCCGAGAAAAAATGTTTTATGCTTTATAAACAAAAAGAACTTACAGTAAAGAAACACTTATGGACATATACATTTTGGAAATTCAAGGGGGTTCCGGACCCCCTGACCCCCCCCCGCTAGATCCGCCTATGTTAGCGTATGCACGCATTAACGTTATGAAGTCGGTTAAATATTTTTAGAAACAATGGTGATGTAATATTTTATTAAACATTTAGGCGAGTAAAATGTATATTGTTGTCTTAACAGTAGTACAATAAAAAATAAAACGTAAAGGCAATGACATCTATCAAGCTGAAGTGATCATTTTATGATAGCGTTCATATTTTGTTGTTTTAACACTTTCTGAAGAGATAAAAAAATTGATACATACAAGCAATGTATTATAATTGGCAAGTCCTCAGGTTGATTGTCTGTAGCCACTTGTACTGTATTTACAAATTGCACAAAACTTTTAACACTCTCAGGTACATATGTGTTTTGTTTCCAACCAGTATATTTGTAATGTGTTATTGTTATCTCCCCTGGATTTTGCTGAAAATACATTTACAACTTAGTTATCTCCCCTGGGTTTGCTGACTTTACATTTGCATTGTATAACGTTGTTACCTCCCTTGGATTTTGCCGATAGATTAATACTAATTACAGTTCATCCCCCTTATTTTGTTTAACAATTGGTTTGCGCTTGCGCTTTTCCACTTGGACTATACATTGCATAGATTTTGTGTTCACATAGAATTATTTCTATTAAATACACAAGTCTACTTTATAAAATTTAACTACATAAAATACAATAATATAGAAAAACTTTCATTTAAACATAATGCCTATACATTGTTATTGAACAATTTGATGCTATTTTGCACATAATACTAACTGTGAAGATAATATGAGCGCATGAAACCAAAAAATGTTCTGACTATTTAAAGTGTTGAGAATACTTGCAATACAAATACTGTAATCTCAATGTAGGCTAATAAATATCAAATACATCAGAAGTACAAAACAAAGCAACATACCTTTGATGAGTTTTTCAATTTTAGTAATGACTTTATGAATTCAGAGTTGGTTTCACTTTTAGTACAACTGACTGTGTATGTATCAACTTGTATACTCTCATTAACCTCTGGTTGATATACTCCTATTGTGCTCTAAAAACAAACATTGACAAAATTACATAGATTTTTCATACTCATCATCATACTTAATTGTAAGTTGCTCGTTTTATAGGAAAGAATGTGTAGGTCAAAATACCATTCATGTAACTAATATACTACAGATTGAATAATATTATTTCAGCAAATTTAGCTGGTACATAATCTGTTAATCTATCATTTTCAAATGTCAATACAATTTATGGTGTGAAAGACCAGTCCCATATTAAATACGTATGAATCCTATTGAAACCAATTTATGACTTACATAAGAGCAAAAGCTTACATTATCCTGCTATCATAATTTGCTGTTAACTTGTTGATTTTAACCAATTTTAGAGTAAGCCATCCGTTTATTGCGTATTACATGTATAAATAAAATATCACTTTTTAAAATTTCATTAATATTCACCAAAAAACTTGGCAATTCTACAAAAAAAACCGAAGTTTAAATATGATATTTACATATAAAATGCATCAAAGTTTAAATCTTATTATGTGTATCGTTAATTAAATTTGTCTTACAAAAAACGTGTAATAAATGAGACAAGAAAATGTAGTACTATCTTACTTTACTATGTTCCACAGGATCATCCATGTCAACTACACATGTACAATTGGTTTGATATAACAGACAAAGAAAGTCTGACAATGTTTCTGGTAAAGGAGTTTGTGCTACGATGAAATGATTAGTCCTCTTAAAACTCTACAAAATAAATAGGTGAATATAATGAAACCATGTCTTATTTGTAGCCACCGTAGCTTGATATTCTGTATCGTAATTTAAAAATCCCTCCTCTTTTAAAAAAGAGATATTGTTTAACAACGATACAGAATGTCAAGCTCCTGTGATGCAGCAATAGCAGTTTGAAGAGCGGGTTTATTTCAATTTGACAGGTTAGTAAAAATAATGCTGGTTTAATTTCTAAGTATATAAATACAATAGATTTAACACATTTTAATGCGTTGATAATCAGACTTTTCACATTTTCGCAACAAACATTAAAATGTATATTCAGATAAAAAACAAACTTCGACTTTTAAACCCGCATTTGAAATATAATCATGTATATAATTTATAAACTCTTAATTAACTGCAAAATTATGATAAAACGTACATAAATGTGAATTATGTTAATCTTAGGGCACTTACATTTACATATACAGCATTGATGTAATCTGGTTGGTTGAATGATCTGTTTAAATAAAGTCGAGGACGATTTCTGTTTCCTGAAAGATATGCCATAATATACATTATCAACACATCGTGGGCAGCTATACACACCATTGAGATATATATGGCACTTTCATATACATACGTGCACGTACTCGTATATGCAAAGTAATTGGAATTATTTCAACACCATTTTAACAATGGGCTAACATTTTAAAAAGTTAATTACTGAATGGAATAAAGTTTTGTGTAAAAGTTTCGTCATTTCAATTTTTAACATCTAAGACCGGAAGACGAATTGCTCACACGCATATTTTGATATCCAACGCCACCAATAAGCACTGAATTGACATTTTTCTACCATACCCTGAGATATTAACCAAATGAATAACATGCAAATTTTTTGAAAGCGAATCATGACCTCGCCGTATCTTCTGATCTTGTAATGGCGGACGTCCAGCAGTGGAGCGTTTGTAAACTTTACTATTTTAATAATTAACTAACCTTTTTTGGACTTTAATACATTTAACGATTGGAAAGTACGGGTGTCAAGTTATACAGCTGACTACCGATACAGCGAAAGAATAGATTGAATTGCGTTAAACTCCGACATTGTCAACGGTCAAAATTGTTAAAAAACATTTTAAGCAAAAGTAATCTTTCAAGACTTAGATTAATTAAATTCTATTTCATCATAGCCTGGCTTGGTTAAAACCTGACAGGGCATCCTTGAATAAATTAAGCACAGAATGGAATTCAATGCAGCTTTGGTAAAGCGCCAGCATCATGATCGACGGTTAGGATTGAAATGGAATGAACTATAATAATGTAATGCATGGTGAAAGACCTTCTGTAAATATTAAATATTTTTTTATGTAAATGTCTTATTTAGATTTACGGCGTCCAAGAGAAAATGTGTCACACTCTGTTGCCTGTTTTGAAAGATAGATGGATATATATTATAATATTTTAAAAGTATATCTTACTTTAAGGCGGCTTTGTAAAAATGAGGCTATCGGCTTTATTGTGGGTAATTACAAAGATCTAAAGCCAAACATCGGCATTTGCGGTCATTTTGCCCCTCCCAAACGTTAATTTTTTCATGGTTATCAGGATTAGGATTTAAGCGGCTCTTGTCGCTGCCAAAAACATAGGGATCAGTCTGGCTAAGGTGCAACGTTGTCACATAAAACGTTACAAAATGTGAATGTTCTAAAACGTCTCAATACAGTTATATGATAGATGGTAAACTTTCGACCAAGTGCGAACTAGTTATGGGTTAACCAATCTCGTGTTTACCTGGTATGTCTGCTCCTGGACGATTTTTATCTGTGAATTTTTTGTTTCCTTCTATAGCCTCTACGTCGTCCTGTGACTTTCTTTCTACATCATTATCAAACATCTAGGATAGAAGAAATACACGAAAAGCATAACACAAAATGGATAAAGAATATATCTTTAATGTATATATAAAAACATGTTTACCTACGACGTATTTAGATATGTGATAAGTTAACTACAAGCGTTCAATGCATGTTGCTAACTACGCATTTGCCTTTAAACGAAGCCATTCGGAACTTACTCCTCGGCCATAAGCTACGAATAACCTCGTACATATTTAGGCGCCATTTTGAAACTACCGGTGTTGAAGTAAACAAATACATGATCGTTTAGGCGATGGGTGAGGTTTCGTTTTTAGTCCGTGAATTTAAAATTAGACACTTTAATAATATCGCTGAACTATATTTGATTCAATATAACATAGAAATATGATTTGACAAAGATCTTTACGTATACTACAAGAACTATTTTGCATAACCGTTACGTACTTCGCCTCGCGTAGGTAGTAGTCTCTTTTTTAAAAATTTTCACAGTTTCAATGAACCTGCCCTTCCAATCACTGTTTACTGCATACGAAAGTAAACCCAATACCTAAAATGTTATTTACCTTAAATTGTTTGGTATACGAACGATCATCAAGCATTGAGAGTTTACTCTGAACATAATCAGTTGTTACTGGGTCAGAATCAAACAATAAAGTATAGATTAGGCATCTGTGAAGGTACTCATACTGTTCCTGAAATACAGGTAAAAATTCTACTGTTGATAGAAACTAAGTCAGTATTAAGTAATATATTCGTACTTATGATAGATAACTTCGATCTCCTTGTCAGGAATGCATGTTAATCTCAGCCAAACGGATTAAAATTTGTTTTTAAAGTATCTTGTCGGCTTTAAGTTTCTTTAATCCCGTTTGCAAATTCTGGGGAAAGCAAATCAGCTAGACATCTGACTGTGATTAAAATTTGATGCACTTCGTTAAAGCAATATAAAAAGCTGACGCTATTACTGATGAAATTGATAGACTCGATAACAGACTCCGCTATATACAAATATTACTACAATAGAAGTACTGTAATGATCCAATATATTGATATATAAATGAGTTTTTACTTTTATTATCATTACAACATAAATAATGCCTGTGATTCTTCAAACTACTTTCAATAATCAAGAATGACTTCCCAGTGTACTGAATCCTTTTTTTAATTACTATATATTCAGTGTATTTGTTAATCAAATACCATAAGCCTACTTACATGCGTTTGAACCATACACATTCTCTGTTCTCTTAGACTCATAACACATTCATATACATTCACACATTTTTCAGATTTCCCTTGTATTGTCAATATATCTAAAGCTATAAAGGTTCCAGTTCTGCCGACGCCAGCACTGGAAAATATATTGAATGTGATACATATTATGTACATAGAACATAGAACATTTCTTATTGCAGTCCTATTGACTTTTTCATTTTTATGTTTTGATTTATTGAAAAATTAATTATTTGAACAGATATATTGTTATATGAGATAATCTGCTCCAAACCAATAAAAGAACTAGTTTTGCGTACTGCAGTAACAATTCAATCGATATAGTTTAGTTGATTAGCGTAATACATGTACATACCAAATGCTATTAATAGAGATGCGATATTGCATAATGTGATAGAAAATGTACTTTCTGAATACATTAAGAACGTTGTCATTGAGAAATCTTGTCATGTTTGGTAAAACTTTTTTGTTACATTACCATAACTCATTTCAGAGTATACATTTAACATAATCAAATTTACACACAGACCACAGCAGCTTTTACCCAGTTTTATACATTGTGTTACTATTTACCTGCAATGAACGATTGTAGGTCCTCCATTAATAGACTTGATGGAATTTACAAGGTTATAAAATTCCACCAAACTAACAACATTATCTGGAATGGTTTTATCTGGCCAGGCTGTGTAATGTATGTGAGTCAAAGATCTCTGTTGATTGCCCTTAAAATATACGAATTGAATTTGTTACAACAATAAACTAATAACGACCAGTTTTGCATTCTTAAGCTGTTTTAGTCGAATATAGTATACAGATAACATAGTTAAATTAATTAGAAAAAATGGATTTAGAAATTTCTTAACAATTAATCATAAGTTTTTTGATTGGGGCACAATTCATTATGACGAATTTCCAAAGACGCGACTGGCTTTACTCTTTTTATGAAAAATCGATATTTAATTTTGATTTTCCTTTGTTGAACGATAATTAGCCGTGTTCTTACGGAAGGGCTAGTAGGTACTATTGAAAGAGTCAATAAATTGAGCGGTCGCTAAAACTATTTAAAAAAGGGGGTGAATTCGTATTAAAAACCCAACACCAAAAGGTGGAAATAAACGAGTGCGAAATCACCGCAAGGGTGTACACGTATGGTTTTACTGCTAAATAAATGAAGCTAATAACCTTTTCTAACAACAATATAGTTATAGTATACTCAGCATAAGTATTAATCTCTTGATGTGAAACTGTTATATCTCCATACACTTTACTTTCGCCAACAATTGGCCAATATCTCTCACATTTCATTCCCTGAAATATACATTTCGTGTAAGATGTTCAACAATTATGTGTAAAATCGAGGTTTGTATTATTTTAAAAACTTTCAACTTTCACCCATGCATGTATTAAAGAGTAAGTAAATATTTTGACATGTTCGGGGTATGGAACCGTGCATGCATTCTATGAATATAAGGTGAAGAATCACCTCTATACTAAGAAACACAAACAAATCTCAGAATTTGTCGATTTGGTAAGCGACACAATATGCGCATGAAGACAAAATCGTTGGATATTTCGTTTTTTTAAAATACAATTGTTATAAAATTGTGAAATAAATGATCGCTTTTAACTAGAATTTCAATCCATAGAAACAAAGTACTTTTAAGCCTAAAAAGGTACAGATGCATAGTCAAACCGTGTATTCTATTTTGATTTCAAATTCCTGTGTAAAGAATGAAATATGTAAATACGTTAGGAAAGGAGGTTAAACTTCCGGTGAAAAAGTTTAATTTAATGAGCATAGTTGGTTGGATAGTTAAATTTTATTGAGTAGGCACAAAAACATACTCTATGTGTTAAGTACAGTTGAACGGGTGAATTATTAGAATGTAGACATTGCCATGTGATTTCAAGTAAACAGTTCGTTTTACCCATGATACTCAGCGTCTCCGTATAAAGGTCAGTCAGTAAGACCGTTTGTTTACTAAACAACCGTACATGTACTTCGATCTTGGATTATTTTCGAATGATTTGAAACTGCATAGTCAGATGTTTTAATGAGTATTTTAACGTGAAGTTGGATTGTTACTTAAATATTATCGAGTGAATTAAAATATACGTACCGTTTCCTCTTGTAACCTTGTTAAAATGACAATTTTATCTACATTTTCATACCAAACCATTGTCCAAAATGATATAAAGTTGTTTGTTATGGCGGCAGTTGGTCCTAAAATTATATACTTTTAATGCAGAAAAATACGTACACTATGTTTTTCATCACATAATAGACAGAACCAGATCGTTAGATGAAAAAAAACCAGAAATGTTATTATGATGCTATTCATCAAGATTTATATTTCATAAATTATGCTTAGTTTTAATAAAGTAGAAATAAGATGTTAATGTTTCTTAGAGTATACAAGTATACGAGCATGTCTTAAAATGAAATAAATATCTTCACTTAAAAAACGGTCAAAGACTAAATGTCAAAGCTTTGTAATCAGATATTGATGAATTAACAATAATATAATTAAAAAACTACTCTTGATATTCAATGTTGGTTATCAATTATACTTATATTATCCTTCATTAGTTGTCAGCAGCCTCTATTTGCTGTACAGTTAAATCGGTCATGGGTCTAATTTGTTTATCTATACATTTTTGAAAAGGTATGAACCTTTATATAATTTCAAATTAAACGTTTAACAAAGAATTTGACATAGACTTCTTCCTGTTCTGAACTTGTTTACTCGAGACAGAATAATAACAAGCCTTAAATATAAAGCTAATACTTATTATAGTTATAAACATACCCACTGAAGCGATGTAAGCCTTTTCACGCTTGTAACCCTGAATAAAACAAACAAAAACATGATTGTTAGTGTATACTGTACTTTAAAGCTTTACAAGGAAGAAGGAAGTATTGTGAAGTTTATAATCGGGTAACTTAAGTTATGTAAAAAAAACACTGTAACTATAAACCAGGTTAATTACTTGCGGAAGACAATTTAATCTGCTCACCAATAATCCGAATAATGTAAATATTTACTTACGTCAATATAGCATGCGTTAATGAAGAAAGTTGGATCATGTTTCAATTTGACTCTTGAATGATCATCTACAATAAGGCAAAAACATCGTATACATGTTAGTAGTGTTAGAAGACAAAGATAAAATTTTTATTTGCAAACCGGGATATACAACTTCTTATACCAGTTACCAATGTATCTGCTGGATTCCGAGCATCAAATCTACCCTGTTTCTGCTAATTTAGAGACACATTCTTGGTAGAATTCAACGGTTATCTGCATATACTGTTGTTTACATAGGACATGTTGATAAACACTCAATAGTTCCTGTGATTACTGTGTAAAAATCTGTTATATCTTTTGTTTGATCAGACGGTGTTTTTTTCAGATGCATTTATGTTTCATGTTACTTGTACAATTACTACCAAAGAGAAAAAATAATTAAGTATAATTTACAGTATTTAATGTTACTAAATAATTTCTTATATAATGAATAAATTATCATAACAGATTTGCATACATGGAAACATTCCTTTGAATCTGTTTAAACCTCTATTTTCTGGTTTTCTGGCACATGCATAGGAATGTGACGTGGAACGAGGCAATCGCTGAAAGGAAAACAATGAAATAAAAGAAATTGTATAAAATAAAAAGAGTTTATGTTTTTAAATACGTTTTTCATATGATTTTCGACGGTAATATATATTTCTTCCTTTTAGGGAAATGATGTCGGTTACGTTTGGAAGGGTTAGCGAGTAGTGATTGTAAGTAAAGCATGATATCATCGGTAACTCCGTGTTGTTTAAAATGCGCGAAGTGTTGATCATATTGCTAGACACGAAAAAGATTATATTCAAAAAATAAATTATCGAGTGTAGAACTTGTTAAATGCTTTTATGGAATCAAACTACCTATAAGTCGTTACTAATATATTTTGTATATTTCAAAAAACTAAATCAGTAAATGCACGTTGATATATCATTGCATAAATGTATATTACACATAAATTCTGTAAGCTGAGAAATATTGACATCAATATCAATGATTTGACTAGACTAGTTCACGATAATATATATATATAACGTAACATTTTTATTACCTCAAATTCTTTCTCAAAATGTTCATATTCAGTCTGAGTAACAAAGGTATAAAGATCTATTACTCTTATATTGGTGGTTGATAGTGGTGCATTAGCATATTCAACATCTACATTATTTTCATTGCCCAATCTTTCATCGTCTTCGTCTATGTCAATCTGTACTTGGCTAACCACTAAATCCATTGAATCATTTTGATTGACAGCTAAATATAAAATTCAGGATTACTTATTTTGTTTAGATTCTTTAAATCATGATTAATAATGAAGCGAGTGACCCTGAGTGGTTAAAACCTATGTGGTTGTTTTCTTGAGCAAGAAACTAAATCCTATTCAGAAATAGGCGGCCAAAAATGGATAATATAAAGTTTAACTAAATCGATATAGAAATGATAGTAAAAGATAAGGATAATGTGCATAGGTTTGTATTATTTGATTTAATTTGGACAAGACTGTTAGGCAATTAATAAATGATTATTTCATGCCGTATATTACATTATTAATCAAGAATTATGTTAGGGTATTCTATGGTGTGAAACTTTTACAGAATGAAATGTACGCACGTTACGCAAATATGATGTTAGAGTCTCGCTTTCAAAAGTATTCGTGTAGAGTATTACTTGTAAGGATTTGATTGGGATGAAATTTTATTGATTGACTTGTAATATTATGTTAATCAGATATTATAATTTTCTTGCTTCTTTACATCACAGAGAGAAGGATAATCTGACAATTTTGTAGAGTATGATTAAATAGTTTTAGACATATCATTTTTACCTATATATGCACATAATTTATCATCAAAAGAATTAAAAGAGTTGAAAACCAAGAAGCTAAAAGCATCAAAACAGCACCACTAAATATTTCACCTTTACATACCATTTGCATCCTTACTGTCCATAACAGCTGCCCTCGAACTATTATTGGTTGAAGATAATGTATTCATTGGAGTTTTATCTTCGTCTTTCTTTTTCTTCCTGAACACACATGAGACAAACAGTTAATATACATGTAGTGATTGTTTAGAAAATGTCATACTTTCAAATAAAGGATTGAAATGTGTATTTGTTTACAAATAAATTATAACACATTTCTTACCAATATAACTATCTCTAAAGATAAACGACTACAATGTTCTTAACTTTAATGAATATTCTAGTGTAAATTTTAATAACACAAGATAGAAAAGGGAGATTATGATCGGGAAGATGAAAATACGATGGAATGTATCGTTGGTTGCCGTCAAGAAAAATAACTAGATATTCGAAACTAGAATAAAAGATGATGACGGTACATTGACAACTGAACATTTAAAAGTATTTGTTCATTTCTTATTAAAACATTAAAATAATATTTTTACGAGTTTCACAATTACTATGTTAAAGCAGTAATCCATCCCCAATGATGATATAAATGAACCAATAATCAACGTTACCATTTTCTGAACATTATAAGTACTACTACGCCGATAACAATAGCCACTATGCCCGTAGACACACTTCCAGCCACTGGTCCTGCTATACTGTTTCCTTCCTCGTCTTCATTACGCAATGCTGTAATATTTAATAAAACTGAGCAATATACGTATGCATTTTTTCTGCATTACTACTGAATCGCATCTAGTCGTTTCTTTTATAAATATCGTTTATCAAATTTATATTACTTAGCCTAGAGACCAGACACTAGGGAATGAGAGTTATTAGATGGAGTTGTTATATTGTGATTTCAAACAACATACACGTATTTCATTAAATGAATATTGTCAGTAAACTGCTATGCAAACTTTTGTATAAATGCGCACATTAGCTATAACATGAACTTATTTCACTTCACTTCATGAAATAACCCACTCGGAATAATTCCAAATTTTTTACTCACATACATGCTTACCTTGTTGACAAGTTTGTCCTTGAAATCCAGCATAGCATCCTAGGAAACACTCAGCATTATCTTGGGAACATGTTACATTAATACAGTTTGTACTACATTCATGTTGACAAGTGTCTCCATGAAAACCTTTTACACAAGCATCACATTTCCCTGTTGCCTGGTTACAAATTTTGTCTAAACAATTATTGCTACAGTTACCATCACATTTATGGTTAAAATAACCATTGACACATCCTTCCAAACAAGTTCCATCTTTAAAATTACAAACAGCCTTAGATGTGATATCGTTACATGTGCTTGAGCAATTATACTCACACATTGAGCCATAAAAACCACGATTACACGCCAAACAATGTCCATTGTTTCTCAAGCAACTTTGTTGACAGTTTTGGGGACATTTTGTTGAACATGTTTCTCCATAATATCCATCTTCACATTTCGAACAGTATGTTTCGTTATCACACTCTTCACAAAATCCATCCTGTACACAACATTTATTACCTGTGTAGTTTTCTCGACAGCCGTCATCACATATACCTTCTAAAATGCTACATGTGTAGTCTTGGCAACCATTCGAACATCTTTTGTCGCATAATTCTCCGTACAGTTCTTTTGGACATTGTTGACATATTCCTGTACCTCTGATACATTTGTTATTATAACATTTGTTGGACAGACATTTTAAATTACAATTATCACCATAGTATCCATTTGTGCAATTATCACAATTTTTACCAGTAAAATTTCCATTACATTCAAAACATGTTCCCGTTGTTTTTGAACAAAT
The DNA here is from genome assembly GCA_025267735.1 of Mactra quadrangularis. NCBI lineage: Eukaryota > Metazoa > Mollusca > Bivalvia > Venerida > Mactridae > Mactra > Mactra quadrangularis. The sequence goes on along the minus strand of CM046294.1, from coordinate 32,233,692 downwards.
ATCTTCTTTGCAATTTATTGGACATTCTAAGTTACACTGTTCGCCATAAAAACCAGCTATACACGTGTTACACCTATCGCCATCAAAATTGTCAGAAATACATCCATATTCACAATGACCATTAGTCTGTATGCATGCATCATTTTTACAAGTTGATGGACAAGATATATCACATTTAGGTCCATACAATCCTATCTTACATTTATCACAATAATCTCCGATAAAAGATAAAGAAGTACAGCCATGTGTACACATTCCATTGTCCTGATTGCATGTATTGTTTAAACAATGAGTACTTTTACAGTTAGAATTACAATCCTGACCATACTTTCCCGGTATACACGTATAACATAGCTTATCAGAACCAAGGGAATAATTACTAATACATTCATCTATGCAAGTACCTGAGTTTTTATCACATTGATTGTTTAGGCAATTTGAACTTAAGCAGTCATTGTCACACGTTTCCCCATATTTCCCAGCTATACACGTTTGGCATAGATTATCAGTCCCTAGTACAAAGTTACCAGAACATCCATTTGTACAATGTCCATAATTTCTATCGCATTCATTATCAAGACAGTTACTACTCAGACACTCAGTATTACAGTTGGGCCCATATTTACTAGGTATACAGAAATGACAAATACCATCTGACTGACTACATTTATTATCTTTGCAAGAAGACGCATTGGGACATTCCTGGTCACATTGTGTACCATACCAGCCGTCATTGCAACCATTTGAGCAATAGCCATCAGATTTTCTACAAGTGTTATCCTTACAGTTTGCATGACATAATGACTCACATCTATCACCATAAAATCCATTTCTACAATTATTACAATAATCCCCGACAAACGATTCTTCAATACAACCATTTGTACATGAGCCGTCTGTTATGTCACAAATATGGCCCTTACAATTTGTAGAACAAGATGATTGACACATGTTTCCATACCAGCCATGATTACACAAGGTACATTGTGTGGTAGATGTACATTGTGGACAATTAATTGGACATAAACAATTCGTAGAACTTCCATTATGATATCCTTCATTACATTCATAACAAATTCCATGTGTTGCATCGCCTGTTAATGCATACTGTCTTCCACAAGTGTAGCATTGTTCTGGACACTTATTGACACATCTATTTCCGTAATTACCTGGCTTACAACCAAATACACAGACACAACGTTTTCTGTCGGGATCTTTGCATGTGTTATTAACACATTTATCACAGTTACGACAGACACTTACTACACCTGAAAATGAAGGATTGTAATAATGTTTTATGGATTTAATCCTTGAACATGTTATCGAATGTATACAATTGGACATCACTATCCGTAGATAAATTATTGAATGGCTAATCATGTATTGCCACTCATGTCATATTTTATGATAATTATTGATGTTTGTATTTCTAAAGTAACCTGTCTTGCAAAACGATACAGAAACACCTGTTATCATTGGATCTTTGCATATCTTATCTAAGCATTATAGAGCACCATATGTCACGCCTCAAATTCAACATAATATGCACGAAATATTTGTATTTTATTTTAAGTATGTGTATTTAAGGTATCGGATATATTTAGTTTATAGCGTTATTTTATGCACATACTGTTACGCACAAATACTACTAGACAATGGATAAGCCATTCAATTTTGAATTAAATTTATTTGTTTTCATTTAAGGTCCATTGATAACATTAATGTTAAATATACCTAAACAAAAGATACAGTATAATATGTATGTTCGTTAAATCAATATATTGACAATACAAGTATTAGTATTTCCAAAAATGCTTGAAATCGCCGTTTAGCCGTCTATGACATCTTCTCCTTTAGTAAAACATTCAAACAATATGTGTCAACGTTTTAGACCGCCCCATGTCTATTTAAAGAATTCCTGGAATTTAGCCGTAATCAAAATACATCGAATGAACAGGTGCTGTCCAGGACATTTTCAAAATATGCGCGTCAAATAGCCTTTTTCTTGTAGAATTTAGCCTTTTATGTCTATTTGGTCACCAAAAATCAGTTAATTTATTAGCAAACCGAAATGTTTGATTAAAGAATATGTTTTGTCCAAATTGGGGCAGCTAATCAACCCGACAAAAAATGGTCTCGACGAGTCCATTCACGCATGACTACTCTATGTCATTTTTTCATCATGTGACCTCAAATGCTTCGTTTTGATTGGCTCAAGGCAACCAACGTCGACTACAAAATGCTCAAATCTTAATAATTGTGTATATCGCCGTTCAGGAACGTCGTTAAGTACATTTTCTTTCTTTCTTTGCTAAACATGTAGAAACTGTTTACATGTAAAATATTTTTGTTACATTAACATTTAATTCCTCAATAACTCAACAAGAATACAATAAATATAATTGACTGTACAGGATATTACATTGTTTAATCAAGTTGAAATAAAATGTAGAGCATACTGTTAACTAATCATTTATTTACTTACCAATTAGATGCAGTAAAATTATAAATTTTGTAAACGAGTTCATCTTTAACCATCGATTTTATTCTCGGAATCCCTGTAAAATAACAATAAAAAAACAGAAAATCGACTTTACTTACGAAAAATCTATAGAAAAATCAAAAAGTTATAAAAAAGTAATGATCTCAATAAATATTTATTCCTGTACAAAAAAGGCGAGATGACATTTTTTGTAATTTTGAGGTGAAGCATATTAGTCTGGTCAAATGTGTAGAGTTTTGTTGCCGGATACACGAAAGTGTTTAACATGTATCTCAATTCCGAAAAGATGCGCCTAAATACCAAAGGCAAGCTATTTCGAATAGAAATCATATTGTTTTTAAAAATCACATGCCAGCAAATATAAAAAATTAGAAATGTAAGGTTCAAATGACATTTTCACACGTGAAAAAATTTACTCGGACACGAGAAAACATAATCCATTCGAACAAATTAAAAACTGGCGAGCTTTTCACCTAGGTGTAAATGTCCGTCATTTTAACTCTCTTAAAATTACCTGGTCCGCTGCTGTGATACCTCAGGTCAATAGTCCGTCAATATAGTACGAAACTCTATAAACTATAATTAAAAAAGTCCGCAAAAAATAATCTTACATCTGTTTGTAACACTTACGCTCTTAAAATTAACTGGTCCGCTACAGTTAATCATAGTTTGAAAAGATAGTCAATAGAACTCAGTAAAAGTAAGAGTTAAAAGTCAATGTTACACGATTAGGCTTCTTTATTTATACAGTCCGCTAAAAAGGACAAAAAGGTATATTATTAAAATATTACATTTGAATCCTATTAAATTTGTTTTCAAATGATAAAGTCTCTAACAGTTCAAATATATACAAATATTTACAACAATATGTTATGAAGCAATCGACGATTATTTTTATAGTTGAAATCTGCAAACGTATTTCTTAAAAAAATAATTTCGATATTGGTATTTATATATAATATATATAATGTATTTACATTTGAATAAATATTAAATGTAATTTCCCGAAACTCTATCAATCTTATCTTTTCAAATAAAATATTTGCAAATCTCTACTATATCTACTATACACATATTTGTTATACTGTATCCGAATACTAAACTGGTCCGCTGGTCCGTAGTCTGTAAAATATACCTACTCCTTTTCATGTGAGTTGAAAGGATTTGCGGAAAACGCTGATTTTTCGTGTGTTGCACTGTTGATGAAATATTGTTTATAAGGTTTCCCCGAAAAATGCTCTTTCTATGTAACTTTTAACGGAAATGGACTGTACTATGACTGCATTAAAAAAACAAACAATAAAATGTCGGCAGTAGAAATCAAAAGGATTTATGTCACGTGACTTTTGCCCATTGCTATCAAAATCTACCCTTAAATATTTGTTCGTAAAATTATTCCTCTCTGCCAATAATATTACAATTTTCCCCAATCATGTTTGAGGTTTTTATCTGTCCGCTGCCACCATGATATATACATTGATTTAATGAATAACAAATGTCTATTTGTCTACTACAAATTTATTTCACTCACATAAATCCAGTTAAAATCATGATAAAATACAGTTATAACGAAAATCCAAAGACTATTAAACACAAGAATTGAGAAAAGAATCAAACCAAAGAGAAAAGAATGCAAGATCTCAACAACAAAAAGACATAGACCCAGATACTCAGTACCTTCCCGTATATATACCTTTGTGATCTTAAAATTAAGATATAGTGACCGTACAATTCTCCGTATGTACCTTAACTTTTAAGGTTCATATCCAATCAAGTAAAGCACTGTGGTATTTACATCTCTCAGCAAAAGTAAGCCATTTCAATTGCTTAAAGAGAAATAATGCGCTTTGACTTGTGTTTAGTATGATTGTCGTTTTTTTGGAGGTTCTTTGCAGTTCAGTTATGTATGTTTTATTATTTTTTCTGACTGTGTCTCTTTATAATGCATACAACCATTTTCCTTGGTATTTTTTATTTAAACCAGAAAATGTCATAATGCGTTTCCATAATATTACTACGATTTGTTTTAAGAAAAAATATAATGTATTCATCTGTGTAGATATGCCATGAAAGCTCCTCATTTTATAAGTGTTTTACCATGTAAAATGCTCCATATGAAAATTAATTATCTAAGTTATTGCTGAAACCAGGGATAGAATTGATAAAGGTCATATCAATAAAAAAAATACTCACTAATCTTTAATACTGTAAGTGAAAGTAACGCACGTTACATAGGTGGACAGAAGCTTAATTATGTTGCTCTGATTTGAAGAGCAAAACGTCAAATCGTTAAATGTTTATCTTTTTTTTTCACCAATGGCTTTACACCGTTTACGCGAATTTCCCTGCTACAGAACAAAATCTATGGCTACAGAAATATGGTTTGAAGTTGAACTCTGTATTTCGAACATTTCCATCATGTCATATTTCAAAACGTATTAACTATTATTTTGTATAGACAAATTAAAATTACATCATTTTTCATTTCAAATGAAACATAGCAAAATGATAAGCATGAAGTAATGAATAAAATACATTATGTTTTATGTTATGATGTTGTTCGTTCGGTCTGTCCGTCTGTGGACAATTGCTTGTTCGGACAATTACTAAACAACTGCTGTACCCAGGTTTTCCCTAAAAATTTAGTTGTGGATAGCCCTTGGGTCAAGGGAGCACCCTTTTGATTCTGAGACCCTGGTGTCAAAGGTCAAGGTCACTGGACTTTATATGGAAAAACTTTGACAGGCCGATAACTCAACAGCTGCTGTACTTAGTTCACCCCAATTTTAATTGAGGACAGTACTTGGGACATGGATGTGGCCTATTTATTCTGTGGCCCTTGTATCAAAGGTCAATGGTCAAGGTCAGTGGGAGTTCATTTGTCTCCAGACAATACCTCAACAACGGCTAAACCTAGGTCACGAAATCTTTACTAGGAATAGTCATTGACTCAAGGATGTAACCTATTGATTCTGAGGCCCTGGGGTCAAAGGTTGAGGTAGCTCGGACTTCATATGAAAGAACTTTGACGAGACGATAACTCAACATTTGATGCTTTGATGCAGCTAGGTTCACAAATTCAAATTCGGCTGTACCAAGGTTTTCCAAATTTTTGTTGTGGATAGCCATAAGGTCATGAATGGGATCTGTCTATTGATTCTAAGGCACTGCTGAAAGGTCACTGGACTTTAAATGGAAAACTTTGTCTAGACCTGACATTGGGTATGATAATCAAGTATGATATAGTATTAAATTAAAACTGAACAAATATAAAAGAAATTTAGAGTTTGAATAACATTTTTAACAAATCATCAAAATGTTTATACAATAAACTCACTAAAATCGGAAACATGATACATTATTAGGACGATAGAATTATCATAGACGATATAAAATATGCAGAACATCTCATATTTACACATTAAACTGTTATACAACCAAAGTTAGTTAACGATATACCCAGATAACGGACGTGCATTGGACCAACAACTGGTTGGCCTAACGATATATAATCATGAAGAACATATATTGTGTAGGTGTATATTATTCTGAGTTTTTAAGGACGTGGTATTAATTATAGTTCGTTTTAAACTGATATATTCATAGGATTGTGATCATTAGATAACAATAACTATTCTAACCAGATCATGTACAGTTGCAATTGATAGTCATTTCTATGGCAAAGGAAAATTGCGAAACCTTATGTTCTAAATATGGAATATAACAATTAGAATCCGTTTATTATTTCCGAAGATATACACAAATTATACACGCACTTGACAATGAATTGATTCAACTGAACTAGTTGATATTATCTTATTTTCGAAGAATCAAACACAAAAGTCATATTTTCAAAGAAATTGTGCAGTTTATTGTAAAAAGTTATTTTACAAGTATTATGTCCAATAACCAAAATTTACTCTATTTCTGATAGTTTCGCTGTTCACCGACATCCTGTTAGTTTACGGATGTTTCTCTCTTATCTGATAAGTATGATATAGTGTTCAATAGGATGTCTAGTGAGTGGTATACATGACCAATTTACCAATTTATTATTAAACTGAATCATTTCTGAGACAATCCTAATTTAACTTCTTTGAATCCCTTATTTTCAGTTAATTATTGCTTTTCCAATGTTATGATTATGGAAGTAAACGTGTGTGTTCTTTGCTTGGACGTTTTAATTCCTTTTTTAGGATCACAATGGAAACAAGATATTGAGTAATTTACGTAACCGTTTTTTGTGCTATTCTTATGAAATGATGAAAATACATCCTAGTACAATATATTAACTAAACTTACAGTATCTAGTATATTTAAATAATCGTATAATTAAGAATACCATCGTATATTTGTACTCCCTAAAACATGTAAGGCCACTTCATTGGTTACTAAGCGCAACGCTGGAATATGGAAAGTCTTGACTGTCTTAAACGTACACTAAGGTACATTGTTGAGTTTAAATAGCATCATATCAAGTAGTTTGTTCATTACATATTAAGTGGTTTCTTAATCATATTCGGTGGTTTGTTAATTATATAAGGTGCATTTTTTACTACACTCGGTGGTTTGATCATTATATCAGGTGCATTCAGCATTATACGGTTGTTTGTTCATTATATAAAGTTTTCATTCTTCACTAGCTTAAACTGAGTTTTTATAATGATTCGTTTTCCGTGGTGCATTTGAGGGTCAGTCAATAAGTTCTATAAATGTCTTCTTCTTTTTAACCCCTTGGACAAAGATGATGAAACAGGGATGTTCCTTGAGAGGTCCCTTACCAGTTTGCTAAAATTATAAAATTCCGTCAATAGCTTTGATTGCTTTGGTAACAAATATAATAAAATATATGAAAGTTAAACAAATCTTATCTCCTAAAACCGCTGAGCAAAGAGCTTTGATATTTGATCAATATCATGATTTAATGTACCTCTCTAAGTTTGCTAAAATAATGTCACTTTTACAAAAAAGTAGGTACGGTTTTGCTATTATTATACTTATATATTGACATTTCAAAGAAAATTTTCTCTAAAATTGAGAGTTTTGCTTGTTTGTATGTAGCAGCATCTAGTGGTCCTTAATCAAGTGTGTACACTTCATGAAATCTAAAAAAAAAATTTTCAAAGCACAAAATGGTCCCAAGATAAAAATGTTAAACGATAACTATCATTTGTACAACATTGTTTTGTTTATTTACTTTATTATTGTTTAAATAGACATATAACTAAAAAAATCAAACATTTTTTCATCACATTTTAAGTTGTGAAAAATGCGTTTCTACGCTCGAATGAAATTTGTATGTTAACGTTTTTTCCACACATTTTGTGAAAAACGCAAACGCATTTTTCACAACTTGTGAAAAACACGGGTTGTGAAAAATGAGGTTCAACAAAGATGTCCTATTTTGCACATATCATTGTCAGACAGTAAAGTCATATTTCTAACATTATACAATAATATATAAATATAATCACATTTCATTTCTTGCTGTGTACAAAATGGAGTCAAATTAGGCATAAAGTTGCCAACTAAATGATATGTATGAACAGTTCATCTTTAATTAATTCGGTCGACGGATGTTTAGATAGATAATTATATATTCATATTGAGTTAGTTATTGAGATTTTGTTTGTCACATTACGAGACATGGACTTATTATGAACTAATTGCAGATTATAATTAACATATTAATACAGTACAAATATCAAATATTACACATGATCTCTGGTACATGATGGCAACATAGCGGGTGTTCCAACATAAAAAAACATAATTCGTTTTGTTTTATTTAATACCACTGCAATTGAAACTAGCTCATTGATACTTAGTAGCGTGTATTTAATGTAATACGTAATTTGTCGAGGGATTGAATACTCCACGTATATACTAATGACATATGATCAGTTTTTGAGACATACAACACCCGGCATTTAGTAGACGATAAGCGAACATGTAGACGTTAAGAAATAATGAAGTTGATTCAAGAGCCCTATGATGGCTCCTATTAAGTTAAGCTACTAGTTAGCATTGGGACTAGATACTTTACTGTTAAGCCGTCAGGATTGCTCAGTTGGTAGCACGCAAGTCTAATGATCTAAGGGACGTGGGTTCGATTCCCTGGCGGGGCATACTTTCGTGGAGCTTGGTCATGAAATTATTTCTACGGCCATTCTCCCTCCTACCAATAATTTTTCATCATGTAGGGCAGTTGTCAGTCACTGACAAAAGTATGCGCTTAATCCAGAGATTTAGCCTTTCCAAGAGGAGTGAGTAGGTTAAATGACCGCCGTTATATGACCTATACAATGTGTTGCCACGGCGTTAAACCCAACAAACAAACGAACGAACTGTTTTACAACAATGGATTATAAACTTATGTAACGATCTTAGAACTATACTGATCACGGAAACCATTACATTGAATATCATATATAGACTGTTTTATAATTTATCATGTTGCTGTTGGGGTTTTCGTGATCAGAGATCAGCTATAAATGCCAGAGTGATGGTAGTGGTTACGCAATAATAATAAAGTTTTGATTAAAGTTATTGATTTGCAGCACATATTCAAGAAGTACTTGTATATTGTGAATGTATAGTTTGCTATTAGTACCTCATATAAAAATCTTTCATGAATATATTATTTAAATCCTAATAAAATTGAAACACATATGTTCATATGATATCATTTTAGTTTCATAATATTTTATTGCATATAAATATGAACTAACATAAAATTACAAATATACATTGAAATGGTATTGTATAAAAATGGGTGGGACTAAAACATTATCATCATTATCTCTGGCCCTTCCACAAAAACATTATAATGAGAGTCCGTCAATTAGTGATTTCATTGCTTATTGAGAAATTAATGACAAAACATACGATATATTTAAAGCGATATATTGTTCATTATACAATACAGCGATGCTCCGCGGAGGATAAGTTGAATAAACCCAGCACCCATACTAACAAACGTTGTTTAATTGTCGCTTAACTATGAAATAGGTAATCTTATTTCTATTCTAAAATGATTTCAAAACAGGTATTTACAAGTTAAAGATCTATTTAATATGACATATGAACGAACCTTCACTTTACATTAAGTCATATAATATCATACAAAGTAGAAAGGGGCGTAGTAGAACCTAAAGGGTTTCCGCCTTAGAAAGGACAGAGAATATTATACGACACCTTATAGGAATTAAAAAAATTAAATGTACATAAATTCAATGACAAATTATATGTATAATGTACAATAATAATAATAATATCTTTATTTAAGGATGAACGCTTCTTAAGCAAAAGGCTTATCTCCCAGAAGGTCATCTAAGAAATAATTACAATTTTACACGAATCAATATAAACAACAAATATTTGGTGATAAAAACTTAAGAAAAGAAAATTTAAAATTAAAGGCATTGAATTACTCACCGAAATTTCTATGTGATATGCTCCAATAATGTGACTAACACCAGTTTCAGACAAACTTTAACCCTGGACTGCGAGGACAATTAACCTTAAATATCATTGGTTGGAATGTCTGCGCATGCGTAATTGTATACTATATTCCTTTTCATCTTCAGGTCCGTTTCTTGTTAAGAGATCACTTGAATACATGTTGATAAAATTTCCTGGTTGAATATATAATTTATCATCTTAACCTTGATCTAACTTTGGTGACAATTAAAACATCGGTAGCTTTAGTCATGATAATGCCAACTGCATTCAAATCACAGCTTCTATAATCATTCTTTAATTCTTAATCCATTGCCTTCTCGCCAAATTAAGTCAAATGTTCGTCTGAAAGACCACCCAGGGTCTTGCGTCTCTTCCATGAGATATGTTCAAAAATTTGTGGAAATTGTTCATGAAACCACTTATTCGCCTTCCTACAAGTTTGAAAGTTGTCAGCCACTTTTAAAGGTATGGGTTTAGTGCTGGTTAAAAAGTTTAGTCTAGAGAACTCGGCAACTTCTGAGAAAAAGACCGAATGACCTCCGCATTATGGCTGCAGAATTGTCGAATGGTAGCTTGATGCACCATGAAACAATCATGCAAAAATCAAACTGCCTACGTGACAAGAATGCCACTGTAAGAGGTTGATAAGATGGTGACTTTGATAACGCCTAATGTAGACATGCTGATAGTTCAAGCTGTCGATGATAATGTACAATTAAACTTTCTTTCGTTGAAAACACTTACGGAGTGGTTATAAATAGATCACTTACTGTGAAATCGGAAATCCTTGTACTCGAACTCATTGATTCAATTTCTAATTGTTTAAATTCATAATTTATACATGTCGTCTTGAAACTTGTCTCGACAGACTATCCATTAGGTAGATACAGAGAAACCGACGTTAGACGTTTGACGATAAACAAAATATCGATCCTGGTTGTATAAAGGAGTGGTAATTTTGATCAACTGACCCGAATTTGTCTTGCTAAATTTTGAACAACTGTTTATCTAGTTGCACCCTGTAAAGCTTGAATTATAAGCTATATGAATTATAAATAGATTAGACATTGTCATTGTTGGTTATATTTTTAACAGTCAGGAATAGTGAATAAAGAATAAGCCGTAATTTCACAGTTCATCTTAAGACAGTTCCCAGATTTTTTAAGCCGCCCGGCTAGCTCAGTTAGTAGCAAGCAAGTCTACTGATCGAGTGGGTCATGAGTTCGATTGCCGGGCGGGGCATACTTTCGTGGAGCTTGGTCATGAAATTATTTCTACGGCCATTCTCTCTCCTATTAATGACTTTTAATCATGTAGGGCAGTTGTCAGTCACTTACGAAAGTATGTGCTTAATAGTTGGTTAACAGCTAAATCCAGAGATTTCGCCTTTTCAGGAGGAGTGAGTAGGTTGACTGACCGCCGTTATATGACCTATACAATGTGTTGCTACGGCGTTAAACCCAACAAAAAACAAACAAAATCAGATGTTTTACTGATGATAAGTAAAAAAACATTGCTTTATACTAACTCTGATAAGACAATGACTATGACTGTTAGTGGCTGGTATATAAAAATAAGTTAATCAAAACGACGATGTAAATCGTATGTAAATCTTAATGTTTCGTTTTTTTGATATGCGAGACAATGGGATAAGACACACACATAAAACAGTATTTAAACATTTATATAAGTAACACTATACTGTGGACTAGTTTAGATGTCACGGTAGAGTTATTCTTACGAGACACTTATCATAACATAATCAGCTCATTGGATGTGGGATAAAAAAAGTCACAGATGATGTTGAAAGCGTGTAAAGTTGCATAAATAGTACATAGAAGAGAATGAAGTGTGACCCGTACAGGAGTTTATTCTCTCTAATGAGGAACCTTAAAGCTGTACTTATTGCACTTGTCAAATAAAATATTGGATTACTTTATGTGAGTGCATTCTAATAGATGTAAAATTTATTCAATTATTTCTATCTTACTTTAATTAGTAATATTTTCTGTCAGATCCTTGATGAATTTAGTGTTTGTTTTTTTCGGATATAAAATTTCGGCTGTATATATATAAACCTTGTTTTTTCCTTGTGGTGAACACAACAGTTGATATTTCGGATGATAACTACGATGGAAGTATCGACAGTGTTTTTGGTGATATTGATTCTTAGTTTTGGAACCAAATATATATCAGGTAATGATATTTAACTTTATTTCGCTGTTTAAAAAATGTACTTATTTGATTTTAAAAATGGAGTTTCAAAATGTGAATAAAACCAATAAAACTATAGGGGCATTCAGGTCTTTGCAACTGCATATAAAAGATTTTGATTTATTTTGCTGGACTTTCTTACTGATTACCAATAAATTCACTGTTTTGTTTTTTAAGGTATTGGTAAGAAGTTAAGACATAATCAATTGACATTGACTTTAGGATTTTGTATGATCTCTGTTTATTAGAATTAGAAAAATGCAACGACAGGACAATATACGACAAATTTTAGACGACAGTCACAATATCCTGTTACTTGCGTAACATGAACTTCAGATTTTACATGTAGTTGATTTAAGATCTAAAATGTCAATATTTGCATGTTGATGTTTAGAATACGGCCAAATCTATTAGATAGCCAGGTAATAAATCTAAAGGCCCCTGGTTCAAATCCTTGTATTGGCACTCTGCTAATTTCCTTGTGCAAGGAAATTACCTAGGATGTCTTAGCTATATCCAGGGATGGATTGATACCTGCGAGGATGGTATTATTCTGTTGTGCCGCTTGTATGCTATATAGTAAACAACAGTAAAAACTTCCCCAGGAAGACATGTACTAGCAATCCAATGCCCAATGGTAATACGAGAGGTGTTTAATTTATTATGATACACTTTTAAAACCAGCCTATTTACTCGCGTGTGTTTTGTCGCAACATATGCTCAATCTGGATGTCAATAGTAAATCATTCTACACATTTTTGCCAGTTTCCTAATCTCCGGGTGATATGCATACTCTAGTTTCTTCAATTCGTTTGAGAGAGCCTCTTTTAAAACCAGACATGGTATAAATCTTGCGTTTCTGTAGCCTACGATCTAATATACACCCAGATACCAAAGTTCCTGGGCGCTGCACCTGGTCTTTACGCAGGTGTTTTATAATTCTTTTTGCGTTGGTTGAGAAAGTTAATGGCCATTTTAGCGGTATTTGTTCGGGTCTGTCTCATAAGATGGAACATAGCAACCACAACATTGACCGTAACTACCGCCCATATAAAACCTAGCCTGATCTGTGGAGATAATTTTTTTCCATTTACCACAGTTTTCGACAGACGGAGATATAGGCGCCGAGATCGAGCACGTCTTTAAAAATCTGTGCCTATAAACACGGCACTTTTTTCAAACTTCGCTATTTCTCCGTTGATGGTGCCATAGACACTCCACATTTAGCTGCCATTTCTCTTTTTGTGGGAAGATTCACTACATTCACCAATGTAATTCTGTTACGAATTTTACGTACGACGTCGGAATACGCTGCTGTGTGATTTCTAGTAAAAGGCCCAATCTTACCTGTTGGCGTATGTTGTTTTTAATAACACATTTACCATGCTAAATGTGATGCATAATAGCAATAGAAACATTACGTCTCATCTGTTTTACTTGTTTGACAATGATTCTGCTGCACATTTTCTTGCTTCAAAAGTTTTTGGATAATGCCCTCAATGAAATCATTTGCTTTCGGTCTAACCATATTGAATGTACAGTTCAAATAAGATATGTACACATATAATACACTACCACACGTGAATTAATTGCTTGGCTTGAACTTGTATAAGCTATTTGAAAGAGCTTATAACCTTATTTCTTTTTGTTTTATTATAAATTGAACACCACTCGTAGTTTTGTCAGTAAGTGTGAAACAACATGGACGACTATAAAAAGTATAACTATAACAGTGTGTACAATGTAACATCTAAAACATAATGTACATCATTTATACAACATTGTTTGATATTTAAGAGAAAAGTAAAGTTAAAAATGGGTATATAAAATATTAAATGTCAACCAAGAAAGATGAAAGTTTTTAGTTAGCACTATAAAATTATGCAACTTTTTAGGTTGATATATTGTTAATTTCATACTTTTCTGAAATCGTTTAGTGCAGTTGTTATGATGCACTGACTATATGCATTACTATAACTATTACTATCAGTAGGCTCAATCGTTGGAAAATTACGGTACTCGCATATTATGATGGCGCAGTTGGTAGCGCGCCGGAATTTGGAATCTCGTGTCCCGAAGGGGGTACGGGTTCGAATCCCACCGGGGAGGTTATATCTTCCATGAAAATTTGACAAGTATGTCAATTTTCCTTCATTAAAAAGATATTTGGAGAAGTTTCCGGCCTCGTAGAAGGGTAGGTGAGTACTGGTTATAGACAAGGGTCCAGGAAAGCTAGGTTAGGAGCGCTGGAAGCTGTAAAATGACCTAAATTGTGTTGCCACTGCGTTAAACCCAACAAAAACAAACAAAACATTATGAATATCATCGTTGACGAATAACACCCTGGGTTACCGAGGATGAGTGAGGCCAAGGTAACCAATATACTTGTACTTCGTATTTCATATCAAAATTCAAAACACTACTTGAGTATGTACAAAAATATCCATACGTAACTCGCTTGTTAGCAAAACTAACATTTTAAAAAATAACTATGTCAGAAACTGCATACGATTAGTTTCACGCATATTCTTAGAGGCAAATTGTGTAATTGTGCACGAATCTTGAAAAAAAAGCTGTCACCATAAACGTCTATTCTTTCTCTCATTCTTTTAATATTCCTTTGTAATAGCGCTTTAAAAATATCAAAAGTTCAGGGAACGTGCACAATAGATGTTTCATGTTCACCTTTCCATAAAAAACAAATCTGTTAAAGTCGGTCGAGTACAGGAATACTTCACCCTTGTTGCACTTCTTAGTCAGGTTAAAAGTATTAGTTTTCGGGTCATGAAAAGTATTTTTAGAACAATGATTAATAATGGTGAGTTCACACAATTAAACTAATTAATCAAAACAGTGCTTGCAGTGTAAATTGACGCCCGCATGTCGCGAAAGTGTATTAAAAATTTAAAAGATCTGACAAAATATGAAATAAAATACAATTGCAAAAGAATAATTATATAGCCATTCACTGTGTTCTTCATTTAAGTTAACAAGTGGTCTGATAAGAATGGAAACATATTTTGAACTCATACGTTATTATCAATCTCCATTAAGTGCATTGATGTTTTTTCTAATTGAGCATGACAATATTCAGTCTCATTACCAGAAAAAAGTTAAATCGCAACTAAAAGGTACTAGTGTCTGTAATTGTGTCAAAACATTAATGCTTAATATTTTAAGACAAACTGGCCTGTAGGTTGCAAGAAATATACTATAAAGTCACAAAAATGCACTAAAATCGTCTATACCGTTACATAAAATCCGTATTTCGTGCTTTTCAGCAATAATGTGCAAATAACCTTGTTTGTACCGCCATGAAAACCCCATAAATTTGAGTTCCGGGTATGTCTATTTAATATGCTAGGCATTCTGCCTATCAATCTGACACTAAAATGCGAGACATTTATCTCGATGTACAAACGGATGTTGATATTATATTTAGAAAAGTCACAAACATAGTTTTTCAGAGCCAAAGAAAAAATGTATGTTTTTAGTGCATATCCTTCTTGGTGATTGACGTCTGCGTTTTTCTGCTGATCAGGAAACTAAAAGCAATAAACATCATTTGCGATATAATCAAATGACATTAAAACAATTGTTTGTATGATAACATCTGTAGACAGGACAGTAAATGCATCATACAAGTACAACAGCAAAATTTATACAGTACATTTCAAATGTCTTTAAACAAAAATAATGTTTTTAGGATAACCCTGTCGCGAAAGTACGCTAGTATTATGTCATTATTTTGTCACGTGTCATTTGTTAACTCCTTTTTACTCTGTTCTGTTTTAGCGGGAATATATACTAGTAGTCATGACCTTTTTGATACTTATATATATTTATTGCGTTAATCATGTATTTTTGTATTATATCATTTTTGTCGGCAAATAATGCATTGTAAGGTCTCAACATTTATGGGATAGGGTGATATGGTTGCATTGAGGGATGTTTTGTTATAATATAACAGTGTTACATGTGCTGAAATAAAGGAGTTGAAGAAAGTTTGGTGGTGTTCTTTTTTATGAGGTTAAATTCTGCCACAAATCTAACTTACATTTACCCAAAAAAAGGAAAGACACAAAGACCGTCAAGTCAAATATCGGAAACCGAGTCTATTATTTTATCAACGTATGAATAAAATTTAATTGTTGTTCATTTACCTGTGCTGAGCATGATCAGTTCTTCTCCAAATTTCATTAGTGCAAGAACTTTTGGGAGGCATTGTCGATGGATTGACAAAACTGTCCAAAACTGAACAAAGTCCTTTGACATGCAACATTTGTTAGCCTAACTTTACTCGTAAGGTATTTAATTGTTTGATTGCTCATTCCCAAACTTTTCTTCATAATGTTAACAGCCATGTTTTAAAACGAGCAGTTCCTTTCGGAACACCACGGCGACTTCTTACGAAGATATACCTAAAAATATCCGAGGAGTTCCGATTGCTTAAAATACACACACAGGTAAACACGTGTTCTCAGTGCGAGGGTGTAGTAACAATGAGAGAAAAACCTATGTAGGTTTTTTTACTTCTTCTGAAAAATTGTGATAAATGGATGTACGGTATTTTATGAACATAAATTTGACAGACTCAGATGAGCGAACACTTGCTTATTGCTCATTAAAATCGTTCCTTTTACTGTGTATGCTGAGTCTGCCAACTCTATGTTTTTCGGTATTTTTCCATCTTCCATGTACGATGTCTGACTAGTAAACATGACGTGATTCTGTATACATGTTCACGCATTTTATTGTACATTATATAAGCGGTGTACATGTTGATGTCTGTCACGTGACGTAAACAACATTCCGTATAAAAAATACTACACTTGAAATATGTGGATGAGTCGGTACAAAACTAGTTCAACTAAAGGTGATTTTTTAACTTAGCGCCAGTCTAACAAAAGAAGAGTCTTTATCGTCAAAAACACAGCCTGTTTCATTACACACCAATATTTAGGGGTGAATTATTTTTTTCAGTTTTATAGTTTAGTTAGTTGACACTTATTTTATAAACATACCATTAAATAAAATTTAAAATGTGCAAATACAGTATTTAAAATAAATGTTAAATATCAAAGTTGTATGTTTTAATTCGTAAAATGTTGTTCATGGATCAGCTTATTCACCTATTCAGTGGACAAGTCCATTGTTTAAAGTACAAAAACACGCATGACCTAGAATACGACCTGTATATATTCAGATTTTTTCAAGTATTATCTACATGTATATAAATACAAGCGAATTATATCTTCACTCATACTAAGCCACATATAGGCTACTGAACATGAAAATATTGATGCTAAGCATTAAAGTAGACCGTCCCCATAATTTATTTTTACAAGTCTGACGAAGACCGTGAAGATCGACTGTACATGTTTTAATTTAAACCTGCAGTTTAGAAGAGAAGATATTAATTTCTTGGAGAAACTCCTTTTAAACGTACTATATAAATGCTTAACCAAATTATTGAAATGTTTACAAAAAACTTCATTTATTAACTTTTCATAACCTAACACTTAGTGTCTAGCGGTATTGTCACAAAAAGTACGTACGCGCTTTAGTCTTACCTTTATTGATTTCAATTGCGGCCCTCATGAGAAAAGTGAGTTAACCAGTAATCAGGGAGTAACATCCGAAAAGTTCCGCGTGCAGCGACATTATCAAAACTGACTTCATACATACATGTAGCTAAACAATAACTTTTGTTTTCATAAGAATAAAGACTTAGAAACTGTGCCACAATATCGCAGACTTATGTGTTTCCCCAAAAAACGTATGAATCCAAACTTAAAAGTAGAATAACATGCCATGTTTTTATTTACAATACATGTAAATAAAGAAGGATATTGACTTGTTTTGAACTGACCTGCTGGTATGCTCTAATTTGAATACAAATATTTAGAAAATTAATACTGGTTATAGGTCTTTGTGGCATATAATCATCATATTCTACGGCTTTGTTTGCACGGTTTTAAACCCCTTACTCCTAAAATTTCATAACTTATATTATGTGTTCTCCAAATTAGACGTTTTTCATTTAATTTCTATTTTGTTATGAATAAATAGAAATTGCGATAAGAGTGAGATCCTTCGAAAAAAACTACAGCATCTATCAAATCCAAAATATGCTGAAAACAGTGAATAAAGGCATAGATTCTTGTACTTGCAGTCTGATTCAAGGATAGTACATTTCCGATGTCATGTGACGACTGCATGTAAAATAAAGTACTACTTCACAGGGAGATTGGTAGCATGATTACAACAGTTCGCTTTCAACAGAAATAGCTGTAAGCTAATGAACGCGCTTCTTATTTAGACGTTGTAAACGATTAAAATACAAAAATCGTTTCCTTTATAAACTTTAAAAAAATGTTCTGTTCAATAGAGAAACATTATGCTTATTTGGTACCGAAAACTCGAGTATAATTTATGTGCATTTATGTTGCCAAAAATATATTTGTTACAAGGTCTAAATGACGCATAGTCTACATTCAAGAGAAAGCGTCTGTTCCACATTGAATTATGCAAAATAATATCAAAAATAAATTATAAAGACAAAGCGAAAGATCTGTAAATAAACAAGCTTAACATGATGTAAACTGGTTGCGGAACTTACTTACGGCGCTTATTTACTGGACATATTTATTATTGTCAAGTCTCTATTCAGTGTCATCATTTCTCTTATCAGAAAGTACATCTAAAACAATATACATGCTAATGGACTCTTTTAATTTAAAATACAACAATGCACGTGTTTATTGAATGCACATGGTGGCCTAAACGTAATTAACATTGTATTTTTATTACAAGTCATGTATTTTAATTAAATGTTCTAATTAAGTAATTGGTTGCTGCCATTCAAAAAAGGCGTAATGAGTCTTGCACTCTGAAAGCCATGGCCGTATACATAATACCAGAGGTTCAAGCTCACAGTTTCCCAAGAAATTGGCAAGTTTATACATTATTCTAACAAAAAGCATGTGCGTTAAATGCTGTGATTTGTCAGATAGCCAAACGTACACGGACTAAGGCTCAACAGTCCCCTTAACTGTTTATCAGAGACTCGGCTCGACCTGGGTCCCTCTCTGAATGACAATATAACAATAATTTCAGTTTATACGGCAAAACATCACCCACACTACGTGCGCAGTTCAGTCAATCTGTTGAACATATTTTCCAGCTGGCTAAATGACAATTTTTGCACGGACACTTATAATTAGCAGCTAGCTTGTTATATAGTATGCTTAATAAACCATTGCTTTGCGTTACTGGACAATATTGCGTAGTTGACTAAGGTTGATCATGTGTTCTATGGATTTTCTGGGTGGAAATAGGGTGAGCGAGCGAAGAATTTTTTTAAACATGATTCAGCTGCTTTATATAGCGGTTTGACCAAATTTTTATGAGCCAGCGTGGAAATATTTTTTTTTTGTAAAAACCGTCACAATTAAGATGCGAGCGAATCTTTAGAACACATAATCAACTTGTAGTGGCCTTAGAGTTTGGTTTGTCAAAACTGTCTTGTTATTTCATTAATCTGTCAGTTTAACTATGTGTTTTATGTTTTGAGATTTTTTTTGTTTGAAAGATAGAAAAAGTAATATGCTAAGCATATGTTCGATTCAATAGACCCTTATGTAAGATAAACGTACGTGAAAAAGAGTGATTTTCGTGGTCCATTGTACTTTTAACAGTGCGTGGAAAATTGTCAAGTTTATTTCTGTGTTTATAAAATTATTTACATAAACAAAAACATCATTTTCAAGGTAAATAAGACAATCATAGCTTGTAAGATAATCATAAACATTTCATATTTATGAAATTTTATTATTATAAACTTGTTCTGTTTTGTTTCGGTAATTTATTCGTTCATCTACTTAGTTTAAATGTTTAAATTGCCTTTCTAATCTTCATATTGTCAATGTTATGGAAAAGGTACGTTCAACTTGGTAAACACACTATAAATCATTTTTCAAAACATCACATGTTATTGTACTTTTAATTTTGGATTCATCCGATTATGGGACAAACTCATGAGTACACACTTATTGTGTAGCAGTTTCATAGTATCCATTCCTGTGAATTCAGTGCTAGTGGCTCAGTGTTTAAGAGTGTAAATACTACTCACTTATTTCTATATAGATAATAAAAATATATTTCTGAATAATATTATATTAAAGGAGCAGTAGTCTAGTGGTGGGACGCGCGTTTAGGGATCGAGAGGTTCCGGGTTCGAATCCCACTAGGGGCACTGCTAATTTCCTTGAGCAAGAAATGTACCTGCGATTGCTTCACTCCACCCAGGTGGTGTAGATGGATACCTGCGAGGATGGTATAATTCCGTTGCGCCAAATTGTCGGCTGCACTAATAAGCGGAGTAAAAGACTCCCCAGGGAGATTGATAGATAGATACCAGTAGCCCAATGACCAGTGGTAATAGCTGTAAAGTCGGTGAACGTGCGTAAGCATGAAACTTAGACTATAAAATGCAATTACTTTTACTTTTTAATTAATTACTATATTCATCCATCCTTATTTTGACAGACTATTTTTATGCTAAAACGACGCACCAAAGTAAAAAATCTCTTATATTTATAGATACATTGTATGTACAAAAATAAAGTCAGGATGTAAAAACGTCTAACGGATACATTATGTACGTGCTTGGACTTTTTTGTTGTAAGCTTGTAAAGATAGTTATTGCTTGTGCAAAATGACATAAGACAAATGTTTACATTACATGCTTCGGTAACTGCATTATTTTTAATTTGTTTACTAATTTATTTTAGCTCGATTGTGAAACAAGTCCTCAAAATTGAGATTAACCACTTTTTAGTCATCTTCGTGGTTCCCTAGCTAGTACTGTGCTTGTAGAATTAAATTACTTGCTCAAGGAAACAATGGGATAGGTTTAACATGGAATTAGAACCAACGCTGAGCTGATTACCAGTCCATCGTAGTATCATCTCGGCCACACCCGCTCTTTATCTTAAACCTATTAATTGTATGCAAATGATATTTAAATTGTATAAATGTCTTTGGTCAAGTTCGGCAAGCTAGTTAAGATTTCAAGTGTACATGTATTTATATACAGTACCCACCAAAAGTTTGGAGACGTATGAACTTTACTACAATTCTTGAATGTTTATGATTATTTCAGTAGAATCAATATTTTTAATATATTTAAGTATGGTTTGTCATAGAATGAAGAAAGAAAAACATGAATGCAACACATCTACAAGATTCAGCATCTGACATCCTAAAGCCTCCTTCACCATGTTTATTGTAATAATTTTCAAGTACCTAGTTTCTATGCTGTTTTTGTAGTATCAGTTATAAATATAATGTTAACCAAATAGAAAAGCAAAACTAAAAGGCATTTCAAAATAAACAGATATCAAATTTTAGATAAAAGCTATTCAGTTAGCCTACAAAATGAAAATGTCTCCAAACTTTTGGTGGGTACTGTAGATAATGTTGTAAAAGAATATGACCATACTAAAGTAGATTTACCAGCTATAAAATTGATATCTTATGTTTCATTTTAGAAGATATCATTGATATCATTCATATTTGAAATTTATGGTTATTTTGCCTGTAGTACAAAGAGAAATGTACTCTTACAATGACATGAATATGTAAACTGAGAACTGAGAAGAAAAGAATCACATTTATTATCCAAACACTTAACTCCACACTGTTGTAGAATGTATACAAACCACAAACATAAATTATTTTTTAATTATAAAACCTGACTCTTTTTAATCAATGTTTTTTTTTCGGGGGGGGTTAAGCTGTAGCAACACATTTTATAGATCATATCACGGCGGTCAGTCAACCTACTCACCGTTCCTGGAAATGCTAAACCTCTGGATTCTGTTGTTAACCAGTTACTAAGTACATACTTCCGTCAATAACTGACAACTGCCCTACATGATTAATCAAAGCGCCGATAGCGCTGTCAGACATGGGGTTTTGGTAGAGTATATGGCTGTATACAACTCATGGAAGCGATTTAAGGGACCTTTACCTTACATAAACCAGATAAGATGTACACGTGCTTTTTATCATCTGCTTGTTAACGCGTAATGCGGACTATATTAATTGCAGTGGTAATTATCCCTTTACTTGCGCGCGCACAACTGAATGTAATCGTCCGCGACAAATTTTGATGAAGATTTGCCATAGTCCACTACTAAACATGGGAAACCCCATGTAAAAATTAGTGATTGGAAAATTGTCGTAGAAATCACTTCATGACCAAACTCCACGAAACCGGAAATTAAACCCATGGCCCCTCGATCAGTTTACTTGCGTGCTCCCAAGTGAGCTAGCCGGGCGGCATTTCTCGTACCCAGAATCTAGAAGGATTCTCGATACTTGATAACCTCGGGGTACGAGAATGACCAGGTAGCTGTAATAAAATATTATACTAAATATATAATAAAAATATAATGTAGACAAAAGTAAAGATCCCATTCAACCAGAACATACGACAACCTAGACGGCTAGATAAGTCGTTACTCTATGTAATATATACAATTTATCAGTCTATATTTCATGACTAACTTACTATGTGACACAATGTCATTTTAAGCTTGACATTGCTTAATAGTACAATTAATAAAAAAAACTTATAAAACATATATTGCGCGTCAGTAATACGCGTAACAACGTTGACCTAGATATCATGTACTAAAGAATTTATTTAATTACAATTTTTAGAGGTTTTTTACATTAGATTACTAACAGAAGATAGGGGAATATTTAAGTGCGGTTTTTTAAGTCTGCTTCCATATACATGTTCAGCCGACTTTACAATCTTGTACGATAACTCCTGGTCATTGAAATCACCTTCAGACAGGTGATTCCTCACAGTACCCATTTACACCTGGGTGGAGTGGAACAATTGTAGGTTAATTTCTTGATTAAGGAAATTAGTAGTGCCGCTGGTTGGGATCGAACCCGGGACCTGTCGATTCTTTGGCGAGAGTCCCACCACTGGACCACTGCCCCTACCTATTAACTACACGCGTCCTAATACTTCAATTTTTCAATTCTTCCTGGGAATCCTAAAGACTTTCAAAAGACCCAAATACTTTTTGAAATACGTATTTATTTTTTTAATTGAACCGCAACCAATGCGCAGTGGTAAACGCAGCATTTATAATCCGCAGGTTGAGAGATTATTCCCGGCTGCGAAGGTAACACTCTTTTATGAAATTTGATATTTAATGACACTTTTCCTCCATGCAATGGACATTGTCGGCTCCACGTAGAAAGTAATGCTAGTTCATATATATAAAAGTGTGCCCGGGAAAGTCAGTTAGGTAATAAGGTCGCCTTTTGATGAACAGTTTTGATGAACAGCGCTTTCAGTCTTAATAAAAAATGATAAGATGCGTGCGTCATTATTCAGAGGTTAAAAGAGGTGGGCAGAATATTGCTACTCGTGACGTTTTATGTGACGCGTCAATTAACAAAAAAGTCCAATTGTCAAAAACGGGGATAAATGAATATGTTCAGAATTGTCCTATTATTATGTATGCAAAAACAAGTGAAAACACTCTAAGCTACTGAGCCACACGTACTGAGCATTATTGTCAAAATTACATGGAAGGGTATAACCTCTGCGGGTGAAATTTGAACCGGTACCCTCTTCGGGATACTAGATTCGAATTCCAGGCGCGCTACCAACTGTGCTACCTACCCGGGATCTCTAAATTTGTAAAAAAATATAATATTATATTAATATATATATATATATATATATATTATGTAATTCTAATATAATATATATGGTAATTAGGACATAAGAATGAAAAAGGCAGGAGTTTCGAATGTAAAACAAGGCACTCAAAACATTTATATTCACTTGCATTACTCTTAAACTAAACTTAAACTTCTCTATTTGATTAAACGCCTATTTCTATATTACATATTAAATGGCGTTGTACAAAAACTATTATTAATAATAATAAATAAGAATAATCCCTCCACCGTAAATATATACCATTAAACAATACTAAATTAATATTTTACACACATGATGATATATAGTGCCACCTGAAGACTAACTGCCTGATAGTCCCTTTTTCTGAGCTTATTTATGTTTGTTTATGTATTCAGTCCGGATTTCTCCAAAATCATCCCATTTGATGATACCGTTACAATCACCATCTGTTTATTGTCCATGAAATTAAGATGACATTTCTCAAAGCCAAAACAATTAATTATCTCCACACACTACATTCTAGAGCTGATAAGCAAAATAATGTTCCTTTCTTTGCTTTTTGATTTTTCAAAAAGGTATTGTAGTATGTCTTTAAAATTTTAAGAACAGTTCTTGCACAAGTTTTGAACATTGTTCAAGAAATGCACCAGAACTGCTCCCGAAATGTTTAAGAACTGCTCGAGCACATTTCAAGAAATGCCAAATTGGACAAACTTTAGGAACAATTGTTCCCGAGGAGTTCTAAAACACTGTTCTTGAGCAGTTTATGTTCTATTCAAGAATGAGAGTTCTTGAACAGTTCAAGAACACATTTTAGAAACTCCCCAATAACCTTTTGTTCCCAAGACCTGTTCAACCTAACATTTCCTACAACGCACTGGAACAGTTCTTGAACATTCCAAGAGCAGTTCAGGTACAATTCTTGAGCGATGTTCTTGAGCAGTTCAAGAACTGAACCTAAACTGTTCTGAACATTTTTGCAGGGATTATATTAAAGCTTTGGTCAGTTTTCCAAATGACCGACATTGAAATTCAACTTAGCAGATGTCTACTAATTGATAAAATAAACACAGTTATCAGTTAATTGTTTTCTCTCCTCATGTTCTCTACAAGCTTAGGAGATTTATGACGTTTTAACAGTTATACTGATTAATGCTGCAGATAAGCTAGGGCTGAAATTCATGCTCCTTTTCGGGCAAAAGTGTAGGACTGTATTTTGTGTTTCCTGAGGGCTAACCACCACCGCCTGAAACCTCTTTATTTTATGTTTTATATTGGTTTTTTTTTTGTTGTTTTGTTATAAATATTTTAAGTTGATTGAACCTCCCCATACTCTTGTTATGGTTATATCTAAAGTTCCGTACATAAAGAGCTCCATCATGTTCTCAACAGCACGTGTTTGAATGTGTAACAATTTACTATAACACTTGTTTATTTCAGGTTTACAGTGTCCAACATGCACGTACTTCATAGTTGATGAAAACATGCATTCAATAAAAAGAACTATTGGAAATGTATTGTTTGATCATTTTAAAGAAAAAGTCTGTGCATCCACTAATGCACCATTAAATACAGTAAGTGAAGTTTACTGCTATATCAGAATATATAGTCACGTGAAAGTCAGATTGTCATTCTCGTTCCCAGAGGCTCGATAATCTAAATAATCTCAGGGTACGAGGATGCAAATTGGAAACAAACTCTTGTTTTTCGTCAAAGTCATGCAGCATCGGAACAATTAGAATGATTCAAATAGCGCATAAAATAACTTACATTTCTTTGTCCAGAAATGCTAACATTAATTTAGACCATGCCATACCGGAATTTTGTTAAGCGTCCACGCGCGCGTAGATGTAAGAGTCCTCAATCCAAAAAAACAATTGTTGGTGGAATTTTCTTAAATAATTCTATTGGTCCAGGGTTCGATAACTGATTTTTCGCAGGAAATACTGATAGTTCCTTGTTTCTGTGTATTTGATTAATGAAAATGTTCATGTGTATGTTGTATATACTTTTTATAGAATTACTTTATTCTCACATAAATGTCATAAACATGCATGTACTACCAAGTACTTATTTGTGTGAATACTACCTAGAATGGACATGTGTTTTCCTTTTCGGTTTGTGTGTTTTGTAGATAGGTACCTACGAGGTTTGTCAAACTTGAGTTGGTGCTTAACAAAAATCCAATTGGCATGGCCATATCAGTTGTGATGGTTTATTTTTCAAGAATCCTTTACACCAATTATGCTTGCAGATGACTAGTTTACTTCTCAATTCAAACTTTGTGTGCAGAATTTGAAGCCAACGGTCAACACTCACTGAATCAAACAGAACATTCTAGTAAAAGAAATGTTGCAGTTATTTTAAGCGTAACTAGAGTTCACTCTATTATTTTTCTGTAAAGAGAATTCGGCGAAAATCTTTATTTACCTCGTTAGCTGTGGTAGATCACGTGACTATATAACCATGTATACAGACATGAAAATAACTTGTTCCTTTGTCCGAATTACGGTCAGTTTTGTGCCCAATTGTTACCAAGGTTTGCCATGGTACTTCATTAATTTTTGAAAAGGTCATTGTATAATCTCGGGTATAGTTCATTTTTTCTCAACTTTCAAAGTTTGAATAATTTCACGGTGGTTGAATACACACTATCACAATATCGCGCATGTTACATTTTGTAGACAAAGAACACGAAAAAAAAATATCGTTAAGTTATTAATGTTTTGACAGTTGAGAAAATAAACGAACTACAGTATAAGTTCATTCACTCGAACACCACCGGGTCGAATTAATTGGCCGAGTCGAACACATTGTCTGGCACCGACCAATTTCCCTTCTATATCTATATTAGTCTACATCTGTTGGGTCGAACGACGTTGCGCTGACGTTGTGATTAAAACATTTGTTGCAAAAATAAGTAGAAGCGGACTTCTAGTGACTTATGTTAAATTAATTGTGAACAGATCAGATGCTGAGTGTCAAAAGAAATTAATTAATAACAGGAAAGAAACTACAAAATTTAATTTACAAGAAAATTACATACATAACGCAAAATCATAACGTCAGCGGAACGTAATATTAACGTCGTTGTTATGGAGGTAATTTTACTTTGAACGCAAAAATGTGAAAAACTGAGAACGTTCACTTCCCTTTTTTATTGCATTAAAATGACATGTAAAGTGTGTACATTTCAAAAATCGTGATAAGAATTTGACCACCGTTCTGCGTTAATATGAAAATAAACGTTATAATTCGGCAATTGGTGAACCTTTTAGACGTAATAACCCTGAATTCAGTGATGAAATGTAGAATCTTTACGCCTGACGAGATATTTAGATAATCGGAACAAATTAATTGTATGCAACAACATTTCAGAAACATTTTGGTATAATTATCATTGGCCTCGGACATTCATTATTTTAAATATGTGGGTTTAATGTACTTGCATGCCTGTTTGTAGCGCGAACCATTGTGGCGTCCATGACGTCGTGAAAAGAACGACAACGTCACTAAGGTTACCCGAAAAACAAATAAGAAGCATGAAGGTATATGCCTGCCAACTTATATCATAATCGGTGTACATAATATTTTTTTCGATTTTTTCTCTGAGTAAGGTACCGACCCACCTTAAATACAATTGTCTCTCTCGAACAATAGATTTTCACATGACGTTTCAATGACCTTAGCCATTGTTTGTCGCTTAACAATAGATTTGTTTATTGATTTTAATCGCTTAACAATAGATTTGTCAATTGATGCAATAGTTTGCCCAACACATTGTGATTAGTAAATATATTGTTTATAATATTGCATAAAAATTGCTTAACAATATAATTGTTTGTTGACTGCAACTTGTAGACAGGCACATATAATAAAATGTATATGTTATATATATATTTGTACAATAACTATAAAATGATAAAATAATTACTAGTTTTATTGACGAATAGAGTCATTTGCAGGGGTGCCATGTGACCTGTGTAGCAAAATATCAGGAGAAAATATTACACTTCCGTCACAAAATAAACAATTAAATTTCTATTTGGTTTTGTGGATGCTACCTCATTAACAAATCATTTTGTAGATGTTTGTCATCTGTTGACATTCGGTTTTTGCCTAAGTTATTTAAGTAAGGTTGTTAATAATTTTGTTTATAATTTATTATTTTCTGTTACATGTAATTCCATACGTTGTTTAAATAAACACCACAAATATCAAAATATATTTTGACAAAAATTTGACGGAGTTTTGAAAGCAAACAAATCAATTTTAAGCATACATAAATCACCAGTAAAAATATAAAAATGGGTCATTGCATCGTTCCGTAAACCTTTGAGTTTATTGCATGTTTCGATATTTGCTTATAATAGTCTCTATACACAATTTTAATTTCGGTAGTCAATCATTCGTAGAGCAGGGTGGAACCATTCCTTACTTGTAGAGCCGACCCATGGTCATTGAGCTCTGTTTTCGACTAAGGACAATATGTTTGCTTTAACACCGTGTATATCACTATTAATTTTGTATATAAAGCATTAACTTGTTTTCTTGCTCTGGTGTTTTCTTGCTCTCTTTCTTGCAACTTTTGGCGTTTTTGACGCCCTGATAGTGTATGGATGTTATATCTTTGCTTCTATTCTTTTACATTTGTTACATTTTTATGGCATTTCAAAATGAATGTCCATATTAATCAATCAAATTTATTTTTGTTTGCACTTCTTCCCTACAAATTTAACACTATCTGGGCTGTTTTCATATTAATTGTTGGTCCCTACATTGATTATATATTAACTTGTTTTTTCTATTGTTATTTCAGATACCTCTAGAAAAATGTTTAAACATTCCAGGAAAAAAGTCGTATTGTAGTTTTATGAAAGGGGAGGTAACCATGCGTATACCCATGACGGTGTTACGTGACGCAGGTAAGGTCACGGTATATACACTTTTAGTGCTTTTTTGTGACTTTTATTGTATATTTCTTGCAACATAGAGGTCAGCTTGTCTTAAAATAATAAGAATTAATTATTTGTCACAATTTCAGACACTGAATGGTATTTTGAAATTATAGAAAAAATAAACCAAATCTGTGAAGTAGTACCTTTAAATTTATAAATGAAAGTTACAATAACAAATTTAACTCAAAATGGCCTATTTGTGTAATCTTGATTCATTTAAATCAAATCCTCTGTGAAATAAATATCCTTGTACTAACATTGAAATACACTCCCGACAAAATGGCTAAATAATCCTCTAAATTGTAATTGTTTACTTTTGATTCTTTGCTTGTTATATTTAACGCAAATGACCTTGTTACCGCTCGAGTCCAATTTTGTGTGGAGAATTTAGAATTGACGACCAGAATTCACAGGACCAATTTGGCTCTTATACAATTATGCAATTTTGTTTGTAATGTATTTCTTGTTGTGACGTTTGTAGGTTTAATACGAAGCAATATTTCATAAAAGATTTAAGGAAGAACATTACATTTTACTAACTTCATCATTTATTATATTACATGTACAATCAAACCTGTGTAACATAGCCATCACAATGTATCTCCAAACTTGCATTTATCTCAACTTGTTAACAATTTTGCCCCATAAACAAGGAATTAGATATCATATCTATACCATTGCCATAAATTAGTCTATCTTTCCTGCTTGGCACTGATAGATCGTCGTTCTTAGTTGACTACGCCCGGATGTAACAAATAAAGGTGTGAATCGATAACGGATTCTGATTGGCTTATTTAGGTTTATTTATTCAAATTTGAGCTGTACAGTGTACAAACGTATAAAACATTTACGTGATATTTTGTGCTTCTCTTTTTCTCTTTTTTATTTTTTATTGGGTTTAACGCCGTGTCGGAGGAAAATTTACATTATTGTCAATTTTTATGAAAGGGTATAACCTCCCCAGGAGGGATTCGAACTCGTACCCCATTCGGGACACGAGATTCTATTGATGTACAATATACATAACATGTTCTGTTAACTGTTTGACTGTTTTTTATTTTTGTTTTTATACATTTTGTTTCATAATCACATGCATATCATGTAATATGCCTTGATTGGAAAATAAACTTGTAAACCTAATCCCGGCGCGCAACTGCCTGCGCCACCGACCCTGGTTTTGTGCATCTCTGACTGCTTTGAAAGTCCTGATAATGCTTAATGGCCAAGGTATAAAATTTCGTGATCTTCATTGCGTAATCAAAAACATATTTTTTCGTTGAATTCTTGAAATAAAAAAATAGAAAAGAATCAAAATGCACATGAAATTAATCAAACTTTTCTCTCATCACAAAATACCACATTAGCATTTGAATATTGATTGTTTGCACAAAATATATTTGCATATGACCAAGTTTACCACTCGATTAATTTCTTGACAGCTACACCAGGTTTGAGGGTGTTCGCATTTATATATTAATTTCTCTTCCAAGTATAATTTAGTTGTTGTTTAATGTGTCTGTATGGTTATTGGCGTAAAACAACACTTAATTCGCGGTAAAACTAATAATTAATTCTAACTTTAAGGAAGGAATGTGTCAAATAACTACATCATCTTTCATTCTGGACAAGTCTTCTATAAACCACGATTATCACCAACACTTCAGTGTTGTCATTTCACCGAAATATACCTTTTAGCTTAATAAATTATACAACAAGGACTTTGCTTCTCTATAATTTATTATTGTGTTGTAGATTGAATTATTGGACTGAAGCTAAATGACATTTGTGTTGGATCACTGACAATTAAGTTATTATTTTGCTGGCTCGCCATCCCTATTGCACGTGCTGTCCATCACTTGAATGTAAACCGGTATGGCATGAGAAAAATGTACAACATAGACTGTGGTTAATTGATAATGGACATTCTATTATCAAAATGCATTAAAACATAATTATTATAATACAATATACATGTATGTTCATGTAGAAACATACCACCGCGACCAAAAATGTAAATACAGCCGCCTGACTCTATATAAAATGTCTTGGTCCACATTTATATGAAAAGTAACTGGAGTAAGATAATGCGTATTTACCAGGCAATTAAGGCGATTATAAAGTTAAAATGGTAATAATAGAAAAGCAAGCTCCATGTTGGTTCATATCTATCCCACGTTGACAACCCCGCGTGACTTTGACTTCACAAATGCTTCGTTTTCAAGAATAAAACAGTAAAATTCCGCCTCGAATCAGAGTTTTAAAGAGCTGTAAGTATTTTATTTTGTCAATTTATTATGTCAAATTTACATGATACAAACGCGATGCTAAGCAAAAAAGTGTACACTGTTTGTTGCGTATCTCATCTCCAACGCCAGTTTCATACTTGTTTGCAAACTCCCTGAAAACCAACCAACGACTTTTCTGTTTTATAAGACAACGACTTGTCACGGTAGCACTCTGAAAAAGTATAGTTTTCCAGAATAGTAGCAAAAAAGCATTAGAGATGTGATACGTAGCAAATAATGTGTACTTTACTGTATAGCCTCGCGTAGGTATCCTTGAAATCTGACAAGAAATAAAAGACTTACAAATTTTTAAAAACTTTGAGTCGAGGCTAATGCTGATTTTTTTACAGTTTTCTTCTTCAAACCGTAGCATTGTCACGTGGTATGGCCACCGTGTATCAGGTGCCCTCTCGTTTCTGCATTTTCTTTCGAAATTCGTAAACCAATGGTAATAGTCCGGCAGAATCTTGACCGAACCTAGATTTGAATAGCATAGAAAATGTTTTGGTGATTTTGAATGCTGGGATGTAGTAGAAATGAAAACTGGTGGATGCCACCCTGTAAACCTTGAGCATTTCCGTGAATTCAAGATGGCGAAAAATCATAGGAACATTTAAATAAAATGTCAAGAAATGACCGTTTATGTTCCAAAATGTTAATACAATTACTTCAAATCATGTTGTTTGAGAACCCATGTAATATTCATTTGTCATTCTTGACCATATTTCATGATATATTTGCATATTTTGCATAATATGCTAATTAAAGTAGCCATTACCGAAATCTGTTTCTCTTATGAAGCATCAGTTAAAATAATGATACAATGATAAAATTACAAGATATATAACTATTTATTTCAAAATCTGTCTTTCACAAAATACTTAAGTTAGAATGATCAGTGAATTTTCATATGCAAATTCATGCTAATGAGGTATATCATGAAAAGAAGATATACACTCATATTGTAGTTTTTCTATCAAAATGAGTCTCTATATAAGTTATAGGTTTGCAATTCTAAGTGTATATAACTACATTAGTAACAAATAATGTAAATTAAATAGTAAATAAGATATAATTATGCGAGTCGCAAAACACATTTTTGGTAGTTGTGGTACAAGAAACTCCTCGGTACGTTACACTTCTTGTAACTTTTATGCACAGAGCGAGTTTTTCAGGTCACGGTTATTGCCGAGATATTACGATTGTGTTGTATGATTCCAGTAAGTCTGTGTGTGATATTCTTGAGATTATGATTGATTGAATAATAAGTAGAGGCTAATAAATGGTGCATATGGGGTCATACATTTAATATATGCATGTAATATGATTATGTAAATTAAGTCCAATTAACGTTCATTTCTCATTAATTCTTCTCTCTTATAGACGTAGTGTGACGTCTTATTGTCATGCTTAATCATTATAAAACAGTCATAGATTTTATTAATTTGTTTATGAACATTATTATGAATATAAAATTTATATCAAATTAGACCTTCGTCAGGTAAGGCTGTTCAAAGCCATTAGTTATTGACTTGATTGATTGTTTATGATGCTCATTTGGAATGTAAGTAAATAATAAAAAGGGAAATAAAAATTCAGGACACATCATCTATGTTATTATTGGCATCAACTCAACTTTAACAATGCATAATCCTGTTGCAAGGTGGAAAACGATCACAATATGGTACACTTTCACCGTAGAAAGTGTTTTGGTACACTCTCACAGTGGAAAGTGTTTTGGTACACTTTCACCGTAGAAAGTGTTTTGGTACACTTTCACAGTAGAAAGTTTTATGGTACACAGTAGAAAGTGTAAGTGCATAATTCTTGAACTTTTTTGAATAACCTTAATACAATGTAATACAATTTAATGCAATAAAGTAAATAATCATTGCCTACATGTAACAGTGCAATGCAGTGCATGGTATTGCAGTACCGTACAAATCAGTGCAATGCAGGACTGGCAGGCCATACCGTACCATACCGTACCGTACCGTACCGTACCGTACCGTACCGTACCGTACCATACCATACCATACCATACCATACCATACCATACCAAATCATACCATTCCAAACCGTACCGTACCGTACCGTACCGTACCGTACCGTACCGTACCGTACCGTACCGTACCGTACCGTACCGTACCGTACCGTACCGTACCGTACCGTACCGTACCGTACCGTACCGTACCGTACCGTACCGTACCGTACCATACCATACCATACCATACCATACCATACCATACCATACCATACCATACCATACCATACCATACCATACCATACCATACCATACCATACCATACCATACCATACCATACCATACCATACCATACCATACCATACCATACCATACCATACCATACCATACCATACCATACCATACCATACCATACCATACCATACCATACCATACCATACCATACCATACCATACCATACCATACCATACCATACCATACCATACCATACCATACCATACCATACCATACCATACCATACCATACCATACCATACCATACCATACCATACCATACCATACCATACCATACCATACCATACCATACCATACCATACCATACCATACCATACCATACCATACCATACCATACCATACCATACCATACCATACCATACCATACCATACCATACCATACCATACCATACCATACCATACCATAATCTTCGTAAACAGATATCCTGTAGAGCATTGTCGAACAGGATCTGTACTTTCTCAATGCAGGGTCACGTCGAGATGACCTTTATGTCGACTAATCAATGCGTACCGTACCATACCGCACTGCACCGCACCGCACCGCACCGCACCGCACCGCACCGCACCGCACTACACCACACCACACCACACCACACCACACCACACCACACAACCACACCACACCATACCATACCTTGCCATTACCTACCATACATGCGGCTGTGCTTCGGGCCATATACCTACCAATCCGTAAACTTGCATATTGCCCGCAAGGCAATGTGTTATTTGTTAAATACTGATATCTGGTTACGATTAGGCCAATAAGAGCGTGTCTGATCAACACGTTGTCATTTTACGATATGGCAACCCATAGAGGAGATATTCAAGAGAGTTGTATTTTAGATATCATAGAAATAATACACGTGCTAACTGCGATGTATAATATGTTTAATAATAGTTTAGTAGACCTAAACAATGGATTCCCAGTTTGTGAACAGTAGTGAAACATGATTGTACGGGGGACATAACATTTCGATAGAGTTGTGCATGTTGTTACAATGACATTACTGTTGTACTTTCACAATGTTTCTATTGTTAAAGATTATTTACATGATCGTCTAGACTTGATTTGTCCCAGAACTTTTGGAAAGCACTGAACAGCGAGTGTTTCTAAGTGTATTTCCTGGTTTCTATTTTAATCCAATTTCATATTATATTTTGAAATTAAAGACCCATTATCAAAAGTAGCACTGTGTTTGGACTGCAAAGAAAATAGAAATTTATCTATTTCCAACACCTCTAATGAACAAAATGTTTAATTAACACTTAACCGCTCAATCCCGCATTTTTACGTGTCTAGACCCCCCTCCAAAATGCCTGCCACAGCCTTGAAAATGGTGTTTTTTAACTGGAATAAGTGAATTTCACTTAAGTATAGTTGTCCCCAAAAAATGAGCTTTTTTTCGCGCCCCTCCCTCACTAAAAGATGTCTCAGGGGGGTTCCGAAGGGGGGATGTGCCCCCCTTTGTTGCTGGGGTTTAAAGGGGGCGCAGCGCCCCTCTTTGTTAGAAGAAAAATCGGGGTCGTTGAGTGCAGAGAAATGGCGCCAAATGCTGATAAAAACACCTTTATCTGAAAAGACCTGGCACTTTAGACCTCAATTTTGGAAAACATTATTGTTTGAAGTGCAAATGTGGGATGGAAAAAGAGCGAAAATTGCATTTTTTTGCCGCTTTTGCTCCGCCCCAGCGTTGCCATGGTAACGGGGATCGGGGCTCAACTTGGTTTTTCTTTAAGACATTCACCCAGGCAACAACTTGGCCAAGTTGCATATTTTGAAATATCCCTTGCGCGTAATGGTGAAAAAATGGCTACTTTTCACACATGTCGCAACCAGTAAAGGGTTAAATGCAAATCTATACTATTAAATTTGCGAGTTTCCTGTTTTGTGGAAGAAACTGCGCAGCTTTGAATAAATCTTTTGTTTGTCGCTGGAGCACCTATATACCGGCATATCAAGTTGACGATTCTTTTTTGACAAAGCCTCTTGATATTTGCAAAAACTGCCAAAAATCAACAAAAAAGTGGTTTTTTTTGTGTCTAAAAATAGTTCTAGATAAAACTAAAAATAGACACGTCAAACCAAACTCCCCGCAGCGGTTATCTCCCTTTATCAAATCAATAACAGCAAAGTAGCAAAGCGTGACTTAAGCACTGTGAGGAGTTTGCTAAAGCCCGTGCTTGCACGGGCTCCCATCTAGTATTACTTAAATATGCTTATCTTATTAATTGTATTTCAAAGTGAAAGAAGACCGAAACCGAAAGTAGAATTTGGTTGTCAATACTTGAAACAATAGTTTTGGTCACAGTATGTTTAAATGAAGTCTTGTTTTAGAAATAAAAAAAATGCTCAAAATTACATGATTAAGCTATAAAACTTTTTTGGATCAGGTAAATTGAACATTAGAGTATTCATAAACATAGTTTGCTATTATAAAGTACCCCACTTTTTTAAGAAATGGACATTGAAATTTTGACAGCAGAGTAGTTTGAACAGGTAATTGTGTCTCTAATATGCCTACATAAATATTTTGATAATTTCATGTTTGTTAACAGTTTTCAAGTCTAATGTTGGTGAATATATCTTCATAAAGTGGCTTTAAAACTGATATATTCAGCCCGTCGTGATTTGCCGGTGAATAAAAGCACTGTTTGTGGTTCAGTTTCTTGGTAATTAATCACTCAGACCTTTGACCAATGTGTTAAGGAACTAATTAGCATCTGGGATAAAGGCATGGTCCATAGCACCATAAATGTTCACACTTTGCACCAGTCAACGGCTATTTAATGTCAGATTAGACAACTTGGGAAATTTATTTCCTTAAAATTAAACATGGGGAAAATTCAAAACCAGAGATGACTTTGTTTGGTACATTAAAAAATTAGTTTAGGTGTACGAACGTTCTATTGACGGGAAACTGTTTGTACCATGTGCTGGTAAAAATTATATTGACATGACAGGGGCTAGCTTTGGCGTTTCTATGTCGTCTCGCGCCGGTACAATGACGCATAATGCATCTACATGAAAATTTTAATTCCCTGTAAAACCACTATATGAAGATGTATTCATTTACAGCAGACATGAAAACTGTCTTACAGTCATGAAATTATTAAAATATAACATGCATTAGAGAAACAATAAACACGTCAAATCATCATATTTTCTAAGCTTAAGTTTGACAATTTTCTCATTTCTAAGAAATGAGGGTCCTATTATTGTAAGAGCACACTATATTCATTTTGTTAATGTTTGCTATGTAAATTTATCCGGAATCATTTAAAGCATAATTATCTTATGTTTAAGTGATGACAACTAAATTTTACTTCGGATTCGATATACTTTTACTTTATAATGCAATAAATTGTGATATTTGTACCTGAAAATGGCTGTTTTCTTTGCTGTCCATGGATAGTGTAAGTCTTTATATTGAGACTTAAAAAACTATGGTTTAGTCTGCTTCCACTATAAAAATTTAGCCGTCTTTCAGAATTCAGAACGAAGCTAAGCTCTGGAATAGAGCTTGACATGATTGACCACAATACAATGTTTTGTTCTTATTAATTAAAAACATGTATAGCAAACTGTTTGTGAAGCAAGCTTGTATTAAATCTTGAAAACCGTACCATGACTGAATAAATGGTGAAAACCTTTATATGACTGAATAAATCGTGAAAACCGTAATTTGACTGAATAAATCTTGCAAACCGTAATACGACTGAATAAATCTTGAAAACCGCAATATGACTGAATAAATCTTGAAAACCCCAATATGATTAAATAATGCTTGAAATGCGGCGTTAAGCACAATGCATTACATTGCCTTGTTTTTCTAATTTCAGATATGAAGCTACAAGTTATCAATCGTGGTTGTTTTTATTCATCCTCCAACAAATTTACCTCAAATGGTTGCCATAAACGTCATACCAGAATACATGAGGCCTCGTTTATAGAACAAGTTGTGAACAGAGAAATAAAACCTGTCGAATCATACAAAGTACTTGAGTTTGACGGTGAAACGTGTTTATGTTCAGACATGTACTGCAAAGAAATTTCATCCGCGTCAAAAAGTAGTCCGTGCACTGACATTCAAATCAAAACAGTGTTTCAACTTTCAGTGATATTTGTGATAATAAAATCCATTAGCGGGAGTTTATAATTAGAAGGAAGCACTTGAGTGGTTGAAGGATGTGTTCCTGCTATTTATATCTACTAAATTTCTTCGTTCAAGTATGATCAGAACTAGGAATGCTCTTCCATTTAGGGAACGGATTTTATGTCTTGGCAGGTTCTGTCGGTGATCATGTGAATGTTAGACCCTATTTTAATCGTTTAACTTTACTGTATCGATCTTTTTATAAGGCATGTAGATAATTTTAAAACATCTTTGACAAGACTCAATCCGAGGCTCGAAGTTTAACGGACAAAAACGAAAAAAATCGAAGTTAAACGGATGAAAACGAAGGAACTCGAAGTTCAACGGACGAAAATGAAGACACTCGTCGGTATCTCTACTATACGCCACTAATAACTAGCGAATTCATTGTTCGCATGTTTACGTACTTTTAACTGATCTCATTTACTTCCGTATGACCTCGCATTCGGAATACCTCGGCACGATAATTCGAATAATGACTTCTGTGTCATCAATATTCCTTTAAACTGTTGCGAGTCTGTGATCGAAAAACACTCGACGAAAATTTACGAAAATGATCGAATGCATGGAGTTGTAATAAATCTATGGTCAAATTTACCAATACGACATCATTTGTGAAATAGAGATGTTTAGTTTAAAACCTAAGTAGTGAATGTAATATGCTTAACAACTTTTCTATCCCATATTTTTAAATACATGTACCTCATATTTCTTTACGTTTAGTCGTCATATTTTTAAACATAGAACACTCTCAAATTCCTATAAGCTACCCTGAAATTGTGTGTAAAGTTGATTGTGAAACACGTAGTTTGCTAGGTCTTATAAGCACGTGCATTTCACGTTCTTTGCCTGAAAATTGCTACCAACGGGTAAAATACATACAAAACTACGCATATCTAGTCTGTAACTATAGATAGGCTAGGAAAACACTTCACTTTAAAACTCGAAGCTATAGTTATGGTGAGGATGTTAGTAGGAGATAGAGGGCGTGCTGTTGAAGTTGCAGACATCACGCCATGACAGGAAATCTATTACAATTGCATGAAGTACCTTCAAATAGGTTTACAACAATTGTCAACGACATGTTATCAAATAAATCAGAAAGTAAATGTAATTTTAAATGTTTTTATTATATCAGTCCATCATGGAAATACATCCCAAAACTAATTGTTGAGTTAGGAAACGTTGTTAAGTATATATAAGTGTTTAAATGTTACATTTGGTAACAATGTATCATATCATCAATTTAATTAGTGTTTATTATTTGTGCGAACATACATTGTTTCTGTGTTATCAGATGCGCACATCCCATTCCATTAAAGTTGTATAGAAACATCCTCTTATGCTAATGTATATAAAATGTTATATACAGTACCCACCAAAAGTTTGAAGACAAAAGGAATTTACTGTAACTCTTGAATTTTTTATGGTTATTTTGGCTAAATCATTGCTTTTAATATATTTAAGTATGGTTTGTGATAAAATGAAAAGAAGCTTCATAAATGCAACACATTTATAAAATTTAGCATGTGACATCGCAAAGCCTCCAACACCACTTATATCGTACTTATTTTCTATAGCATAGCTTTTTATGCTATTTTTGTAGTCTTAGTTATAATTATAAAGATAACCAAAAAATAATGCAAAACTATAAAGCACATCAAAATAAATAGTTACTTAAATTAGGATAAAAGCTCTTCAGTATGCCTACAATCTGAAAATGTCTTCAAACATTATTTTTACTGTATGTGTTCGTAGATAAAAGAAATAATAGTTTGTTTCAATATACTTGGATCATATTATCATTTAAATAGAGTATATACTAGAGCTGGCATTGATTGACCTCGAAGCGTATCGACGATATCGATATATTGAGAAATGAATATCGACGATACATCATTATATATCGATACCTTCACTGCAGTACTATACATACCATATTTGTTGTCAAAAACCCATAAAAGATATATATTTGTCAAGATTGCTATACTATCTGTTGACAAGAGCTGTTTCCTCAATTGGGTGCCGTCAATGTTTTAGACCTATCAGTTCATCTTACGACAGCGCCTCTGTTCCGCTCACGATGGAAGGTTCGTCTCACAAATTTGACCTTTATTAGTGACTTTTACTTTTTTACCTATATAGGCTTTATTATCGATATTTCAAAATGCATATCGATCATTGATCGGAAAAAAATATCGACGATGCAGCGATATCGTTGAAATCGATGACAGCTCTAGTTTGTACCTTCAATACAAATTTTATCATAGTCCTATAATATCTCCATCCAAAGATGTCTAAAATGACTTTTTTAAAGTCATGATGAAATATTGCAACTGTGACACATAAAATGATAATGCAACAAAGATATAACATCAGGTTACATATCCATGGTACTAACTGGATCTAACAAACGATATTTCGAATCCTAAGCGGACATTCTCCTGTTGCACCATAAAGCTGAAGTTCCAAAGAATTTGAATCGTAGTTATTTTAGACTTTCTGAAGAGTGACCGTAACTTTTATTTGTCCCCCAACTCATTCGTAACCTTAAAGGCGGAAACAAGTAAGTTTGATCTAAGGCATTGATTTTTCTTTTCTAGCTACTTTTCGTGAAATGCGTTAAAGTGTATACATCTATGAACATCTATTTGATGATAAATTATTTAACGAAATAATTGTTCGATAAGTAATAAAAGCCAAAAAGGTCAAAATTGAGACATACCCCATTTAATACATGTTTTATAATTTTACCACCATTAAAGTGTCTATTGAAGTTTTGAGACATTAAAATCATTGTGTTCATTTAAAAATTATAAAATTTAATGACATACGCTACCTATGGTGGCATATTTCTGCCATCAGATAACCACATAACTAACTAGTTAATTAAGAGGTTAACTAGTTACGGTAACTATGTAACCACTTAACCTAATTAACTAGTTACCGTAACTAGTTAACCTCTTAATTAACTAGTTAGTTATGTGGTTATCTGATGGCAGAAATATGCCACTATAGCTTCCAGCTGAAGATTTTATATCCTTTAATACATGTTTTAATTATATTTGAAAATAGTAGACTGTTACGCTCCATATTTTGGCGATAGACCTTCACGATATCATGTTCACTGATCACGTGACTGTTCTCTGTAACAATTATTTTTGTCTTTATCATAACTGTGTATTCATATAGATATGGTTCTTTTAATTGTCTTGTAAATATGTTTGCATGATTTGTGTTTGTTATGTACATGTATAATCTCTCCAGAAAATGGAGGCTAAATAAATTATGTATGTACTTCAAGACCTTAGACTTGTAGTAAAAGATCAGTCCTACTTTATCATTTATGTCACATACCGTTCACATTAAAGTACCGCCAGGTGTTCTACTTTTAATTGCCCTATTAATGGCCCTGTAACTCTGTAGCTTATTAGAACATAACAAAAAAATTAAAAGTCATAAGCAAATTAAGTATCAAGCTATGGTTTCGGGGAGTTAGACTCCAGCTGGAATTTCATAAATATTAGCAAACAACCCCGAAAATGAATTCAAATTGATTCCTTACACGACCTCTTTTCAGAAACATGTTGTGGCAGGTTATATCATTATTTTATGAATGATTAATGAATACTAACTACTTTACTTTATATAAAGAGATTCTGATGGCTTCTTGTGAAAGGAAAGTGAATAAGCCATTGGTAGAAAAAACAACAACATAGAAAACCAGTAAGTTGGAAAGCCGTCAATTTCTCAAATGTTGACGAACAGCACTCACAAACACAACCACGTTTGGAACTCCTCGGCCATCCGCTACGAATAACCATTCATTAATGAAAGGTCGAGGTGTTCCGAATAAACGCAACCACTGACTAGATCGTGTTACCCGTATTATATCAAAGATATAAAACTACCGATTTTCGTCGTAAGTATTTACTAAATGTATTGTCATATAATCGTATCCTGGAGTTATATAACAGCTTGAGAAACCTGGTATAAAATCCATAACCCGAGCTTGGGTCGAACCCACGACCATCCGAGTGGTTGACGATAACGTTGTCATAAAAGCTAGTTTGAGGGCAAAAGAGAACAAGTGCAGTATTTTACCTCTGTTTAAGTTGTAATTGTAATGACGTACTAGTCGGCAGTGAAATTTATTCCTTACTACAAGGTGCAGCTTTTCTCCTCAAATTAGGCATTTGGGCGTAAGATTGGTAATAAATGTATAGTTTACCACTAACCAAGGTGGTCTTCATGGCGTAACTTTACTGTACTAACATCAATAACGGCTCACTGACAAACTTGACTGGTTTATAGGCTGAACTCTTCTGATAATTATGAGCATTCCTCAAGATAATGCATCATATATGATTAATAGGTATGCACATTTACACATAGAATGCAAATCAATGGATCAGCGAAAAACTACTTTAACTGCATGTAAGTAAAGAGAGGTGTAGACTACTTTGTTCCATATCTTCGAAATGCTTTATTGTGCATACAGACTCATCTACTTTTGTCACTTTTTAAAGAGTCCTACTTTCTCTAAGTAGAACGCAATAATTTATGTATCTTGTACATCGTAAATAAAATGAACGTCACATTTTATATATTACTCAGATTAATGAGGGGTAATTTATTGCTCTTGTTAAAATAAAAATGAAAATTACGTAACAAAAGTAAGGAGTAAGTCATACGTTGCGTCATATAAACAGTTAAAACATGTTTGTGGCTATTTATCAAGATTTGAAGAACCAATATTAATCACTTTCGAGTTAGCTTCCTGGTTCCCAATATCCGAGTAATATACTTAGATTGATATTATATTCAAATCAAAGCACTGGAGTGCTGAAGGAACGATGACCTGAACTTATTTATCATTCTAATAAATACGGTGCATCACTTTCCCATTCAAAAGTTAAGCGAAATGAATATCATTTTTTTTATTATTTCTTGAATCTCAGGTTATTTTCCAGCCATGGAATTTTGCGTACTGTAAGACCGCGAATTGAACTCGCCTTTTGCAAACTTTCAAAGACAAATATTATTAATTGTCAAATTTTTAGTAAAAACGGTCCAATCTGACCAATCTAGGATCACTACCTCTGTAGAACTTATGAAATCGTCATTTAAATAAGCTTTACAGTTAACACATTTTCTTTCATATACAGACAGGCGGTTAGTGGTTGGATATGTGACTATTATGGATGATAGGCAGCTCGGTTCGCTTACAATATTTATAATGGGTACTACAATGATCTAAGAATTAACTAGTTTCGTCATACACTTGAAGGCGGAGTCTACAGATGTGGCGGGTTTGGTGTCGGTCGAAAGGGCCATCTAGTGAATTTGATATTGCTAGACAATATACGTCTGTGAACAAAATAAAGGGAGATAACATATGCCGGTCTAGTTATAAAACAATGAGGTATCACGCTTGAACTACGCCTCTTTGTCATTGTTGATAGTTGTTGAAACGTGAAAGGAATAACCATATACTCTCTTGTTACCATTGGAACGATGTAGAGACATCGTGTCAGGTGATCTTCGTGTTGTTTTGTTAAATTCTTGCACCAGCTCTCAATAAAGTTAATTATGAAGAACATAAGACATCCTTGTCTTTTACTACGTCATTTATGTGGATATTAAAAATTAAACAACAAAAAATATGGATTATGAATTATAGGTAATAAGGCCACAACAGAGTGATCGTATGTTCGCTGATTTTCCCGCACCTAAAAATCAGAAAATGGGGAAAAAAATATTTTTAGTCGCTCGCTCGCTCCAGTTTTTTACAAAATCCATGGAACATGTGATCAATTTGTCGTGGATAAAAGTACAATTGTAAACTATACCGATCATGGATCAATATTAAACGTCGTTATACAGACTTAGTGTTGTAATAAATGTGTCATTAGTGTTAAAATTGATGCTGGTGATCCAGAGACTAAACTACCTGAGTGGCATCTCGCCAGTTGTAGCCTATCGCTTCGTCACAATATCATGTCTTAATAAATGTAACTCATTACACGAAAAGACGAAACTTTGAATCATAAACAAAGACACTCTACACAGCCGTCAGCTCCGACAAAAATACCTGAATATCCGAACGGACATGTTTTGCTACAGTCCACAGTTGAACAAACTATTTTAACAGTTGTTCTTTCAGTTGAAACCGGATGTTTTGTTGATAAGTTTGAAAACGAGGTCGAATGTTGTTCTAAACTTCCGGTTAACGTGTCTGTATTCAATTGGCTGAAAATAGCGTTTGAAACACTTGGTGAATTAATTTTAGTTGAAATCCTTGTGGATTTAAATTGACTTACTTCTGGGATTTTCAATGTTGTTGCTAATTTATTCTCTAAGCCAGAGGTCAATTTAAAACCCGAGTCTCCATTTGTAGTTAATGCCGACTCTGTTTTTATTTGATTTGTTGACAAAACAGCGAATAATTTACTTGATGTTATTGTCCTTTCTGTGGTTAACGATTCACCAGAATCTGTTGTCAATATGTTTCTCTCTTCATTTTTTCCCATTGTTAAATTTGTAACGCTTACCGTTGTTTCTTCAGGAAATGTAGACTTCCCGGTGGTCGATGTTTCCACCATTAGTGACGTCACAGATGACGTCATAGTTGAAAATTGCGATGAAGGGACCGTTGACTTCGTGCTTGTGGTTGTTGTCAATGATGTTGTATACCTCTCTGTTGTTGGTAACTTTGTTGTCACTGTTTGTGTACTTGGTAACATTGTTGTCACTGTTTGTGTTGTTGGTAACTTTGTTGTCACTGTTTGTGTTGTTGGTAACTTTGTTGTCACTGTTTGTGTTGTTGGTAACATTGTTGTCACTGTTTGTGTTGTTGGTAACTTTGTTGTCACTGTTTGTGTTGTTGGTAACATTGTTGTCACTGTTTGTGTTGTTGGTAACTTTGTTGTCACTGTTTGTGTTGTTGGTAACTTTGTTGTCACTGTTTGTGTTGTTGGTAACATTGTTGTCACTGTTTGTGTTGTTGGTAAC
Source organism: Mactra quadrangularis (assembly GCA_025267735.1). Taxonomy (NCBI): domain Eukaryota; kingdom Metazoa; phylum Mollusca; class Bivalvia; order Venerida; family Mactridae; genus Mactra; species Mactra quadrangularis. The sequence continues at coordinate 32,189,083 of CM046294.1, read as the reverse complement.
TTTGTTGTCACTGTTTGTGTTGTTGGTAACTTTGTTGTCACTGTTTGTGTAGTTGGTAACATTGTTGTCACTGTTTGTGTTGTTGGTAACTTTGTTGTCACTGTTTGTGTTGTTGGTAACATTGTTGTCACTGTTTGTGTTGTTGGTAACTTTGTTGTCACTGTTTGTGTTGTTGGTAACTTTGTTGTCACTGTTTGTGTTGTTGGTAACTTTGTTGTCATTCTTTGTGTTGTTGAAGGCAATGGAAGCATATCTAAGATAATAAAGGATTAATGATCAGTAACTTGAATTAAATTAGATACTATTAGAACTAGGAGCAATAGTTCATTGGCATGCTTAGGGATCGAACCCTACTTGGGGCACTTCTAATTTCCTTGAGCAAGAAATTTACATGCGATTGCACCCAGGTGTAAATGGGTTCCTGCAAGGGTGGTATAATTCCGTTGCGGCAACGTGTCCGCAGCACTAAGCAGAGTAAAAATACTTCCTAAGGAGATTGCTAGATATATGTCAATAGCCCGATGACTAGGGGTAATCGATGAATGCACATTGGCATGAAACTTTGACAATAAAATGCAATCACTTTACTTTACTTTATTAAATGCTCCACTTAATTTACGTTATAGATTCGTACATATCGATGGGTCAACAAAACACTATTATTTTGTCACAATCAAGTGCATCTACATTCGGAACATCTCGACCAATATATAGTAAAAATAATGTATCTACAAAGCCTTTTGTGTTTTCAACAAGAACTATTTTGCATAACAGTTACGTGCTTTGACTGTGCTGCCTCGCACAGGTGGTAAAAACCCAAGCCGCCAGGGTAGACTCCCCACGTATCTTTCCGAGATTATTTATTGGTGAAAGGTCGAGACGTTCCGAATGTTGATTGGGCACAAAGGTAGTTCCAAAATGCTGTCTAAATATGTCCGAGTTTATTCGTAGTGAATGGCCGAGGAGTTCCAAATGGTACGCCTAGTTAATTGACAGACATCTTTTACATAAACGTTTTACGCCGCAGTCTTTAGATTGTGAGACAAACAAGAGAAATAATGAATTTTGAAATTAATGTGACATAATCCAACAGTTAGAGATATACATAATTTATATCTCATTATGTCCTCATGAATAATTTACCATTAACCTATAATTAATGCATTTTGTACTTGTTCCTGGTTCTCTGATACTAGGTGGGAACATAAAATTTCATGTCATTTTCATAGGTTGAAATTTATTTATTATACAATTACTGGTAAAATGTAATATTTTTCAGACAAAACTTGGCATATGTGATATATCCACACTATTATAATGTCTCTAGTACGCGGAACATCATCATTATACAGTACTCTTTTAAAAGTTTTAGGATAATTAAAATTTTGAGAAAAACTGATCAGGCATACCATAAGTAAATTAACTACATGAACATGGGTTAAAGTTTATTAATGCTTCGAATTATACGAGGGCTGTCCCAGTAAATCGTGGACTCTCTTTATGGTGGAAAAAATACGCGAAACTTTAGCACCAACTTTTAACTGCCGTTAAATGCATGTGTGGTGAGTAAGTATGCTAAATTTTGAGACAGTTAATTAAAAAATAAAAGTTTACTTAAATTTATAAGACACTAGGTATGAAAACTCGGCGCAAGCCAACGTTACATTAAGACGTCAGGTCTATGAAATCATTTTATTCACTCTTCAAGTTCGCCTTGTTGTGAACAGTGACATATACAGGCAATGTATTTACTTCATATTTACTTTAACAAATTTGTTAAGTCTTACTTTTGTTACAAAATTTTTACATCAGTCTCAAAATGTAAGTATGGTCAATGATATAAAGGTCCACGGGTGAAGAATCCATCTTAATTTTGAATAACACTTTCAGTAGTTTTGGGTACGATAAATTCAGCGGTTATATTACACAATGAATAACTACTCTACCACATATAGTATGCACAAGGTATACTTAATGATTCCTTTCGTTTGTCTATGTGTTTGAATTCAAATTTATACCCATCCATGTTGTGCAAGGCTGATTATGAAACTGAGTTGCAATTTCATAGACTCATTCTTGTCCTGACGTCACCTTATCTCGTTAATGTCACATTTTGTGTTTCGGTGCAAACGCGTATTGCACTCTTGTATACGTATATTATGATCTGGGATTTGGTGTGATAATATATAGATACTTTCTGCGAATGTTTATGTAAAAATAAAATGCAATTAAAAAGTTTAAGTTTTGCTGAACATTTGAACTCTGTATGAACGAATATACAAGTGTACATATTATAGTGGTTGCGCCGCATGCACATACCTTGTATTAGCTAAACATTAAAATGACGCCTTTAATGCAAATTCTTATTGGTCAAATGCCTAATTTGTATGAAAATATGACTAACATACATTCTTGTAAATTATGATCATCATGAGACGTAAGGAAAGAAAGTTATGGACAATGTACACGATATACTGAGACACCCCACGTATGTTGATAAATTTATAATTTCTATTTTCATACTTGGCCCAGATAGTCTTTGTTTCTGTTTTAATGTTCATAGCCAAATGTGGTTCAGTTTATCCTATAAACAGGATATTTTGTTTATATGATAAACATTAACTTAGGCCATGCCAAATTTGGAATTTTCTTAAGCGTCAAATCAAGTTTGAAAACCCTAGGTACATTTTCATTAATCAAATACACAGAAACAATAAACTATCAGTATTTCCTGAGAAAAATCAGTTTTCGAATCCTGGAACAACAGATTTTTTTAAAGAAAATTCCACCAACATTTTGTGGGATTTCTTTTGGATTAAGGACTCTAAAACCTATGCGCACGCGGACGCTTAACAAAATTCCGGTATGGCATGGTCTTATGAAAAAAGAAACATATTAGAGACATCTAAACAAATTCTAAAATCATTTATTATATTATCAAACTATGATTAAACCTGTTACATGAATAAACTTCTGTTATAATTAATTCTATCATAGACACGTGCTTTTTCACTTTATATTTATAGCACTTTGACGTCATATTTATTATAATATTGAACACATTCACGGCTGTTTATAATTTACCCCCTTATGTATTTACATGAAAGTTAAATTATTTATCTTTTTCAATGTTAGAATCAAAATAGCATACATATTTTTACATTTTGTCATAGAATAAAACATAGACACCAGTTTTGCTGTGCGTATAAAAAACTCACGCAAAATCACTTGACATTTGATTATAGCAAACAAAACTCGTGCCTATGTTTTATTATACATGCAACAAAATATAGAAAAGTGTATGATATTTCTTAAATATCCAGCAGCGGACGTGGTCAGTTTTGTTTTCAAAATTCTATATGTCCTACAACTTTTTGAAGGCACTGTACATCATCATATGTCATAAAATTATATATTATACCAGTAATCTGTAGATCATCCATTTCTCATGACCAGACAAATTTGTTTATTTTAATGCGAGAAATGAGATGAAAACTAGTTCTATAATAAATGTATTTAATTTGTCTGTCCTCTTAATGAATAAAATGTTTTGTCTGGCCTTAATGAGTAAAGTAGATTTGGTGGCGCTCTTGGCGAAAAGTGCTTCCTGGTCGTTGTACATTGCGACAGCAGTTCTGATAATTTAGTTTGACTGTAGGTGGCTGTGACTCTGTTTGTATCAGTCAAAATAATATATTTTTCACCCAAATTAGTTTTTCTATCCCTCTAAGACAATATTCTGACCATTTTGTGTTTTCTATTAAGGACTACTAAAATGCGTTGGAAGATCTAGAATTTAGAGTAAAGTAAAAGTACCTATATTTCTTGGACTTAGTATGTGTTCTAGTTTGAAGGATTCACAGGATAGCAATCATTATTTCTCAATCTATTTGTGAAAGTCAGCAAAGACACTGAAACTTGGCAATTTTATATAGAAATATAAAGGGGAAGTTTCACTAGAGTGAGACCTTATATTACTATTTGTTTAAGGGGATGTTACTCATGGTTATATTGTTAATTACATCGCATATTTTAGTAATTACTGAGTTGCCTCCCTTTATATATATATTTTTTATCTGATATCCTCGCTCAAAATTCATAAGTAAGACTCTCGAGCGTGAATGGTTTATTGCTGTGAGTATGGTTTTCCACATACATAATACAGTAGGTTGGACATTATGAAGTAAATGCTGAAACATCGATTGGTTGAAGTTCACTAACGTTAAAATTGGCTATAAGGCGTATCCGCTAGAAGCCGTTTTGGAATGGCTCTACTGTTTACATAATACCGACAGCGTGTCCAATTACCCTCAAACGTTCCGTAACGTTCCATGACGTTAGGGTCGGGACAACTCAACCAAAAGCTAACTCAAACCGAGACAACTCAATACCTCACTAACGGTTTGAGTTGTCTAAATTTTGGGTTGAGTTATCTACGGATTGAGGTGTCCCTAATCCGTAACGTTCGCTAACAGTCGTTACTGAACACGCTGCTGGTTCGATTATACTGAATGTTCATGATATTGATAACACCTATGATGTTGGGATGGTCGAACTTTGGATAAAACAATAATAATAAAGACTTTATTTAACGAGGCTACACATTTTGATAAATCCAATCTTCCATGTGGGCATCTGAAAAAGGATAATTTTCTGTACTTACCAAATTCACAGATATAGGCGGCTGTATTTGGCCATAGATTACAATAGCCTTCATGCCATAGTCCATAATCACTTATTTTAATCTTAGCACAATCATCAAGAAATTCAAAATTGCCACGACCATGTTTATCTGCCCAGTTGCTATATCCTGTCAGTGGCTCTCCTATAAATGATATACATTTTATATGGATTATACGACAGTTATCACAACTTTTATATAAAGTCGAGTACAGCAGTCGATCCTTATTGCCAACGAATTTTTGTGAAAGAATCCAGTGGTTGTTCCGGATGGAAGCCAGCAACTTTCCCACCCACGGAGGAAAATCTATATCAATTAATTGAAAACGAAGTGGGATCGTATGTCGCTGTCGGAATTCGAATTCAGGGCCTCAGAATTTGAAATACTGTGCTCTACCACATCGCTAGGGCCACAGCTTTGACACTAGCTGTATAATATGAGTAAATAATATCCGAGCAACTTTAGATACTGAAACATATTTCTGTAACTAATATCAAGTTATTTTTAAAATGTTTAGAGCGTTCCTATCGTTCGACAAAAATCATCTTAAGACAACATAATACATGTATACTGTAAAGTTCTGCTATTAAGATCATCTTGACTATTTCAAAGTCATGCGATTACCCCCAGGCGCATATATTAGCCCCGCTGTCTTATATACTTAACCCAGTATTTCAGTACTCGTCATCGATACTCGAGTACATAAATTAGCGGAGTTAACGGTACTCATTCACAGATTTTAACTTAAATATCAACTTTTTCTAAAACTATCAAAATTGTATGGACATTTTTTTGGAAGCAGGAAAGTGGTGTTCCGATAATGACAATTTTAGTACAAAATGACATACAACTACAAAATTTAATAATGGTGTTTTATGTAGTAAATATCTACCCCGTATGTCACGGTACAGACAATTTGTGCGCATTTCTTTTTATTTCTATCGTATATTTCTTGCGATCAATATGTCAGTTTGTCTTGGAATATTAAGAATTAATTTTTTGACACAATTACAAACACTGAATGTATTTTAAAATACAATGTTTACAAAAATTTAACCAAATCTGTAAATAAGTACCTTTAATGCTTGCTTCAATAACATTTAAATGAAATTTACCCATACATATCAATTATATAGATATATTAATGACGTCATAAAATATATAATTGTTAATACCATTGACCCATTGCCATTGATGTTCGAATTCTGAATAACTCAAACCTAACCATATACCACCTTGTGAATGTAGAAACTCTTGTAATGACGTCATCACAAAAGTCTGTGTATCAGCGTCAGGTATAATGATTAGATCACCTCCTTTATCTTAACAGTCTTTTCTGGAATGATTCAATGAAAAATTTATTGCAGATATACCATTTTCTTATTGCTCTAAGCCAATGATTACAGTAATACAAGAGGGTCACGATAGCCCTTTATTGCACTTGAGTTCTCTTGATATAAGACATGAAGATACACTTTCATACCAATTTCTATGATATTTGGAAACAGTAGCATCCGGAGTGTTGACAATATTTTCTAATTTTAGCTCCCGTGACGTAATTTTTCATTACCAATGTTCGAACTCATCCAAGCTTTACCTATAGACCAACGTCCTCACAAAGTTTAATGACAAGTGAGGCAAATGTGTGACTACAAGAATGTTAACATATTTTGACAGAAGTAGGGCGGTTGACGACGAGACGCGGCAATTCAACGATCCTATAAAAGCTCACCCTGAGCTAGCTGGCAAACAGCTTCAGCATCGTCATTTGTGCAACAATATTTGTTCGTTTTGTTTTGTTGGGTTTAACGACGTAACAACACATTATATAAGTCATATAACGGGGGTCAGACAACCTACTCACTCCTCCTGGAAAGTCTTAATATCTGTATTTAGCTGTTAACCAACTACTAAGCGCATACTTGCGTCAGTGACTGACAACTGCCCTACATAATTAAGAATCTTTGGTTGGAGGGAGTAGAAATAATATCACGACAGAGCTCCACGAAAGTATACCCCGCCTGGGAATCGAGCCTACGACCTCTCGATTAGTATACTTGCGTGCTACCGACTGAGCTAGCCGGCAGCCGTGTGCAACAAAGCCACAGCAAGGAATTTTGTAAGTAAAGGGAGGAAGTAGAAGTTTGCAGCTTGTTTAAATTATTTTGAGATATCTTGATTCTAAATCCCATGATTAAAACAAAGTTATTTTCATTCATCCGCTAAATGTTTCATTTTCTAATTTTCTATTTCCAGAAAATCATTTATTTGGCAACATGTTCAGTTCCGAACAAATGAAAATGAGCACTAACAAGTCACGGAATTGCATTTAATGAAGTTCTGTGGGTTAAAACTTGTTTTGAGTAGTCACTTGTCTTAAGTACGTAATTTTGTGTTTCCCTTATTCGGCTGCTCATCTTAGGTTTGAATGGACATGAATATTATAAAATTAAGAATCTCAGAAAATATGAAGTCATAAGCGATATACCTTGCATCATCCCAATATTTCCGTTGATACATAACAAATTCAAATTCAAATTCAAGTTGCTGGAGTCCAATAAAAACTGAAATGACCTGTCTGCAAACAGAAAGACGTCATTATTAGACAGCGTGTGAATACATGTACATAGTAATCCACAAGTTATTAGTACCGGAGCTCAGACGGTTTCATTTAGGTTCGAACTGAAGAATATTTGGTATAATAGAGCAGTGTGGGGAATCACGTGACCTATATTGTTCCTAACACTGCATGACGACCAGTTCAACAAATTAAGATGAAAAAGACAAGATAAATTACATTTATACGTAACCAATTTTTATCAGACCTAGTGCCAATCTGATTAAACCCCGATCTAAAATTTTCCGCTTCCCTACTCGCTAATCTAGATTTGACCTTTTCCAAACAGAGTCACGTTCAGGTGACCTTTTCTCATCATAATATTAATGACGAAATTATTATGATACGTAACTTGTTTACATCGTCTACGTCACGCAATTTAAAATTTAAAATGAGCCGCACAATCGCAGACTGTTAATAATACCGCTGTTAAAATAGCGTGCAAACCTTTGTCTAAAAATAGAAATTACGAAGTCAAAATGTTATTAATAGTGTTTCGTCTAGATGAAAGCTACGCATTGATTAGTCGAGATAAAGTTCATCTCAACGTGACCTTCCATTGAGATGATGCTCTACAGAATATTTGTTTACGGAGATTGACCTAGTGCAGTCTAAGCATCATAAAAGTCTTTTTCCAGCGGTAGTTCTGCCAACCCCACAACGGTTCTAGTTTTCTATAGATTACTTAGAGGTTTTGAACGAGTCTAGAGATTTTTGTAAAAACTTCGAGGTAATCTAGAAAACCACAATCACGTGATTCCCAACACTGATATAGGGAATTTGACGATATGCAGAGCACTGTAGATAAATGCATGCAAGGCCACCCAGTGAATTGAGCGCTTTTATGATTTAAACACTATAAAATATTTTCTTTTTTGTCAATATCATCATTCCTTGGATTTTCTCTTTAATTTCAATATTGTAACTAAAGCGGCTTCTAAAAATGTTGTTTCTTATTCCACACCTGGCTATAAATGTATATAACATAACGTCGGGTGTTAATCAATATTAGGGTTTTCAAGTCATCAATAAAAATAAATAAATAAATATAAATCTGATTTATTGATTTTACAAAATTATAAATGAATAAAATTGATAAATCAGATTTTATTCATTTATAATTTTGTCATTGTTTTTATATATACATTTACTACGATTGATGTTTTTAGTTTATTTATTATCTTAATCTAGGTAGATATATTTGTGGTTTTTTTTAAGATTTAAATATTAAAGGCAAGGGACCCCATTGGGAATAAGTCTCAGGATTTTATGGAGTGTCCTATGATGCTATTTATCGTTACTTATATTTTGCATTTTACTCAACACATTTCTATGCATATGTACTGAGAAATCTTATATCATATTCTTGTTTGTCTTGTATTGTAAAAAGCATCACCAGTAAATCTGTCTATCTAATACGTGTGAGCAAAAGTTCAAATGACAGAGGCCAGTAAATACTGACCTTCAGATCTACTGTAGCGGAAAAGTAGAGGATGGTTCATAGTTTATAGAATATGCACATTTTGTACAACTTATTCGTATACAAATTGTGCCAATGTACTGACATATTAATTATTATAATTATAATAACTACAAACGGCATACTGATACAAAATTATGTAAATTGCAATTATGACAAATTGAAGCTAAAATCAGCAGAATTCTAAATTATGCTAAACTGCATTAATAAACCAATGAATGTCATGTCAACTGGACAATATCATTTCATGATTGTACGAAAAGTTTAATAAACAAACGACGTGTAACAATAAATGTCATGTCAATTAGACATTCTTGAACTGATGAGCCTTACGGATGTCTACAATAAATACACACACGTGTTAAAATATCAAATTTTTAGCTTACCTAACAATAAGGAAACCATTAAAATCACACGTTTTGTGCCAACAGACGCCATCTCTGATAGTGTTATGTAACTATGATATCTCTGCTAGTCAACAGTTGAAGATTCGTGTCAGTGTTAATGATTTGTTTAACATATAAACTAAAAATAATTGCATTTTAATTAAAATGAAAAAAAAACATTGTATAGTGATATTAAATATATATGAAGTACTTCTGGGGCGGACCAGATTGTTTTCGAAGCAGGGGGAGAGAGTTCAACCAAAAAAGTTTGTTCTTAGAGTTATCCATATCAATTTCATTAAAATCAGACATTTTATACATTACTGGGCCACTATTGTTCTGGTAAATAGATCTGAGAGTTACCATTAGCAAACCATGTATAGGTGAACTTTATTGTTTACACAGGGATGTCATATTTAGTTTTCTTCCCTTGAACCTGGTTCAAACCCCCTCACCAAACTCTGTGGGTGCTACACTTTGCTTCTTACTTGCTTAAGTAGACTGGCTAAAACTGGAACTATTTACGTTTATCGTCGGATGACTAATAAATGGTAACTGTTGTCTTCTTTGCTTCATTTTTAAGTCTGGTGGTTACTTTCTTCAATCAAATCGCTGATGGCACTGTTTGCACCTGACTGGCTTCAACGGGAACAACAGACAAGTACGTCATTGATTCAACCTGGTATCGAAATTATTGGCACTGATATAAAAACAGGAGACATAAAAATCGGCACCATCAAAGAGATAGTTGCTCGACTAAGCAAAATTATTACCCTTTTAGTTGCATGAGTGTACCACCATTAAAGCGTCTATTAAAGCTATGAGACATTAAAATTATTGTGGTCATTAAAATGTGAGACCAATAAAGAAATAAAAATTATAAAATTTAATGATATACGCCACCTATGGTGGCATATTTTTGCCATCAGATAACAGATAACATAACTAACTAGTTAATTAAGAGGTTAAATATTTATGGTAACTAGGTAACCACTTAACTTAATTAACTTAAGAGGTTAACTTGTTACCGTTACTAGTTAACCTCTTAATTAACTAGTTAGTTATGTGGTTATCTGATGGCAGAAATATGCCACCATAGCTTCCAGCTGAAGATTTTATACCCTTTAACACATGTTTTAATTATATATGAAAATAGTAACGCTGAAAACTGTTACGCTCCATATTTTGGTTATAGACCTTCACGATATCATATTTCACTGATCACGTGATTGTTCTCTGTAACAATTAATTTTGTCTTTATCATGACTGTATATTTATATAGATATGGTTCTTTTCATTGTCTTGTAAATATGTTTGCTTGATTTGTTATTGTTATGTACATGTATAATCTCTCCAGAAAATGGAGGCTAAATAAATTATGTATGTACTTCAAGACCTTAGACTTGTAATAAAAGATCATTCCTACATTATCATTTATGTCACATACCGTTCATATTTAAGTACCGCCAGATGTTCTACTTTTAATTGTATAATATGTTAATGGCCCAGTAACCCTGCAGCTCATTAGACATAACAAAACATTTAAAAGTCTATAGGCAAATTAAGGATCAAGCTATGGTTTTGGGGAGTTAGATTCCAGCTGGAATTTCATAAATATTTGCAAACAACCCCGAATATGAATTCAAATTGATTCCTTGCACGACCTCTTTTCATAAACATGTTGTGGCAGGTTATATCATTATTTTATTAATGATTAATGAATACTAACTATTGTACTTTGTATGAAGAGATTATGATGGCTTCTTGTAAGAGGAAAGGGAATAATCCATTGGTAGAAAAAACAACAACATAGAAAACCATTAAGTTGGAAAGCCGTCAATGTCTCTAATGTTGACGAACAACTCTCACAAAACACAACCACGTTCGGAACTCCTCGGCCATTCGCTACGAATAACCATTCAATCATGAAAGGTCGAGGTGTTCCGAATAAACGCAACCACTGACTACGTGTTACCAGTATTTCATCAAAGATATAAAACTACCGATTTTCGTCGTAAGTATTTATTAAATGTATTGTCATATAATCGTATCCTGGAGTTATATAACAGCTTGAGAAACCTGATATAAAATTCATAACCCGAGCTTGGGTCAAACCCACGACCATCCGAGTCGTTGACGATAATCTTGTCTTAAAAGCTAGTTTGAGGGCACAAGAGAACAAGTGTTGTATTTTACCTCTGCTTAAGTTGTAATTGTATTGACGGACTAGTCGGCAGTGAAATACATTACTTACTACATTGTGAATCTCAAGTCTCTAAAAAAAGTAAGAGCAAAATACCTCGACTATTCAAATTTTACTATTGATCCAGAAAATACCTTTAAATCTTTTTTGTCGTCATTTTCCAAAATTGAGTCAACAAAACTTAGTTCTTTTATTCGGATAATTTTAAATAAGTTTTGATGCTATCTCCCTTCTCATTTTCTGTTTCTTATTTTTCTTAAATAAAAGCTAAACCATGTCCCTCTCTCTTTAATGAAAAAATTAAGATTTGTCTGAAAACTGTGACAGTTTACACAGAAATGAAGTCGATCAGACTTTTGTAAAGTTTGCTCTAATTGACCTTTGCCAGATTGATAGATTACACGCTTGGGTGACTACATTTAACTTATTAAATATGCAAATGATATTGAAATTTTATTTTTATCTCGGTTAATTTTTACAAGCTATCCTTTCCATGAAATGCATTGCAGCTGACATTGGCAAGTAAAAAGGTGCAGCTTTTCTCCTCAAATTAGGCATTTGGGCGTAAGATTGGTAATAAATGTATAGTTTACCATTAACCAAGGTGGTCTTCATGGCGTAACTTTACTGTACTAACAGCAATGACGGCTCACTGACAAACTTGACTGGTTTACAGGCTGAACTCTTCTGATAATTATGAGCATTCCTCAAGATAATGCATCATATATGATTAATAGGTATGCACGTTTACACATGAAATGCAAATCAATGGATCAGCGAAAAACTACTTTAACTGCATGTAAGTTAAGAGGGGTGTAGACTACTTTGTTCCATATCTTCGAAATGCTTTATTGTGCATACAGACTCATCTACTTCTGTCACTTTTTAAAGAGTCCTACTTTCTCTAAGTAGAACGCAGTAATTTATGTATCTTGTACATCGTAAATAAAATGAACGTCACATTTTATATATTACTCAGATTAGTATGTCGGCCCAGTTGAGAAAAGCGTCTAAAAAGTGGTTCGCTGTACTCATAGGTATATCAGCAATATTTTGATGGTTTTTGATAGGAAAAAGTGTGCTCTTTACGAATCTGCCAGGTGATTTTTCATATTTTCGGGCAGGAAGATGCTATTGGCCTAAAGCCGATGACGTCACTAATTTCTAAAAAAATCGTCTTTAAACTTTAAAAACGCATTGCGCGCTTATTTTTCATGTTTCGAACAAATAATTTTGGTTCTAAATTATGATAAGCTTCGACTATAAGATTTTGTAAATGTTTTGGAAATAATCGGGTGCTGGAAGCACTGATCATCAAAACAAGTGATTACGTCACATTTTTATCATTTTCCGAGATATAAGTTTCAAACGTCATTTATTCTATGTTCTAAATTATTTTTTTAAAAATTGAATGCACGGAAGTTTTGACCATACCATGAAGATAAAAAATATAAATACGAAAAATACTTGATGATAAAACATAAGCTAATACCAGTTCCCTAACCAACCCTTACTAGTCACAGTTTTGTCTATAGCCCTGCAGTAAAATGCCATATTCAAGGTAAACCCTGTACTTGAGTCCCCACAAAGTTATTTTGCAGTTTATTTGTCGTTGAACTGTGCTGAATGAGAATCCGAGTAATGACACCCTATATTACTTTAACAATTTGCATAATATGCAAATTAAGTCCGCCATTATCGAAATTCCGTTTTTCCCTAATAACACAATAACCAACTTGGATAGAAATTTAAAATAAGCCTCCATACCCATGTTTTCATGGTCTATCTATCATATGGTGCTAATTTTAGCTTGATCAGATCATTCAAATATGCAAATTTATGCAAATTAGGTATTTTACTGAATACAATATTCGGGGTTTCTATACATTAAAAAATCCTTTGTTTTTGCTTGCATATTTTGTGTTACATTTGGTTATGTTATGTTATTTTTGTACGTTTTAGACACAAATATATCAAATGATAATATATAAACCAGTAAATGATGACTTTGTTTTACGCAAAATATTTAAATTACATTATAAGTGAAAGGATTTGCACTATTTATTCTATTGCATGGTGTCACGTATATTTTGCCATTTTCTATCATACTGTTGTGCTTGGATAATTTTGATGCAATTTTTTATCATTGAACAATGCTGACTATAAAAAATAAGTGATGCCAACATGTCATTCTTCATTAATTTGCATAATATGCAAATTTAGTTCGCCAATACTAAAATTCCATTTTCGCTAATAACAAAATAACCAATTATGATAAAATTTCAAAATATGTGTCTGCACCTATGTTTTAGTGTCTAGCGTTCATATCATACCACAATTAAAATGATCAGATGATTTAAATATGCAAATGTATGCAAATACGTTATTTCAAGTGTACTGCTTTTCGAGTTAACGATTTATATTCAAATCAAAGTACTTCAACGTATGTTATTTTTGCCTAACATACACTAGTAATTTTGTAATGCTTAACTTTTTTGTATCATTGTTATCATACAAATGATTATATGCTAATCTGCCTCGTTGACTCAATGTCATTTGTATGATACAATGCATAAATAGATTGAATTAAAATAAATAAATGCTCTAATTTGATAGAAATAAGGTATTGTCTCAAATTTTCTCTTTTATTCCTCCATGAATTGTAAAACAAAATTTACTATTAAATGCTACCATGTTTTCCGCATGTAATCATGTATATATTATACAGATCCAATGTGAATTTCACCTAATTATCTATGAATAAATTAATCGAGCAACCTGTCAATTGCGACTGAATTTTTGCTCAGATGGATTTCAATGTTTTGTTTGGAATGTCCACATAGATTATGGGACCAGTCATATACCAATCATAATCAATGTAAATAATATTAAATGAATGTTTAAATGCGCAAATGATACACACGTTTATAGTGTTGTAGTTTTACTAGGAATTTTTTGTTTGCACACACTATTGTATGAATTTTGATTTGCTGAGCCGTTAAGCCAAAATCAAGTAATGAAAGAACATGAATTAATTTTACAGTACATCTTCAGTTGCTCGTAAAATTGAAGCCACTGAATTCAAAACCATTTTATCATTATGAAGAACATCCTGTTATTGACACAATATGATCGATATGTTTTACTGTAATAGTAGAGGCTGGAAAGTTTTACATATTTGTGTGCATATTTGACCTCTCAACTAAGTTGAATGTAAAACATGAAACTACATGTGTCAACATATGCTATACATGTTCATTGCTGCACCTTTTTGTCCTTGTGTGACTTAATTAGCGGCTTAAATTTTGACTAATACCTATTATGCATATCATGTAATTTCAATCAGTTAAATGCATCTTTACATAGTTTCCTTGCGAAATCAGAAAGTTGTTTGTGGGACTTATTTTAAGTAGCGACATTAAGGCAACTTAGAAATTACGGAAACTATAATTGACAATCTATTTACAGTAAAGAACATGTATGTATTGTATTCATAAGAGGCATTGCCTGACCATAGTTTCTTTTATAGAATGTTGTTTTTCTATACGAGAACTTAACTTATAAGGAGATGAGAGATATCAATCCACTTCATGCACCTATGATAGTCATGATAAAATTAGCTCATCAATATAGGTTCACCAACATAAAACGAATCACACACACACATGTAATGGACGCATAGGTAAAATGCATATTGTTAATGTGTGTCATAAATGATAATTGAGATGCATATATCATGAAAATACTTCAAGTGTTTCGACACTAAATACACACTGTCTAAATGCTTTGCCTTTAATTATTTGTAAATGGTCGTAAAACTGTTTATGCTGCGAATCGTAATCTGATAGAGGTCTTTAATCTATATTAAAACATACCTCATCCTTATTATCAAAATTCATAATTTGCATATTCAAATCATCTTAGGGTGCTGACGGTGGTATCATATGTTAACTGGACCCTACAAACATGAGTATTGACACAAATTTATTTTTTTATTATTATTGGTTATTGTGTTATTATAAAAAAAACGGAATTTTGGTGATGGGGGGAAGATAGATTTGCATATCATGCAAATTTTCATAAGGATGTCAGAATTTCCTCACTTAGTTTCTTAATCAGCATTGTTAGAAGATACAAAACCTGAATATAATTATCCAGGCAAAAAAGAATAAAAAATGGCATAACTGTACGTGCAGTCTTGAAATGAATAAAGGCATAGTCCTACAACAAATATAACTGTATAGTGTAATTAAGATATTTTGCATAGCTTAAAATCATCATTTACTGATTTAATAATTCCATTTGATAAATTTGTGTCTAAAACGTACAAAAATAACATAACATAACCAAATGTTTCTCAAAATATGCAAACAAAAACAAAGGACTTTTTAATGTATAGATAACCCGAATATTATATTCAGTAAAATACCTAATTTGCATAAATTTGCATATTTAAATGATCTGATCAAGCTGAAATTAGTACCGTATGATAGATAAACCATGAAAACATGGGTATGGAGGCTTATTTTAAATTTCTATCCAAGTTGGTTATTGTGTTATTAGGGAAAATGGAATTTCGATAATGGCGGACTTAATTTGCATATTATGCAAATTGTTAAAGTAATATAGGGTGTCATTACTCGGATTCTCATTCAGCACCGTTCAACGACATATACACTGCAAAATAACTTTGTGGGGACTCAAGTACAGGGCTTACCTTGAATATGGCATTTTACTGCAGGGCTAAAGACAAAACTGTGACTAGTAAGGGTTGGTTAGGGAACTGGTATTAGCTTATGTTTTATCATCAAGTATTTTTCCTATTTATATTTTTTATCTTCATGGTATGTTCGAAACTTCCGTGCATTCGATTTTTAAAAAAATAATTTAGAACATAGCATAAATGACGTTTGAAACTTATACCTCGGAAAATGATAAAAATGTGACGTAATCACTTGTTTTGATGATCAGTGCTTCCAGCACCCGATTATTTCCAAAACATTTACAAAATCTTATAGTCGAAGCACATCATTATTCAGAACCAAAATTATTTGTTTGAAACATGAAAAATAAGCCCGCAATGCGTTTTTAAAGTTTAAAGACGATTTTTTAGAAATTAGTGACGTCATCGGTTTTTGGCCAATAGCATCTTCCTGCCCGAAAATATGAAAAATCACCTGGCAGATTCGTAAAGAGCACACTTTTTCCTATCAAAAACCATCAAAATATTGCTGATATACCGATGAGTACAGCGAACCACTTTTTTTAGCCTTGGGCCGACATACTATTATAGGTAGCTCGGATGTAGAGACATCATGTCACGTGATACTCGTGATAATGTTTTGTTGAATTATTGCACCAGCTCTCTATAAAGTTAATTATGAAGAAAAATAATTCTTTGTCTTTTTTACTACGTCATTTATGTGGAAATTAAAAAAGAAAACAATAGAAAAATGTGGATTATGAATTATAGTTAATAAAGGACGATTGTAAACAATACCGATCATGGATCAATATTAAACGTCATTTTACAGACTTAGTGTTGTATGTGTTAAAATTGATGCTGGTGATCCAGAGACTAAACTAACCAGAATGGCATCTCGCCAGTTGTAGCCTACCGCTTCGCCACAATATCATGTCTTAATAAATGTAGCTTATTACACGAAAAGACTTTGAATCATAAACAAAGACACTCTACACAGCCGTCAGCTCCGACAAAAATACCTGAATATCCGAACGGACATGTTTTGCTACAGTCCACAGTTGAACAAACTATTTTCACAGTTGTTCTTTCAGTTGAAACCGGACGTTTTGTTGATAAGTTTGAAAACGAGGTCGAATGTTGTTCTAAACTTCCGGTTAACGTGTCTGTATTTGATTGGCTGAAAATAGCGTTTGAAACACTTGGTGTATTAATTTTAGTTGAAATTCTTGTCGATTTAAATTGACTTACTTCTGGGATTTCCAATGTTGTTGCTGCTTTGTTCTCTAAGCCATAGGTCAATTTAATACCCGAGTCTCCATTTGTAGTTAATGCCGACTCTGTTTTTATTTGATTTGTAGACAAAACAGCGAATAATATACTTGATGTTTGTGTACTGTCTGCGGTCATCGATTCAACGGAACCTGTTGTAAATATGTTTCTCTCTTCATTTTTTCCCATTGTTGAATTTGTGACGCTTACCGTTGTTTCTACAGGAAATGTGGACTTCCCGGTGGTCGATGTTTCCACCATTAGTGACGTCACAGCTGACGTCATAGTTGAAAATTGCGTTGAAGGGATCATTGACTTCGTGGTTGTTGTCAATGGTGTTGTATATCTCTCTGTTGTTGGTAACTTTGTTGTCATTGTTTGTGTTGTTGGTAACTTTGTTGTCACTGTTTGTGTAGTTGGTAACATTGTTGTCACTGTTAGTGTTGTTGGTAACTTTGTTGTCACTGTTAGTGTTGTTGGTAACTTTGTTGTCACTGTTTGTGTTGTTGGTAACTTTGTTGTCACTGTTTGTGTTGTTGGTAACTTTGTTGTCATTGTTTGTGTTGTTGAAGGCAATGGAAGCATATCTAAGATAATAAAGGATTAATGATCAGTAATTTGAATTCAATTAGATACTATTAGTCGTAAGAGCAGAAGTCCAGTGGCACGCTTAGGGATTGAGAAGTCCCGCGCTCGAACCCCACTAGGGGCACTTCTAATTTCCTTGAGCAAGAAATTTACCTGCGGTAAGGATAGTATAATTCCGTTGCGCCAACGTTTCGGCAGCACTAAGCAGAGAAAAAATACTTCCTAAGGAGATTGATTGACATATGTCAATATCCCGATGACTAGGGGTAATAGTTGTAAAGTCGGTGAATGCACATTGGCATTAAGCTTTGACTATAAAATGCTATCACTTTATTTTACTTTATTAAATGCTCCACTTAATTTACGTTATAGATTCGTACATAATATGGATCAACAGAGCACTATTATTGTGTCACGATCAAGTTCACCTACATTCGGAACATCTCGACCAGTCATTGAATGAATATTCTTGGAAGGATTCGCGGTATATAGTAAAAATTATGTATCTACAAAGCCCTTAGTGTTTTCGACAAGAATTATTTGCATAACAGTTACGTGCTTTGGCTTTGCTGCCTCGCACAGGTGGTAAAAACCCAAGCCGCCAGGGTAGATATTATTTATTCGTGAAAGGTCGGGACGTTCCGAATGTTGATTGGGCACAAAGGTAGTTCCAAAATGTTGTCTAAATATGTCCGAGTTTATTCGTAGTGAATGGCCGAGGAGTTCCTAATGGTGCGCCTAGTAAATTGACAGACATCTTTTACATAAACGTTTTACGCCGCAGTCTTTAGATTGTGAGACAAACAAGAGAAATAATGAATTTTGAAATTTATATGACATAATCCAACAGTTAGAGATTTACATAATTTATATCTCATTATGTCCTCATGAATAATTTATTATCAACCTACAATTAATGTATTTTGTACTTGTTCCTGGTTCTTTGATACTAGGAGGGATTATAAAATTTCATGTCATTTTCTTAGGTTGAAATTTATTTATTATACAATTACTGGTAAAATGTAATGTTTTTCAGACCAACCTTGGCATATGCGATATATTCACACTATTATAATGTCTCTAGTACGCGGAACAGCATGATTATACAGTACCCTTTTAAAAGTTTTAGGACAATTGAAATTTTGAGAAAACCTGATCAGGTATACCATAAGTTTATTTATTTATTTATTGCAGTTAACGTCGTATCAACACAATTTAGGTCATTTCATGTCGTCCAGCGCACCTAACCTAGCTTTTCCGGACCTTTGTCTATAACCAGTACTCACCTACCCTTCCACAAGGCCGGAAACTTCTCCATATTATCTAATCAATGGAGGAAAATCGACATTATTGTCAAATTTTCATTGAAGGGTTTAACCTCCCCGGGTGGGATTCGAACCCGCACCCCCTCGGGCACTAGTATCCAAATCCCGGCGCTCTACCAACTGCGCTATCGACCCGGGTTCATACCATAAGTAAATAAGTAAATTAACTACATGAACATGGGTTAAAGATTATTAATGGTTTGAAATCATATGTTGATAAATTTATAATTTCTATTTTCATACTTGGCCTAGATAGTCTTTGTTTTTGTTCTTATGTTCATATGCAAATGTGGTTAAGTTTATCCTAAAAACAGGGTTTTGTTTATATGATAAACATTAACTTAGGCCATGCCAAATTTGGAATTTTGTTAAGCGTCAACTCAAGTTTGAAAACCCTAGGTACCTATTTAAAAACACTCAAACCGAAAACGAAAACACATGTCTATTCTTGCAAGTATTCACGCAAATAAGTACTTGGTAGTACATGAATGTTTATGACATTTAGGTGAGATTAAAGTAATTCTATATAAAAAGTATATACAGCATACACATGTCCATTTTCATTAATCATATAGTACATAGAATTAGGGCACTATCAGTATTTCCTGAAAAAAATCAGTTATCGAATCCTGGAACATCATAACTATTTAAGAAAATTCCTTCAACAATTTTGGGTGTTTTTTTTATTGAGGACTCTAAAACTCTTTTTCACTTAAAACACAGTCACTAGTTATGATGTGCTTATAAAATAATTACGCAAAATCACTCGATATTTAATTATAGCACAAAAAACTTTTGCCTATGTTTTATTATACTTGTAACAAAATATAAACAAGTGTATGATATTTCTTAAATAACATGCAGCGGACGTGGTCAGTTTTGTTTTCAAAATACCATAGATCCCACAACTTTTTGAAGGCACTGTGCATCATCATATGTCATAATAATGTATTCTTCCAGCTATCTGTATTTTATCTATTTTTCATGACCAGACAGATTTGTTTATTTTAATGCGAGAAATGAAATGAAAACTATAATAAATGTATTTAATTTGTCTGTCCTCTTAATGAATAAATGTGTGTCTGGCCTTAATGAGTAAAGTAGTTTTTGGTGACGCTCTTGTGGTAAAGTGCTTCCTGGTCGTTGTACACTGCGAGAGCAGTTCTGAGAATTTAGTTTGACAGCATTTGGGTGACTGTGACTCTGTTTGTATCAGTCAAAAGAATATATTTTAAACCTAAATTAGTTTTTCTATCGCTCTAAGACAATATTCTGACCATTTTGTGTTTTCTATTGATTTAAGGACTTTTAAATGCGTTGGAAGATCTAGAATTTAGTTTATTTATTGGAGTTAACGCCGTGTCAACACAATTTTAGGTCATTTTACGGCGTCCAGCGCACCTAACCTAGCTTTCCTGGACCATTGTTTATAACCAGTACTCACCTATCCTTCCACAAGGCCGGAAATTTCTCCATAATTATTATCTAATCAATAGAGGAAAATCTACATTATTGTCATATTTTCATGGAAGGGTATAACCTCCCCGGGTGGGATTCGAGCCCGCACCCCCTCGGGCACGAGTATCCAAATCGACCTTGGTTCAATAGAATTTAGAGTAATGTTAAAGTACCTATATTTCTTGGACTTATTTTTGTTCTAGTGATGAGGATTCACAGGATACCAATCATTATTTCTCAATCTATTTGTGAAAGTCAGCATAGACACTGAAACTTGGCTATTTTATATAGAAATATAATAGGGGAATTTTCACTAGAGCGAGACCTTATATTACTATTTGATTAAGGGGAAGTTACTCAAGGTTAATTACATCGCATATTTTAGTAAATACTGAGTTGCCTCTCTTTATATATTTAAAAAAATATTTTTAAGAGTAAAAAATATGTATAATTCGTTTATTAATTAAATCTCTGTGGAACTGAAGTGTACATTTTTTGTTATTTAAAAGAAATAACATTATCTGATATCCTCGCTCAAAGTTCATAAGTAAGACTCTTTAAGTAAAATGGAAAAGACGAGCGTGAATATTCGATGATGGTTTATTGCTGTGAGTATGGTTTTCCACGTACATAAAACAGTAGGTTGGACGTTATGAAGTAAATGCTAAACATTGATTGGTTGATGTTCACTAACGTTAATATTGGCTGTAAGGCGTACACGCTAGAAGCCGTTTGAGAAGGGGGAACTGTTCATAGCCGCGACCGTGGCGTAGAGGTTAGCATGTCTGACTTTGAATCCGTGATCGCAATTTCGAGCCCGGTCGCGGTAGGTCATACTCTATACATAAGTTGTCGGCCTTGTGGTAGGGTAAGTTAGTGCTGGTGATAGAAGAGTCCAGGAAATCTATTGTAGGAAGAGCTGGCGGTCGTATAGATGACCTAAATATGTTTTGAATACGACGTTAAAACCAATTAAAAAAAGAACTGTTCACATTACATGATTGTATCGAATGATCATCATATTGACTACACACATATGATGTTGGGATGATAGAACTTCGGATTAAATAGATATTTAACTGTACTTACCAAATTCACAGATATAGGCGGCTGTATTTGGCCATAGATGACATTCACGATCATGCCATAGTCCATGATCATTTATTCTAATCTGAGCACAATCTTGTGTAAGATGTAGAAAATTGGCACCACCTTGTTTATTAGCCCAGTTGCTGTATCCTGTCAGTGGCTCTCCTGTAGATGATATACATTTTTATATGGATTATACGACAATCATCACAACTTTTATATTAAGTTATGTACAGCGGTCGACCCTTATTGCCAACGACTTTTTGTTTAAGAATCCAGTGGTTGTTCCGGATGGAAGCCGGCAATGTTCCAACCCACGGAGGAAAATCGATATTAACTTTTAAAATTAAATGCGAATTGGGACCGTCTGTTGCTGTCGGAATTCGAATCCAGGGCCTCAAAATTCGAAGTACTGTGCTCTACCACAGCGCAATGACCACAGCTTTGATACTTGCTGTATCTAATATATAATTATCTAAGCAAATCTAAATACTGAACATATTTTTGTATTCATTGTGAAACAATGAATACTCTGTTACCAATTTGTATTCATTGTGAAACAATGAATACTCTGTTACCAATAGATTAATAGCGGTATTCCGATCGGAGTCCTATACTGACCTATTGACCTATATATCTAATCAACGAAACCGAACAGCATCCCGATAATTCCGCTACAATAAAATAGTTCGCAAATAGTTCTTTTGTTTCATCGATCATCTTCGATTCCTACGCGTCAATTTAATTACGCATTTAACTCGATCTACACCAAACCTTTCTTCAAAGTGACACCGAGTATTGAAAAATTTGTGAACAATTGACAATGGTAGACAAATAATTACGTTACTGATAATCGCGGATGTATACATCGATTTCATTCATGAAAAATTATGAATGAAACTACGTTCCCGTATCAAGCACTATAGTCACGTGACGACCATCCTAATTTAACCTGGTTCCCTGGACTAATATCACTACGTTAGATAAAATTGACTGGTTTACTGCTGTCGATAATTGTGTGGTACGGTCGTGTCAAAAATCGATACGCAGTCAAACATAATTAATCAAAATGGCTGCTTAAAACGACGGATGCTGTTTACGGCAATGAAAAATGTCAAAAGAAGCCTGTACCATCTAGTTATTTAATTTCTCTAAATGCAGTTTACAGTTATTCACATTATTGTAAGGAATTGTTTGCAAACAATGCCTTTCTATGTCAGCGCTCCCAGAAATTTGAAAAATAACGAACAGTCAACACATAATTGAACTCTGTTGCGACCCAGAAAATAATAAAGCAACAGAAAAATGTGTATACTATCAATTGCAGGCGAGTTGAAAAAAATACAAATTTAAATAAATACTTAAATACACAATATTTTCACCTTAATCAAACTTTAATCTATCTGTGTACGGAGAAAAGTTATTTTGGATAATGCGCATTTTTATCTGTCATGACTCATGTATATGTATATAAATGTAGCTGTATTTTTAACGAAGCGGCTGTGGTGCAGTGGTTAGCATGACAGAATACCGATCATGAGATTGCGAGTTCGAATCCTAGGCGCGTAAGAGTAGATTTTTTTTTTTTGGTTTAGGCTACAAAAATTTGATCATGTTCATCATATTTACGCACTTAAAATTCAGAAAATGAAAAAAAAAATTGCTCTAGTTTCTTTTCACTTATAAAATGAAAACATCAATTATAAATGCAATGCATGTTTACCATTAACTTTATCTTAACACATGATCATCAGTTGAACACTGACGTAAAACCCTGCTGTGTAAAAATAATTCAAAATACTATTTACGACGAGCAGGTAAGACGGGGTAGAATATTTAACATTATACTTGTTAATGCCCCAAAATACTCGACTGACTTATTTTGAAATAAATTTTGCATAACGTACCCCAAGACTATATTTATATACCTTAAGGTTTTGTCAATTTTTATTTTAGAAGGGTTCTGATGTAATTGTTTTCTTTCACATAATTTATGTATATTTACATGTTGCAGTTGTTTCTTGTTTAGTCTATATAGCATAGTTGGCATAAATGACAAGCCTGTATTTATCCACTTTAAAGTTTACCAGTTTGGTCCATTTTTATTTTATAGAGATGCTGACTCTAAAATCCTCACACATGATGGCTTAAGTAATCTTAGTAGTTGTTTGTTGTTTAGTTGTTCCCATATCATCCAAATAATATAACTTTATTTATACTCAAAAAGTCAACAAGACTCGTCCATTTATATTTACGGGGGTGTTCAACTGGTACTCATTCTGGATTACTAAATTATATTGAGCAGTTGTATGTTGTTGAGTCATTCTCTTATTTACCCAATAACATTAAGACTTTACTAAAACACCAACATCAACAGGTTTGATCTATTATGATGTTAGCCGAGCTGATTCTAAATTGTACAGAAATATTGGAAGTATTTAATTAAAGGTTAATATGAATGAATTCACTTAGTGTATTAGCTATGCAGTATAGTAAATGCAAATGGAACAAAATACAGTCAATTATGATGTATGTACCTTATTAAAAGCATTTATGTATGTTAACAGCAAATAATCTTTCTTACAACAACCTGCAAAATAATCAAAACTATATACCCTGTACCCCAATATCAAAATAATAAAGTCCAAGTAAGAACGATTTTGACATATTTCATCTTTGAATGTACATGATTGTATCACATCAATATGCTGAATAAATGATTAAACGGTATAAACACTAAGAAGTTACTTATTATGCTTTTCTGAACTACATGCTATAATGTGATTTTCTGTATAAAGTTCATATTTAACATGCATTTTTCCATTTGTATAAAAATGCTCATAAAAATATCGCACATTTATTCCTCGCCTTTCGATCGCTTCTCAAAATTTTTTTTTCGCTGGCTCGCTCTATTTTTTGAGACAAAATTCATAGAACAAATGATTAATTCATTGAGGCCTTAACGCCATAGCAACACATATTGTATAGGTTATATCACGGAGATCAGTCCATCCACTCACTGTTCCTGTAAAGGCAAAATCTCTGGATCTAGCTGTTAACCAAAAAAAATCGCATCGATGACTGAGTGGTAGGAGGGAGAATTACCGTAAAAATTATTTCATAACTAAGCTCAACGAAAGTATGCCCCGCCCGTGAATAAAACCTACGACCCCTCGATCAGTAGAATAATGGGCCTGTAAAATGAAATATGAAACACAGTTGACTATGAATGATAAGAAGGTAATGAGGGATATCGAAATAGTATCTTTGAACTCGATGAAGTCATCAACATAATTGATGTTTGGAACATATATCACCTTTTCTAGTTTGTGTGTACTAATGAACTCGGGTATTAAATCTTAGCATAACACTCTGAATCTTAACATTTGTTTATTTTCTCACATAATATAGATAATTTGTGCATATAAAACACTTTCAACTATTTTCCAAAAAATAACCCCATTCACTTGACGACATTCACCTCTTTGTTAAATCAGTTCATCGAATGAAAAAAAAAGAAATTTATCATACAATTAATTCTTAATAATATCTGCAAATCTTAACCTTCATCATTAAACACCATCAGAGCAGGTAAAATTAATTTCTAAGACATTTATGATAAGCAGAAATGGTGTTTAAATACATTTCTTTCTATTCAGTTACTATATAAATCATAGAACAGCAGCAGGGTGTTAGTCCAACTTTACTAAAAAATGTGCACTACGTAGCACACATAACAGATAACAATTACATAGTTTTAAATCTCTCCTATATTAGATTTTTTTGACACACAGACTAATAAAACAATGTGATAGTCATATTGTAACAGTTAATAGCTTTGACTAATTACAACAGTAGTCATAGTCATACGTAAATTCAATCGTTCAATATTGTAAATGACTCAAGCAGATTTTTATTGTGAAGAGAGTTTGAAAAAAAATGTAATCGCCAGCATTAATAATTTCTACGGCCATTCTGTCTCCTTCCCCTGATTCTAAGTCATGTAGGACAGTCGTCAGTCACTGACGAAGTATGCACCCAGTAGTTTGTTAACAGCTAAATCCTGAGATAAAGCTTCTTCAGGAACAGTGAGTAGGTGGACTGACCGCTGTGATATAATCTAAATAAGGTGTTGCCACAGCATAAAACCCAACAAAAATTGAATAAATCTAAACACAATGAATACCCCAGTACTTTCAGTGCTTTGATTGTAACTGGTATCAAGATTTTTAAACGTTTAGAGCGTTCTTATCGTTTGACATAAATCATCTTAAGACAACATAATGTGTGATAAAAGGTACATGTATACTGTAAAGTTCAGCTATTAATTGGCTATTGCATAGTCATGCAATCTCCGTAAACAGATATTCTGTAGAGCGTTGTCGTAGCCAGTAGGCGAGCGGAAAATTTTAGATCGGGTTTTTATCAGATTGATAGTCATGCGATTACCCAAGGCGTATATATTAACCCTGCTGTCTTCAATACTCAACCCTGTATTTCTGTACTCACCATCGATACTCGAGTATTTAAATCAGCGGACTTAATGTAAGCCTCACTGACACTTAAATGAAATTTACCAATCAAACAATCCCTTGTGAATGACGTCATAAAATATATAATTTATACTAGTACATTTACCATTGACCCATTGCCAGTGAAGTTCGTGTTGTCTATCAGTCAACCCTAACCATATACCATCGTGTGGATTACGTAACTCTTGTAATGACGTCATTACATAGTTTTGTGTACCAGCATCAGGTATTATGATTAGATCACCTCCTTTATGTTGACAGTCAGTTCTGGAATGATTTTATGAAATATTAATTTATTGCAGATATACCATAGCTATATATACTAAGCCAATGGTTACATGTACAGTAATACAAGAGGGTCACGATGACCCTTTATTGCACATGAGTTCTATTGATATAATACATGAGTATACACTTTCATACCAATTTCTATGATATAAGGAAAAAAGTAGCCTCCGGAGTGTTGACAATATTTTTTCTATTTTTAGCTCCTGTGACCTAGTTTTTCATCCAAGATGACCCAAGTTCGAACTCATCCAAGCATTACCTATAGACAAGCATCCTCACGAAGTTTAATGAATATTAAGGCAAATATGTGACCACTAGAATGATAACAAATTTTGACAGAAGACAGACGATGGACGACGGGCGGCGGCCATTCAACGATCCTAAAAGCTCACCCTGAGCTAGTTAGCAAACAACTTCAGCATCGTCATCTGTGCAACAATGCCACAGAGAGGAATTTTGCACAGTAAAAGAAGGACGTAGAAGTTTACAGCTTGTTTACATTGTTTTAAGATATCTTGAATCTAGATCCCTCCGTGTTTAACAAAGTCATTTTCATCTATCCGCTAAACGTTACATATTCTATATTTCTGTATACTTCCAGAAAATCCTTTTTTGGCATGCAACATGTTCAGTTCCGAACGAATAAAAATGAGCACTAAAAAGTCACGGACTTGCATTTAATATTCTCGGACCCCGAGGTTATCGAGATTTTCGATCTAGTATCGAGAATCTTGATAGCCTCTGGAAACGAGAATGGCATTTAATGAAGTTCTGGGGGTTTAAACTTGTTTTGAATAGTTACTTGTCTTAAGTACGTATGTTAGTGTTTCCTTTATTCGGCTGCTCATCTTAGGTTTGAATGGACATGTATACACACACACACATAATAATATATATATATACATGTATAATGAAATAAAATTAATATAAAATATAAAATTAAGAATCTCAGAAAATATGAAGTCATAAGCGATATACCTTGCATCACTCCAATATTTCAGTTGATAAATAACAAATTCAAAACATTTGTCTCTATATGTACGTAGATACACATCATGTTTGACTGTATTAGGGCATCTAGATATTTGATTGTTACTGGAGTCCAATAAAAACTGAAATGACCTGTCTGGAAAAAGATAGCGTAAGAATTAGGACCGGGGAAAAATCGTCACCGAATATTCGAATATTGAAAAACGAATACGAATATTTGAAATTCTCAGCATAAAATGGGCTTTTCAATTTTTGCCACACCAAGTTGCAATTAAAATCGTAATTTAAGAAGCATGTTTATAGTTGGCACGTTTGTTCAACACAAGTCAATTAAGTTTTAGTTATGAATCCCAATGAAGTGTACAAAACACTGGTTATAGAAAGATCATGAAGGATCCATTCAAGATTTATTGAAACTCCAGATATTGTTAATTCTATATAAACCTAAGTGGCCTAGTATTCAGATAAACAAAATTATACACTAAATTCGCAATATGAGGCACAGACATACTTGGAATCTTTTGTAGTTTTATAAAAACGAATATTCGAATATATTTGAATATCAAAAACGAATATTCGAACTTAAAAATTTGTATTCGTTCCCAGCCCTCGTAAGAATACATGTTCATAGTTATTAGAACCGGAGCTCAGACGGTTTCATGTATGTTCGAACTAAAGAATATTTGGTACTATAGAGGGAATTTGACGATATGAAGGGCACTGTAGGCCTAAATCATTGCAAACAAGGCCACCCAGTCATCTCAGAGATTTTATTATTTAAATTACTTACGAAAATGTTTTCTTTTTTGTCAATATCATCATTCTTTGGATTTTCTCTTTCAACTCAAGGCCACAACAAGATGATTATATGGTCTATGGACTCGCTCGCACCTCAATTTTGAAAACAAAAAAAAATATTTCCTCGCTCGCTCATAAAAAAATTGTTCAAACCGCTAGATAAAGCAAGTGAATTAAGATTTTTTTTCGTTTCTTCGCTCGCTCGCCCTAGGTACCGTTTTTTCAATAAAAAAAAGGTAGAACACATGATCAACTTGTTATGGCACAATATTGTAATTAAAGCGGCTTTCCAAAGAATGTTGTTGATTATTCCACACTAGGCTATAAATGTAGCTAAATTGAAGCTAAAATCAGCAGAATTCTAAATTATGCTTAACTGCATTTATAAACCAATGAATGTCATATCAACTGGACAATATCATTTCATGATTGTACGAAAAGTTTAATAAACAAACGACGTGCAACAATTAATGTCATGTCAATTAGACACTCTTGAACAGATGAGTCCTACGGAGGTCTACAATAAATACACACACGTGTTAAAATATCAAAGTTTTAGCTTACCTAACAATAAGGAAAATATTAAAATCACACGTTTTGTGCCAACAGACGCCATCTCTGATAGTGTTTATGTTACAATGATAACTCTGCTAGACAACAGTTGAAGATTCGTGTCAGTGTTAATGATTTGTTTAACATATATACTAAAAATAATTGCATTTTGTTAAAAATAAAGTGATACTGACATATATATGAAGTACTTCTGGGGCGGCCCTGATTGTTTTCAGAGCAGGGGGGAGGGTTCAACCAAACACTTTTGTTCTTAGAGTGATCCAGATCGATTTCATTAAAATCAGACATTTTTATACATTACTGGGCCACTATTGTTCTGGTGAATAGATCTGAGAGTTATCATTTGCAGGCCATGTTCAGATGAACTATATTGTCTACACAGTGATATCACATTTAGTTGTCTTTCTTTAAACCTGAGGTGCGTTCAACAATGCGAGCGCTCGGGGCGACAACGAGCGCTCTCGTTCTGACGCGGGCGCCCGCGCGAGTGCTCGCGAGCGCTCGCGAATCAGTTTGAGAGGTGTTTTCGCTTAGATATCAAAGATGGCGACTGGAAAAAATTAGATTTTTATCTCAAGGAATTATCCCTGAAAAGTGGGACGCAAACTTGTGTGTTACTTGTTCCACATAACATGTTCACGCAATGCATATAATAGAATTTATTTGGTACAGTAAATTGTATCATAATGATTCATATATCTTGAAAAATGTGAAAGGTCTCGTGTATCAGCCGAAATAATTGTTCCCCACCCGCTATTTTCAATTATACGCTGTTTGACGCCATCTTGGATTTTACACCGAGCGCTTGCTGGCGTTCAATAGCCTAACAATTCGTGAAGCAGGCACTCGTATTGTTGAACGCACCTCTAGTTCAAAACCCGTAGTCGCAATTATTAGTCACTGTCCGTTCCAAGTCGGAAATGGCTGAGGTTCTGGTTTTCATTATTTGTTTGTGGGTGTCCTTTATATTACAAAAGTTAAAAAACTAAAAATATCTTCCTCATTGCGTGAAGGTGTGTATTTTTTACTTTTCATGTTCCTGATACGTTTTCCGATACTTTTTATACGAATCGACGCACAAGTATTACATAGGAATTAAAAACAAACATTCTTGGACTCGTAGCATTATTATTGTTTTTTATGGCAGCAACATTAAAAATAGCACCATTCAGTATAACTAGATTTAATTAAATAACTTTGGCTATTTTAACTTCGCTTTCTTGTAACATTTCGCTAAGTCCACCATTGTATATGAAATAAGAAAAGATAAAAATATCGGATGATGTACAGGTATAACAAAACTTGTCGTACGATTATGATTATCAAACTGGTCACATGGACTAATATAAAGACATTCAGTTGACATGTATTGTTAATGAATTATTGTAAAATTTTATTTAACTGTTAATAGTGCATACATTAACCCTGTATTTTTAGATACTAATACAACAGCCTAGGGTCTGCGCATAATTCATTCTTATGAGGGGACGGAGCCTCATTTGAATTAGAGCTGTCATCGATTCTATCGATATCGGTGTATCGTCGATATTTTATTTTCGGTCAATAATCGATATGGATTTTGAAATATCAATAACAAAGCCTATGTAGATAAAATTGTCATAAACCTTCTATAGTGAGCTGAAACGAATGCGCTGTCATAATATGAACGGATAATAAACAATCAATTTGTAATAGATCTTTTTATTTATTTATTATCAATGCATAACCTTTTTATCAACTTCTTACCAGTTTAATGCAGGATACCAAGGTATAACATTCATGTCAAATATACATCTATTATGAGTTTATGACAACATAAATGATCTGTATAGTAGTATAGTACTGCAGTGAAGTTATTGATATATATCGGTGTATCGTCGATATTCAATTCTCGATATATCAATATCGTCGATGCACTTTCAGCCTTATCAACGACAGCTCTAATTTAAATTAAATAAAATACTTAATGCCGTACTTTTATACTCGCTATCTATAAATATTTATCAGTATCTATATGTAAATTATCTGAGTTAATGTATGCACCACTGACAGTTGAAATAAAATATAACAAAACATGTAGTTTATTGTGACAAAATCAAGTTCGGTGGTTTTAAACCTCACAGTTCTCTTCTTCCGGTTGTGTCTAATTCACATTGATTGGACAGTTACATTGTAGAAAGTTTATAGTATTAATACTTATTTTAGTACTTGAAAAATTACTCTGTGTGGTATGATATGTGTAGATTTCAGTATTTTGAAAAAAAATAGTATATTTTAACTTTCAACTTCCACCTGAACAGTTTGCTCTGTATAAATTTCAAATTCCACCCGAGAAGTTACCTCAGTTAAACATGTCTGCTTCCATCTAATTCTTGTACCCAGAGGTTATCAAAATTCATTCTCGTACTCAAAGTCTATGAGGATTCTCGATACTCGGGGTACGAGAATGATCAAGATTCTGTTTGATCAAGAATTTTGATAATCTCTAGGTACGAGAATTCTTCCTTCCATATGCCATAGCAAAACGTGATCATTTAACCCATATATAGATACAGATATTACATTAATCTCTTTACATGTTTTTGTAGTAATAATCCGTCTTAATTTCGGTACGTGTTGTACCTGTTTTTATAATTAATGTATTTTAAGAACTTTTCAAAAGAAATTTTTGTACTGTTGAAGAAAACACTGAAAATATAAAATAAGTTTTGATTTTTATTCGTGATAAAGATGAAAAGAAGCGTGTTCATTTAAAATGATCATTTTGATGCGGTAAAAATTGTATTTATATCATAATCCTTTTGAACAGTACTTGAAGTAATATTTACGACTTTCATATAAATACATAAACATACAGTAATCACACGATTATAAGGTCACTAGAATCTTTTGACATGGATTAATAATTTTTGTGATGTCAATCGAATTCGCTTTGTTTTTAAATGATCTCGACGTGACCCTCCTATCGAACCTTAAAGATCCTATACGACAGCGCTCAACAGGATATCTGTTTACGGAGATTGAATGAAACTATACAGATATTTACATATAAAATCATTGTCAGTCCATGTTATTTATTTGTCAGAGATGGTTTGAATATTTAAATATATATAAAAAAAAATGTTAAACACAATCATTTACAATGTATTATATTCTGTGATGTATTGATATACAGTCCAACTTGTGCTAACGGCCACCCCAGAATATCGACCAACTGCAGACAGCGGTCACTCTGCCCCCAAGCAGATAGTTCAGTCTTAAATACGCCATAATAACGGCCACCTGCCGACCGCGGCTAGCGGCCAGTCAAAACCATCCCCGCGGACAGGTAAGATCTGCGCACGACGACCAGAGGATTGTTTGGTGACGGCCGTTTGTAATTATTCACCGTAAGTTCCATTGATTTGGTAGGCCTAGAGACTCTATAGTTGTCTCCAAAAAGGTGTTAATACACAAGTGATTATTATGTTGATATTGGATGGACCTTTCACTTCATCTAGTATTTTGAACATATATAATATTATGGTGTTTTATGTCGCATTTCAACAGTTTATTCACTTCACGACGGTCTCTCATACTGATCATATCTGGACAAATTTAGAAGTTAGTTCGTATCCTTTCCATTGGTAGACAAATGCCCTACTTCATTCAGAGTTACAAATGTAGGCGGAAGAAAGGCCAATACAATATTCAATGAATCATTTCTTCGAAACCATGTAGGTCCCGTCCTGAATCGTTCCCACAATCTGTAGATTCGTGGACCGCTGTTCTACCAACTATTTAAAGCAACAGTCCTATAAACATAAAAATAGCCATGAGGGCACCGTACGGGCGCCGTGCGATCAAGCTCCGCAAGGACCCGTACGAACTCTTGCGTACCCGTACGGACTGTTACGTTTTTACCAGGGTCCGTGAGATGAGCCCAGGATGCACGTATCAGTTTCAAAGTCAAATCGTGAACAAAATCGTGACCGAATATGGATAAAACTTGCAGATCTTCCAGCTACGGCTCCGTACGGGTGTGTTGTTTTGTGCCATGTGCGTACCGTCACCTTATTACGCAAGGCTTCCCACGATCTACGCATGTCTGCACGTACGGGTCCGCAATAAGCCACGATTTTATGGGACTGAGGCATTACGCAGGCAGGATACGACATTGTGTATCAGTGAGGTCCCCAAAATATAGGATGAGATTTTAGCTAAGTATGCATTAAGTAATATCCAAAGAGCTGTATTAAATCTACGTAATCTTAATTGAATTATGATGTTATCTTCCTTCTCAATAAAAGTGAATGGTATTTTCAAACTCAATTTCATTGATTTGATTTTTTGCGTCACAAAAAACTTGATTTATCGATTTAAGTTAAAACATGGGAAAATGTTTTACGCTCCACTTCACCAGCTCATCTGTGTGACGGTTCACTCCTTTGTTTGTTAGATATACATGTAGTCATGTTTATGATTCGGTGAATCCGAATTATCACTTCACTTCCGTCTTTAGAAAGATAGATAGATCAACTAGACCGGTAAGTTGTTTTATTTTATTTTCTACATAATTTTTCTATTACATTGGCTTTATAGACAATTTTTTACTTACAACTTTAATTATTGTCATATGTTTTTCAAAAGTTTTTTTCTTGGCATTATGTTCATGCCAGTAAAATATTTTGACTTTGACTATGTTTTGATACTGTTTCCATTTTTATTGATTTATTTTTCTATCCAATGGTTTCTAATAAAACTATCATATAATTTTTACATGGGGTTTCCCCATGTTGAGTAGTGGCAAATCCACATCAAAATTTGTCGCGGACGATTACACTCGGTTGTGCGCGCGCAAATAAAGGGATAATTACCACTGATATTAATATAGTCCGCATTACGCGTTAACAAGCAGATGATAAGAAGCACGTGTATATCTTATCTAGTTTATGTAAGGTAAAGGTCCCTTGTATTGCTTCCATGAGTTGTATACAGCCATATACTCTACCAAAACCCCATGTCTGACAGCGCTATCGGCGCTTTGGTTCAATAATCGAAAAGTGCTTATGATTCGAAATATTAAAACGAGTCTTTTCTGTTGTAAGTCAACGCATTGATCAATGATCACTTCCTGATTTGAAGTGTTCCAAACTGTCTCATATGGAGCTGGTTGCCAGTTTCAAATTAAACATTTTGTATCTAAACAAAAAATAACTTTTGAGTTGGTTGCCTGTATCAAAGCATGTTCGATTCGAAACCAAAAGAGTAACATCTGAAAGAATGTCATATTGTGACGCCATGTTCCTATGGCGCACATTAAATAATGATATATTTTGTTTTATTTATAAATACATGTCGAGGGTTGCCCGCCATTCGGAACACTTCGACCTTTCATAAATGAATAATAAAGTTATTCGTAGCGAATGGCCGAGGAGTTCCGAATGGGTTGCCCGCAAGACTGCAGTAAGTGCATTGCGAAAAAATGAGTTACTACAGTCTTGCGGGTAACCCTCGATGCATCTTAAATTGTTATACTATTCATATACCGG
The DNA here is from genome assembly GCA_025267735.1 of Mactra quadrangularis. NCBI lineage: Eukaryota > Metazoa > Mollusca > Bivalvia > Venerida > Mactridae > Mactra > Mactra quadrangularis. Next base: position 32,154,570 of record CM046294.1, on the reverse strand, counting down.
ATCCTCATGGATTTAGTACAAAAATATCAGGTTTTAGTGTATTGAATATATATTTTGTTGAATCTTGCACAAAAGGAGGTAAACATAAGTATTGAATACATAAAAAATCAACTTGATTTTGAAATAGATTTATTTGAAATTGAAATGAATAGATACAAAGAAAACCAAGTGATGTCGTGATTTTATTTGAATAAGTTTGAAATTAAAGTTCAATTTAAGTGTAGGTAATTTATATAGGTTTATAGTGTGACATTAAAAAATATTGAATAAGAAAGCAGGCAAGTGTCATGTAACATGTACATGTAGGATTATGGATCATCGTAGACTAGCTGTAAATTAGGGACTTTAGTCAGTTATCTTTCACTAATAAAATCTGAAGCAATCCAATTGATAAGTAAGTCCCTACAGTTGGAAGCTTCGGATTTTTTCATCGAAGTCCTATGTAAGGATAACAAAATATTTCATCTAATATCTTTTGTTGTTAAAAAAAATATTAACATAAGTGGTGAAATTTAGATAGTTCTCTACCCTAACAATAATTAGCTTGATTTTAAAACAAATTAAATGATTTACAAAAAGGATACTTAAGATTAATTTTGGCAAATTGACATTGAAAAGTAAGGGTAAAATCCAAGTAATCCAACTAATATGACCTACTTATTTGAAGAGTATACAAGGGGAAATAACTGACTAAGGTCCCTTATTGGTTTTAAATATGTTTATCTCTTTATTGGTCTCACATTCTAACGGCTACAACGTGAGGAAATTTACATTTAGTTAACTCTTGTATCTGCGATTTAATATACACGGTTGATGATGGCAAAATTATAAAACGTTGAAAATTAGCTATGTATAGAATGTCACAAACTATGCGACAATGATCACAGACGGCAGGCGCGGTCGAAAAGCAAAAACAGTATAAATACATGTGTATATATCGTGTTTTTGCTTTGGGACCGTGCCGGTCGCCTGTGACAACGATGCTACTATTTTCTTGTTATTATAGGCGCCATAAATTATAATTGGATTATTTGTCTAGAGAGAGGGGAGACTAGGAATTACAAGAGCTTGTTTACGTTATTATTATTACCTTATTTGTTATTGTAGATCACGTGACCTTAACCATTCAACAAGACGCTTTAATTTGTAATAAATTGAACTAAAATAATGATGAAAGTTATTATGTATAATTATTATATATAACTTTTTTTGTATATTATATAACTTTTGCTTTAATATGTATTTCTTTACTTTTCACTTTGTTGCGACTTTATTACCGAATAAAAATTAAATAACTAAAGTGTCTATAAAATAAAACAGCATGTAGATATATTTGAACATTAAAGTAATGATAGTAATGGTTATAATTTGAATATCGTTAAATAAACTGAGTAAAACTGATCGTAGTGTGATAACTAAGTTTAGAACTTCAACACATTGTCTGTATATAGAAACAAAAAGATATGGACGGAATAGAGTTGAGAGAGCTGACAGAGTTTGTCAATTATGTAATTTAGGGCAAGTTGAAGACGAGTACCATTTCTTATTTAAATGCTCTGTGTACAATGTGTTAAGAAAACGTTATATACCTAGATATTATTATAATAGACCAAGCATGCAAAAATTGATTGACTTATTATCTTCAAAGGATGAACAATTGGTAAAACAACTGATAAACTATTTACACTGTGCCTTAAAAATTAGACAAAAATATTATAAATCATGAAATCTAGACAGTCTATAACTATGATATACGTATTATGTTGTTGTTTTTTCACCTTCTTTCTTTTTTCTTGTAATATATATGTATTTAACTTTATTTGACCTTTATATGATGTAAAATTTGTGTATGGATGATAAATATGTACATATTTAAGTCCTTATTAATAAAATATATGTTCTGTTCTGTTCTGTTAAATGATATAGCCTGTGCAAATTGGTCAGAGCCAGATTATTGAATTACGTGTTTTCACTAGCTAAACTAAATGATTGCTTCATGATCCATGAAGTTAAGTGGTGTCTGGGGACAATGTTAACATGCTATGAATGACAATCTAAGGGTAAATTTTGATTCACAGGTCAATATGTACAAGCTGTGAACGCTATTGATATTATTTCATACATCGGGTCAATGTGAACAAGTTGTAGAGGATATTTAAACTGTTTTGTTTGTTATAGCTCTATAAATTATATTTAAAATGTGTCACTTATCTTAGGTTTAAGTGAGCAAGCTATGAAAATCTGGGGCATTCATTAATTTTGAACAGTTTAAACTGAAGACGCGTTAGCCAGTCTAAATTCAATTTTTGTACATACTTACTTAATATATATTTGAATATTTGTGATTAAATTATCTTATAGCTTTTAATGGAGAAGTAAACTAGGGGATGTTTTTTGGTTTTCATCAAGTAATTTTGATATCATATATTTTAGCACACGTATATATTTGTAATAGTTTAGTAGTAAATGATTGCGGGACATATTTTCTTTAATTTCATCGTGAACGAATGCGGAACAAATAAACGTTGGTATTTATTTACATTTATATTTATTTTCGATATTTTTGTTCGCACTGTTTGACACACGTTGTTATTCGCTCATGAAATATCTTTAATGCAGACACGGTTCTTTAAATTTGAGGTTTATTATTTTATATATAAGTATTTTATAGAATAGATTTCTAATTATTTTAAGAAAAGAGATCGAATCTTCTTCTGCGGCCAAGTAATAATGGTATATGTATAATTTCTTCGTGTTATTATTGGTAATTATTTTTTCATAGAAAATCTTATCATAAATTCTCGTGAGTTAATAATTATTGTGACTTACGATTTTGATTCAATTTCTTTAAATTAGTTAAACGAAATATGGACATAGTATAATATTATTGTAAAAACACTTTAATGCAATGTTTAAATATTTATAAAAACTGCGATGCGAAATTATAACTTTTTGGTTACGTATGCAAAATAATCTTTATTTCTTTATAAATGCGGACAGTCGTACAGTTATTACGAACAATATCGTATTTAAGCGGAATAAGCCGACTTTAAATTTTAGATATGCTAAGGACTATTCCGGATTCATTCGGAACATATCGTCGGCTCCAGTTCTCGGAAAATGCTTGGACAAGTTGTGATTATTTTGTCCGTTTCTTATCTTTTCCAGTTTGAAGAATATTAACTCTGAAGGTTTGTAGATAGAGTAATAAATTGTACAATACAATACAAGATACCTCTTGTATAAAGAAACCAAGAACTCCCACAATATCAAGTAGTGTTGTATGTTCTATAATGGGTGTAGAACAGTCCCACGAGACCCAGCCATCTGCTACTAAGGACCACCTTGATGGACACAGGTTTGTTCTTATTTTAGGTGATTTTGAACTTCTAAAAACATGTTTTTCCGTGACATGTTTGCAATAAATTTTACCAAGTGTACTTAATCTGACATTTATTTCAACCATGGACGTTAATTTTATCTATCTTTATTTACCAAGAAGGGAATGCTAGATATATAATTGTCAATTTGTCCCCGGCCAGTCGTTCCTTGCCTACCGTATCAAAAACTACAGATAACAGCTACTCAATGCATAAATTTACAATCTACTGTTCGTTGAAAATCTACAGTTAAACGTGCATACGTTTAGACATTTGAATTCCATACCTCTGTGTTCAGAGATGGAAGATAAATCAAGTCTGTCTCTTATTTTTTTCACGTACATGTTAATTCATTCCCGGGTAGCGCGCCGGGATTTGGAATCTCGTGTCCTGGGGGGAACGGGTTTGAATCCCACCCGGGGAGGTTATATTCGTCCATGAAAATTTGACAATAATGTCAATTTTCCTCCATTTATCCGATAATATGGAGAAGTTTCCGACATTGTGGAAGGGTAGATGAGTACTGGTTATAGACAAAGGTCCAGGAAAGCTAGGTGAGGTGCGCTGGATGCCGTTAAATGACCTTGGTTGTGTTGACACGACGTTAAACCCAGTAAAAAAGTATATTCTGTCGCTCATGCGACCAGTATTCGTGGTCGAGAGGTTACTGTATCAGATTTCAATCCTGAGCAATCTCTCATTGTTTTATTGTCATGAGTTCGATACCAACTTTCAATTATTGCTCTTTGTGTGATAAAGTAGACTTGCTAAAATACATCGAGGGTTGCCAGCAAGACTGTAGTTAACGCAATGCACTTAATACAGTCTTGCAGGCAACCCTGGAATGTGCATTCAATTGAACTGGTCACTACATATGACTCTGAATGTTGCTTAGTCACGGTTTGCTCGGTCACCCCATTCTTCGTATGCTTTGTCAGTTACATGCATTTATACTCTATGATTAATTGCAGATACTGGGCGGACTTCGACAATGATTATTTTGAACAAGGGACATACAGATACGCTTTTCAAGGAACTGTTCATGGAGATGGTCCTAGAGACGGAAGTCTGTGCGTAATTAAAGTGTTCAAGAAAAAATATGCAAAATATTTCGATAAATGGCGGCCAGATCACGCTGCAAGTACGAAAGCTCAACAATTTGGAGAGATATTCACTCACAATGTACTTCCATCTTTAAGAAACTTTTTATCAACTACGGACATTGAATTTGTTATTCCGTTGATTGCGCGTATGGATACATTGTCTCATTTTAAAGTTTTGGGACTATTTTCAACACAGAAGGACACCACTTACGTCACTCCTCGTGAGTTTGTCGCTATAGAACCTTACTTAAAAGGTGAATTTGAGAAATATAATTCAAATGGAGGCTATGAAGACAATACGGCCGCCATTTTGAACGCGTTCAGCCACTGGACATGGCAAGTGAGTGGCCATCGTTATTTGGTATGCGACTTACAAGGCGTACAAAATGGACGCAAATATATGCTAACTGATCCTTGTATTCATTCATTTGATGGACGTTTTGGTATGACAGACCTAGGTGTGGTTGGTATGGAAACATTTCTCGCCAATCATGAATGTAATTTAATTTGTAAAAAGATTGGTCTACTAAATCCATTGAGTGGCGCTAAATTGGATAGGCCGGGTATGAGAGCAACGGCCTACGCATTCCAGCTTTCAGATAACGATAATCGGCGGGTTCATGAAGGGCAAACCCAATTTTTTAGTATGGAGGAACCAATCGTTGAATGATGGATTTGAAACATGTGTGCAGTATTAACTTAAAACAATGAATATTTATTTTTCCGTAAATTGTTTACGGAAGAAAATATTCCTAAATGTAGTTTTAGTTTTGTGTTTATTATGTGTACTAAATTTGCCAGGATTTTGCCATGTGGATGAAGCCTGAGTGGGTTTAGATCTACTTTTTCAATTTTCCATTCTTAATAATATTCAGAGTTCATTGTGTTGAACACAGAAGTTCACAACAATACAATATAGCTACAAACTTTTATTATAATTTATATGTTCATTGTTGAACATGCATACTTATTGTGAATTATGAAAATTTTGCACCACGTGTCTCCACATATACATATTTGTTTTATTTGTATGTTTTATATATTCATTCTTCTATAATGGTATTTATTGTCGGTTGTACTTTGTCTCAAATCTTTCTCGGTTACTCAGTCGGTATCGCATTTGACTCTCAACCTACAACGTTTGTATTCGATACCCAGTCGGAGTATGCTTTACATTCCTTTAGTTTTGGTCATTAACAAACAATCAGTGGTCATTTCACTTCTACCTCTATTGTTTTTTACGATAATTTAACCTACAATATAGAAGGATATACGACTAAAACAGTCGCAAGACGCTTGATGATACAAGCCCCAGAAGTTGAGTCGACATTCAATAGTACATTCTTTTATACTGAGAGTTTAAGTTTCGTGATTTGAGCCTATTCAGAGACGATGAGAAGCACAGGCCGCTGACATGGTCCCGATTCACCTAAGACAATATAAAAACATTGTATATATAGCTTAGTTGATGGATCGGGACGGAGCCGGCCACAATAAGTGAGAAAGATTACTGACATTTGTGATATGACTGTAGAACATTTAACATATACTCAATTTTACGTTTACAATTAACTACTTTAAACAAAGACTGGAAAGCAATATGCTTACTTGAAGTTACTTCTATACTGGTTCTATACGTATATTGTAATTTAGTTTTTTTTTTGTTGTTTTTTTTTCGTTATATAAATATTGTTTCATAAATGTCTTGTTTTATATTATATTAAATAATAATAATGATAAAAAAGAACTAACTTCTTGGAGCTTACGTGCCCAAAGCTTAAAGCAATTACATTGAGCACATGTCCTGTAAGACGCATGTACAATGCATTGACTGTTATAAGATAGAACGGTTGATGTGTGTAAGTCACACCACATGTTTCCATTGAGCAGATTTATTTTGTACAAATATAATATTATAATTCACAGATACTTTTTAGGCGAAGTCTTATCAGTGTACTGGACAGAGTTAACAAACATAATTTCCATCAATTTCAATGGCTCTTACGAACAAAACTGAGCCAGTCCAATTTAAAGTACATGTACTACAAAAGGTCATGTGGATTACTTGGGCGATATCGTTAATTTGCAAACACACTCCGAGAGAATGCGCACTCTCGTCGTAATTGTTTATGTTTTTACAAGAGTGAAGCGTAACTACCAACACTTTTACAATTTTCACTGTCCCATCAGTACGATAAGTGAAGGTATTGCGTTAAAAATCGTCGGTCGGGCAGTTTTCAGGATCTGTGCTTTAAATAAAGAACCAATTTACCCGATGTCCTGGTAGATAATAGTTGACTTTAGACATCAGACAAAGATATACATCGTAAATAATTTCAAATTAACGTTAAGTTAATATTTTTCTGCAAAAAAATCCCTCTAAACGCCTTTTAGAAATTATCAACGACTAAGCAGACTTTGCAATATATAGACAACTCGTACGGTGTTGTTTTAATTTGTCGTATCAGTTACTTCCCCGTAGTAGAAACAACTAGCTATTATGATAAAGGCAACTGGTCAAAAAACCTTCTTGCAAATGGTAATATTACACGTTATATAAATGAAAACGAAAAAACCCTATTAGTTCATCTTTTGTTATTTAACAATACTTAATTTGATAAAAAGCCAGTTGAGATTTTCCTGCGAAAACGTCAAAATGTGCAGTTATAATTCCATGCTATGTCATACAAGGAGATTACAAATGTGAAACAAACGTAATCGCGCACTTTTAAAAGAAGAGTTCTGTTCTGTAATACAATAAATTGCTGTTTCAAGGTTGGCGCTATTATGATAAGTTCTACGACGCTGTGATAGATCTACTTGTTTTTTGTAGGTGCAGTGAATGAAGCGTTAATGACGGAAAAGTTAATGCGTTTAACAGACTCGTTCAGATACATAAATTATGTTTGCTATTTTCAGAACAAATATTCTATATTTTGGAAACATAATACATTTGCGCAATTCATTGCATGCATTGATTTCCACTAATGAGACATGTTAACCCATCGGAAAAGTACGGCTTTACCAATATTTAGCATATTCACTACATCACTAATAGCACGAGTTAGGCGCGCGAGACTAGCGCGAGGGCGTCTTATTGGAATTTTGTCGCATAATTATCGTAAACATTGGCTTCCGAAATCATTGAAAACATCGGTTTCCGATAAAAGGCTCAGTTATTGACAAATTTTAGCGACCATTGCCATGGAATTTCAGTTTCTAGAGATATTGATTCATGAGACATTACTATGCACTGAGCGTCTGAGTCACAAGACGCTTGTTGATGTTTTTCACTGCACGTGTCGTTGATTGACTACAATCTGGGTGGAGTTCTGTATTGTTGTCGTTTGTTTACCATTAGCAGTAAGGATCTGTAGCAGTATGGAACACAGTGGAAGGCCAATGTCATGTTCTGTGAACCTTGTGCGAGGTAAGTGGATCTTTAAACATTTATAAAATGCATTTGTTTATAAATTGTTAAGTATCGCTGATCGCAGAGGATAACATAAATGAGCTTGACGTATTAATAAAACTATCATCATGCTAATTGCTATGAAAAATACCTCCCTAATTTAAATTTATGCATAGGACCCAGAACAAGGGCGTATTATTCATGGTAGGGTATGAAATATGCGTTGCTTGCTTGCTTTATACCCTCTCAGTGGCGTAGCTATGCTTATCTAGTTATAGTTTTACTTGGCCCCTTTTTAACATTTTGATTTTCATCAGTTGCAGCATTACCCCTTCATAAACAGAATACACATGGGGTTCTCTGAAGACCTTAAGCTTATCTAGTTAAACCTCGGTATACATGTATTTTCTGCCCAGCTTATTTCTCAGTAATTTTCTATTGTTGGAGAATTGTGTATTGTAATGTTATTTATCAGTTTATGATATGTTACTTATGTAGGTTCTCTGTAAAGGTATATTGTGCTCTATTACTTCATTGGGTTTATTTTGTTATATCACAGGTGCTAGACACAACTTTACCATTCTTTTTCATTATCATAGAATACTCTACAGGACCATGGGATGAATTTTTAGATTGGGGGATAATTGATTTTGGAGGTCAGATTCTTTTGGTGGAAAAAAATCTTTTTTTTAAATCTGGTTTAGTCTGAATATAATTAATTTAAAATATAATGAGATTTGTTGTGGTTAAAGGGAATCTTTAAACCCTTTATCCCCCCCCTGTTTCTACAGACCTGCTCTATATTATGAATAAAAAGGATAAAATTGTGTCTTTCATCAATGTTTCATACTTATAAAGTTTAGAGGTGTTACTAGATCATACAACTAGAGAGGTTTATGCTCTTTCACATACATACAGCTCCCCATGTTGAATTTTTGCTGTAAAATTGACCCTTGTTGCAGCCAATTTGAATATCATTGGAAATATGAAATGTATGGTTCCCTAATGGACATCCCCTAAATCTTTAAATCCTGAATAAGCATGAGCAAAATATTATGTGCTCAAAACAAACATGTAGACATATACTATATAAGTACATTTTGCAGACATGAAATCAATTATTTGTGTGAGGGAATGGTCTTTGTTATTATTATATCAGATACAATTGTTTGTTTTATATTGATCTGTTACACACCATTATAGTTATGAGAGATACTTCTGTAACCAATCTGTGGCTCACTGATTTAATGAATGCAAATGCTTTTGAATGTGTATTTTTCTGTCTCTGGTTAAAGTGAACATGCAATAGATTAAAATGTATTTGTATAGTAATTATGTACAAAAACAGTTATTGCTGTCATATGATGGCTATGAGTCAATGTACATAATAAGTTGTTCTCTCAAATGGAGTAGTAAAAATCCTATAAATGCTGTAGAAATGATAGTCCTTGAATAAGTTATTATTTGTAAACTCAGTTGATATATATATCTTACAGTAAAGATTAAATATATGTAGAAGTATTATACTAGCTGCTTTGTCTTTGACCCACTAGCCTAAAGCCCAGGACTAGTGAAAATTGATTGTCTTAGTGAAAATTACTTCAGGCTAGTTGATTATTTTGCCCTTTATTAAAGTAATAAATTGGGCAAGTGTTCAAGAAAGGTTATGACTGTTATTAAACACAAACAATTCTGTAAAATGGTAGATGTTCATATATATGTATGAATTAATAATGACTTGAAACAGTTATAGCTATTGGTTTTTATAACAAAATATGATCAAGATGTCCCTTCAGGCCATGTAATCATAGATATAGAACTTATAAGTTGTGGTATAAATAATTTATCATTGAACATGTATGTTATCATCAGGGTTTTACACAGCCATTGATAATTGGGGGTCCACTGGATGCAGGACTGACAAAAACAGGGGTCCACACAGTGAAATCAGGGGTCCAATACCAAACTGCAAACAATTTTGTTGTATTAAAGTAATGATTGTTGTTTTATTTGTTTAAAATAAAACAAAAAGGAAATGAAGGTAAATTAAACCACCAGAAAACTTGTATCTCAGTTTATTGAACATAGGTAGTAACAACAGTGACCGTTGGAAAGTCAAATTTTATTGAGTAGACACAAAATTCATACTCTATTTGTTCAGTTTACTTGAAGGGGGATTGTTAGAATGTAAACATTGCCACGTGCTTTCAGGTAAATAAACAGTTTACCCGTGATGCGCGGCGTCTCGGTACAAAGGTCAGTCAGACCGTTTGTGTACAGAATGCCCTCTACTTAATAAACAACCAAAAGTTCTGAATACCGCGTTCGCGCCTTCTTGAGTAAACTTCCCGCAGCGGTTATTTCGCTTTATCAAATATATTTAAGTAGCAATGCGTGACGTAATCGCTACGAGGAGTTTGCTTCTTTGGCTGACTTGGGAAATACCCTATTACGTCAACAGTGTTTACATCCAGGGTATTGAAATGGAATTTCTTATTCGTTTGCCTACAAAATAGGGTCAATTTTTGCTTAAAATATAAATGTTTCCAGTTAACTTGTGCAGTTGAAAGAATATCTGAAGATGTTGCCATGTATTTTATGCGTCCAAGTGGACGCAGGCTTTAAAATGTTTGCGTCCAGACAGGTAGTTTATGCGTGTATGGACGCAGATTTGTGCGTCCCGTAAAACCCTGTATCATCAATAATTCTCAGTTCCTGAAGTCTTTTGGAAGCTTTTTAAAACTATTAGGTTTAACAACATGTAAACTGGATATGTTTATTAGACCTAGCTAAGTTTTGTGAGTCCTTACCTTTAACAAAACTCATTATTTTATTATAGGTCTATATTATTTAGGACAAGTATACTGTACAATTTGCTGTAGATGTTGCTTAAGATAATAAGTAATAATTATTGAACATGTACCGGTAAATGTCATAAAAGTATGTACTAATTCCTAGAAGTATAGAAAAAAATATTTAACAATGCTTTTATATTAACTTGTGCTATCAAATAACATGATACCCACTTCCTTAGATATGCTTGTGAATGAAACAAAGTGTAGGGTATGAAAACCATGTATAAGCTCCAATCTATAACTGTCAGAATGGCAATAGATTTTAGACAACTAAGCCTACTTAGGAAAAAGACATGATCTCTAAAAGTCAGTAGAATTCTTTTACCTGCAGTTTAAACATAATGCACCAATACAATGGAAATTATGTGTATGGAAAACAATATAATTAATTGGCACTGGTGAATTTTGAGCAATGATTAGTGAAAAATCTTTTGATTTCCCAATTATATCTGATGCAGTTCAGTTTGTAAGAAAGACAACTCTGTATAAACTATTGACATTGTAAAACTAAGGGAGATAATTCAGTGTGTTTTCACTTACCAGTCAACAGAAGGTAGTTAAATATCAAGTAGTGTAGATTAAATCATTTGTTAACATTTAAGTCAATTTGTTAATTGGCTAATGTAAATGTCATTTGTAGTGATAGTGCTATAGTAAACACTGTATGTTTGGATTTATTTAACTTAACTGGTAGTTAATCTTTGAAAAGTTGATCGTGAATTTATCTTAGCAAATAAGATTAAAATTTTGTGAGAGATAATTTTGGTGCACTTAAATTTTAATGTAAATACATGTATTTTAGAAATTTAAATTTTTAATAGGACTGTACTCTTGAACAGTTAACATGGATTTATGAGTGACATGAAATTTTGTGTTTAAAATTTTGCATTTTTTTTGTAGTGTTAAATTTTGATTCTTATGAAAATTTTAATTTGTACGGTTAAGGTTTAAAACTTTAAAGTTGTAACTGTTGGAATTGTGAAAAAAATAGAGTAAGTTTAAATTCTGTTGTATGATAAATATTGTGTCTTAAATGTAAGGTTATGAATTAGTTTGTTGAACCTTAAGATTAGAAATATTGACTAATTTGTTATTTTTCTCACATTTAAAAGATTTCTTAACAATAGTTCCATGTTTGGTGACAAATTTGAATGAGAAAGTGAATCTGTACTTGTTGACAAAAACATCGTTTCTTTGTTGTAAAGTTATGAATTTTAGCATTATTGTGAATTATTCGTTTGGTATTGTACATGAATGTTTGCCATTAATTCAAAACTGTCGTAACTGCTTATAAATATGGAAGAATATAGGATTGTTTGGTTCTAAGCCTTTCAGTATTTGTTTATTCAGTGAGTATTAAGTAAATACCTTTATTCATACATTCATAGCAGAAACTATATAAAAACAAATATTGTGCATAAACGTTTGTATTATGATATTGAACATGTAAAAGTTTGGTTTTATTTTAAGGACATGAACTCTTGGTTTTAATTTAGTTTTCATTGCTTGAGGATATATTATAAAATTATACACGAGTCTTGTAAGTTATAATGTGGTATATATGACATGCTACTGTTAAATTTGAGTGATAGATGCACATTGTTTAGACGGAAAGGCAATTATATTCTGCTGACAAGTTAGGCCATGACCTCATTTTTACATATAATTAATTGTACAAAATTTTGTTTGTCTTTAATATTATTTATAACTTGACTGTTTTACTTCAGTTATTAAACATAACTGTTAAGAATTTAAAATATATGTCTTGTATGAGAAACTAATATGTGTCATCAAAGTTAAAAATTATTAACTGAAACTGAAACTAAATGTGATTTGGATCAGGTGTAAGAATTCCGTCTCTCAAATTAAAATCAAGCATAGACAATTTTGTACTGGAATTAAAACATGAAAGAGATGAATGTTTCTAATTGAGTGGTATTATAGAAACTGTCAATACAAGAGTTTCTTAAAACAATATAAAGTAAATATTATGACTACAAATTATGTGAAATATTTTGTTTAGAAATAAAACAATGGATAATTGGATTATAATTGGCAAGCCTTTGATCTTCTGAAAGAAGATTGAATGCTCAAAAATGTATTACTGTGAAACCTTATTTAAAGACCACCTTATTTAATAAAATAACCTATAAATTAGACTGGTGTAGTCATTTGAATTTGTTAAAATACATACTGATAACATGGATGGAAGGGTACAAGTGTATGTTCTGATACTCATTGATATTTAAAGCCTCCAAAATGTAATCTTTTATCTTGGCAAAAAAATCATGAAATTAAGATTATTATTGTCATTCCATTTCTCAATTATTGTTTTCTATCAATATTCAGACCAGGTTACCTTAGCAGGGCTGTCATGATACACCAGAAGTGTATTGTGATACGCTAGCACCGTATCGCAATATGTACCATGATATATTGCTGGGATGGTGACAATCGATGTGGGTTTGACTACTTTAGACTTTCAATCTCCCAATACAGGTTTGATTCCTAATTGTGTAAGGTTAAATTGTAACCCTTCCATAAACTTTGACTTAAGTTAAGAATTATTTTCTCTCAGTATAAAAGATAGAAGTTTTCAACTTCTTGACAAAATTGTATGTTTATGTAATAAAATATGTATTAAATCAAAATTGTATGTGAGAACTAAGGGAAAAATAGAGTCTAATACATAATGTTAGGTGAGCTGGTAGCCATAATTATACGAGATAATTTCAACATATATTGTTCATTCCATATAGACAGACAATTGAAACTTGTGTAGAGTGGTGTTTATACCAAGGTATAACGATAGCTGTGCACAGTGTCACAGAAGGTTACATTATCTATAGATGTATCCATTACCATGATCGATATCTTTAAAGTGTCCTATCTTTGTTCTATATGATCATACAGTCTTTGTTCAATCTTATCTTTTATAATACATGTATATATTACATACCCCTCTCCTTGTATTATCTATTGTAACATGGTTTTATAAGATCATGGCTGGCGTCAGTCTCACTCCTGTGTATGTATTAAAGGGTGTAAGCTTTCAAAAAAGTCCCCAGGATTTGTAGTATTATGTTTATTTTGTATAATTACTCCCTTTAGCTGATTTATTTTGGTACCCGTATTTAATTTTTAAATTTTTATATTTTGTTGCTATTATTTGCCAGTTTTTTTCAAAATCTATATCCAGTAAATACCTGTGTGAAACTGTATTAGGTTTCTTCTTCAAAGAAACAATAGGATGGGTTCTATGATATATTGTCTAATTTTGAACCCATAGGTTGTACAATGTTAGGACAGGTACAGTATTAATATATTTATAATTATCCTCTTGACATTCGACTTTTTTTCACAATTTTTTAGAAAAAATAAACGGTTATAAGTTTTGATGCCAGGAAAGATATTTGTTGCATATACACATGCTAGACTTTGGAAGTCATTTTTTTACTTCGAAACTAATTTTGTTGTTGCTTTAAGATCTATTACAATTTATTGACTATTATAAGCATGATAGTCAGTGTGATCATTTAGAACTCAGGGCTGTGGACCCAAACAGCCTGTTAAAAAGACTAAAAGGCATGTGGGCTAGTACAATCGGATTTTTACAAGCCCCATGGCAAAACTACAATTTTTTTGCTGTCAGGTATTCACCCTTATTCATGACACTTATGGCATTGTGAAAGAAAATATAAGATTTTATTATTAAATCAATGTGTGTTGTTATGAAATAGGGAATTGATAATGTAACCTTATGGTAACAGATTGACTTAATGGTTGCTAGATGAGTCTTAATAAAAGGAGCAAACTCTTCCATTTTTGTATTCAGAGTTGCTGTTCTTGATATAATTATGTTGTTGTTACTTTTATTATGTATAAAAATGGTACATTTAGTTATCATAACTTTTTTGGAGTCATTCTTTATAATTTTCATTAATTCTGAATATTGGAAGTTGATTTGTGGACTTACCTTTTGAACTTGTTTACAAATGTTAAGAATGACTGAGTTTGAGCATTACAAATTCCTAGAGCTTGAATGTTAGTTGGACTATCTAAGGAAGCAGTCATACAATTCCTAGTGGGTACTTTATGTTGGGCCCCATTTGTAACCTGATAAAAATCTATGCTCTGACCTGGGATCAGACCCACAACCCAAGTGAAATGTTGACACCATATCACATAGCTACAAAAGTTAACTTGAATACAAGAGATTACAAGTGACATATTATACCTCTGCTCCACGATAACATTTGACTCTAACCTATGAGCTGCATTAAGGGAAATCTACCGTGACTGTTTTTGATGATACATGTATATAAAATGCATCTTGCTTACCATAAACAAAAAAATGTTTCAGTAAAATTGATGATTCACCTCGTTAACATAATTCATATTTGTTACATGACAATTATAGTTCATTATTGCATTTTAATTAAATTGGATGTCTTACTATTGTCAGTTCAATGAATGATAATAATTAATCATTTACTTGAAAGTCTTGTACATAATTCATTATATGTACATTGTCTATGTAATTGATGTACATGTATATTTAGTTGGATTGTTTAACAAGACATTTTATTACTATCAATGTATAGTTTGGACAACTGGGTTTATGAAGTTCATGAAAGTAAACCTCCCTCCTGCACTCAAGGGTTGTGGTTTGTCTCCTTAGGGTTAATTCTATTTAGTATCATACAGTCAATTAGACAAATCTGGCTAATTTGTTTAATAGCTACCCATTTATTTTAGCTCTTTTAATAGACGTTTTGTTATGGAATTGACAAAAAGTTCTTTGCTCGAGAAAAATACGATCATGGTATGAGATGGTTTAGTTGAATGAGATTTAAATCTGCATGGAAACGCAATGTCATGATGATTAGCTTATCATCAGTGATGCATATACCGAGATTATGCAAGGCTTTTATCAGTATTAGGGGAAGGGGCCAGAGGCCTTACTTTATACAGATCATTTTGGAAAATGATACAGGAAAGAATAATTCTTGGTTAACTCCAAACTGGAGAGAACTGCATGATTTCAAAGAAATTTCAGAAGGTGAATATAGGGAGTTGTAAACAGCCCCTGTTATTTATGGAAATAAAGCCCTGAGATGAAAGAAGCAACTAAATCACCATTCTATAGTAGTTTATTAGGGCAATATATAAAAAATCAATTATAAAAATGAAATGATGTCAGCTAGACTTCTCACTTGATATAAAATTGTCAGACAAGATTTTTATGTCAAGTGTTAAAATCTAGCCAAAGTCATGCTGTTAGCTATTATAGTGAAGAGTAGCAAATTTGACAAAAAAATTGTGTTATCTTGTTAACAATAACTTGGAGCACCTGTGCTGGCTTAAAAGGCAATATTTCGTAGTAATTTAAAAATTTAATTTTTATGACAAAATGTGTCATTCAAGCTTGTTAGATTCAATTATTAAACTAGAGGGTTTGACCTCCTGGGGTTTTATTTTGTATTTTGATGACAAGTTAGTTTAGTCTATACATTATAAAATATCTTAATTTAGGTAGAGATGACACAGTAGTACCTGTAATACAGTAGTATTGTTTGGATTTTATGGTTTTAAATTTGAAGATTTTTGACTGTTATTAAATTCTTGATAAAATTTAAGGCCAAGTTAAAGAAAGTTTGCTTATTATGCCTGTCATTATTTTAATTTCTCAAGAACTAGCCCATTTTATTTATTTATAGAGCAAAAATTATGAACTAGCCTAACTACATGAATCATTATATTTTCACTAGCCTGAATCAATTTTCACCAGTCTCAGACTTTGGATTAGTGGATTATGGCAATGAGTGATACGCTAAAGATTTTTAGGAAAGTTTTTTGTTATAGATAAACAAATGATATAATACTGCCACCCAATTACTCAGATTGTCCAGTTAGGTCTATTTACCTGTTATAGTTGTTTTTGAATCAATCAAACTTCTTTATGACTTTGAATTCTTACTGTGTTTCATCAATTGATTAATGGCACCAGCATGGACCGTATTCAGGTTTTGACATTGTGATCTCCCTTGTGTGTTACCCTGCTTTGCTGTAAACAGGATTGGTACCCATAAATGCATTAACTTAACTTTAAAGTACAGTTTTTCTCTCTTGGTTATAAATTGACACAGTTCTACTGTAGTGTATTTTATATATTCTATATTTTAGAGTCTCAAGGTTTCAGACAATGTTATATTATTTTAAACCAATGAATATTAAAAGTTTATGTACATTATAGATTAAGTGATATAATGAAAGTTTGTATGCATGTCCTTAAGTATGTTAAAATTGTGGTTTTATATTTGACATGGCATAAATATGCATTTTATATTATATTGACATACTTTATGACCTCATGGTTGCCATTAGATTTTGTAAATAAAAAGTGGGTGGGTCTATTTTGCCTTTTTACCACAGAACTCAATTGTGTTTGGTATATTGGTTAATTTAAAGTAAGTCGCCCAACTTATATAATACAGACTCAACCCCTGTACATTTTTTTACAAAGACAACACCTGCATTCAATGATATTCTTTTGCCTGATGATGATATTTCATTAAAAATATAAACCAATTTGTAAACTGGGAATCAAATTTCGTCATACAAGTTCAACTCATGGTAAGGGTAGTTAAAATAAACCCTTCCTATAGATAAAAATCTATTTTCTCCACTTGTTAGAAGTTGCAATTTTAATTCTTGGTGAAATAATTTAGTAGAATATGATTCTGAAAAAGTAATGAACAGACTAAAAGTGGATCGATGATAGTATGAGTATGAACAGCAGTTGAATAATAAGGTAAAGTTTATGAGATATTATTATTAGATTCTTGTCATTTTTCTTGAACAAATATTTAAATGCTGTTAATTTACGGAAAAACCCGGGTCAATAGCGCAATTGGTAGCGTGCCGGGATTTGGAATCTCGTGTCCCGAGGGGGGTATGGGTTTGAATCCCACCCGGGGAGGTTATACCCTTCCATGAAAATTAGACAATAATGTCAATTTTCCTCCATTGATTAGATAATGTGGAGAAGTTTCCGGCCTTGTGGAAGGGTAGGTGAGTACTAGTTATAGACAAAAGGTCCAGGAAAGCTAGGTTAGGTGCGCTGGACGCCATGAAATGACATAAAATGTGATGATACAGCGTTAAATCCAATAAATAAAATAATTATAGGAATGGCTGTTACATTTATTATTTTATACAATTTTGAGTCATAATCTTCATTTATTCCATGAACATGGTATTTAAAATACAAAAATGAAATTTTCAGTTATTAATATGTTATCAAAATATTTAATATAAATATTTATGTTTTTGATTTCTACCTGCTGGCAACATGTTCTATTTTTATAGCATAGACTGTCTAGATGTAGCTCATCTTTATTATCAAAATAATGTTTGTAACAGCTGACATGCTGGGTACCAGACATGTTGATTAGCAATATAATCAGAACAAATAAATCACAGGTACATTGAAACCACTGATTAAGTGATTTTGATTGGCCTATTAGTTGTGTTGATTTTTAAAAAAAAAAGTTATCAGTTCAATGATCTTTTATTTTATCTTGTAACAGGCTCCTTAAATTAAAGGTTATTAATAATTGTCATTAACTAAATAAATACTTTTGTGGAGCTTGGTTGTGAAATTATTTCTATGGCCATTCTCCCTCCTACCAATGATTTTGAATTATGTAGGGCAGTTGTCAGTCACTGACAAAAGTATGCGCTTATTAGTTGGTTAACAGCTAAATCCAGAGATTTAGCCTTTCCAGGAAGAGTGAGTAGGTTGACTGTCACCGCCGTTATATGACCTATAAAATGTGTTGCTAAACCAAACCAAAAAAAAATTATAAAAATTGTTAGTCTTGAGTAGCATCATGTAAACAAGTTTGAAACCACTATACTAGAATCTCAGAATGTCATAATCCACACAAGAAAGGAAGCAAGGTTTGTTATTTATCTGAAACAAATATTTATAACTTAAGTTTATGCCATATGGTCAGTCTGTAGAATAAAGTCTATTCTATGAAGTGGTTCCAAGTGTTTTATAAGTAGTCTTCATAAATACTCAGGCTTCTATGATGTTTATAAATCTGTTTTCTATTTGATGCTTTGATTCTATTTGCTGCTGGAGTTCTCTTTGCTGCTGGGGTATACCAAATCAATGGCAAAGTCTTTTGATTTAATGAATACAAAACAGTTCTTGCTCTTCTTTTATCATGGTAAGATTGTCTATGTTTTAGTATTCAAAGTTATCTGGTATATGAATTGGACTACATTTCTATGATGTTGCTAAACTACTATTGAAAGAGTGATACTTGAATAGTCCAAATAGGGGGGGGGGATTATTAAAGGACTTAATGGTCTTTACTTACAAAAGAGGGTAATGATATGAAACTATGAAAAAAATGGGAGCAGTTTCCATGTTCAATGCTACTGTTAGCTACTAAAGTAACCATGCAATGTATTCTGATGTTTATAATTCTAGCTCTAACAAGATTTATTATTTACTGTATCATAGAGTAACATCATAAACTAAAATGGCTATCATATCAAATAAGTCATTTTTACTAGTCTTGGGGATTCAGACCTGTGGGTTACTGCAAAACAGAACTTGCCCCTGACTTAAAAATCTGTATCCTCTTACTGGCAGTGAAAGGTTGATTAGAGCCAGCCTTAACAATGAATCCTTATGTGAGAAACATTGATTCTGTCTGCTTCAAATGTCTCTGACTTTTGACATGTAGCATATATACAATATCAAACAACCAAAACTAAACTTTAAGCTGTGCACAATTTATAGTGTCCTTGAACTTCGATGTGTCTCTAATTTCTGGTTTACATTTTCTTTGTCTAATTTGAAACCAAGTAAATTGCTGCTCAGTCTCAAAGGCTAAACCAGATGTCCTCAAACTGACTTTGTTTATCCCAAGTCTCTTGCAAGGAAGTATATCAAAAACCACATTTTATATTCACATTATATATTCACCAGACATTTAGATTTAAAATGATTCCAGATTCTATTGTGAATCAACATGTTGCTTGCTATATTGTATAGAATAAAAGTCTAAAAGTTTTCTGGGAAAACATTTCATGCACAGATGTTTTACATTTTTTATCATTCATGTATATTTGTTTACTAAAGTTGCAGTGCAGTCAATATTGTGGAAGAAAGCGCATATTTCCGTAATAGATTTGTGCAACTTGATCTGTTTGTTTACTGGCAATATCAGTCTGCATTTTCTTTCTTTGATTTTACATGTTTTTAAAATACTTAAAGATTAGGTTATGTTATGGTTGTCTGAGTGCCAGCATTGCTTGCTCCACACTTTCAGTTGCTTTAGAAGTGTCATATCAAACATTCAGAAAATTTCTTCTCCCATAAAACTTGATCCAGAAAGATTAATGAAATATAATTTTCTGTGAAGAAATTATTAGAATAATACAGTTATTATCAAGCTAGTTCAAACACAGAGTTTCCTGGAAGGGAGTAATATTGCATTTCATTTTGTACGGTTAATTTTGCTTGATTCTCAAATTTGCTTTCTGATGCCTAGGTACTTAGTAGTTTAGATTAAATTAAAATGAAAAGGAACATGAAAATTTTGAATGGGATTTGAACCAACTATATACATGTACTTGGACGGATGCAGAAATATTTTCATAGGGGGAGGGTCCAGGTGAAAAAATATTTTTCAGGAAGTCTTAAGGCATGCTGTGAACAGAGATCACAGTTAATTGATTTGATTTCAACTGTACCTGTTAATTTTCATTGTATAGACTTCTTTGGTTATTAATTGCAATAGCATGCATTGATAATTTTTAAGTCCCAAATGCTTAATTTGAGACAAAGGCCAGGCCTTTAATATTTTTTGTCTTACAAAAATCCCCACCAAAAATTTAATGTAATTAATTCTAAATTTTCTGAGGAGGAAAGTGCTTTTATAAAATCATAGTTTTTTTTAAAAAAGCCCCTGACTTTCCATTGCTGGATCCCCCACTGTAGGCATTTTGATTTCCTTATTATATGTATGTTTATGTTGGATTAACCCTAGGTCTAAAGGAAACAATACAATAATTAATGATACATTTGTTACATTTCCAAGTTAATTATCATTATTATACAATTGTTATCAGGTCTTCTTGTGTTGTAGTTTATGAGTTAATTCTATGTTTGATGGTTTTATACATTATAAGAAACTCACACATGGTGATGATTGGAAATATTGTATTAATTAATCTATTACAACTCTGCCTTCTTTTCATTGTTGGATTAATTTAACATAATAATTCCCACCTTTCACTATTATTTTATATCAGACCAAAGTTTCCTCTATCTTGATTTTTTTGCATATTCCAAGTTTTAGAAATTTTGTATGGTGTAGTAGCCAGTTATGTTGTTGGTCTAATAACAGTCTTGAAGTGATGAAGCCATATTGTCTTGATCATGAAAATTTATTCTAATTTTTCGCCACAAAGCAGATTGACTCAGAAGTTTCCGATTAAATTGTTTCACAATGGAGCAAGAAAACTTGTAACAATTAAATTGCCAACATTTGTATTCAATAGAAATGAAAAATACTCCGTATTTCATCTTGAAATATGTTAAATAGTTATGTTACATGAGTTGTATAGCAAGTACCTGTGATAACTATATGGGGCATTTATTAGGAATAGGTCATTTTTTAGGATATTTATGGTAATTAGTATGATGCATTGTTTGGGTCATTATATTACTGTTGTTTCTGGTAATTCCAGGACACTGGGTGTTAATATCATCATTCAATTATGCTCCTGGCAAAAAAAAAAAACTATAGTAATCAGTGATTATTTTTTGTGTTTTATGTAATTAATTAACTGTTGGGGGTTATCTGTTTCTACGGTAACCAGAAGTAATACTTTCCTGGTGATAGTTTTATCTGGCTTGTTGTGATTATGGTGCTTGTAGGGAAAGTTTTGTGTAGAATGGATACTATTGTTGGAATTGTATTAGATTGTTTATTTTGAAAATGAAATTACTAGGTTGTATACGTGGGATGTTTTTGGAATCTAATTATGTTATCTTTAAATGCAGTTTGGATTATAATTATTATATGGACTATTTCATAAATGTGAGCAATTTATTTGATTGTCAAAGAATTAATTGAGATGTGGTGAATTGATTGTTGTATATTATGGCTGTCGAGTCAAATCCTCCTAAATTTACTTTTCGGAATTCAAGTTACAAGGTTTTGAATTGACATTTTTTATGAAGATATTGTTAATTGATGTGCTCTGCCTCTTATTTATTGAACTTTAATGACGGAGTCTTTTTAATGACCATCATTACAATTGTCTTGCAACAATTAATTAGTTATCTCAAATATTTCAAGTGTTGAGAGTGCTATAGTAATAAATTATGATCAGATTGGATGTCTTGGTGAATAAAGTTATCTCATAATTTTTTCTGCATGATTTTAGTGTGATGATAATTAGTGATAACTATGCTGATAACTATGATAATTTTGTGATAAAAGGATGGATATATAATCATTTTGTAAGACTCATTGGTAATAGTTTGTATTAGTGATAATAATTAAGGTATGGACAATTTTTAAAGTTATGATACTGTGCAAGTTGGATGTTATTAATTACGCAATAATAATGATAATCCATGATGATAATTAACTTTACATTTGATAATTTTTTGTTAATAAATGATAATTACTTAGCCTTAGGCATCTAGCTTTACTATACCATTAAAATAGTTTGATACATTGATTTGATGTTGAAACAGTTTTCAATAAACAGTTGTCTGGTAACAGAAATAATTATCAGTTGGAATTAGACGGTTGAATGTGTTGATATATGGTACCCCACCCACTCACCGTATATTTTATAACCTGATATCATTGTAAGTTATCAGAGATAGGACATTATCTAGTTAGGTTCTTACATTTTATATAACTTTTATAGTTTCACCTCTGTTTGAGGGATATTGCCCGGAAGCTGTTTTGACGTAATCATAATATCTTCATCAGATATCGGCTTGGTGTATGTTTATATGTATGTTTACATACATTATGAGCTATTTAGATTCATGCTTCTTGGCACACTTTGATTCTTTGGTCTGGTTTATTTGATTTTGAAAGGTTTCATAAAATCTAGAAATCTTAACTTTTTAACATCTGCTTACATAATATTTGATTTATGTTGGATTTTTTTAAACAGTTAATGATATAGGGCTGACAGTTCACCTAACAATTATTCATTGGATATTATAATAATGATGATAATAATGGTGATGATGATTATGATGATAGTAATAATAATAATTATGAAAATAATGATAATGATAATAATGATAATGATAGGGATAAAGATAATTATAATAATGAAATTAATAATGATAATAATAATGTTAACAATGAAAGTAATAATAGAGCTAATTGTAATTTTTTATTGAGGCAACTCAGTCTGTCAAGCCCAGTTTTCCCTGAGAGCCTCCACAATATTTAAGAAGAAAATTTGTACAAATGACAACATGTAATTAATAAAAATAAGATAAAATTGACATTTATTGAAAAGCAGTAAAGTTAAAGATACAATCATGTTGACTCAAAATAAATAAAGAAACAAATAAGATCATGTATTCCCACCAGAATAAAACCAGGTTAGGTAAGCTTTTTTAAAGAAATGAAACTTTCTAGATTGGCATACATGATTATTTTTAACTGGAACATCAGGGACTTGCTCCCTGCCATTTTATTTCTTTCTCCTTGCCTTATTGTTGCTCCTCCTTTGAAGAAATAGTGACTTTGCTTTTTAAGCAATTACTTATTATCTCAAAATAATCCATGGTTGGAAGCTGAAGGGCTTCAACCTATGACCTGCTATCAGTAGGGGATTTAGTCATTGACCTTCATCACTGGATCATGACAGTTACATCTGGTTACATAGTGTACTCACGGTTATTGCCCTTTGAGTTTTAACTCCCCCATCATTGGGTGGCATTTAATAATATTTGCTTTTATTCACTGAATTACAGAGTTAATTACTAGGGGGTATAATATAAAGTATGGTATATTACATTTTTGAAACCAACAGTCTTAATGTCAGGTTTCTGAACCCTCTTTTCCAAACACATATCTCACTTTCAAATAAAAAGAATGTTATTTCATATAAACATAATCGTCCATAACATATAATTATTTATGCAATTTTAATTTCTATACACTTGTAGTTGCGACTGTCATTATATTATCTAACAATGGAAATGTTTTCTAAAATACAGATAAACCTTAGTTAATGGTCACCAGGTCCTGTGAAAAGGAAAATCCCTGAATTATTATTTTACAAATTTATTTTAGCATGATCATGAAACAATTTCTTATAAATTAAAGGGATGTACAGGCAAATGACTGTGCCAAAAGTATAGAAACTAGTTTAGTCTATAAAACAGTATTAAGAATGTAAAAAATCACTTACTAATAACATTTGTCATTCAAATTCAAATGAACCAATTAAAACATGTGGCATACACATTGTTGAAAAAGTAGGATACTGAGGGATTCACCAAGCTATTTATAGATTTGTTATAATTATGTCGTACTTGCTGAAATTTAACATTTTCATTGGTCGCTTCTTATCTTTTCAACATTCTTAGGTGGTAATCTACACTAATCTTTTTTTAGCTAACCTGACCCACGTGGGTCTAGTTAGGAAACACACCAAATATTATGAGAAAATAAAGAAATATTTTGCCAAGTTATATAACAGTGTGTCTGTTGCATTTACAGTTATAAAAGATATAATTCAAAATCAGGAAATATGAAGTTGAACTTTTGCTTTGCAATTCCTTTAAGTTAATCACTCTTAGTTCAGCTTCCCCAGGTCTTTCAGTACTGAGCAGTTTCGTGCTCTAGAGACTAAGATGACTTTTAGATGTGATTTGCATCAATGGCAATACAGATCTGGTTATCCTATGATTACCTTTTCAATGTTGAAACTACTCAGCCACGCCCACTCCTTGTATCTCTTGTATTCATCAAAGCACTGATAGTACTGATTGAAAGATATATTGGCAGGTCTGTTATGATAACAAAACATTTTAAGTTTGCTCAAATGCAATAAAATGGCTGTTGTGTAACCTGGAGGTGACTTTAAAAGCATTATTAATGGTCTTAATAGTGAAACAGTCTTATTATTATAAGGAACATTTTTCTTCTCTTTTTACTAATTAAGGCCTTAAAACTGTCAGCAATCATATGATTTTGAAATAACCACGGTGGTCTTTATAGAAGGACTTTACTATATTTATATAACATGCATCCTGGAGTATCAGTAAAATATTTAATCATCTACTCTAAAATTATCCATTTAAGGATGTGAAGTCATTAATTTCCATGACAGGATGTTGGTATTTATTGTTAGATAAACTTTCATGTGTCACTGAGTACAACTCAATAAATCATTCATGTATTTTATCATCATTATTGCATCTAAATTTGCTTTTAAAATCTTTAAGAATATATTTAAATTTTATGTGGTTTGCAGTGAAGAGATTTTCTTTTTGTGTTGATTTTTGTTGCAACAATGTTTCACCAGGTGAATGCATAACTCACAGTCCTAACAGATTAATTACTTTTTTGTGTACTCTTATTTATTTAAGTTTTAAGTCTGCAAATGAAATTGTTTGGATCATTTATTTCATCTTATGGATAAAGACAACAATCAAAAGTCTCATACAGGTATTCAAAGTTGCAACTTGTTAGAAATATTCAAATGAATGATAATTGTACATTGTAAAAAAAATCTAAGAGCTGGTAAATAATATAATTTTATGTATTTAATATCAGTTTTCATTAAGTGATTACGCTAAACACCTGCAAGTACCTGCAAGTACCTGTATGAGAAGTGATTGTTTGCCATATAATTATGAAGGTGTAATACAGCACTTGTACTTGCTAGCCTTTTAGCTAGCTTTTGGCAACATGGTTGAGATGTTACTTGCAACTTAGGAAGGTTGATCGTTGGTTCTATCTCAGTTGAAACCAAATGATGGATTTGAATCTGGTTACATGACAATAATATTTATTTATTTAAACTGGGTTTAACACCCTGTCAACGCTGAGGTTATTTTACGTCGTCCAGCCCACCTAACCTAGCTTTCCTGGACCCTTGTATAATAACCAGTGCTCATCTACCCTTCCACAAGGCTGGGAATGTCTTCATATACCTTATTAGTGGAGGAAAACTGACATAATAGTCAAATTTTCATGGAATGGTATAACTTCTCAGGTTGGGATTCGAACCTGTACCTTCTTTTGGACACTGGATTTGAAATCCAGGCGGGTTACCAACTGCACTACCTACCCAGGTTGACATGACAATAATAACTCTGATTGTTTCACAATTCTCCAATCTGTTTTAGCTAACCATAAAAAACATTATAGAATACAGTTAGAACAGTTTAGCTATCAGTGAGTTGGTTTGAAACATGATACATGTTGTATACAGTTGACACATTAGATAACAGTCTTCTGGTTACTGACAGCTTAGTTCATAAAAACACTCTAATCTACAAAATGTTTGATATATGTTGATGGTTGTTAGATAAATTAAAATGAAATAAATTGTGCAGTGAAATGAAAGCTGTTTTCTAACATACCTACTGGTGTGCAGATCAGACCTTGGTGATAATTAACAAAAAACGAGGGTTTTCATTTTGTATAGGCATTCTGTTATTACAATGTGATTTGTGATTTAAGAGATTTTCATTTTGTATTGAAATCTGATATGATGTGCAACCATAATAAAAGTTATCTTGAATTTTGACTTCTATTAAATTTTCAAAGTAGTAATAATGAAAACTAGTTTGTATGATAAGTTGTAATAGCCAAGGTATTTTTGTGCAAAAGTCATTCTGTTTTTATAGTGTTTTGTAAAGTTATGGTATTTAATCAAATTTATATTTGCTTCTGTAGGAAATTGTTAAAACGAAAATTCTGTTAAATTACTTTAAACATTTTGCTGGAATAGAATATCAAAATTTGATTTCAATGTTTAGCAAAGGCTTTTAAAGAAGAGGAATATTTCAGTGTTATAACCAATTAATAAATTACTTAATCTATGCTTTTCAATTTAACCTGGGTCAATAGCCCAGTTGGTTACGCGCCGGGATTTGGAATCTCGTGCCCGATGGGGTGCGGGTTCGAATCCCACCTGGGAAGGTCATACCCTTCCATGATAATTTGACAATAATGTCGATTTTCCTCCATTGATTAGATAATATGGAAGAAGTTTCCAGCCTATGTGGAAGGGTAGGTGAGTACTGGTTATAGACAATGGTCCAGGAAAGCTAGGTTAGGTGCGCTGGACGACGTAAATGACCTAAATTGTGTTGACACAGCGTTAACTCCAATAAATAAATAAATGTTTTTCAATTTATTTAGTATTCTTTAGATTTGCAGAACAAAACTTCAAAATTTAAATCAATAATATTAAATAAACAATAAAATGATTTTAAATGTACACGCATGTTTAATATGTAAAATTTTAAAATACAGGATGGTTATGTAAACAAATAATATAAAATTGATGTAAAATATTAATAGCGATCAGCCACCATGAAGTTATGTATTAACTAAAGTAATTTAAACAAAAAGTAATAAATCTATTTAAAATTTGAATTCTTCATGATAAGTAAATAATAGTTTTGTTTTGTATAATATTTTAGTGAGGGAAGGTTTATCATTATGCCTGAGATAATTCACAAATCAATTTTTCGAAATAACAAGTCAGTGAATTTAGAATTTGTACTGTGGTTGTATACAAGGTTCCCGCTGTACATGCACTGTGTCTTGGTATCATTAAAGTAGATACACTATGTGGGCTTAGCGCAAAACGATCGTAACTCACACTTTTTTTAAAATTGAGTTATGACCTGTTTGCACCCACGAGTCTAGTTTTCTGAACAGACATGATCGTGGTTGTGCTGGACCACTAGTTACATCTTCTATTTTCACTGATTGAGTAAATCATTTGCTTTATTTATTGTATAGTAAATAAAATGAAAGATTGAATAAACTAGTGTTGTATAATAATTTCGGATGCTGAACAAAGAGTGATATATACTTGTTGACTGTTGATGGAGTTTGAGGATGGACTTAAATGGTGTGAATAATTTCTTGTATATTGTACTAACATGATCATAGACTCAGTGAAGTAATACATTTATCATTGAAGTGTTAAATTATGAAGTTTTTATCAAAGTGAATATTTATAAAGTATATATTAACAATGAGTTCAATGGAGAATATCACGGAGGGATTGTTAATCTCGGATTCTGCTCGTCAGAAATTTTCTGCTGCTGTGGATAAACAGAACATGATAGCAAAAACTGGTAAGTTTATTTTACTGTACATTTTGTTGTTTGAAAATGTTTAGGTGATGGTGTTTAGTTGTAATGTAATTGTCTTAATTAAAATGAGGCTTAGATATTTTATTGTTGTAGTTGTCATAAAGTTAGATTTAATTTATGATTAATTGTGAGTGAAAGTTTGTATTAAACAATGCCATATTTAACTCAGATGTTGCTGTGCGTCACTTTTTTATCAGTCCACTCCTTGTGTTTTATGATAGGTGCTCAATAACTGGTGCCAAAACAAATTACCATTCGAATGTGTCTGTTCAGAACTTAGTCTTCATTCTTCTTTATTTTGCTGACCAATCTAAATTTTCTTCCTGAGAAATTAAGTCAACTTCTACTTAGACCTTGATCTTAAAGAACCACTGCCATTATAAGTTACTTATAGGAGTGGGTCACAGTGGCCGAGGGGTTACACTAGTACTGTTGGACTGGTAATCATTGGTTAGCCAGCTCTGCGTTGGTTCGAATCCCATTCAAAAGCTTCCCGTTGTTTCCTTGAACAAGGACCTTTATCCTACTAGCTTAGTACTGGGGGACCAGGAAGCGGACTCAAAAGACTTGAGTGATAAATCTAAGTTTTAAGAACTTGTTTCACAATCGAGCTAAAATAAATTAGTAAGCCTATGAGATAGATTGCTAATATTCAGCCTATACTGAAAGTGAAATTTATTTAGTATTTATTTTATTTCTAACTGCACTAACGAGCACATATAATACATCTATATCTTGTTTTGATGTGCTCAATTATATACATAATAAATTATCATGATTGTTTTATCTTTAATGATAGTTGTACTCTAAACTTAAAACAAGACAAAAAATATATAAATTTGAATGTTAGTTTACATAATGTAGTCTGCATCAAGGTGCTTGCTTTGTAATGTTTGTATGTGTGGTAAATGGTTGAATAGAAAGAAATTGATTATGTATTCATGAAATTAAATGCATTTTGTTAATGATATGTAAATCAATGCATTAATATAGCATTATATACTTATCATTATGTGTTATGTTCCTTTTATGTATTTGAATAGTGAATGAAATATATTTGTGGATGTAGAAATAATTTACATAAATGCACATAATATTATGCAACACACAATATTCTTGTCCAAGATCAGATTTCAAACGCTTATGGTGATATAGTTTTTTTTTGTCTGCTGTATTCCTCAGGTTACGGAATCATCTTAGTTTAACTATTATTGTACCCCCCACCACTACCTGTGACTGGGGCTAAATGTCTGTCCGTCCGTCCATCCTTCCCTTCGTCTCGAATCTTGTCTGAGCAATACCTCAACCAAAGATTGGATTTTAGAATTACTAGGAACAAATGTTACCCTTAACTAAATGGTGTGTCTTGTGCAAGAATCGTGACAATCTTTGGATGGACGTGGCCAATTAATTGGGTCAAATTTCCTTCCCCTTTGACATGGTGGCAGGTTGTTCATCACTTCTGTAACTGCTCGAGTTGTGTTAGTTGTTTAGTTTTTTACCTGGGTTTGTCTGCTCCGTATGGATGATTATTGTACAGGCCCAGGATAGAACTTTACTCTAACAAGTTATGTGTTTAGGAGGTATAGCTCAAACAAGTTATGTGTTTAGGAGGTATAGCTTAAACAAGTTATGTGTTTAGGAGGTATAGCTCAAACAAGTTATGTGTTTAGGAGATATAGCTCTAACAAGTTATGTGTTTAGGAGATATAGCTCTAACAAGTTATGTGTTTAGGAGATATAGCTCAAACAAGTTATGTGTCTAGGAAACATTCTGTTAGGAAGAACTTCTTTTACTGGGCTGAGATTCTTAATACATCTTCTGTGATGTTGATTGCCCACACCATTTCTCAACTTGGCTTGGGACCAGATACTGCTGGTTTCTTAGCTTGTTTACGAGTTGTAGCTGGTTACAATTATGTTTTGACTGTTACTTGATTGACTGATAAACTAACTTTTCCATTCTCCTTTATGTGTTTTAGTTTGTGCTGAAAAATATAAAAAAGGATTTTTTGATAATTAAAAAAACTACTGATTCAGAACCATATGGACATTAGTGTTATGATATTACATTTATTATAGAAAATAAAGTTGATATTGTCAACCAAATCAAGACCTCAAAACATTTTTACTTAAGAACCCCTCTACATTTAAATGTTTTTTCCGTGATTTATTGCTATGGTTACATGTCAATAAATATTGTAAATTAAAAGGTTTTGTTTGACTTATTATACAAATTTATTAAACCTTGAATTGATCTAACACTATGATAATGATTTTATCTTACATTTTCTGTTTGTAACATGATATATAATTATGGGGCAGATCTTAGATAGAGGTGGATGACTGTGTCTTGAGGGGCCATTAGCAATGTACCTGTAAAAAATGTCATAATGTTTAAATGAAAATTAGTACATAACATCAAATTTATGAAATTTATAGGGAATACAAAATGAGAACGATTTTCAAAATGTTAGTGTTTAGACCCAACCAAACTAAAATGTATTTAGGTCCACCCTTATTGACACAATAAGTGGTTAAATGACATGTAGTTATACATGTATACATGTATTTAATGTTTATTCTTTTATTTAATTTAAAAGAAAATTGAGTCGTCTGACTTAGTTGTGAACTTTTATCAAAATGTATGACATGATTTTAGTTGTTATATGCGTGTGATTAAATATTGGTTGCTATTGTTCTTCAGGTCTGAGTCCAATTTAAAGAGTTTTGTGGAACAGCCCTGTTATGTCCTATTGTCTTCAACATCAGTATGACTATTTTATGTGTGTGTGTTGACAGCACAGTATATTTTCTTAGAAATCAATTCAAGAAGTTATGTTTCAATGTTCTCTTTCTGAGGTAGAATAGATTTAGCTAGCAGCAGGTCATGGGTTTGAGCTCGGCATTGAGTTCATAAATTTCTCTCTCTCTTGTGATGAATATTGATATGAAGACAATAATTTCTTTGGTTAAGTTTAATGCCATAGCAACACATTGTATAGGTCATATTACGGCAGTCAGTCAACCTGTTCATCATACGTGGAATTTTGGCTAAGTCTCTGGATTTTGATGTTACCTGTTACTAGGCGCAACTTCCATCAGTAACTGACAACTGCCCTACATGATTTAGAAATAAAATCAGTGGAAGGAGGGAGAGTGGCAGTATAAATTATTTCATGACCTGAAGCTCCACAAAAGTATGTCCTGCCTGGAAATTGAACCTATGATGTCTTGATCAATAGACATGCATGCTACTGACTGAGTTAGTCAGGTTGCAAAAGAATTTTTTTTATATTTACTGTAAATTTCAATGCATACTATTTTACAGCCAGACATCCAAACTGCATTACTTCATCAACAGGTGCTATACATACAACTTATTATCTTTATTATTGAAGAGAAACAGAGTTTAATTGGTGTGCAATGTTTACTGATTCTTCTCCCTTAATTGTTGGGATGTATTTTGATGGAAACTGTCCAAGTATTGTCATTGCCAGCTTTGTTTCTCTCGAACACTTGTGGTCTGTTTTTATGAAGCAGATTCAATCTTGATGCATTAAATTTGAAGTGGTTGATGAGTGGATTCTATTAATAAACAGTTTGATTCACTGTGAATCACTCTATTGTTAGTTTTAGATTATTAATATAAGGAAGAGTGTAGCATACATCTAGCAGTCATTATCATAATGTTATTGAGCACCTAAGCCTTATTAATTATATTATATAGTATAGTTAAAATCATGTGAACTATAAATATATGAAATAAGTAATATTCAATTACCCAGTCTACGAAATTAGTTGCCCAAACAGGTCGATTAAGCAGCATGCACTTTTTCTTGTTAGAAGAATTTTGGTTGCTTAGAAGAAAATTTTGGCTGTCTGAACTAAAATGTGGTTTTCCTGGGCAACGGGCCACCGACTAAATTTCGTAGACTGCTAGCCCAAATCAATTTTCACTTGTCCTGGGCTTAGTTGGGCTAGTGGTTAAAGTAATGACTGATCTAGTGTTAGTTGATGCTGTGATTAAAGCACAGCACCAGCCATAGGTTTGGATTTTGACAATGCAGTTGGGAACTCCATAATGTAAATATGTACCAGTCACTATTTCAGTATGGAAGGGCCCTCGGTCTTTACATTATATAGAACAATCGGGGAAATTTTATCGCACTTAAATTACATTAATAGGGGAAAGAAAAATCAAATATAACCTCCAAATTAGAGAAAAATTGCATGATTTAAAAGATATTTCAATAGGGTAAGGCACCTTTAAACCGTCCCTGTTATATTTCCTTCTGTCTATTGAAACTTAGAATTAACGAGTTATATTTATTTAAGAACTTTATAAAATCCCTTATTAAAGCTGGCCCTGCAGGCTTTAAAAGTGAACCCACAATGTTATCAGCTCTGAGTGTATTTTAATAAACCTGTCCTGCAGCAAGTTGCACTTGTATTTATAAATGGATGAGTTAATTTGTCAAGTACTTGAATGGTAATATATCATATAAATGATTTTAATCACATCATTTACCTGTGGTTTTACCTTGTCATCTTAGTTCATTTAAAGTACATTATACTAAACCATATCAGTACATTCTTGGTTCAATATTGATGGATAGGCTTGACATCAGCATGAAACTAGTATACATCCTTCATTTTTACATGTAGGTAGATACTGTATATAATTTATATTCATTATTTTGTCAAATAGATTCTCCTCATATTTTTTTAATTCTTACTATAACATCAATACATACTATAGTTGGACAATGAGCATTGACGCATGTCTGCACTTTTAAATTTGGTATGAACCATTTAGAGAGCATATTCATTAGTTATTATAAATAAATTAATGTGCGAGAAAATGGTCTGCTATGACTTTATATTGTTGATTATGAGACGAAACATATCAAGTTAATCTGCAGTGCAGTGATAAGGTGAATACTTATGATACAATAGGATGTAGGGCTGCGTATCGTGGCCAAGGTCGCGATACGATACGTTTCGCGATATATGCCTCGTGATTAAGATATTAATCAATCTGAATCGCGATTTTTTAGGACGCGATTCGATACACCCGTATCAGACAGTCACGAATACGATCTCACGATGCATCGGTGAATCGTTACAGCCCTAATAGGATGTAGGTTCAAGTGTTGTCCTAATTAGCACTCCCATCATAGCAGTAGGCTCTCCATCTGTGCTACAATGTATACCATTTCATTTTAATCCTTTAATATCTTGGTATAACCTTTCAGTCTGACATACTGTACTGGACATAGATGTCTCTATATGATCACTTTCATTTCATTATTTGTCCCCTATTGACCCCTAGGTCACATCAGTTAAACAAGATTGTTATCTATTGTAATAATGTACTATAATTTGTCTGAAATGATAATAGATAATTCTATACTATCTGAAGGTATAGATCATTTACTAGGTACTGTGCAACCTATATAATAAAACCACTGGTTTGTTTTAAGGGGCTGATCAAGATCGTTTTCTTAAAGGGGAAATCAATCCAACCAAAATTACTGCATTCTGGTGTTCGGGAATGCGCATTTATTAAAATGCAGTTTGAATTCAATTTGCTAAGTTTTGTAAGTATTTTGGATCTTAAGGGGATCTGAATCATCCTCACCCCAATTGGACTTCTATTTGTCATCATTTAGAGATGGAAAAGTTTTTAATCTTGGCTATTGTAACAGGTTAAATGTGCTGTGTTGTAAGAATGAATACAAGGGAAGTAATTCAAACTCACTTATAGTTGTGATTGTACTAAGTTACCTCCCTTTGCAACATTTCTAAAAATAATATCTCTGCGAATGAGAATGAATCAAATAGATATTTTAAAGAAACAGTTGTTAAAACAAACACACTTGCTGTTGATTGATGGGTTCTTATTCTTTTACTTCTTATTGTCTAAGAAACAATGTTATTGATGAATAAGCTGTTATTATCTTAGATAATTATTAACTTGGAGTTAATGATGAACATTTTAATTATATTTTTAATGTGATATGAAGTTCTTCAGCTACGCTTCTAAAAGTATACATTACTATTTGTACTAAATTCATTATTACAGAAAAGGAGGAAAAAAGCAATTCTGTACCAAGAAGTTATCCAGATTCTCTATCTAGAGATAATGTTTGGTCAGTCCTACATCTTTTATTAATTTCCTAACGTGTAAAAAATCAGTTAAGGGAACTAAATTATGCTCAATGCAATGTGCTGTTGATTTGTTGTATAACTACATTGTTCAGCAGTTTGCTTGCTGAAATGATGATTGTGAGTAGTTTGTTTAAATGATAATGATAATGATAATAACGACTTTATTTAGTGTGGATAACATATTTGGCTAAAACCAATTTTCAATATGGTCCACACCATAGCTCAAGCTTAGGGGCCTTGGCATGATTTTAAAGCATGGGATTTTTTTTAAATTTAGGGTTTGATTCCCAGCTACAAAACTTTTTACCCTTCCATAAAAAATTGATTAAATATCACTTTTCTCCATTGGGCCACCACAAGTAGATCATGTGTTCTATGGGTTTTTCTGGAAAAAAATTAGGCGAGCGAGCAAGAAATTTTTTTTAAAATTTTTTAATTCAGTTGCTTTATATAGCGGTTTGACCAAATTTTTATGAGCGAAATATAAAATAAAAATATTTTTTTGTAAAACCGTCAAAATTAAGGTGGGAGCGAATCCATAGAACATATAATCAACTTGTTGTGACCTTAAATGAGGTTGAAGTTGTTAGTTCCTTGTGGAAGAGTATGCAAGTACTGCATGGTTTAGAAAAATCTTAAGAAAACTGGTTAGGTGAGTCAGGGAAGGAGCTGTACCTAGTCTTATAAAAGTGTTGATTAACAGGCCAAAACCCAAATAAAAAAGTTTTTAAATGTCTTATGTATATCCATTTAGATTAGTTGTTGATTATTTACCAACCACCTGCTTGTTCTTAATTGTTCTGATATCATTTTAAAACTTACATTAGAATACTTGAACTATCTTAATGGTATAAATTCTATGGTAAAATATTTTCAGCTTTTATCAAGTATGTCTATAATCTACCTTTGAAAACCAGGAAATTTTCTAAGAAATAAGTTAATCTATGTTAATATCTACAGTCAGACCTTGCCTTGTGACCATTTTTGCTTTATAGAAAATTTTGGTTATAGTTAGTGCTTTTATTTCTTAATACATTGTAATGAATAACGTTGCTTTTACTTTTGCTGTGTGAGTTTAGTATATATGGGTAACCTATTAAGTGACAAAGCAGTGGTAACTGGAAACGCTGTGGTAAATTTGTAGTAAACATGCTAGACTTTAAATCCAGTGACCTTGGCTTGTATCCAGGCTTTGGCAGGCCATGGCCTTTGACTAAATTTTCTTTTCTTTCACAGAACCTCTTTCAGGAAGGGTAAGCATTAGTGCTGTTAGTTTGAAATAGTCTCGTAAAGCTGGTCATGTGACTGCAGAAAAAATGTTGACAAACCATGTTTAATTAGAACTAATTGATGCACTGGCTCATGATCTCTATTGGGTTTCCCTCTTACTGTGAATTTCAAGATGAAACTTTCAGTATCATTGATTAGAATTGACATTATGCCAGACATGCCATTTTCAAATATTCATTGCCACTTGTCTAATGCCTCAGTCCCATAAAATCGTGACTTGTTGCGGACCTGTACGTGCAGACAGCCAAAGGCCGTGGGAAGCCTTACGCATTAAGGTGACAGTATGCATATGGCACAAAACAACACACCCGTAGGGAGCCGTAGCCGGAAGATATACAAGTTTAATTCATACTCGGCCACGATTTTGTTCATGATTTGACTTTGGAACTGATATGTGTATCCTGGGCTTATCTCACAGACCCTGGTAAAAACGTAACAGTTCGTACAGGTCCTTGCGGAGCTTGATCGCACGGCGCACGTACGGAGCCCTCACAGCTATTTTTAAGTTTATGGGACTGAAGCATTAGGGGATTGTTTTAGTATCCTCGTTGTTATGTCAATTGAACTGATACTAGATTTATTTCTGTTAGATATTGTGACAAGTTGTTTATATCCATGGCTTGAAGTGACTTAGCTATTGATTTGATTCCTTATTAAGTTTTATTCAACTGTCAGTAGTGCATACATAACCCTACTGATTTAAATACTCTATATTTGTTAAATTATCCTGGTTCATAAATACTCATATCTATTTTTATCGATTGTGTCTGCAGAAGTACTGTTGTGAGTATTTTTAATCAGTTATGCTAGGTTTACATCTGGCCACGATTACCACGATGTCCCCGATTCCAGAGCATCGTGGCGAACGTAACAGAGCGTGGAGTCAAATCGGGGTGATCGTGGGGGAGCGTAACGGTACGTGGTTGAATCGGGGATATCGTGGGCATTGGGACAGATTTTAAATCAAACTTAAATTTCACCACGATTGCCCCGATTCATTTTTAATCGTGACAGAGCGTGGCCTTCGTAACAAAACGTAACGGAACGTACCAAAGCGTAACAGAACGTAACAGAACGTAACAGAACGTGTAGTACAATCGCAACAGATCGGGACCAGCGTGGACACATTTTTTCATCCCGCGTCGCTGGGAAAGAATTATTTCTTGTTTAAATATCAAATCGTGACGTAAAACGTGGACATTTGTCTCAAATCGTAGGTCAAATCGCAGGAGATCGCAACAGAGCGGCTTTGTCGTGGGAGATCTTAACAGGACGTAACGGAACGTGGTGGAGCGTGGAAGCCAATCGTGTTGATCGCAACAAAGCGTAACAGAACGTGATGCAAATCGTGGGCTCGATCGTAGCAAAGCGCAGTTGAGCGCAACAAAACGTGCTGATTTCGTAAGGAAGCGTAACAGAACGTGGAGTATACCATTTTCATGGTATAGCTCCCCGATTTTTTAGCCTCTGGCTAATCGGTGAGATCGTGGCCAGATGTAAACCTAGCATTAGATTGATATATGCCTCACTGACAGTTGAATTTTTTTTTTTAATTAATGATTTACATAGGAAGCATTACTGCAGTTTTTAATTTAGATTTACAGTAACTTTCAAATATGCATTAAGTGCCAGATTTAAACTTATGTTCTATATTATATTTGAAGTACTGACTGGTTCTATGTGGACAACTTAATAACAACTACTCTGAACATTGTCTGGATAGAAACTGTACACTTCTAGGTGTTGAACACCGTCTGAACAGTCTTAGGTTCCTAATTGAATGAAAATCTAAGATTTTTTTCACTACATGGTATTTCCTGTCTATTAATGATAAACAATCCTAATTAAATTTGATTTATGAAGTATCAGCCTACTTTCACAAATTCAATCCAAATTTGAATGTATGGAATGACTTAAGTTTTCTGATTGGAAATTGCAGGCTTAGCGCAAAACAGTTGTAACTCAGGCTTTTTTACTTAATCACAAACAGTAATCATAGGTTTATATACATGTATTGGTATAATAATTATTAGTATATTGTTTATAGGGTATACATAATTAAAAGGGGTGTAACAATACGGTAAAAACCGTATTGCAATGTCATTGCAATATGCAAAACCCATATCACAATACATTGCAATACGTATCGGTTTTCTTGCGTGGACAATAGAAGCAGTAATTAAAACACATTTAATGTCCTCATTGGATCAGCATCACATATATAACGTATATGTGCATTTATAAGTTCTCTTGTACTTATGTTTGAATGAGTTGTGTAAAATAGAGTATATATGTAAGTAAATTATACATAGCTTGAAACAGACTCTCAGTGAGAATTATCCTTATTTGACAAAATGTTTTACCAACAAAAGCGCAATTAAATAATTTCAAGTTTTCATCACATTTATTTGTTCAATCCTTTATATTTCGGAGACTGATTAAAACAATCAGCATGGAAAATACCTGCGTATAAAAAAACGGTTAAGTGAAAATCAAACTGGTTAAAAACTGTCAGAATTTGTATTGCAATATTAACCAGTTTATCGGTTAACCGTTACACCCCTAATAATTAATAGTATAACCTAGTTGATGGGTGGGGTATATACAAGGTTTGATGGTAGACATAGTTTACTTGGTACAATATTTTGTTGATGATAGAATCCTAATTCTAGATACCTGCTGAGTCTGGTATTAACTTCCACTGATAAATCTTCTAGTTACATCACATGCTTGGCAAATACTGTTATCACAATATCTCCTACTGTACGCTGGGTACCAGTATGTAGATTGATAACTGTTTCGGAGAGAAATGTCGGGTACCAATATATATAGGAAAACTGATTTTAGAGGCAATGTTTGTGTGCTGGGTACCATTTTGTATATGATAACCGTTTTTCAGAAAATATAATCCAGGGAACCAAAATTTATCAGAATATTTTTTACAGATTTGTATGATGTGAACTTTTTTTGGCAGATTAAGTTTTTTTGGTGAAATTTTGTCTGGTGTTGGAATTTATTATATACCATGTGTATTTTATATTATAGTGGTAGTTTTTCTCTGTTACGTAATACTTGAGTAACAAGGCGTTGTTGTCTTTTATGTTTATTTATTGTCTTGAAAAAAGAATTAGAAATCTTTCATTCATTTCTGTATGGAATTTACTTCACACCATAGTACAAGGCAATTAAGGTATGGTTGCATTTTATATTTATAAATATTTTGTTAAATGTTTTAAACATCTTATATTTCATTCATCATCTTATGCAAAATTTATCATTTGCTGATTTGTTTCTAGCTAATGGTCTCATTAGCTACGTGGTTAGTAGTTTAAACTGCATGATGATACCAAGTTCACATTTTAGACATTAATTTTATATGAAAATCAGGTGGTTTTGGTTTTATTTTCTCACAGCATGTGATGCTTATATCTTGAGTAAAATCATGGAATTCTGTAAGTCAAGATGGTTTATGAGACAAGAAATGCCAACTTGTTTTTGCTGCCAAACTCTTTGGTAATGCTTACAAACTGACATAACATTTTAGGCGGCAAAATTTCTCTGAAATGATTTATACACTGTATGTAAAATCTCTTAATGTTAATCTAGCTTTTTTCCTGCCCTTATGATCCTATGTAACTTAATTGTATGTTATAATAATAAAAACCACCACTTTTTGCTTGATTAGTCCTAAAATGAAACTTTGTAAGATGTGCCATTTATGCTTATTAGGGTTATTGTTTATTGCCTTATTGCCATGGTCACTGAATGAGAGGGATTCATGTGTTTAGATTTGATATTTCTGTGTTATATTAATACAATATATCTTACAGACCCAGATGCCCAAGTATTATATATATTTATTCCTTATGTTTATATTTCATTGCCAAGTTTATTCTTGACCTAGAAATCTGTGTTCAATTTTCATCTATCGATCTTCATTTAATTCTTCATTTCCTTACTTTCACAGGTATTTCATTGAAACAATTATATTAATACAGCCAAACTCCTCTACACTGACTCTGTAGATACCATCTCCAAATTTAATTGATTTATTTATACTGGGTTTAACGCCATGTCAACACAATTTTTTAGGTTATTTTATGGTGTTCAGCTTACCTAACCTAGCTTTCCTGGACCCTTGTCAATAACCAGTACTCACCTGCCCTTCCACAAGCTGGAAAATTCTCCATATTACTTAAATATTAATGGAGGAAAATTGACATTATTGTTAAATTTTCATGGAAGGGTATAACCTCCCCAGGTGGGATTCAAACCTGTACCCCCTTCCGGAAACTAGATTTGAAATTCAGGCGCACTACCAATTGAGCTTACCGACCCAGGTTGAAATTGATTTATGTTGAATTATATTATAAAATTTTGTTTTGTATCGAATGAATTTTACTTATGGTGTCATTGCAACATGCATATCTAAAAATTTAAGCATTTTGGTTAAATTTCATTTGTAAAGCTTCTTATGATTATTAGTTGCAGTCTTACATAGTTCAATTTATGGTTTAAACAAGCAGAGATAAAAGATGAGTAGGGTGAAAATGGAGTTGGAACAAACCTTATAATGGTTGCTGATTCAATAATTATAATAATACCAAAAACTTTATTTGTCAGGCAACACAGTTAGGCAAAGCCCATCATTACAGTTATCAAATTTGCTTGCTAATTAAGGTGTTTAAGAATCTGAATATATTTTATGATTGGTCATTAACTTACCTGTGTACATGCGAATTATTTTCGTTATTAGTCTAACAGTACTTAGTTTCTTGGAAATTTAATACAAAGCTATAACCATGAGTCTAATCTTTGGGCAATTAGTGGTCAGTGGGTAATTTACAGTTCAACTTCAATATAGAGGTACATAACTTGAGATACTGCACAAGCAGGCAGAATGGCTATAATTGGAAGCTAGTTTGTATAAATGTTTCAATGTTTCAAGTTCAATATTTCCTTATGATTGGTTAATCAGTATTCCAAAGTTTTCATTCATAGAATTAAGTACATTATGTCTACATGGTTTTATTTTAAAGAACACTGCCTGAGATTTTAGGATGCTTGGATTTCATAGTCTGACAATATGTACATGGTCTCCAGACGTTACATGTTTGCTCCAGCTTGATCAGTACAGTCTAATGTCAATGAAAGTTCTGACTATTGGAATAATGAATGATTTGGAATCACTTTGAGTAAAAAACTTTGACATTAGACCAAATCATTTCAAAGCATGATCAGAGGCTTTGTGGAATTACAAATGTATGTCTTTTGAACTCGGTAAGTGACTTATGGCTGCCTTGGGCCTCTTGTTATGTTGTATCATGTGCATGCAGTAATCTCTGGGTTGAAAAAGCCTTAACTGAGCTTTACAATATAAGCTTGGAACTTTTTTTGAAAACATTGCTTTACTTGCTATGTTTTGAAGAAACTTGCTGCATACTTGAGAGTGGTTGATTACTTTATAATAAATATAAGTGTTTATAGTTTAAAAATACATTGTTTTGATGAATTGGAGATAAGATCATACTTAATATTTTAAAGTTATCTTTGTTATGCTGGCCAAAGATGCTCTTCTGACTGTTTATCTCTTCCAAATTAATGTATTCTCCCAAATTGTTCCCATCATTCCCAGAAAAAACTTGTTTACTGAGTATGATTGCAATCAGTATGTTTAATTTCAAATACATAAAAAATGTTAAAATTTGATGATTCAATGTGATAATCTACTGTGAAGTTCATGAAAATATTTACATCATGGTATAAATAGTTTAGATGTGAGATAATTGAAGAATAACATAACATGTTAGATCAGAAAAATTGTTAGAAGTATTCTAGATGTAGAACATTTATATAGTAGAAATTACTGGATTTTATCTTTTATGCAAAAGAGTCTGAAAACATTTAAGGAACAGCAACAGTTATAAAACTAAAACTTTCCACACAACTACAAAACAAACAGGGAGATGTTTAGATTTTTAAACTTTTATTATAAAAAGGATGCCACAAACAAATAATGAAAACAAGAACCCTAAGGGGTTGTGCCTTGGAACAGACAAGAGCAAAATGCCAGTGGTGGGGGGTTGAATAAAGATCACAGATTGCAAGTATGTGACTTGTGGCGCTGTTTGCTGATATCTGTTTGTGCTTTGGCAAACTGGGCTTTTTTCTTTGACTTCAATATTGCTAAATGAAAAATATTGTTAACTGCATTTAAATGGACCTTTCCATGACTTTACCTATTAGCATATTTTATTAAAGGTAACCATTATATATTGTCCCACAAACGAGGTGTTAACAACAGAGCGCTAAAATGGTTATATTTGTTGGCAAATGTATTGATGATATTCAAATAAAAAGTTCCCTAATAGAAAGGTAAACATTGATATTATCATTTTGTTTAATCAATGCTTCATGCACTGTATCTCTTTTACTTCCATTCTTAGTGATTATCCCTTAAGAATCTGATAAGCCAAACAGGTTTTATGTTTAATATATCGGTCACCCAGTTTTTCCCATACTGATGCAGTACATTCAAAGCTTATACACTAAAATTATTTCTGAAAATGCAAAACTCAAAGTTAATGTTATTGTCCTCTGTACATATACTTGTCATTGTAATGGTACATGTTTGTTTGTTCCAAATTCCAGATGAAGTTAATTAACAGTAACCAAAATAGTGTTCTCCAGTAAGAACCAGTTTTACAGTAATTGGCAACATTGCTGCATGTATTTGATATAGATCAAGTATATTTTGTTTTCCTATGTTAATAAACAGGTGCATCATATTTTGGTTTGTGGTGGCGGCAAGCTATTTTTGATCAGAAAAGTGATAAAAAATCTTATATAGATCTATGGTTCAATGATTCAGCTGTTTATTGAAGTCTTAGACATTGTTGTTTTATACTTTGGTGCATGTTGTTGTATCCTTGATCTACCTTGTATGTCTATGTTTCCTATGTAATTTAATTCTGAATAAATATTGTTGTATTTTGTTTTTCCTCCTTTTGCATATGTTTTTATATGCCTTGAATTATTTTGCTCAAAACAGAATAGGCTGTTTTGAGCTCCATGGTTGAATTTTCTAACTTATGGTAAAAATGTTTGTACAATCTGTTTGTCATGGTTGTATTGCAATTTGTAGAAGGCTTGGAGAATATAAAGCTTCAATAATACTTGAGTCAAAGATTTTTTGTAATATTTTATTGCATTTATTTGTAAAATGGTTTTGTTTGGTCATGATGATGGTCTCTTTTCAGCAGATAGATTCATATATAATTATGTGGCTGACAGTTCAGCAAAAACATCATTTTAATTTTTTGGAAGCTAGACTCCTATTCTGGAAAATCATAGGCATACATTAGTCATTAATCTTATGAATGATATAAAATTGAATAAATCAAATCCCATTGATACAAGGTTTTTTAGGAAGGAACGCAATAAGTTCCGAAATGACTCACGCCTTCAAATGACGTAGAACCAATCATCCATTAAAAATGTTGTATACAGTAGCATCAATGGTGGGAAAATTTTTATTATCATATTTTACATGAACTTGTTATCATCCCGATTTCATTGCCAAAACTATTAATATGATAATTCTTGTATGAAGTTAAGATTAGCAAGGTTTCTTAGGTGAATACAGGATCATAAAAATGTTGCTACAAACTGATAAACCATTCAGGCTTGAGATGTTACAGTTTGTTTGGTTAGACAACTGATACTGTTGATGGGTATGTTATAAGAATTGATCTGACATTCAGTATAAAGAGCTGGCATTGCTGTTGCTGAGTGGTTAGTAACAATGTTTGACTGGTAACCATTGGATAGCCAGATCTGCGTTGATTTGAATAACATCCAAAATGTACCTAATTTTTATGAGCACAAAGCTTTATCCTTATATTAGGGGACCAGGAAGCCTGACAGACACTTACCTTTGATTGGTATATACCACTCTTAGCCTTAATAAACGCACTAGCCCCAAGCCTAGGTAAATTGGCAACTGATTTGTGATTGTGAAAATTAAATTACTGAAGTTAAGTGTGCCCTTTACATACTATAAAATAATGATATATCAGGCTAGTACGAGAAATTTAATACAATGACTAATATATTTATCTTGGCCGCATTTTGAAACTAATTCTTATCAATTGTACTTTTTATTCAGCCTATTTCCTAATTTCCTGGATACTTTAAGTATTTACATATGTTTGAGGAAACAACTTGGTGAGATTTAAAATGATACTCACTATTGTATAATTAAAGATCCCTATTGTATAGTTAAAGATCCAACATCCTCAAGTCAAGACCACTTGGGAGACATTTTTGTGCAGAAGTTTTAATATACTTAAGATGAATCAGTGAATGTGCATTCTTACAGCTTACTGAAGATTTCGTGATTTATAATTATATATATGATAATATTAAAGACTTTATTTATAAAGGCAACACATGCATATTCCAGTCTTCTATGCAAGTCTGTTAAGATTCTTTAAGATTATTGCAGGCATGATGTAAAATGTGCTGCAGGAAGAAGAAATCATGATGTTTGAGTTTTCTTATCTGTTACATCTGGTTAGGTAACATATTAAAACGTCTCAGTTTAAATTTAAT
This sequence comes from Mactra quadrangularis, assembly GCA_025267735.1. NCBI lineage: Eukaryota > Metazoa > Mollusca > Bivalvia > Venerida > Mactridae > Mactra > Mactra quadrangularis. Next base: position 32,110,324 of record CM046294.1, on the reverse strand, counting down.
TATATTTTTTAGACTCGTAGCCATATTTTAGAGCATGATAATTTTAATGTTAAAACTTAGATATGTAGAAACTTACATTAAAGTAATTAAAACATGTTGTATTGCCTAGACTGAATGCATTTAGTACAGTATAACCTCTGTCATAGGGTATATATCAAGAATGAGACTTAGTCAAACCATTGGGAACTTCGTTTCTTTCTTTTCTTGAATCTGCTACCACCAGTCAATTTAGCCTAGGGTGGTGCAAGACTTGATTCTACCTTCTCACTGTTCTTTGTTGATGTACCTTCAATTTCAGACATTCCAAAAGTGTTTTGACATTACTGGACATTCCATTCAGTGATCTTGGAAGAATCACTAGACCAAATCATGTTTCACTGGACCGAAGAAATCATCAAAATAACAGATTTTTACATCTTTATCAACAACATTGTTTTTTATTACTAATTGTATTGATAAGGGGAAGTCAATATGTCATGACATTTTACTGTTTTCTAGTGGCTACTCTGTCATTATATTTTAAATTTTAACTGAAGACGTTCATTTGTTTGGGTTTTAATGCGCACCAACACAGAAAGGTCATATTGCGCGGAGATTAACTGAAGACAAACACAAAATAGGTTCCATACTTATCGAGAAATTTGATAGAATAGCCAATAGTTGTCCTGATTTTGATTTTAAAAAAATGAAATTGAACTAGACATTCTGACCAGCTATGACAGACTTTTTACTGGACCAAATGGAAATTTACCAGTCAGGTCCGTCAGACTGGCACTTTTTGGAATGTCTGCCATCAATCTGAATTTAGGTTAAAACTATGATTTTATGTTTCCTGTAATGGGTCTATAGTACATAAATAACGTCTACATGTCATACTGGAAGGGTTTGTTCAAACTGATGGAAGAAAGTGGCCTAAGGGGTCTACAAGACACTTGTGTTATTTCCTGTGGTGGTTATAAGATCAAGGTTTTACTGTAATTGTTGTATGTTTTAGTTTTATTATGACATAACTTGTCAGGATCTAAGATACAACAATAAAAAAACAACATGTAACTACAACATCATGCTACAAGAGTTAAAATTAAATGATGATTTGTACATTCTACTTGTTAATGAGGGGACAAGACAGAAAACTTAAAGGTAGGGAAACTTTTAACATTGGCCATAATGCAGCTCAAGTATTATCTGTGAACCAGCCTCTGAAAACAGTAAAATATCTTATCATGTCATGACTTCCCCTGTGAAATGACCATTGTCAAAACATGGTTGACCATGTTTCAAACATGGTCAACCATGTTTTTAATACATGGTTGACCATGTTTTGACCATGAATAATCCATGGTCGACCATGTTTCATGCCGTGGTTTATTGCCGCCCTGGTGACCATGGTCGACCATGTTCTTTTATAGACCATGGTCAAACTTGTTTCATGGTCTTGTAAAATGACCATGGTCAACCATGTTTCATCGTCCACATGGTTTATTGCCGCCCTAGTAACATGGTCAACCATGGTTTGACCATGTTCTTAAATTCCTGAAAATAACCATGGTCAACCATGTTTCATTTTCTACATTGGTTATTGCCAGCCTTGTGAACATGGTCAACCATGGTCAACCATGTTTCACAGTACTGGTTATACCCAGAAATTTTTTTGGACTCATCTCTATAAGCCTCTGGCTTTTGACACAAATGAGCTTAAGTAACACATCTAAAATCAAGTAAATTAGGACGTAAACCAACAAACAACGGCTGGGCAGAGACCATTGTCTGATCCTCCTTTACAAGATCTAGATCAAGTAGTAGACATTATACTTCCCCAACAATGCCCCTCACTACAGCCCTCTGTATCCGGCCCTGGCAAGTAATGCAAAATAAAAATATAAAAGCAAACACTGTAACTATTGAAAATTTAAAACACATACAGAGTCATAAGAACAGTTTAAACATTAAAGCAATATGGTTATCCAAAAATTGTTATCCGAAATATGTACACTTATGCTTACTTGTTTTCATCATTTTTGGGCTAGATTGCAGTTTACCGGTACGAGTTTGTTTACCACTTCTGCGCATGCCTAACCAGTCAGAGCAGATGCACTTCCGTTGCTTTTTTCTCGTTTGAAACATAAAAAACGGGGGTTCGGGGGCGGCAGCCCCTGATATAACATGACATCCTGCATTTTCATTGATTGTAAGCTTTTATGATATGCCAGGCTTAGTTACTGATAAACACTACAAATTCGCGGATTTTCTACGTACCGGTAAACTGCAATTGTCCCCATTTTTGTCATGCTGCAGATTTTCTAAACCAAATATAAGATAACCAAATTGTCTTTGCATCTTTTATAAGTTGATTATAACAATAGATGCCTAAATAACAACTCAAATTTTAGTAAAAATCTTCTTTTTTGAAATTGGCGGTAAAGCACTTTCAGCCATCTTTGAATTCACAAGTTTAGTTTAAAAACCAGTACCTGGTATATTCATTAAGTTAATACACAGTAGTCTCCCCTGAATTTAGGAATAACGAAACTTTAGGCCTCCCGAAGATAACTCAAGATAGGATGTACCTAGGTTCTAAAATTTTATATTTGGATAGCCCTTGGGTAGAGGAGCTTCACTATTGATTTTGAGACCCCAGGGTCAAAGGTCAAGGTCACTGGGATGTGAAATATGAAAACCTTGTCCAAACAATAACTCCAGAATTACTGAACCTAGCTTCACCAAATTTTATGTATTTATTATCTGTTTTGAAGTGAAAAACTGTAAATTGTTTTATGTCAAATATGTGAAATATTTATAGTCTACAGTGACTTATTGTCTAGAAATAACTGTTGACCTTGAATCATGGTCTGACAAAGACACATGACCATGAATCATTGTCAGTCAAGAACAATACATAAAGTGTACACAATTGCATGCTAAACTGCATAGAAATCTAAATTATTGCATTTAAAGTAAGAGACATACACTAGTGTTACAATGCAATGTTCATCATCAAATGAGTTGACTTATTGTCTAGAAATAACTGTTGACCTTGAATCATGGTCTGACAAAGACACATGACCATGAATCATTGTCAGTCAAGAACAATACATAAAGTGTACACAATTGCATGCTAAACTGCATAGAAATCTAAATTATTGCATTTAAAGTAAGAGACATACACTAGTGTTACAATGCAATGTTCATCATCAAATGAGTTGACTTATTGTCTAGAAATAACTGTTGACCTTGAATCATGGTCTGACAAAGACACATGACCATGAATCATTGTCAGTCAAGAACAATACATAAAGTGTACACAATTGCATGCTAAACTGCATAGAAATCTAAATTATTGCATTTAAAGTAAGAGACATACACTAGTGTTACAATGCAATGTTCATCATCAAATGAGTTAAAAGTTGTATGATTGACAGTGTTTCATGGTTTAGAAAACATGATATTTTAACACAGTCAGACCAAAGTCAAATCATAGTCAATCATGGTCATAATTGACCAGAGTCAAAGTCTGACAAACAACATAGTCAACCATGTTTTGACCATGGTCAACCATGGTCAAACTTGATTCATGGTTAACATTTCACAGGGGTTTGTTTCACTTTACGTAGAAAAGTGAAAGAAAAACCTGCCTAGAAGTTTGTTTGTTTGGTATTTTTACCCACACTGATCGCAAAAAGTTACTTGGTATAGACTCCACGATATTGGTTTGGTCTGTTTTGGTTTTTCATTTCACCATCACATGGTTATATTGTGCAAGAAAACTTTGTATTATAATGATTAGAAAAAACATTAACTTAAAACTTAAATACTGATTGTATCACTTTAGACTATGCTGCCAAAATGTTCCAAAGTTCCGAGTTTATAGGATAAAACTCTGTTTTACAGCTGTTATATTGTTTAAGTGTCCGTGTGCTATAAAACTTAATATGTACAATGCAAAACCTCAAGGGAATGTTACCTGTCCTTAGGCTAGCTTTAACAACTGTTTAACTTGAATGGACGACCGGAGAGCGAAACGTCTAGAACTAGAATGCCCGGAGTTGAATTATGATTACCAATAATTCAACTCAAAGCTCCGCCCTAAAACCGAAATGGAAGAGTTACTTCCCCTGATCAGGTGAGGAACCGGGGAAAGAGAGGGCCTAATTAACGATTCTCAGTCATTGGGATTGAGCAACACAACATTGTTATTACTGAGCTAGACAATGCACAATGCAGTGATTTCTAGAATGGGATTTAAACCAACACAGAGTTAATACCAACTTTCCAGCATTGTATCCATTGACCACACTGGCTATGTACAATAAGTATGATAGACTGACCATCCACTTCCAGTCTTACACATTGTCGTCTTACATGCGGCATATACAATCATCAAGATTTGAGCATTTTGTAGTCGACACTGGTTGCCTTAAGCCAATCAAAATGATTCACTTGAGGTCACATGATAAGAAAATGGCCTTTTAAAAGTCAAAGTGGAGTGTGTCAGTGGACTCGTCTCCACCATGAACAAGTCGTTGACTGAAATCAAGCGCACAGTCAATAGCGGGCATGCAGCAGAGGTTTAGGAAGACTATATATATACACCACTAAATATTTTAGCGGACATTAACATTTTGCACCACTATTTTTGATCGGAAAAATGTCAAAATCTACAATGATAACTAATTAATTGTACAGAGACTTGTTCATCGCAAAGCAATATTTATTTTCTATTAATAATCTCCTCCACGTTAGCAAATGAATATTAATCACAAAATATATACCTAGTGGAGATGACATCAAACATGGCTGAACAGTGATTTCAAGCATTTTTGGAAATGCTAATACTTGTACAATTATACATTGGTAAAACATTTGTCCTTAAGTACAGGATGTTTGGTACCTGTGTCATGGTCCTCCTCTGATGATGATAATGCTGTTGTTAACATGAAATCGAAGAATTTCAGGATTTAAAAAATGGTGAACTTTCCCCCATGGATTATATAACTGTTTCTTAGATACATGTTGCTTATATCTTAACCAGACCACAGTACATTCATAGTGAAGCTTTAACCTGATTATATATGGTTCATTTCATTTACTTCCTGTTACGATTCTCCATTCAATTAAGATTAAGGAATTTTATCTGGTATGGTTTCATTTGTCCTGAAGAATTTGTAATTCGAAGGAATTTTATTCTATATTGTTGAGCATGCTTTGGGACCACACAGTAGCTGTAGCTTGGTGATTCACCACTGTAAATGTGCTTAAATTAAAATTTAATTTAATTGAAGATTTTATGTTCATTGTTTAAATAAATGTTTCCTCCCTGACTTCAGTAAAACTTACTACCCTACAGTCAGCTGATAAAGAAGTTGAACCAGTCTAGTCTTATGATTACTCCGTCTTTTCGGGTTTCCCTGAATGAAGATGAATTTTCTTATTCAAAGAAACAACATTGTAATTTCTGAATGGTTAAATGTCCAATAATTGTAGTTCCTAATTATTGTGTAGGCGAATATTACCAATTAAGATGTGGTATTCTTATTTTAACATTTTTAAAAACTATAATAAAACCAATATTTTTCATGTTGTCATATCTGTTTGTTTTCATTTGTTTGTTTTTATTGATTTAACGCCGTGTCAACACAATTTAGGTCCTTTTACGGTGTCCAGCGCACCTAACCTAGCTTTCCTGGACCATTGTCTGTAACCAGTACTCACCTACCCTTCAACAAGGCCGGAAACATCTCCATATTATCTTATCAATGGAGGAAAATCAACATTATTGTCAAATTTTCATGGAAGGGTATAACTTCCCCTGGTGGGATTCGAACCCGCACCCCCTCGGGCACGAGATTTCAAATCCCGGCGCGCTACCAACTGCGCTATCGACCCGGGTTGTGTTTTCATATCTGCAAGTTCCCTTATAGATCTTGGGGTTGCTCCTCAACTATTGTGGTTTATACAATACTTGTATAAATAGGTTAAATGACCCCAATCTCAAAGTAACTGCCTTACATTCCCTCATGAATCTAAGGATCGTGGTTACATTATAGTGGTTTACTTACAGCTTGTTAAGGATGTCATGAGACATTTTTTACATAGAACATCATTTAAATAGATCTCAAGTTACCCTATAGTAAGTGAAGATGAATCATATAGTTTTTATTTAATTATAATGATTAAAACAGAAGATTTACTGTATAGAGATAAGACCTAGATAATCCCCCCTCTCTCTCTTTCTCTAGTGAGTGTTGATGGATGGTTATAGTTATAGAATCCTAAGTACCTGTATATAGACTGTACCAGTCTTCATTACCTGATATATATAGACCCACCTTACATTGTCTGCTATATAGATTATAATAGTAACACCTGGGGTAGATCTAGAATATTTTTCAAGGGGTTCAATTCTGAATTAAGCTTGACTATTCTGATAATAGCAGTCATCATCTTAAATTTCCTGGTTAATACCTTTCTCAAACACTTTATTTTGTTTATGATAGTGATGTGAGAATGACTGTTCAAAATAAGTATTTTTTACTTGCCCAAAATACTTTCACAAGGCCTGGGCTTTGGGCTAATGTGGGTTAAGGTATGACTGGGCTATTTGGAGGATTGTGGGGCTATCTTACTGTGCATGATTGCATAACACTTATGGAAGTTTAGCACAAAAATTTTAGCACTTCAAGCACTTATCTCTTTGAAATTTCACACTTCTTAAAAGGCATGCAATTCATTATTGTGTTCTCTGAAAGAGATAAGTCTGTTGAGAGTTTTTATTCAGTGGGGTTCTTGACACTTGATAAGTACCATATTGAATCCAATTTTCATTACCTTTAATGTAACTACTAAATCTCATAGCCGCCCCCCCCCTCCACCATTTTGTTTGATCTATCATTGTAAAACCACTTCTCTCTCTCTCTCTCTGTAAGTCTATGGAGACTGATAGAAGAGATAAATATTTATCTTTTACTTCTGCTTGGCTAAATATGATAAGCTAACATTAGTTATTTTAGTAAAAAGCAGTAGTTTGATACAATGTTATGTATTGATAAGTTTAATTCCTTCCACAGACATTCAACTTACAAGTAATTTTAGTATCAAGGTGATCTTGCAAGATTCAATGTCATTGTATTGTAAGTTTGGAGGCTTTTTTTATTGGGATTATGGCCCTATCATCACAATTTAGGTCATTTTACAGCATCCAGTGCACCTAACCTAGCTTTCTTGGACTCTTGTCAATAACCAGTACTCACCTACCCTTCTACAAGGCCAGAAACTTCTCCATATATCTTATCAATGGAGAAAAATTGACATTATTGTTAAATTTTTATGGAAGGGTATAACCTCCCTGGGTGGGATTTGAACCCGTACCCCTTTGGGACACGAGTTTCCAAATCCCGGCACGCTACCAACTGCGCTATTGACTTGGCGTAATGGTCAGTTTTTTCCCCCACCCAGTTTTTCCCGGGTTATTGGAGGCTTCTAAAGGGTTCTTGAACAGAAAGGTTGCAAATCAATTTATTGATCTTAAATTCATCCCATTGCTAATTCATTTTGCGCCTGTCTGTTCCAAGATGGAAATTCCTTGGATTCTTGTTTTCATTAATTTGTTTGTGGTGTCCTTTTTATATCAAAAGTTTAAAAGTCTAAAACATTTCTCTCTTTGGCTTTTTTGGCTATGTGGAAGGTCTGTGTTTTTGACTGTTTCAAAGTTTCTGATGTTTTCAGATTCTTTTTTGTACTAAAGGACTGAAATGGTTTAATATTTATTTGTTTACTCTTAAAGGTACTCACTCACAGATTTCAACTTCAATATCAACTTTTTCTAAAACTATCAAAATTGTATGGAAATATTTTTGGAAGCAGGAAAGTAGTGTTCTGATAATGACAATTTTTGTGCAAATTGACATACAAATGATGGTGTTTCATGTACCCCGTATGTCACGGTATAGACATGTTTAGTGCATTTTTGTGACTTTTATTGTATATTTCTTGCAACATAAAAGTCAGTTTGTCTTAAAATAATAAGAGTTAATGTTTTGACACAATTTCAGACACTGAATGGTATTTTGAAATTGTAGAAAAATAAACCGAATATGTGAACTAGTACCTTTTAACTATTAATATAATAGAATACCTCTAATACACTAGCTTCAGGTTTCAGCTCCCTTTGCTTTGCCTGGCCAACAACCAACACCAAAAGGGAGTCTAAAAACATATCAGGAAAAGAAACAGTAAAAAAGACACACACCTAAATCACACTACCAAAAAACAAAGACGGAGATATTTTAGATTTTTAACTTTTGTTGACTCCACAAACAAATAGCAATAACAATGTTAGACACTCTTTGCACAATTAAATGTACAAGTAACTTAAAAGCCAAACTGGCTGTTATCCATAAAATGGATAATGTCATGTGAATTGTGATGGATAATTGCATGATATAACAAATCTGTCTGTGGTCATGTCAATGCAGTCACTGTACAATTATTAATTGTATTTTAATTGGTTTGACATTTATAAGAAAATGTTTGGATTATGTCACATTATGTGCAACATATTGTTTAGAATATTTGATATTTATAAAATTTGTTGTATTTTTTTGGTTGGTTCGGTTTATTGCTGTAGCAACATATTTGTTCTTACCATAGGTTTGCTGATATGATACTGACCTGGTTGAAATGTTGATGATTGAAAAGTTTGATATTCTAATAATGTTAGATTATTAGTGTTTTGATGTGAGAATTTGGGCGTTTTGAAATATTGAACTGTTTGCTGTCAATATTTGATGCATATTGATCTAATTGATCTAAATGTCAAGTTTGGTGTCACACTGAAGTTACTGAAGTGTTGGTATTGTATTGGATGATAGACCACCTTGGTAGGATTGTTATATTTTATGCATTTATGACAAAACCTGTTGTCGTGACTCGTAAGACTTTCAAAGCAATGGGTTACACAGGTCCAATAATTGTCTGAGAAAATTGCTTTTGTCCAACAGATTTTCACAAGACTTTTGTTGGCAATTTTTTTAGAAAGATAAATGACACATTTTTGGTGAGGATGCTATTTCTGATTGCAACAAAATTACCACTTTTTTAGAACAAGGAGTTATTACGATATAATGAAGTCAAAATATGTTCAATTATATTTAAATTAGGAAATATGACACTCCATTGGATGAATTAGCTAAATCTCATTACAAAAAAATAGACAAAATAACATAACATGGGCATTTGAGTTAGAATTGTATTGTTTGTCCCATTGATTTACCTTAAATGATAATGTGCGACAATTTCTTGAATCGTTACAAGTGCATTCTTTTGACTTGACAAATAAAACAACTCACTCAGAAGCTGTTGATGCAACTCTTAAAGGTTACACTCATTCACAGATTTCAGCTTAATTATCAACTTTGCTAAAACTATCAAAATTGTATGGAAACATTTTTGGAAGCAGGAAAGTAGTGTTCTGATAATGACAAATTTAGTGCAAATTGACTTATAACTACAAATGATGGTAATTCATGTAGTAAAATCTACCCCGTATGTAACGAACGGTATAGACAACTTATGTGCATTTTTGTGACTTTTATTGTATATTTCTTGCAATCTATAGGTCAGTTTGTCTTACAATATTAAGAATTAATGTTTTGACTCAATTACAGACACTCAATGATACTTTGAAAATACAGAAAAACTTTTAACTGAATCTGTGAACTTAAGTACCTTTAAATTTAAGAAAGCTGATTTGAAGATAGTTAAACATCATGTAATTGTCCGTTATTAATGTCAATCAAAAGTCTGATGTTTGTACAAATTTTTACCCAATGATTACTAGTAATAAAACTGTAATAAAAATGTAATTGTTGTCCCTAAGGGGATGGCAGAGACCAGAATGATGTGTACTACATATTATTATATAATACATACATGTATGTACAACTGTTTGTTACATTTGTGGAAGGTAATGTCTTTCTTTATTTTGTATTTGAAGTTTGTGTATCACTGATTTTTCTCTCTCAAAATATCACTTGATTTGAGGTAAGTTTTTAAAAATGAGAGAATTTTATGTTAATTCAAAAATCAGCTCTCGGAAGATAATTATATAAATTTTAGTGTTTAGTGAAACATGAATAATTTTAATGATCAATATTGCTATAATTGTTCGTAAAAAGTCAAGCTGTTGATTAAAATTGATATTCCGTTGTGTTCATCTTGTCTTGAATAAAATTTGTTTCATAGCTAGTTTATAATAATTTATTGTTTGTTATGAAAAAACAATATAGAAGGATATAAATAATGATGGTATTGTGTATTGTATGTCAATTGCTATTGCATTGCTAACTCTGTGTTTTATTGTGAACAAGTGTGGACTTTGAGCTACTTTGTACTAAATGAGGGGAAATTATTTTATTGAAGTAAGTAGTATAACTTTATTTTATCCAAATATTGAGTTACAGTGAGTATTCTTATCTTGTTTGGAAAAACATATTTTTGTTCTGTAATCTAAAATGTTGTTAATATGAGAGTTATGATTACTCCATGAGTCCATGTTGATAGAAGAAAAGATTTTATGCATTTTAGTGAGCAATTGTGTTACAGGAACAGTATGCCAAATTAAAATCTGCTGGGTATATTGGTCACAATTTGAAATTTTCTTTCCTTAGTTTAACCTGTTCACCCAGCTCAGAACTCCATCAACTCATCCTGTTAATTAGGACACAAACAGTTTTCCTCCACTTTTGTCTCACTTAAGCATGCTGTGTTGGTTTACCCCTTTGTTAGCCGGAATTTTCAATGATTAGGCGGGGCGGGCAGTTATGCATCCGGTGTCATAAACAATTGTTGTTTTTTCTCCATATATTTCTGCCATTTATTGTCAGATCTTTCTGAAACTTCATACAATGATAACATACCAAGTAACCACAACTCTACCTGCCTTTATTATGGATTATTTCCCTTAGTATTTTTTGTGTTAAAAGTTTTTAAATCTGTCTTTAGTGTGGTTTCCACATTATGTTTCTTGTTGTCCATCGAACCAATCTCTTTGACCTCCTTTTGCACTTCTCCAGTCTCCAGTAATCCCTGGCAGGTCTTCTGGCATAGCATTTCCCTGACATTTTCCATGTGAGTGCATATAATGCTTTGATTATTCTGGTGTTAAATTAAAATATCCATCATATTTGAACATTATTGTTATATGTTAAATTATCCAGAGATATATCTATTGCCTTTAAGGTGTTTATTGTTCTAGCTAGGACATTTTATGGTTGAAAACAAGTGAATTATTTATAAGATACTATCAGTAATGAATACAATATATATTAACCAGATGTTAGGTAATGTTAAATAAGTCTTTGATCTCATGAAACCAGAGTATCTACATGTATTCATTATTACTATTAATGGCAGATATAGCTGGAAACTTCTGGAAGGGGGGCAATTTAACTAGGAAAAATAGTTGGGTGTGAAATGATATTTTGTGTTGTCCAAGGACTTTTCTATAATCTTTAATTCCTCTGACAATTGTTAAAGGTCATGAAGTTTCATTGTATAACATACCCGGTAAGTTTTCGGATCATTGGTTTATCTGAAACTATCAAAGATGAGAATTCTGGAAACAATGTCATAGGCTGAACATCACCTGGACAGTTTGACTAAGGATTACATTTTTGTTAGCATTTTTGTGAAAAGGGTCTCTGGAGAATGGCTGGTAATAGGTCTATGCTGTATGTTCATGTCTTCAGATATCATTTGTAGCCAATGATTAACAGATTGACAGAAATATTATGTTTTATGTCAAAGGTCTATCTATCAGTTTACCATCCAGACATATGTCTTGTATAGATTCCTATCTTGTCTTGAAACACGGTTTTATCTGATCGTGGTTCTTGTAGAACCTATTTACTTACTGTTTATTTATCAGGTCTTGCATGTTTTTGTACTGTTCAAGTTAATTTGTCTAAAATGTCTCTTTAAATAATCAGTCTGAAAAGCACCAGGAATACCCTAAAGATCACATTGTTCAGGTATAAATAGTATTTACAATGATTTTGAAGTAATAAAACATGACAATATCACCAAAATATCATTTGTAATTGGAACAGGCTCTCATTTACAAGTGAACACAATGTATACAAAATCAGACCATACATACTTACTGACTAGATACTCCTTTAGTCTTCTAGTATTACTATTGTAGTAGTACTATGTTTCATAGTTGATAGGTCATACTGTTCTACTACATAGCTTTCTGACAGGGGGTATTAATTGTCTATTGTCAGATCTATTGTTTCCTTCCATTTATCTTCATAATTGACTTGTCAATTCTTTCTTGTCTATAATTAATTTAGACATGTAATATATATAGAGTGATCTTCTCTCTATTTGTTTACTATTTTTGTTGTAAACATTGTTAGTAGTATTAAGGCCAAGAGTAGTTTACCCTGTGGTTTATATATCCATCTTGGAAGTGTGTTTGTTTGTTTGCTTAGTTAACTCTTTGTTCATGCTAATTTACTTCAGCTTAATTAATGTTATCTAGTACGCAAGTCACAATGTACGCATAATTGCTGAAAAGCATACACTTAGAAATTGTAGTGTTATCTGAACCATGCATATATTCATGGTGACATTAATATAGTAGTTTTTGCTCAAGAAAATGACACAATTGGTTCTGAATGTGAACCATAAAACATTACAGTTGAATGTTGTTACTCAGCTCAACCAAGCTTATAAATAAAACATGGCCTTAAAACCTAATAGCCTGAAACCTGTGACAAGTTAAAATGTCTTTGGGCTAGTGAAAGTTATTTATTTCATGTAATCTAGTAGATAGTTGATATAGGTCTAGTTGATAATTTTGCCCTATCCTACATTGTGTTAGAGATAATTTAAGGCACTGACTTAACATTTCATGAAAAATTCCAAACAGGTGCAACATACTTAATTCATAATTATCTTCCAGTCTGCCTTCTTGAATAAAATTACTTATCTTTGCAAACTCTAATCTCACATAAATCAAGTAAAATATTGCCTTTCTTTAATAATGTACTCACAATGACAGACTGTAAAATAATATTTCGTAAACTTGATTCAATTTAACTCTTAAGTTGACCTTATAAATGTTTTTATTAATTGTTTTTGACATGAAATCAATATATTCAACATTCCATTCTGTTTAACATATTTATATTAAAGTTGAAAATAATTCACTGTTGTTTTATCAACACATAACACATATTTTGAAATAGTCCTGAAATTTATATTCATAGAAATGGCTCTGCAATGAAACAGTCTATTAATTTAGCCTGTTGGCAACTCAAAATGTTGAAATTGGATTTTGAAAATGTTTTAAAAAGTACAAAGACTAGGCAATTGTGGTGATAGTAGGTGACTATATAGTCACTTCCAACATTTACCCTTAGAGATGCGGTTGAGTGTCTTACCTACTACCCAGGAGAATCAGGTTTGATTCCCTGTCAGGGCAAATGGCTTTTATTCTCCCAATTCACTTTACAATGGTACTAACTGTACTTGATTGTGTACAGTACTTATGTTCAATTGTCAAATAAAAAATTCAATACGAGAATGAAACTATAACCTAATAAATGTACTATGCTTGGCCTAAAAGTGTATATATTTTAAACAGAGAATGAAACTAGAACCCAATAAATGTACTTTGCTTGGCCTAAAAGTGTATATATTTTAAACAGAGAATGAAACAAGAACCCAATAAATGTACTTTGCTTGGCCTAAAAGTGTATATATTTTAAACAGAGAATGAAACAAGAACCCAATAAATGTACTATGCTTGGTCTAGAAGTGTATATAGTTTAAACAGAATGAAACAAGAACCCAATAAATGTACTATGCTTGGCCTAAAAGTGTATATATTTTTAAACAGGAGGTTCTTTTGTAGAAGAGATTTCAATCAGTTGTATGTAATGACAGGGAGAGATGATTTACCTACATAGGAATTTTTGTTTAAACTAACATTTTAAACCTTGATTTTATATATCTTACAGAATACACTAATTGTGTTTTAAAATTTGTTTACATTTATTGAGTATTTTAAATAGTGCATGGAGAAATGTGAGAACACTTGTTCCGTGTGTGTACACTTGTTACTTGGATGTTGAATAAAACAGTTATTAGTTTTAAGTAGTTCTCGGATTATGTGTACAAGTAATTAAATTCATTTTGTGGATTTTTATTTGAATAATATGGAGTACAGATTTTAATAATTCTTTTTCTGTGGATTTTGTTTTGAAAAAAATCTTTGATATAATTATTTCTTGGAATTTCTTGTATAATTTTGTTGCATGAAGGTGAGTTTAATTTATAAATTTATTACAAAAAACAACTTGGTTTTAAACATTATAACCTGTATATTAAAATTATATGAAAATTAAGAAAATTTAATCCTGACAGTTTCTTTCCTGTCTTCATATTTCTAGCTTTACAAGCCATTTATTTCAATAGTCCATACTTTTATTAATATTATAGTCAGTTAAAAAAGTTCTTTAAAGCTTATGTTTCTTGTTATTTTATTTTGCGGACTGTTAATAAAATTTACTTACTTACTTGCTTACTTATACTAAAAGTATGGCAATTAACTGAGATGATAAACCTATGAATAGTAGTTTGACTGCCACAAATAAGTTGGAATCTGTCATGGAAAGTCTTATATTCGTTTTATTAGTCAAATTTTTCAACGTAAAGATTTGGCTAATAGTTTGGCGAAACATGGGTGGGCGGTCGGGCGGGTGGTCGGCATCCGGTGTCGTTAACAGTTGCGTTAAAGATTTTTCTTTACCATATATTTCTGTCCTTTATTGTCAGATCTTCATGAAACTTCATACAATGATAACATACCATGTGATTAACAGAATTAGAAAGTAACCACAACTCTATCTGCTTTTATTATGGATTATTTTCCTTTGTATTTTTTTGCGTTAAAGTTTTTTTAATCTGGTAGGTCATTTTACAGTGTCCAGCGCACCTAACCTAGCTTTCCTGGACCCTTGTCTATAACCAGTTCTCACATAGCCTTCCACAAAGCCGAAACATCTCCATATTATCTAATCAATGGAGGAAAAACGACATTATTGTCAAATTTTCATGAAAGGGTATAACCTCCCCGGGTGGGATTCCAACCTGTACCCCCTTTGGGACATGAGATTCCAAATCCCGGCACTCTACCAACTGCGCTACAACCTGGGTTTTGAATGATCCTAATGAAGTGAAGCAATCACATAGACACACTATGATTGTTTGTAACAGTGGTATGGTACAGTGCTTACCTCTCGCTTGCCTTCAAGCTTGCTTTTATAGCAATATAATGGTCAAGTGTCCACTGATGATTTGGATTGCATGAGTTTGATCTCCACTCCAACCGGCTGTGTCACAATTCATTATAATAACTATTACTTTAATTATTGGATTTCATTGTAGCAGAAATATAATACAGCACCTGTACTCTCTCTTGTCTTCAAGCAATCTTTAATAGCAACATGGCAGAATGTCTGCTTACAATCTGATTAAAACCCGATCTAAAATTTTACTGCTCGCATACTTGCTAATTTAGATCTGGCCCTTTCCAAACGAAGGTCAGGTTCAGGTGACCTTTTCTCATCATAATATTCATGACGAAATTGTTATGATAAGTAACTTGTTTACATCGTCTACGTCACGCAATTTGAAATGAGCCACCCAGTCGCAGACTATGAATAATACCGCTGTTAGATTAGCATGCAAACCTTGGTCTAAAAATAGAAATTACGAAATCAAAATGTGATTAATAGTGTTTTGTCTAGATGAAAGCTACGCATTGATTGGTCAACACAAAGTTCATCTCGACATGACCTTGCATTGACTAAGTAGAGATCCAGTACGACAACACGAGTAGAACAGGATCTCTGTTTACGGAGATTGGTCTGCTTATGATTTGGAAGTTAGTCCAGGGTTCGATTAAAGCTCAGACTTTCGATTTTTACTGTACATATTTTTTTATCAAAAAAGGTGTTACAATCTCAAGGTTCAACCGTATTCTTATTATTGAAAATATATACAAACATAATGTGGAAATTTCATTGCTAAGATAAGTGGTAGATACTTGAATGTATCTAGAGTGTGGTTAGTTGTTCACACTCTGAAGTGTCTTAAATGATAAACAACACTTTAATATCTTCTCTATATTATCCCTTACAAATCATTGTCTACAATTTATACTATCAACCACTTGTTTATAACAAATCTCTGGGTTTTTGTAAATAATTTATAACTTTATATAGAAATCAATTTTTATTGAATATATAAATTATCAGGCAAGTACATGTATGTATTTAATCTATATTTTATCAGAGTTTCGGAAATTGCTGGTTTTTTTTCACTGATAGATTTGTGTTAAATTATCAATGCATTTAAATGGTTTCTTGTGTTTATTGTAGTCTGGTGTCTAAATCTCGAGGGATACATGTCTTATGTAGCTGGTATGATAAGTTTATAACGTGTGCCAGGACAATCATGAGCTTTAGGTCAGCTTCCAAGGTCACATTACGCCAGCAGAGCCTCCTGCGTCGAAACATATACAGATAACACTACTGATCAGGGCTTGAATTTAAGCTCGCATACTCACAAAATGCGAGTGGATTTTGAAAATTGCAAGGACCTTTTGTTTCAACTCGCAAATTTTCGCGAGTTGAAATTGACGCAAAATATTACTGTCTGAACTAATGATGCTCAAAACAGCATTGAAACGGCCAGATAGATCGGTATTATTGATTAAAGATTCACCATAAAAATGTTCAAAATTCTTTGCCTATCCCACAATAACACGTACCCTTGTTCTATCTACAGTTAAATATAGTACTATGTTATTTTTATACTGCATATAAGAATAAAAATTATGTATGCTACTAAACTTTTGAGAAAAAAATGAAAGTGATTTTTTCATTTTGCTATTTGAAATAAAATAAACTGCAATTTGAAAAGAGCCTTCCAATCACAGCCTGTGAATAATACTGCGGTCAAATTAGCTAATGCAAACCTTGGTCTAAAAATAGAAATCAAAATGTTATTAATAGTGTTTCGTCTAGATAAAAGCAATGCATTGATTGGTCAACATAAAGGTTATCTCGATGTGACCTTCCATTGAGACTGTAGAGATCCTGTACAACAATGCTGTACAGGATATCAGTTTACGGAGATTGAGGGCTATTTAAACCATAAACTTATATAGCATATTCCAGTATTTGATAATGGACTTCTGTCTAAGGATGGTAGCTGAAGGTGACACTTGATTTACTGTTTTGTTAAGGATTCAATATTCTGATGGAACAAACACTAAGTCCTCCCAATTGTTCATTTTCATATGAATATTATATTCACACCTACTTTAATGTGACATCTATCGGATTGATGTTATAGTTATGAATTAGTTAATCTATTTGAATATTTCCTAGCAATATTTTAGAATATTGTAAACAGACAATAATTTCAGGTTGCTTAGTGATTTGTTTGATATCTGTAGACAATATGTGGGTTTAGCACAAAACAGTCGTAACTCGACATTAGAAAAGATTTATGCTATTTTATGAATTCTTCATAAAATATATCCTAATGAACTTAAGCTTAACCAAGCAAACTCTTACCATTACATAAAACATATATAATCTAAATTTAAACATTCTCTGATATGGAAGGGCAGGTGATTATTGTTCATATATGGGTCCAGGAAAGCTAGGGTAGGTGCACTAGCCGTCATAAAATAACCTAAAATTGTGTTGACATGGCATTAAACCAAGTTAAATGAGCAAGAAAATATTTTGATATATATGTATTAAAAACAGTCTTGATCTTTGTTGCATCATGGTCAAGTGCAGCAGATTATTTTCTGTATTAAAACTTTGGTCTATTTACAGTACCCACAAAAAGTTTAGAAGATCCGGCTTTAATGTGGTTTCCACTTTACATTTCTTGTTGAATTCTTCTTGAATGATTATTTTTTGCTGGATCAGTATATTTAGTATATTTAAGCATGGCTTGTGATAAAATGAAACAAGTTTCATGAATAGAACACATAAGATTCAGCATCTGACATTCTGAAGGCTCTAAAACCATGTTCATTGTAATTATTATTCATAACATAGCTTTTATGCTATTATTGAAGTCTCAGTTATAATGCATTTCAAAATTAACAGGTACCAAATTTTAGATAAAAGTTATTCAGTTAGCCTACAATGTGAAAATGTCTCCAAACTTTTGGTGGTTACTGTATTTTTAAACTAAAACATAACACTTATTCAAGTACCAGGCAGAACAGTACCTGATCACTGCCAGCTTAAAATGTACTATATGTCAGGATTATTTGATCAAATGATTGGAAAGTTAATCTACTTATAGTATAAGTAATTTGTAACTATTTATATTTACATAGTATATTTTATATGGCTGTTTAATGACTACAAAGCTCATTATGTCACACTTATAAGCTGAGTATTAAAGTTTTGTGTCCTTTCAATATTTGTTGTAAACATTAAACTTTTTTTATCGTTACATTTTTGTTTGGAAGTTTATTTATTTTATTAATGCTATATTGTCCATTATTTGGTGCTTCAGAGCTTTTATCCAGTATCTTTGACACTTTAGTCTCTTTTAATGACTTTTAAGAACCCTTTAGTGGCTTCAAAGATAGCCCCAGGACTTGGTATAATCTCGTGTATTTTTGTTGGCCCCATATATTTGTGCTTACTAATGCAAAGGTGTAGAAATATTGTTTTATCTAGATTAATGGCAAGTTTTGTTTTTATGTTGTAGACCATATTTATAAATCTGCCCTTTTCCATAAAGTTTGTGGTAGTGGCCTAACAATGGGGAACCTTATTATACAATTTAACAAGAAATTAGTCAAAATATTCATAGTTATTTGTTTAGCATATTCTTGATTTTGTTCTGTTCTATTCTTGATTTCATGAAAGTCATTATCAACTTTTTGTTTATCTGAAATAGACAACCTAACTAGTAACCACCCTTGAAAAAAGAAAAGAAAATTACCCGGTTATGATGTTATAAACATTTGACTGATATAATGTAAAATTATATTAAATAATGTGTGGGTGCCTTGGACTCCCTATTTTCACCAAATATGTATTATTTTAGACCCCCACCTACAGGAAAAAGTCTAGATTTTCCTGAAGTAATAACGATAATAATAATGAATTACTTTATTTTTAGTCAGGCTACACATTTAGATAAATCCAATCTTCCGTGTGGGCCTATTATAGAGAGTATTGTTTAATTGATTTTTGGACATTTATGATAAATGGTATAATCATTGAGCTGTGACATGATTTCATTATAAAGGTAATTGAAGTCAGGTATAAGTAAAGGTATATAAATTACTCAATGATTCATTAGTATTGTAATGTGTTGAACCAATAATTTGACAAGTCAACCTGTCATTATATGTCATTACATTGATTGACTTGATGGCTTGCTTGCTCTAATTTAGTACATAAATATTATCATTTATTTAATACCTTGTGGTCAGTAGATTGGTCAGCAGATTTTTTCAGCAATACTGACCCTTTTATCATATTTAATTAAAATAACATAAATATAAATATACATTGTATGTCCTATTTCATTCGTGGATTTAACTATGACATAATGTACTATACACTTGACCGGTGTCCACTACTTGGATTACTGGCTACTTTGATCAGCCATAATTGGTCAAATGGTCATTTAGTGTGAAGTATGAATACTTGGAAGCTGAATATAATAACCCATTTTAGACGGTGGGCGTAAGGGCCTGTGGAGATTTTGAATGGATGTAGTGTGAGTTTGGACACCCAATGATTTTTGAAGTTTTGTGGTTTTATAGTGTGGTGATGTCAAATTTTTGATAAAAATCATAGTAGTGTTTGTAATTTAAGGACAGGAATCTGAATGTCTATTTATTGATGTAACAATTGATGTTCTTGTGTACACAATCAAAGTAATGGATTGCTAAATATGTTTGTGAATTAAATGGAAATTAAAATAATTTCTTGCTTTTAGTGTTTCTAAATAATGAAAGATTGTAATATTAATGTTGCTGTGTTTTTAATATTGCTTTTATTTTGTTTGAATGAAATTGTCTCGAGTGTTGTTACTGTTAATGTATGTTAATTCTCCATATGGATGCATTGTGTGCAGACCCCGAAGTGTGACCTTTCACCCCTTGAAAGATTTGTTTTTGAGGCCTGAAAATAGGTCAAATTTAGAAAGGTTTACCCAATATAATTCTTACCAGGTTTTGTATTTAAGTTGTCAAAAATGTTTATAATTTTGTGTTTTGCCAAAGATGGGTTGTCCCCTTTTTGCTAACTCAGCCCTTAAATTTGGAAATTCCCGGAATTAGCTTATATGATTTACCCTGGGCTGTTTATGTGATGATGTGAATCTTATGCCTGGGTATGTTTGTGTGCTTTTCTTGAAATTTTAACTTTTGGGACTTCTATAGTAAGCCATGAGTGTAATATACATTCTTGGTAGTCTAGTTTGTTTTGTTTGGATTTAATTAGGGTCCGTCTCAGCTCCATAAGGATGCATTATGTGCAGACCCAGGATGTGACTCTTCATCCCTTAAAAGATTGGTTTTTGAATCTAGATTGAGTCAAATTTTGAAAACTTGGTAGTCTAGTGCATCAGGGGTTGTATATATACCAGTGCATAGTGGGTGGTTTATATCTTCGTGCATTATGGGTCTTTTATATCCCAGTGCATGTCACGGATATCTGAGAAAATAAACTAATACAGCATAGATACAGATTCCGGACATATGCAGGTTATTTGCCCTATAGATTAAGGGACTTGTTTGGAAGAAAGACCAAAGTCAATTTAACAATTAATCCAAATTTATAATTATATAATAATCATGAAATACACAAAAAATATGGTCATAAAAGAAGTAGAATAAAAACATGCACAATGTCAGCTGATAAACAACACTCTTTATGATGAGCAAATGAAATTACTAGACGATTGGTCTATAATCTACTTAATTATTTACTAATGAGTTAAGTCACGAATTACTTGATAGAATGATTTCACATTAAAATGTCACTTTATAATTATTTACTAATGAATTAAGTCGCCAACAACTATATGATTTCGCATCAAAATGTCATTTTATAGTTCCAACTTTTATCTTCTGAGGCTTTTCGACGTGGATGTTTTCTTTTATCTCAACCTTCAATTCCCCGCTCTCCAAGCTACCTAAAATCAAACCAACAACCTCCAAATAATATCTCTGACAAAGAACAAACCTCCGACTCATCATTACAATACATATTCGCTGAACAAAGAGTAAAGCGTAAAAGAATACTCAATTTGTATTTGATAAGAGAATCATATAAACGAACACCTAATGAAAGAACGCATAATTGGTGCACATAAACGATTAAAGAATACAGTACTCTCATTAAACATTAAAATACAATGTTCGTCAAATATTGTAACATCATTAAAATGGCAAAAATATTAACTAACGGTTATCCTAATATAAGATCCGTTAAACAGAGTGCATTTAATTGAAGAAAAATGTAACAACAATTAATTAAGATCCAAATACATAAAAAAAACTGATGGCTCTCAAATTATATTATGGACAGGTAAAAGTAGTAACACTTACGTTGCCAAATACACAATATCCTTTTCAAATATATCTAAAATTCTCCCAATTTCACACTCGACCGACACTCTACTAACTAACGTTCTGTTCTGCCTGATGGTGGATTGCAGAATGAATGCCTACTCACGGACCCTCCTTTGCAAGAACTTTTCACACCACAAAGGACGCCTGGACTAAGATCTTTTATCTAAAGGGTCAATTGTTTTGGATATAAATCATTAAAGTGACTGGCATCCAAGATGTAAAATTAATAGTAAATGGTATTGTGGGACTACTAATGAAAACATAAAAATGAAAATTAAGACAGCAACGGTTTGTTTCTGGGCTGGTATTCATGCCAGATTTATTTTTACAGGTGATCCTGGTGCTTGTTTCTCGACAGAATAATGAGAGTATCCCACAATTTATCTATAAATTATTAAGACGTTGGCAGTTTTGTGACAAATATCCCCCTTACCAAGATGAAAATTATAATTTTCAATCATAATAAGAACAAAACGAAAGAAAGTCAAACCCAAACTAAGCTAATACAATCTAAAACAAAACTACATAAGTACATGATCAAAACTACATCACTTTTACAACGACTACATCAAATACATAAGTACACTACATCACTAATATGACAACTACACCAAATGCATAAGTACACATCAAAACTATGTCACCACTATGACAACAACATCAAATACATAAGTACACAACCCAAACTACATCACTAATATGACAACTACATCAAATTCGCTAGTACACAACCAAAACTACATCACTAATATGACAACTACACCAGCTACATTAAATACATAAGTAAACGATCAAAACTACGTCACTAATGTGACAACTACATCTCCTTAATACAAATTACATTGGACTATAAACTATATACAACAAGGCACAAATCACTATTTCCCGAAATGTTCATACTTACAACGAAATCTTCTACCGTACAATCGCCACTGCTCGTTCACATCCATCATTACTTTCATCTTCCTTGATTTTTGGAGACTTGAAATATCTGTATAACAACTCACCTCCCATTTGCATGTTTGTTCTCTTCTCCCCATTGATCCTCTTCTCGCGTCTTCCCACCATCTCTTTGATCTGCTGTTGGGAAATGTCCTTTTGCTGCTCAGTTCTATATCCCACCGCTGGCTCCCTCTGTAAACTATCTGTTTTCCTCTTACTTACCTCAGCTTGCATCCCAATAGTCCGTCCTTGTACTACCTCCTGGGTATCACTTACCTTCATAACCATTTCAGGCTTCTCCTTCCGGTCTTCATTTTGTTTCCCCTTACCTGGTTCTTCAAATTCCATTCTCATCACATCCTTTGTCTCAATATTACCTATTATTAAATCATACATAGGACTTTTCATGGCCAATGCTTCCACAGTACCCTTGAAATACTTGCTGTCAATATCTACTCTAGCTACTGGCACTCTCCTAATTGTTCCGTCTATCAACACGCACTGTTTAATCTCACCTGTAAATCTATCCCTGGGTACTAATCCAGCTCTCACTACAATGCTACTACACCCAGTGTCTCTAAGAACCTGAACGTTATTACCAAATAACTTACCTTTCGACGTTGGCATCCGAGCCCGATCCGTCTTTACATTACATCCACCCAAAAGTGGTATCTCAGGATCACATTGCGATTTCACATAATCATCATCACCCTCACTACAACGCTTATCTAATCTAGCATCCTCCTCTCTACAAAACCCACCAAAGTCACGTTTACCAGAATTCAACTCATTACGTCCACCTCTGGTTTCACCCATGAACCAAGGTCTTGCTTGTCTATCCCTTCTCACATTACCATGACCATAACGAGATCCCCTGTCTCCAAAGTCATTATTCTTTCTATTTGGACAGTCTCGAAATAAATGATTTCCACGACAAAAATAACATAACTTACCTCTTGACTCGAACTTCGAACTAGCACTATCACTACCAATGCTACTACTACTACTACTATTTCCTACATTACTAACACCAACTGACTTTCTACTATTAACTGGATGAGCAATATGAAACCTCTCAGCAGCCTCAACCATTTCCTGCAAGGTTTCAAACTTCCGCTCCCTTAAAAATACTCGGAGAGATTTATCAGCAGCCTCCATACACTGCTCCCTTAAAATAAGGTCTTTAAAACTATCGAAATCTTTACTGACCCCGGCTTGGGTCATCCAATAATCTAAATACCCCTCAAGTCTAATAGCAAATTGTGGGAATGTCTCATCACGCTCCGGCCTTGAACACCTGAATTTTTCCCTAAACCCTTCGTCGGTCAAATTAAATCTATTTAGCAACGCAGCCTTCAACTTATCGTAATCTAATGAATCGGCAAAGGAGAGCCGTGAATAAACATCCAGAGCTGTACCCTGTAATAAAGCACTTAAATTGGGGCCCCATGACTCTCTCTCCCACCTAGAACTTTCAGCAAATCTCTCAAACCTTCTCAAATAAGCATCCATATTGTCTCTCTTTTCATCAAAATGAGGTAACTTTGGTAACTTAGCACTATTTGCAATCACTCTCTTATCAGACCCACTATTAGCCGATATCTCGGTCTCTAATTGCAACTTTCTCAACTCACGCTCATAAGCTCTCTCTTCTCTCGCCTCGGCCTCACGCCTCTCTCTCTCCGCCCTTGCCTCTGTCTCTGCCTCACGCTTCTCAACAAAATTAATGAGCTCCTGACCACTGAGTCCTAATCTTTCCCCTGCTTTAATTAAATTCTCTAGTTCGGACATTCTTTCTAATTAAATGGTTTATTAATCCTAAAAAAAAAAACAACCCTCAAAATAAAAATCTCAACAAGCAAAATAAGCAACCCTACTTTCCTAGAAATTTACTACACTTAAAGACCCAACATCCGATCCGGCCTATCCGGATGTAAATGAGCTATTAGTAGGCAGGGCTTATTTACCTAGGTCAGTGATAGAATCTATTTATATCCTAGATGTATACAAAGCATGATTCATCATAGGATATATACATACTGGACAATGGTGGTTTGCACAAGTAACAAATAGTTTTGAAGACTGTAAGAGCAAACAAAAATAAACATATGGTGTTAGTTTTATAAACTAGATCAATGATTGTAAAAGTAGGTTGCATTATTTAGTGTTTGTTTCAGGGTTATGAAATTAGCAATTGTTATCAAAGAGAAATGTACCATTTGTGAATATAAGTAAACATTGCCACTTACTCCTACATGTAAATTGAACTAATATATTAGTTTTAAATGTTTTATAAAGTACTTGGTAATTATAATTATCGATTTCAATTTGATTTTGACTGAAAACCCATGATTGTTTTTGCTCCCTGAAAAATCTTATGATTTGACCACGAACTTGACCCGCTAAAACTATGGGAACTGGCACAGTCTATTTTAACCAGGGGTATATATTGTTGAAAACAAAACTTGTGAAGACTACTAAAATATATTCAAGTTTTTTATTTATTTTAAAATGTTACTATAACAATACCTATGAAATTATTTTCAATGATTAATTGGTAATAATTATATTGTGTAGACATTTTTATTGTGAAAATATAAATTGATATGTCAATCTTCCTCCCCCATCTTTTAAAATGATGTATCCATTCATTAATTTCTGGCGGCATTTTAGTTTTTGATTTATAAAGTGCATCAGTTAATCATATCGGACTTTATTAAGAAATGGAAAGTAAGGATAAATTCATATTCTTGATATTGGTAAACAAGGAACAAAAACAACCATTGTGGCTCTTTTTAATCATAATAACTGGGAAATTAAGGAAATGCTGAATGGAGGAAAGGATAACAATGACTCAGCTCAAATAGGTCAAAATTTGGATTAATTGAAAATCATTTTGTCCTGTCTCCAGGACAAAGTTCTTTGTATGAATTAAGAAATATTAATGATAATCATTAACAAATATGTGTATACAAAAGTATCTGATTAAAAAAAGTTAGCTGAAAGACCAAATTGTTGCTTTTGACTTAGTAAGAATATAGTGAAAAGTTTTGTCTGATAGAGTACTACAAATTGTGTTTCGCAGATACCCCAACCTTACACGGGTACTATATGTAGTTCACTTGTAGATTTTGTACATGTATACTGCTCAAAAACATATTCATTATGTATCACTTATTAGATTTTATTAAGACTTTTTCTTCAATCAATATAACAAAATGATTAACATGTATGGACAATATATGTTTACAATTTCCAATAATCAAAGAATTACGTAACTGAATGAGATACAATTGAACAATTGACCAAATTACTATTTATAAATTGTGCCACATGTTTTCAATGGAATTAACTGGACTTACAAAACAATAGCTTCAGAGAAGTAAGTTTTGCATGGTTTGTGCTTGAGTTTACATTTAGTTCTCTGCCATGTGCTTCTATTTACTAACACAAGTCACATGATTTAATATATTCATATATACAGTCTGACTCCTCCCACAATTTTCAAATTTCAAACTGACAGCAATTAATTTTTGTCCAAAATAACCCCTTTTTCAGGAGAATCAGATAAAAAACTACTCAAACTGATAGATAACACACTCATAAGCATCCACAAATTTTCGTATATTTTTCTAAGATGAAATAAAGCTACTAATTCAAAAAATCCTTCCCTGATCTGAAAAACTTCAAAATTATAACGGGAACCACCCATCCGCCATTACCTCCCTTATATACCCCTGTTGGGCCTTTAAAATGCAATTAACCTTACTTGACCGGAACAAAATACTGATAGTTAACAGGCTCCCAGATGTTACAAAAATAAACGGCGATTACAGTAATTGATACATCAGTACATTAATTTAGAACTTTGGTATTCCTTTTTAAACAAACAAGTCCTGCCGAGATCGCCAGTTTTATGTCACGGATATCTGAGAAAATAAACTAATACAGCATAGATACAGATTCCGGACATATGCAGGTTATTTGCCCTATAGATTAAGGGACTTGTTTGGAAGAAAGACCAAAGTCAATTTAACAATTAATCCAAATTTATAATTATATAATAATCATGAAATACACAAAAAATATGGTCATAAAAGAAGTAGAATAAAAACATGCACAATGTCAGCTGATAAACAACACTCTTTATGATGAGCAAATGAAATTACTAGACGATTGGTCTATAATCTACTTAATTATTTACTAATGAGTTAAGTCACGAATTACTTGATAGAATGATTTCACATTAAAATGTCACTTTATAATTATTTACTAATGAATTAAGTCGCCAACAACTATATGATTTCGCATCAAAATGTCATTTTATAGTTCCAACTTTTATCTTCTGAGGCTTTTCGACGTGGATGTTTTCTTTTATCTCAACCTTCAATTCCCCGCTCTCCAAGCTACCTAAAATCAAACCAACAACCTCCAAATAATATCTCTGACAAAGAACAAACCTCCGACTCATCATTACAATACATATTCGCTGAACAAAGAGTAAAGCGTAAAAGAATACTCAATTTGTATTTGATAAGAGAATCATATAAACGAACACCTAATGAAAGAACGCATAATTGGTGCACATAAACGATTAAAGAATACAGTACTCTCATTAAACATTAAAATACAATGTTCGTCAAATATTGTAACATCATTAAAATGGCAAAAATATTAACTAACGGTTATCCTAATATAAGATCCGTTAAACAGAGTGCATTTAATTGAAGAAAAATGTAACAACAATTAATTAAGATCCAAATACATAAAAAAAACTGATGGCTCTCAAATTATATTATGGACAGGTAAAAGTAGTAACACTTACGTTGCCAAATACACAATATCCTTTTCAAATATATCTAAAATTCTCCCAATTTCACACTCGACCGACACTCTACTAACTAACGTTCTGTTCTGCCTGATGGTGGATTGCAGAATGAATGCCTACTCACGGACCCTCCTTTGCAAGAACTTTTCACACCACAAAGGACGCCTGGACTAAGATCTTTTATCTAAAGGGTCAATTGTTTTGGATATAAATCATTAAAGTGACTGGCATCCAAGATGTAAAATTAATAGTAAATGGTATTGTGGGACTACTAATGAAAACATAAAAATGAAAATTAAGACAGCAACGGTTTGTTTTTGGGCTGGTATTCATGCCAGATTTATTTTTACAGGTGATCCTGGTGCTTGTTTCTCGACAGAATAATGAGAGTATCCCACAATTTATCTATAAATTATTAAGACGTTGGCAGTTTTGTGACAGTGCATTATGGGCCATATAAATCCCAGTGCATTATGGGCCATATAAATCCCAGTGCATTATGACTTACAGTATGGAGCAAATTATTAAATTATCTATAGATATATTATCAATTATCAGTACTAATTAAATGTAAACATATTGACATGTGTTATTAATTAGTGTATATTAATGTATTCACTGACGTATGTTCAGTGGTGTTTATTTTACTTACTTGTGTTTATTTTACTTACTGGTGTTTATTTTATTTATTCTATGATATTAGTGTGGTATGTTGCTTACCTATTTTGTGCATACATTTCTGACCTCTTGTATATCTTTTTAGTGAATTTCTTATAGTTATACTTATTGATCATTCATCATGATCATTATTACAAAATTGGTCAAAATTACACTTAAGATTCATCAGCTTGTTTCCCTTGATTAAACTTGTAATTTACTCTGATTTGGTTGTCACAAATGTTGGGTAGACTGCAGGATGTTTAATTATATACTAATGGACAAAAGTTCTGTCTGGTCTACAAAAACCATAAAATCTTTTTTGTTTGTTATTGCACACTCATACATTTGATATTGTTAGAAAGAGAATTTTATTATGCATTGAATAAAAAAAGAATTATGAAATTTGAGCCAGTTCTGTCTGTACTGTAATGTGTTGAAAATTGACATTGAGGATTTGCAAGTTAAAAATGATTGCGTTGAGTCAATTTTAAATGAAACATTTTTTTCAAAAGTGTGTGTGACCCTCATTAACCTGAATAAGTTTTCTGGTCTTCCGGCTAGATTCCTTCGCAAGCGTGTAGCATCGATGCGTAAAAGGAGCACCGAACTCATTCGGGTTAATGGGGGTCACGCACACTATTGAAAAAAATTATAATTATGTACTACCAGTTATTTATATCCATTCCTCTGACTACATACTATGGCTTGACTAAATAAGTTATCTTGGAACTTGAAAAGTTGTGTAAATTATTATGTGACTTCAGTCTGGATTCTGATAGGGTTGCAATGATTTGATTTGATACATTGAAAATCTATGGCGATGATGCCAATTCGATTTGAAACCTGTGATTTTCGCTTTGATATCGGCCTTCCTAAACATGCTTATAATAGTTGAAAGGATTTAAGACTTTAAGTTACGATGATAAACTAGTAATAAATAAATCAGTATGAAAATTCATTTGCTTTATTGATCTTGTTCAGAAATAAATATTACAAAATTAAGTAACAATTTTATTTTATCAGTACAAGCTAGTATTAGTTTTAAGCTCAAATGAACATTATACTGAACATTTGGAATAAACTATACCATTAAATGAACTGAATCGAATTGAAAAAAAAATAGAATGGAAAGAAAAAAAACTGCATCCAATCCAAATAGGTAAATTAGTATGTACTAAAAATTGTTCCCACATGAGACTGGTGACTGTGGTAACATTATAAAATGTTTGCATCTATGTTAGCATCAATACTTTAGTCTTATATTTTACCTGTAACAAAATAGTTCAAGATAGTTTATATATACAAAGTTATGACTCAATTTTTGAAAATCTCATAAAACTTCAAAACTTTTCTGATGGAATGTTAAGTTAATACAAAGTAGATTTTTGATAAGACTTTTTTACAGTTCCCTACTGGTTTTGGTAGAACCATACATGTGTACTCTTAAAATATTTATAATTCTCACTTCACATGCCAGCTTGTAGGTTATTTTTCAAATTTATCTGGGAGAAGTATTGGTGATTATTTTATCTTTGTTTGAGAACATGGTATAATAAAGCTAATATATATTTACTTTATGTCTGATATTGCCAAATGTTTGGATTCATTGTAGTTAGAATGCAATGCTTCTTGGGCCAATAGGAAAGTGTTAGATGCTGTTTTCATTACTTAAAACTGGTAGTTTGTCTTACTATATTGCAGGCTTAGCGCAAAACAGTTGTAACTCACTATTTTTTAAATTGAGTTATGTTTTGTGCTAAGTCCATGATATGTTGGTACATATTTACTATAAAGTAGCTGTTAAATAGCTGTAAAACAATTAACTAGTAATGTTTGTTTTTATTATTTAATTGCCTACAATGTATATCCTATAGGGTAGAGGATGTGTGGAATGCCGTAGCAGCATTAAGCAGCTCCGAAGGTGAAATTATCAGGTTCTTAAAAAATTGTATGCCAGGCTATGTTAGCAGTTATTTTTGCATTTGTCCAAATTGTTCATTTTTCATGCTCAATTAAATGATAGTTAAGAAATTAATGGCACATGCTGTTAAAATATCCTTTCGTGTGACTTTAATCATTTTCAGTTTAAAACTGTTTCAATGATGGGTCCAGATGGGCAAAGGATAGAATGAAAGTCTGCTTTGATGATAAAAAGGTTTAGGAAATGTTATTTACAACTACCTGTTTGGGCAAGCTTTTTGACCTTGTGGAAGGTAGACATTACTGTTCCTGATGTGTTTTAAACTCTTTACGGCTAAGCCAAGATAAATGGGACCTTTTGATTTTGCCTTTGTTATATCAAAATATACTTAAAACTAAAGTTTTAATTAAATGAAGAGTATTTTTTCCAACAGGTTATTTCAAGAGCTTTCTTATGGTGTATAGTTTTATGTATGCTCTATTATCAAGTTTTGAATAATTGGGGATAACATTCCCAAAAAACCTGTTTTAACAATGTTTGAGTCTCTCAGAGTTTTCAAACTGTTTTCATCAGTTGTTATGAAAAGTTTTTGTTGGTTACAGTTACTTAGATGTGTTTTCCATCTCTGACTTACATACAGGTATACATAACTTCTTTGTTTGATATGTTCTATCAAAATTCTTTTGAAAATTAGTACCCCATAAATGTATCTGTATATTACTATAAAAGTTCTGAAATTTGATGGGGTCTGAAAATTGTCATATGTGAGACTGAAGAGGTACCCTTTATCTTGGCTAAGCCGTTTAATGAAAAATGATAAATAAGTCAATGTATGCTCATGTTATATTATTTCTACTTTCAGCTATACAGTCCCTGGACTCCCTTAATGATCAGATAGTACAGTTTATCTTCCATCCAAATATACAATATGATGGTGACACTTCAGAATATGATAAAGATCTAGGTCCTAAAGAACAGGAAACTCTTCATTCTTCTATGGTTCTCATCCGACGACTACTCCAAGACGCTCAAGCTAAATTTAGAAAAATGGTTGAAGACAATAAACAACTTGCTGCTAAGATTGATGGTTCAATTTGTGCAGCCAATCAAGAAGTCAGTGCTTTAAGGGCAGAGCTTGAAGACACAAATAAACGATTATCTGAACTTAGTGAAACTGAAACTACAAAGCAAGAAAATGGAGTTTTAACTGATAATGAGTCGGAGACTCCTCGTAAGTTATTTCTATTGGCTAGTTTACTAGGGCTGTCACGATATACCCATATATTGCAATTCACAGATGCGGCAATAACATATCACAATTTAAATTTAACATTCCGGTATTTGGCGATATTTTTTCTTTCTTTCTTTTGCCAAATAAAAGTAGCAAAACATCAGTTTTTCAATTGTTCATTCAATCTAATCTTAAGTTACAAGAATTTAACTGATTTTGGCGAGTTCAATTGGTTGTACGGAACTTGTGCAAAATATGTTCTGAATCAAATACATTGGGACAGGAAGTTGTGAAACAAGCATAGTGTCTAAATGCTTGATTGCTAGGATGCTCTGCAGCTAAGGGGGTGATTGTTTCTTTCAGTCTAAGTATCTTTTTTTATCACAGTCCTAAATGACCATTTACACGTAAAAGAGGCTAGGTCATTTCAATAGCTGCATGTAAGATTTGCAATGTTTCTGTCAGCAGAGGCACAACAGATCTAAAACCCCACAATGGTACGTATCCCAAACGATGCTAGGGTATTGCTATATATCGCAATATGCATCGTGACAGCCCTATAGTTTACATCTTTCTGTTTTTACATATAGTTAAACAAGTTTAGTGTTGACCTGTTGATTAATTAATAAGTTTACTGCTTGGTTGGTGGTCTGTTATACCTATAAGGTTACTACAGTATTTGTTATGACTAAGAATGTTTTTAGTTTCCCTGATGTACAATTTTTTGTGTGTATGTATGTTTGGCAGTATGATCCACCAATGTGCCTGTAGTTATGACACATCGTGGACGCACTATTTTTCACGTTTTTTTTAGTTTTTTTATTGTAAAAACTATAATTTTATATGTACATATATAACTATATGCATCACCAAATTACTTCTGGCTTCAATGTTATGCCACTTGTATCGCAATTTGTTAAAAAAATTCACAAAATATTGAATGACTAAACTTATTGACGGAAAAAATTCCTTTCTTTAGGTGACCACTTCAGTTTATGGACTATGTTGAAGATATAATGTCAATAAAATCATTAACATGAAGATTGCCTAAAAAAAGCACACAATGCGTACTCATACATGGTTTAACGCCGTGTCAACACCACTCATGTTATTTAATGGCAGCATGCACACCTTACCTAGTGTTCCTGGCTCATTGTCTACAACCAGTACTTACAGTTACCTACCCTTTCACATGGCTGGCAACTTCTCCATATACCTTATTAATGAAGGAAAATCCACATTGTCAAATTTTCATGAAAGGGTATAAACCGCCCCAGTAGGATTATAACCCTTTAGGCAACTAGATTCAAAATCCCAGCTTGCTACCTACTGCACTACAGACCCTGGTCACAATGTGTTAGGGCTCTACACCAGTTTACGATACATATCGAATACTGGTATTGTAGGTTTGATAGATATAGTGGATTGAACATTTCTGTATGGAACAAAAGTTTGATCAATGATGGTCATGCAAATAAAATCCATGGCCTGCAAATAAGTTGATATTTTGTAGCATTCTACTGCTTTCAATTCGGTATTGACTAATCTGTGGATGAACAATCTCATAATAAGACATTCTGTTACGCAAATGTCTTAAATCAGTTACGTCATGTTTTGACAGTGCATTTAGTAGTATGGTTCTTCTACAATTAAAATTACTAAATGCTGAATAAAAATTTAATTTATTATTGAAATATCATATGATATATCGAATATCGATCATTTTGTATCAATACGAATATCGTATCGATCATTCTGACCGATATAGAGCCCTACAATGTGTACGTGATTAAGACTATTTTTCTCTACTACAGATATAGCTAGACAAAAGGTAGATGAGGAGAATGAATGTAAGAGATTACGTGAAGAGAATCAGAGATTAGAGAATACTGTGAGAACATTAACTAGAGATATCAGTGAACTTAGAACTCTTAAAGTTGTCAACAGTGATCAACCTAGTTATGGTGAACTTAAACTTGATCTTATACAAACTAAACAAGATTTAAATAGAGCCAAGGAAGCTTTAGCAGGTATGTTTTTTGTTTGTTTTTTCTCGTCATATTCAACACATGTTTTGGTCATTTATAGGACGGCCAGCTGTTCCTACTACAGGTTTCCTGGACACTTTTCTATCACCAGTATTAACTTTCCCTACCATGAGGCCGACAACTCATGTATAGGGGTATGACCTACCGCGACCGGGCACGAACCTGCGATCTAGGGATTCAAAGTCAGACATGCTAACCACTACGCAAGGGCCACAGCTCTCTAGCAGGTATGTATGTATGTATGTATATATACTGGGTTTATTGCTGTGTCAACACAAAATTTAGGGTTTTTTCATGGCATCCAGCGCACCTAACTTAGCATTCCTGGATCCATGTTTATAACCAGCCCTCACCTATCCTTCCACAAGGCTTGAAACTTCTCCATATACCTTATTTATGGAGGAAAATTGACATTATTGTCAAATTTTCATGAAAAGGTATAACTGCCCTGGTTAGATTCTAACAGGTACCCTCATTGGGACACTAGATTCGAAATCCATGGGTGCTACCAACTGCACTACCAACTGCTCTACCAACCTGGGTTATTTATGTATGAATGTTACCTGATAAAAATCCATGATTCAAGCTGGGGTCAATCTTACAACCTTCTGAGTTGTTGACAAACCTCTACCATATCACAATAAAGCTTGAAGTTTAATACAGCACTTGTAATCCCGTGCTTTCGTGTGAGCTTTACAGTTTCTATGACTGGATAGCTAGTGTAAGCTTACTCATTGTTTGTCAATTTTTTCACTTGAGTTGAGATTCAAACCTACAGGTGATGGGAGAGTTGCTTATGCTTGTTTTGAATGCCTCTATAGTAAGAATCATCTTGTGTTATGGTTCTTTGTTGGCTGTTAGTTGGCTCTAAATATAAGTTTTTATGTAATTTCAATTCAATATTAATCATGTTATACATTCCTGAAATACTAGATATAAATTTTACATTTATTTATATTTCTACTCTTAATGTAAGGGAGATAATTATGATATGCTCACCAAAAGTTATTTATTTTAGAGTTGTTTCCCTTTAATGTATTTTTGTTTAAATGTTGACAATATTTCTATACTGATCATATTTTCAGCATTAAAAGCTGATAGAAAGAGATTAAAAGGAGAGAAATTAGAATTATTAAATCAAATGAAACAATTATATAGTACATTGGAAGACAAGGAGGCGGAGCTACGGGATTTTATAAGAAATTATGAACAACGTATGAGAGAAAGTGATGAAACTATTAAACAGGTTTGAATTCTCTTGCTCTGAATATGTTTTTTTTTTTTTTTTTTTTTTTAATTTAAAATGCTATGTCAATACAAATTATGGTGAACAGGCTAGTGAACAATACTTATTTCATAAAGTCAGGTTATTTGATAATTTAGCCCATTTACTTTACTATGTATCATTATAAATCTAGTGAGTACTCGAAAAAATTGAAGGGATAATTGGTATGATGACATGACATTCACATGTGTTTCCTAATTTCTAAATTATTTACAAAAATTATTTACATTCTAAAAAGTAAAATCTGAACATCCTTGTTGTAAATCTAGGACTATTATAATCCCACCACTTCTAGAGGCCAATAAATGAGGTCAAAGGTCAAATGTTGTAGAAAATTGGTTTGTCCAGGCGATATCTCCACCATCGACCAATGGATTTTAGAATTACTTGGCACAAATGTAAACCGTGACAAGATGGTGTGTGGCATGTGTAAACTATATTGATACTTTAAAGGACATGGCAAATGATATGGGTCAAAGGTCAAATTTTGTTGAACATTGGGTTGTCCGGGCAATAACTCCACTACAGATTGTAGGAATTTAAAATGGCATAACACAAATGTTAACTTTGTTTTGACAGTGTGGCCTGCAATAAACTTGTTGATACTTCATAGGATGAGGCCAATTAATTGGGTCAAATATCTTTCCCCTTGGACATGGTGCTGGGTATTCAACACTTCTGTGAAAGCTCTAGTTTATATAAGAACTTGAGTGAGTATTGTTGTTATTATTGTAGTTATGTGTAGAGAAAGATCAATGTGATAGAGAGAAATGGGAGATAATACAGAAAGCTAGACATGCTGCAGAACAAGCTGTATTCTTACAGTCACAATCGGAAGGTAAAACACAACAAATACAGCAACTAGAGACTGAATTACTTGAGGTGAGACACTAGCATATAGTACTTCTTGTTTTATTTATATTCCAACATTTTCCATCAAGATTAGTCAGTATTGAATCATTTTTACATGGGGTGTCCCCTTAAGTAACTGAAAGTAACAAATCCTCATTAAATTCTGCTGTGAAGGATAACATTAGGCAGCAGCATGTCCAGTGAATTGGATAATAACTACTGAAGTTAATGTAGGCTTCATTAGGCGTTCAGAAGCAATTGTTATAATCTGACTTATATAATGTTAAAGTCCCTTGTATCTGGTTCATTTGTTGTATAAGCCATAAATGCCATGAAAGCCACATGTCTGACAGCACTATTGGTGCTTTGAATTTATATCTCAGTATAAAGCTAAGAAATGCTAGAACTAATATACATGGGCAATTAACGTGTATATTTATGTTTAGTCGTATTGCATAAGTGCTTGGTGATGTTAATTTCAGGGTAAAAGGCCATCAAATATAGAACAAAAAATTATCTGCTCTTCTTTTATTTGACCCTCATGTTTTTCTTAAATAGCTGTTACAGTAAGATTTATACAGTACAGTGCAGCCACCCCGAGGGGACGAGGGTTTGATTCCCTGGCGGGGCATACTTTCGTGGAGCATGTCATGAAATTATTTCTACGGCCATTCTCCCTCTTACCAATGATTCTTTATTATGTAGGGCAGTTGTCAGTCACTGACAAAAGTATGCACCTAGTAGTTGGTTAACAGCTAAATCCAGAGATTTAGCCTTTCCAAGAACAGTGATTAGGTTGGCTGACCGCCGTTATATGACCTGTACAATGTGTTGCTATGGCATTAAAACCAACAAAACAAAAACAAACAAATCAGTACAATGCAGTAAAGTTCTGCTATAAAAGATCACTTTGGTTATTGCAAAATAATGTGAACCTTAATGATTTTAAGTCGAATGTGTTTAATTTTAGAAAAAAGGCCTTATTTTTCCAGACAATTCTCCTATTAAGACCATTGATTTTGATGGCAATTATAATGGAACGTTACTATATACATGGGTGAAAGTGCTCAGTTTAAATTCTGATTTCAGTAGTTAGAGAATGAATTACGCTGCATTATTTATATGAAATCTGTGTTTTCAGTATTTTCAAAACTTGCAAAATTTATTATGAAGTCTGCGATCT
Organism: Mactra quadrangularis; assembly: GCA_025267735.1. NCBI lineage: Eukaryota > Metazoa > Mollusca > Bivalvia > Venerida > Mactridae > Mactra > Mactra quadrangularis. The sequence goes on along the minus strand of CM046294.1, from coordinate 32,073,674 downwards.
TCCACCCATCAAGGGCTGTCCACAAGACTGTAGTAACTCATTATTTTAACACACTGCACTTACTACAGTCTTGCGAGCAACCCTTGCCATGTGTATATGATATATAAATGTGTATATTTGTAGTTGAGGGACCAGATAAATCAAAGTCATATATATACACTAGATTTACCTTGTACACCAAAGAGTATGGATTCACCAACACCTACAAGTGATGAACTACCACCGTATGATACACCACCACCATCTGCTAATGATAGTTCTAAGGAAGAATGTTTCCATGGTAATGTATTATAATGGTGTAATTATACCCCCGCAAACGAAGTTTTCGGGGGTATACTGGAATCACCCTGGTGGTTGGTTGGTTGGTTGGTTTGTTGGTTGGTTGGTTGGTTGGATATGTGGTCTGTCCCAAAAAATTAATACATTTGTAGTATGTTTATTTCTTAATGTATTTTAATAGAAGCTGTTATATACCATGACTTAATGGTGTATACAAAACTCATGTAACTATGGAAACATATCTCACTTGTTTAAAATATTTAATGGTGTTATATATTTTAAATCTAATTTGATAACTGTATAGTATGCTTTTTTCTAAATAGATTTTTTTCTTGTCTTATTTTATTTTATAGAATTTGCACAGGCGTTTACAGTTGATGTTATATGCATGTTATATCAATTCCAATTCAAAATGGCCGACTTGCGGCCATCTTGATTTTTTAAATTTAATTTAATAACTGCATGCTTATTTCTGAACAGATTTTTTATTTTTTTATTTTATAGAATTTTGCACAGGCGTTTACATTTGATGTGTACATACACTTTATATCAATTCCAAATTCAAAATGGCCGACTTGCGGCCATCTTGAATTCTTTTTAATTTCGTTTAATTACTGTATGCTTATTTCTCAACTAATTTAGATAGAATTTTGCACAGGCGTTCACAGTTGATGTGTACATACACTTTAACTCAATTCCAATTCAAAATGGCGGACTGGCTGTCGTCCTTTTTCTAAATTAATACAGTCTTATTTTGACTTATTACCATACATATTTTGAAAAGAAATTGCATACAAGGTCTCACTAATACAGTTGATCAGGATGACCATTCTTCATCAATTTATATTCAATATGGCTGACTGGCAGCCATCTTGAATTTTTATTTAAATTACTGTATAGTACATGTATGTGTTTTTTTACTCAATTTTATCCAAATTTCGCTCCAAAGTCTTTATTGATGTAGTTGACTTGTACATGGATTTACTTAGGATACAAATTCATTATGGCAGACTGGCAGCCATTTTGACTTTGTTTAAATAACTGTATAGTAAGCTTATTTCATCACCAATTTCTTCTTGCTGAAGTCTGATTGATTTATTGATTGATTTATTGGTCTTTACGGCTTATTAATGCAAAAAGGTCATATTACGCCGAAAACAATTGATGATACTATTACTTCAATAGATAATGAAGATTTTACGTCCTATATTTTATGATAAACATTTATTTCTGTCAAGTATTGTTTTGTTTTATTTTGGTTTTACGGTGCACCAACACAAAAAGGTCATATCGCGTCGAAAGCAATCAATGATACTATTTATTAAATCAATATTAATGATGTAAAGCTCTGTATCTTATTATATACATTTATTTCCTTCAAAAAGTTAAGTATCGCATATGATGGTACAGACTCAAAAAGTTCTTTAAGTGAGTTAACTTTAAAATGTTTGTCACGGATGTATTTAAGATCCTGGCAGTCAAGGAGAACGTATTTGACATTGAAATGCTCGTCACATGGTATACATTTAGGTGCTTTCTTTCTTTTGAGAAGGTATGAATGTGTTAATATAGTATGACCAATTCTACATCTCATAGTAACTATTTATCTCATTGATTAGCAAAAATTATTGACGAAGATGAATCAAGGGTTTATGGCTTTATGTCATGTAACTTATTAAATATAGCATTATTCCACATTGTTTGCCATTTTGACTTGCTGAAGTCTATTATGTACTGCTATTTTTATCAAATTCTTATTGTTGAACTTTTTTTTTTGATGTATTGATATTTTATCAAATTCATAATGGCTGATTGGCGTTATAGCTACATGAGATTTTAGATATTATTTTAACTTTACTTCTGTGAAAATAATGATCGGTAATTTAAGCTTTCTTATGGGGTATTTGTGAAATTCTTGATACAAGATATTGTAAATACTAATTGTTTGATTTATATTGTGTACATTGCTGACTACCATTTTTGCAATTGCCTTATTTTTTACTTATTTATCAAAAATTACAAACACATTCTACATTTTGCTCATCTGGTTACAACATACTCATGATGAGTTTAAATGTGATCACTCTTTGTCTGTTGTTCCACTTTACATTCATAATGACCAAATGGTGTTCATTTTCATGTAAAAAATCATTTGACATATGACAACTCTGTTCATTTTGCTTTTTCATAAATCTATAGTGAATTACACTGTAATTTGCTGTTTATTTCCAATTTGATTTTTGCATCCTATTCTTTTCATGGTTTTTATGCTTCTTACAACATTTACCCTTTTGGACTTCCACAATGTTGACTTGCTTTTATCTTGAAATGTTGCTGTTGCGGGGGTATTTTCGCCACTGGTGGCAGTTCTAGTTATGTATAGTAGAGGTATAATACGGCACTTGTTCTCTCTTGCCTTCTAGCTAGCTTTAGTGCTATGTTGTAGAGTGTCTGCTTATGACAAGAGTCTGAGAGGTCGGGATTCGAATCTGAGATCTGATTTTTATCAGGTTACATATGTATACAGTTGCATTATGATTTTTCAAAATACATGTGCAATATTTTGAAATTTGTGAAGATTCCAGAGTAGATCAGTGATCCGGACATTTTATATCTAATGCTTAAATCACACATTTTTCAAAAATACATTTTTTTTGAAAATCTGGAAATTTGACTTTTTTTCATTGTCTGACAAACTTTATTGACTTCAAACCATGGTAACTTCTCACTGATACAGGAAGAATGGAGTTTAGTACTGATGCATACCAGGAACAATTATAAGATGAACTGTCTGATACATGTATGTGATTCCATTAGTTGGAAATGGGTGTAAAACATAAGCAATAAAATAGCCACCTGGCTAGCTCAGTTGGTAACATGCAAGTCAACTGATAGAGGGGTTTAGGGTTCAATTCTCGACGGAGCATATTTTTTTAAAACTTAGTCATAAAATTATTTCTACAGCTATTCTCCCTCCTACCAATGATTCTTAATCTAGTAAGGCAGTTGTCAGTCATTGACGAAAGTATGCCCCTAGTAGCCGGATAACAGTGAGTAGGTTGACTGACCGCCATTATATGACCTATACAATTTGTTGCTTCGACATTAAACCCAACAAAATCAATGTCATTGTAGTTTAATTTTCAAGTTTGGTTTTATATATTTTCAGTTCCGACCAGTACACCAAAGATCTCTAGTAAACACAGCAGAAACAATAATAACTCATTTACACCATTAAATCAATACCTAGAGAAGAATGCTGAACTAACAGATAATAATAAATCTGGTGATAGTTTGGATACATCACTAGAAATCAAGAAGAAGAAACGTATAAGTCTTGGTTCTATATCTAAAGTGTTCTCTCGTGGTAAAACTAGAAGATCTATAACCACTTTAACCAATGATGTGGAGACTGATGGTATGTTTACTACTTCATTTGATTTAGTACATGATTTTTTACCTTTGGTATACATTTGAATACATGATCTTTGGCATTTGGTATACATTTGAATACATGCTTTTGGACTTTGGTATACATTTGAATACATGATCTTTGGCATTTGGTATACATTTTAGTACATGATTTTGGACTTTGGTATACATTTGAATACATGCTCTTTGGCATTTGGTATACATTTGAATACATGCTTTTGGACTTTGGTATACATTTGAATACATGATCTTTGGCATTTGGTATACTAGTACATGATTTTTGGGATTTGATATACCTTTTGTATACAAACAGCCCCTGGTAAGCTCAGCCAGTAGCTCACCAGTCTACTGATTGAGGGGTTCGTTTCCCAAGCAGGGCATACTTTCGTTGAGCTTGGTTATGAAATATCTACAGCCATTATCCCCCCTATCACTGATTCTAAATTATGTAGGACAGTTGTCAGTCTCTTATGTACGAAGGTATGTGCTTAGTGACTGGATTTAGGTTGATCAACTGCAGTAATATGACCAATACAATGTGTTGCTACAGTGACAAACCTAACCAAAAGCGACATAGAAGCATTTTGTATACAACTAGTGTTGTTGAAATTGATACTGGGTGGATGAGCTATCAACACTCATTTTTATTTGTTCGGGACTCTAGTCAAACAAATTCAGTGCCTTCAGCGCTTTGATTTTATTTTAAGGAAAGGTATATTTCTCTATAAAAATTCTTTTGTATTATTTCCTTCTTTTTGTCTTTCAGAATTGCCTGCAAACACTCGTATTACGTTGCTCAACCCTGAAAACTACCAGGAAAAGCTAAAAATAGTTGACCAATTAAAATTAAGTCATATGTCGACATGGAAAGCTAATCAAGTTTTAGCTTGGCTTGAAATAGTTTTAAATATGCCTACATATGGTAAAAGATGTGCTACTAATATCAAAAGTGGAAAGGTAAACTTATTTAATTTTTCTTTGTAACATGGCTCTTACCTTATATTAAAGGTGCTACTTCACAGATTCGGTTAAGATTTTTCTATATTTTCAAAATACCATTCAAAGTCTGTAATCGTGTTAAAAAATTAATTCTTAATAATTTAAGACAAACAGTTACTGACCTATAGACTGCAAGAAATATACAATAAAAGTCACAAAAAATGCACTATAAGTGTCTATACCATGACATATGGAGTAGAATTTTACTTCTTGAAACACCATCAGTTGTAGTTGCATGTCAATTTGCACTAAATAGTCATTATCAAATCAGGAATTTCCTGCTTATAAAATGTTTCCAAACAATTATCAGAGTAATTGTATTAGTTCATGGTTTTCCTTGCTCATTGACTTTTCATTGATTGCCTTGTGTATAAGGCAAGTTTTAAGGTTATCAAGAAAGTACATCTTGTGTGCTTCACAACCTTCAAAACTTCTTAACTATCTGTGGATTTGTTTTTTGATTGTTCATGTTATGTTTTCATTTTAACATATTTTGAATGTGAATGTTAAAATGTTGTGGGAAGTTAACATCATGTCAAAATATTTTGACCCCTATCAGCATCTTGCCCATTCAATTAGTTAAGTCTTCTGAAGAGTTCACAACTGATTGAAACCAGTCAATATGTCCAGGATCCCACCCAGCCATCGATTACTAGCTGTTAAAATGAAATTCAGAATAAAAAACTACACACTTTATACAAAACAGACTTAGATCATTATTGCTTTTTTACTTGAGAGTAAAATGGTAGTAAACTTGTAGAATGGTAAATGACTATAATACAGGTCAACAACGTAAACATTGCATATGTAAACATGGCCAGTTTCATTACACACCAATTTTTAGGGGTGAATTATTTTTACAATTTTATAGTTTAATTAGTTTACACATATTTTATAAACATATCATCATATAAAATTTACAATGTGCATACACACTGTTTAAAATTAATGTTACTCATAAGAATGGCCTGTTTAAATCGATAAAATGCTGTTCAGGCATTGCTTACTTCATCTATTTAGTGGGCAAGTCCATTGTTTAAAGTACAAAAACACGCATGACCTAGAATACGACCTGTACATAATCTATTGTTGTGTACAAATTTACTATGTGTCTGATATATTTTTCAGGTATTACTTGGTATGAGTGACAATGATCTAGCATCAGCTCTAGAAATAAAACATCCATTACATAAGAAAAAATTACGTCTTGCCATAGAAGAACAGAGAAATCTTGTTATTGGGTAAGTATAAGTAATGTTACTAGTGGCCCAGCGAGCTCAGTTGGTAGCTCACAAATCCATTTTCCTTCCTATTACTGATTCTAAATCATGTTGGGCAGTTGTCAGTTACTGATGGAAATATGCGCCTAGTAACTTAACTTAATTAGAATGATAGTCATCAGGACAGCTTAAAATGTGTTTAACAACTTAAATAATGTAACTTCATGTAACAGTAACTATGTTAGGCAATAAATGTGTTCAAGTTTCCATAAAATCTGACCAACAGTGTATGACTTATAACAACTGTCTTGGTTACTATAAGGTGGTAAATAAATTCTGGCCCTTGTACTTGCACCATAGCAGTATGAGACTATGGATCTTGGTCATATTATAATTACTATGACATGTTTATATTTCAGAACTTGCCCTAAGTGTTCATTATTGGATCATACATGGATAGCCAATAAATGGTTACATGATATAGGTCTACCCCAATTTGCTGCAATATTTGAAAGTAACCTAGTTGATGGACGTATGTTAAATAATATGTCCCGTAAAGATATGGAGAAACATTTAGAAGTACATAGAAAGTTTCATCAATCTAGTGTACTACATGGTGTGCAATTATTACGGAAGCTTGGCTTTGATAAAGAGGTAAGAAAGAAATTTTGTTGTAATATGGTTTATTTATTTAATGTATGGTGAATTACATCGTACAATTGGGTGTGGTCGATTGGGCTGTCGAAACTATGCCAGAATCAAATTCGGGCTATTCCACAGAATCTGCCAAACGAGTAAAATTGGATGTCGGAAGTTCTGAACTGAATCAGAAGGCAAAATCCATTGCAAATATACTCCCTTCTTACTTTATTTATAGCAAATAGTTAAATTGTTATAGTAAACAATCTGGCAAAAGTATGATTTTAACAAAGTTGCTTTTAAAACACCAAACTCCTAATTGCAGTGATGCCGCCACCATCTTGGGTATGAATAAACAGCGACTGATTCCATTCACACCACCTATTTCCATGGAATGGATAGAACGTTGCCAGAACATAGTTCCAACGCACTCAATTAGGGTTCTTCCAGTTCTAACAGTATGAATTTCTAATCGAGCATGCCCATTATGTTATATCATAGAATAATTTTGTAGAGTATAGGTGTTACAGGTGTAACATAGGTGTAACCCGGGTTCGATAGCGCATTTGATAGCACACTGGGATTTGGAATCTCGTGTCCAGAAGGGGGTATGGGTTCGAATCCCCCTCCCCCCGGGAAGTTTATACCCTTTTATTAAAATTTGATAATAATGTCAATTTTCCTCCATTAATTAGATAATATGGAGAAGTTTCCTGGTGAAACAGGGCAGGTGAGTACTGGTTAAAGACAAGGGTCCAGGAAAGCTAGGTTAGGTGTGCTGCACGCCGTAAAATGACCTAAATTGTGTTTACACGACGTTAAATCAAGTAAAAAAATAATTATTTTACAAATGACATGTATTCATTGTATATGTGTATATTACAGGTATTAGCACAAAGACGAGCAGACTGTGATCAAACATTTACAGATCCTTTAGTATGGAGTAATTTCAAAGTTATTGAATGGATTCAAAATATTGATTTAGAGGTAAGTTTTTTAATTTTTTATCATTTCAAGGGAGATAATTCTGGTGTTTGAATAATTATGAAATATAGAAAAGTAATAGCATTAAAATGTTGTGAAATGAATTTGGGCTAAATGATTTGATATTTAAGATTTTTGAGTCAGTTGAAATTCATGTATACTAATATTTTTGCTTGTTCCGTTGTGTTTGCATTTATCAATTTTGAGATTGGTTTTCTACTGTCAAAGAATTGATCCAGCAGGGAAGGATCAGTCATGGCCTTAACCCACTAGCATGAAGTTGGAACTAATGAAAATTGACTCCAGCTATCAAAAAAACTATTTTTGCATTGCCTAGTTGATAATTTTACTTATTTCTATTAAACTTATTGCTTGAGAAAATTTAAGGCAGTGACTTAGTAGAATACCATTTCTTGCTTGGTTAAAAAAGTGACTAAGACCTGTTTATCATGGTATAAAAACATTTTTATCTCTTCCTGTTTTCCATTATAAAGTACAGATTGTAGAATTTATTGTTTGTATGTATAGAGCAAAATATGCTTCGTTTAGGATGTATCAATATTTTGATTTACTATTATTTTAGGAATATGCAGACAATCTTAAAGAATCTGGTGTCCATGGTGCTTTAATAGTTTTAGAACCAACATTTACAGCTGATTCTCTAGCCTCGTGCCTTCGTATACCACCATCCAAGTTATATATACGTCGTCATCTACAAACTGAGCTTGAATCTCTAGTCAGACCAGCAAGGTAGGTCTACACTTATGGGAATATTCATTTTATTGTATTTTATACAATCTGAGTAAAACTTGATCTAAAATTATCCAATCACATACTCATTATATATTTATTTATATTTCATGACATTGACATGGTACATGTATGGTGAGCAAAATGATGGTACAATATAGAGATAAATAAAGATTTATGCATAAAATATTACTTAATATATATAAAAACAGTCTATAAAATTGCATGTACAGTAAGATGAGAATGGTTAAAACAGGTATTTATTGTTGATAGGCAAATTTTAATTCAGAAATATAAGTATCATTGCACTTGATTGCACTGTTTAAGACCATATTGAATACATTGAAATATAGGGATGGCACAAAAAAGGAATTTAATCCTTATTTCCATTGTGGTCCCTCTTATCAATTAAGTTGATGAATACACCAGAATTCACCAGCATGAATATTACATTATATAGATATATCACAGATAAATATGATACTATCACAGTAGGTAAACAAAAAGACAAATATCAAAATAATAATAATAATTATTAGATAAAGAATTAAGAGCTTAATACATAATATTATATACATTAGTTATCTCAGATCTCTGACATAAGATGGGCTTTGACTAGGGCTGTAAAATGGGGGAAATTTCTAGCTTGTCTAATGTGTTAATTTTAATTTTAGGACTGGCTACTTCATGTCACAGGTCACATCTAGCTGACCTTTTCTTTTAAAATATTCATGACAAAAGCAATTTGTTCAGTAACTTGTTTGCATTGTCTATGTCACGCAATTTGAAAAGGGCCTTCTTATCACATCCTGTGAATATCACTAGGATCAAATTTGATTGCAAACCTTCTCTAGAATTAAAATTTACAAAATCAAGATGCTTGTAATAGTATTTTGTCTAGATGAAAGCTACACATTAAAAAAGTCATAGGATAGTTTTTGTTAGATGACAGCAGTTTATCAAGAGAGTCTGATGACGATCTGACACAAAAATGTTTTACAAACACTTCCATGATCAAAAAACAACATTATCAATACTTGCATTCAAACATGGTTCTCTTTTCTACCATCTTAATTACGTCATACTCTGCTTACACCTCCTAAAGGCCAAGTGTATTCAGTGTACTCTGAGAGTGTGTGAACTGAAACGTTTGATTCAATTTTTCAGTGATCAGTAGGGCTCTATATCGGTCAGAATGATCGATATGATATTCGTATCGATACAAAATGATCGATATTCGATATATCATATGATATTTTAATAATAATATTTTTTTTTTATAAAATAACAAAACAGTGTTGTTTGATTAATATATTTCAATTGTAGTAGCACCATACTACTGAATGCACTGTCTTATTAACATGTTATACTTTAATATTAGATATATATGATGTTTGTATGTTTTTAAGAAATATCATTGCATCAAGTGAGTCTGGGTCTGGACATGATCTTTCTGCTGAAAGGATGTCTCATGAGGTTGAAATTACCTGTTCAGAAGCTACAAAAGTGGTATTCGATATATATTGTATACCGATGTAGAGCCCTAGTGATCAGAGTACTCCAATTACTCGGATCTCGCGAATCAAACACACCCTTTGTTAACAAGAGCATCTTGCATAGTTGAGGGCAATGGCCCTAGACTACTATTGTTTCTTTTTTTAGATAATAATAAGAGATATATGATATTTCAGGGAAGAAATTGTATTAAAGAGAGCAACAGTTGGTAGATCATCACGTTATAGTAGTTTATCTAATCATTCTAGATCTAGAATCTCATTAAGGGTAAGTTCTATAAATTGTTTGTGCTAAGGGAGATAATTAAGAACTAGATAATATGTTGTCTGGTTCCCAGTAGTACATTGACAGGTAAAAGTAAGTCAGGCAAAGTATGATTATGGCCGCGCCCTATGAATTAGATATTGGATAATTATGTTTTCAAATGAGCATTTCTCACTACACAGGCTTAAATCAAAGGATCATTGTATGAGACTTGCAGTGGATGCCTTTTTAGTTGTTCGGTTACATAAATTGATGCAAAATAAAGTATCTGAAATTCTAACGAGACTAATCCATGTTCCAATTGTATTCACTTGAAACATGTTTTTGTTAATCGTCGGCTTAATATACATGTAATCTGAAAAATCGAAGTCGAATGACCTATATAGTACCGAACTTCTACTAAAGTTACTATCGTCAGCAAATGATCATGCAAGATTAAGAAAACGTAATACCTGTATAATAACTGAGGAGGCCGCCATTATTCCGGTTTGCCTGGCCTGGTAACGATAGTGGTAAGGGGCAGGTAATCCAGGCTAGATAATATGATACTGTATTTCATCATGAGTTAGCTCCCTTAGATTGGTTGTATTAGGGAATTCTATTCATTGTTTATGCTAAGGGAGATAATTATGCACTAGATAATATGATACTGTATTTCATCATGAGTTAGCTCCCTTAGATTGGTTGTATTAGGGAAGTATTTGAATAAACTAATAATTGACTTGGAATCATATTTTGTATAAATATATAGCTCAATTAAACTTACCTAATCCTTCTTGTTTCTGTTGGTGTTTGAGGTACATAAAGTTTTGTCTGAAGTTACAAATAATTAGCAAAGTGCATTTAAAAAACTCTTAAACTGCATGAGTAGGACAATACTGAGTTTGATTGAGAAAAGAGTTAACCTGTATAAGAAGCATGTTGTTAAGATTTGACTTCTTTAGTATGTGCCATTTTCATAGAAGTGATCATGAACGTCTCAAACATCTACCAAATTTATTATTGTAAAATGACCGTTTATTAATGTAGAGTTCACCATTATATAATGTATTCTTCTCTTTATATTTCAGGGTTCTCTTGGTCGAGCATTTGGGAAGAAAGTAAAAGAAGAATTAATGCAGTCACACACCTCCCTTGATCCAGAGCTTGAATCACCAAAACAGAAAAGAACTTCAGCACCAATAGTAGTTGATGCTGATGATATTCCTGATCAAATTAAAGAACTAGACAGAGCCATTGAAGCGGCTTCTAAATCATGAATGCTTGGTTCAGATTTCTTGATGGAAAAAAACATACAAAAAATACATCAAAGAAGAATGATTTGAATACATGGCTACATTTCTGATAGTACTCTTCCTTGAAATACCTGATACATTTGATTGGAATGTTTAATATTAAGACTAAATGCATTTTAAAAATCCTTGACTATACTTAAAAAAACCTTCAATAGTTGAAATCATGATTAAAATCATATTGCATAGGATTTGATACAGATTTGTTTATACAGTTTATTTTCAAGATATTAGGCCATTGGCCTATGATACAACTGACAAAATTTTACAGGTATAACTTCGTAGTGTTGACCAATGTTGAAAAAAAACATGATTGCAAACTAAATTTACTTGGACAATTTATACAAAGTTGGTATACTTGAGCGAAGACTTGACAGTTTAGAAAATCAGGAATATCTGAGAATATTTGACTCAAATATTGTATTTAAACTTGGAATATTTCCATAGTTAAGATTATATTACAATCGTCTCTAATATATAGTAGATTACTGTATGACCTAGTTCAATATAATCAACCATCATAGCTTTAACTAGAAGGGGGACAACTTTAGTATAGAATACTGAAAGTGGGTTTTATACTGAATTACCTCCCTTTTGCTTTTTAACTTTTTTACACAAACTAACTTGTCTTTCAAATAACTCTATTTTAGTATTAATTCATAATGTGAGATTATTACCTTGAACATTGTACATTCTTCTAGATGTAAATTTTAGTGGTAGAAATATGTAAAACTTTAGTATTTATGTACTTAGCTGTATGTTTAGTGTTTAGGGTTTCCACTACGCTTCATTGTTTCACTATCTCTGTGAGAATCATGAAGTCCTTCTGTATAATCAATGATGAAATACTCTGAATATTTGTAAAGTTTGGGTCAAATGATCAATGTTATATACCCTGAAAGTTCTTAAGCATGACAACTGTAATCTAGTTGTTAGAACACTGGACTTGTAATCTGGTCACCTGTGATTGATTCCTACATGGGACAATTTTTATCCTTATCAAATTAAGGGTACCAGAGTACAAAGCGATACAACGTGCCGATGATCTTTAAACTGTTGAAGGTGAGCAGGACCATGTAGAACTAGAAACTATAGTGGTCAGTAAGTTCTGGAGGGACAATCTTGGTTGGTGAACTAGCTTTATAAATAAATGGGGAAATATTGATAAATGGCTTCAATCTAAATGTAACTGATGAACTTAGACTGGTGAAAACCCTGTTATTGTGTATTTAATTACAGTACCCACAAAAAATTTGATGATTGATGATATTTTCACTTTGTAGGACTACTGAATAGCATTTATATGAAATGTGATAACTGTTCATTTTAAAATGCCTCTTGATTTTGCTTTATTTTGTAGTTATCATTATAATTATTAATAAGACTACAAATATAGCATAAAAGCTATTTTATGGGAAAAATACAATAAACATGGTTATGGAGACTTTAGGATGTTTGATGATGATGAATCTTACAAATTTATTAATGCATTAATGAAATTTGTTTTCATTTTATCACAAACCATACTTCAGTATATCAAAAACAATGATTCTACATAAATAATCAGCAAAATTCAATTTCTTTTGTTTCCTAACTTTTTGTGGGTACTGTATGTTCTGTGAATTGACATATAAGAGTTTTCTCCCCTGATTATCTCTTTGTCTCTCTTTCCTTACACAATCTAATTGGTCAGTGCTGAACTAGTCTACATTCTTTGTTTCTTACGTGTAGTCTTGTGCTGATTTATCAAAATACTTAGTTGACTTTGATAGTTTATTGTAAGTCTGATGTTGAAATCTGTTAATGAAAAGATATAAATGAATGGTCAGTCTTGCCTTATACCATGGTGCTTACGTAGTTTGTTGTACCCTGCATTCAGAACACCTTGACCATTCATTGATGAATAACTTTAGAAGGATTTGTGGGGTAGTTTATCGTATCCTGCATTCTGAACCCCTTGACCATTTATTGATGAATAACTTCAGAAGGATTTGTGGGGGGTTCACCAATAACCCAGGGTTTTTACTGCATATATGAGGCAAAGCATATTTTATAATGGTTATGCAAAATAATTTTATTTGTAAATACATTTCTTTTGCTATAAATGTGACTATATATTGTTCAGTTGATATCATTTAGTTGTGCATTTCATATAAGTGGACTAAAAACAAAACATTTATCACTGCTTAAACAATCATGAATTTGTTTACTTTAACATGGTAGAAGTATTTTGTTAGGGCATATGACACAAAGTTAGTTCCAAAATTGTGTCTAAATATGTCTGAGGTTATTCCTAGTGAATGGCTGAGGAGTTCCAAATAATGTACCCTGATGGTCTGTGTAATATTTCTCTATGCATGTACCTTGCTATGTCTAAATGTGTGGTACAGTTATTTCCATTGTTTAGTTATTTTTCTTTGATAAATTATCAAATTATAGACACATGGCACAAGAATTTTTACTTATTTACTTATCCGTCTCAAAATTCCAAGGGGGGAAACTATTGGCTATTAGTTTTAAAGAGTTTATAATCACCATCAATCTGATTATGTTGATGTTAACTACCTCTTCAGACAAATCCCAGGCTTAGCCCAAAACAGTTGTAAATGTTGAGTTATGACCATTTTCCTCTAAGCCTGTGCAATACATGTAGTTTACATTACATACTTAATATCACTATAACGTCTCTTTGATAGAGGAATTGCAGGTTTTGAGGTAAACTCTGCTTCTTTATGTAGGCAAGTTGGCTGTTGTTTACCGAGGATGGAAGTTTGAGTGTAAGTTTAACCAAGGAACATTGTGTTTGTTGAGCTGTCTTACATTGTTATAGGAAATTGGCACTAATCAAAAAAACAACCCAAACTAAACTCGCAGTTTACTATTTCAAGATTGTGAATTTTGTGTCTATTAAGAATTACAAATAAACTTATTGTACATAACTGATATATGTATATTTTGGTTTTATATTATCAGTGGGTCAATCATGTAACATATTTAACTGTTAACAATTTCATGTATATACTAACTATAGTTCTAAAATTCTATTTTTATTTTGTCTGATGTATATTTCGTGTCCCTAAGTTATGTTTTTAGATATATATATATGTATATATAACAAGTATTAAGTTCTTATTACTGTATGTACCATTTGTATATCGCAGGTTTAGGGCTAAAGGGTCGTAACTCAATTAAAAACGAGTGAGTTATGATCATTTTGTGCTAAGCCTGTGAATTATGTTGTTCTAATGTATTCTTTTAGAACTTTTATAAAAATGTGTTTTTTTTTATTAAGGTAGTTTTCCCCTTATGTGCTTGACTTGACCATATCAAAGTTTGTGCTAAATCATTATGTTTGTTTCAAGTAGGTCAGATGTCTGCTGTTGGCAAATGTTTGTGCTTAAGATTGTTTAAAGGTACTCGTTCACAGATGTGGTTAAGAATTTTCTACATTTTGAAAATGCTATTTAGTGTCTGTAATTGTGTTCAAAAATAATTCTTAATATTTTAAGACAAACTGACCTTATAGATAGATTGCAAGAAATATACAATAAAAGTCACAAAAATGCACTAAAATTATCTATACAGTGGCGTATGGGGTAGATTTTACTACTTGAAACACCATCATTTGTAGTTGTATGTCAATTTGCACTAAAATTGTCAAAATTATCAAAACACAAACTTCCTGCTTTAAAATGTTTCCATACAATTTAGATAGTTCCAGAAAAAGTTGATATTAAGTTGAAGTCTGTGAATGAGTACCTTTAACATGTAGCCAATTACTTTAAAGGTTAGGTCTGTCAAGAGACAGTGAGCTGGGGAAGTGGAGCAGGTCATCAGACCATCACAACATAACTCGAGACTGTAGTAAGTGCATTGCATTAAAGAGCGAGTTACTACAGTCTTGCAGTCTTGACAACCCTCGAACTGTAAAATTTCACAAAAGCGGCCTAAGTATGGTTGCTGAGCTCGTAATGTCTTTGCACAAAATACATAGGGAGAAATCTACCTTAAGTAGTTGTAATTTAATTAATAGTACTATAATATTGTATATATAGAACATAAGTCAATGATAAATGAGTCTAATTGTAGGTCAAAGGGAAATAACTCAGTATGGAATAGTTGTATAACATTGTTTAATATATGAATGTTTTACCATGGCTTGCAGTCTATGACTCCTAGCCCTTTGAAGTCAGAAACTAAGAGTGAGTTGCCTATGCATATTGTTATTTATCGCTTTGTGGCATGGGGCCCTTCATACAACAAAAGGAATAAGTGTGTGACATCAAATTAAGGGTACTAGGGTACAAAGTGATGTGTAGCTATATGCTTGGGCAACTATCCCTAACATTCATGACATAACCTGAAAATGATACAAACTATTTGTTCATTTCTCAACATATTTAACAATTTGATATATTTGTAAAGCTTCCTGATTTAAGTAGATTCATTACGAACACTGCCTGTACTGAGTTATTTCCCTGTACAGAGTTATTTCCCTTTTATGTTGCTCTTACTCATTAAAGGATGTTGTTATAAACATTTCAAAGAAAACATTATTTTATAGTTTTTAAAACAAACTTGGCAAGTCTGTGAAATTTGTCCAGGTGTTCCCGGACAACAAGCTGTTCAATTTGGACCCTAAAAATTCTGCTTGGACTAAAATTTATTACAATTTACAAAGAAGTCATAGTGCAGGTGGATTAAAAAAGGTAATTCTGGGCCAGCCACTATTTGTATGATTGTTTTGCAGACTGCTACATGTATATCTCTCTACCAAATTAGTGGGCCGAACAACCACTTTTTAGTTCGCGCAACCAACAGTATATTTTGGGCAACTAAAATTCTGTAAATGAGATATAGTGCTTGTTCTTAAAATGACCTGTTCAGACAACCTTTTTCATGTCCTAATTTAGTAGACTGTATATAGTGCTATGTTGTTTGTGGACTGATTTTTAATGTTTGAAAACTATGAAAAAATGTTTTTGTTTGATTGTTTGAAAATCTTCGACTATACAGTTATACTGTGGATATTTTGTGCAATAAATAATGAGTCTTACTTTTACTGAAGATTTTAGTGCGACTCTGAGATATAGTCCATAGAGTTAGAGTTGTCTCAGCTTGTAATTCACATTTTATAACTGGAATTCTTTTTTTAAAATCAAATGAAGTTTGTTGTTTTTATATACATTATACCTTTTAATATGAAAACTTTCTCATATTCTTGATAATAATGATCTGGGGCCCGTATTATCAAGCATCTTACGGCCGATTTTAGTCTTAAACCCCACTATGTATTGTTAACTTGTCGTAAGAGTTTTGATAAAATACTGCCTTGCTCCATAGTTACATGGCAATTTACAGCAAATTTCTTTCTTGATGGTTTAAAGTCATGTCTAATAATTTTATCAGAATAAGCTTTTGTAGTGTTTACTAATATTTGAGTATTTTTTAATTTTCACCATAAATATCTTGTGGCTATTTTAATAGAGGTAGATGTATTGAAGCAGATAGAATTATAATGAAAGTAAAACCTAACAGATCAATGTTGTTATATAAAATCACATATAATATTTTAACAGTATGATTAATAATTGTCTATATTCTAATTAGGTTTAAACAATGTTTCTTAACCTTTATAAATCTTATTGTTCTACAAATATATTGTTTTAACTTGTAAGATTAAAATATGTGCAATCTTTAATTGTGTTTTATTTATTTGTTTCATTTATTTTTTTGTACAGTTATATATAAATATACAGTATAAGTTCATTCACTCGAACACCACCGGGTCGAATTAATTGGCCGAGTGGAACACATTGTCTGGCACCGATCAATTTCCCTTCTATATCTTTATTAGTCAACCTCTGTTGGGTAGAACAGGACTGAGTCAAACTCTCAAACCAATATCTTGGTCCCGTGGTTTACAAATACACTTAAATACTATTGTTTCTCTCGAACAATAGATTTTCACACATCGGCCGTAAAATCTTGACAGTTGTCATTGTTTGTGATGGGTGATAATAACAGGTCATGAAAATCGTTTAACAATGGATTTGTTAATTGATTTTAATCGCTTAACAATAGATTTGTTAATTGATTTTAATTGCCTAACAATAGATTTGTTAATTGATGTTAATTTGCCCAACACATTGTGATTAGTAAACATAATAATGCATAAAAATTGCTTAACAATAGAATTGTTTGTTGACTGCAATTTGTAGACAGGCATATATTATAAAATGTCATGGTATGATTAAAAATAATGGATAAAACGAGTAACTAAGGTCTCGCTAAAAAATTAATTAGCGCATATACAGCGTGTATGTTAGTTTTAATTAATAAAAACTGATAAAAAAGTTCATGCAATTTCAGTAAAAAATAAGTCCAAATTAAGGATCAAAATGTTAAAACAGAATATACACACACATACAGAAAAAAAACTTACTGGAGGAACCGGTCACATCGAACCTTTCTCACTTACATTGTAACCATATTAAAGAAATGATCAATTCATCTACTACTACTACCTATATCGTAATCATGTTCATAAATGTAAAAATAACGCACAACAAATATGTAGCTGGCAAATTAATTTGCAGTAATTACTAACTACGTATACATGACACATGAATGAACCGTGTGTTCGGGTTATATACTAAACCAAGGGAGATAACAAATTTAAAAACAATTACGAAACAAGGGGAAGTAATAACTTTGTACTTGGAAGAAAGTCGGTCGGATCAAACACTTGGCTCTCTCGAATCATTTTTCATGTCCCCTCGAGTTCGAGCCAGCAAACTTTTACTGTACTCACAATACTGGGGTATAGTGTCTTTCTGTGACATTTCAGCTAGTTGTCAGACCCACTGCTACGTTTATATATGAGCTTGCATAGTTTAGTTTAGTTTTTGGACAAGTAAGAGTTTGTTTGTTTGTTCGTTTGGGTTATACGGCGCACCAACACAGAAAGGTCATATCGCGCTGAAAGCAATAAATGATACTATTAATTCAAACGAAATTAATGATGTAAAGCTCTGACAAGTTATAGATTTGTCACATTTAGTTCACTGCACTGTCTTCTGATCTTCTGAGCTGCCCGGCTAGCTCAGTTGGTAGCACGCAAGTCTACTGATCGAGATGTCGTGGGTTCCATTCCCGGGTGGGGCATGCTTTCGTGGAGTTTGGTTATGAAATTATTTCATGGCCATTGTCCTTCCTATCAATGATTTTTAATTATGTAGGGCAGATGTCAGTCACCGACGAAAGTATGCCCTTAGTAGTTGGTTAACAGCTAAATCCAGAGATTTAGCCTTTCTAGGACTGACCGCTGTTATATATTATCTATATGTGTTGCTAAATCGTTAAACCAAACAAACTAAGCACCCTCTTTTGGTTGTTATGATCAAGTTCACAAGTTGTGGGTTTGTTATGGAATTTGTTTTAATTTATTTAAGCTTGATTGTGAAACAAATTCTTACGACTTAGATTAATCACTTAAGTCCACTTCTCGGTCTTCCAGTACAGGGTTTGGATGGGATTTGAAACCAACTATCCAATGATTACCTGTCCAATGTCGTAACTACTCTGTTACACCTGCTCTTGGGATTCAACTCGGCACTGAGTTGACTTTTGCTAAGGACTCTATATGTTTATAGGGTCAGGGTTTGGCTTAAGTTACACCTTCAAACCAGCTCCACATTTAGCCCATAACAGATGATAAATGTAGGTCAGAAAAAATTAAATGAAATGAATCTATTGCACTAAATGCAGAATGATAAAGGGAGATAATTCTTATTTAATCATTAAAACACATTCAGAACTCCTTAGCCATTTGCTGCGAATAACCTCGAACATAATGAAGCCATTTTGGAACTATCAGTGTTTAAGTAAACAAATACACGATCGTTTAGGCAATGAGTGATGTTTCGCTTTTAGTCCATAAATTTGAAATAATCAAGTTCAATTTAATCACTGAACAGTAATTTGGTTCAATATATAACATGGAAATATGTTTTGACAAAGCTCTGGGTGTAGACTACAAAAACTATTTTGCATAACCGTTTCGTGCTTGGTCTCGCCTAGGTTAAAAAATCCCAAGCTGCCAGGGTAGACTCCCCACAAATCCTTCCGAGATTATTTATTCATGAAAGGTCCAGGTACGAGTTCTGAATGATTAATACATTGTAAAGGTTCTATAATATTATGAAAGCTCCAACTAGATATAGTAAGCTATTCAACCCGAGACCAATAAATATTTTGACAGACCTATAATGAACTGAGGAAAGCAGATTTGCATGATGATGACAACATTGGATTGGTCAACAGATGATCAATTCCTAAACAAAGTGATGACTCACCGAGACTTGAACTTGATACAGTCAATTACTGCAGGTAAACAATGAAGATAGGTAAGTTGATTGCACAAAAGAACAACCAAGTGTTATATGCATGCATGGATTTTAAGTAATATTCCTAATATAAAGTTTTTTGGGTTTTTTTACTACCAACCAGTTTGTATGAAAGGTAAAAATCGCAATAAGCAATATCTTTTACCATGTAAGTCCTATACATGTATGTTGTAAAAGAGTTGCTAGTTATCATTGCCAATTGTAACGCACAAGTTTCTAAATTTAACAATTTTGGATTCAAACCTATGTTTACTAGAACATATGGCTCTGTCCACATGGTCATAATAATGTATTCCTCACACCTAAACATTAGGGGTGTCACAATATACCAGTATACCGGTATATTGCACTACACAGCTGCAGCAATACGTACCGCGGTACGATTTAAATGTACCGGTATTTGGCGATATTTTTTATTTTATTGGAAAATTCTTCCCTTCCCGAAATAAAAGTAGCAAAATGTCAGTTTTTTCATTGTTAATTCCATCTAACCTGAAGTTGCAAGAATTTAAGCGATTGGGACAGTCCTAAATGACAGTAAATACTTAAAGAGGCTACTGATTCTATCAGTAGCTGCATATAAGATTTGCAATTTTTCTGTTAAATACAGCGGAGGAAAAACGAATTAAAAAGCCTGCAATATATGGTGGTACGTATCGCCATACGATGACAGCGTATTGCAATATACCGCGGTACGCTTCTGGCGTATCGTGACAGCCCTACTAAACATGGACCAACAGCTCTGTGGTTAAGAAAGTACAACAAATGTATTACCATTTCTTAAACATATGATTGGATTGGGAGACGCTCAAAATCCCCTTGATCATAATCCCCTTGGTTGATAAACGACATAGTGATCGAAATCCCCTCAACAGAAATGACAGGGTTATCATAATCCCCTTGGCAAAAATAAAGGGGTGGTCATAATCCCCTCAGTGGGTAGTCAAAATCCCCTCAAATAATGTGTCAGTTGTGCAATGTGTTGAAAAGGATGCAAAAATGGTGGCAGCTGAAATTCTGAGATGTAATCGTGGTGAACTTCTACAGAAACGAGTGAAGAAGGCCACTAAAGCTCACCAGCAGAGACTGAAAGTTTTGTGCTCACAGTACGCAAGTGGCATTAAATCCCTTGAAGACTTCTTGGGTGCTCTGGGACAGATTATCAGAATAAAATAATGTCGTTGCTATGTAAATTCTGTGAATGTGCTAACATATGTAAAATGTGCTGTCAGAAAATAAAGAGTGAAATTTTATGTCTGGTTTTATATTTTATATTAACATGGAAATGACAACATTGGAGTATTTAAAAATAACCTGTATTATATTGCTAAAGTATACTCCATACTCTTTCCTCTACTCAATGTAACTGCTGTTTGCAACATTTCTTTATGTAACACAATAGTTTAGCTGGAGTGACAAAAGATCAAAGGAAAAAGAATATTGAGTAAAGGGGGTTGTTTTTCACAAGTTGAGGGGATTTTGACCACCCCATCATTTTTGCCAAGGGGATTTTGACTATCCATCAAGGGGATTATGAACACCCGGTCATTTCTGTTGAGGGGATTTCGATCACTATGTCATTTTTCAACCAAGGGGATTATGATCAAGGGGATTTTGATATACATTCGATTGGATTTGCTCTGTTCATCAACTAATCATGTGAGTATCTTTATGATAAAACGGTTAACAACATGCAACAAGTAATTGCACAGGAGCTTGACATATGTATCGTAGTTCAATGATTTTCTTCTTCTTAATAAAAACTAGTTTTTATTATATGAAGGAGGGAATTTTTCAAACTACGATACAGAACAGGGTAGGATCCAGGATTTTTTCTAGGGGGGTTCGAACTTTTCTAGGGGGTGGGTCCGAACTTTTGAACCACAACCACATTATACACATTTTGCAGAAAAAAATGCAACATATTAATAATAAAAACTAAATAACCATTAAATCTATGTTAAGCACTGAAAAAAATTGCTTCATTGTGCTACTTAAAAATGACTTACAGTCATGAAATACACTAATTGCCAGGTACATTTTCCAAATTCTAGGGGGGTCCGGACCCCCTGAACCCGCCCCCCCCGCTTGAGCCGCCTATGCAGAATCTCAACTTCTCAAGCTCCTGTGGTAACTGATAGGCATATTTCTGCATATATCATTTATAATCAACGTGTTTAACACTTAACAGGGGAAGTAACTCCAACAAGCAATATAAAAGAAATTTTCCAGTTATATCCCTTTGACAAAAATTCGTCTGAAATGTTAAAATTTGGATTTATATATTCTACTCACATAAACGAGCATCGATTTATCCGATTACAGTGTGTTACAATTTGTGCCAAGAACAGTTTTACTTATAAATATCTAGTGTGTATTTTGGACCAAGAATGATGATTTGGAGTAAGTCCACAAAAAGATCGATTTCGGGACCTGCTGGTACGTGATATTTGGTCCAAATTCTTCCAAGCCACATCAAGAATGCCATTTCCTAGTAGAGAAATAGTGAAATTGTTTGCTTTTACTTTTATTTTCCTTATTTGAGCAAGTTTGTCTAATGATCAAGAATTCCATTTCTTCATAGGGGGGTGTACATGTACAGTGTGTAGTGTATAGGCTACAACACCTTAAAATGCCTAAAATAAATTAGGTTACCTTTTTCTCATGAGAGATATTAAGTATAAGATGCTATTTTCGTCATTTGAATAAGCTTAATAGTGCTCAGATTTTCGTTTGCGGCCATAGTGTAGGTCCTATATTGCCTTTTTGTTACAAAACATAAGTGTGTCCAAAAATGTCCAGAATTTACTACATTACCATACGAATTTTCTTTTTTTTCACCACAGGTAGGGAGACCTCATCCCAAACCCACTCACAAGTGCGCTCCAGCAATGATAACTGAAGCCAACCCTGTGTTTCCTTTACTTTATATATACGATAAAAGACTGCGTTCAGTATGTTAAAGTTTGAAACTTAGATTTCTATGTCTTTTGTAAAGAAATCCTTATCCTTTAATTCTTGTACCCAGAGGTTATCAAGATTCTCAATCGAAAATCTAGTTAACCCTTGGGTATGGTACAAGAATGAGGTACATCCGGGTTGATCGTCAATTCCATTGGACTGTAGTCTACAACACCCATATAGAGTTTTACACACATCATTATACATACACGAGAATGAAATAAAAAGTAATACAAATGACCCCGGATAAATATGTGCAAGGTTTAAATAGTGCACATGCAATCCCCTTAAGAGGTTTTATCTAGAACTTCAAGCTACATGCATGCACAGGTGACTAACCAAAATTTTCCTTATTATAGTATTCTCTATATATAATTATAATAAGGAAAATTTTGGTCTGTCACCTGTGTATGCATGCGTACATTAGTAAATTTACGTACGATGTTGTAAAACAATAAATTGTCATAATTTTGATAAGTTTTATTAGATCTATGCTTAAGTTATTGTCTCTCATCCATTTTTCACATAAATTACTGAGTCTGTTTGATAATTTATTTTATTATTTGTTAGATTCTAACTCTTTGTTCTACAGAAAGTCAATTATTGATCTCATTGTGTGCAACTTTCGTTATTGTTGTACATGTTTACCATATGTTGAAATTTAATTAAGTAATTACTCGTTAATTAGAAAAATATGTTTTCATTGTTTCAATAAAATTCTTTTTTTTGTGTTCAGCTCGTCATTGTTTTATTTTCAAATAAGCCTAAATCTTGACCTAAACGCGTTTTATTGTCGTACGAAATTAACCGTTAGGTATCTATATTATGTAAATCTAGGGGTTTGGTTATATAAAAACTTTCAAACCAGTTTGTTTTCGTTTATACTTTGTTCAAGTTTATTTTCATAAGTGTTCCTTTGTCATGATTGACACAAGATAACACATATGATCCCTTGGGAACTGGACCGGTATGGACAAAGAGGGACGCCGTGTCTTTATACGGCAATACGTTTAGCACCTGTCTTTTCACAGCTCTTGAAAGCGATTATTGGCGAAGGTGTGCCGATTATTACCGAAGTGCGCTTGAGGCTTACGGAAAAATACGGAATATCACGGATACTATCGATCGTTCATGGACGCCATCTTGGTTTTGTCTGGATTCTACGGTCTCTGTTTGGTCATTTAAAAAAGAATATTAACATGCTTAGCTATGAGATCCAAGACAAAATTTAAATCAGGAGTGAAGATAAATGCTTGAACAAAGTAGAAAAAGTTACAAGGTATGTAGGGACACTGTTCGATGGACAAAATTTATGATTTAATGGGCTCGTCCGCGCTCGTCATTCTCTCACCGGAAGTTGACATGTACACAATGTAAAACAAAGAATTCATTTTGTTTTCTTTCTTTTCATGTCTTTTGTTTCAATTTTTTGTTGATTTAAGTATTAATCTCGGTCAATAGAAATGATTCTTAGTCTTGTCTTACATATATCGATCGACTTCAGTGTGACTCAATTAGTGTATCCATGCGGTAAATCACACGATGTGAGATATTTCTGAATCCGTAATTCTGACCTGAGTATGATAAAACACTATTGAAGTGCTGCATTTCTACTCGTTTATGCCCAAGTCATTGTTTGATTTAAATAACTTGCTTTCAAATGGTTTTTTTTGATAAATATCCATTGTAAGTATAATTGTATCATTTATTTTTCATGTTATTTTTGTACCCATGTGTAACAAAGAAGTGTAATTATTTGGAGTGGCTATCTTTATTTGTCAATAATGCCTTGCCACTGCTCGTGTTGGAACTTGGAAACAGATTTCAGGAACCATGTATTTATGAGAAATGACACATGGACATTCTTGATACAGTCTCGATTAGTTCCTTTGTATGTGTAGTGGTAGGAAATGGGTGAAAAATGTTCTGAAGTGAAAAAAATAGAAGAATTTCTAAATAATTAGGATGTGAACATGATTATTTTTATTTTCTAAATAAGGTCCTAAGTATTTTTATTAACTCTTCCTTATTTCCATTAACCATTTTGGACAGTAATGATTGATATTATGCCTAAATTCATGTTTGTTATCATGTTTGTTCATTAATTTTTTTAAAAGTATTATTCTCTGAGCTAAACTGTGAATCTGACACAACTTTTTTATGACAACTAGCAGACTTCCAATGTACAAGAGTAATATAAGGATATGTAATATAGTGGTCCAAAGAAACCATTTTTGGCTATCTGAATCTGATAGGTACGTCACAGGGCCCTCTGGCATCTATGTGACGGGAGAGAGAGAGCAAAAATTTTTATTCCAAATTTTGTGTACAGCTGTCTTGAAGGAGTTCACATTGCAATGGTGTGCTGCTTTTCTTCTTTATATATGCCTTCAGTATATTCTTTCTGTATTGTTTGGATGCCTGGACCAAAAGTTGTTGTAAACTATTGTAGCGTATTTGGATATTTGACCGAGCAGATATTTTTTAGAAAGACAACGATAGGCAAATATATACAAAAGATATATAATTTTTCCTCAGGTTACTTCCCCTTTTGATTAGCAATTAGAAAATGATTGGAAATGATCGGGTATCGAACAATATAAATCAAAAAAAAAATAATGGGTATGAAACAATTATTGGTATGAAACTTAATCACCGTACAACTAATACTCTCAGCTCAAACACTTTATGACTCTTGCTTATTAAACTTATATGTTCGAACCTTTCGAACTTGATACTTATAACTATGGAATTCTGAGACTTGCAAACCGGGTCCCGAACACTTGGTTGGAGCTGGAGACGAATAGGTATGAGCACCGCTGCAAATTAATCCGTCCTGAAACTACCAACACCTCGGCACAAAGACCAAACTAACAATTCTCGTCGATACTCTATATCAGACTTGCTCACCGAGTCCCGCACTCTTGTTTGAAGCTGGAGATGAATAGGTATGAGCACCGCTGCAAGTTAACCCGTCCCAAAACTACCAACACCTTGGCACAAAGACTCGACTAACAATTCTTTCCAAAACTCTTTATCAACTCAATGTAATTTTATCTCCAAGTCTGAGCACCGCTGCACGTTAGGAGACAATTACAATATATTATATTTATCAATTAATATTTACCATTTAATTTTAGATGCTACTTCGACGACGACCAGAGCAAGAGTGATTATTACAACTGAAATTACGCCTTTTATACAAAAGCCAACCGGTGTTAACATAAACTATTATACTGCAAATATGTCCGTTTAATAAACTGCGTAATAAGCTTATATCCACTATATGAATAGCGGAACAACTTTGTCACACTATGAAACTGAAGTGATTGGTTAAAATCTTGTTTTGAGATAACAGTTAATATTCTTTGTTGTCAAATTTAATTATCCTTTCAGCTTTTTGTATGTAAATTGTAATCTCAAATGTTTTGATATTAATTTCAGAAGTGAATTATTGGAGTAATAACATCATCAAACCAGAGACAAGTGGAAATTAGTCCCATTTCATCATCATTAATCATCATCTGACTGCATGTTGCTTTGTGTTCATTAAGTTAACTCTACACTGAAAATAATGAACATGGGGCAAAAAGTGTCAGGTGGTATTAAGACAGTCACCTCTCGAGAACCTAGTCACTGTAAAGGAATCAATCGTGAAATTGCTTATAATCCGGATTATCAGAAGCCTGCCAGACTCGACATGCTATTGGATATGCCGCCAGTATCCAAGGAACAACAAATGGAATATGGTTGGAATGCAGATGATAGATCATTGAATATATTTGTCAAAGACGATGATAAAATGACATTTCATAGACATCCAGTGGCTCAAAGTACAGATTGTATTCGTGGAAAAATCGGGTATACCCGTGGACTACATGTATGGGAAATTAGTTGGAGTACACGTCAACGTGGTACTCATGCAGTTGTTGGTGTAGCAACTATAGACGCTCCATTGCATTGTGTGGGCTATCAATCTCTAGTCGGTAGTAATAGTGACTCCTGGGGGTGGGACCTAGGTAGAAATAAACTCTATCATGATGTTAAAAACTTTCCAGGTGTAACTTACCCTACATTATTGAATTCAGATGAGAACTTTGTAGTACCAGATAGTTTTCTTGTTGTGTTAGACATGGACGAGGGAACATTGAGTTTCGTCGTTGATGGTCAGTACCTGGGGGTTGCATTTAGAGGACTCAAAGGGAAAAAACTCTACCCTATAGTTAGTGCAGTGTGGGGACATTGTGAAATCACTATGAGATATATAGGGGGATTAGATCGTAAGTTTAGTTTTTTGTGACTTTAGTTGATACAAGCATTACTTAAAAGTATTTACATTATCTCAACATTCATGCTAAGATTTTATATAAGAATTTTAGTGAGAAAAAAACGTATGTGACTTGTGGCTTACCAAGCGCAATTTTAATTCTGATGCGTGCTGTATTCAGTCATCACCCTAACCCACCAGGGCTAGTGAAAATTACTATCTTATTGGGCTAGTTGATAAATTTACTCTTCACTATATTACATAATATTAATAAATCTAGCTAGTGCTTTGGAAATTTTGTTGATGACTGGCTACATGTTATGACTTTAAATTTCCTCCTATGACCAAAATTTACTTGAGAAATTATGTTAAAGGCTTATTTATTAATAGTGACAAAGTTTTAATTTAGTTTTGAAACAAGTGATTACTACTTAAATTGATCATGCTTGCATCAAGTTATGCCTGTTTTCTTGTTTACCAGTAATAACCAAACTAGGTAGAATTAATTACTTAGAAAACAAGAAGTTGGGCTCTCTATTTATTTCAAACCAGCTTTTAAATTGTTAATCTGATATTAATTGACTCTTGAACCTCACACCAGAACCTTTTTATTTTTAACTGTGTGTCAACACAGATTGGTTATTTTATAGCGTCCAGTGCACTTAACCTAGCTTTCCTGGATCCTTGTCAATAGCCAGTACTCAGGTATCCTTCTACAAGGCCGGAAACTTCTCTATATACTTTATAAATGGAGGAAAATTGACATATTTGTCAAATTTTTATGGAAGGTTATGACCTCCCTGGGTGGGATTCGAACTTGTACCCCCTTTCGAGACACTAGATTCAAAATTCCGGTGGGCTACGGACCTAGCTTACCAGAACCATTGCAAATAGTACATATTTATAATAATGTTATGTTTTTGTTACTTTCAGCTGAACCATTACCTCTGACAGATATATGTCGTCGTGTTATAAGACAACATCTAGGAAAGAATCGTCTACAAGACATACATCGTTTACCATTGCCTACGTCAGTGAAAAACTATCTACTTTATCAGTCATAGTGTTAGATCATGGTGTTATGTATAGTCACCTGATTATCGTTAGTGTGTTCTTCATCTAAAAATATTCATCATCATCTCAGCCGAAAACACTTGACAGTTTATTCACTGTATTTTCATTTTATGTGTGTGATACCATTGACAATTATTATCAAGAGAAAAGCATTGCCAGTAGTTTTTTATAGGATTTAAATTATGTGCAGAGAAACTTGTAAAAGTGCCAATCTGTCTTACATATTAGATTCTTCCCTATCATCGGTAGATCCGAAGATGGCCAGGATACAAATTTCTTCTCAATGTATCTTTCGCTAACCAATCAGAATTTGGCTTTCATTTTTTGAAAGTGACAACCGTTGCTAATATAAGTGATTTCACTTATTTTAGGGAAGATGGAATTTCATTTCCGATTTTACTGAAGGGAATGCTTTTAGAAACGCTTTGATTGGTCTGATTTTGAAGAGCATTTTATAATTGGACATCTCTAAATCGCCCTTTGTAGGAAAGATTTAATGTTTTAGTCAGATTGGTAATATATTATAATTGATTGTAAGATAAATGTGTACTTAGTAATGCCAGGATTTACTTCTTTTTTTCTAACACATGTGTAAAAGATTTCTTTTATAAAATTTGTGCTGAATCTTTTTGTAGAAAATAATTTTTCTTGAACTTAATATCAATTTATCTATTTCATTTCTATTGTTTTTTTCCCGCTAGCTCTTAGTGCTTATGACATTAATATTGATTGTTTTTTATCAGCTGGCTAATTCTGAAATACTTGAGAGAAAATTCTTGTTTTCTATTCTAAAAATATGGACCTATGTGAAATCTGCATGCATGTTATCCTCTTTATAATGCAGTCTATACTTTATGGCAATGAATTATTTAATTTAGAAAATTCCATATTTTTGTCTATTAATTGATAGTTACAATCCAGGTATAGTTTTGATTGCCATGATGTATTGAGGGGTTATAAAACAATGATTGGTGACTTGAGGATTAATTTAGGGGTTTAAAGTTATCAATGCAAATACTCCAATATTTGACAGTTAGGACTTTGAATTGCTCAAAGTTTGATCATGATTAATTTGCTGTAAAGTTCCTACAGTTGGTTTTTAGTTCTAGTCTATTTATAATCAAGTTAAAACATTTTACTAGATTTTACTATTGTGTATTAATTTTTACTTTGAACTGATTTTCCTGGTGAAAATTTGCTTAAATTGGAATAGTACAAGTTAATCGATGCCTCCTTTCTGTTTTCATTATAATGCTATACAATCTTTGTTTTCTTGTTTTGATGTTGCAAGTTTTTTATGAACGGCCCTTTACTTACTTTTTTAGAGTTACCAACTATCATTAAACTTTGGTGTTACCACAGCAAATAGATCAGTTTAAAGTAAAACGACATGCTAAAATAAGGTAGGCATTCTGAAAATTCCATTTTTTGTTAGGATTTCCACATTTTTTCTTGTTCAATATATTACCATTGTTAATTTTGTCTGATTTTACTTTCTTGTATGTCTGTTTTTTTGTAATATATCTATTAAATTTAGCAATTGTGCTTTTTAATTGTACATAATTGAATTTCTTTTTGTAATTAATTGGCATTGTTTTATAACTTTCCTTGACTCATACTTTTTACATATCCGGAATTTTACCAATATCTGTATGGGATCTTAGTGTCGTGTGTTTTTATTTGTCTTGAAAATGATAATGAATTACCTATACATTGTTGTAAACACAATTTTGTCCTAGAGTTGAAGTAAAAATCAATAAAATAATGAAAGGTTTTGAATTTGCGACGGTTGTTTGACAATTTACCTCTTTGATTGATAAAAGTACATAAGTCATGTTCCTTAGTTCATGGGCAGGGTGTCTTTTCCTTATACAACAGCAGCTGTTTTCTGGCCGATTCTTCTAAAATTTCCTGAAATGCAGTTTTTCTTAAATCTGGAGTTTAACTTAGAAATTTCTTTCCCATTCCTTTGCGACAAAAATCTCCCCTTTGTAATATAATATTAATCTAAGCCTCAGGCACCTGCCTGAAATACTGAAAAAGGCCCTGATTGTTCTCCATTTTCTTTTTCACAGATATATAAATTACAAAATAGATGTTTTTACTTTAGTTACATGCTTGGCACTGTGACCTCACTCAGGCGTGCTAATTGAAGTTTGCACATTATACTTGTCTCGATAATTTCTTGCGTAATATTTGTACACATAGGATTGTATGCGACTGTGTGGTATTTTTTATCATAATATGTGCAATATTTATAGAGTTTATACATCTATGTGTGATTGTGTATGCTTGTGATTTGATTGTTTGTGAAATGTGTAAGTAATTTGTATATAGTAAACAATATGATTATGAATACCAGAATGTATGTTTGAAATCTTACACATCTTGCCTGTTGGTTTTTACATACCTTTAATTTTTCCTTTTAACTTTTGTAACTTTTTTTATAGTCCAGCTAGCCTGAGTAAATTTTACTAATGAAAAAAAGGAGATACTTAATTTGGGCTGAGCCTTTAAAAGGAGATTTCAAATAAATGACCATTAATTCATTGAAATTTTGCATTGCAGCTTTTGCGAATTTATTGTGACTAGGAATGCACTTTTAGTATCATTTACATTTGTTACCCACAATTGAATTATTGAACAGTGTAATATACTAACATATTGATCTGTATCTTATCAGAATGGGCTAACAGTAGCCTGAAAGCTAACAAGATAACAGAAGCTTAACTTTTTCAGTGCTTGAAATACAGTTGCTAGGATGTTAGTTGCAAGATTTTTGCTCAGATTATAGTACTATCTTAGTTCTGAAGGCATTTTTCTCTTGTGCATGTTATCATTGCACAATATTTTGAGTGACCATATACAGTATGACTATATACAGTATGTTTAGTAAAGATTAGGCAAAATATGTAATATCAATACATAGACTGGTACAATTTCTAAGAAAATAATTTGCATGATATCTATCTCTTATTAAATTAGTTGGTGATTGAGTCTTGTCTGGCTCTGACTGAAGAAATGCTGAACATTGTGTTTTGTAACGGTTTAATGTAATGTTCAAAATCAAAGTTATTATTAATGATAAATGTCATCTTGCACAAATGATCATTCTGTGCAATAAGTTCTGTTTTTTTCATATTTGTATAATTATATTGATATATTGAATACTTTGTTGCACATTTTTAGTTGAATTTTGTATTATCAATGAGTGAAGTTATTTTATCGTGTCTTTTTTGTCACATGTCTTAATAATAGTACAGAATTTGATGGGAAACTTCTCAGAACTCAATATCTTTATGACTGACAATTGTTTGCCAAATCCAACATTTTTAGGACCTATAAAGGTTAAATAATTCATTTTTAATACTTAAGGGGTGTATTAATACAATTTTAAGACCTTTAAAATTATTTCATGATACAGTTTAGAAGTAAAGGAGTTGATTTATTACCTTAACCAATTTTGATAGAACTCCGTTATGAAATCACTGTAGGTAATGTCTTGCCAAAATTAGTTGACACATTAAAACTTAAGCCTGCTCATCTTGACCTTAGTTTGTTATGTTAACATATGTCAGTTATTGTACTGTTTATATTTCTAGAACTTTGAAAAGAGCAAAATGTGGTGCTTTGTTTTAGAACACCTATGATAGTCTTTAACAGGGAAAGAGCAGAGTGTAGCACATTGCTTAATAACATCCACAATAGTCTGTTACAGGGAAAGAGCAGAGTGTAGCACATTGTTTAATAACATCCACAATAGTCTGTTACAGGGAAAGAGCAGAGTGTAGCACATTGCTTAATAACATCCACAATAGTCTGTTACAGGGAAAGAGCAGAGTGTAGCACATTGTTTAATAACATTCACAATAGTCTGTTACAGGGAAAGAGCAGAGTGTAGCACATTGCTTAATAACATTCACAATAGTCTGTTACAGGGAAAGAGCAGAGTGTAGCACATTGCTTAATAACATCCACAATAGTCTGTTGGAAACTGTTATCATGAATGTGAATGATACTGAAATTGTTTTCTGGTCTCGGGGTCAATGAGATGTATGGTTTTGAGATGTTCAATCTTCACTCTTCAGTGTTATGGCATACAGCCATTTATTAGTTTTTTTCTCTGTTATTTCTACTGTAGTTATATATACATGATTGCCTTGTCAAGTGGAATCTTTAATTATTTATCTGTTTTTAATATCACAAATTTTACATCATTTTGTACATCTTTTTTATTAGGAAATTTCACTTATGTATGAAATTTTTATAAGTATCCTTTCTTGTGTACATGAGTATGCTTGTTGATAATTTTTAAGATATGACAATATGAATAAATTTGTCTATCAGTGTAATTGTGTACTATATTGTATAAATGATAATAATAATTGAAATAATTTATTATTGATTCAAAGGGACTATTTGATGAAAGCTTTTCTAAATGTAGTGTTGTATATGTGTTGTACATTGAAGATAATCTTAAGATATTGTTTTGCATTGTCTGACAAAGTTGAAATGTGCGTAAAAAATTGTTACCCTGTATTATGATTATTATATTTGATGTTATATTATCACTCTCAGCAATGGCTTACTGATGTTTTAAGTAGGTTTTTACCACAGTGTATATTATGACATATTTACACTACACATCTTTGCATTCATTGTAAGTGACGTTTTACTCTAAATTTTTAATGATTACATGTATGTCAATTTCAACACTGCCCATCGGTGAATTAAGATATTTCTACTCTTCGTCAACTCTTTGCTTTTATAGCCAAATTATAAGTATTCAGTCAGAATTTTTTAAAGATTATTATGAAATTTCATATGAATATTTTGTCAATTTGAATTAATCTTTGTAAAGATTTTTAATGAAATTTGAACAATATACATACAAAGTGTTATCAAAATTTTGCCATAATAGCCAAGGGTGGGGCTGATAAAAAGTTAAAAGTGCATTATGGCACAAAAATAATTTTAATGAACTATTCTAATTCTTACTTTTTAAAACCCTGTTCTCTTATATTAAGTTATAATTGTACATTGTACTACTGCAGTGTTTTAAGCTGCAGGAATATTCTTGCTTGTAGTCTTGTAGTATTACTGTCAAAGTTGTGGTGTAGTTTTTGTATCACCCTGTACATTATCAAAGTGTTGTTACAGTGTGTGTGCAAAATAATGTTACTATTTTTATCTTACAATATTCTGTGGACTAATAACACTGATTTATCCATTCTAAATTGTGACTGTGTGAAATAATGTATGTATCATTCTAATTTTCAGCTGAAATTATTTTGAGATTTTGTTATAACTTCATTTTGTCATGATAACTTGTGCCCTTCTGGCGTGAATTTGGTATCTTATATCAAGACATTCTTGTAAACTTCATTTTGTTTTGTCAAAAATAACCAAGTTGGTTGTGTGCTTGTATTTCGAATCCTGGTTATAGAGTACTGGTTATAGACAACAGTCCAGGAAAGCTAGGTTAGGTGCACATGCTGCAGAAAAATGACATACATTTGTTTGGCTGCTGTGTTCAACTGATGTAAAATGAATTATCGGGAATCTTATTAATCAGTTCCAAATATTTCCTTCAAGGTTAAAGATATTTGAGGAAGACAAAAATATTGAGTCTCCTTAATTTACTAGACTTATGTTCTAATTTGGACTGTTATGATACACTATTTCATTCTATTTTTTCTTTTGATTTTGTTCATTGAAAAGCATACATTATTTTAGATGTACATCAAATCATTCACTTGAGTTTTTAAAACTAATTACTGTTGACAAAATAGTTACTTAGACTTCAAACATTTATTAAGAACTAGATCAATCAGAAGTTATAATTGTATCTAAGTCTGAAATTTTGAGACTATTTGAAAGTGACTGTAAAAAATTCTGGAAATCATGATACAATCTTTAAAGAAATTTAACAATGTGAAACACTGTCTCACTGTCAAAGTGTATAATCTATTAGGTACTCATCTGCTTCTATCTTTAAAACTTGAAGGCCAGAATTAAATTGGAAATCAAGGGTCTTGAATCAAAATCACTTTGAATGTCTCTAAGTTAACTTATGATAAATGGAATTGATTTGTTTCAGCCCTAACTCTAAAATAGGAGTCAGGACTGTGTGACAATTTTAAGGCTTTCTTTTGAAACTTACTTTAGAAACTTGGTAAAACTTGATGTAATATTGTTTGAGATAATATGATATGCTGATCCCTGTTTCACTGTATCATTAATATAGAATGGATATATCTGTTAATTTTATCTATTTACTGTGTTTAACTAACAGGGTCACATCATTTTTAATACCTTCTGACATCTTTAATTTTATTTACATTTTTAAAGCCAACTTCGTCTTCTGTTTTAATTTTTATAAAATTTTCATTTAATTTTAGATTTTGTGACTTTCACGCTATGTATTTTACTCCTGAAGTATTCTATATTCATCATTGTTCAATAAACACATTAGTTTGTCTATATAGAAGCCAATTGGTCGGAATTTCAATTTCCCAATTACGAAGTTTTTATCTGTTAATAATTTTAGACCTTTTTTCAAACTCAAATTTTATAGTATTCTCGTACCAATGCAAGCAATCAGCTGTACTTTTTTATGTCAACTCAAAATTTCTTTTCATGGGTAGCAGACAAATATTTTACTCAAATGAAGATTTTTTGTGTTGTCATTTTAAAGTAAAGTTCCTCACACACATACACACTGCTTTTAATATATATAATATGATATATTATTTCTCACAACTTAAAGATCTTTTTATGTGGTTGTAATTATAATGTGGTTGTCTCCATTGAGAATAAACCATGGTTAAATAAATGTTAAATTGTGTTTGTTTTTGATTACTTACAATATTACAAGGATAAAAGTCTTCAGGATTTATCCTAAACTTCAGGATTTTTGGGTACTTACACAGGTTTTTTTCCTGTGTAAAAGGGCTGCTGAAATCGTCAAAATAAGGGATTTTGGAAATTTTGAACTTTGATCCATGATTTTATAGGCTGGAATTTTGGCTTGATAGCTTGCGTTGTTCCATTGTTTGTGGCCAGATATGTCTGAGGAGTTATCTTGGAACGGTAATGATTGGGATGGCATGTCAATAGCAACAACCTAGTTGTTTTCAGCAAGAAACCATATAAAGATTGCTTAATTTATGCTGAATATTCAGGAATCAGACTGAGGTGTGATTACTTCATGGTTGTTATGTGGTAAGAGAAAGAAAATTAAAAACCAAAGAGAGCTTGAACCAACTACCTCTTGATGCTAGTCTGATGCTCTACAAACTAGAATATATATGCTGTATAGTCTGACAATATTAACCTGAGCTTGACCTTTATCAGTATTTACAGTCAATTTTTTTCTTCGTTTGTATATCCTGCTTTATCAGAAGCCTTCGGCAAAATACACACACGGAACAATTAATTTTGTTTTCTTAAGAATAATATTTTGAAACTGTGCCACAATATTGCGTACTTATGGGTTCCCCCAAAACTAATGTGTCTAAAATTACAAAAGTACAATAACATGCCACTTATACAAAATTGAAAGTCACCTAGGTTGTTATAAACATGTGTAGAAGGAAACATGCATAAGGAAACTCGATTTAATGTAAGTGAAGCGTGTAATTATCATAATTAGGTAGTTGAAGCTTAGGTTAATTTTGTGGCACTATAGACAACACAAAGAGTAAACCTATCCATATTAAGGTTATAAGTATAATCAGTTAATTGTTAGCCAATGTGACAATAAGTGACAGAGTGAGCTTTTGCGTTCACCTTTTGTCTTGGTAATTGCTCATATAAGTTCGAACCTGTGTCACCTGGGGTCAAAAACTAGGTTACACAGCCTAAATAAGTAAAAACCTTGTGAACACTAGTGGTCACATTATTTACTTAATTGTCATCAAACTTGATCAGGGTGCATGTCTAGGTAATTGCTTAATTGAGTTCCAACAAGGTTCACCTGGGATCAAAAACTAAGTCACACAGAACAAATATGAAAAAAACCTCGCTAAAACTCTAAGGGTCACCTTCTGTTCTCAGTTGTCATCAAACTTGGTCAGGTCACAGATGAGTGATATAGGGCCATCATAGCCCTTTTGTTTTACATTGTAAACTGACATGAAGACCTTTATCCTTATGTATATAGTCTTATAGGATGTCAACAATGATTTGAGTAATTTTAATTGTCCTTTTTTGTCCAATCATGTCAACAATGGAATTTTCTGATTTCTTGTTCCTAAGTCACTTTCTTGGGTTGAACCCCCTCACCAAAAAGAAGATAATCTGCTAAAGAAATGACTGATTTGGAAATGGAAACATGTCTGGTTGGTGTTAATTTCACAGGTTTAACAAATTTGGTCCGGGTTTGATCGGGTTATAGACCCATCCCGAATCAAGCGCTTGATTGATAAGTTACATAAACAAACGTCCAATGACTTTGACGAAAATAATTCAGAACGACACGATTTGTGAACTTCACGTTGTTTATCTTTAATATACTGTGTCATTACGACACTGAATCGTGAAGGGAATTGTAATCATTGGGTAGATGACTTATGAGGTTACTTACACGAATGAACGCGGATCGAAGTCTGCGTCGATTACAGAACTTGCAGTCCCTCTTGCGGGTGGGGGATGGGCAATTGCTGAGGATTGAACCCTGCAGGTTGTGCTCGAGGTCGGCTGAAGGTGAGAATAATTTAATTTCTGTCATTTGTTTTTATTTTATTATAATCTAGAATAGTATTTGGGGTCATGATCTAGAGTTTTTAAGTTTTACAGACTTCATTTATAACTGTCACCCTGAACTTCTGACATTCTGTCAGAAACACCATTGCATCATGCATGGAACAAAATTCACCGTCTGGTTTAAACTCAAGTATTCTTTATTGTGTTTAAATTAAAAAGAATAAAACACGATTAATGATAAGCTCACTTGCATTAGATAAATTTCAATGGACCAAAGTGTCAAAATGATACAAAATAAGACAGTGGCTAGAGTTGCAGGAATGTCAGACGATCCGTCCCCAGTCACATCCGTCCTTGGACGATTCGTCCTTGGACGATCCGTCCCCAAATTGGGGACGGATCGTCTAAAGAATGTTAGGATGATTCGTCCCCTTATGTGTATAGCCCAATGAGTATTATTAATACGACCTGATATAATATATGTGTATTCTGTGTTTATTCTTTTATTTTTACATTATTTTATATATCTTTTTTTAAATTTCATACAAAATTACGACACAGAGAACAGCAAATTTAATTTCATAAACATTTTGTACTGGAATGAAGCTCAAGTACTATGCATTGTTGAATAAAGATGTAGTTTAATCAACGTGATTAATACAATTATAATTCATTGCTTCAAATTGAAAAATAAAAAAGTAAGCAATAGACCTATGAACATGTTACATTGTTATAAAAAGATGTGTTCAATTTAATGAGATTGGTGAATATAAGATAAAATAAAATTAATTTCAAAGTTGTTCGTTTTATTTTCCTATTTGTATTGGTGAATATGAATAAAATAAATTTAGTATTAAAATGTTTGTTTTATTCTCATATTTGTATCACATTATAACAATTTTGATATAGATCTATGTCACGTCCTCTTCGGTGAATACTTACCTCAAACATAGAGGATTGTATTGAAATAAAACGTCAATAGGCAAAATCTAATCAAAAGATGAATATCTGTACATAAATCTTCTATTATTCGTATAAAATCAATTCCCGTATACACTTATATAAAATGGGGACGAATCGTCTAAACTCTGATATTTTGGGGACGGATCGTCCAAGGACGAATGTGACTGGGGACGGATCGTCTAGAGGGAGAATAGTCGTGGGGACGGATCGTCCGTATACGAGTTGCAGTACCGTAACTGTATCCTTGGAGTCTAGAGTTTCTTGAGTGCCGTAATAGTACTGTAAGTTACTCTAGCCTCTGCCAAAAAATAATGCATCGTCATATCAGACTACACATGCACTAGGCATGGCTTAGAGAATTAATTGAATGAAGAAGTTGTTTTAAAACCCCATAGACTATTATCTGTCCATAGAAGACAAAAATGATATAATTGTAAACACAACCTCCAAGAAGGGAAATCATAGATCTGACATTTATGTGACTGAAATATTTTGTTACTTACATAATGTTTTGAGGACCAACCTTCACAACAGGTATAACAAGTTCATCAGATTCAGAAGCATTGAAAAAGTTCAACTAGATATAAGGCTTGATCATGGAAGTGTATCTTTTCAATGAGCCATTAGTTTAATCTATTGAGAGAATGTAGCAAAGGTATAAAATGACACTTGTACACCCTTGCCGTCAACTTCAAGAGAGCTTTTATGTTGACATGGTAGATTGTCTGCTTACAACTTGATAGGTCGTTGGTTCAAATCTCAGTTTGGACCAATGGATTTTTATTGGGTTACATTTGGCGCCCAACATAAATAACCCACTAGGAATTGGGTGTGATTGCACCATTAGATAGTCCCATTGACAATCAAGCACCAAGAATTCCATGACAAATTCTGTTAAGGAGAGAGTGTGTGTAGCACTGGCACTTATACTTTCTTCTGTTCAAGCTAGCTTTTATGGTGACATGGTAGAGTGTCCGCTTACATCTCTAGAGGTTGTGGGTTTGAATCTCAGTTCGCACCAATGGATTTTTACCGGGTTACAAGAATTTAAAATGTTAATCATTGTTTTATTCAGTAATAGACAATGTAATACATGTCTTAGCAATTACAAATATTTCAGGTTCCAAGTCAGTGAGTATTGGTGATATAAGTATAAATATACAGGCTCCGAAGAGACCAGAGTATGTGCCAAAAAACTATTGTAAGTCATTTTACTACATTAATTAAAGTTTTGTTGGTATTTTTTTAGTGTTACAAAATGTGTCCATTAGTTTATATGTTGACATATTTCACTGATGCTGACACAGTGCAGTGTCCAGTGCAGCAGTGCTTCCTGTCTTCCTTTATTTATTCAAGTTTAAATTATACTGGATATTGAACATAAGGAAGTGATTTTGGGCTTTTTTTCCTTCCCGGCCATTTACAGGTCTCTTTCCCCTTCTGAAATTTCTTTACAATCATGCAGTTTTCCCCAAATTTGAAAGTTTGATTTTTCATATCCCCTATCAATGAAATTGCGATAAAATACCCTCATTGTACTATTTAAAGTAAGGCTGCAGACCCCTTCCCCCTTTACTGAAAAAATGCCTCGTGATTGATTTTTGTTTATACAGTCCATTCGCGTTCGCTCAAAACGCGTTCGCTCGTAATTACGGTTTCGCTCGAGATCGTATCTTGGTCCCGATCGAATTTACTCTAAAGTTCATTTAAAAAAGATGCGATAACTCAAAATGCGTTGACTCGTATTTTACGTTAACTCGAGCTGGATTTCGAGTCCCGTCAATGATAAAATCACTTGAAAATTACGCGCTGGCTCAAAGTATTGATTTTTGAAAATTTTCGCACCTTTCACGGCCAGGTATCATTATCCGATGAATAGCCTTTTGTTTGACGTGTCACTCGCCATTGAAAAATTATCAAATTAAATCAAACTGTGATAATGTAGAAGCCAAGATCTGTTTAATCTTGTTTAATTTAAATGTGTCATTACGCGTAATTAACTGAATTTTACATCTTACCTACCTGTACTGGTACAGCATATTAAATCGAACCTTATGACAGTATGTCGTACGTCGAGAAATGTTAGTTAAATAAAAGCAAGATTGAACAAAATGTGTATTTTTTATATTTTAATTCCAGATAAAATTACACATTCTTCACAAAAAATCACGTACATATAAGTAAAGTTTTATTTACAACAAGGACGATAGCAAAAACAAAATGAGTTTCAAAGTGCATGTATATGTATTCTACATAAAACAAAGAAAGGTTAAAATTGAGGACATTGACATCATCAAGTTTAACAAAATGAACAATTTTATGTTATGTTAAATGCACTTAACAAGAACACATTTAAAATGAGGAAAAATAACACCATTGAATTATTACATGTCTTTTATTCAAACTCAAATCTACATCAACATCTAATAATGTGACAGCGTGAGACGACGCCATTCGGAACAACCTCGGCGATCATCTACGAAGATATACCTCGGAAATCAGACGTAGAAGGATTACGACCAAGTTATAAGGTCCGGCGATAGTCACTTTTATGTCAACATTTGTAATAACATTGTTTCACGCTTTATCACATCGTTTCATTCGTACAATATCTCACGAGTCGTATTTCTGTGTAGTTCAGACTATATTACCGCAGAAACCAAAATTCCTAGATCTACTTTTTCACCTTATGTTATTCGAGGTTTATATGTGTAGAAGATCGCCGAGGTTGTTCCGAATGAGACGACGCCTTAAAAGTAAATATCACGATGTGGAAAAATTACAAAAAAACAAGATGGCGGATCTGTTATACGTTAACTCGAGATCGCGTTCGCTCGAGCATTTTTTGAAGTCCCGTCCGATTTCGAGCGAACGCGAATGGACTGTATATATTATATAACTATGCTAGTTTGTTGCTGCAGCTTTCTATTAAAATTTTATGAGTGATAGCCCAACTCAGTCTTGTTTATAAGTAATTGGCCAAATTATTAATAAGCACAGTTGTATGAAATGAATTAATTTCACAGGATCCAATATATTTGTCCAAGTTCCAGACTTCCAGCTCACAGACCTTTGAAGCAAAGATTGTGTTTATATTACTTTTAATTTAGCTAACTTACTCTATATTTTGTTTACAGTATCTGAATCATCTCCACAGTCAGTATTGAGACATTTAAGATGGATTATGCAAAAGGTAAGTTGTTTACCGATATTTCATTATCTATATCGAATCAGTGCTGTGTTGTATCATTGAATTTCCACAAAATTGGGAAAGTTGATTTTTGAGACCAAACTGTGCATTTAGGAAGTGATTATTTTAGGCAAAGTAGATCTATAGCTTTATTTCATTAACTAAGACGATTCTGCATCACTGGAAACATAAAATAGTATTCAAAGAATTAATTGGATGTTTTACTCATTCCTTTTCTAATTTAAAGGATTATTTATGACTTCTTTGCTCCGGTTGTTCTGAATGCGTCACTTAGGGAGGTTCATAATAAAAATATTTATATTCTATCACTATATGTTTGAAGTATAAAACATCTCTGTCTTATATAAATACTTTATCGTAATTTTTATATCTTCATCTCAATTAACAAGATAAAGCAAATATACATTTACTGTACTTTTTAAATTGAAGGATGATTTGACATGAAAAAATATAATGCTGTCAGATTCTGTCGGATATAATTAATGTTATCTGAGAATATACTAAGAAAACTAATTCAGTACAAGTAAAAATGGACTCACATTATTTTTCCAAAGGTATTTGTCCCCATTCAGTTGATATGGTGGTAGTCCTAAACTAAGAGTAGGGCTGTCATTGATAGAAAATTTTGTATCGATATATTGAAAAGGAGTGTAATAGAAACCACTAGAACTCCTGAAAGTGTATATATATATATAAACATGAAAACTCAGAAGTATAAAAAGAT
Organism: Mactra quadrangularis; assembly: GCA_025267735.1. NCBI lineage: Eukaryota > Metazoa > Mollusca > Bivalvia > Venerida > Mactridae > Mactra > Mactra quadrangularis. Next base: position 32,031,986 of record CM046294.1, on the reverse strand, counting down.
AAATACAATGCCACAAGGATGTAAAATTAAACATCATCTTCATTTAGTTTATAGCTTTTTTAAAATGCTAGATTGTATCAATATTCCAAATTGGGAATCGATGTCGGATTATTTGTCAAGAAATGGTGATACATGCTGCAAACTACCATTTAAATGAACTGAAGACAATATTAACTGTAGAAACAATAATTGTATCTTAATTTGTTATGTTTGCAGGATGTGTTAGGACAAGATGTATTTCTGATTGGTTCACCTGGGCCTATGAGAAGACAACTTGCTATGATGTATCTGGTAAGAATCTTGAACCATTGTGAAGTTCTAAAAACTATTTTATTCTTACATAAATGTATGATGTTGCAAGAATTTTTGCTTCAAGACCTCATAAAAGTGATTCTGTATTACATGTACTATTAGTGATGTAAAATTGAATTGTGATGCAAATTATGACTTGTATTTATAAACTAAGTACAAGTTATATTGTTGCTGAATTGGAAATTGACTTTGGAACAAACATTTCTGGATGTCAATGGGTGAAACTACCAGTATATGTTTGTCATGTCCACTTACTTAATCAAACAGTTTTCATCTCGTCTTCACCAAAACTTGGTCAGACAATTTGGTACAAGAGTATATGTAGCTAGAACCAGTTTGACAAGTTGCCAATGACAACAGTTACCATGCCAATCTATTTGGAGACAACAGAGTTATCTAAACTTGTCATAGATTGAGTTTAACACCAGGCTTAACTTTTTAATCCATTTATATGGGGAAACATCCTCTTTTCTTAATGTATTATTATGAGGTAACAAGTATTACAATGTATGTTGTGTATATACAGGAGTTAACTAAGAGAGAAGGAGAGTATGTCTCCCTGTCTAGAGATACAACAGAAGCTGATCTGAAACAAAGACGTGAAATACGTTCAGGAAGTGCTTTCTACATAGATCAGGTATATTATTATTGTATTTTAATATAGTCATTATACCCCCGCAAACGAAGTTTTCGGGGGTATACTGGAATCACCCTGGTGGTTGGTTGGTTGGTTGGTTGGTTGGTTGGTTGGTTGGTTGGTTGGTTGGTTTGTTGGTTGGTTGGTTGGTTGGTTGGTTGGATATGTGGTCTGTCCCAAAAAATTAATACATTTGTAGTATGTTTATTTCTTAATGTATTAGAATAGAAGCTGTTATATACCATGATTTAATGGTGTATACAAAACTCATGTAACTATGGAAACATATCTCACTTGTTTAAAATATTTAATTGTGTTATATATTTTAAATCTAATTAGATAACTGTATAGTTTGCTTTTTTTCTCAATAGATTTTTTTTCTTATCTTATTTTATAGAATTTGCACAGGCGTTTACAGTTGATGTTTATATGCATGTTATATCAATTCCAATTCAAAATGGCCGACTTGCGGCCATCTTGAATTCTTTTTAATTTAGTTTAATTACTGTATGCTTATTTCTCAACAGATTTTTTCTTAACTTATTTAGATAGAATTTTGCACAGGCATTCACAGTTGATGTGTACATACACTTTAACTCAATTCCAATTCAAAATTGCGGACTGGCTGTCATCCTTTTTTCAAAATTAATACAGTCTTATATTGACTTATTACCATATATATTTTGAAAAGAAATTGCATACAAGGTCTCACTGATACAGTTGATCAGTATGACTATTCTTCATCAATTTATATTCAATATGGCTGACTGGCAGCCATTTTGAATTTTTATTTAAATTACTGTATAGTACGTGTATGTGGTTTTTTTACTCAGCCAAATTTCGCTCCAAAGTCTTTATTGATGTAGTTGACTCGTACATGGATTTACTCTGGATACAAATTCATTATGGCAGACTGGCAGCCATTTTGACTTTGTTTAAATAACTGTATAGTAAGCTTATTTCATTACCAATTTCTTCTTGCTGAAGTCTGATTGATTTATTGATTGATTAATTGGATTTTACGGCTTATTAATGCAAAAACTTTAAAATGTTTGTCACGGATGTATTTAAGATCCTGGCAGTCAAGGTGCTTTCTTTCTTTTGAGAAGGTATGAATGTGTTAATATAGTATAACCAATTCTACATCTCATAGTAACTATTTATCTCATTGATTAGCAAATATTATTGACGAAGATGAATCAAGGGTTTATGGCTTTATGTCATGTAACTTATTAAATATAGCATTATTCCACATTGTTTGCCATTTTGACTTGCTGAAGTCTATTATGTACTGCTATTTTTATCAAATTCTTATTGTTGAACTTTTTTTTGATGTATTGATATTTTATCAAATTCATAATGGCTGATTGGCAGCCATTCTGAGTTTTTCTTTTTAAAAAGCAAATGATTTGAAAATTTTTGTACAGACTTTGAGAAAGTTACTAATTGCTTAAGTTGATGTGCTTGGCATTTTCTTAAGTGGAATTCAAAATGGCTGACTGGCAGCCATGTTGAATTTTCTAATATCTTGTACAGCAAACATCTTTTTTTCTCACCTCATTTTGATAAAATTGTGCTGACAAATTCTTGTTGATGAAATTTTTATATGTATTTTTTTTTATGTATTTCAATGGACCAACTAATAGCCATCTTGATTTTTTCTGTAATGTTGTGAAGAAAACATCTTATTTCGTTATAGGTACATGAGATTTTAGATATTATTTTAACTTTACTACTGTGAAAATAATGATCGGTAATTTAAGCTTTCTTATGGGGTATTTGTGAAATTCTTGATACAAGATATTGTAAATACAAATTGTTTGATTTAAATTGTGTACATTGCTGACTACCATTTTTACAATTGCCTTATTTTTTACTTATTTATCAAAAAATTACAAACACATTCTACATTTTGCTCATCTGGTTACAACATACTCATGATGAGTTTTAATGTGATCACTCTTAGTCTGTTGTTCCACTTTACATTCATAATGACCAAATGGTGTTCATTTTCATGTAAAAAATCATTTGAAGTATGACAACTCTGTTCATTTTGCTTTTTCATGAATCTATAGTGAATTACTCTGTAATTTGCTGTTTATTTCCAATTTGATATTTGCATTCTATTCTTTTTATGGTTTTTATGCTTCTTACAACATTTACCCTTTTGGACTTCCACAATGTTGACTTGCTTTTATCTTGAAATGTTGCTGTTGCGGGGGTATTTTCGCCACTGGTGGCAGTTCTAGTTATCTTTGAATATACATTGAAAGCTCTATTAAACCCGGGTCAGTAGCGCAATTGGTAGCGTGCCGGGATTTGGAATCTCGTGCCCAAGGGGGTGAGGGTCAAATCCCACCCGGGAAGGTTATACCCTTCCATGAAAATTAGACTACAATGTCAATTTTCCTTCATTGATTAGATAATATGGAGAAGTTTCCGGCCTTGTGGAAGGTTAGGTGAGTACTGGTTATAGACAATGGTCCAGGCAAGCTAGGTTAGATGGGCTGGACACCGTTAAATGACCTAAATTGTGTTGACACAGCGTTAACTCCAATAAATAAATAAATAGAAAGCTCTATTTATTGAAACTTACTGATAATAGTCTCATTCTTTGAACAGTGGTAATTTTCACAAAAATCTTACGTTAAAAATCATTGTAAGTTAAAAGTACGAAAAATTTCTTATACCTTCAATCTTTGCCAATCAATTTTTAATATTCTATAATTATGTTGAATAATGAATGCTTTATGAAATTCGTATGATTATATGGAGTCATATCTTCAAGGCATTGAACTTTAATTTTTTGAAATAGACTTGCAATAACTTTTTTAATAAGATTTGTTGTGAAAATGACCACAGTCATCTTATCATCTAATATTTATTTTATAATCTCTGAAAACTAGAGATATTTTTCATTTTTATTCAAACTAAAGAGTGTGCTAAAATTTACGGCACAGCTCTGGTGTCAGGTAGATTAGCTCTGTTAAGTAATCAAGGATTTACATAGTACTTTTTATTGAGCATTTATTAAGTATGATGTAAGTTTTTGCTTTGGGAAAATGGTTTTTAGTTTCCTCCTTTCAAAGTAAAAATCTATTTATAAAATCCAAGTACATTCTTTATGTTACATTACAATATTAAGTATGAATGTTGTATATTTTACAGTCTGCAGTGAGAGCTGCCATAAATGGTCATACTTTAATATTAGAAGGTATAGAGAAAGCAGAAAGAAATGTTTTACCAATATTAAATAATTTATTAGAGAACAGAGAGATGCAGTTAGAAGATGGAAGATTTCTTGTAGCTAGTGACAGATATGATAAACTGTTACAGGTAATACATTTGTTTATTCAGTTTGTGCAATTTTAGCTTGTTACCCTGTAGCACAATTATAATACGGCTCTTGTACCCCCTTGCCTTCAAGCTAGCTTTTATTGGATGTGGTAGAGTATCCCTGGGTTTTACGACTAGAGAGGTTGTGGGTTTGAATCTCTGATCGTACCATGGACATTTATCTTGTTACTTTTTGCACCCAATGTAAATATTCCACTAGGAATTGTGTTACATCATCCTTAAATAGACCCAAAAACTATCAAGCTCCAATGTTTGAGGACAAATTCTGTAAAGGAGAGGGGGGGGGGGTATGTAGCAAAGGTATAGTACCACACTTGTACCCCTTTGTCTTCAATCTAGCTTTTATGGTGACATGAAACAGTGTCCATTTATGACTTAAGAGGTTGTGGGTTCGAATTTCAACTTAAACCATGGGTTTTTATCTGGTTACAACTCTATAGTCAATGATTTTACAAGGTATTTTCAATATGGTTGAAACTTGTCAGTTTTGCTTCAGTAATGATGGTATATCCTTGTTTGTCTAGAGTATAACTTTGTCACCATAACTTCATATTTCCTATGCATGTTTTAGGGCTGTCACGATATACCAGTATACTGGTATATTGCAATATGCAGCTGCAGCAATACCTACTGCAATACAAATTTAATGTACCGGTTGTTAGCGATATTTTATATTTTCATCGAAAAATTCTTCCCTTTGCCTAATGAAAGTAGGGAAACGTCAGTTTTCCATGGTTCGTTTGTTTTCCATGGTTCGTTCGTTTCAAGATAAGTTCAACCGATCTGGGTGTGTTTGGAAAATTCCAATAATTGGAAACAAAGTCCAGTCTTCTCCAGTCTGCTACAGGCATTTACCCTACAAAATCCTATAACATACTTCAATACAGAACAGTTAAAGATCGAAGTATTATGTAGCCATGTCTCTTGTTTGCAAAGCAATATATCGTGGTACGTATCGCAATATAGCTTATTGCAATATATATCAATACACTTCAGGCTTATTGTGACAGCCCTATGCATGTTCAATAAAATTACTTAAAATGCAGTTTAACTACATTCTGTTTGGATAATGAATGATTCAATTTTGATAAATTAGTTTTGTACTTGTTTCTTGTGTGTAAAATATTAACAGCTAGCTACAATGTTTTCTGGTAGTATTTCCAACTTGCCCAGCTCTAGGCATCATTCTTAAATTGATACAACGCAAGTTTATTGACTGAGGGGTCGTGGGTTCGATTCCAGGGCGGGGCATACTTTTGTAAAGCTTGGTAATGAAATTATTTCTACGGCCATTCTCCCTCCTACCAATGATTTTTAATTATGTAGGGCAGTTGTCAGTCACTGACGAAAGAATGCGCTTAGTAGTTGGTTAACAGCTTAATCCAGAGATTAAGCCTTTCCAGGAGGAGTGAGTAGGTTGACTGCCCGCCTATATATGACCATTGTGTTGCTATGGCGTTAAACCCAACAAACAAATAAATTGATACAACTTGAATAAATAGATTAAAGTCACCATACTTGAATAAATGTATCTACAGTACCTACCAAAGTTTGAAGACAAAGGAAATTTGATGAAAATTTTAGATTGCATTGATTGTTTTCGGTAGAGCCATTGTTTCTAATATATTCAATATGGCTGAAGATTGACTGAAAACAAATTTCTTGAATGTATCTCATTGATAAGATTCAGCATCTGATAGCCCAAAGTCTCTAAAACCAAACTCAATGTGATTCTTTTCTACAACATAGATTTTAAGCGACTTTGATAGTCTCAACTACCAAAACAAAAAATAATAGCAAAACTAAAAAGCATCTCAAAATAAATGGTAATCAAATTTCTGATAAAACCCAATAACAAGGCTTTCAAAATGGAAATGTTTCCATACTGTACTATGTTATGATGAATTCTGTTAATACGATCAAAATAAACAGTATTTTTATGTTTCAGGATCACACTAAACAAGAATTAGATGATCTCAAGTTAGTTCGAGTAAATGAGAAATTTCGAGTTATAGCCCTTGGTTTACCTATACCACGTTACCAAGGTAACCCACTAGATCCGCCATTGAGATCAAGATTTCAAGCTAGAGATATTAACCCATTACCTTTCAATGAACAACTAGAAATACTACAAGAATTAGCCCCTAATGTAAGATCAGATAGGTAAGGGACACGTTAAGTTATATCTTTTACTTTTGATACTTTCATTGATCTGCTTTTGTACTATTTTTTTATTAAGTGTAGGTTCAGTTGCCCAGTGGTAGGACACAGACTTAGGGATTGAGAGGTCTCAGGTTTGAACCCCAATAGGGGCACTGCAAATTTCCTTGAGCAAGAAATTTACCTACAGCTGTTTCACTCCATCCAGGTGTAAAAGGGTACTGTGAGGGGTTATCTGGTTGAAGGTGATTTCAGTGATCAGGGGTTATCTTACAGAATTGTAAAGTTTGCTGAACATGTATATACACTGGGGTGCAAAAGTTTCTTTACTCATACAATGTTTTCATATTTTCTCTTATGTTTTGTTGAAAAATTATTGCAGTAACATTTTGTTAAGTATTTTATGTTATATATATAAATCATTTGGAACATAATTGATGGTTCATGTTAAAAAGTATATCAGTTGTGAAACTAAACTACATGTTTCAAAGTATTCATCAAAACATCAATATTTAATATGTGTAAAAATCTTTAAACCCCAGTGTGTATGGAAGCTTACTTTAAACCACTTTAAACCATACTTAATTTTTTCAACTTCAATTGTTTACCTTATGTGACAATGCATTGCAACCTTTTTATTTGAACATTCTTAAATGTATTTAGTTCATTTTATGTATTTTTCACTTCGAAACAATAACTGGCATTTGAACTATGTAAAAATTTTAACTTATAAGATAAAGCTACTAAGTTATTTTATCCAAAAAACACGAAATTTACCAGCAGAAACTTTTGTAATAACCATTGATCTGTTTATAACTTTTAGATTATCTCAAATGTTAATGTTTGGTTCAACTATGGTAACTAAAGAATCTACCTCACTTGGTCTTCCCGATTTTCCTTTAACAAATTTACAAGATGTAGCTAAGATATTGGTAAGTATATTATCTCATTGTATTTTTTTGAGGTTGATTTATTTATACTCGGTTCAATGGCATGTCAACGCAACTTTTTAGGTTGTTTTACAACATCCAGCGTACCTAACCTAGCTTTCCTGGACCCTTGTCTATAACCAGTACAGGGATTATTCTGGGCCCAGATTTTGGTGAGAGAAAAAATCCCATTTGACCAAATTTGATGAGAGATTTCAAATTTCGATGAGATTTTTTTACTTCAATTAGATCGGCAAGAATTTTATTACATTAAGGTAATACATGTACACAAGATGTCAATGCTTATTTTAATGATGGTCAATAAAACAGAAGTTTCAAAGAATGTTAGTTTTATTTGCCTTTATTTCACAACCTGAAATACCTTAACACTGTATTGCTAATAGAGTAGACCCAGATAATGCAGCTTCTCCAGGAGATATGATCAGATCAGTCTTAACTGTGTACTTATAAAATTTATTTGTTGTGGCATTGAAAGAATAATTATTCTTTTCATTTAACAACAAAATCAAACTGTTGAAAACTTAAAAAAAATCGCCCAACTGTCAAGTGTAATTTAAGTACATCTGAACACCTGGAACTAACAACTCTTTTTAAACAAAATCCTGGATTTTTCAGACCTCCAACATTTGAGAAGCCATTTTTGAGGAGAGTGCAGTGAGCGCTTGCAAGCTATTGGAAAAACGACTATAGTGATTTTGTATCAAATTGTAAACTAAAAATATCAATCTTTTTATTTCAACTGAACAGATTTTCTGGTTTAGCATGTTTGATTGCTGGCATCTGTTCATCAACAGAGACTAAATTGCATTCAGGGCCATTTTAAAGATATTTTATAAATGTCCTAAATTTTGACCTTTCTTTGTTTGAATATTTTCTGTAAAAATAAGGTCTGCTATAAATATCATACATTTTGTTAAATAATACGTTTCATGTTGCAATAGATGATATTTATTGTTTTTTAGAGTCTAAAACACGATTTTAACTTATAGATCATGTGACGAACATTTTATAATTCTTACATATTCTACCAATGTTTATTATTGAAATCGAAAATTTGAGGAAATTTCACCCTTACTTATTGCTAAATTAAGAAAATCTAACAAACGAAATGATAAAACATAATTGAATTACAACGTAATTTTAACGATGTTTCACTTTATTGGCGATAGCGTTGGTCGCGAAAATGTATGACAGTACGAAAAAAATCTTTAATTCATTGTAAAATAATTTGTTTTTACGATTATTTTGACGTGGAATTTAACAATTATCATTATCATTTAATCAGAGTTTATCATTGTTGTCAACTTTAATTGTCTTTAACATTTAACAAACTGGTTATTACGTCTATTTAAACTGCCTCACAACATTTTCATAATTAAATACAATTATCGGCGAGCATCAAAAAGCTTTATCTACTTTAATCAATGCAATATTACAGTTTGTCACATGTTTGTTAATTGCAACAGTTTGATTACGTACACAATCTTATCAGGTCGACATGTAGCACTATTGATTTTTTGAGCGGACACCGAAGGCGACAAAAACACAGGGGGTGATCGATAAACAAAGGAGTTACTTGTTATCGTCTTTTGAAGCGTGTATACTAACTGCAACTCCCGCGTAGTGTGCATCGCTGATTGGTCGATAACATCTAATAGGCGGATGTAACATACTCTCCACTTATTAATTCGTCATCTCGAATCTACTATGACTCTTTGAGTTAAAATATACGCTGGTCAAATTGACGCATGGACGATTTTGATTGCGGGTCAAAAGAGGGTATTTTGGAATTTCCGTGCGTCTAATTCAAACCCTGAAGCTTGAAGCGTTTCAGTGAGAGCCTTGACGAGCAGGACGGTATAAAAGCCGTTTCACTGACTCTGGTTACGTCCCTTCCTCGCGGGTTACGTCCCCTAAACGATGGTCATCGGAAAAGACTGGCAGATCAAGTCGTGCGATTTTTTGTCCCATTTAGTGAATTTTCATGCGATTTTTGCTGGGAAAATGCGCAAATATCGCGAAATCGCGCCCCAAAATGAACCCTGCCAGTACTCGCCTACCATTCCACAAGGCCAGAAACTTCTCCATATACCTTATTAATGGAGGAAAATTGACATTTTTGTCAAATTTTCATGGCAGGGTTAACCTCCCCAAATGGGATTCGAACCAATACCCCCTTTGTAACTCTAAATTTGAAATCCAACTGCACTACCCACCTGGGTTTGAGGCTAATACTTAGTAGAGATGGAGTGAATGATGATCATCTATGAGATAGCTGCCCTGGAGAGGTCATAATTTATGTTAGTTTGATTATAGTCTTCCTGCCCAACTGTGCTGTGTATGAACATATTTCATTAATATTTCCATGTTGCCCCAATCAAATGTTTTATGCTTATTTAAAACAGTTTCAAATCAGATAGAGTACAAATCTATATCAAGCATGTGTTTCTTTTTTAAATCCATCGTATGATATGAAATCTTCTGAGTTGTGGTGAATAAAGCAGTAAATGTATGGTTCATTTGTACACTTTATGTAAAACGAAACAAAATATTTCACTGTTTTGGAATTACATTTGTAAATTGATTTTATTTATATTTTAACACATAAATTGATAATATTCACTGGTAGGTCACTGTCAAAATATGTTGCTGTTTTTTAAGTTCAGATAGTGAAATGAAGTTCAGTCATTCACCAAAAAAGACAATTTTTATTGACCAATCTAACTGGTATATGAATTCTAAATAGACTTTATCCTGAATTCAAATGTTTGGGTTCCCTTCTGGTACAAACAAACTTTCACCATTACAATGAAAACATGTGTACGAAAAACAATAAGATTTAATCCATAGTTCATGCTATTTAGCAATAATGTGTAGAATACTTAGTTTGTACCGGCTTCGCACGGACGGAAAAATCCATAAATTTGAATTCCGGATTAGATCTATCTACCAGTGACCATGGATACATTTATCTTCACCAAAATAGACATATTTGATTGTTTCATTCAACTGTTCAATGTTCTATGAATTCTTAATTTACCAGTAACCATGGATACATATATTTTACAGGAAGTAATGCCAGACACAGATATATATTCTTTAATACAAAGATTATATCCATATAATATAATGTTAGGAAAAGAAGGACAAACTGCAGTAAATGATGCCTTAGCTGTAAGTATGATACTTTAATGTACTTAAGATATGATTGAGTTAAGTATGTCTGATTAGGTTAATAGTTTGATTAGGTTAAATTATCCTGATTGGGTTAAATGGTTCAATAATTTAATTTAGTTAAATAAATCTGATTAAGTTAATTAAATCTGATTGGGTTAAATAATTTTATTGGGTTAAATAAGCCTGATTGGGTGAAATAATATGATTGGGTAAATAAGTCTGATTTGGTTAAATAATTTGATTAGGTTAAATATGTCTGATTGGGTTAAATAATTTGATTAATTTGATTAGGTTAAATATGTCTGATTGGGTTAAATAATTTGATTAGGTTAAATAATTTGATTAGGTTAAATAATTCTGATTGAGTTTGATTGTGTTTTAAAAATAAGTCTTAATGGGTCAAATGAGGTAGATTTGGTTAAAGAAGTCTGATTGGGTTGAATAAGTCTGGCTGTATCAAAAAGTATGATTACGATAAATAATTTGATTAGGTTAAATGAGCCTGATTTGGTGAAATACCTTGTAATTGACTTTAATTGTGAGCCAAAAACCATCTTGATCAATCAACAAAACTAGCTTATGTCTGTTTGCTAGCAACAACTTTTTAGTTGGCTTCACTAAAATATTTGCTTAAAGTTTCATCACAGTTTTTATAATTAAATTTTGAAGGTTGTAAGAAATGGCTCTTGTGCACTGTTCTAAGATAAGAATTGTATATCTTATAATATTTCAGAAATTTGATATACCGGTTGGTAAAACATTAGCCAGAAGTTTAGTATCTGTAGATAAACAAGATAATGGATCAAATGTTTCATTGAAAACTGGTAAAACTACTTCATCATTTATGGTAAGTTTGTACATGTATTGTATAGTTTCTGATTGTATCAAATAGTTGAAGTTGTATTGATAAGAACCTTGAATTGAATTGCCTTTAAGTGCTGATATTACAAACAAATTTCTCTCCTTTTGGTTACATTCATTATTCTCTAGTATTCACCCTTTAAGAATAATTCCTGTGTTCATTACTCCTATTGTTGATAAAATTAATAATAAACCATGAGACTAGAATATTTTTAAATTGTTATGCTTTGGTTCTGAGCATTAAAGGATAAAAGTTGTGCTCAAGGAAACAACAAGGTAGGCTTTGAATGTGATTAGATTCAGTGTGGATCTGGTCCTCTGATTGTAACCACTTGACCACGCCCACTATTATTATCATTATAAGGGACTTTAGTCAGTTATTTCCCCTTGTATACTCTTCAAATAGGTAGGTCCTATTAGTTGGGTTACTCGGATTTTACCCTTACTTTTTAATGTCAATTTGCAAAAATTAATCTTAAATAACATTTTTGTAAATCATTTAATTTGTTTGAAATTCAAGCTAAGTATTGTTAGGGTAAAGAACTATCTAAATTTCATCACTCCTGTTAGTATTTTAATTAACAAGAAAGATATTTGATGAAATATTTTGTTATCCTTACATAAAAATTCAATAATAAAATCTGAGGATTCCAACTGTTAGGACCTACATACCTATTGGATTGCTTCAGATTTTATCAGGGAAAGATAACTGACTAAAGCACCTCATTATCAGCAGCAGCATCAGCAGCTTCATCAGCATCATTACTATCATCATTATCATCATCATTTTTTTATACATGTATTGTTATTACACTATTATAGGTAGAGAGTGGTAAAGTAGACTCAACTATAGAAGACAAATTTATAATGACACAATATCATGATAGTTTTATATCTGATATATTACAAACACATTTAGTTAAAGATTTCTGTATCATTGGATCTAGGGTAAGTTTATTTTTCATTTAACTAATGTTTAATGGTCAAATTTTCTGATTTTTTGCATTAAAAATGTTTTCAAATAATTTTGAGAAAATCTCAGTGGTGCAAACAAAATGAAAATCAGATGAATCAATGTCTTGAGATACCTGGTTTACTCATTTTTTATGTATAAAGAAATAAGCTTGTGTCAACTTTGTTTGTTAAACCTAAAATAAAATGAAATAAGTCAGAAACTGATTATGACAGGGCAGTTGTCCTGTGATTGAAAAGAAAGATATAGAGGATATTTGTTTATTAAGATTTATTTTTAGTTCATGAGTGAGCTAAGGATGCAATATTTTCATGAGTGGCATAGCCATGAGTGAAAATATAATATCATCAGCTCACAAGTGAATTAAATAGATCTTTCACTGAAATAAACAAATTTTCTGTTTATTATATGCTTCAGACTCGCTGATTTTAAAGTTTTAGTATGATATGTCATCAGAACGGCGCATCAAAACAGTGAAAAATTACAATTTTCATTGTTTCAAACAGTGGAATATTGATTTTTATTTCACCGATAAATCCCGATATTTGACTGGTAAGCATATGATAATTGATCTGCTTCTGCCAGGAATTTTAATCCTAATTGCTTGTTATGAAATGAAGATTTTTACTGATGCACAATGTTTGTAGATGCTTATGTTTCTGATTAGTGTTAATAAGTATACAATTGTTTACAATAATGTCATATTAACCTGGTTTTAATAATAGTTAGTCATTCTTTATTTTAGGGATGTGGAAAGACGGCCGTTGTTAAAAAGTTTGCTAGTCTACTAGGTTATCATGTGGAACCTATAATGTTATATCAGGTTTGTTTACATGTAAAAATATAATTGATCTATAATCTTAACTGTTGTATAGGAAATAACATACAGTTGTATATATTTCGTTGTTGAATAAAACATAGACACAAGTTTTAAAGTGAGCAGAGTTTTTTAATTAGCTCATCTGTCTATGTTTTATTCTACAACAAACTATTGAAAAACTGGATGTTATTTTGATTCTAACATTGAAAAATGAATGAGTTTCCTATTATGTTCTATAAACAAGGAGGTAAATTATAACAGCCATGTATGTGTACAATACATGGGTGCAAGTTTTCAGGCATATGCCTGAAGTTCAGGTTTTTCAAAACAAATTTTGTTTTGCTATTAAATTATGAAGAAAAATGGTTTCAAATTACAGTTTTCAGGTTTTTCAAAATTTTCATCTTGCACCCATGACAATATGATAGTATAGATGATGTCATGTTAAATATAGAGTGAAAATGCACATGCCTTTGTAAGAATTATGAATGATTGAACTTTTGTGCATCCAGTGATAACTTCTTTGAACTAAAATTATATGCCTGCCAAACCAATGTAACAATGTCAGTAAAATAAGCGTAAAAATAATTATAAAGACTTTATTTAACGAGGCTATACATTTGGATGAATCCAATCTTCCATGTGGTTTGGTGAAGGTTCTTTGATTTTTTTACAGAGTTATGGCCCTTTGATGAAAAATCTTGTCTGCTCATTTTTCTCAGCACCTATTGTACAGGTTTGATTCAAACTTCTTGTCAAAAATCTGTTTGGAGTATATCATCACACTCAGTGAAATGTCTAGTTTAATGTTTAATGCTTATGATTTATATCTACAAATGTAATAAATTACAAGTTAAGTAGATAGTTAATGATGATATTACAAATTACTTTCTTACTCATTAGAATTTTCAATAGCCACGGCCGTTGTGTAGTGGTTAGCATGTCTAACTCAGAATCCAGAGATCGCAGGTTCGAGCCCGGTCACGGTAGGTCATACCCTATACATGAGTTGTCGCCTCATGGTAGGGTAAGTTAGTTCTGATGATAGAAAAGTGTCCAGGAAACCTATAGTGGGAAGAGCTGGCCGTCGTATGTGTTGAATATGATGTTAAAAACCCTTTCAAAAAAAGAATTTTCAAATATTAAACAGGATATGACATCACGAGATTTGTTACAACAAAGAACAACACTAGAGAATGGTGATACAGCATGGAGATTATCTCCCTTGGTTACAGCAGCATTAGAAGGTAGTCTAGCTGTGCTAGATGGTGTACATAGAATAAATGCTGGTTCATTTGCTGTACTACAAAGGTTTGTTGACTTAGATAATAACATACTGTTGTCTATATTTTGTTGTTGAATAAAACAATGGCATACGTTTTGAAGTGCCGAATTTAAATATCAAGTGCTTTAGCATGAGTTATTTAATAAGCACTTCAAAACAAGTGTCTACAAGTGTGAAAACGCACATTCCTAAGTTAGAATGTACTATAAATCAACACTTGTGGTCATTTTGAGCTGCTCTGTTAAAATTAAAGTGTGGTTTATAGTCTACTTCCACACGTTCCTCAATGTTGTACTAAACTGCTGTGCAAGGAGATGAGTCATGATTTAGCAATGCCAAAGATCAGTTGTAAAGACGGCATTACAAATAGCCAAATGCAAAACCTACAGCATTTAGTTTAATAATGTTGTGCCTCACTATTTTTTTATCTCTCTCTGAAATTACATGTATACATTGAGAATTAAGGCCAGGTAGCATTTATCCATTACTGCCATATTACCTTAGCACTCAGTCAAAATATTTTGCAGTTTAGCTGGATGTCGTTACATTTGAAGGGTTTTAATCAATAAGACAATTTATCGGTGAAATTCAATGCATTAATACTGGAATAAATTTATATGTATTTGAATGAAAAGTACCTATCAAGTACCACCATATTAATAAATTTCTGCATTTATGCTGTATAGAATTGAATACATTTCAAGTCCCAAAACTCCTGAACTTTATTGCCAGTCATGAATCGTCAGAGTATACATGATTGTCAGACACGCGGATGATTGCTTATGCAAGGGAAATTTTAAGTTTGGGAGGCAAAATGACTGGCCACAGGCTAGAGAAAGAGGGTGAACGCTTATAAAGGGTGCATTATATTGGGCATATTTTGACAGTTGGGGCATGAGCTGAGCTAGCTGCTTGTAAGAAATGACCGCTCACAAGGGTTCACTGTTAAGAGGGGTTGGACTGTATTCTGTTGTATATTTGTAGATTAATACATGATAGAGAGTTACAATTATTTGATGGTACAAGATTATTAGGTAAAGACAGATATGATAGCATTAAAACTGATGAAGGTCTTAATGATCAACAAATGGCTGAGAGGTAAATATCTTATTGTTATATTTAAATTTTACTAATGGGAAATTTATAAGACTTAATGTGTCCCATAAAAAGTTTACATTAGTTACTAAGAACGGTTTATGTAAGGTTTTAGCTACCTTTATAATAACTACTAATATTTTCTGTACAAGTAATGGCAGGGACTGTTGATCTTCCATGTTTTTTTTTCAGCAGATAACTTGGTTATTACCAGATGTATCTATGTGAAACAAAATAAAATTTGTGTACACAGGATATGTATTCAGCTAGAAAAAAACCCAAAATTCATGTTCTGAATATGAACTATTGCTTGACTTTTACTATTGCAGAAAATAATATTTTAGTCTGGTCAATAAAAAGAGCTGGTTTTCCATGTATTTCATTTTTGTAGTTTTAATTCAGTTTGAATATTTTATTATTTCAGAAATATCTTATGTATCAATCCATCATTTAGAATCTTGGCTTTAGCAGAACCTCCAGTAGTAGGTAGTAGTAATCAACAATGGCTAACACCTGAAATGTTAACTATGTTTTTATATCATCATATGAGGCCTTTAACTCTGACTGAAGAACAAACTGTCATATCTCAATTGGTAAGTAACTCCTTGTAGAGAATGTATGTTTGTAGTAAAAGAATGAATCCATTCTATGAAAGAAGCTGTTTTAGCTGAAATTACAGTTTTTTAATTTACATAGAAAATATATACATATAGTATACCTTACATAAAATTGCTTCCTCATTAACATAGCGGGTGTTATTTCACCATATTTTGGCCGCAGGCTGTTATAATGTGATAGTGGCCCACTGATATGATAGTGGCCCGCTGATGTCATATCCAGTCGATATCATTTAACGCTTGTGTGGTGGTGTGTAATCCCCGTAATTTTCACTGAGCAAAAAAAGTTTGGCACCCGGTAAACAAAGTTAATGCTATTAGTTTTGACCTATTAAATGTTTAACAATGTTTATTATTTTGCTTTTGCAAAACATCAAGTGTTAAAAATGTGCAGTATAATGTAAGAAATAGTACACACCACTGAAAGCCTGCTGGTCTAATAGTCACCTCCCAGTCAGCCCACTAACATGTAGACCTCAGCCTTCGGCTTCAGTCCACTATATGTTATAGGGCTGACTGGTCGGTCACTATAAGATCAGGAGGTCCTTAGTGGTGTGTACTATTTCTTATGTACATGTCTTAGTGATATTAGAATTAGACAGGCCTCTTTTTATTAAACTAGAAAATATTATTCCTTGTGCAGCATTTTTTAAGCTTGGATAAAAGAACTATCATGTTTATTTTGTCATATATTATTTATATATTATTTCAGGTACCACATTGTCCAGATCTAACCAAATTGTTGACATTTTCGCATAAACTCAGAAACTCTCATGATCCCACTGTAAGTGTTGGTTTTATCTGTTGTTTGATTAATGATTATAAATATTCCTTGTTTGTATTGGTTGAAAAACAACACAAAATGCCTAGTAATATATTATCAATGTTTTAAGAGACCTTTCTGGGACTGATATTGAGCCCAATTCCCCTTCCCCAAAAATTAATTGCATTTTTTAGTCTAAGTTTTATGCAAAAGTATGTTCACATACTTTACAGCTATTACCCCTGGTCATCGAGCTACTGGTATCTATGTATAAATCTCCCTGGGAGACTTTAACTTCTCTTAGTGTAGCTTACATATTTGCACAAAGGAATTATACCACCCTTGCAGGTACCCATTTACACCTGGGTGGCGTGAAAATAAATTTCATGCTCAAGGGAGTTAGCAGTGCCCCTTGTGTGGTTTAAACTTGGGACCTCTTGATCTCTATGGGTGCATCCTACTACTGGACTACTAAGAGGTATCACTATTTAATGTAAAGTAAAATGACATACATACTACATGTATATTATTGTTCTATATTGCAGGTATCATCTATAGCCTCTTCATTATCAACTAGACAATTAGTTAGAGTAGCTAAACGTTTAGCTAATTATCCTTCAGAAGATTTATATGCTATAGTACAGAAAGCTTGTCTAGCAAGGTAAACACTTGTTGTATTTTATAATTTATTATCTAAATTTTTATCTGATTATTTAAGCTTGTAATTTTACATTAAGGTCATCTTGCTAATGATACTTTACAACAGTTTTTCAATTATAAAGAGTGATGGTCTAAAACTGGAGATGCTTAAATCTCTGGAACCGAAGCATGACCAAACTTTATAAAGGTATTTATTATTTAAGTCACATTTCATGATCTGGGAATCAAACTTTCATCTCATGATTTGTAGTCAAACACAGATCTAACTGTGTTAACCATGCAGATCTATTCAGCGTTTTTTAAAATTACATGCCAATTATAATTAATGAGGCATAACTATTCAAAAAATCTGTTCAAATGCAGCTTAGATCTTGTAAAATCAGTTTAAACCAAAATCAACTACAAATCAAGAAATAAGAGGTCAATCTAAGTTACAAAAGGCCTCCAATGTATATGACAGTCACGATTACATGATCAATGAGGTCACTTGCCTGACAAGATAATGGAACGAATTGCTATTTATGTTATGCATTTAATTTCACAACACTTAAGTTGAATGAAATCTATTTTAAAAAGATACTTAATGTCAGTAAACAGTATAAGTTGAATGATGTGAATGTATTATCTTGTTTGTAAATAAGATGATTGCCTCCATTTTAAACTTTTTGACATCTTATGATATTTATTTTCAATTTTAGATTTTTACCAAAATTAGCCAAGTCTGCTTTAGAACAATCTTTAGATGCTTCAGGAATTGTTCCAATGTCTACTGGTGTATCTAGTATTGATGGTATAGAAAAATCTATTACATGTAAGTTTATCTGTATTTTATTGTGTGGTTTATCTTTGTATTGAAAGGGTTGCTTCTGTTTTCATGAAAGGAACTGGTGCTGAAGTTAAGAGTTTCTGGGACTTAAGAAATTCCTTTGTTAAATACATAAAATTCAGGAATGGTATATTTTTGGACATTTAAAACTTTCTATCATGTATTTTGTATTAATAACATAGTAAGTTGCTGGCAGTTTAGTTTCCTTTACTTTTAGATATTGTGTATGTGCTTGTGGCAGCAATGAGTAAAAAAATGATAATGAGGATTAAATTTCATTAAAAAATCTGATTTTCATCTTTGTACACTGTTGATTTTTCTGTTCCTTTTTTTATATGCCCGAAAGAATTTCGGCCATATTATGTTATACCCCCTGGCGTCCGTCCGTCCGTCTGTTAGCATTTTGGTTTCCGGAGCATAACTTAAGTTCCATTTGGCCCACAGTATTCAAACTTCATACGATGATTGTCCATATCGGGTAGAAGGCCCCTATTGATTTTGGGGTCGCAAGGTCAAAGGTCAAGGTCACTATTACCTTAAAACTGAAAACAGTTTCCGGAGCATAACTTAAGTTCCATTTGGTCCACAATATTTAAACTTCATACGATGATTGTCCATATCTGGTAGAAGACCCCTATTGATTTTAGGGTCACAAGGTCAAAGGTCAAGGTCACTATTTCCTTAAAACTGAAAACAGTTTCAGTTTCCGGAGCATAACTTAAGTTATACTCATCACGAATAAAAAGAAGCATTCTCAATGATATCTTTTTTCTCTACTTTGTTTTCCACAATTATCCATAATATGATATTCATATGAACTATTCTCATGTCTTACAAATGCTTCATCTTAACTAAAAAAAACAAAACTTTCGGGCATATAATGCTCCGCCTAGAGGTGCTCTTGTTAAGATGATGAATAATTTTACTTTAAAATATTTTTATTTTCTTTTTAGCTGAGCTTGTACATGGTTGTATTTCTTGCTTAATGGTTTAGTAAAAAATATTTACACCTGTGCTAAGTTCAGGTATAATTTTTGAATTCAGGTGAAGTAAAGAATAATAAATTACGTATAGGAAGTACAGAGGTGGATGTTTATAACCCTGATAATAAAACTAAAGTTCCTGATGTTCTCTTCTATGAAAATACTCAGGTAATATCTTACAGTTTGTTAATGACATGTCTTCTAATAGTAGGCCTAACTAAAGAGGAGCAGGTGTGGCCAAGCGATTATGACATTGCACTGGTAATTATTGGATAGCCAGCTCCGTGTTGGTTTGAATCCCATCCAAAACCTACCCCGTTGATTCCTTGAGCAAGAAACTTTTTCCTACTAGCTCAGTACTGGGGGACCAGAAAGGGGAATCAATATGATAAGTCTAAGTTGTGAGAACTTGTGTCACAATCTAGCTAAAATAAATTAGTTACGGTAATCAGTAAAGAGCAGGGGGTGGGGATGGCTCATTGACTTTGGTTTGGCACTCTTGATTTGTTTAGCTCACTCTATGAAGTAAACATTTTGTTGGATATACCCTTTGTTTACGTATAAAGATACTTTGGAAATAAATTCATTACACATCTTGCTTACATGGATCATTTTTTAATTGCTTTGGATCTTTTAAATATAGAAATTATAATTGTTAAGTGATTAAATAAGATGTACTGTGACAAAAAGTTATGTTCTGACTTATTGCAAGCTCTCCTTCTTTCACTTTCAATCTACTTTTATGAACATAGTCAAGGGTTTAAAAAATTGGCTTGATAATTTTTACATGATTGACTATGTGCTTGTTTGTATTACGTTTATTACTAAAATTGTTGTTTCCCTTAGCAAGATACTTCATTGATTACTTGGACCTTAAAGATTTAAAATAAGTTGTTATAATTTTGATCATTCAAGCAGAAAATGATATAAAACAAATGATATTGTTTAAATCTATTTTAGCTGGCTTATTGCTAAACAATTGTAAATCAATTTAAAGAAAGAGTATGTTACATCTGTTATGCACTAAGCCCGTAATTTGTATATTTCAGCATCTTAGTGTCATGGAGGATATGTTAAAAGATTTCATGTTAGGTGAACAATTATTATTGGTTGGAAATCAAGGTGTTGGTAAAAACAAGATTGTTGATAGATTTCTACATTTATTAAATAGACCAAGAGAATATATACAATTACATAGGTGAGTCTATATTATATTTTACTGTAATTTACAGTGTTTTTTATACCCCCGCTTCGAAGAAGAGGGGGGTATACTGTTTTACCCTTGTCCGTGCGTCCGTCCGTTACAAAATTTCCGTCGCAGTTTTCTCAGCAACTATATCATGCAGCAGCCTAATACTTTGCATATTGCTTCATCCCATAGTCCCATGTGGTGTAAAGCGATTTCATGCTCCTTGCTCATCTACTTCCTGTTTGTCGCATATATTTAGATTTTTGTGGGGGTATCACTAGTGAGCATTAGCTCACCGATTTACTTGTTTTATCTTGTATTATATATTTTACAGAGATACAACTGTACAAACATTAACATTACAACCTACAGTACAAGATGGTGTGATAATATATGAAGATTCTCCACTGGTTAGTATATCTTATTGTTGACATGTTATGCCTCAGTCCCATAAAATCATGGCTTGTTGCGGACCTGTACGTGCAGACAGTGGTAGGCCATGGAAGTCTTGCGTATTTGTCATGATTTGACTTTGAAACTGGTTCATGTATCCACGGCTCAGCTCAAGGATCCTCATAAAAACGTAACAGTCAGTACGGGTACGCAAGAGTTCGTACGAGTCCATGTGGAGCTTGATCGCACAGCGCCTGTACCTAGCCCTCGCGGCTATTTTTATGTTTATGGGACTGTAGCATTACATATTGAGGGCTGAACAAAACACTATAGTTACTCTATTTAAAAATAAAGGGAGTTACAATAGTGTTTTGATCAGCCCTTAATTCATTATTGATGTGCTATGTTTAATATTAAACAACAAATAGCAACATTTTTATATCTTAGAAACTGCTGAAGGGATTCACTGGTAACTTTACACATGTCTATGGGGTTACCATCAGTCGAATACCAAGTTGCATAACTCTAGCATGAATTTTGACTTGTTGTTGCTGTTGTTTACAGGAATACGCTGAATGGATGATCGCACTGTCCGAGGACTGCTCAAGGAACATAGTATGCATGTTTATTGTAATGACTAGGAATATAGTCTTCAAGACATGACACATATAAGCTTGTTTCCATTAATTATCAGCTGACTCATTCAACTTGTCACTCATTGTTAAAAATATATTGCATAAGCTTTTCAATAACTCAAGTATTCAGCAGTTTATTGTACTAAAACTTAAGTGGACACCATTCATAAACTAATAAAAACAGCTGATAAATTAAAAACCTAATTACAAAAAGAATAATATCTTGAGGTTACCATGCATTTATAAAATTGTTATGAACTCTTACCCTATTTTGACTCTAATGGGCCTAGCTTTTTTTTGTTAGAACATCTTAAGAAATTAGTTGTTTTGAATGTGTCAAATGTACTTTAAATATCAGTAAATAGGAATAATGATTCATATGAATTCACTTTCATAATATCTTAAAATAAAGGAATGTGAAAACTTATGAGGAGCAGCAACCAAAAAAACACAGACCTTTCACACAAGCAAAACCAAAACAGGATATGTTATAGATTTTAATCATTTAAGTTATTTTTCATTTTTTTATTTCATCAGTTATGAGCAGTAATATATTTATGTATTTTTCAGTTAGTCTGATATAAGCAGTAAAATATTTATATATCTTTGTGTTCATCAGGTATGAGCAGTAAAATATTTTTATATATTTTGTGTTCACTAAATACATGCAGTGAAATATTATTATACTTTTTATGTTCAACAGGTGCGAGCAGTAAAACAAGGTAATGTGTTAGTAGTAGATGAGGCAGATAAAGCACCAACCAATGTTACATGTATATTGAAGACATTAGTAGAAAGTGGTGAGATGCATCTTGCTGATGGCAGAAGAATTGTTTCTGGTAAGTATATTGTTCAGAAACTGGACATTTGCCATTCCGGACATTTGCAACCCAGACATTTACCCCACCAGCATTTGCCTCCTTTTTGACCAGACAGACATTTGCCCCCTTTTTGACCAGACAGACATTTGCCCCCTTTTTGACCAGACAGACATTTGCCCCCTTTTTGACCAGACAGACATTTGCCCCCTTTTTGATCAGACAGACATTTGCCCCCTTTTTGACCAGACAGACATTTGCCCCCTTTTTGACCAGACAGACATTTGCCCCCTTTTTGATCAGACAGACTTTTGCCCCCTTTTTGATCTGACAGACATTTGCCCCCTTTTTGATCAGACAGACATTTGCCCCCTTTTTGATCAGACAGACATTTTCCCCCTTTTTGACCAGACAGACATTTGCCCCCTTTTTGATCAGACAGACCTTTGCCCCCTTTTTGATCAGACAGACATTTGCCCCCTTTTTGATCAGACAGACATTTGCCCCCTTTTTGATCAGATAGACATTTGCCCCCTTTTTGATCAGACAGACATTTGCCCCCTTTTTGATCAGACAGACATTTGCCCCCTCATATGTTTTAAAAGGGCAATAGAAATTTTACTTTTTAGTAAATTGGTAATGTGATGCTTCAGTAATAAAGCCACATCGTTCAGAGGCTTTTCTTTCTTTTTAGATAAGAAGTCATGATTGGTAGCTGGGTAGCTAAACTATAGCCCCCACCCGTGAGAGGTTTTGTATAGCTAGTGTGTGACTTTGTTTATCCAGTAAATATTTACTATTAGGACCAAAGAAATTGATTGCCTTATTAAGGGAACAATCTTAATATTGGGACTTTTGTCTGCTCAAATTAAGCATTTGGGACTTAAAATTAAAAATAATGTGTAATTTTGCATTAACCAAGGTGTTATGTATCGCTGAAATGTGTTGTTTTTGACTTTCCAGTGAATCATTGGAGCGGTAATCAACTGTACCTCTGTATGTATAGTTGTTTATGAAATACTGTCACTGTACATAAAAATTCGTAACTTTATACTTCCATACATTGTTTATATTTATATTTGATGTACTATATTTCAGCTACTTCTGGCATAAAACCAAGTGAACAAGTTATAGTATCACATCCTGACTTCAGAATGATTGTATTAGCTAATAGACCTGGTTTTCCTTTCCTTGGTAATGATTTCTTTGGTGCCATGGGTAAGTTGTTTTCATATTATAATAACTTACCATTATATATCAAGTCTGTTCATATGACTCATTCTTTAAATTGTGTTAAATAGGCATTGATTTAACTTAAATGTCAATAACTCCATAATGGATTGATAGATTTTAAAATTACTTTGCACAAATATTAACATTGATAAGAAACCTTGAGTGGTGTGGCCAATATTTTAAAATTACTTGGCATAGATGTTAACTGTTATGAGACCAAATTTAGTTGGAAATTAGTTTGGCAGTGCAATAACTCCACCACAGATGGATGGAATTTAAAATGATATGGCACAAATGTTTACTTTGTTTAGACAGTGTGTTACCTGCAACAACAACCACATTGATACCTCAAAGGGTGTGGCCAATTAATTGGGTCAAATACCCTTCCCCTGCGATATAATAGCAGGTCGGGGTATTCATCACTTCTGTAATAGCTGTAGTTTATTTACAGGGATTGTCAAACAAATACTTTGTATCTAAATCAACTGGGTTAATGTTGAATAAGCTTTACCAATACTTATCCTGTCAATTAATGACTCTCTCTGTATTTTCTAGGTGATATATTTAGTTGTCATGCTATAGACAATCCTGATAAAGCCTCAGAGATGGCAATGTTACATCAATATGGTCCTGATGTCCCTGAAGCTATATTAGAGAAACTTGTACTAGCATTTGGTGAACTTCGAGATATGGCTGATCAAGGTCTTATATCATATCCTTATTCTACTAGAGAGGTTGTTAATATGGTGAAACATTTACAGGTTAGTATGGTGGCTGTATTATGCCATGTCACATTGTCATCTCTCGGGGTGCCACATGAAAACACGAAAGTACGACGAAATGATATTTTTGTCATATCTTCATCTTACGGGTCCCATACAATAACACAATCATATGACAATTATATCATTTGACATGCTTTTGCCTGTCATATTTTCGTGTTTTTATGTGGAGCCTCACGGAACGACAATGCAACATGGCGTAATACAGCCACCATAGGTAAGGGATATTATTCATTTACTGGCATAGGTAGAACTTTCTTGGACTGGTACTAAAGTCCTATTTTTTGAACTCATATTCTGAATATGGAAGGTTATGATATCTAAAGTTTAGCAAAAAAACCTAGTCCACACCGTTCTTCATTGGCATGTACTGATGTAGTTAGGCTTGTTATACCCTGATCTATTGACTTCCTCCATATTATTTTGAGAATTTGTGACGTTTGTAAGGTTTATATAGTACTGGATGTTATAATGGGCATGCTTGATTTGAATATCTGACTGTTAGAACTGGGAGAACTCTAATCAAGTGCGTCTGAACTGTGTTCTGGCAGCGTTCTACCCGTTCCATGGAAATAGGTGGTGTGAAGGGAATCGGTCGCGATTTATTCATACTAAAAATGGCAGCGGCATCACTGCAATTGGGAGTGTGGTGTTTTGAAAGCGAATGTTGTTAAAATACTTTTGCCAGATTGTTTACGATAACAATTTAACTATTTGCTAGAAATAAAGTTAGAAACGAGTATATTTGCTACGAATATTGCCTTTTGATTCAGTTCCAACATCCAATTTCACTCATTTGGCAAATTCTGTGGAAGCGTCAGAATTTGATTCTGGCACAGTTCCGACAGCCCAATTGAGCGTGCCCAATAGTAATATTTGTATATATTGAATGTAATAGTTTTCTTCCATACCCATAAGTGATATTATTTGTTTAGACATGGGCTACTGCACTAGTGGTTT
The DNA here is from genome assembly GCA_025267735.1 of Mactra quadrangularis. Taxonomy (NCBI): domain Eukaryota; kingdom Metazoa; phylum Mollusca; class Bivalvia; order Venerida; family Mactridae; genus Mactra; species Mactra quadrangularis. Next base: position 32,006,500 of record CM046294.1, on the reverse strand, counting down.
TATTCTTTAAGTTATTTTCAATAGCTCTAATTAACTTTCACTAGTCCTGGGCTTGTGGCTGGTGGTTTAAGGCGCTGTCCGATTACCTAAATTATTACATTATTTTATTGAAACATTTTCTTTTGTGTGTTTTCAGAAATATCCCAATGAAGGTTTAACGTCTGTGATAAAGAATGTATTTGACTTTGATTCTTATAATAAAGAATTACAGGAAGTTCTTATAACGACAATGCAGAAACATGGGATACCATTAGGTGCTAACCCTAGTAGTGTTCAACTTGCCCAGGAGTAAGCTTTCATTCTTTGAATCTTCAAACAATCTTAAATTGAGCAGTTATAGACCTAATCCGGAATTCAAATTTATGGCTTTTTTTCCATCCGTGCACAGCCGGTACAAACTAAGTTTTCTACACATTATTGATAAACAACCCAAACTATGAATTAAATCCTATTGTTCTTTTTACACATGTTTTCATTGTAACAGTGAAAGTTTGTTTGTACAGGAGGGGAAAACCGAAATATTTGAATTCCGGATATTATTAGTTACACAGTCAGTTACTGACCGGATACGGTGTGATACCGGGTCAGTAAATTAATATTGGGTGAGAGCGTAGCTCGAGCCCAATATTTATTCACTGACCCGGTATCACACCGTATCCGGTCAGTAACTGACTGTGTAACGAATTTATCTTACCGAGTACCCCCATCTGAGTAGAAAAATAAGGTTTCGTCAGCGCTATCATTTATAAATTTTGTTACTGACTGGATATTAGAATCTACTGACCTAATATGGGATAATACATGGTCAGCACGTGACCGCTCTCGGCCAATGAAAAACGAGTATTCTGTACGAGGTAAGATAAAGTCTATTGTGAAGTTGTAGCAGATATATTTAACAAGAGAAATGTCAATGCTCAGGGTTTTATATATTTTAAATATAACAGTAATGGTAAAGTATTGAGCAGGTATATTTATCATTGGAAGGGCCAATACACAGGGCCTTTATTTATATTTTTATTTTAAAGGGTATAAATCTTTAACTGATTATTAGGAATGTAGAACTCCGAAGTTTTTTTAGTTTTTTTCCATGGAAAAGTGAAATATAAAACAATTTATCCAGGATTAAAATGCACTTTCTCAGATGTTTGATAATCTAAAAGAAGTACTGAAATACATACATTAACATGCATAGAATTTCAACACCACTGATAATTCTTTTTTTTATTCTTTATTAGTTTCACATTTTATGACCTCATTGTAGAGAAATTTGTCAAAATATGTATCTGTGACACTTGATCATGACAAATGATAAAACACTGGCCAATAGAAGTTAAACTGTGTACTACACAGTGTAGAGAAGAATACGTTTAAAAAGTTTTTGTCTCAATTTTGGAATTTTGAAATTGGCATCATTATATGAATGCATTTTTTTGGTCAAATTATATATAAGTAGATACTAATTTTTCAATTTAAATTTCTAGTATACTTATTTAAAAACTTGCTATAAATTCTAAGATTTGTGATAGTGCTTTAGAACTTACAGGCTTTCATTCAATGACAAAGTTATGTATAGCTTTTTCATATTGACTTGAGGCCATTCACACAATTATTTTAAAGCATGTAAGATTTTCATATATTTCAAACTGTCGTGTAGTGTGTAGATAAGGAAAATTTAATGAAACAATATTTTTTTTCTGTATTTTCAAAATATGAGCTAGCTTTACATGTAATTTATTTAAAGTTTTCTTGGCAATATCATATGATCAATGAGCATAACTGTTATAGCAAAACACTGGAGAGTTAAATATGTCAGTTACCAGTTTTTCATAAGAACAGGTTTGAGGTGTCACACACATTGTTTATTAGTGATAGACAATCTAAATTATTAGTAGATTGACTTCAAAATCATCTCTATGGTTTCTTAGATAGGCTCTTCAAGTATTAAATCAGATATACATGATTGATGGATTGTCAATGCATTGAACATTTTAGTATATGCTCTTTGTAAGATATTCACTACATATTGTTTTTGTTGTTTTAAGAACTAACTTCCACATTGCATCATTGTCTAATCATGTTAATTTTTCTTATGATTCTATTTTATTTTGTCAATACTTTTCTATAGAATTTTCTCATCAGAATATTTCTAACCTTACTAGACTTTTTATAGAAATTTTGTCAATGTTATTAATGTTTTGCATTGTGATAATGAGCAACTCTATCAATATGTACATGTTACCAGCAAATTGTAAATTTAGGAAATTTGTGAAATGCCTGAATAAGTTAGGCATTTGTTGATTACGTGGCCATTTACGGCATGATTTTGTATACATCATTATTATTATACAATATTTGTTCCATTGTATATTTATTGTAAAATTTTTACTGAGAAATAAAATATATCCAAAACATTGTTGTAGTTAGTGTACTATATTTGATCTTTGATGTAAGCTGTCTCATAAAACATGAAACATCCCTTTGACCTGACATCTACCAGTATATTGACTGATTTGTTCTAGATAACTCCATTTTCATTAACATTGGAAGTTCCCAGACAGGCTTATATGTTGTAAATATTGAAATTTGATAATGGCAATAAGAAAGTATGGTACACTATTAGGTCAATTATAGATGGATATATTTTGTTTCTTTTTTATATAAAGAGTAGATGATAAATTTTGTTGCTTTCGTATAGCAATGATTTTGGCTTGTCCTTGCTGTACTTAAATGATTCATTTATTATGACAAACAATTAGGTAGATATGTAATCTTTCTTGTAGTCAATTTAGCTCAGGTCACCTAGCATTGTTCCAATCCACCAAAGACGCTATATACAGTGGAATTACGATTTTTCCACTTTCGGGAAAATTCAACATTGATCTGCAGTCCCGACATTTTCTCCTGTATGTTCAATGATAAAATTTCACGATTATTTGACATGCAATTTTTTCAAAATTCAGCATATTAGTTTAATATGTATACACATGTGTATATACATGTATAGAGGTTTTTTTGTGACTCTGGACAGTTCTAACCACCTGATTATTTAAGTTTCAAACTTTAATGAGAGTTTCTGACTGTATTTCCATAAGATACGATAAGTTAATCTTTATTTAAAGATGGTTATAATCAAACACATACAACATTAGCTTAAAGCTACTGTCTGACAAAACAAGACGATCCAATGACAATATTGCGTGTTTAGCGCAAAACGAATGTAACTCACTCTTTTCTTATATTAAGTTATGACTAGTTTCCGCTAAACCAGCAATATAATGTGCAATGAAGTAGGTTTGAGAATAGCTGACATTTCCAAAATTGAGGTGACATTTCTACATATTTTAAAATACATTTCCTGAGGCTTACTTTAAGTGTACCATATTTTCAGATTTCCATTGCCAAAGTTAGAGTTAACTAGTGAATGGCATATACAAACACAAGGTGATAGAAAGAAAACATCATTAATGGCTTTACCTGTTGATACTAGAAGAATTTCATTAAAAGTAAGGATGAATGTATGCATCACAGGCTGTTGGCATGAACGAGTCTTCCCCTTAAAAATTCTGTACTATAAAAAACATTTGTTGGGGTGGGGGCTCTTTCATGCCAACAGTCTGTGATTTGTATCTTTGATCTGTTTGTTATGGATCTAGTCTGGGAAATAAAATCTCTGATGGCAGTGTATATACATGGATAGTTTGCATTGGAAGAAGTAGTCAATTGGCAGGACACACACAAGGATTGAGAGGTCCCAGGTTTAAAGCCTACCACGGGTACTTCTTATGTACTTTAGCAAGAAATGTGCTTTCAATTGCTTCACCATACTCGGATGTAAATGAGTTGCATGAGTGGTGTAATTTTGTTTCACCAATGTGTCCATTGCTTATAAGAGGAGAAAAAGACTCCCTAGATATGTTGTTGGATAGATACCAAAAGCAAGCTGGCTAGGGATAATAGTTGCAAAGTTAGTTAACATGTATCAGCATGAAACATAACAAAATGTAAACTGTAAAATGCAATAAAATATACAAATAATGTGTACATTCATTACAAAATGAAATGTTTGTAGTTTTACATACTCATTAGACTTCATCATACAGCAATTATAATCAACTTGTTTAAAGTATGAAATAACTTTAAGAAATAGCCTTGTGCAGATTGGGTTTATTTATCATAATGATAGATCTAGAACTGATGTATTCATACTTTACTATGTATTATACTAGCATACAACTGAGCCCTAGGTCTGGACCCACTCTGGATTTTCAATCATGTGAAACAATCACATAAAAATATGTTCTTGGTTGTTATTATTGAATTACCCCTGTGACACCAGGGCCTGTATTCACAAAGTTCCTCAGGAGAAAATGTTACCATAGGTACTCACTTTACCCTAAGATTTTGTCATTTTTTTAGATATTTCTTTACCTAGTGAATCATCTTAGGTACTCTAAGCGAGAATACCAACTTAGATATTTTCCTTACATAAGATTATTTTTCACCTAAGGAAAAATATTCCCTTGGAGCTTTGTGAATATGTGCCCAGGGCTCAACATTGATTTTTGGCAGACAACCATCAGTATATATTCTATATATTTCACTTGCCCGAACAAAAAATAAAACCCAAATATAGATCATCTGGGGCAAAAAGAAGACCTTTAATGCCGAGCCCTGTTACTGGGTACTAGATATTTCCATTGCAAGTGGAAATACTGGGCAAATTCAAGTTGTAAGTTAGCTCTCACAGGCCTCCTAGTGAAACCTTTAAAAACCTTAAATTTCAGAGCAAACCTTTAAAACCTTTACATTTCCCCAGAAAACCTTTAAAACACCAAAATAGCCTGTAATTCTCACTCAAAACCTTTATATTTGCTCTGACTGGTTGACGTGCTAGCTTAAAGCAAGTAATGAATTTTGTTCTGCATTTTCCCTACACTGTAAAACAGGAGCTATGTATGATATAAATATGCAGAGAAAATAGGTATACACATTAAATAAGGTATGTATTATATTGCATAATTCAAACAGTATATAACATCAAAAAATGACTTTGGTATGAAAGTGGGTTTAATAAAGAAATTAGAACTTCGACGAAAATAGCCTTTATTTACTCTTTATTTTTTCATATTTTACACTAAAAGGCCTTTATTTTCATACATTGGAGCCTTTATAAAAACCTTTATTTTTGTTTTGGCCTGCTCTCTTCTTGATGCAGATTATTGATTATATTGAAGAAATTTTTTCCAATTACTATAGGGTCCAGTAAATGTACGTGTAGAAACATTACCTATGGACAGAACAGAAGCTAGAGCTGATAAGTTTACAGAGCAACAAGCTTTCTGGAATGTTCCATTACATGAAACTAATGTTATCTGTGATCTAGTTGTTACAAAAGGTAAATAATTGATACTTATTTCTTGCTTTACATTGAAATGTGATGTTCTTCAATGAAAATACATGGTGAAAAGATATAATCTTATATTTTCATTGTAGTGAAAAAATAAATTCAGAATAACATCACAGTCAAAGATAAATGACAGAAGAGAAATGATGTCATGTTACATTTGATTAAAAAAATCTATTACAAAACACAGAAAGGGCCTGAAAGAAATAAAGTTTTATCAATTTAGAGTGAGATATTTATTTTGACTTGTTAGCTCTGAAAATGATATTTTTGCTTGTGACTACACTGCTATTGAAAATATGTTTTTTGAGCCCACTCTGTAAATGGATTTTAGATGCTCTAAAGTTCTGCTTTGATTGGTTTGTAGGAATTCTTAAAATAAAGACTTCAATGGAGGCCAACATGTAATTAAGAAAATATATAGCCAATAAAATCACTTATTGAAAAGCTGTAGACTATTACTGATGAAATTGTTTAAATTGTAAATTGTACAGGAATTAACTGTTCAGTCTTCCTTTTATTTCCTATTAAAACATATCTTTTTTCAATTTTGTAATTTCAGCTCACAATAGAAGTCCAGGTCACACTAACACAGATATATTTCATATAGGAACTGCAAACCCTGTTGGAATATTTTCAATGAACCCTAAAACAATGACAGCTAACTTTATAGACATGTATGATGTATTTCCTATGGTTAGTGGTACCTACAGACCTCATGTTAAACTATATCCATTGTCTTCACCCCTTGATGACAATATCATTCTACATGAGGAAGTGGTAATTATAGTTAATATTTTTAGCAGAATTTTTCAGCGGGTGGTTGTTAACAATTGCGTTAAAGTTTTTCTTTACCATATATTTCTGCCATTTATTGTCAGATCTTTATGAAACTTCATACAATGATAACATACCATGTGATAAATAGAATAAGAAAGTAACCACAACTCTACCTGTATCAAATCAAATTGTTGCAGCCCTACATGTATAATAATCCGTTGAAAAGACCTCCTTGGTTTTTGCAAAATCAAGCGAGATGGTTTTTAAGTCCTAAATTTGTTAAGAAAAATATTGTGATTATCAATTTTAATGGCTCCTATAGTAGAACTTTAATGTACTCATTAAATTGTTGAAGATGGGATACAATATAAATATTATGTCTATAAAAATAACATAAAATCTTAGACCGCCTCCTCCTTAAACCTTTTTTCTTGACCAGCCCTTGTATGTAACATGCCCATGGACAGTAAATGTTTATATTATGCAGCGTTCAAATTTAACAAAAAAATGGACTTGCAAATTTTTGCGAGTTGACTTTATTTAAACTCCAAAAATTAAAGAAGCGCTAGCATTGTTTTCCAAATTATAGTGATGTAACTGTTTACATTTGCAATATCAAAACAGCCGAGTGCTATATTTAATTATAGAAGGGGTTACTGTGAGATAGACAAAGAATATCAAACATGTTTACTACTGAGGCTCATTGTAACATGTAGCAAAACAGATGAGTAGTGGAGCCAAAGATCATACTTCAATCTATCTGGCCATTTCCAGTAAATTTTTTCCGGCTATTTCACCTTGTGAAAATTTGCAAGTTGAAATAAAAGTTACTCGCAGTTTTCAAATTCCACTCGCATTTTGTGAGTATGCCAGCTTAAATTTGAGCCTTGTTTTATATATTTCAGACTAACACAATATTAAATGTAAATTATGAGTCAGGAAAGATATCAAGAATCATTATAGATACGTTACCACAGACAGCGCCTGAAAGACGTAGATTTACTTCATCTGCTGCTACCAAATCTGTAAGTCATTCTTTTGTTTCATTACTTAGGCCACAACAAGTTGATCATATGTTCTATGTTCGCTCACACCTTAATTTTGATGATTTTTACAAAAAAGTATTTTTATTTCCTTGCTCGCTCATAAAAGTTTGGTCATACCACTATATAAAGCAACTGAATTAAGTTTTTTTCTTCGCTCGCACCATTTTTTTCCAGAAAAATCTGTAGAATACATGATCAACTTGTTGTGGCCTTAGAAATAGTTAAAGTGCGGTTTAAAGTCTGCTTCCTTATACATGTTCAGCCGACTTTACAATCTTGTACAATAACTCCTAATCATTGAATTCACCCTCACAGTACCCATTTACACCTTGGTGGAGCAGAACAATTGTAGGCTAATTTCTTGCTCAAGGAAATTAGCAGTGCCCCTAGTGGGGATTGAACCCTTGACCTCTTGATCCCTAAGGGCATATCCTACCACTGGACCACTGCTCCTACTAGTCTTTGAGACTGTTCTTGTGCTTTTATCTTTGCCCAGTTAGGTAGTTAGAATCCTGAAGCCTATAATTATCTACTGGTTTTCATTGTAAATTACTTTATACTGTATTGCGAAGTTATGGTAAGAATTTTAAGTGCCCTGAATAAAAATATTTGTATTACTGTAAGAACCATGTTACTATATTATATCTAATAAAGCTTGGGTTGGAATATACATGTTGTCCTTCATCTAGTTTCTGACCTACATGTATGCCTTATTTCAGGCTTTTTCTTTCCAGCATAATAACTCTTTAGAAATAACATTTTTACAAAATATGTGGTCAATGAATGTCGATTTAGATATTATCAAAGTCATTTTTCAAGTATTTGTATTAATTAGAATCTTGTCAGGTTTCCATGATACCTACCCAAGACTAAGCAGAAAATGTATACTTTTTGGTATGCATCTTATCTCCAATGCCAGTTACAAGTAGTCCTCCTTCTTTGACATTTTATTGTCAATTTGTAATACTTTTAATATGAGTCATTCTGTTTAGTTATATCTCTCAATATGACGAATTTAAGACAAAGAGCGCATAGTCACTGTAAAATTGTTGATATTTTGACAGTTGAGAAAAAATAAACTATACAGAATACTACTTATTTGGCTTATGTAATTAAAATATCTTCAATTTCACAATATTTCAGAGTCCTTACAGATTATGTACCAACAATATACCTGATCAATATGGTACTGTTATATTCTATGAGAAAAATGGGTATGTATGATACAATATTTTGATTAACTAAAGTACTTTGTCTTGTACTCAGACTGCTTACTATTACTATGTACCAAAAGTTATACATACACCTCTTAAATATTTTAGTTTAAAAATTATGAAGAAGTTAAAATAATAAAAAATAATAAAAATAAAGTTTTTTCTAAGTCTATAATAGTATTACTTTCAATACATAATATGTTAACATACATTGTAATATGTCATTTTAATGTGCATTGTATTATATTTTAGGTACCTTCCTTTTCAGTCTTAATGGAAGTATTACATATGCACTGTTTTTGTTGGTTTAAATCTCATCCAAAACCAATCTGATTAAAACCCGATCTAAAATTTTCACTCGCCTACTCGCTAATTTAGATGTGGCCTTTTTCAAACGAGGGTCACGTTAAAGTGACCTTTTCACATCATAATGTTAATGACGAAATTGTTGTGATACGTAACTTGTTTATATCATCAACGTCACGCAATTTGAAATGAGCCATCCAATCGCAGACTGTGAATAATACCACTGTTAAATTAGCTTGCAAACCTTGTCTAAAAATAGAAATTATGTAATCAAAATGTTATTTATAGTGTTTCGTCTTGATGAAAGCTACGCATTGATTGATCGACCCAAAGTTTATCTTGATGTGACCTTCCACGGAGACAGTAGAGATCCTGTACGACAACGCTCTACAGGATATCTGTTAACGGAGATTGAGCAAAAACCAACCTCCTAGTTTCTCCTTGAGCAATTTATTTTATTTAAACTAGTTTTCTACTGGGAGACCAGGGTTGGACAAGAGAGTGATTAATTTAAATTTAAAAATCTAGAGCTCTTTCTATGAACTGCTCTTGTAGTTGTGTTATTATGAATAAAAAGTCAATGTGATTTCTGACTGTTACTACTCTGCTTATGTTCTATGTTTTCTGAAGAGTTAAAAGGGGAGTTAACTTTTGTTGTTTGTTTCATAGATTTTATATAAAGGTTTCTGAAATAATTCAAAAAGTATGAATTCAGGGCTTGGCATTAAAGTTTGTTCTACTGCCCCTGTCTACATATATATGACTTGGGCAACTTCTTACTGCTAGTAAACAATAGCTCAGACAAGAACTCTTTAAGCTGGTCGTCCAACCAGGCAACTTAGTTTAAAAGTAATGTAGAGCCCTGAATTGATTTATGTTTTCAGAGATTTTCTAGAAATTATTGGTTTACTTGAAGGTATATCACATACTGTACATTTACCATTTACTGTTGATGATTTACATCAAATAGATAGCAATAGATGGATAATAACTGATGGACAAACTAACAAGTATGTATAGCACCCTTAGTTAACTTACCTACCTTGTTTCTTTCCCTCTTTTTTTTTTGGGGGGGGGAGGGTTAATGCTGTAGCAACACATTATGGAGGTTATACAGTCATGTATAATTGCAGTCAGTCAACTTACTATTCCTAGAATGTTTAAATCTCTGAATTTAACTGTTAAACTGTAGCTAGGCACAAACTTTTATCTGTGACCGACAACTGACCTACATGATTTAGAATCAGTTGGAGAATGATTGTTGAAATTATTTTATTACCAAACTCAATGAAAGTAGGACTTTCCCGAAAATCGAACATACAACCCCTTGATCAGTTGACTTGTTTGCTACTAACTGAGCTAGCAGGATGGTTCTTGACTTGTTGCTTGTCTCTGCTTGTTTGATTTCACCCCTGATGGTAAAATTTGTCATTTGATGTAAGTATATGATAGAATCATGAAATCTCAAATTGCCTGAATCATAACTGATCAATTGGCATGAACCTTTTTACTTATCAAGCTTGAATATTGATTAAGAAATCTTTTATGTTTTTATCTTTTTGTTTTTAAGTCATTTTAAGAATCTCATTTGCACCATTTTATGACCATTTTGTCCATATTATTACATTTTTATGTTGTCTATGATACATTGTTGTATTTTGCAGAAAATTTATTATATCAAGAACTGGAATGGAAGACTTTCAGTTACAAGCTATTACAGGAGGTAAATAAAAGACTATATGTGGTATTTAAATATTTTTGTCTTTCTTTCCCCATTGTACAAACAAACGTTTACCTTAACAATGAAAATATGTGTGCAGAAAACAATAGGATTCAATCTGTGTTATGTGCTTATGTACTTCACTAATGAAAATTTTGTTTGTACCGCCTGTGCATGGATAGAAAACCCCATAATTGGAGTTCCAAATTTGGTTCATTTGTATTTTAGATTCTTTGATATAAAGTTAATAGTTTAAATGTTAGATTTTGGGAATGATTGTGTAGTTGCTATGCTTAGACTTCTGATATTCAAATCTTAGATCTAATTCCTTTGGCTAATATATTTTGTTTTGTATGCTGATTTATAGATCTACAGTCAATTCAAAGAGTGGTCTCACTTGAATGCAACCAAACGTCCTCAATGCTAGTAGTGTTCATTTTAATTTTCTGGAATACTTTCTTAAGTACAAACAAGCTCTATACTATCTATGAATATTAAATTGTTATCAAATATATTTATATGTGATAACACAGCAGGAAATGATAATTTATTATCAAATATATTTATAGGTATTTACCCAGTTATACAGGGTAGTTCTATACAATCTATGAATGATAATTTGTTATCAAATATATTTATAGGTGATAACCCAGTCATACAGGGTAGTTCTATACAATCTATGAATGATAATTTGTTATCAAATATATTTATAGGTGATAACACAGTTATACAGGGTAGTTCTATACAATCTATGAATGATAATTTGTTATATTTATATGTGATAACACAGCAGGAAATGATAATTTATTATCAAATATATTTATAGGTAATAACCCAGTTATACAGGGTAGTTCTATACAATCTATGAATGATAATTTGTTATCAAATATATTTATAGGTGATAACACAGTTATACAAGGTAGCTCTATACAATCTATGAATGATAATTTGTTATCAAATACATTGGGAGAGAAATTATCATCACCAAACAGAGTAATGATAACACCAGATACACATGGTACTCTACTTGTTGGATTTCCTGATATGGTGAGTCTTTCATTGTCTTTAAAATGTAAGGGAGTGGACTATAGATGTAAGTACTGCTTCTTGAAGGTGAAAGAAATTTGAGATAGACCATGTAAAAGTGAGATAAATACTTAAAAATTGCTGGACAAAAACAAATTGACAGACATTTGAAGGGTTTTCACTGAGCCATGGTCGAAAGTTAAACAGTCATGCTTATTTCTAATTGATATAATTTAAAAAAGTTTTGTCTCTGATTAGTACAAAACAACAGTTTACTATTGTATCTAAAAAATAAAATGACAGTATGCCTAAAGCTATTTGTATAGCAATAGATTAATTAAATCAAGAAGGGTTCAAATTTCTTTCGGTTAGCAAAAAATGTTCGAATGTAATAACTAAGTGATTAATAAGTATAAGTATTTTTATAACGTTTTTTGATGTTGTCCGTCTGTCAGTCAAGTGTGGACAATAAATTGTTGCTTGTCTGGATGACTGAACAAGAGCTGTACCTAGGTTCACCAAATTTTATGTGTGGATGATCCTTGGGTAAAGGATGTGACCTATTGACTGAGGCACACAGGCTTAAAATGCCCAACACAACAGAGCTGTTATTTAAAGGTGGTATCAATATAAAAATAGTACCATATTTCCTATATTACAGACAAAATGTGATGTATATACAAGTCCAAGAGAACCAAGTAAAGGTGACCAACCATTTACAGCTGAGAGTTTATTAGGTTTAAAATCAAAGAAGAATTCCCAGTCATCACAGACACCATCTACTCTCTATCTACCTGGGTGTGGTCAAGTTGTTAGAACTATTCCAACATGGAAGGCTCCAGATGGTCTTATATCAAAAGGTTAGTCAAGTAAATCACTTTCTACATGTTTTCTGGTCTCCCTATACTATGCAATTAGGAAAAAGGAAATGCCAAGGAGATATTTTATGCAGTGAAACCACCAAAGAGCTGGCTATCAATAGTTTAGTATTCCATTTTGGTTACGAATCCACCATGCATAAGAAAACACCATTCTCGTGCCTCGAGGTTATCAAGATTCTCGATCTAGTATCAAGAATCTTGATAGCCTCTGGAACCAAGAATGGAAAACACCTGAGCTATATCTATCTTTCAGTTATTTTTATTAACAAGATAATTGCTTGTTACAGATCATGGTGAATTTATTGCTATTCCTAAGGTTGTGAGTATTGACCGTTTCGATGTCATCTCTAGAGCCAGTAAATAAATAATTTCTGCCTTGACGTAAAGGGCAAAGATTAAATTAGATTTTTCTTGCCTCTATTGTTGAGTTTGCTTTGGTTTCTGGCTTCAATTCAATGCAACATTTCATTGATAGAGAATCCAGGGTTCATAACTTTATATGTGGAAGTATCAGGTGGGTGGAGTTACATTGGATTGATGCCTCTGAGTGGGCCCTGCACTTAAATGGGGGAAAAGCAAAAACAGTTAAAAGGTGAAATGTTTATTATCCTGAGTGTTGAGAAGAGTTGAAAAACCCAAACAAACATTCTAGTAAGTTCAATATATGAGAGCACTGCGTGTCCTATGTGACTGTATATTTTTACTTTATTTATAGAAAACCGTGCACATGTTAGTGGATTCCTAGAAGTTGCTGATTTACCAAATAAAATATTACGTTACATTCAAGTACCTGGGTAAGTTAATGAAAATATTAAGATGTTACTGAAACTATTTCTTTCTGTTGCCTGATAAAATGTACTTTTGATTGACATAGTTGTCTAAACAATTTTTTTTTCTGTAGATATCCTGAGAAAATTTGGAACTTTAGAATAAGTCATGACACATTTTGACTGCACAGAGCTAACTGTGTACGCCTGTCAAAGGATCCTCTGACATGGCACAGGGGGTCATGTCCAGGTAACCCTTGTGTCAACCAATCAATGCAGAGCTTTTATCTAGATGAAACACTTGTAATACCATTGGAATTTTGTAATTTCTTATTTTAGTTTAAGTTTTACCAGCAAATTTGATGGTGCAGGTTTTTCAGATGCTTTGAATTGACAATTCCTTGCGAATTGTGACACATTTTTTACATAGTTAATGTAAACAAGTCTGGGAGCATGCAAAGGTTAGCTAAAGTGACATATAATGTGAGCTTGTCTGATGAAATATAAGGAAGAGCTCAATCCGAAAATTTAAGATCAGATTTTAAACAGATTTCATGTTTCTTCAACACACTATACATATCAATACAACACATTACAACACATCATTTGTTTCAGTGCTACAAGACAGTCACCATATGCTTCCTGGTTGTTTAATATCTCAGATACAAGTATACTAGTTGCTGGTACAAGTAATGATGGTCTGGTTACCGTGGATATTGGTGGTACTGTAAGACTCTGGGAAACATCATTTCTAAATATAGAACGTTCTATGAATGAATGGAAAAATATGATTGGATGGCAGGATTCTAGACCTTTACAGGTAATATGTATGTGGGATGCGCAGGCACTGACGGATGTTCTTGCCGGAGCAGGGGCCTTGGATTAGATTCCGACTTTGCATCTTGCAACTAAGGATTTTTAAGGCATCTAGCCAGATTCCCAATCGACCATTTGGCTGACTTTCTACCAACTGTCCTTTATTACTCATTTCACTATTTTTTACAGTTAAAAATCCACTTGTTTCTTAACTATTATGAGGCTTTATTGATCACTAATTTTTAGTATTATATAAGTATTCATTTTATTATTTTATATTTTATCATCTCTTAACCATTTTCATTTAATTATTTCCTAATTTTGCATATGAGTGTGACTTGTGAGGGGCTTTTGAACAAATATTCAATATGAATAGAGCGCTATACAATATAATAATAATAATATGTTTCTGGTTTCTAACATAAGGTATTTTCTTCTTCCATGATAACATAATTTATGATAATATTTGTTGCTAGGTGACATATGATCGTGAAAGTGGAAGAACAGCAGATGATCCAAAACATGGTAAAGTTGATGATAAAAATGAACCACATGTTGGTGGTAATACTTGGGCTGGTGGAACAGGTATGATTAGTTAGACATTTGTTGTTTTTATCTATAATAACAGAATCCTGTTGGTAAAATCACTCAATTATGATAAAATGAACCCCAATTTGCTATTTTTAAGTAATAATTGACTCCTTCCATCTGATTTAGATAAAATTCTCTGCTAGCATCCTTATAAGTAACTCTGGGATATTTGGTTTCAACTTAGGTAGATTTAAGATCATGTGATCCTACCAATGGAAACAAAGATCATTTGATAACTACTAATGTAGTCATATACTATTCCAGGTTGACGTCACAAAATTGTCTTGGTTGTTTTTTAATTTTTGTAGATCATGTGATCATGTTTTGACCAATCAGAACAAAGATATTATAACGACTCAATATTTTACACTACTCAATGTGGCAGTAACACAGCATATGTGGGTTATATTTGGGACTGTATGTGTCACGTTGTCATGTCTTGACCAATCAAAACAAAGATATTATAACTACTTATATTTTATACCATTCCAGGTGGCAGTAATACAGCAGGTCTGGGTGGTATTGGAGGTCCTTACAGACTGGATGCTGGACATAATGTAGCACAAGTTGCTCAATGGGAGAAAGATAATGTACCTGAACATGTTAGACAAGCTGCTAGAGAAATGGGACAAAAAGCTTTCAAAGAAAGGTTGGTATATTAATGTATACTACTATATAACCTTCTTTAGTGACAACCCTGCAATAACGGCCCCCATCATTAACTGCCACCTCTCAATAACAGCAACCACTCAACAACAGCCACCTCTCAATAACAGCAACCCCCAAGTAATAGCCACCTCTCAATAAC
The DNA here is from genome assembly GCA_025267735.1 of Mactra quadrangularis. Lineage (NCBI taxonomy): Eukaryota > Metazoa > Mollusca > Bivalvia > Venerida > Mactridae > Mactra > Mactra quadrangularis. The sequence continues at coordinate 31,991,141 of CM046294.1, read as the reverse complement.
AGCAACCTCTCATTAACAGCTACCTTTCATTAAAATCTACATCTCATTAATAGCCACCTCTCAATAGCAGCTTACTCTCAATAACAGCCATTTCCCAATAATGGCCTACTTATTATTAAAGCCACCTCTCTATAACAGCCACCACTCAATAAAATCCACCCCATAATAACAGCCACCCTTCATGAATAGCCACTTTTCATATACAGCCATTTCTCAATAACAGCCACCTCTCAATAACAGCAACCTCTGATTAGCAACCACCCATTAATAACAGCAACATCTTTATAACAGTCTACTCTTAATTTCAGCCACCTATCAATTACAACCACTTCTCAATAACAGCCACCTCATAATAATAGCAACCTCTGATTAACAGCCACCCATCAATAACAGCAATATCTCAATAACAACCACATCTCAATAACAGCCACATCTCAATAACAGCCACATCTCAATAACAGCCACATCTCAATAACAGCAACATCTCAATAACAGCCACATCTCAATAACAGCCACATCTCAATAACAGCCACCCATCAATAACAGCAACATCTCAATAACAGCCACATCTCAATAACAGCCACATCTCAATAACAGCCACATCTCAATAACAGCCACATCTCAATAACAACCACATCTCAATAACAGCCACCCATCAATAACAGCAATATCTCAATAACAACCACATCTCAATAACAGCCACATCTCAATTACAGCCACATCTCATTAACAGCAACCTCTCAATAACCGCCACATGACAGCCACCGCTCAAAACAGCCTACAAAATTTACCCTTTTAGAAATATGTCTGCACAATAAATAAAGAATAAATCAATTTACGCTTGAATTTACGAGTTATGCATTCATATGCATTATTTATCCACATAAATTATTGGGTCAGATTTTTTAGAATTTAAATTAATATTTTCAGCAAATAACACAGCATTTCACCATAAAGCATGAAAGAAAGTAATTTATTTAGATTTTAACATTCAAGATTATATTTATATTGACCAGGTCTGTAGGGCAGTTTGTAGTGTGCAGGATTTCCAATCTAGTTACTGTAGAGGGTATGGGTTCAAATCTCAAGGAGGGGTATACCCTTTCAAAAGAATTTGACAATTATGTCAATGTGTCTCCTTTAATAATTTATATGGAGAAGTTGCCAGCCTTGTGGAAGCCTTGAAGGGTAAATGAGTACTGGTTCTAATTGAGGGTCCAGGAAAACTAGGTAAGATGCCCTTGCTGTTGTTAAATAACCAAAATTGTGTTGACACGGCATTAAACCCAGTATTAAAAATGTTCATTTTGTTTATAGGTTAAAAGAGATACAGATGAGTGAATATGATGCTGAGACGTATGAAAGTTTCTCTGGTCATGTTAGAAGACAAGTACAATCATTGAGAGTTATAATTGATAGTTTACAGGTTAGTTAGTACATAGGGTTTGTTTTTTTAAATGTGGAAACATATGTCATGCTACTAACGTGTTCACATTAGGAGGAGAAGAATATGTAAGTGACTGGATAGCTCAGTTAGGACAGCAACCACTTTGTAAGTAAGGGGTCCTGGGTTCGAGGTCCTAGCCAAGCTGCATGTTTTTCTTGCCATGTAACAATGGCGCCATAATGTGACCATGCCATTCAGGTTAAATTTGATTTTAAGAACTCTGGAGATCATTTGATCAAAGTACTTGAGTGAACTCACTGCTTTAAGGTATGGTATGTTTTTCTCTAGGCAAGGTTTGATCATCTGACGAAATGTTAGTAGTGAAAATTGGAATATTGAAAAGATAGATGAGGTTGATTGGCTAAAACTAGAAAATGTTTCAATTTGGCTTTTGCTCACCTGAGGGGGCAGGGTATAATATCAGATATTCAAATCACTGTTTCTGTAAACAATACCAATCTTGGATCTTTGCATGATAAAGTGTTGTTGCTTACTAGGCATGTTAGTCTGATACTGGTTCTTCTTCTTCCATGTAAGGTCAGGAGTCATCATAAACTGTAATGTTGACTTAACTGGGGGTATGAGACAGTCATCTGGTTATCAAGTAAAAAATGTGTAGAAGACCCCCATATCGAGCTTGAATTTATGTACAGGGGTACATCTAGGTCTAGATCTTCTTAGAAAGATCTGCCTGTCCCATATGAACCAGACTGTATAGTCTGACAGTATTAATCTGAGCTTGACCTATATGCAAGAATATATTAAAGTCAGTATTTACAGTCTTTTTTTGTCTTTCGTAAATCCCGCTTAACTACACATACTGAACAATTAATTTTGTTTTCACAGTAATAAATACTTTGAAACTGTGCCACAATATTGCCGACTGACGAGCTCCCACAAAATTAAAAGTACAATAACATGCCATGTTTACAAAATGTTTCAGTATAGTCACATAGGTAGTTATTAACATGTGTATAACCATATACATGCATACGGAAACTCAAGATTTAATGTAAATGAAGTTTGTAATTATTATACCCCTGCTTCGAAGAAGAGGGGGGTATACTGTTTTACCCATGCCCGTGCGTCAGTCCGTTACAAAATTTCCGTCGCAGTTTTCTCAGCAACTATAACATGCAGCAGCCTAATACTTTGCATATTGCTTCATCCCATAGTCCCATGTGGTGTAAAGCGATTTCATGCTCCTTGCTCATCTACTTCCTGTTTGTCGCATATTTTTAGATTTTTGCGGGGGTATCACTAGTGAGCATTAGCTCACAGATTTACTTGTTATAATTAGGTAGTTCAAGCTCAGGATAATATTGTCACACTTTAAGACTTGTAAAGCATGTATAACAAAGCAAAAAAAAATAATAAATCAAGTAAAAATATACTGGTACATTTTATCTATTAGTAGTGCTATATTAATTTGATGTATTAACTCTTTATATTATAGGCTAAGAGTAAAGAACGTCAATGGTTAAAGAATCAATCATATGGTGATCTTGATGATGCTAAATTAATTGATGGTTTAACAGGGGAGAAAACTGTGTATAAAAGACGTGGAGAGAAAGAACCAGAGGTACTATCTCAGTTTGTTATATGATAAACAGTAGTGTTGTACCGATGATCGGAAATAATCGATTAATCACTAGTTGGAAGCTCCCGATTCTGATAATTGATTAAATTGTATCAAAATCGATCATCGGAACGAAAGGAGGTGATGCTATTTAAGCACAATAACACGCTTTCAGGTATCTGAAAAGTTATGAATAATGCTTCTATACTGAACACTGATAGGTTTTGTGTAAGTGCATCTACTATACTAGTCAAGAGAACTAGTTAATTGATCATTTATTTTTAGAGATATTTTTTATTATTTCGGCCTAATGGTCAAACAAAAAATGGTTTGGAGAAAATCCTCCTTCTATTGGTTGAAATAAGGCTACATGTTCTTAAATCAGGGTTTCTCTGTGTTTGTCAAGTTGGGAAATTCTGAAAAATGGTGGATTTGCAGCGAAACATTCATTCAATATAGCAAACCTATCAGGAACTGATTATAATCCGAAGAATCGCATCGACAGCAGTAACCGATTCTTACTTATGATCGCTTATAATTTCTAGCCGATGTCCCATCACTAATAAACAGTTGATCAGGGAATTTGTAGCTACCTTGGATTTCGGGGCCTGCACCAAGTGTTGGCAAAAATGGCAATCAGTTTAATATGATTGAGACTTCAATTCTTTTCTGTGGAATATATCTTTCTAAATTTTAGGCAATTATAACTCTACTACATAATTTGAGACTCAAGCTAAGGATCTGGATGGTGGTTTGAGTCCACACACTGGATTTTACTATGAATCCCTTTGCCTACATTCTTCTTGTTGAAATTTTGTTCTTGTCTGAACTCCTAGAGTTGTCATTCAGTCTTCGCATTACTTGGTTTAAATGCTTGTTGAATATTATGAATACCATAGCTTTAACCAGTTTGACAATTAGGTCATTCTATTTGGGGACATTGGAGCTGTGACCTGTGTTTTGGATGTAAGGGATACTTAGTAACATTTTGAAATTTTTTTTAACTTATATATAATAATAAGATTGTACTATTGAAACCCTCCCTTTTTGCAAAAAATAATTTGCATCCTTTTAAAAAATCAATGCTCAGTATTTGTATCCAATCAAGTACTTGCATTGATATATACTTATATTTCCTCCAAAAATTGAGAGCTAACAATATGTACAAAAGAAGCAATTGCATGCACACATATAAATATAACTTGAAAAAATAATTAATTATTGTTAAATTTTATTCAACTGTCTGTGAGGCATACAGTTTAATAGAACTGAACTGTGTATTGAATAAAATTATTAATAATAGAAACCCAGGTATAAATAATTCTAGTATATTATCATAGATGGGTGCACAGCAAGAGTTACCTAAGAAGTTACGTTTATTGGTTGATGTATCAGGTAGTATGTATAGATTTAATGGACATGATGGTCGTCTAGAGAGAGAAATGGAAACAGCTATAATGACCATGGAAGCCTTAGAGGGATATGAAGAGAAAATACAGGTTAGAAACATAAAATATTTGAAAAATTTAACTATCTACATGTAACTAATTATGAACAATTAATAAAACTTTTAAAGTGGTAGTTTAACCTCCATCCTAATGTGTTTACATCTGTCATTCTTTACACAGACATTTGAAAATGAAAGTAGAAAACACGATTTTGCTATGCATCTATAAATTGTGGTTTAAAAGTACTTTGAATCTATGGATTAATATTCCTTACAGTGTATAAACCATCATTATTTTACAATTAGATAATGATTGAATAAAAATTTACAACTAGAAAATATACAACAATTTTGTCTTCATACGCCACACACTACTTTCTGTTACATACCAAAGTGTGAAATACTGTGATGAGTTGTGTCTCTTAGTATAGAGGTGATATCTTCATCATCTAATAATAGAATAGGTCTTGGGTATGATTTTAGCTCAGTCTATGAGTTTTATTGGGTTACCCTGTTTGCATCTATTTCTGCATTACTAAGCGCTATAATAAATAAATATAATAGGAAGTCTCTTTAATTTGTTCTCTTTTCTGCTCAATACATCCACCAATCTTTCATTTATAGAGTAGCAAAAAGAAATTACATCAATTGTTTACAATTTTCCATTTTACCGGCATTATTCAAGTCACGTGACAACCACCATTACGTAAGGGAAGTAAATCCGGATCCGCGGTATAAAAAGTCTAGTATACCATACTGTCGTAATAGGTTCAATAATATCAAAATATTAACTGTTCAAAATTTTTAACGAGTTCAGTCAGCACACAATCATAGCAACAGTTATGTAAAAAAGTTAACAATAACAAGATCATTTACACAAACATTCATACAGGTCTGTTATTTTTGTTTGTATTACTCGTCTTTTTCAAAATGGGGGCATTTAAAGACAGTTGCCCTCCTGAACGGTTTATTCAGCAATATTTGGCAAAAATATCTTTCTGTGCGAAAAGTAGGTCACTTTTATTTACGTGTAGGTGTCGTTTCAAGTGAAATTACCGAAAAGTGAAAATAACGCTGAACCGGATTTAATGCGGAAATAGATGCAACAAGTATACAGTTTTTATAATTTTATGTTTGTTTTATAGTTTGATATTGTTGGTCATTCTGGAGAGGATCATAAAGTACAATTATCAAGTTTTGATTCACCTCCTAAAAATAATAAAGAGAGACTTAATCTAGTCAAGGTAGGTTACTATTCATTGTTCTTCTTTCTCTAAACTGGTCGTCATGGTTACTTAGATAAGATCCCTGATTAGAGTTCTTCAATATAATTATAGGTACAGCCTATTGATGGAAAAGACAAGCAATTTAGTGATGTATTTAGTTATAATAATGTGTTTTCATATAATCATTTTAATCTTCAGTATGTCAAGTATCTAAAACCCAAGTCTGACTTTCATGTTCACGCAAAAAAAACCCAAATATTTTATTTACCTTTAAAAAGGCACTGAGTCGAACGTCGATTGGATAAATAAATATAATATGATCGAACGAGTTATTGTTGTGAATATCATTACATGTTCACGCAAGATAACATGCTCTTGTTTTTATATTTCATTTTTGTTAATCGACTTAGCCATTTCGTCTGTTTGTGTTGCTGTGTAATTAGCACAACATGAAGGTCGCGTTAAATAAGACTTGATGATGTCATAAACTGTCAATATAAAAATTATGGACTGGCTAGCCAGTGAATATGCGATTTATGGACCGGATGACATCACATTAAATATAGAGGGTGTTATGCAAATGAGGTGTAATATAAATTATTATTTAATTTCTATTACACCAATGTCTTCCATTTCGCCCAAAATTCTCCATTGCATGTTTTAAACAAACCATTCCTCAATGCTACCAGTGGTAAGCACAAGAATCAGAAGCATTCCAAACATGCAAATTGAGTTTGAAAAAATGTGGGTATGTTGTCTTCCTATTAATTGATTTTTAGAAGGACCAAAGGGAGATAACTAGAAAACTTAACATCAACACTCAATTCAGTTTGGACAGTATACAGAAATAATCCATCAAAACTCACATAATAGCTTAATATGGAAAAAACATTCGTTTATGCCATATAAATTCTAACTTACTTAACATAGGTGGCTCTAAGGGGGGGGGACCTAGCATACAATTTAAAACAATTCCTTTTATTTTAATTTTAATAATATTTTATTGCAAAGTGTAAATTTTTTACTATACGATGATATATTTACAAATCAGTACAAAAAACAAACATTCAAATTCAGAGTATACTAATGAACTATTAGTATAACATTAGCAAAAGGGTTGGGCCACAAGTTATGACAAACTTAGCTAAAGGCCCTCCCCTTTTCCTTCTCATTATTTTGAGAATTTAACATGCTCCAACGGCTGTTAGAAAGTTATATGATACATCAATATGCTTTATATATTGTATACCCTGTGAAAGAAAGTTGAGGCTCTCGAAACGTGCCTGAATCCCTTTAGAAGTAACCAAAACTCAGGAATTTTGGGTGCCGTCAGTCACCTAGACCCCTGATCAGGGCTTTGCTCTGGACCATTCAGGCCCTTACGGCCCCTTGAACCCCCATTTTACGCCCCCTCCAACTAGAATTTTCCACCCCCTCTAACTAAAAGTCCTGGATCCACCTATGCTAAAGGTGTTTAAATTCATATGTCACATTGATAAAACTCATTTATGTTTCAGACAATGCATGCTCATTCCCAGTTTTGTCTAAGTGGTGATACAACGCTACAAGCTACCAGATATGCTGTAGAAACTTTATCTAAGGAAGAAGCTGACGAGAGGTTTCTGATTATACTTAGTGATGCTAACTTTGATAGATACGGTATATCACCTGCTAGGTTTGGACAGATACTACAAGCTGATGAAAATGTTAATGCTTATGCTATATTTATTGGATCTTTAGGTGACCAGGCTATCAGGTATGTACTGTATTTTGAGAACATTTTTAGGTTAGCTCAATGGGTAGTGTGTCTAAGCCTCCAACATACATTAATTAAGGTTTATGCTATATTTATTGGATCTTTAGGTGACCAGGCTATCAGGTATGTACTATATTTTGAGAAAATTTTTAGGTTAGCTCAATGGGTAGTGTGTCTAAGCCTCCAACATACATTAATTAAGGTTTATGCTATATTTATTGGATCTGTTGATGACCAGGCTATCAGGTGTGAACTATATTTTGTTAAATCCCCCCCCCCCCTCATGGTTAGCTCTATCACTTTTGCGTCTAAGTGTCAAGCAACATTAATAAAGGTTTATGCTGTATTTATTGATAATTTAAATGATCAGGCTATCAGGTATGTTCTATATTTTGTTGACCACCCCCCCAACCTGGTAAGTTTAATAACTAGTGTGTCTGAGCCTCTAATCTACATTAATTAAGGTCTATTCTCTATTATTTGGATCTTTAAGTGACCAGGCCATCAGGTGTGTACTATATTTTGAGATAGCTTTTCTGGTTAGCTCAGTGGGTAGTGTGTTTGAGTATCTAGACTAACCAAGGATCATAGATTTGATTGATTAAATAGCAGGATCTACTTTAAAGTTATGAATACATAACTGTAAAGTAATAACAAATGTTTAATACTTGTGGGTAACAACAATGTTCATTAAAGCTCCCCCTTACCTTGTCAGAATGTTAATGCCAGATTGGCTCAGATAAGTTAGATTAACAGATATATCAAACCAGGAAAACCAGAGTTAGGACCCTTCAATTGCATGGCAGATGACAGGGTTGGGTTTTGCGGGCAAAAATCTTCTAAACTTCAATATGTAGGGTGAGGGTATTTTGTGAAATTATTACACTCTAATGTTGATTGATTCCATGACTCTATATCACTCATATATAATGTATTTTTGTTTATCAGACATTCTAAATAACTACATCAACTTGTTTTCCTATGATTTCAGATTAACTAAACAACTACCCATGGGACATTCATTTATATGTATGGATACAAAGAATTTACCACAGATTTTACAACAAATATTTACTTCAACTATGTTATCAAAGTAAAAACACATCATGTACAATACTGTCTAAGCAACACTCCCTGTCAACTATGGTTGTCAAAGTTAAACACTTGTACATGATGGCTATAATTAATTTAGGTGTGGCAATTGAAGTGAGATAGACTTTGAGAAGCATTTTATTATGCAACTCTGCAGATACTGTATTCTGGAGTATTTAAGAAAAAAAGGTTGTAGGCCTAGTCCCAATGAAAATTATAAATAAATGTTAGCTACATTGTTGTACTGGAGTTAAATTACTGGACTATTCTTTGATGGATCTTGAGTGGGCATGGCTGAGGGGTTACAATGTTGAACTGGTAATCATTAGATAGCCAGCTCCGCATTGGTTCGAATCCCATTCAAAGCCTATCTCATTGTTTCCTTGAGCAAGAAACTTTTATCCTACTAGCTCAGTACTGGAGGACCAGGAAGTGGCTCGAAAGTGATTAACTAAGTTGTAAGAACTTGTTTCATAATCGAGCTAAAATAAATTAGTATAAAATAAATGGATCTGGAATGTGCCAACTGCCTCTGAAAAACACTTGAATAAACTTAAGATTCTTAAGCTTGCCAAATGTCAATGATACAATTTTATTGTTTGAAGATTTTTATTTATGAAATGTTTTATTAGTATCATGATGAAATAATCGAAAATCATGTTTAATTTATCAATTTTGATAAAAATTAATTGGTATCTGTGATTTAAATTGTAGATCTTACAACATATTCAAATCTTTTTTTATAACTAAAAGTTGGATTGGCTACAATCTATGCAAATAATTTATTGTTAAATTTTATTCAACAGTCATTGGTGCATAGATTAACCCCACTGAATTAAATTAATACTTTATATTTGTTTGATAATCCCTGACATAAATACAGATCTTTTTCTACTGTGAACACAGAAGAACTGTAGTGAGTATGTAAATCAGCAGGATTAACATATGCACCATAGACAGTTGAATGAAATCTTACAGTATTATACTCATGATAAACATTTGTAGATTATTATTTATGAATATATTGTGGGCTTTGCAAGAAACGATTGATACACACTCTTTTATATTGAGTTAGGACTGTTTTGTGCTAATTCTGTGATATGGTATCTCTTCTTTCATGGATTTAACCACATTTAAGTGCAGTCTAAGTTTATCTACTTGAAACAATGTCCAAGAAGCACTCACTTGATGATTCCCTTGTGTTTTTATTGGGACTAGATGCCATAGGCCGATCCAGGATTTTTAGTTAGAGGGGTGGAAATTCTAGTTAGAGTGGGTGTAGAATAAACAAGCAGAATTGGGTTTCAAGGGGCCGTAAGGGCCCCTAATGGTCCCTGACCAGGGGTCTAGGTGACTGAAGGCACCCAAAATTCCTGAGTTTTAGTTATTTCTATGGGATGCAGGCACATTTCAAGAGCCTCAACTATGCTTTCCCAGGGTATACAATATAAAGCATCTAGATATATGTATAAAATAATTTTCTGACAGCCGCTGGATCATGTTAAATTCTTACAATAATGAGAAGGAATTGTTTTTAATTGTATGGTACATCATCGTATTTATGTACTTTCAGTCTTGTAACTTATTGCATGCGTAGTGTATGAAATTTTTTTGACATATATATGAATTATATTTTCCGATACTGTAAAGATCTTATTCATGATTGAAAAAAAACCTTTGCTAGGGAAATTTTTGGAGGGGCGTAAGCCGGGTCCGACCCCCCCCTTTGATCCGCCTATAGTTGCATATTAAATAAAGGGACTGGTTTCCCTAAAAATGCACTGTTTACATTTATGACCTTGAAACACTTTTCCTACAAAATTGTTGAATCGTGTAATTCTATTATGATAATTGATACATGTCTTGTTGAAGGAGCACCCTAGTAAGTCTTTAGTTTGTTTACATTGCTTGTATGGATTGTATTTATTACATTTTTGCCAATAAATGCATAGTAAAAGTACAGTTATTTGTTTAGTTATATTTGTTTTTCAATTGTGTTAAGACATGTATGTTTAAATACTATAACCTACATGTCAACCTGTATTATGTACATTTGTAATATTGAAGGCATGTATCCACCTGCATGGTCAAGTGGTTTAGGATGCTAACTCGAACTATGTAATCTTTTACTGCTGCCAGAGTTCATAATATGTCTCTTTTTAAAAGAAATTAGCAACATCTAAAGCTACAGTCCCATAAACATAAAAATGGCCGTGAGGGCACCGTTTGGGCGCCGTGCTATCAAGCTCCGCAAGGACCCGTCCGAACTCTTGCGTACGGACTGTTACGTTTTTATCAGGGTCTGTAAGATGAGCCCAGGATACATGTATCAGTTTCAAAGTCAAATGGTGAACAAAATCGTGGCTGAGTATGGATTTAACTTGCATATCTTCCAGCTACGGCTCCCTATGGTGTGTTGTTTTGTGCCATGAACGTACCGTCACCTTAATATGCTAGGCTTCCCATGGTCAACGGCTGTCTGCACGTACAGGTCTGCAACAAGCCACCATTTTATGGGACTGAGGCATTACATAGGATCACATAATGGGAATCTAGTGCCTGTAGGTGAAACCACAGGGAATTGTCAAGTTACCTCCCTTTGATTTTTCAAACACCTTTCATATACTTTTATATTATATATAAGTATATAAAAGGTGTTTGAAAAATCAAAGGGAGGTAACTTGACAATTCCCTGTGGGTGAAACCCAGAATCAATGGTTAGGAGAACTGTCTTCTCTTTTGATTCACACGGATGTATAGGGACATAACTTACTGTAGTCGTGCTGTATTTTGTCACAGTCTATTTATTTTATTGGACATCTATAATTGGCATATGATATAGTCCAATTTTTTTGAATTACGGATTACCCCGATCGCAATAAACATTTTACGAAGAATACGGAAATACCCGATGCTTTACGATTGCATATCTTGACTGATATAAAATGTACATTAATCAGAAATACACCATAATGTGTTTTACACACGCTACAATAATACTCAGAGCCATAAATTCTGATAAAACCAATTTATTCTCTCGCTGAGGTGTTTTTTACGCCGCTATTAGCCATATTTTAGTTGTTTCAACCAATTTGCACCGATTTTACGATATTGCGTTTTACTCGGCATCATTTGTTTTTTTTATCACCTTTTCTGGAAGAATCATTTTTAAATATAAACAAGAAATGTCTTTAAAAAAGACAAACGGCGTCGATTTAAAAACAAGAGGGCCCAAAGGGCCCTGGGTGCTCACCTGAGGAAAAGGTCAAAGGTCACAGAAGAGCCATTTACATAGGACCACTAATGTTAAAACCTATTTTTTGACGTGGTGATGGATTGCCAGATTCCGTTAGTATTTGCTCATACAAGTTGTGACCACGCATCATCACTTCATCAACAACATTTGCAGACCAGTTTCGCAGACTTGGCACATGATTGCCTACCGTAAACAATATGACAGCCAATGCAATTGCCGTACACTGATAACCACAGGGAATTGTCAAGTTACCTCCCTTTGATTTTTCCAACATACCTTTAATATACTTATATACAAGGGGTACAACTGCGTTTACTAGACCGATTCATCTAGATTTCTTATTTTGTGGCTCACAAAAAATACTGATACCCTAGTAGCACTTTAACCGCACGATTAAATTGATTAAACATAACTCTTCGAGCTATGAATATTAAATGTTTCATAGGGCAGATCATTAAAACACTCGCCAACAAAAAACAATTCTTTTTGACAAATAATTTTTAGATATTCAAAATATGAATTTCAAGACCTTTCTAGTGATATAAAATGCAAAATTGTTTGATGAAAAATGACTTAGTAATTGCAATTTTAAAATTACTGTGTTTTCATTGTATTTACTCGCTATCATTTCTTGCCAACCAGCGAACGGTTACCTGTAGTCTTTATCAGCTCCTTGTTACTATTTATAGACATCATAACAATAACAATAAACTGGTCTATATGTGGAGCTGTGACTCTCAAAGTGTACTAGAAACCGGTTCACATCTGGAGACGTAATTCATTTTACCCATAAAATATTGTGTTTGACACGTAACTTTTTATTGTTACAAAATAAAAAAAACACTTCGGAAAGCAATAGAAGTCTACCCAAAAAAAAAAATCTACGAACGAAGCAAAATTTCGTAAAACACTGCATTACAATAGTGTGGCCTTTATTTTTTCGCGCGTGTCAGGGCCATCCAATCGAAGAGGGGGTTTTCTCTGTTTCCCCCGTACGTCATTCTCAGTGCTTATAAAATCATCCAATAGAACGGCGGATTTCCGAAATCCCAGAGACGTCATTATACAGAAATGTAGATCAAAATCCAGCATAGACAGCTACGCCGAAAAAAACACTGTTAACCTCGTATGCTGTAGTAATGCAAGCGCTGACGATTTGAATTTGTTTTTTTTTTCGGCCTGAAAATATTTATCCTTGGAACCGGGGTCCGATAGTGCACCAATCCCTTAGTCTTGTTCAGATGAGTTTGCCACAATTGGTACCTGAAGTCCTTATGGAGCCCAGGGGCCGTTTCCAGTGCAGTCTTTAGTCCCTATTATACTGATGTTATAGAATTAAACAATGTGTTGCTACGGCTTTAAACCCTTACACAAAATGTCTGACTAGTTTAATACATGTATATGAAATACATAAAAAATCAGACCTATAAAATATCAAATGTCAGTAGAAATTCTCGTGGTCTTTTTTTGTCTGAATGATAAATGAATCTGTTCTAAACTTTACATTTATCATTGGGAGACAAAAACGTCGCTCTCCTGATGATTAGCTCCATTATAAATGTCATGACCACAGAAAATTGATATTTCATCATTCTGCCAGACGATTTTCAGTGATGTATCATGACTGACAAAGATTGAGTCATTCGGAACAGCCTCGGCAATCATCTATGAAAATATACCTTGGAAATCGGACGTAGTATGAATACAACCAGGCCATAAGGTTCGACGATTTACTCCCAGGCAAGTAGTTCTATTATTGTTTATAAATGAACGTGTAAAGTCAATAGTATCTTACAATTGGCTGCTATTCTGCAAATTAGCTACAAAACAACATTCAGAAGTCTTAATCATAGTAAATGGTCATGGATTGTCTATATAATACATTGAACTCGATCACCTGTCATTTTCTGTACAACATTTAATATAACATTGTTACACGCTTTATCAATACATTTCATCAGTACAATGTCGTATTTCTGTGAAATTCTGACTATATTACCACAGAAACCAAATTCCATCAAATTTACGTTTTCTACGGAATCTATGTTACATCTACTTTTTTACCTTATGATATCCGAGGTTTGTCTGTGTAGAAGATCGCTGAGGTAATTCCGAATTATGAGATTGAGTGTGAACTTATCTACAGGGCATCATTCTCGTTGCCTGATAGCCTCAATATTTACTATTCACTGATTGATCAAACAGTGTTAACTGATCTACAGGACACAGTCTACGAAATAATTGGATGTCTGGGACAACCACTTTTGAGTTCGGGCAACCAAAAATTTATCTTGGGTAACCAAATTTCTACTAACAAGATGCAGTGCTAGGTGCTAAATCAACCTGTTCGGACAACCACTTTTATATCCTAATTTCGTTGACTGAGACATGTGTACTATTCACTGATTGGTCAAACAGTGTCAACTTATCTACAGGAAATGATTGCGTACTATTCATTGATTGGTCAAACAGTGTCAACTTATCTACAGGAAATGATTGCGTACTATTCATTGATTGATCAAACAGTGTCAACTTATCTACAGGACATGTGTTCTATTCACTGATTGGTCAAACAGTGTGAACTTATGTACAGGACATGTGTACTATTCACTGATTGGTCAAACAGCGTGCACTTGTCTACAGGACATGTGTACTATTTACTGATTGGTCAAACAGTGTGAACTTATCTACAGGACATGTGTACTTTTCACTGATTGGTCAAACAGTGTTAACGTATCTACAGGACATGTGTTCTCTTTTCACTGATTGGTCAAACTGTGTGAACTTATCTACAGGACATGTTTTTTTTCTTTTCTGATTGTTCAATTGTTACACTCAATGTCCATGCCCGGGAAGTAAAGCCACGACGCCCGGATGCGAAGTCAGACGTGCCTCCGACTGTGTTAACCGGGCGAACGAAGGTTTTTTCAATCTAACAAGTTAAATACATTTCTCTTTCCAAAAATGTCTTACCTACTAACTTCTTTGACCGTTTTACTGGTCCAAACTCCAAAAAGAGACCAAATACTAAAAAAACAAAAACATTTTTATTGCTGATCTTTATTTGTTTATATTTTCATCAATTTACAATAAAAATAAATAGAATACAAGAATTTTGCATGTTTCATCGTGTCCAAGTTTTATGATGGAATATGACCGAAAAGTGTTATAAAATGTTAATAGAATAAGTTTTATTTCTATAAATTACAGAGTTAACTTTCTTAGGCTATGGTATGTTTGTCTTGTCTAGTTTTGTTGGAGTTATGTAACATTCAGTATTTTGTACCATGTCCCTATATTAAATAAAGTATATACAGTACCCACCAGAAGTTTGGAGACATTTTCACTTTGTTGGCCTACTGAATAGCTTTTAGCTAAGATTTGGTCACTGTTTATTTTGAAATGCCTTTTAGTTTTGCTTTATGTTTGGTTATCATTGTAATTATAACTGAGACTACAAAAATAACATAGAAAGTATGTTATGGAAAATTCCTACAATATTCATGGTTTTGGAGGCTTTAGGATGTCAAATGAAGGATATTATAAATGTGTTGCATTTATGAAGTTCGTATTTATTTTATCACAAACCATACTTAAATATATTAGAAATAGTGATTCTACAAAAATAATCATAAAAATTCAAGAATTGCAGTGAATTTCTTTCGTCTCCAAACTTTTGGTGGGTCCTGTATATAAGGTCTCAAAATGTTCTTGTCTTATTCATTTTGAAAAAAAGCCCTATTCTTCAGTATGATATGGTTGTTGAATTAAGATTTGCTTATTATAAACTGGGTAAAAGTTGTTTTTCGCTATCAAATGTATTATTAGACTAGTGTTTCTAGAGGAGTGTCCATTTTCAGTCCAGGTCCATTTTCCGGAAGACTTATCCATAATCACTTCGTAAATTTCCGTCAAAAGTCGACATTTTAGAATTAAACTATATTGTTTCAAAATTGTTCTTGAAGGTGTTGACCAGTATGCCGATGGTAATTAATGGGCTTTACTGATTTGTTTAAGATAGGAACACTATATTTCCGACAGTTAATTGTTCCAACGTTTCGTTCTGTCTGTGCTTGGTATTACGAAATGTTCCGAAATGTAACGAAAACTTACGGAGACTAAACGAAGATTAATTTGAAGAATAAATGAAAATATCAATCTCTTGTCCAATTTTATATAATGTGATTTGTTTTCTAATGTTTAAAATGATCGAGTTAGGTCTTTTTGCGTACGATATTTTAAAACCATAATACTTGATCTAACAGTGGGGTAGCAATCCCTCCCAATGATGGAGCTCACTCTATATTGCAAGAGTAACTTCCTGTGGTTATTAAGTAACGTCCAAAAGTGTTAATTAAATATTTCATTTTTGCAGAAATATGTTTATCAAAAAATCTAAACAAATCCGAAGTTTATATTCCGTAAGAATTCCGAAATTTGCCGAAGTTGTTTGTGAGAATTTACGATATCTGTCGAAGCTGTTCATTAGAATTTCCGAAATTTACCGAAATTGTTTATGATGCTTTTCAAAATGTGCCAAAATCTATGAGAATTTCCGAAATTTGCCGAAGATGTTTATGACCATTTCCGAAATTTGCCGAAGTTTCTGATGGATAGGATAAAATCATCTTATGCTTTGGCTTCATCTAAAGACTTTTCCATCATGGCAAGCTTCAACTTGGTGTTCTTCCAGAGTTCCTTTCCGCAACACAACACAGCCTGTTTGAACGGTTCACCTTGCGTATATTTGCTATTCAAACAATCTCTGTAGGTTTGTTCGATTTCCTGGGAAGCTTTCGATTCAAACATAGCACGATACGCCTGTAGGTTGGGATCTTCTTCATTATTACGTAATTCTCCAAGGTAGGTAATGTATTCTGTTTTAATCTGAGAGATATAGTACTTGACACCTGGACGAGCTGCAAACTTTCCAATATGCATTTTGTATTTGTCGTAATCAGGTATCAGTTGTCTAAGATTGAATGGATAACTTCCATTACTTCTTAGTCCTTCAGACGCTTCCTTTCTGTCGAGAGTATCATCAAGCGTTTCCTCACCAAGAGTTGTATCTCCATAGCCACTAAATGGAACAGCAACCGGTACTTCTGGTGTTTCGTCTGCTGGTAGTCCAAACTTGCTTATATCAGCCGCTAGACTGCAAGCTGACAAAGCGAGCACCAAAAGAACGCTTTGTTCTTGAAATATCATTGTAGATAAAGTAGTCTGAAAATAAGTACAAATCATAATTATTATGTGGTTAAAAATTGTTGATATTTTTTTACACGGCATATATTGTCCGTTTTTTTTCTCAACTGTCAAAACATGAATAATTTCACAGTGACTTCGTGCTCTTTGTGTAACACTCGTGATATTGAGATAGTGTGTAATCATCCACCGTCAAATTATTCAAACTTTGACAGTTGAGAAAAAACGGACTATACTTTTATACATATTGAACTGCATGATATATCGAGGGTTGCCCGCAAGACTGTAGTGAGTGCATTTCGTAAAAGAGCAATTTAATACAGTATTTTGGGCAACCCTCGATATATAAATATATATACTTATATATTAATTCGAAAGTAAAAAATCCCATAGGAATCGGCAAATTCCCATGTTAAATTGCTCTCCCATGAGAAATTTATGCCATTTCTCCCATACATACATGAAAGGAAGAAAATTCACATATTTTTAAATTCATCTCAACAAACATTTAGAGACAGAATTTGAAAGATATATAAGAACATAACATTATTTTAAAGAAAAAATGCAGAGATTTTCACTTTGAAAGCATTCAGACACCATATAAGTTAGTTCATTCCCATGGGAGAATTGACCCATTTTCAAAATGTTTTTTCTCATGGGATATTTCTGTATATAGCTAAGATTAAAATAAGATTAAACTAAATTATTGTTCTCAGACAGGAATTCTATATATATATATGTTATATATGTATATGTTATATAAAATCCCTGACTCAGAGTAGCTCGATTGTAATACAACTTAGATTAATCACTTTCGAGTCCGTTTCCTGGTACCCCCAGTTCTTAATAATCAGAAATATGAAGTACATGTACATTCACACACATAAATAACGACAAAATCAAACTGGATTATAGATACTTATCAACATTTCGTCGCTTTTCTCCAAATATCTCGTATGATGATTTGTACAACTTTTCAGGAGAGTAAAAAATCTGTATTTTTTAATATAGTGAATATAGCAATGACCTTTTGTCATTGGTATCATATTTAAAACTTAGTTCAAATCCGTCCTAACAGAAAGCACAAAGCTGTTTCTTACGAGAAAATCTCCCTTAAAATTATTTCCATATCGGAGTATACGATATTTTCACCCAAGGAATGTTCGAAAATCTCGTACAAATTGCAAGATCGAAAAAGAGAAAATCACGTATATTTGTTAATATCAAGTTTAAATGTTTAGCAACATTTAACAAGGTGTTTACTAACTTATGTTTGCCTGATTTTCTTATCACAAAGATCATGTTGTTGATGTTAACAGATTTGTTTAACATGGATATCTATACGAGGTTTTCGAAGGTAAGAAAATTCGACCAATCACTCTACGAGGTTTTGTCACATGTTGATTTTGAAGTAATGCAATTGGCTATTGTGTACGGTATTTTTTGCAGAATACGAAACGGATTGTCGTCTTTCAATTTCTCAATTAAAAAAATGCGCAAAAATGATCATACGAGGTTTTCGAAGAAAAGCGACGATATTATACAAGCCTGTGAATTAATCAAGTCAGATTAAAAACTGTCGAACAACTAAATCATTCAAAGAATATATCAAACATCAATGCTAAAGAAAAAACAAAACGTACCTCTTTAATAGTTCTCGAAGTTAACTGGTAATGTGCACCAAATTAAAGTCGATTTGTGTTTGATTTAAGGTACGAGATATTGTGTTATTTATACTGTTTTATTAACTTAATTAGAATAACGAGAAATTATCTTTTAAATGATGCATGATGATAAAAGTTATATTATTCTAAAGGCCTCTGGTCACATGTATATAAATATTATCTAAAAATTATTACTAAAGCAACATACCATTTAACTTAGCTATGTAAGCTTTTTGGTCAGTTTTAACGCCATAGAAACATTGCATTTATTATATAACGGCGGTCAATCAACCTTCTCACCGTTTATGGAAGAGCTAAATCTCTGGATTTAGCTGTTAATTAGTTACTAGGCACATATTTCCATCAGTGTTGGTTAACTGTCTTACATTATTGAGAATCAGTGGTAGGAGGGAGAATGGCCGTAGAAATTACTTCATCACAACGCTCCACAAATGTATGTCCCGCCCAGGAGTCAAACCTACTACCCCTCGATAAGTGGATTTGTTTGCTACGTACTGAGCCAGCTGGGCGGATTCAAACTACGTGTAATAAAGACGAAACACAATTTTTTTCTTACTTTTAAGTCTAATACAACAGTTCGAGTCATATGAGATAAACAGTTTATCTAAAGATCATTGCAGAAAGTCATCGGTACATGTATTCAAGAAGTCAATTCTGCCAGGTGGTGAAGTTACCAGGAGGCGATATTAGCACTTACATTATTACATAATTAATAATAATAAATATCTTAGCTATTGTGAAAAACCTCGCGTACATTAGAATTATGTTTTGTACGTTCTTGAGAACTTGTTCTCACACGTCAAATCTTTGTTACGTTATCCGTCAATAACACGTACGCGCTACGTTTTAGTAATTGCATTTTTCTGATATAAAACACTATGATCAAGTACTCTATCCTATAGTAATTTGAAATCACTGATCTTAACCATTCGAAAACAGTGGTTGGTTAATTCTGTTTGGCGTTTTTTTTTGTTAAGAGCATTATGTATAGATTAAACCATACAGTGTCTCGTTTCCTTTCTAATTTAGGACCTCTCGACGTGAAAGCCATTTTAGTCAGTAATTTCTTTTTCAAACTTAACAAAGTTAACACGCAATGATGCATGGCCTTGAAAGAAGTTTGTTTCATGGCGAGCAATGGGAAAAAACTGATGATGAAAACTGATAGTAAAATTCAAAGAAAACAAACGACAATAAAATGAACAATCGATGCTATTTTCTATTTTAACATGCAAATTGGTAACATAATAATCTGTTATCATTTCACGTGCATGCAAAGCTTCTCTTTGATGAAGGAACTATTTAAGCTAAACTGCTAAATGTTTTTATCGATGACAAAGATGTTCTCGCCTGATTATTTCTATTGATGGCAAAATTTTAATGTTTTTATTTGCACTAATGAATGTAAAAAGATAAGAACTTAAAACATAAAACAATCAGATTTTGAAATGAGCTTTGTCTAACTGATCATTTTGGCTGTTATCATGTGCACACGCTTTGCAATACAGTTTTACTTAAGATACGGAAATGGCCGATGTTTAACGTAATTATTCGTCAATTTCCGTAACCTGTTGCCTGTTCAATTACCCCGAACGTTCCGTAACGTTATGGCCGGAACAACTCAACCAAAAGACAACTCAACCCGAGATAACTCAATCCGCTACTAAAAGGTTGAGTTGTCCCAACTTTAGATTGAGTTATCCACGGGTTGAATTGTCGTCGGGTTGAGTTGTCCCGTACCCGTAACGTTCGCTAATAGTCGTTACTGAACACGCTACAGCCGTTTTTTTCTTGTTTTGATTGGACAAACCCTATTGAGTCTAGACTGCTATATTGTAGCTTAAACGTATCATTTCGACATTCTTCGTTTTGGAGTCCAACAAAAACATAGTAGACAATGGAGGAGTCCCAGTTCTTCTTTACTTTTTTTGGTTTAACGCCGTGTTAACACAATTTAGGTCATTTTACGGCGTCCAACGCACCTAGCTTTTCTGGACCCTTGTCTATAACCAGTACTCACCTACCCTTCCACAAGACCGAAAACTTCTCCATATATCTTATTAATGGAGGAAAATTGCCATTATTGGCGTCAAACTTCCATGAAAGGGTATAACCTCCCCGGGTGGATTCGAACCCGTATCACCTTCGGCACACGAAATTCCAAATCCCGACCCGCTACCAACTGCGCCACTGACCCAGGTTTTCTTCTTTACTAACAGAATATCAGTGTAAACGAGCCATTATGTATACTAAGTACGAGTTAAGAATTTAATTTTTATTCTTTACTGAAAATTTTGAAAAGATTTGGTATGAATTGTACTATAATTTGCGTACCTATACCATACATGTATGAATTTAATTGAATAACGCTTCCTGCGTATCTTAAAGATTCATTGTTATAAATTGTTATCATGGTTTGTCAAATATAGAAACATCTTAAGTAGGTCTGTCACGATATGCCAGAAACGTATCGCGATATATTGCAATATGCTAGCACCGTATCGCGATACGTACCACGATATATTGTGGATTTTTATATTCGTTGTGCCTCCGCTGAACAGAAACATTGCAATTCTTACATGCAGTTACTGATAGAATCTAGCCACAATAAGTCTATACGATCACTTAGGAATGTGATACGTGTTTTGCTTATAAAAAGATGTTTGAGTTGAAGGAAACAATCATATTCTTAGCTGCAGATCATCCTAGCAACCAAGCTCCTGGACGCCATGCTTGCTTCACAATTTCCTGTCCCAAAGTATTCGATTCAAAAACATATTTTTCAAACGTTCCGTACAACCAAACAAACGCGCTCAATCGGTTAAATTCTCTTAACTTAATAGGCCGTGAGCCAGATACACTTTTGCTCCCCCCCCAGGGGGAATTTTCAAGACCCATATTTTTTGATTCCCCTATCTGTCCTGAGTACAACAGTACAAAGTTTGCAAGTTTCCAGTGGGGCATTGCTGAGAAAATCAACTTTTGATTGTATAGGTAAATAGCAATTTTTGTTCCATTTTTATCGATTTATTTTTGCAAAAACCATTAAATCATGTTTGCAACACCAAGTTCTCTTGATATTGTTTGTCAATTTAAAAGAAAATGTGTCTTTTGTGTTTTATAAAGGAAATTGCTGATGATACTGAGCTCATAAGTACCTTAAAATGTAACATACGTTACAGTGCCTTTGCGCGCAGACTATGAAACATAGCCACATAAAGTAGTCATAATACACTTGCTTTTTAAGATATACAATGTTGTTGTATGTAAGAATATGATCTTTATCTTGTTCCTCAGAAATATTAACTTACACACAGCTCTTAAACTTTGTCGCCAAGAGTGTTGAAACATACATAACCATAAAAATCCATTTTTTTCAAATTGGAAAAGATATCATACTTGTAAAATATTTTAAAACATAAGATCAGATATGAATATATATGAAATAAAAACGATTGTCATTAAGTATTCAATGACATTTCATTAAATCTCACATTTTAGCAAAATTTTCGGGTAGACATTTAAACATGAAACATACGTGACCATGGTTTTTCAACTAATGTTAAATATCTTAGTTGAATTCACGTTTACTAATTAGTCTCTCTAATGAACTCTTCATTTTATGATTACTACTTTTGCCATTCCTCAGGATCGTCTAGAGATAATGCTGTCTAAAGTATCAAATGTAACATACGTGATGTAACATACGTTACCGTTAAAATGATATACCGATCTTACAATGCGGAGAAGGGTTACATATGATCATAACGATGACATATTGGAAATTGGTTTACACCAAAAATGTTATCCACAATGAATAAAGTCGTTATTATCTCATTGAAAAATATAGGACATCTTCAACCAGACTAAAAAAACATGAAACTGTGTGCATCTCAATGGCTTTGATAAATTAAACTATGAAGATTTTTTAACCATTGCATGCAATATAAGCATAGAATCCTTCATAGCAATACTCAAATCGATATTTTTGCAATTCATTTGTTACTTCAATTCTTACTAGATGTAACCAAATCTCAAATGTAACCAAAGCGTCCTTTGTTCGCTTCTTATTCAATAAAACATGGTTTTATGAATTGAAACATACGTTACGTTTGGTAAGGTATGTTTCATATGAAATGTATCATAGTTGATGCTTGTTTGTTTGCTTGTTTCACAATGTTTCGCTTTTTTGGAAACTTGAAATGTTTAAGTTCTGAATGTTTCTTTTATACCATGTCTTTGAGTGTAAAGGAACACAAAATGTCTGTTGAATTTAACAGCAGCGAAATAATGTAGTTGGACTTTTATAAACACACGTAACCACAAGTTGTTGTAATTCCTTACAACAAAAACAGCACAATTTATGTCGGAATTTATTTTTTGTCGTAGATGAACTATAATACATCGCGGAAGATTTTGTTGCAGAAATATTTAAGGGAACATGGTACATAAGCAGGTACAACAAATTGATAATGATAAGGAAGCAAACACATCGTTCATGCAACAACGCCGATCTCTTATCCAATGGCAAACCCTTGGGGATGTAATTTTGGGTGACAAATGACTTTTTATATGAAATAAGTGTGCCAGTACCTAATGGAATATCTAGGAGAACGTTTTGATTTTTACTTCAAAGTGAATTACTACATGAACTTTGAACACAATTGATCTGTTATGCTTTTCTGAGACTAATTTGTAACCTTTTAAACTCCTTATTGATATAATTAACTGTATTTAGATATGACATAGTACATAGAAAATAGTCTGTGCTACCATTAAATTATTCAAACTGTTGTACTGGGTGTGACAGATAAAATTGGGATGTGATAGTTTAAACAGTGTTGTTGTAACATACGTTACTACCTATTTCTTTCTTTAGGCATTCATAATTATGAACTTTTCGGTGAGTTAAGTATATAAACTTTTAAAATGTATTCATTGATTTTGACTGTTCACGGCTATGGTACTTAAGTTTCTTTCGATTTTCCCAAGTTTGAAAGTCATTGTTTCAAGGTTTATAAATGTATTTCTGTAATTTTCCTTAAGTTGATCTAAAATTTAAGTCATATTTGAGCGAAGGGGCGTTCTGAATTTATCATTTTGTGGTATATGTATTTCCAGTATCAACCCTTTGCCTTCCTAAAGTGCTTAAATCATAGACAAACATACAAATACAGACAAAAAAATAAAGTTTTATTAGTGTGCTCTGTATAGAAACATAGGTTACCATAGAAAATAGGTGCTTTTATTCAAATATGTGTAAAATTTATTTAGTCTGACTAACGAATGACCCTTCCTGTAAATATTTTATTCATTTGTCCATCTTGTAAAACTTTTATTAATAACTAAAAGTTATTATTAAAATCAAGAAATAAAAATATGTAAAGTGGAGATTTCCTATATGGCTGACATAAGAGAACAGAGAAACGATGCATTTGATTTGTTTCTATTTTTAGTCTTGCCAAAACGAAAGTACTCCACCTGTCAAGTGACTCTCTTGAAATAGCAAGAAATAAGGGACGCCAATCTGTCTGTTATATTTATTGTTTTAGAAAAATGGCATGTTCAAAACTAAACTAAGAACGTAATTGGAAAAAGCACCATGTTTTTGTTGAAAAGAGGTATGAAAACAGTCCCTCAAAATCCCTGCCTCCTCACATATTGGTGTTAAGAAATCACCACACTGCTTACTATCGGAAATGCACAGGAATGACGTTACAGGGTAACCCAAAATCCAAGTCGTTGTCAAAAAACAAAATGGCTTCATTATTAAGATGCGTCGAAATAGAATACCGGAGGACAGTAATAAGAACATTTTGGCATAGAAAATGGCCATAGGGGGTCATGAAGTTCAATGTCCCAGAACTCTGTAAAGCCCCTACAAAACTTTGCAAACTTTTATAAGTGAATTGCAACTACCATGTGGGCTTAATAATCATACCATAGATAATTACTTCCAGGAGGAGTGATGTCATATACTGGCTTTAAAAGCACTTATGGTTTTACCGGAAAATGAGAATGAGCGATATTTCAAAGTCCCATAACTCTGTAAAGCCCCAACAGAACTTTGCAAACTTTTTATCTGTGATAAAACTTTCATGTGGGTTTAAAAAATATACCATAGATAATTACTCCCAGGAAGGAGCAATGTCTTAAACTTGCTTTAAAAGCACTTATGGTTTAAACCAAAAATGAGAATGGGCGATATTTCAAAGTCACATAACTCTGTAAGGCCTGAACAGAACTTTATAAACTTTTATTAATGAATGCCTACCACTAAATGGGTTAAGCAAATCATACATTTGAAAATTCCCCATGTGGAGAGCAATGTTATATACTGGCTCAAGGTCTATTAAAGATTTGACCAGAAAATGAGAATGGGCGATATTTCAAAGTCCCATAACTCTGTTAAGCCCCAACACAACTTTGTAAACTTAAATCAGTGAATGCCTAACATTATATGGGTTAAGAAAATCATAACCTTAAAAAATCCCCATGTGGGGAGCAATGTCATATACTGGCTCAAGGTCTGTTATGGATTTGACCAGAAAATGAGAATGGGTGATATTTCAAAGTCCCATAACTCTGTAAAGCCCCAACAGAACTTTGCAAACTTTCATCAGTGAATGCCTACCACCATATGGGTTAAGAAAATCATACCCTTGAAAATTCCCCCTGGGGGGGGGGGGGAGGAGCAATGTCATATACTGGCTCAAGGTCTATAAGCTTAGATTGAATGAACAATGGAATAACTGACGTTTCGCTACTTTCATTTCGCGAAGGAGAGTCTTTTCCAATTAAATAAAAAGTATTGCCAAATACCGGTTCGTTAAATTCGTACCACGGTATGTATTGCCGCAGCTGCGTCATTCGGAACACCTCGACCTTTCATGAATGAATAATCTCGGAAGGATTCGTGGGGGGGGGTCTTCACTGGATTTGTGATTTTTACTACCTACGCGAGGCGAAGCACGTAACGGTTATACAAAATAGTTCTTGCAGTATACACACAGATCTTTGTCTAAACATATTTATTTGTTTTAAATTGAACTAAATATTGTTCATCGATTTCATTGAACTATGTAATTTCAAAGTTACGGACTAAAAGCGAAAATTCAGTCATCGCCTTAACGAACGTGTATTTGTTTACTCAACACCGGGTTTTTCCAAAATGGCGTCTAAATATGTCCGAGGTTATTCGTAGCGAATGGCCGAGGAGTTCCGAATGACGCAGCTGCGTATTGCGATATTATTAATATTACTGCTATACCGGTAAATTGTGACATTCTTATATTAAGGCTTTCTTGTTCAAGGACACATCGGAGTAGATTTTCGGCGGAGCTAAAATGCGAAGCTTACTAATCGAAACGTTATGCAAAAGCAACTAAAATACTTATTTCAATGCTAATTAAGTTAGATAATTATTCATACTTTCTAGTCGATTAGATAGTTTATAAAGCAGGACGAATTTATTATTCAATTATTCTAATTATTTTGGACCATAAATAAATGTTATTTATCTTATCCGAATTTCTGAATAATTGATTAGAGGTTAAAACATTGGACAGTTTTATCTAAGATAGTTCGTAATATTTGCAACATTTTTGTTGTCACCATGAGTAAGTAAATTTTGAGCGGAAACAGGAAGTCATATGACAATTGGATTATCTCGTTAGTTTTCCTAATGTTGGTCTTTGTCGTTTGAATTGCATTAGCTAGCGCCGTTTTCCAGTGCTACAAAATGATAGAAACAGATAATTAATTTATTAATAAAGCCCTTATATCAAGATTTTTTTAATAAATGAAACTTTCACTGAAGTAGCTTTATGTTATTTATTGCGTTTTAAATAAATGTAGATCCAAACAGCAAGTAGTATTTGATTGTCAATACTTAAAAATAGTTTTTGATCAAAGTATGCTAAAGATGAAATCTTGTGATACGAAACAAACTTCCTTCAGATGACATAATTAAGCTCTAATAAGATTTTGAGTATCGTGTTGCCATAGTTAACAAAAAAATTGAATGTGCTCATATAAGAATTAAAGAATTTTGCACCAACTTAGAAATCAGTGGTGCTTTTCACAAAAATTCTTACGAAAAAAACCCTTCGTAAGTCAAAAGCAAGAAATCTTAATGATACGCTCATATTTTGGCTTAATAATTCTAAATATTATAGGATTGTGTATAATAGTGTATACCTTTTGAATATCATATCATAGTTATGCTTATTATCTGTCTGACTTTAAAGTGCTAATTATTTATTAATAAGAATTTTCTTATTTTTTTGTGAAAAGCACCACAAAATGGTTTGACAAATTCATTGTTTCTCTAATACATGTTGTACATGGGTAACTTCACGGTTGTGACACAATTTTCATGTCTGTTGTTAACAAATATACCTAACGAAAATTCTATGCACCCCGATTTCCATATTGTGGGAAGGTTTTTAGTTTTTGTATTTATATCCAATCGATAATAGAAAGGTGTTTAGGACCATACCGTCGTCTGCTTGAAAGTTTTTTTCATGCTTCTTTATCGATACCAACCGGTATGTCGTGCAAAAGGCGGAACTAGGAATATTTCTGATTGCTATGATTTAACAGAAACATACAATTAGTAATCTTATCTCTGCAGGTGACGCACCGCTTGCAAAAGACCTATGACAATTCCTCGTTCTTGTAGCGATATTCAAGTCATTTCTTGATTTTTCATAGTGCATATCAACATACTATTGATTTTCATCAAAACTGACCACATGGGAATTTTGAATGAGAAACACGTGCCAATTTCCGCTTAACAACACATGCACGACAAAATCGGTTTTGCATCGGAAAAGACGCATAAAAACTATGCAAGCAGACGACAGTATGCACATTCCCATTGTTATCTGATATAAATGTTGAAAAATAAAAATTTCCTGCAATATGGAAATCGGGGTACTTAGAAGTTTCGTAGTTTAGTATATATCTTCATATAGTGGCAAGAATAAATGAACTTATATGATCAGGTCCATACAATTGGACTTTGAAAATTGTAAAAATATCGAAACTTGATGGAGTGTAACAATTGCATTGTGCAGACACTGTGCTTGATGTAATTGTCAATTCTATTATTGAATGATGTCTACAGTTCTGAACACTACAACTTGTCGCAAATTGTATTTGTTGATGTCAATAATTACATAGATTGCGTCCTTGATGTTTCAGCGTCGATGTTTGTCTGTTTTGTTTATTTATTTTAATTATTACCATATGGTGGAATATTTCTGCCAACAGATAACCACATAACTAACTAGTTAATTAAGAGGTTAATTGGTTACGGTACTAGTTAACCTTTAAAAGTTATTAAGTTAAGTGGTTAACTAGTTATCGTAACTAGTTAACCACTAAACTAACTAGTTGATGAACAGGTTTTTAGTTTAAACTTATTTTATTGCCCGTAATACATATTTACAATTACAGAAATACAACAAATATAATAATAACAGATAACTATATGTATATACGGCAATCGGGTTGAGCCACAAGTTCTATAACGATGAACAGGTTAACTAGTTATACAAGAAATTACGGTAACAAGTTAACCACTTAACTAACTAGTTAATTAAGAGGTTAACTAGTTAGGTAACGAGTTAACCACTTAACTTAATTAACTTAAGAGGTTGACTAGTTACCATCACTAGTTAACCTCTTAATTAACTAGTTAGTTAAGTGGTTATCTGATGGCAGAAATAAGCCACCATATTACCATTTGTCAAAATGATTTAGTTAGTTACACCGCCTGGCTAACATGCCAATAATGTTTTTTGTTTATTTATTTAGAGTTCACGCCATCTATCATTTTGTCAGTTCTTAACGGTCGACAACTCATATTTATAAGTTTTCCTGGACTTTTCTATGGAACGCCGTAACTGTCCCATAGTTTGAAAGTCAATACATCATGTGTACTAAACGTGTTATTGCGTGGTTATCCATTATGTTTGGTTGTAGTTTTATTATATGATTTCAAGAGACCATTATGTTGTGTTCCCTGTTTATCACGATTTAAAGAAAAATACACAACATACAAAATATAGATTGGAACCATAACATACTCAATGGAAAAGAAACACTAACACAACATAATTGTGGGCCCTTTTTCTGACCCGCATGATATTATAGTCCCTATACGGACAGGCGCGATTAATGGTAAACTGCCGGTTTATGCCCGAAATTTCCTCCAAATACGTCTATAAGGTTAAATGGGGCTGATTAGGGCTAAAACGAGGGGACAATTCACCCCAGATTGACTATTTTGAGAGGTTATTGTGCTGGAAGACGGTCAGTAATAATCAATGTTGTCTTTACTGAAAATAATGTCTATACCATAGTATTTAGTACACTGACGTCTGGTATGTTATAAACTATCTTACAATAGTTTCTTAAATACGTAATACTCTGTAATGGTCACAATGACAAGCTTAATAAGAATAAAAAAATCTTCGGGCAAACAATAAAAATGTTATCATTCGTCCAGAATGCCTACTTACAAATTGAGTGTGATGTGCAACACTCTACAACTGCTAATTAATACGATATGCAATTCTTTATTGGGGCGAATGACTTTTCAGGACGGTCCAAAATTTTCCATAAGGGCAAAGAGGTGGAATTTTGTCGACTTTTGAATTTCAATGCTTTACAGAGTACGATAATCTTAGTTTTCCTGAGCATCTATATAAGGTTGATGTTATCTGTTTACACATTCAGCTTCCGTTTAGTCAACCCCCTGGAGGGGCTAACTCTTTGGCGCGTCGACCAACAATATTTGTCAAAATGGCAGAACATGTGATGAATGTATGAAACAGTTTAAAACAGCACAAGAATGATTAATGGGAGATATGTTCAATCTGGCTACAGCAAGAAATGTAACGTGTCCGCTGGGCGCTCGACCGTCAAGCCGGCGCTCGCGTACGTGTTTAAAGTCGATGCTCGTCTTAACACCGACTGACTAGGTGTCAGAGCTTGCTGTAGGGACAGAGACGAGACAATCCCAGGACACTGACTCGTGTCCCGGGGTTAACAACGATGTGAAATATATATATAGTTAGATTTTTCTCAAGCTATTTGGCTTATATGATTAGAAAACAACTAAAATAAAAGCGTATAGTAATATGTACAGGCACAAAGTATAAACAAAAATACACTCCTGAGACAATACCTCAGAATGAAAACCAAAAAGAAACAACAAAAGTTATAGACACGACAGAATAAAACTACAGTATAAAACAAAATGTACAAACTTAATATTCCAGACACAGTCTGGAGCAGAGACAAAAGCGTTTAACAAAACTATAACTCCGAACACAACCTCGGGTTATAAAACAAATGTTGAAACCAACAGACCCCGAGTCCGGACAATCCAATGTTCCGGGCACAACTCGGAACTAAAGCAAAACCAAAACTAAAACTCCGAACACAACCTCGGGTTCTAAAACGTATGTTGAAACTAACAGACCCCGAGTCCGGACAAGCCAATGTCTCAGGAACAACTCGGAACTAAAGCAAAACCAAAACTAAAACTCCGAACACAGTCTCGGGTTATAAAACGTATGTTGAAACCAACAAATCCCGAGTCCGGACAAGCCAATGTCTCAGGGACAACTCGGAACTAAAGCAAAACCAAAACTAAAACTAAAACCCCGAACAAAACCTCGGGTTATACCTTGCTTGAAACCACAGACCCCGAGCCGGACGAATCGATGTTCCAGGCACAACTCGGAGCAAAAGCAAAGCAGAAACCAATCCCGAAACACCATCTCGGGTCATGGACTATTGCTTGGAACCAACAGACCAATAGTCCAAACACTCCTATACCATAAGGACGACCCGGAGCAGAAACAAAACCTCGATCATTGGAGCTTCAACAGTCTATCTTCTAAGACAACCTCGGGAACGATAACAAGAGATACTCCAAGATCTAGCACGATTTACCCCGCAGGTTCTGCCACCAAAGTCGGCGTGCAAAAGCGCGTCTCTACCTTAGAGACAACCTACAAATCGCAATGATGATCAGTTGTCAGTACAGCAGAAAACTCATGCCCAGCTTACCAAGCATCGGCGACGATACCTCGGGCACGTTAACAAGGGAATACCCAGGAACCACGATTTACCCCGCAGATTCTGCCATCAACGACACGAGCAAGAAGGTGCTTCCACATCGAACAACATACAAATCGCTATGATGTTCTGTTGTATGAACAGTGGATGCACACATCTTGCTCCGGGCGTCTACAATTAAACAGTAGACCCGCGACTATCTTCCATTCCAACCCTCACCACGAGCAGTCACCAACTTTCTGCTACCTAATGAAGCCAACACGCATTTATATACTATTGGACGAGTCAATTTTACAGAACAGTCCATTTCCAATCCGGAAGGTAAAACAAGTTAATTTTCAAAAAGGGAGGTAATTTACACATTTCCTTAGCTGACCTAACTCAATGCTATAACTAGATTTAAAATAATAAAACAAAGGTATGGGTTTCACTTAAAGTTCTAAATAAATAGTTAAAAAGGCTAAATACTACATAGTTTTAGATAATCAAAACGTATCACAATTCTAAACATGACAGAAAAAGAAGAAAATTCACAAAAACATTCAATTTTAGTAAAGGGAGATAATTTGTCAAAACTATTCAACAAAGAAATTTTTCAAAGGCGATCTTGCATACAAAGAAAAATGCTCTCGACAAAGTCGCTGAACAAAACGACAATGCCGGTTCGTTTCAGAAACACTTGGGCTTCAATCTACTGACTCACAGCTGGGACCACATTTCCACACGAATATGCTTACATTCTAGCCTAAACTATATATGTATAATAGTTAGAGTAAAAGAGTCACTCAAGATCACTGACTCACAGTTGGGACCACATTTCCACATGAATATGCTTTCATTCTAGCCTAAACCATATATGTACTAAAACAGTCACTCAAGATCACATATCTACCAGGAGACAATTATTTAACGATAAATCAGTCTGAGAAGGTTAGAAATGAACGAAAAGTTCTTATATAGCATAGACTTTATAGAGACAATATAAAATCTAATACAATTCTATGATAACTATTTATGCCCACGCAATAATACTAATTGACTTCTAGGGTCTTTTTTTATAGAGTCTCATACTTAATGACTTCAGGAAATAGTTTATGTAGACAATTAATGGAGTTTCTAAACTAAGTGAGGAGAGAAATATCACAGATGCCATCAAGTAAAAAATACAAAGTTAGAAAAAAAGTGTTTTCGTTTTATTTTGTACATGGAGTATCAAACTTTATATATGATACTAAGTTCTATATTGGATAGCAAGTTCCCTATTAGAGCTATATGAAACATCAAGTTTTACATTCGATATCAAGTTCCTGTTAGAGCTATATGAAACATCAAGTTTTACATTCGATATCAAGTTCCATAATGAATATTAAGGTTCATGTTTTATAAGATATTAAGAGATAGAATTACATATGAGATACCTTATAAAACAAGGGATTCCAAGCAAGTCATTCTTGGGATACTAAGTTTCATTAACGATATTGAGTTTCAAATGGATTTTAAGTTCTATAAGGCATACCAATTTCTATATGGGATATCAAGTTTCCATTTTGGGTATCAAGTTTCATTATGGATATCAAGTTCCATATGGTAAAATTAAGTTGCTGATATGTCTACACAGTAAATAAAATATAACACTTGCTATTGGTACGCCATACTACCAAATAGGCCAATATTTTCTGGATCGCACTAACATCAAAAGGTTAACACAAATGCAGACAAAACATCCAACTTTTGTCTAAACGAGACTGAATGGCGAGCTAGGATAATGATAAATGAGAGTTTAATCCGGATGCAAATTTGTAATTCCAAAATATTTATCATAAAACGCCATATTAAAAACAGCAACATTTAATTCTTACCATTTCTATAGATGCATTAACTATTAATATCAAATAATTAAGATAATATCAATCAAATTTGGTGCGTCATTTGGGCAACATAACTCTGTTAAGTATACATATATTAGAAATAAATGTTCACGATCTGTCATCAGAAAACCTAGGATCTTCATGTTTTTTAATGTAGAATTATCATTTAACCTTGAATTCACAATACTCAATACAAAATTTTTATTGTTAAAAAAAGAGAGTGTATAGTGTGAAAAGTGTATTCCCTGTTAAATGATAAATTACATTTTCAAATAATATGGTCTTAGGAATAGCATGGAATTGGATCGTGAAGCCACTGCAAAACCTCAAATAGTATCATCTATACTTTCTACTTTAGTAAACGACAATATATAAATGATCATTTAATTGACACCAAACTCGGTTGTGTTGATCATGAAACGATAAACCAATAGGTTAATGGTGGTAATATGGAGGTAGATAAACAACGGCAACAATTGAACGGTTTCTTATGGATGACATACACAGTAAATGGAGCGAACATACTCCATAAATAAATGCTCTGTTTAAAGAGCTTTAATGAAAGTTTCATTGAACGTGTTAGGTTTAATTAAAACAATGATCAATTACAGGAACTAGTTCATTAGTTCAAAAGATTTCAGCTGCTACTTAAACTAGTTGAATAAACTTGAGAAGAAAAAATCTTCAAAGCTGTCAATCACATTTCTTAAGCGTTCATTAATTATAAATTAAGTTGTACAAAAAGACAATTACTTGTTTTTAAGTAAATTATTTTTCTGAACCAAGAGAGCATGTTTTAATTACATAATGTATGGCTAAAATCCATTCATTGAATGCTTAACGATTCTAACACGGTTTCTTTCAACAATTATAAATGATGTCAATGAACTGAATGCGTTCACTTGAAATAGGTGACGTAAAAAGCGAGCAAGTGACAAAATTGAGACCAAGGCTGATGAATCACATCAGTACCATCAGAAAAAAATACCAAATTGATGAAATCTTAACCTGTATCAGACCAATCAAAACCATAATACTCACCCCCTTCACTATCTAAACACAGTGCACCGTTTGTCTCTGATCTGGGTACACGTCTATTGACACCAGTAGAGGAAAAATCATGGTCACGTGATGTAAACAATATGGGGACCAAACAGTGTAATTTACCACAAGTCATGAGATATTTCACTATTTCAGATTTAAAGTGATGTTTGCACTGCATCCATTGTTCTAGTTTTAATAAGCTTTAAATTTTGATTTAAATTTTACATAATTTTATTTGGTTGATTTTCAATTGAACTATTTTTGTCGCCCAAGTTGCCATTCCAGAGTTACAAGCCTATAGTTAATCACTAAAGCTAGACATATTGTTTTCTGATTAGTCTGCTTTGGTTGTTCAGTTTTACGCCGTAGCAACACATTATATAGGTCATATAACGGTGGTCAGTCAACCTACTCACTCCACCTGGAAAGTCTAAATCTCTGGATTTAGCTGTTAACCAACTACTAAGCGCTTACTTTCGTCAGTGACCGACAACTGCCTACATAATTAAAAATCATTGGTAGGAGGAGAATGGCCGTAGAAATAAATTCATAACCAAGCTCCACGAAAGTATGCCCCGCCCGGGAATCAAACCCACGACCCCTCGATCAGCAGACTTGTGTGCTACCAACTGAGCTAGCCAGGCGGCCTGATTAGTATGCTTTATGGTACTTTATGAAAGGAGCGGAATTGCTTGATATTCTGTGAACGACAAACCCAACAAAATTTCTTGACCATTCTTACAGAATATAAATCTAAGCGATATGTAAAATAATGATTTAGCAAAGACTGTTGTATGTCATAGACAATTTCCCGATTTCCTTCAATTGTTTGTACATATGTATACTTATGGACTATTGTATTTAGTCACCATCTTCATAAGACAGCCTTTAGTATTTCATGATGATTGGCGAACAAAGACCACTTCTGTTCAGCGTCCATCTTCATACACCGATCATTTATGTATTCCGACTGTCAGTATAAAATATCTACTTGTGTTTACCGACGCTTTGAGTAACGATCATAAAGTTATGATCATCAACCACGACTTTTTGTATAAATAATAAAACCGATCATATGGGGTGAGCGTTTTCCTGTGTCAAGCGATGATTCAAAGTAATAACTACATTTAAGTGTCTATTGTACACAGCGAACGTAATGTAATTTAATGTATGGCACTAGCGCCACATTTCAATTTTTCTGTAGACTAATATGGCGACCAAACAGTGTTATTTACCACAAGTCATGGCATATTTAACTATTTAAGCTTTACAGTGATGTTTGTACTGCATCCATTGTTCTAGCTTAAATAAGCTGTAAATTTTAAATAATTCTATGTGGTTGATTTTCAATTAAACTATTTCTTTGTCGCCCAAGTTGTCATTCCCGAGTAACAAGCCTTCAGTTATTCACTAAAGCTAGACATATTATTAATACTGATTAGTATGCTTTATGGTACTTTACGAAAGGAGCGAAAGTGCCTGATATTCTGTGAACGACACTCCCAATAAGATTTCTTGACCATTCCTATAGAATAAAAATCTTAGCGACATGTATAATAATGATTTAGCAAAGACTGTTGTTTGTCATTGACAATTTCCCGATTTCCTTCAATTGTTTGTACATATGTGTACTTATGGACTATTGTATTTAGTCACCATCTTTATAATTCGGCCTTTTGTATTCCACGATGATTGGCAAACAAAGACCACTTCTATTCAGAGTCCATCTTCATACACCGATCATTTATGTATTCCGATTGTCAGTATAAAATATTCACTTGTGTTTACCGACGCTTTGAGTAGCCATTATCAAGTTATGTTCATATGTTATATCATTAACGGCGACTTTTTGTATAAATAAAATCAAAGCGCTTAATGCACTGGAGTTGTTCGATAGAGAAAACATGTTGTGCTTCGGTCACTTAATGTGCTCAAAAATGTGCCAAAATAATGTAGAATAAGATTTCGTTTCTTGAAACATAGACTGCAGAGCTTTTGTTGTATGAAATGTATCTTCAAAATGGTGCCATTTGTACTTGTAAAATATACATGAAAATCCAATTTTAATTCGATTATCAAAAATACCGATATCCCAATGTTCAGGTAAATTTAATTTAGAAATTGATTACAATGCACACTCCTATAATTGCACAGGTATAATAACCATAGAGGAGTACAGGGAAATACAAGTGAATGTTCATACAAATTAATTGTATATGTTACTGATATGTATATATGGATAAGTATTCCTGTAGTTATAAGCCAGCATTTTTTACAATTTAATCATCATGATTTTATTTTTTTTTTAAAAAGAAAAAAAAACATACAACGGTTTTATATTCATGTATACGCCGCACTACTTCCTGCGCGTTGTTGTTGTGCGATATGAGTTAAGCGTCTGAGCCAAAATATGTTTTATCGTCTACGTATAGAATGAGAGATTAATGCGTCACGCCCTTTCAAATTGGGGTTCACCACAGGGAATCTCCACTGTCGCATATATTTTCAGTGATTGGTTAAATGTAATTATTACAATTTAATTATTAAAACCTTTCTCAGTCACATGCTTGAAGATTTGAGTTCCTTCATGTACCTAAAAAGTAGATTTTGTAGTAAGCTTGCTATACTGATTTCTCAAAATTGGCGTATATAGTTGATCTTCGAACAATTAATGAAAACTCTGTATATCATAGGTTTGAAGAGTTGAGCCCCGTCGTGTACCTCAAAAAAGTAGAATCCGTAGTAAGGTTGCTACACCGATTTCTCAAATTGGGGTATATAGTTGTTCGACAAGCGAACAACTAAAACAGATCCTCTGGGGTGAGCTTTTTCCTGTGTCAAGCGAGGATCTATGAATATTAACTACATCTAAGTGACAATTGTACACAGCGAAAGTTATGTAGTGTATGGTACTCACGCCACATTTCAATTTTTCTTTAGTCTCAAGGTTTTAACCATGCATTGAGCAAATACCCTAACACATGACTACTAACTCTTAGAGGTAGCCAAACAACTTCCATGGAAAATATTTCATGTCAAACTTCACGGACATGTGTAGGTTCCACCCGGGAGTCAGGACCATGACCCTTGGATAAGCGGTTAGATGATCTACCCATTGAGCTAACAGTGTCTATCATTTGTTAAGCGTTCTACATCTTAAGCTTCTGACACTGAATATAATAAATGTTCAGTGTGATATTATAAGAAGCAAGCATATGGTAACACTAGGTCATATGCGTGCTACGTAACATTAAGTGATGCTTGTGAACTTGTACAGTCAATTAAGCTGACATTTTATAGGCTGAAGAAATGATTGCTACGATCAAAACAAAACCACAAAAGTGCTTTTTGGATTTTTCTCTATTTAAAATGTAGTTTTTTAACGTTTAATTTGGTTTGGAAAATATGACGGTTACATGTAGATTGGTTCCACATTAGAAGTCGTTCCCTAGGCAGAAGGGTACTTTAATAATGGGGTTCCCGGTGAATGATCTGGAGAGAGAGTATAAGACGCCCTATTAGAAATAGTAAATGAGAAGGAAAAGGAAGTTTTCGCCACATTAAGTAAGGTGAATCTTGATACGTGTAACAGGAACATGTAAATGAATAAAAAGTTGTACATATGTGTTTATAACAAAAGGTCGACTTCCGTATAATGTCCGGGGCGTTTTCATAGAACAAGCATTATCGAGCTCAAATTGATGTTACAATACGTTCTGACATTGAACATGTACTTAAAATAAAAACGTAGTAAGCAGATTTACAGCCAGAACTTTTAGCTGTTTGTCTCTGTAAGACATAAGAAACCTTTCTAATCGTGATATTTGTCAAGAACATGTCAACAAGTTTTAACAATTAGTTGATTGAATTCTTTGTAAACATTAATTTATAACCTAACTATTGTCTTTTATGTCACATTTTACGACATGTTTAATGTTCTGTTTGCTGGTAGATTCTATTATCACCACAGGAAACCTTTTAACGCTGTTTTACAAAAAAGCATTACCAAGAGTTTTGAAATATTTTATAATTCTTCTTGAACAATTTAACTGTAGAAAATTGTCAAGTTAATTTATCCAGGAGCTGTTTTGAAATATTTTGACCGATTTTCTGAAAGTACATCGTCATTAATTGGACCTTTTTGGTTTGGACACATCTTATGCTTACAGCAACGTAACATGCCGAGATGCTCCGAATGTATTGTCGACTTTCGAAAGAGATTATGGCGAAATATCGTGTTTATTAACGTTCTTCGCATTTTTACAATCTATTGTGGTTACCATTGTTTTTTTAATGAAAATACATTATACGGAAGAGACCGAAACGGCCAGACTGTATTTATGGAAAATACGGTAATACATGAAAAAATAGGGAAATCTCTAAATTTTCTAGCGTTTACGGAAACGGCATACTTATTCGAAAGCTTTATGTCAATGCGTGAGTACTAGAGAATTTTACGGAAGCCAAGAAATAACTCGAAAGCATTTACGATAGAATACGAAAACATTATTTTTAAATACTACGGAAATACTCGATAGTATTTACGAAACAAGTCTCAATCTTCCATCCTCCATGATTCCAACTCCCAGGAACCATTGCGCGACTAAAGATATTACAGACAGACATTGATTGAAATATTATTATGAGGGATAATATAAAAATATTGATATTTCTCAACCTAGAAAACTCGATCTGGTCACCTCGAGTTCACATATAATTGTTTTTCGGAGATACGTAAACACGTATCTTTTACGATTGGAAAGTGACTGTTTCATTTGATTGACGATTTATCTCTTAGATTACTAATGGAACACTCTAATAATGTTTACACGCTTGTTTTTCTATTCATATTATATAAATATTAAATATTTGTTCAGGGAAATTTAGTAGATTAAAGACCACATTTGTAGTGAAGCCAAAATGACTTATACCTCGGTAATTTATTTTTGGTAATATCCCATATGTCCTTCAGATGTATGTAAAATAATGACGAACGTAGATCCTGAAAAAATGATTTATAATTACTTGTCAAGCATGTGAGTGGGGGTGGGAAAGTATGTGAGGGTGTTTGTGTGTAGGGGGGGGGGTTGTTTTACAATCCTACCCGGCTGAACTGATTAATGAATTTATTAACAAACGTAGATTCATGCAGTTAAGAAACGTAATTATTATTATTATTTGTGGATCAATGAGTATAAATAGTCTACAAATAGTACAATTTGAAATTTATTTGTTATAATCCCTTAATCATTGGATAGTCAGCATAAGTTTAAATCACATTCTAAACCTACATTTACCCCGTTGTTTCCCTAGAGCGAGAAACTTTTTTACAAGCTCAAATCTGGTGGACCAGGATGTTGACTCGAGACTGATAAGTATAGATTGTTATATATTTTTTTGCAATCGAGCTAAAATAATGTAGTATAAGTATTAAGTTTAAAAAAATATTTTTCTTTTTATCTATACAAAAGTATTGTTATGGACTTTCGATTTTTCTATCGTAAGATTGTTTGTTATACGACATCTTTTAGTCGCTAGCTTTATGAATAATGGAAGGTCAATGAAGATTAAGATACATAACAGAGAAGCTATGAATCATATTACTGGATCAATTGACACATAGATCTTGGTCAATATGACATCTTTATTGTAGAATCAATTTATTCGGATTAATACAATGACTGAATTAATGTCATAAAAGACAGAAATATACATTGCCAGTACAGTGGAGGACAAAGTGCTCAGGAGTTTCCGCACCTTGAAAATTCAAAATGAAAGCAAAACGTTGAAAATAGTATTTAAAATGAAAATTTTGTCGTCCTGGAAAACAACATGGGTCGATACCTTACTGATATTTATCTGGTCCTGACATTGAATAAGAAAGGATATTGATTATTTTACTTATTGTGTATGAATAAAAGAAACCCATAAGATTGTGGTTCTAATGAACTATGAAATTATATACGATATGTTCTTTTAAATTTCGAGGAAAATAGTAACATTTCACACGCATTTTTTCACCTTTACCTTGTATGAAAGACAATCGACCTGAGTCTGTCGTCATTTTCAATAAACTGTTATGAATAATATTGACCAGGAATAAATTACAACTTGGGTCACTGGATAGAGTACAGAACGTGCATACGGAAGCAGCTTATATTGTTATTATTAAATATTTTACAACCTCCACAGTGCGGCCCTCTACAAAACAAATATCACAATCAAATCCATGGTCCGAACTGAGATTCGAACCCACGACCTCTCGAGTCGTAAGCAGAAACTCTACCACGTCTCCATAACAGCTAGCTTGTAGGCAAGGGAATATAAGTACAGTATTATACCTCTGCTACCCAAAATCTCTGCACTACAGCATCTTTTTGATGTTTCCCTTAGGCGTAATGTTAATTCTAATATAACATTCTTGTTGTAGGACGTAGAGATCTGAAGTTGCTGCCATATTTCCGTCTTGGAACAGAGAAGTTTCAATCAGGGAAGATGTAAAACTCACATTCTTACCAAATATATTCAATGGTATTCACAACACGCCCGTATAAGACAAAGTGTCATTTACATTTATGCTGATAATTTATGTAAGTCAACTATGATCGTTTGCAACTAAGGCTCTATGTTGTTATGATGCTTATTGTGTTGCTTATTGGCAAGTATTTGTTTTGAGCATGTTGTGGTCAAGTAAAATCTCTGGTTAGACACTTCAACAATTGTGAAAGGAAGGAACTGCAAATACACCTCTAATAAAATTTAGTTTAGTTTTTACTTATTTATTTAAATCGATTGTAAAGTAAATTCCTACAACTTAGATTAATCTTTTTCTAGTTCACTTAGACATTAGCTAAACATTTTGCGACAAAAATCTTGCAATCTTCCTACAAGACCAATCTATTAAATATCGATGTAACAATTTTCTTACAATTCTCTCTTATCTCTTGGCCCCTTAGCCAAATTCTACAAGACCACTAAAAACTATAGCTGTTAGTTTTTTTTCCACAGAAACACATTGTTGCAGTTGACTAGGAATGCGCGGCTATTTTCTTTCAATTGCAGACAGACAAAGTGAAGTGATTAACACTATTAAATATCAAAATCACTTGAATGGCAATAAATCATTTTAATAGGCGGGACATGTCCTGATGTAACTGAACATACTTACAATATCCAAAAGTGGAGCATTTAGATATAACTAATTAAGAGATGCATATGTTGATTTAAATGGTAATTGGTTAAGGAATGCATGTGAATCCTTTTAATACTAGAGCAAGGACCCGTGTTATGTAAATAAAGAGCATTTACTTAAAGAAGCTAAAAGGTAGGTGATTGTACTGGCAAGTTGATGGTAAAAACAGTTACATTGTACATGTATTTATATATATAAGAAACGCCACAAACAAGAACCTGAGGAGTTTTTCCTTGGATCGGACAGTGAATCCTTATAATATTTGATAATAGACATGTGTTATGTAAATAAAGAGCCTTGACTTGAAGTGATCATTGTGAGAGATGATTGTGCCGGGAGGTGGTCGGTCAATAAAGTTGCCTTGTACAAGAAAATTGAAATGATGAAATAATCAATGTTGTCTTTATTGAAAAAAATTCTTTACCATGATTCTTACAGCATTTACTGCACTAACGTCTGGTATGTTATGAACTTTCTTACATTACTTTCTTATATACTTAATTATCTGAAATGATCTAAATGGAAGCTTAATAAGAATAAAAATCCTCAGGCAAACATGAAAATTGTTATCGTTCGCAGAGCAACAGATAACCAGCGTATTTGCGTATTTACGCAAAAAAAAAAACGAAATACCCTATAAAAATAATTTTAATGCGTACCAAAAAACGTTGAAAAAATCGGGTTACGCAAAAAATTCGCCGACGCTGCGTAATGGGGCCGCATATAATGCAACGGTGCGTCGCGGAATATGGTTGATCATTTTCACCCAGACGCTTACGTAATCACGCTTCTGCTTTCAAGCGTCCAAAATGTCGACGAAAAAAGGCCGTAGAAAGTCTACATTTGAGAAGTATTCACAGAAGAATGATATATTTAGGTACTTTAAGTCTGATAACGAGTCAGAAAATATTGTAAAGAGTATATTGAATGAAATTATCGTAAGCACGGTGACTGACAGTTACGACTTCGTCGTTGAATTGATAAACTTGGTCGTCGAGAATTCTTTGGACCGTGCTTTAAGCATTAACATTAAGTCTGATTCAAGGCACTCTGGTGGTCGATTAACCCAAAAAACCATTTCAGAATGGGAAGAAAAATTTCCTTGGCTTGTAGTCTGCAAAGAAAAGGACAATACTAGACTTAGTTGTAAAGTTTGTAAAAATCACAAAGAGTCTCTGAAATTGACAAACGTCTGGGCTCATGAAGGGTCACCAAGTGTACAGATGTCAAGTATTAGTCGTCATAATGATAGTAATGAACACAAAAATGCTTGTAGAGCAGCTGAAAAGATAGTGATGAAAAGAAAATATTACAGTGAAGAAGAAGATGGTGATAATGTTGATGTGGGGGTCAGTGTTGATGATTGTAAACTGTTCAGGACTGTGTACTTTGCAGCAAAATCTGAGTTACCATCTGAAACAGTAAATGGTCTTATCAAGTTACAATCTATGAATGGGGTCTCCATACCATATCAAAATTTAAGTTGGGACTCTATAACTGAAATACAGAGGTCTATTGCATTTGTTTTGAAGACTGGACTAGTAAAAGAAGTAAAGGAAAGTGGGTTTTATGGGTTAATGATAGATGAAAGTACTGATTTAGCAATAGAGAAAAGACTATCAATTTGTATTAGATATGTTAAATCAGGAGAGCCAATTACTAAGTTTCTGTGCAATAGTCCTGTTGAAGATGGAAAGGCTACAACAATTGTTAATTGTCTAGTGGACACATTTGAAAAACTCGGATTACCTCTTTCATCCTGTGTTTCTTTATCTACAGATGGAGCTTCCGTAATG
This sequence comes from Mactra quadrangularis, assembly GCA_025267735.1. NCBI lineage: Eukaryota > Metazoa > Mollusca > Bivalvia > Venerida > Mactridae > Mactra > Mactra quadrangularis. The sequence continues at coordinate 31,948,452 of CM046294.1, read as the reverse complement.
ACCGGTAAAAAGACTGGTGTTGGTGTACAGCTCCAGGCCAAGTACTCGCCTTTCTGCATACAAACTCACTGTGTTGCCCATAGACTTAATTTAGCTTGCACTGACACCATAAAGAAAGATACATACATGGTCAAGTTCAGGGATAAATTCAGTTCTCTCTATTTCTTCATGAGTGGATCTAGCTTGAGAACACAAACACTAAAAAGAGTGCAAGCTGTTTTGGAAGAACCTAATATTTCTGTTAAGGAACCTCACTCAATACGATGGTTAGGGTTGAAGAATGCTGTAGAAGCAGTGTTTAGATCATACTCATCAGTCCTTGCTACTCTTTCAAAATTTGCAGAAGAGAAAAACAGTGTTGCCAAAGGACTTTATAAGTACTTCAATAGTTACAAGGTTGCTCTAGTTACAGCATTTATGCTTGATGTGCACAGAGAATTGGCTGTTCTTAGTTGCCAGTTTCAAAAACAAAACTTGCTTTTCAGTGAAATAAACTCATTACTGCAGGGCACCCTGGCTAAACTTGATAGCATGGACACATTCGATGGTGAAGCTCTATCAGACATGAAGCAAAAGTTGACTGTGGAACATGATATTGCTATGATGAATGGGGAGGTCATTTCATACAGTAAGACAATGGACAAAGAATTTGAGTCACTGAAGATTGAGTACTTGAAACGTCTGAAGAAAAATTTAAAAGAAAGATTTAAAAAGACTGATACCACCATGTTTGACAATTTGGGTAAAGTATTTGAACCAGACTTGGTGAACAGTTTAGATGATAAGGAGTCAGTTGAAGCAGTTGAATACCTTGGTGAATTTTATGGTAATGACAAGCAGGTTAAATTTACTCATGGTGATATGGATAAAGGTTATGTAACAGAAGAAACTAATATATATGGATTGATAGATCCTAAAAAACTTAAACAAGAATGGCTTAGACTTGCTGGTATGATAAAAGGGGCTTACAAGACTTATTCAACAGTGCAGTTATGTAGAAGAATAATCTTAATACACTCTGACATTATTCCTAACTTTGCTGTACTAGCAAAGATTGCTCTGTGTGTTCAACTGACTAGTGTTGAATGTGAGAGAAGCTTCAGCACACAGAATCGCATAAAGAGTAAATACCGAACATCACTGGGCTCTGAGAAACTTGACATTTTGCTTACCATTAGTATGACTGGCCCTGACATGGATTCTTTTAACTTGAAACCTGCTGTAATACAGTGGTTGAAGAAAAGTAGGAGAAAAGTAAGGCTTTGCTCTGAATATAAACCAAGGGCAAAAAAACTCAAACAGTGTTAAATCTATCATCAGCTATAAGACTTTGTAGATATGTTGACTGTTAAAAGTTTTTAGTTTCTAAGGCACAAGACATGTGCAACTTTTGTACAGTTTACAGTTCACCATTGTTAAAAGTTAGAAGTTGAATATACCTGATGAATATCTTTACAAATTTCCTGTATTCATTTAAGGTAAGCCTTATGCAGTGTTAGATTATTGAATGTTCTTAAAAAGTACCCTTTCTTTTCAAAATGACCGGGTATCAATAAATTTGTTACCCAATTAAAAATCCCTGGTACCCTATTTTTTCAAAATGAGTGGGTAATTACCCTATTAACCCAAAAAATTATCTGTTGCTCTGCCGTTCGTCCAGACTGTCTACGTACAAATTTATTGTGCTAAGTACGTACGAGATATATCAGACTGAGTAAACAGTTCTTCCTCTCTGATGACAGCAACAGTTAGATGATATGATACAAACTTCTTTAATGGGAATAACAGTTCAGGACGATTCCATTTTCCACATTAGGGCAAATAAAATATTTCTTAAGGAGAAGAACGACTTTTGAATTGCAATGCTTTAAATAATACAATAATCTTAAGTTTTCCTGAGCCTCTATGTAAGGTTGAGGTTATCTATCTATCTTCTATTCAGACAAACCTCCAGTGGGACTAACACTTTGGCGCGTCAACCAACAAGAATATTACAATAAAAGAAGGCATAAAGTTTTAAAAAGTATGACACAAGAATGTATAAATAATGAGAGACAAGTTCAATCTGGCTACCACAAGAAACACTTAGGTTTCAATCTACTGACTCACAGTTGGGACCGCATTTCACTACGGAGATTGATTCCATTCTAGCCTTAACTATATATGAATAATAGTAATAGAGAAGGAGTCATTCAAGGTCACATATCTCCCAAGAGACAATTATTTAACAATAAATCAGTCTAAGAAGGTTAGAAATGAACGACAAGAGCTCATAAAGCATTGACCATATAGAGACAATATAACATCTATAACAATCCTTTGATACCTATGTATGCCCACGCAAGAATGCTAATTAACTATAACGGTCAGTAGTTTAGTCTTAGACTTAATGAATTCATAAAAAAGTTAATGTCGACAACTAACGTCTTTAAATCTGCGTGAAGAGAAATATCACAGATGTAATCAAGTGAATTAACAAGTTAGAAAAAAGTAATTTCGTTCATTTTGTACTTGGAGGATCAAGCTTCATATGCAATATTGAGTTCTATATTGAATATCAAATTCGCTATTGGGTATATACTGCCACATGAAATATTAAGTTTACATTTGATATCAAGTTCAATTATGAATATCAAGTTTCATATCCTTATTTGGTATCAAGAGATCAATGTCGATATAAGATACCTAGTGAAATATGTGATTCCAAGTTACTTTTAGGGTACAAGGTCCCATATGAGACCTTCAATTTCCATTTGGTGTATCAAGTTTCAAATTGACCGTCAATTTCCATTAGGGTTTCAAGTTCCACATGGGATATTGAGTTCTACATGGGAAATTTATTTTTATAGGAAAATCAAGTTGCTTATGTGATATGAAATTTCATATTGCAGATTGATTTCTCAATTGAAAATTAAGTTTCAATTTGGATATCAATTTCCATTTGGGGTATCAAGATTCGAGTTGGATATAAATTTCTATCTGGGAAATCAAGTTGTTAATATGTCTGCTAAGTAAATATGTAAACATATACAATACAACACTTTCGATTTGGTCACCCTAAACTACCTATAAGGCTTATATTTTCCGGATCACACTTATAGAAGCTTAACACAAATGCAGACAAAACATCCAACTTTTGTCTAAACAAGACTGCATAGCGAGCTAGAATAATAAATGCTAGTTTAATCCAGATGCAAATTTGTAATTACAATGTACAAATATTTGCCATAAAATGCCAAAATGAAAAAAAAACTAATTAACTCCATTGTTATAGATGCATCAATTACAATATCAACTTATTAGGATTACATGCAATAAACTTGGTGCGTCATTCAGGCAACATAATTATGCATCCAGTACAAATAATTCCTATCCGGCTGGAACAAACAATGAATTGGAGTTTCGAATATAAACTTTTAACAAAACACCATCTGTCATCAAAAAAAAAAAGATTAAAGCGGATTGATGAACCCTCAGCAAGAACTAAAATAGAATCTTCTATACCTTCTGATTTGCGAAAAAGGATAATAGAAATGAACGTTTTATTGACAATAGAATCGCTTGTCGTGATAAATGTAACGACAATTCGACTCGTTGATGATGGTTTTAAGAGGAAGGAAGATAAACTAATGCAACAAGTAGGCGTGCATATGAATGACATACATTGTAAATGGAGCAGGCATGCTCCAGAAATAAATGAAAAGTTCAAAGAGCTTCCATAAAAGTTTTTATTTATTGAATGCTTAACGATTCTTAAACGATTTCTTTAAACTAATATTATTGATGTCAATAAACCGAGTGAGTTTACTTGAACTAGGTGACGTATATAGCGACCACGTTACAAAATGGAGACCAAGGCTGATGAATTACAACATCAGTACTATCATAAATTGATGAAATCTCAACCTCCATCAGACCAACCAAAACCATAATAATTATTCATCCCACCACTATCTAAACACAATGGCATAGTTTGTCTCAGATCTGCGTACAAGACTATGGACACCAATAGTAGAAAATTTATTGTCACGTTATGAAAATAATATGGCGACCAGTTAGCCACAAGTTCTGAAATAATTATATGTTTCAGCTTTAAAGTGCTGTTTGTTCTGCCTTAATTGTTCTAGCTTTGATTAGCTTTCGATTTGGAATGAAATTTTACACAACTTAATTTGGTTAATAATGTCAATAGAACTACTTTTGTCGCTCAAGTTCAGCATTCAGGGTGACAAGACTATAGTTGCGAATCCCTCCGCTAAACATCTAAGGTTAAACATATTGTTGACAAAATTGGTTGTGTGTTTTTGATAAGTATACTTTATGGTATCTAACGAAAGGAGCGGAACTGCCTGATATACTGCGAACGTCTGTCAGAGCCAAAATTCCTGTCCATTCTTATGGAATAAAAATCAAAACCATATTCATAATAAAGATTTAGCATATACTAATTAGTTTGTCATAGACAATTTGTTTTACAATTGATTGTACATTTATGAACTATCGTGTTATGTCATCATCAGCATAAGCAACCTATTGTTTTAGCCGATCATTGGCGTACAAGGACCACTTGTGTTTAGCGCCCATCTACATACACTGCTCATTTCGAAACCGACCGTATGAATAATTACATTTTAGTAACTATTGTACCTAGAGACCGTAATATATGTATAATACTTACCAATACATTTCATATCTCCTTAGGACCTGGGGTTTATGTACTAAACACATACCATCGCGCGTGGCCGACAACTGTAAAAGGTAGTCTGAAAAATGGACGTAGATAATATCCATGACCAAACTCCATAAAAGCATGTAGGATTCTCCCGGGGAGGGATGAAGACCATGACCCCTGGATTAGAAGTACTAACTGAAATAACAATGCTCATCATTTTGTTTTACGTCTTAAGCTTCTGACCCTGAATATAAACAAATTCTCAGTGTGATATTATAAGGAGCAAGTGTTAGGTAACACTAGGTCACACGCGTGCTTTAAAACATTAAGTAATGCTTGGGAAATTGTATAGTAATTTGCATTCAATTAAGTTGAAATTTAATATGCTGAAGAATTATTCCTAGGACCAAAACAGGATCACAAAATTGTTTTAAAATAATTAGTACATTTTTTCTCGATTGAAAAATGAAGATATGTTCACATTCAATTTGGTTTGGTAAATATGACGGTTACATAAAGATTGGTTCCCCATATAAAATTGTTTCCTAGCGAGAAGAGTAAAAGTAATAAGTTGTATGTTTATAACAACAATAGGTCGACTTTCGTATAATGTCCGGGGCGTTTTCATAGAACTAGCACGATCGAACTCGAATTGATGTTACAATACGTTCTGACATTGAACATGTATTTAAAATAAAATGAAAACGTATAATGCAGATTAACAGTTAGAACTTTCAGCTCTCTGTCTCTTTGAGACACAAGAAACCTTTCTAATCTTGATATTTGTCAAGAACCTGTCAACAAGTTTTAACAATTAGTTAATAGAATTCTTTGTAAACATTGATTTTTAACCTAACTATTGTCTTTTATGTCACGTTTTATGTCATGTTAAATGTTTTGTTTGCTGGTAGATTCTATTATCACCACAGGAAACCTTTTAACGTTGTTGTACAAAAAAGAGTCTTAAAAGATTTTATAATTCTTGTTTAACAATTTAACGTACGGAAATCGTCGAGAAAATTTATCCACGAACTGTTTTGAAATATTTGACCGATTTTCTGAAAGTACATCATCACTATTTGGACATTTTTGGACACATTTTATGCTTACAGAAACGTAAAAATGCCGAGATGCTCCTAATGCATTGTCGACTTTCGGAAGAGATTATGTCTAAATATTATGTTTATTAACGTTCTTCACACTTTTACACGCTATTGCGGTAACCATTGATGTTTTTAACGAAAATACCTGATACGAAAAAAACCGAAACCGCCAGATTGCATTTTATGGAAAATACGGTAATACTTAAAAAAGTATGGAAAATCTGTAAATTTTCTAGCGTGTACAGATACGGCATACTTATTCGAATGAGTTTATGGCAATGCGTAAATACTCGATACTTTTACTCGAAAGCATTTACGATAAAAACGAAAACATTATTTTTAAATACAATGTACGAGTACTACGGAAGTACTTGATACGATTTACGCAAGAAGTCTCAATCGTACATCATCCATGATTCCAACTCCCTAAAAACTTCTGCGCGATTTAAGATATTACAGACCGACATTGATATTATGAGGGATAATTTCTCAATATTGATATTACTCAACCGAGAAAACTCAATCGGGTCACCTCGGGTTCACATAATTATAATTGTTTTTCGGAGATCACGTAAACACGCGATGTTTTACGATTGGAGAATGACTGTTTCATTTGAGTAAAGATATTGCGCGATTCAATATATTACAGACCGATATTGATTGAAATTAATACTATCAAGAGGGATAATTTCTCAATATTGATATTACTCAAACGAGAAAACTCGATCGGGTCATCTCGGGTTCACATATAATTGTTTTTCGTAGATCACGGAAACACGCGATGTTTCACGATTAAAGACTTATTCATCTTAATGACGATTCTATCAACATTGGTTTCTGTATCTTATCTCTTAGATCACTAATGAAACATTATCGTATTGTTTTTCTATTCATATTATATAAAAATTTTGTGTTTGTTTCACAATTCTACCCGGCTTAAATGATTAATGAATTTATCAACGAACGTAGATCCATGCAGTTAAGAAACGTTATTAGTATTATTGTTTGTGTATATATAGTTTACAATTACTACAATTTGAAATTTTGTATTTGTTATTATCTTTCATTTCTAGATTTATATATTTCTTACATTTTATCTACGACATAAAATATCTTGAGTCAATTACAAACTAATATAAAACTTGTTCAATACTAAAATCACTCTAACCAATGTTAAGAAGCTTTAAATTATTAAGAATAGTGTAAACATTGAGTGTATAACAAATGTTGCTGTTGTTACGACTTTGGATTGATAATCATTGGATTGTCAGCATTGGTTCAAATCACTCCCCCAAACCTACATGTACCCATTGTATTGTTGAAGGAGAAACTTTATTCTACAAGCTCAATACTAGAGGACTAGTTGACTCGAGAGTGATAATGGACCTGTGTTATGTAAATAAAGAGCCTTGACTTGAAGTGATTTTTTGAGAGGTAATTGTGCCGGGAGGTGGTCGGTCAATAACGTGTACATGAAAATTGAAATGATGAAATAATCAATGCTGTCTTTATTGAAAATAATTTCTTTACCATGATTCTTTCAGTATTTACTACACTAACGTCTAGTATGTTATGAACTTTCTTACATTACTTTCCTGTATACTTAATTTTCTTAAATGGTCTAAAGACAAGCTTAATAAGAATAAAAAATCCTCAGGCAATAAAAATGTCCATCATTCGTCCAGAATGTCTACTTACAAATTTACTGTGCTAAATACGTATATATCAAACTTACAATGATTCCTCTCTGCAACAGCTTGTTGCTGTGACATACACTTCTTTAATGACATTTTTCTTCAAAGACAAATAAAACAGTTCTTAAGGAGAACGACTTTTGAATTTGTATGCTTTAAATAGTACGATAACCTAATTTGACTAAGCCTCTTTATTAAGTTAATGGGAGACATGTTCAATCAGGCTGCAGCAAGAAACACTTAGGTTTCAATCTTCTGACTCACAGTTGGAACCGCTTTTCAAAAGAGACATTGATTCCATTCTAGCCTAAACCATATATGTATAATAGTAATAGTGAAGGAGTCACTCAAGATCACATATCGCCCAAGAGACAATTATTTAACAATAAATCAGTCTGAGAAGGTTAAAAATGAACGACAAGATCTTATATAGCATAGACTTTATAGAGACAATATAATATCTATAACAATTCTTTTGATACCTATTTATGCCCACGCATAAATACTAATTGCGTAACTACTACAGTTAGTAGTTTAGTCTTTATATAGAGTCTTGCACGTAATGAATTCATAAAATAGTTTATGCAGACAACTAACGTCTTAAATCTGAGTGAAGAGAAATATCACAGATGTAATCAAGTGAATTACCAAGTTGGAAAAAGTATTTTTGTTCATTTTGTACTTGAAGGATCAAGCTTTATATGCGATATTGAGTTCTATATTGGAAATCAATATATAATAGTTCCCTTTTAGGTATCTATTGCCATATGAAACATTAAGTTTTTACATTTGAGTAAGTTCAATTATGGATCATATATTCATATCCTTATTGGGTATCAAGAGATAAAGTTCGATATGAGATACCTAGTAAAATATGTGATTCCAAGTCACTTTTCAGGTACGAGGTCCCATATGAGATATCGAGTTCCAAAATATTAAATTCTATATGCGATATAAATTTCTATTTAGGAAATAAGTTTTATTGGTAGTTCAAGTTTCAGATTGACCTTCAATTTCCATATGGGATATTGAGTTCTACGCGGGAAATTTATTTTTACATGGGAAATCAAGTTGCTTTTGTGATATCAAATTTAATATTGGATATTTATATAAATTTCCATTTGGGGTATCAAGATTCACGTTGGATATAAAGTTATATCGAGGAAATCAAGTAGTTAATAATATTATCACTACTATGTAAATACAAGTAAAATACAACACGTTCGATTTGGTCAACCTAAACTACCTATCAGGCCCTTTATTTTCTGTATCACACTAAAAGAAGCTAAACACAAATGCAGACAAAACATCCAACTTTTGTCTAAACGAAACTGAATGGCGAGCTAGGATAATGACAAATGGCAGTTTAATCCAGATAGAAATTTGTAATTTAAAATATTTATCATAAAAAGCCAAATAAAAAAACAACAACTAATTACCTCTATTGTTATAAATGCATCAAGTATCAATATCAACTTATTAGGATTACATGCCATAAACTTGGTGCGTCATACAGGCAACATAATTAAGCATTCGGTACGAAAATTCCTAATTGGGTTGGAAAATAAAACTATAAATTGGAGTTCAGAATATGAACTTTTCACAAAACACGCTATGTCATCAGACAAAATAGAAATAGAGCGGATTGATGAACACTCACCAAGAACTAAAATTGAATTTTCTATACCTTCTGATTTGGGAAAAAAGATAATAGAAATGAATTTTAATTGAGAATAGAATCGCTTGTCTTGATGAATAAAACGACAACCCAACTTGTTGATTGTGGTTTTAAGAAGGTTTTCAGCAACAGCAACAGTCGGACGTGTTATGAATGGCATACATCGCAAAATGAGCGAACATACTGCAGATATAAATGCTCTGTTCAAAAAGCTTTCATGAAAGTTTTATTGAATGTGTTAGGTTTATTTAAAACAATGATCAATTATAGAAACTATTTCTTAAGTTCAAAAGATCTCAGCTGCAACTAAAACTAGTTGAATAAACTTGAAAAGAAAAACTTTAAAACTGTCAATCACCACTCTTAGGCGTTTAATAATTATAAATATAAAGTTGTACAAAAAGACAATTACAAAAATGTAATTTTTTTCTGAACCCAGTGAGCATGTGGATAAGCGGTAAAAAACCTACGGACTGAGCTCACAGGGCTTATCATTTGTTACATAACATAAGGTGATGATAGTGAACTTGTACAGCAATAATGATTTTCAGTCAATTAAGTTGACATTTTATAGGCTGAAAATGATTCCGACATTCGAAACAAAATCGCGAAATTGATCTAGAATTATGAGTTGTTGCTTTTTCTCGATTGTTAACTGTTTGTTAACGTTCATTTAGTTCTGAAAAATGACTTCAAATAATTTCCCTTGTTTGGAGATTGGTTCTTTGAAAAATGGGGTTCTGGGTGAAGGATTCGTGTGGACATAAGATGACCTCTTGGAATGAGTAAATGAGAATGAGAATGTTCCCACAAGAGAAAGTGTTATCTTGATAATAGGAACATGTAAATGAATGAAAAGTTCTGCATTTATAACAACAATATGGCGGCTTCAAAGTAATCTCAAAGGACTAGCATAATGGAGCTCAGAGTAATGTGACAACTATGATCCGTCATAACACTTACATTGTACATGTATGAATTTAAAATAAAATGAAAACATAGAAGGCAGATTAACAGCCATAACTTTCAGCTGTCTGTCGTTTTGAGATATAAGAAACCTTTCTAATCATGATATTTGTCAAAAACCAGTCAACAAGTTTTAACAATTAGTTAATTGAATTCTTTGTAAACATTGGTTTAAAACCTAACTATTGTCTTTTATGTCACGTTTTATGTCTTGTTAAATGTTTTGTTTGCTGGTAGATTCTATTATCACCACAGGAAACCTTTTAACGTTGATGTACAAAAAAGCTTTCCTAAGAGTTTTGAAGGATTTGATCATTCTTATTGAACGATTTAACTGACGGATATTGTCGAGAAAATATATCCACGAACTGTTTTAAAATATTTTGACCGACTTTTTGAAAGTACATCGTCACTATTTTGTCATTCTGTGACACATCTTATGATTGCAGAAACGTAAAATGCCGAGATGCTCCTAATACATTGTCGACTTTCGAAAGAGATAATGTCTAAATATCGTGTTTAATAACGGTCTTTGCATTTTTAAAATCTAATGTGGTTTCCATTGCTGGTTTTGATGAAAATACATTATACGGAAAAGACCGAAACCGCAAGACTGTATTTTGTTTTAATACGGTAAAACATGAAATAATAGGGAATAATCTGTAATTTTAAAGCGTTACCGGAAAGGGCATACTTATTCGAAAGCATTTATAGCAATGTGTGAATACTCGAGAATTTTACAGTAGCCACAGAATAACTCGAAAGCGTTTACAAAAGAATACGGAAACTTTGTTTTTAAATACTACGGAAATACTCAATAGTGTTTACGAAACAAGTCTCAATTCTCTACTTCCATGATTCAAACTCCCAATACCGTTGCGCGACAAAAGATATAACAGACCGACATTGATTGAAATTAATATTATCAAAAGGGATAGTTTCTCAATATTGATATTACTCAACCGAGAAAACTCGATCGGGTCATCTCTGGTGCACATATAATTGTTTTTCGAAGATCACGTATACACGCGATGTTTTACGATTGGAGAGTGACTTTTTCATTTGACTGAAGATTTCAACAACATTGGTTTCTATAATTTATCTCTTAGATTACTAATGGAACACTCTTATAATGTTTATACGCTTGTTTTTCTATTCATATTATATAAATATTAAATATTTGTTTAGGGAAATCTAGTTGATTAAAGACCACATTTGTAGTGAAGCCAAAATGACTTATATCTCGATAATTTATTTTTGGTAATATTCCATGTGTCCATCAGATGTATGGAAACTAATGACGAAATTAAATCCTGATTTTCTTATTTATTATTACTTATCGAGCTTATGTGTGTGTGTGTGTGTGGGTTGTTTTACAATCCTACCAGGCTTTATTGATTAAGGAAATTAATAACTAACGTAGAATTATGCCGTTAAAGAAACAATATTATTATTATTTATATTTTGTGAATTTAAAAATTTGATTTTATATTACTTGTCGAGCATGTGTATGTGGAGGTGTGTGTGTGTGTGTGTGTATGGGGGGGTTGTTTTACAATCCTACCCGGCTCAATTGATTAATGAATTTATAAACGATCGTAGATTCATGCCATTAAGAAACGTTATTTTTATTATTTTCAAATTTTGTGGATGAATGAGTATAAATAGTCTATAAATACTACAATTAGAAATTTATTTGTTATAATCCCTTAATCATTGGATAGTCAGCATCGCTTTAAGTCACATCCTAAACCTACATTTACCCCGTTGTTTCCTAGAGCGAGAAACTTTTTTACAAGCTCAAATCTGGTGGACCAGGATGTTGACTCGAGACTGATAAGTATAGTGTGTTATATTTTTTTGCAGTCGAGCTAAAATAATGTAGTATAAGTATAAAGTTTATAAATATATTTTTCTTTTTATCTATATAAAAGTATTGTAATGGACTTTCGATTTTTCTATCGTAAGATTGTTTGTTATACGACATCTTTCAGACGCTAGCTTTATGAATAATGGAAGGTCAATGAAGGTTATGATACATAACAGAGAAGCTATAAATCACATTACTTGATCAATTGACACATAGATCTTGGTCAATATGACATCTATTTTTTAGAATCAATTTATTCGGATTAATACAATAACTGTATTAATGTCATAAAAGACAGAAATATACATTGCCAATACAGGGGGGGGGGGGGACAAAGTGCCCCGGAGTTTCCGCACCTTGAAAATTCAAAATGGAAGCAAAACGTTGACAATTGTATTAACAATGAAAAATGTGTCGTTCTGGAGAACAACTTGGGTCGATGCCTCACTGATATTATTCTTGTGCTGACCTGGAATAAAAAAGGATATTGATTATGTTTATTATTGTCAATTTGTGTATGAATTAAGGAAACCCATAAGATTGTGGTTCTAATGAACGATGAAATTATATATGATATGCTCTTTCAAATATCGAAGAAAATTGTAACATTTCGCACGCATTTTTTTACCTTTACTTTGTATGAAAGATAATCGACCTGAGATTGTCGTCATTTTCAATAAACTGTTATGAATAATATTGACCAGGAATAAATTACAACAACTTGAGTCACTGGATAAAGTGCAGAACGTGCATACGGAAGCAGCTTATATTGTTATTATCAAATATTTTACAACCTCCACAGTGCGGCCTTCTACAAAACAAATGTCACGATCAAAATCTATGGTCCGAACTGAGATTCGAACCCACGATCTCTCGAGTCGTAAGCAGAAACTCTACCACGTCTCCATAACAGCTAGCTTGTAGGCAAGGGGATATAAGTACCGTATTATACCTCTGCTATCCTAATTCTCTGCACTACAACAGCTTTTTTATGTTTACCTTAGGCGTAATGTTAATTCTAATATAACATTCTTGTTGCAGGACGTAGAGATTTGAAGTTGTTGCCATTATTCCGTCTTGGAACAGAAAATTTTCAATCAGGGAAAAAATTAAACTCACAGTCTTACCAAACATATACAATGGTATTCACAACATTTACATTTATGCTGAAAATTCTTGTACTTCAACTATGATCATATGCCAGTAAGACTCTATGTTGTTATTTTGCTTATTGTGTTTTGGTAAAAAATTGTCTGGAGTACATTGTGGTCAAGTAAAATCTCTGGTTAGACACTTCAACAAGTGTGAAATGCAGGAACTGCAAATACAAATTGTACATCTATTGTAAAAATTAAGTTAAGTTTTTACTAAATTATTCTAGCTCAATTGGTAACAAATTCTTACAACTTAGATTAATTACTTTCGAGTCCACTACGAAAATTAGCAAAAAACATTTAGTTGAAATCAAACGTGGCATCTCTTGCAATCGTCCTGCAAGACAAATCTATATATATTAAACAATTCTCTTACAATTCCCACTTATCTCTTGGTCTCTAAGCCAAATTCTACGAGACCACTACAAACTATAACGGCGCAAACCTGCTGTAGTTTTTCCCCCAGAAACACATTGTTGCAGTTGACCAGGAATGCGCGACTATTGTCTTTCAATTGTAGACAGACAAAGTGAAGGAACAATATTAAGTATCAAAATTACTTGAATGGCAATAAATCATTTTAATAGACAAAGTCATGTCCTGATGTATAGAACATGATTTTTACAATTGCCAAAAATGAAGCATTTAATTAAGACTATTTAAGAGAGGGAGATGTTGATTTAAATGGTAATTGATTAAGAAATGCATGTGAATCCTTTTAATACTAGAGCACGGACCCGTGTTCATGTAAATAAAGAACATTGGCTTAACGGAACTAAAAGGTAGGTGATTGTACTGGCAGGTTGGTTGTCAAAAAAGTTACATTGTACATGTATTTATATATAACAGGAGCGCCACAAACAAGAATATGAGGCGTTTCTCCTTGGAACGGAAAGTAAATCCTTACAGTATTTGATAATGGACCTGTGTTATGTAAATAAAGAGCCTTGACTTGAAGTGATAATTTTGAGAAGTGATTGTGCCGGGAGGTGGTCGGTCAATAAAGTGTACATGAAAATTGAAATGATGAAATAATCAATGATGTCTTTATTGAACATAATTTCTTTACCATGATTCTTTCAGTGTTTACTACACTAACGTCTGGTATGTTATGAACTTTCTTACATTACCTTCTTATATACTTAATTATCTGAAATGATCGAAATGACAAGCCTAATAAGAATAAAAAATCCTCAGGCAAACAATAAAAATGTTATCATTCGTCCAGAGTGTCTACTTACAAATTTAGTCTGCTAAGTACGTGCACATCAAAATGAATATACAGTGCTTTCTCTCTACAACAGCTAGCTAATATGATATACGAACACTTCTTTAATGGGAATAACTGTTCAGGACGATTCCATTTTTTCACAAGGGCAAATAAAATATGTCTTAAGGAGCAGAACGACTAATGAATTTCAATGCTTTAAATAGTACGACAATCTTAAGTTTTCCTGAGCATGTATATTAGGTTGAGGTTATCTATTTATCTTCTATTCAGACAAACCTCTAGTGGGACTTACACTTTGGCGCATCAACCAAAAATATTACTAATAGAAGGCATTAAAGTTGAAAAAATAAAATATGAATGGTTCAAAACAGTTTAAAAAAAGGACAGGGGTGAATATTTGGAGATCTATTTAATCTGGCTACAACAAGAAATACTTGGGTTTCAATCTACTGACTCACAATTGGGACCATTTTTTCAATACGGACATTGATTACATTTTAGCCTTAACTACAATGTATAAAAGGAATAGTGAAGAAGTCATTCAAGGTCATATATCGCCCAGAAGACAATTATCTAACAATAAATCAGTCTGATGAGGTTAGAAATGAACGGTGTTCTTATATAGCATAAACTTTATATAGATAATATAATATCTATAACAATTCTTGATACCTATTTATGCCCACGCTCGTACTAATTGATTACTACAGCCAGCAGTTTAGTCATTTTATAGAATCTTACACTTAATGGATTCATAAAATAGTTTATGCAGACAACAAACGTCTTTAAATTTGAGTGAAGAGAAATATCACAGATGCCATCAAGTGAATTACAAAGTTAGAAAATAAGTTTTTTTTGTACTTGAAGGATCAAGCTTCATATGCGATATTAAGTTATATTTTGGATATCAAGTTCCCTATTGGGTATCTATTGCCATATGAAACATTAAGTTTTACATTTAATATTAAGTTCAATAATGAATATCAAGCTTCATGTCCTTATTGGGTATCAAGAGATCAAGTTCGATATAAGATGCCTTGTAAAATATGTGATTCCAAATCACTTTTTGGGTACAATGTCCCACATAAGAAATTGAGTTCCATAATATAAAATTCTTTATGCGATATAAATTTCTATATAGGAAATAAAGTTCTATTGGGATTTCAAGATTCAAATTGACCTTAAATTTCCATTTGGGGAATCAAGTTCCATATGAGATAATGAGTTCTACATGGGAAATATATTTTTACATGGAAAATCATGTTGCTTGGTGATATCAAATTTCATATTGGATATTGATTTCTGAATTGGAAATTAAGTTTTAATTTCGATATCAATTTTGCATTTGGGATATCAAGATTTGGATATAAAGTTCTATCGGGGAAATCAAGTTGTTAATATGTTTACTATGTAAATACATGTAAAATATAACACTTTCAATTTGGTCACCCTATACTACATAAGGCAAGACGCCCAGCTAGCTCAGTTGGTAGCAGGCAAGTTTGCTGAACGAGGGATCGTGGGTTCGATACCTGGGCGGGGCATACTTTCGTAGAGCCTGGTCATGAAGTTATTTCTACGACCATTCTCCCTTCTATTAATGATTTTAATTATGTAGGGCAGTTGTCAGTCACTGACAAAAGTATGCGCTTAGAAGTTGGTTAACAGATTTAGCTTTTCCAGGAGGAGTGAGTAGGTTGACGGGCCGCCGTCATATGACCTATACATTGTGTTGCTACGGCGTTAAACCAAACAAAAACAAAACAAAAACCTATTAGGCTTATATTTTTTGGATCACACTAATAGAACCTTAACACAAATGCAGACAAAAATCCAACTATTGTCTAAATGAGACTGAATGGCTAGCTAGGATAATGATAAATGACAGTTTAATCCAGATGAAATTTGTAATTCCAAATATTTGTTATAAAAAGCCAAATGAAAAAACAACCAAAAAACTAATTACCTCCATTGTTATAGATGCATCAAGTATCAATATCAACTTAAAAGGATTACATGCAATATAGTGCGTCATACAGGCAACATAATTAAGCATTCGGTACAAATAATTCCTATTCGGCTGGAAAAAATGTATTGGAGTTCAGAATATGAACTTTTAACAAAACACGATCTGTCATCAGAAAAAATACAGGAATAGGTTGAAACTGATGAACCCTGGACAAGAACTAAAAAAGTATCGTCTATACCATCTGAATCGGGAAAAAAGATAATTGAAGCGAACTTTTAATTGACATAAGAATCGCATGTCTTGATAAATGAAACGACAATCCAACTTGGTTTTAAACAACAGCAAATGTCGGACGTGGTATGAATGGCATACATCGCAAAATAGCGAATATACTCCAGATATAAAATTAATGCTCTGTTCAAAGAGCTTTCATGAAAGTTTTTTATTGAACGTGTTAGGTTTGATTAAAACAATGATCAATTACAGAAACTGTTTCTTCAGTTCAAAAGATTTCAGCTGCTACTGAAACTAGTTGAACAAACATGAGAAGAAAAACTTTAAACCTGCCAATCACCCGTCTTAGGCGTTCATCAGTTATAAATTAAGTTGTACAAAAAAACCCACAATTACTTGTGTTTGTGTAAATTATTTTTCTGAACCCAGAGAACATGTTCCAATTACTTAATGTATTGAAATACGCTATTTATTGAATGCTTAGCGATTCTTACACGGTTTCTTTTAACTATATTATTGATGTCAATAAACTGATAGAGTTAACTTGACCTAGGTGCAGTAAAAAGCGACCACGTTACAAAAATGGAGACCAAATTTGATGAATCCAAACATCATTGGCCTCAGAAACAACACCTAAATTGATGAAATCTCAACCTCCACCAGACCAACTAAAACCATAATATTCATCCCCACCACTATCTTAACACACTGCGTACAAGAAAATATATGGTCACGTGATGTAAACAATATGGCGACCAGCCAGCGTTATTTTCCACAAGTTATGACATATTTATATATTTCAGCTTTAAAGTGATTTTTGTACTGCCTCAACTGTTCTAGCTTTGATAGCTTTTGATTTTGAATGAAAGTTTACACAACTTAAAAATTTGGTTAATAATGTCAATTGAACTATTTCTTATCGCTCCAGTTCAACTTTCAGGGTGAGAAGACTATAGTTGCAATCTCTCCGCTAAACATCTAAGGCTAAACACATTATTGACAAATTGGCTGTGTTTTTATTAGTATGCTTTATGGTATTTAAGAAAAGAACGTATCAATGATATTCTGTGAACGTCTGTCAAAGCCAGAATTCTTGTCGATTCTTACATGGAATATAAATCAAAACCATATTTATAATAAATATTAAGCATACAGTCATAGACAATTTCCTTTTACAATTGATTGTACATTTATGAACTATCGTGTTCTGTCACCATCTGCACTAACACCTTATTGTTTTCGCCGATCCTAGGCGTACGAGGACTACTTGTGTTCAGCACCCATCTAAATACACTGCTCATTTATGTATACCGACCGTATAAATAACTACATTTAAGTAACTATTGTTTTGTTTTGTTTTGTTTTTTCTTTTTAACGACGCATTCAACACATATATAGGTCATATACACGACGGCCCGCTCTTCCTACTTTAGGTTTCCTGGACATTTATCTATCACCAGTACAAACTAACCCTACCACGAGGCCGACAACTCATGTATAGGGTATGACCTGCCGCGATCGGGTTTCGAACCCGCGACCTCCGGATTCGAAGTCAGACATGCTAACCACTACGCCACAGCCGCGGCTAAGTAACTATTGTATATAGCGAACAAAATGTATATATAATATAAACAAATGCTCAGTGTGATATTATAAGGAGAAAGTGTCTAGTAACACTAGATCACACGCGTGCTTTAAAACATTAAGTGATGCTTGTGAACTTGTACAGTAATTTGCAGTCTATTAAGTTGATATTTTATAGGCTGAAAAAGATTTTTACGATCGAAACTTAATCACAAAATTGCTTTAGAATCATTAGTGGGATTTTTCTCTATTGAAAATGTAGCGTTTTTAACATTTAATTTTGTTTGGAAAATATGACGGTTACATGAAGATTGGTTCCCCATTTGAAATTGTTCCCTAATGAGATTGGTACTTTGGAGTTCCGGTGAATGCTCTGGAGAGAGAGAATTAGACGACCTATTGGAAATAGTAAATGAGAAGGAAAAGGAGGTTTTCCCTACAGAGAGTGAGGTAAATCTCGATAGCAAGAACAAGTAAATGAATAAAAAATTGTTTGTTTATGGCAATAATATGTCGGCTTCTGTATAATGTAAGCTGCGTTTTCAAAGGACAATCACAATTCAATTTAGATTGATTTACACGTATGTAATTAAAATAAAATAAAAAAACATAGAAGTAGATTAACAGTTAGAACTTTCAGCTGTCGGTCTATTTGAGACATAAGAAATCTTTATAATTGTGTTATTTGGCAAGAATCTGCCAGCAAGTTTTACCAATTAGTTAATTGAATTCTTTGTAAAAATTGTTTTATAACTATTGTCTTTTATGTCACGTTTTATTTCTTGTTGTAATGTTTTGTTAACTGAAAGATCCTATTATCTCCACAGGAAACCTTTTAATGTTGTTTTACAAAAAAAACTTTCCTAGGAGTTTTGAAGGATTTAATCATTCTTGTTGAACAATTTAAGTGAAGGAAATCGTCAAGATAACTTAACAACAAGCTGTTTTGAAATATTCTAACCATTTTTCATGTCACTATTTTAAACTTTTCGGGCACATTTTCCGGCTTACGAAAAATGCCGATACGCTTCGAATGCTTAGTCGACTTTCCGAAGAGATTATGTCCTCCGTGTTTAGAACTCCCAGAGACAAACATTGATTGAAATACATATTTTATTTTATCAATATTGGTATTAATGAACCAAGAATTTTTAATCGGGTCACCTCGGCATTAAGATTTAAAATATTTTTTTCGAAACTCACGGAAACTTCCGATGTTTTTCGATTTGAGTCTGACTTTTTTATTTGACTGAACATACCATCATCATTGGTTTCTATATCTTATCTCTTACATTACTAATGTAACACTATTATATTGTTTACACGCTTATTTTTCTATTCATGTTATATAAATATTTAATATTTGTTTAAGGAAATTTAGTTGATTAATGACCACATTTATAGTGATGCCAAAATGACTTATACCTCGAAAATTTATTTTGGTTATATTCAATATGTCCTTCAGATGTATTGAAATTAATAGCGTATGTAGATCCTTGCGGTAAAGAAACATTATAATTTTTAATTTCTGTTTCGCGATAATTCGCCTTTTCTAGATTGGTATCATTTCAGACGTTTTAACTACCATTACACTTATCCCAAGTCAATTACAAAATACTCTACAAAACGAAAATCATTCTGATCAATACAAAGAAGTATAGCCAGTTCCGCATTACTTGTGGTTGAAAACATTCTTTATCTTAGTGTTCAGTATTGTGGGACCAGGATGTTGACTAGAGGTTAAAAGTTTAAGTTGCAAGAATTTGTTTCACAATCGAGCTTAAATAATTGAGTATAAACAAATGTTTTGTATCATCTTTAACTAATTCATGTAATAGACTTACGATTATTTTTATTGTAAGATTTTTGTAATACGACAGCTTTTAGTACCTAGCTTTATGAATAATGGAAGGTCAATAAAGAGAATGATACTTAACAGAGTAGCAATAAATCACATTACTGGATCAATTGACCCATAGACATTGGTCATAATGACATCCATATTGGAGAATCAATTTACTTAGATAAATACAATGACTGCAATGTCATAAAAGATAGAAATATACATAGCCAATACAGTGTGGGATATAGAGGTCAGGGGTTTCCGAACCTCGCAAAATAAAGCAAAACGTTAAAAATGATTAATTATTAAAATCTTATCGTCCGAAACATATTTTAAAACAACTCGAGTTGATACCTCACTGATAATAATCTGGTTCTGACATGAATAAGAAAGACTATTGATTATTTATATTATAGAGTATGATTAAAGTAATGCCATGATATAGAGGTTCTAATGGACGATGAAAACGTACATGGTATATTCTTATAAAAAACGTGGAACTTTATTAAAAGCCATGAATTTATCGCTAACTCGTCTTTTGAAAGACGATAGCTTCTGATTACCTTTACAATTACACCAGAACAGAACATCATTAAGATACGTAGAAATTAAAGTTCTCTTTATAAACAAGTACAAAAATATAAACAATTGTTGTTGTCATATCAATCGATGGTTACGCATCGATCAATGTAACATGCATCCCTCCCCGGGGGCAGTGCGGGGGATATCTATGAAAAGGAGTGATGTTTTACATACCTGTTTCTTCGTATTGCCGGGTTACTGTAGGGGATATGTCTCGTGTCAAGTGTAGCCGAAACTCTAGATGTTGTTATAACGGATAATACACAAGGAATAGTGTATTCACAAAGATTTACCATCCGAATATCCCCGTAGGACTGGTGCATAAATGTTAATGACAGTTGATCGTTTATTCTAAATAGTAGGCAATAGCTTCATGGTTAATGTATTTGCACGTCAGAAAACAGTCTTTGAGTTATTCTGATGTATTTAGCACTGTCATTGAATATTCATAGTTTTATGCGATCCGTATTCAAATATATTCAATAAGATTATAGGTCGATTTTGTCAAATTAAAGTTGGTAAAAATTACCATAAAGATTTCTCAATATTTTATAACATTAGGGACAAAAATGCTACCTTCAAAACATGATCTAAACTACCAGGAAATCGCAGAGAAGTTACAAAACTCCAGAAGATACATGTATGCCTGTATGTTTATTTGGGCATGAACAACAGTAAGTGAATAATCATGATTATTCCTTCCTTCAGGAAATCATTAAACATTACTTCCAAACAATGCCAATGCAACATTTAAAACTGCATTTTCGGTGATCGCATTTACTATGAAAATGCGTTGGTTGCGCCGCTCCCATCCGAAACAATCTAGACCCATGCCTGTTTGTAGCAGTGCAGCCCCACTCCTTCGTAGGTGTCATATCAATAAATCTTACAACGCAGATGAGTCTGTAAACACTTTTAAACTCAAGCACACCTTCGGTGAATGTTTCTAAATTTGAAAACAATATCAACAATTCAAAAAAGAAACGCTACATGTGAATCTTTTCAATAATGTTCAATTTAGAGCGACAATAAATCTTGATTTTAGACAAACGCGGCGTTAATGTCATAAATAAAACTTAGCCGATCGAAATTAGCGTGGTGGCGGCTTCGTATGTTTTTGTATCGCCTGTATTGATTATTTACTTCTCTCACTCGATACTGATTAGCTGAGCGTTCTAACAGTAACTTGAATAAAATGACATTTGGATTATGGAACTTATAAAAATTGGTAATATTAGATTTAACTGCAGATTTTTTTCTTGGGACTATTTTTTCAAGTACAGTTGTTGCGCAATGATTTTAATGGCGAAATAGACACCAATGGTGTTTCTTTTATAGCTTAGATCATGAAGTTGGACAACCGATATTGAATAAATAAACGTGTTTAGGCAGATGTGGACAGTTTTGTCAATATGTATAAAAGTGGACTTTTCAGACAGAAGACAATGGTTTTATATAGCAAGAAATTGAATGATTAAAACATTTGTGTGTTATAAAGTGAACTGGAGGAAGGATTTATTTGTCATATGATAATTTTTAAACAATGGTCTTCAACAGACTGATAGACACATTATTTCTACGGTAAATTTTCTGTTTGGAGTTTCAGGAATAAAGTTTTAATGAGATTTTCTTATCATTTAAATTAGAATTTCAAATAAAAATGAAAGTTTCTTCTACTAATAAATACAGTAAATACAGACACGTTATCAAAACGTAAACAAATTCTTCTACAGTTGTAGAAGACACCGTCACCTAGGAACTCTCATTCTTGGAACTTAATCGACAAAATACACCGTCAAATACACCGTCATTTTCATTTCATATATATGTATATAAGTGCGTGTAGACGTAGTGAAATTCTACACGCACTTGTTTATGAAAATGATTTATGAAAAGTTTCATCAAATTCAACGTAATCTTAAAATATGAACTGAATCCTTCAGTGTTTAGAGAAATACAGCACTTGACTTACCAAAGGGTTTACTGGAACAAGTTGGATACATTTATAAGTGGGATGTAATACTCATTTACAAGTGGAGTTATATGGTAGGAACATGCCGATACAACTACGTCACGTCGAAGATATAATAAAAAAATGGCTCGAGAGAAACTATATATTTTATAGTGTTTTGTGATCATTCTCAATTACAGTGTGAGAAAATATATATGTTAGAAATATCTTGTTTATTTTAGTTAAATTATAACATAATGGAATGGAATTAACTGTGACCCATAAAGTGTCGGTATAATGATTTACTGATTATTTATGCATCTGAAAATATCAGAGCACGCGATTAGTGTTAAAATTGATTTAGATTTCAATAAATATTACTACAAGAGATTTCAAAAGAAGATAATAACCTTATATTGAAGAAATTTTAACCAATTTTGATGTGATTTATGGAGTTTATTAAACTAAAAGAAGCAATTGAACTATTTTTCTTGTTAGAATGTGTCTGAGTTTATTCACCTTAACGCTCTATATGGAATCATGAATTATTGTTATAAGTCAACTTTCTGACACACATGGGAAGATGAACATCTTTATGAGACGTTTTAATGTGGAACATTTGTTGTTCAGAATTTAATGAAAAGAAACGCCGATAATTGGTTGATATTCTAATGTTGATCTGTGTGTTCAGTGTGAACTAGGCGCTTGGATATGACTACTTACAAAATAGATTATTGTGATTTATTTCACATTTAGAAATATTGGCTGAGTTGAAAGATGCTATGAAAACATATGTTACTGTCTAGAGAAGTTCATTATGAGTTTTATTGAAGAACATATCTTATTCCCTATTGTATTAGGATCAGGAAAAAAATCATCCACGAATTATCAACAAGAATTTCCTCAGTTAGTTTTGCCATTATGGAATTCGTATATAACTAAATACTAGTTTGGATGATAAAAGATAATTACAAAAATAATAACTAATACAGTATTTTACTTTACTTAGATTAAATCATTTAAAAAATGGTTTCCACAAACATGTGATCGATTTTATATCTAAAAAGAGATTAATTTTCAGAGCCTTATGTAAAACGCAATTGTACACATATTGTGAAACTTAAGCTAATTTATACAAAGTGCTCAACTTACCTAAATATACAAATTTGTGGAACTAAAATCAGTGTATACAAATTGTGAACTTTATTAAATGTATACAAATTGTGAAACTTTACCTAATGTAGACCAATTGTGAAACTTTACTTAATGTATACAAATTGTGAAACATTATTCAATGTATACAAATTGTGAAACATTTTTTAATGTATACAAATTGTGAAACTTAACCTAATGTACACAAATTATGAAACTTAACCTAATGTATACAAATTGTAAAACTTTACCTAATGTAGACCAATTGTGAAACTTTACTTAATGTATACAAATTGTGAAACTTTAGTAATGTACAAAATTTGTGAAACTTAATTTAATGTACACAAATTGTGAAACTTTACTTAATGTATACAAATTGTGAAACTTTACTAATGTACAAAATTGTGAAACTGTACTTAATGTATACAAATTGTGATACTTTACTAAATGTATACAAATTGTGATACTTTACTAAATGTATACAAATTGTGATACTTTATTTAATGTACACAAATTGATAACAATTCCTTATAAAGATTTCTGTAAAATTTAAAGACTAAATTTAAGAACTTGACTTTATGAATACAGGTTGTGAAACTGAATGTATAAAAATTGTGAAGCATGGTGTATACCTATGTAGGATTTACCGCGGTATGTGCATAACCTGGAATTACGTATGTCTTATGTATACCTATCATGAAACTTATGCGATCTATTGTATGTGGAGCTTGATTTCAATAAGTCATTTAGATGTTAATGACATTTACTTACTTAACTTAATGTATATGGGGTGTGCCCAAACACGTACACCTGTAGTATGAACGTTACTACAGAAGCTGTGACTGCTTCGTCAGAAACATATAACATTGCTTTATCTGTGTTTGGTGTGGTAGCTCCAGTGATATTTATACTTGTTATATTTATGTTACTTATGTTTTTTGTTGCACGAATACTAAGATAATTTTACTTTTAAACTTTTGATCACTATTCAAAAAATGTGTTTTATATCAATCTCTATGCCAAACAAGTACTTTTCTTCATGTGTATGTTTTTATAGGTCGGAATTTCTCAATCGATTGTCTGAATAACTTTGTGCAGAAAGTTGATCGTTTACAATCGGGTTTGCTCTTATCATTTCGTAAAATAGTGTTAAGATTTGAGAATACTAAAATCTGAGGTGTTCCAATTGATAAACTGTAAGTCGCAGTAAATATTGAACCATTTTTACGAGATATATTACCTGAAGCTAGCCAACATGCATTGATTGCATGTTATTACAAATATAGCACATGTCGATATGTCAATAAAAGTTTAAATCAATCAGCTTGCCAAGGTATTAATCAGCAAACATTTATTTACCGCGAGTGAAGTTAATAATGTTCCTGAAAACGAATCAATCAACTAACTTGCTTTGTTAATATACTGCAACTATGCTGTAAAGGTACTTATAAATGTGCAGAGTATAATATTTAACTATAACAGTCTTGTTGATATGTTTATGCATCGATTTCGTCTCTTACTTCCGAACCGTTTTCTGAATTTTTACAGAAACGGACAATGTGTTCCGAATTAAGTTTTAGCAAACTCCCCGCAGCGGTTATTTCCCTATATCAAACTAATAATCACGGCCACCACAAGTAAATTCGTCCCTCAGATAGCCGAAAAACATTTTTCATCTTTTCTTTTACATTTCAGTATTTTCTAAAAATTTAGTCCTCTTTTAGTGAAATATGATGTTCAAAAAATAAAGGGAAAAATAAATAGTCTAAATAAATAATTTGTGAAATAAAACAAGATTAATTTTACCTTGACACCGGTTACCTAAAGTGCGTAAAATTGCATAAATAGCAAAATGTTACTCAAAGTAAATATTAAATGGATAATTGTATTCATTTTAGCCATTTAATATGTAAATTCTATATTATTCAGTATCATATACATATAATTTTTTCATAAATACTTGAGATTTCTCACCAAAAGCATCATATAAGTAGCGTGAGGAGGACCAATGACCCAATTGGATGGACAACGCAGCTCATTCCCGACCTTGCTCACTTTCCAGTGTAATTTATTCATGAATTAAACACTTTCGGTACATAATAATATATTTTTATTTAATTTATCTTATTTCTTTGGCAGTACTAGTAAATTAACCTCATTTTTATCATTCGCTTCATTATGCCTAACGTAGTTTAGGCTTACCGTTATTGCTCGTTTAAATTTAAATATTAGTTATATGGTACTACTAGCGTCGCGTGATTCATATAAAGGCAGTGGTTAAAGTAGCAACGCGTGACGTAACCGCTGTGAGGAGTTCGAAGCTTTAGCACACCTGTGATATTTTTGTTCAAAGTTTTATGATTATTTATGTCATTGATATATCATCAAAAGATGGAAGTTATTGATCATGTTTATGTCATACTTCTGGTTTATCAATAATATCCCTATTCAGTCACGAAGAATTTTAACTGCTTGCTATGAATCATCTTCACAAATTATGCTTGCAAATGGCCTAGTTTATCATTCAATTAATATTTTGTGCTGACGATTTTGAGTTAATAATCCAATTTACTGAAACATTTCGAGTTTTTGTTAAAAAATGTGGTAGTTATTGCTTTTTGTGCTCTATATAGTAATATAATTATTAGTCTACAGGGAGAAATGGACAAGACTGGTGCATGTTTACCTTATACGTTGTTGTAACAGATCACGTGGCCATTTACTTTGATAAAACAGATTTTTATTTAGAATGCCTAAACACTCTACCTTAAACCGTTAAATGGGAAACATAGGACGGTCGTGTGCTTGCTATGCGTTTTTACTATTTCAATATCACCGTCCAACCAGTACTATCAGTACTTTGAGTTAGATGAAATTCATACAGACCATAAAGTTATGTAACTTTGACCGGTAAAATCTTTGCAATAATAAATGTATATTCATTGGAACATAATGTTACTTTGTAAATACAGTCGTAAAATATTGTTATTTTTTCGTCATTGTATAGAAGAAATAGAGCAAGAAAATCCGAGTATATCTTTATATATCATAAATGTGTTGATACAACATGTACAAAAATGTATATATATTTGTTGATGCTAAAATGTTGTGATTTAAAATTGTTGACTGTTATTGTTAAGAGGAATGACCTAGAATAACCTGAATGTTATCACTAAGTCTTTGTTTAACTGTTTAAACCTTATTAATTCCACAAAGTATATTTCTACATATTCAGAGTACTTCTATGTCATTCCTCTCAAACGTTTTCTTTTTGTAAATAAATGATAATTACCAAACTAAATGTTGTAATTGTATTGAATTCCACATCGTCAAAAACTTCTACACTCTACCTTTTATTTTGAACCTCACTGTGAGACTAATTAGCTATTTAAGTATCTTAGCATGAATATTTAGAAATATTCATTGGTTCAATTAGAACTTTCCATCGAGAATCGAACCTATATATATTATACTAGAAGCTTGTTCACTTATACGTAAAACGACAAATACATTATTTTTATTTAAAATGATCAAATTAGTTAACTAGAGTATATAATGCAAGTTGTAATGTATTAGTCTAACACATGTCATTATATACAAGATTGCAATCATTTACATGTAATAAACAAGCATGGTATTGATTAGATTAGAAAAAAATATATTGTTTTGCACTTCCAATTGTAAATAATTCTGTTTTTCATTACAAAAACTGTCATGATAACCAACCCTGCTACAATCTGTGATTTGTTCAACTAGGTCACTTTGTCATGATAACCAACCATGCTACAATCTGTGATTTTGTTAAACTAGGTCACTCTGTCATGATAACCCACCATACTACAATCTGTGATTTGGTAAACTAGGTCACTCTACCATGATAACAAACCATACTAAAATCTGTGATTTTGTTAAACTAGGTCACTCTACCATGATAACCAACCATGCTACAATCAGTGATTTGGTAAACTAGGTCACCCTGTCATGATAACCCACCATACTACAATCTGTGATTTTGTTAAACTAGGTCACTCTACCATGATAACCAACCATGCTACAATCTGTGATTTAGTAAACTAGGTCACTCTACCATGATAACCAACCATGCTACAATCTGTGATTTTGTTAAACTAGGTCACTCTGTCATGATAACCCACCATACTACAATCTGTGATTTGGTAAACTAGGTCACTCTACCATGATAACCAACCATGCTACAATCTGTGATTTGGTAAACTAGGTCACTCTACCATGATAACTAACCATACTACAATCTGTGATTTGGTAAACTAGGTCACTCTACCATGATAACCAACCATACTACAATCTGAGATTAGTATACCAGGTCACTTTATCATGATAACCATTTATGCTACAATCTGTGATTTGTTAAACTTGGTCACGCTGTCATGATAACCAACCATACTACAATCTGAGATTTGTATACCAGGTCACTTTATCATGATAACCATTAATGCTACAATATGTGATTTGTTGAACTTGGTCACGCTGTCATGATAACCAACCATACTACAATCTGAGATTTGTATACCAGGTCACTTTATCATGATAACCATTTATGCTACAATCTGTGATTTGTTGAACTTTGTCACGCTGTCATGATAACCAACCATTATACAATCTGTGATTTGTATACCAGGTCACTTTATCATGATAACTAACCATGCTACAATCTGTGATTTGTTAAACTATGTCACTCTGTCATGATAATCAACCATACTACAATCTGTGATTTGTTAAACTAGGTCACTCTGTCATGATAACCAACCATACTACAATCTGTGATTGGTTTAACTAGGTCACTCTGTTAAGATAACCAACCGTACTACAATCTATGATTTGTAGTAATTACAGTTGGGAATGAAAGAAGGCAATCCTCTTTCATTTCAAATAACTTGCCCCACCAAACAGGTCACCACAGACCGAATACCGGAAGTTGTTAAACAAAATCTTTTTCTGTGATATATTTATTAGTAATATAGTATGTTTTAATTTAGATTTTTATATATAGTTAATATATTATTAAATTGTTATTTTTAATATAGATTTTTAACATAGATCATATATTTTTAACTTAGTACCTTTATAAATTTTTGACACCTGACTATTTTTAAGACTTGGGTAGTGACCGTACAGCCCTTTTAAGGGCTACTCATGGGGGAAAGTCTAGTACAGCCCTTTTTAGGGCTACCCATGAGTAGTACGGAAACAGCCCTTATTAGGGCTACCCAAGTCTACTATTTTTGTCATTAAAATAGGTTAAATCTAAGTTAGATTAAATTTTTGCAAAAAAGGGTCAAAACCAGTCGCACAAAGCCTTCGGGCATAAGTGCGACTTTTTAAACAAACACTGACTGACTATGATTTGTTAAACTAGGTCACTCTATCATGTAAACTAACTATACTACAATCTGTTATTTGTTAAACTAGGTCACTCTGCCATGATAACCCACCATACTACAATCTGTGATTTGTTAAACTAGATCACTCTGCCATGATAACCAACCATGCTACAATCTGTGATTTTGTTAAACTAGGTCACTCTACCATGATAACCAACCATGCTACAATCTGTGATTTTGTTAAACTAGGTCACTCTGCCATGATAACCAACCATACTACAATCTGTGATTTGTTAAAAGAAACTAAGTCATTGGGTCAATTAACTATTCAGATTTTAATTAAGACTCTATCATATTGTCCAAATACACAAAAAACAACGTCATAACCATTCATTTCATAAGTGAGCTATTCTAAATATTGACTGAATTCACCAGTCACATGCAGTTTGATCCATTATTAGATGAGAGAAGCTTGGTTTTCTTGAAGCAGCGTGTCACCACATACTTAAAGTGATATGGCTGCAAAAGTGCCATTTTCATAGTCACAAAACAGAAATTAGAAATCACGCGACACAAAATATCCTTTCAGGTATAGGTATATAAAATTGATTTATGTTTCTTAATTAAGCACTTCTTATAAACATGATATTTACGTAACATACTGTCATCCCCCACAAAGTTCTGACATCAAACAACGTATTTATATTTAAAGCAAGACAAGTTTTCATACAGAGCGGGCGTTTCTATACAGTATTATAATAGTTAATCTTGACTAGCGGTCCTGCTATGAGTTAATTCGGCTGTTTAATATTATTTTACTTGAAACACTTTGAACTTTCTCTGAACATATTGAAAAAAAGTTATTTATAAATACGCAGAAAAGTGCAGCAAACACCAATTTTTGTCAGATGTATCGAAACAAAGTTCACTTATCTAAAACTCGAAGGGTTTTGATGTGATCCTGGTAGCCTGATATTTCGATAGATGATTGAAACAGACAATTTGGTGAAATAATAAGTACAATTCTGTGGTTAGAGTTCCTATGGGTGTGACGGGAAAGTATATATTTTCTCGATAAGTGATAGTTACTGCACTCAAAGACACAATCATTCTGATAAAGCAATTAAGAATCGATATAAGACAATGGCGCTAGTTAGAGCTAGGCGTGGCAATGATCGGAAATTAAAATGGGTGTAACATGTTAAAACACAATCAGAACTTCTCGCAACTTCTTATTTAAATATATGGTCCTTTATATAAATACTCGCTTTATCAATTGGTGAAACACTAAACATGAACAAAATCTTCTAAGTTTTATAGCGAATGAGAAAGGCGTATTTTCACTTAAATTTGTAAATTATGCGACGACTTTCTGTAATTTGTCATAAACGGGACATAAGTATATTGGTTGGAGATGTCCATATCTGGTGTGAACTATAGAGTAATATCTCTTTAATCACGCAAAACTTATTATCATATTTTACTAGCTAATTTTAGAGACTAAAATAATTTCTGCAACGTCTGCCACTAATGCTTAAATACAGAACATACTGACTGATCACAAATCGTGTGTCATTAGACAACTTACGGGCAATTCTACGAAATAAAAATATCATTATATACGATGTAAGTAATAACTAATGTCACGGATGATTTCACATAAAATATTTGATATTTCAATAGTCGAGTTGTGATCATAGTTGACACAATATACTCGTAGTCTCTAGCAAGTGAATGAACGTTGAAGAAATGAATTCCAGTTGATATAATTGCAAATGCCTTTCTTTTGATATTGTATTACATAACATGCATAGTAAACACAAATAATATCTAAACCTGTACATACTACGTACCAAGCATGATCCTGTACAAATACACTGACAGTACATTCTTTGAATTATTTTGACGTATTAAGCACAATCATTGAATATTAACGGTTTAATGAGATCCGTATTCAAAAATATTCAATTAGATTTTATGCCGATTTTGTCAATTAATAGTTGGTAACAATTTTCCTTTAATTCCTCAACAATTTATCACATGAAGGAAGAAAATGGCACATTCGAAGAGCAATTCGAACTAACACGAAATCGCAGTGAGGTTACATAATTCCAGAAAAAACATTTAAGCATGTGTATTATATCTTTGAACATGTACAACGTTTACTCAAGTAGGTTATTGTCATTCCTTCTCCAGTTACTTTTTTAAATATTGTTTTGAACATTAACATTGTAACATTTCAAAAACTCCATTTTTTGTAATGGCATTTTCTTTGAAAATACGTCGGTTGTGCCGCTCCCTCCTCAGAATCAATCTAGATACATGGCTGTTTGTAGCAGTGAAGCCCACACCTTTATTTATACCACAACAATAAACCTTACAACACAGGTGAGCCTGTAAACACTCTTAGACTCGAGCACACCTTCGGTCAATGGTTCTAAATTTGAAAGCAATATCAACAATTCAAAAAAAAGAAACGCTACATGTAAATCTATTCAACAATGTTCAATTTAGAGCGACAATAAATCTTGAATTTAGACAAACGCGGCGTTAATGTCATATATTAAACCTAGCCGAACTAAATTGGCGTGGTGGCGGCTTGGTTGGTTTTTGTATCGCCTGAATTGATTATTAACTTCTCTAACTCGATACTGGTTTCCTGAGAGTTCTAATAGTGACTTGAATAAAATGACATTTGGATTATGGAACTAATATAAGTTGGTTAACAAAACGTTTGATATGTCATATCAGTTTAAATGCTGAATAATTTATTGGAACTACTTTTTTGTCAAGTGTAGGTGTTGCGCAATGATTGTAATGGCAAAATAGAGACCGATAGGGTTTTTTTATAGCTGAGATAATGCAGTTGGACGACCGCTATTGAATATAACATCTTGTCTATGCAGAAGTGAACATTATTAAGACAATAATGTATGAAAAAAGTAAAATGATTTATATAGCAAGAAACTGAATAATTAAAACATTTGTGTGTTAAGAGTGAACTTGAAAAAGAATTATTTATAAAATTATGATATTTTCAAGAAATGGTCTTCTACAGACTAAAATACATTATTTTGTCGGTAAATTATTTGTTCAGAGTTTCAGGAATGACATTGTAATGAGATTTTCTTATCATTTAAATGAGAATTTCGAATTATATTATCATTTCTTTCACTAAAACTACAGACACGTTATCAAAACGTAAACTAAGTTTCTACAGAACTACTAAACACCGTCATATAGGAACGCTTGCTCTTGCAACTTAATACGCAAAACACATTGTTAAGAAACACCGTCATTTGCATTTAATGAGTTTAGAAGTGGTTGTAGCCGCAGTCAAATTTAACACTTATTTATTAGTTAATGAAAACGATTTATGAAAATTCACCAAAATTCAATGAAATCTTAAAATATAAATTGAATCATTTTACGAACAAATAGATTACTGGAACAAGTTGGATACATTTATAAGAGGGATGTAATACTCATTAACAAGTAGAGTTATAGAACAGGAAAACTACTGATATAACTACGTCACGTCGAAAATATAATCAGAAAATTGGCACAAGAGAAACTATATATTTTATAGTATTTTGTGATCATTCTCAATTACAGTGTGAGAAAATATATTGGAAAAACATCTTTTCTCGTTTATTTTGGTTAAATTATAACAATGGAATTAACTGTGAACCATATAATGTCGGTTTAATGTTTTACTGATAGTTTATGTGTCTGAAAGAATCAGAGCACGCGATCAGTGTTAACTTAATGTATATACTGTACGTACTCACTTATAAGTCGAGACCCTGGATGTAAAAATAAAACGGACAATATAGAAGTCAGGACCGAAAGTCTTGTTACTCAAGGTCTTTGATTTACAACTATATGGACGTCTTATAAGTCAAGTTCACTGGTGTATAGTAATCTAAATTGCTTGTTTGTAACTTAGTTAGCGTACTGATTGTGAATCAAAACGAAGAATTTTATACGTAGATACCATAGGTTGATATACTAAGCATTTTAAACAGAGGTATGAGTTGTGCAACAAGGCACTAAGTGCTCAAAGCTTTTAAGCCGGGATCCCAGAGGTGCAACACAATTTGAAAAATGATATTGCAACAGTATTTACCAGTTGCAATTGATTTAGATTTCAATAAATATCACTACTACAAATTTCAACAGATAATAATGACCTTAAATTGAAGTAATTTGAACCAATTTTGATGTGATTTATAGAGTTTATTCAACTAAAAGAAGCAATTGAACTTTTTTTCTTGGTATAATGTGTCTGAGTTTATTCACCTTCACACTCTTTATTAGTTATAAGTCAACTTTCTGACACACATGGGAAGATGAACATCTTTATGAGACGTTTTAATGTGGAAAATTTGTTATTCAGAATTTAATGAAAAGAAACGCCGATAATTGGTTGAGTTTCAAATGTTGATCTGTGTGATCAGTGTTGACTAGGCGCTTGGATATGACTACTTATAGAATAATTTATTGTGATTTGTTTCACATTTAGACGTATTGGCTGAATTGAAAGATGCTATGAAAACATATGTTACTGTCTAGAGAAACTGATCATGAGTTTTATTGAAGAACATATCTTATTCCCTACTGTATTAGGATCAAGAAAAAAGTCATCCACGAATTATCAACAAGGATTTTCTCAGTTTGTTTTGCCATTATGGAATTCGTATGTAACTAAATATTAGTTTGGATGATAAAAGATGATTACAAAAATGGAAAAAAAAACAGTAATACAGTATTTGTCTTTTCTTAGATTTTATTATTTGATAAAATTTGTTTTCACAAATATCTGATCGATTTTATATCTAAAGAGGGATTTATTTTCAGAGCCTTATGTAAAATGCAAGTGTACACATATTGTAAAACTTTAGCTAATGAATTCAAATTGTAACACCTTACTTAAGTTACATAAGATGTAGAACTTTCCTTTTAGTATACAAATTGTAAAACTTAACTTAATGTAAACAAATTGTGAAACTTAACTTAATGTATACAAGTTGTGGAACTAAAAACAGTGTAAATAAATTGTGAATTTTACCTAAAGTATACTAATTGTAAAACTTTACTAATGTATACAAATTGTGAAACATTCTTAATCTAAATTACTGTAAAATTTAATGACGAATGAGTTATGAACTTGACTTTATGAATACACGTGTGAAACTGAATGTATAAAAATTGTGTAACATGTGCATAACGTTGAATTGCGTATGTCTTAAGTATACCTATTTTGAAACTTATGTAATCTTAATGGAAGATACTGTAGAAAGGTTGGTGAACTCGACTTTACGTATACACATTGCAAAGCTTGATGTATAAAAACTGTGGAATTTTAGGTATACTGACGTAGAATATAACTTCATGATAACATATTGTGAATTTATTGAACTTTGTAGAACTTGATTTTAACGAATATATCATGTAGATTTTATCGCATTTGGTAACTTAACTTAATGTATATAGGGTGTTCCCCTAAACGTACATCTGTATAAAAATTGTGTTACATGGTGTATACCTATGTAGGATTTACCGCGGTACGTGCATAACCTGAAATTAGGTATGTCTTATATATACCTATTGTGAAACTTATGTACACTTATTGGAAGTTATTGTAGAAAGTTTGGTGAACTCGACTTTACGTATACACATTGCAAAGTTTGATGCATAAAAACTGTGGAACTTTATGTATACAAATGTGGAATATAACTTCATGATATTATATTGGGAATTTATTGTATGTGGAACTTGAT
Organism: Mactra quadrangularis; assembly: GCA_025267735.1. Taxonomy (NCBI): domain Eukaryota; kingdom Metazoa; phylum Mollusca; class Bivalvia; order Venerida; family Mactridae; genus Mactra; species Mactra quadrangularis. The sequence continues at coordinate 31,913,626 of CM046294.1, read as the reverse complement.
TTTAATGTATACACCATTTAGATGTTTATGACACTTAGTGACTTAACCTAATGTTTATGGGTGTGCCCAAAAACGTACACCTGTAGTATGAACGTTACTACAGAAGCTGTGACTGCTTCGTCAGAAACATATAATATTGCTTTATCTGTGTTTAGTGTGGTAGCTCCAGTGATATTTATACTTGTTATATTTATGTTACTTATGTTTTTCGTTGCTAGGATACTAAGATAATTTTACTTTAAAAATTATCACGTTTTCAACAAAACTAAATCTTACATCAATCTCTATGCCAAACTAGCACTTTAACGTTCAGACTAACGTTGTGCAGAAAGCAGATCGTTAAACATCGGGTATGTTTGTATCCTTTCGTAAAACTATGTTGAGATTTAAGAATAATAAAACTGCGGTGCTCCGATTGATAAACTGTAAGTTGCAGTAAATGTTGAACCATTTTTACGAGACATATACCGCAATTATATTTTTCGTTGCTAGTATACTAAGATAATTCCAGTTTAAAAAATTGACCACTTTTCAACAAAATGTGATTGATATCAATCTCTTTTCCAAATTTATATTATTTCAATCGTAAAACAGAAATTAGACAGTTAAACATCGGGTCTGATCGTATGTTTTCGTAAAATAGTGTTAAGATTTGAGAATACTAAAATCTGAGGTGTTTCAATTGATAAACTGTAAGTCGCAATAAATATTGAACCATTTTTACGAGACATATAACCTGAAGCTCACCAAAATGCATTAATTGCATGTTATTACAAATATAGCACATGTCGATATGTCAATAAAAGTTTAAATCAATCAGTTTTGCAAAGGATATATTGAGCAAACATTTATTTACCACGAGTGAATTAATGTTTTTGAAAACGAATCAATCAACTAATTTGCTTTGTTAATATACTTCAACTGTGTTGCAAAGATACTTCATAATGTGCAGAGTATAATATTGAACAATTGAAGAATAATTTGTGAAGGTGATTCATAGCAAGCAGTTAAAATTCATTGTCAGTGAATGGGGATATTGTTAAAGAGTCATGAGTTTCAATCCCGGGCTGGATATATTTTCGAAAAGCTGGGTTATAAAATGATTTTTACGGCCATTTTTCTTCCTACCACTGATTCTGAAGCAGACATGGCAGTTGTCAGTAACTGGCGGAAGTATGCGTCTGGTAACTTGTTGACAGCTAAGTCTAAAGATTTACCTTTTCAAGGAACTGTAAGAAGATTGATTGACCGCCGTGATATAACCTTTAACTTGTGTAGCAATAACGTTAAACTAACAAAAACAAATCAATTAGAAAATGTTTGAATTCTAACACTTCATTCCCGAAAGAGTTATCTCCCTTGCCGTAAGCATTTTCTTAAACACAATCTGTTTGACTGCCGAATTCTCAACGGATTCGATAAAAAAGGGAGGATACAAGCATGATTCTACAGAACGAATAATGTAGGAATGTAAGTATACTAGTAGCTTGTTCACTTTAACGAGAAACAAAAACATTTTTTTTAAATTTAAAATAAACAAATTAGTTAACTAGTGCACATAATGCAAGTTGTAATGCATTAATTCCAGGTCAATATATACAGAAATTGCAATCATTTAAATACTACAATCTGTGATTTGTTAAACTACGTCACTCTGTCTCGATAACCAATTATGCTACAATCTGTGATTTGTTAAACTACGTCACTCTGTCTCGATAACCATTCATGCTACAATCTGTGATTTGTTAAACTATGTCACTCTGTCTCGATAACCATTCATGCTACAATCTGTGATTTGTTAAACTAGGTCACTCTGTCATGATAACCTTTCATGCTACAATCTGTGATTTGTTAAACTAGGTTACTCTGTCATGATAACCCACCATGCTACAATATGTCATTTGTTAAACTAGGTCACTCTGTCTCGATAACCTTTCATGCTACAATCTGTAATTTGTTAAACTACGTCACTCTGTCTCGATAACCAATTATGCTACAATCTGTGATTTGTTAAACTACGTCACTCTGTCTCGATAACCATTTATGCTACAATTTGTGATTTGTTTAACTACGTCAATTTGTCTCGATAACCATTCATGCTACAATCTGTGATTTGTTTAACTACGTCAATTTGTCTCGATAACCAATTATGCTACAATCTGTGATTTGGTAAAAGAATCTAGGTCATTAGGTCAAATAACTACATGTCTATTTAGACTTAAATTAAGACTAATCTTATTGACCAAATACACAAAGAACAACGTCATTAACATTCATTTTATTAAGTTCTTATTATAGTGAGCTTTTCTTAATGTTTTCTTCATTCAACTGTAACTTGTAAATTTTAGCCAGTAATTGATAAAAGAAACTTGGTTTTCATCAAATTGCGTGTTACCACATACTTGGTAACCACATAAAGAGATGTGGCTACAAAGATGCCATTGTCATAGTCACAAAACAGAAATTAAACTCACGCGACACATAATTTCCTTTCGGGTATAAGTATATAAAATTGAATTGTGTTTCTTAATTAAGCACTACTAATAAACACGACACTTACGTTAGATTCTAGTTGACATATTATTCCAACGATTTATCGGTTAATTGAAACAAACTAAGATTTTAGAATCTTGATACTATCTATTTACTTTTGATTGATAAGTTCTCTTTTAATGGATGATTTCCTCTAAGGTTTTAATACCTATGTGATAAATCATTGTATTGACATCCTTCAACAAAGTTCTTACATCAAACAACGTATTGATATTTACGGCAGGACACGAGTTTATTCAGATCGGACGTTTCTCTACAGCATTAAAGTAATTCATCTTGACTAGCGGTTCTGCTTCAACTTAATTCGGCTGTTTAATAATATTTACTTGAAACTCTTTGAACTTTCCCCGAACATATTGAAAAACAAACGGTACTTAGTGTACGCAAGTGCAGAAAATCCCCACTTTTCGTCAGATGTATCGAAACAAAGTTTACATATTTAAACAAAGCGCTGACAGCGCTCAAGTTTAGCGCATTCATTTCTGGAGTTTAGACACAATTATCTTCAATACTTAAATTTAAAATAAATCCGGAATTTAATTAAAAAGTGGTTACAATGCGTTTTGAACAGCAAGCTCTATGCCTGTTCGATTTCAATCCAATTAATGCATAGTTGCAACACCGTGCTGTAACTTAATCTGAATTGCTTGGGTCTAAAAAAACAGGAATAATACCCAATAGTGATGAAAATCTTCTTTGCATAAATGAGCAAAAATAAATTGAATCATTTAGAAGACAGGAGTCTGATACTATTTGTATGTTAACTGGTGTTTCACATAAAGGGAATTTTGGTAAAATGTCTTGTTAATGTACTGCTTACTGTGAAAAGGTGTTTACAACAAATCTGAGCTAGCTCATATAAGGGAGGTGTATACTTTGTTAAATTTTCACTGGCTCCATACAAGGTATGCGATATTACCTATTTTAGAGAAGATAATAATAGCATCATGGAGGATTTTTGAACAATGACTGCACACTCGGTCTAGTTGTTCAATTGATTGGATCTGCAGGTTATGGTACAACTCAACCCGTGGACAACTCAACCCAAAGTATAGGCAAACCAGCCCACGTGTAGCGACATTTCAACAATGGGATTTACTCACACCATATCATATATAATAGAGTTAAATACAATTGTTGGTTGGGTTATTGAGTATTTTTTTAAAGAAAAGATTAGCACTAAAAATAAATATTTCGTTTAAAGTGCCGATCGCGTAGTATGTTTTGCATATGAGTATCATTAATAATAGTTTAAGTTTGAATCACTGCTATGCCGAAACGAGGTTCTTTATTTAATCGTTAAATCATTTATCAAAGTAATGTACATATAATACGAAATGTATCGTTTGTAGATCGCTATTTGTTAGTCAAACTGTTTCTTGTTCAATTAAAAGTAACATTAATTGCGCAGTGAAATTGGTAAGTTTTACTACAACTACTACATGTAGTGTAGTTTGTTAAACAAACAATTTAAGTAAAAATCAACCGCGTGAAATATGTTTTTATGTATTTTGCCATCCTGCCTAAAATCATGATAAAAATTTATCATAACATAACTTTCAGTGACTTGTTAGCTATAGAAAAGGTTCATTCTGACTTCTTTAAACGCCTTCTACATATTCATAGGCACCCCAAACTTACTGCTTTACGAGGATTCAGGTCGGGTACCTCTATCAATAAGCAGTAACAAGACACAATTGGATTTGGTATTATATAAAGTCATCCAATGATAAATTATCCTCTACATTCTTTAAAAATCATAATGACGGGCTGTTCTCAAAACAGTCACGAATATGAATGAATAAATTTGTTAAATCAATTCTCGACGAATACAGACTACATTATATTTGGCTAACTCAAAATAACACCTGCTCCAAAAACATTTACAGTAAACACTAGTAAATATTTTGTCTGCCAAGTCTGCCAAAAAATGGAAACCAGATATTAACACTTCATATAAATGTTTTAATTTCAGACTTTACAAGGTCGCACATGGTCTTAAAAACTTGTTAGATATACTTCATGGTAAATTATTAAAGTCGATCATAAACTTAAGACTGTGTAACAATAAATTATTTATTAAAAGGGGTCTATGGTCGAACCAGGATTTTTAGATAGAAAGTGCCATTTATGTAATTATAACGAAAATGCGGATGAGTTTCATTATTTATTTAAATGTCTACACTTCACACAAGAAAGAAAACCAGTCCGCCATCCAAACACTTCTGCCTATCCAAATAGGTACTTTTCAGAATATTATAAATACTACAGACGATAAAAAGGTGTTCAAAACTGGGAAAGTTTATCAATGAAGTACTTTTGCAGGTTTCAGACCACTACATGGCTAATAATTCTTAATCTCTTAAAAAAATTGTTCCCAAATTAATCAACCTTTCTCTTCTCTTCGTTATTTTGTATCTAAACTTTTATACATGCTATATGCAGTTTAGTTGTTTATCTATCCACAGCCATGTATATTTGTTGTTAAATGTTATACATTACATATACATTACATGTAATTGTTTAATTGTTTCTAACCTCATTTCACAAATAGACTTGTACTGGGAGAACGAAATAAACTGTAAACAGTACTTCTACTTCTGTTCATAAAAATGAACAATTACCACATTTTCTTACAAATCACAATCAACAATCATTAAATGAATGACTAATTCATGTTAACTAGTAAAACTCATGAAAATCAATTGTCGACATACATGTACAATGTATTAATGATTGAAACTTAAATTATAATAATCATACTTATTTTAACACGCAGTAAAAACAACTCAACTGACACAATGTTATGCAATATTCTTTTTAATGCAACTCTTGTAACTAAAATTATTTCCCATCTTGTTACCTAATATAAATGTAACACGCGTTAATAAAGATTATGTCCTGTGCTTTTCTGAAAAAAAAAATCTAACATTAGTTGAATTTTATTCACAAACATTTTCTATACACGATTATATTATCATAAAAATCACTTCTGTTTAATAAAAGTACTTTTTATCCAGATCACTCAATTATTTATAATTAATATTTCAGGTTGATCGAGTTGTCCAGGCGTTGATTTCTCCTTTTCCCGATCTGCATCAACTAAATATATTCAACATCATAATAAATGTAAAAAGATGTTTAGCGCTAAACTTAAAAATCGAAGATTTTTTTATATGTTCCTGGTCGCAGTGTTAAAAGTAGGATTGGACCGGGTCTTGTTTATCCTATCTAATATGTTACATTTAATATATACGTCTGCTTTTTAGAATGGTCACCTGTATACAGTAATAACAGCTGATATTTTGAAAGATGATCGTAACAGTCAAATTTTGTTAAAAAATAAATACCATTCTATAGTTGAGTTCCTATGGGTGTGACGAGAAAGTATTTATTTTTCTCGATAAATGATTATCCCTGCACTCAAAGACAAAATAAGACTGATAAAGCAATTAACCATTGATATAAGACAATGGCGCTAAATAGAGGCGTAGCAATGACCGGAAATTAAAACGGCATTTTCGGTGATCGCATTTATTTTGATTTTGCGTCAGTTTCATCGTTCCCAACCGAAACAATATAGACTCATGCCTGTTTGTATCAGTGCAACCTAACACCTTCATATATGTCATAAAATAAACCTTAGAACACAGGTGAGTCGGTAAACACTCCAAGACCTAAGCACTCCTGCTATGAATGTTTCTAATACTGTATACAATATCAACAATTCAAAACAGAAACGCTACATGTGAATTTATTCAACAATGTTCAATTTAGAGCGACAATAAATCTTGATTTTAGACAAACGCGGCGTTAATGTCATATATTTAAATGAGCCAATTGGCGTGGTGGCGGCTTGGTTGGTTTTTGTATCGCCTGTATTGATTATTAACTTTTTTCACTCAATACTAATTAGCTGAGAGTTCTAACAGCAACTTGGATAAAATGACATTTGGATTATAGAACTAATATAAGTTGGTTAACAAAACGTTTGATATGTCATATCCGTTGAAATGCTGAACATTTTTGGAACTACTTTTTTGTCGAGTACAGGTGTTGCGCAATGATTTTAATGGCAAAATAAACACCAATGGCGTTTGCTTTATAGCTGAGATAATGAAATTAGACGACCGATATTGAATATAAGTCGTGTCTATGCAGATGTGGACAGTATTAAGTCAATACGTATTAAAATGGAATTATCAGGCAGAAAACAATTGATTTACGAGGGGTGATCCAGAAGTAATGAGACAAACGCCATAAATCCCAAACCGATCGTGGAATAAACTTGAAAATTACAACAGTTGTGTAAAAAGTAGTTTTCTATACGGGTGTGAAAAATCATGCATATGCGTTTTCTAAATCTCGAGCTATACTTTCCTGATCTATGTAGGGTAACGTATCCCGCCGCAGGCCACAGATATTTGACGTCAACGACGTCTTAATAAAGTTGAATAGCCTTTACTTACATAGTGTCACTCTTTCTCAAAGGAGTTGCATTGGCTGGGATACACCGTTCAATTCTATGTATCAACTGGCTGAGCATATCATTGAACCAGTCTGAGTCCAGTGATGACATAAAAAATGCACAAGTCCTTCGTACACAGTCAAATTGAGAGACAAAATTTCTGCTGTAAATGTTTCGAAACCAAGGAAGCGGGCACCTGCTTTGATTTAGAACTTATGCTAGCGCTAAAAATATCCAATATGGCGGACGTACTTGTAAAATTCAATCTACGAAATTCGTTTTCTAATAAAAAAAATCATGTTGGCTTAGATTATGTTATTTATTCTAAACTTGTCTCATTTGAATACTTTAATTGAATCAGAACTTGAAATTTACTGCATAACTTTTTAGTACTGCACGGGAGAGTAGGGCACCTTGCATGAAAAAACACAATGAACATGTGCATACCAACTGCTCTAGATACCCAGGCCTTTATCGGCAGAGGTGACGATGAGTGTTTCAACTGAATGGACTGCATTTTCTTTTCTAGTTCGTCTGCTAATTCGCAAATAGTCATCAGCCTATTATCGTTAATGACGTCGGATGCGCGCTTTACATTACAAATTTGTCTACTCTCAGACGTTCTTTCTGGTTTATTTTTATCATCTAGAACTTCCTCACCATCTTCAAACCTCCTAAACCGGCGGTTGACAAGTACCCTGCTTACAGGCATTTTCACCGATGTTAGATTCAACATGTCCACAGTTTTTTTTGGCGTTTCGCCTATTTTGTAAAATATTGAATAACTGTGGGTTGCGCCATTTTGTCTGATTTTGCCATATTTTCTTCTTCCGTAGGTTAAGTTTTTATAGTGTGGAACGCAAACGTTTGCACCGATGTCAATCAAAATTTAACCGTCAACAATATACACTTCTGACGTCACGTCGTATGTGTTCCATTCGTTTTGGCGTACTATTTGATAAAAACTGTTACTGAAAGAGACCGTAGTGATAATTGATAAATGACGCTATAATGGCGTGCGGCGATATACCGAACCATGACCAATATAAAGCTATATATTTTTTTCAATAATAGAAGAAACAGTATAATATTTGGTGAGTTAATAGATAATTAAAAATTGTGACGCATAGTTATAATTTTATAATTTTATTACACGAACTTTGAAAGTTATAGACTTTGTCTCATTACTTCTGGATCAACCCTCGTATATAGCAAGAATGTGAATGATTAAAACGTTTGTGTATAGTTGAGTGAACTTTAGGAAGGATTATTTATAATATCATGACACTTTCAAGAAATGGTCTTCTACAGACAAATAGACATTATTTCTTCGATGGATTATTTGTTTGGAATTCAGAAATAAAGTTTTAATGAGATTTTCTTATCTTTTAATTAAGAATTTCAAATTAAAATGATCGTTTCTTCTCCTTATAAATACAGACACGTTATCAAAACGCAAACAAAATCTTCTACAGATCTACCAGACACCGTCAACTATGAATACTTTTTCTTGGAACTTCATTCGCAATTTACATTGTCAAGAAACACTGTCGTTTGCATTTCATGAGTTTAGAAGTGGATGTAGCCGCAGTGAAATTTAACACTTATTTATTTGTTTATAAAAATGATTTATGAAAACTCATAAAATTCAACGGAATCTTAACATATATGAACTGAATCAGTCAGTGTTTTCAGAAACGAAATATTTTGCGAACAAAAAGGTTTACCGGAACAAGTTGGATACATTTCTAAGTGGGATGTAAATCTCATTAACAAGTAGAGTTGTAGAATAGGAAAACTACTGATATAACTACGTCACTTCGAAAATATAATCAGAAAATTGGCACGAGAGAAACTATATATTTTATAGTATTTTGTGATCATTCTCAATTACAGTGTGAGAAAATATATTGGAGAAATATCTCGTTTATTTTAGTTAAATTATAACATTGGAATTAACTGTGAACCATATAATGTCGGTTTAATGTTAGTTTATGCGTCTGAAAGAATCAGGGCACGCGATTAGTGTTAACTTAATGTATATACCGTACGTACTCACTTATAAGTCGAGACCCTGGATGTACAAAAAAAACCGGATATTATACAAGTCAGAAACCTTCAATTTACAACTACAAGAAAGTCGTATAACTCGAGGTCTTTGATTTACAACTATATGGACGTCTTATAAGTCAAGCTCACTGGTGTATAGCTATCTAAATTGCTTGTTTGGAACTTAGTTAGCGTACTGATCGTGAATCAAAACGGAGAAGCTTATACGTATAAACCATAGGTTGATCTACTAAGCATTTTAAATAGATGTGTGAGTTGTGTAACAAGACACTAAACGATCAAAGCTTTTACGCCGTGATCCCAGAGGTGCAACACAATTTGAAAATGATATTGCAACAGAAGCTGAAACAATAAAGACAGTCTCACTAAAACATTTTCATTTGAATTTACCAGTTGCAATTGATTTAGATTTCAATAAATATCACTACAAGAGATTTCTACAGATGATAATGACTTTTAATTGAAGTATTTTGAACCAATTTTGATGTGATTTATGGAGTTTATTAAACTAAAAGAAGCAAACTAAATTTCTCGGTAGAATGTGTCTGAGTTTATCCACCTTAACGCTCTATATGGAATCATAAATTATTGTTATCAGCCAACTTTCTGACACACAATGTAAGATCATGGGAAGATGAACATCTTTATGTGATGTTTTAATGTGAAAAAATTGTGGTTCAGAATTTTAATGAAAAGAAACACCAAATAGTGTTTGAGATTCAAAAGTTTCTCTGTGTGCGTGCTCAGTGTGGACAAGGCGCTTTGGAAATGACTACTCATAAAATAGATTATTGTTATTTGTTTCACATTAAGACGTATTGGCTGAATTGAAAAATGTTTTGAAAACATATGTTACTGTCTAGAGAAACTGGTTATGAGTTTTATTGAAGAACATATCTTATTCCCTATTGTATTATGATCAAGAAAAAAACATCCACGATTTATTAACAAGGATTTTCTCAGTTTGTTTTGCCATTATGGAATTCGTATATAACTAAATATTAGTTTGGATGATAAAAGATAATTACATAATTGAAAAAACTAATACAGTATTTCTTTTTTAAGATTAAATCATTTAATAAATTTGTATTTACAAACATCTAATCGAATTTATATCTAAAGAGGGATTTATTAACTAGAGCTTAATGTAAAATGCAAGTGTACACATATTGTGAGACTTAAACTAATGAATATAAATTGTAACATCTTACTTAATGTACATAAATTATGGAACTTTCCTTTTAGTGTACAAATTGTAAAACTTAACTCAATGTATACAAATTGTGAAACTTACCTTGATATACACAAATTGTAGAACTAAAAACAGTGTTTACAAATTTTGAACATTACTTAATGTATACAAATTGTGAAACTTTACTTAATGTATACAAAAATTGTGAAACTTTAGTTAATGTAAACAAATTGTGAAACTTTACTAATGTATACAAATTGCGAAACTTTACTAATGTATACAAATTGTGAAACATTATTTAATGTATACAAATTGTTAAACATTTCTTTATATAAATGACTGTACAATTTAATGACGAATGAGTTATGAACTTGACTTTATGTATACACGTTGTGAAACAGACTGTATAAAAATCGTGTAACATGGTGTATACCTATGTAGGATTTACCGCGGTACGTGCATAACCTGAAATTACGTATGTCTTATATATACCTATTGTGAAACTTATGTAAACTTAGTGGAAGTTATTGTAGAAAGTTTGGTGCACTCGACTTTACGTATACACATTGCAAAGTTTGATGCATAAAAACCGTGGAACTTTATGTATACAAATGTGGAATATAACTTCATGATATTATATTTGGAATTTATTGTATGTGGAACTTGACTTTGATGTATACACCATTTAGATGTTTATGACACTTAGTGACTTAACTTAATGTTTATGGGTGTGCCCAAAAACGTACACCTGTAGTATGAACGTTACTACAGAAGCTGTGACTGCTTCGTCAGAAACATACAACATTGCTTTATCTGTGTTTGGTGTGGTAGCTCCAGTGATATTTGTACTTGTTATATTTATGTTACTTATGTTTTTTGTTGCAAGAATTCTAAGATAATTTTACTTTAAAAGTTTTGATCACTTTTCAAAAAAAAGGATTTACATCAATCGCTATGCCAAACTTACACTTTTCGTTATTTGTATGATTTTATACGGTCGGAAATGCTCGATCAATTGTTTGAGTAAAGTTGTGCAGAAAGTAGATCGTTAAACAACGTGTATGTTTGTATTCTTTCGTAAAATTATGTTGAGATTTAAGAATAATGATATATGAGGTTCTCCGATTGATAAATTGTAAGTGGCAGTAAATATTGAACCATTTTTACGAGACATATTACCTGAAGGTAGCCAACATACATTGATTGCATGTTATAACAAATATAGCGCATGTCGATATGTCAATAAAAGTTTAAATCAATCAGCTTGCGAAGGTAATAAACAGCAAACAATTATTTACCGCGAGTGAAGTTAATACTGTTCTTGAAAACGAATCAATCAACTAACTTGCTTTGTTAATATATTGCAACTGTACTGTGAAATTACTCCATAATGTGCAGTGTCTAATATTGAACTTAACAAATCTTGCTGATATGTATAAGCATCGATTTCGTCTATTAATTTTTAGCCGTTTTCTGGAATGTTACGGAAAATGACATTGTGTTCCAAATATTGTTTATTTTTCGTTTTTTCTCAACTGTCAAAACATGAATAATTTCACGGTGAATGCGTTTGTTAAAATTATTGTCGCAATACATCCATGAGTTTCAGGAAGTGTGTATTATGATCGAGTAAAGCTGCTCATTGCGTGTGATATGCTTTAGTCGAGATATTTTAATAACAGTTTGACCGCCAGTACAAAAACAATGCATTCAGTCACCGTGGAAATATTCAAGCTTTGACGGTTGAGAAAAAATGGATTATAGCACATCTGTGATATTTTTATTTAGATTTTATAATTTTAATTGTATATTCATTACTGTAATTGATATATACTTAAAAGATCAAAGGAATTTGTCATGTTTATGTCATATTCTCGGTGTGTCATTAATATCCCAAATTAAGTGACATTTCGGATGTTACTGATCTTATTGCTCGGCTGATTCCGGTCATATTCGTAAACAAAATGTAAAATGTCGACTTGTCGTTGACATTCGCATATTTGCGTGATGAACTATTTGTTAAATGTGATTAACATAGCATAATATTATTACATATTACACAAAATGTGTTTGCAAAAGGCTTCATTTATCGGTTAACTTATATTTTGTGCTGACGATTTCGATTTAACAATCAAAATTTACCGGAACATTTAGAATATGCCCACTTGATGTTACATCGCCCAATTTGAAAATTACGTGTTGCTATGTAGGAAATAGACGCTAGTTTCACAATTTCAGTATCACCGTTCCATCAGTACTATCAGTACTTTGATTTAGAATCAATCCATACAGAACTTAATCTTATGTTGAGTTTGACAGATGAAAACTTGGCAATAATATGTGTATATTCATTGGAAAATAATGTTACTTTGTACAGTCGGGAAATTTCGTCATTTTTTGTCTTTTATTAGACGAAAAACGCCGTGATTTTCTGAGTATAGCATTATATATATAATTATGAATGTATTTATATTGATTGAGGCTAAACATACTGTGATATAAAATTGTTGAATGTTATTGTTATGAGGGATGATCTAGAATAACCTGGGTTTTATTACTAAGACATCACATTTGTTTGTTTTACTGTTTATTCCTATATCAAAGTTAAACCCAAAGTATATTTCTATAGACTCAGAGTAATTCTAGATCATTACTCGTACACGGTGTTTCTTTTTTGTAAATTAATGTTTAAAACAAAATCGGAGGTTGTAATTTCATTAAATTTAACAAAAAGCAATGAGTTTGATTCATTCATCCATTCCTAGAAGAGTTATTTCCCTTGTCATAAGCATATTCCTTACCACGATCTTTTTGATTGCCGAATTTCCAACGGAGTCTGTAAAAGATGAATCGGAGAATACAACTATGATTTCGCGGAACGAATAAGGTAGAAATATGATTATACGATTATCGTACTAGAAGCTTCACTGTTCACGTTGACATGAAACAACAAATACAATTTCATATCTATTTAAAATGATTAAATCAGTTAACTAAAGTATATAATGCATATTGTAGAGCTTTAAACTACCATAGCCCAACATGTACAGGTTTGCTATCATTTACATGGAATAAACATGCATGGTATTGATTGGATTTGAAAAGAATAATATAATATTGCACTTCCCATTGAAAAAAGGTTGTATTGCACTTCCCATTGAAAAAAAAGGTTGTATTGCACTTCCCATTGAAAAAAACGTTGTATTGCACTTCCCATTGAAAAAAACGTTGTATTGCACTTCCCATTGAAAAAAGGTTGTATTGCACTTCCCATTGAAAAAAGGTTGTATTGCACTTCCCATTGAAAAAATGTTGTATTGCACTTCCCATTGAAAAAGATGTTGTATTGCACTTCCCATTGAAAAAATGTTGTATTGCACTTCCCATTGAAAAAAGGTTGAGAAAAAATAATATCTATCATTACAAACAAAAGCTGAAAATGGTGTGATGAAAACAAACCATCACTCTATCATAATGACAAACCATGCTACAATCTGTGACTTGTTAAAAAAAGACTAAATAACAGAAATAAAAAATCACGCGACACATGGTTTCCCTTTAAGTCTTAGTGCATAAAATATATTAAATGTGTCTCTAATTTAAGCACTACTAATCAACATGACACTTACGTTACATTCCGGTTGACGTATTATTCCAAGGATGTATCGGTAAATTGAGAAAAACTAAGATTTAATTTGTTTACTGATTGTTGTTCGAAAGGTTCTCTTAATGGGTGGTTTCCTAGTATATGTATTTTAATATACATTATATTGTATTACTACATTTTATCGACATCCCCCACACATTTCTGACATCATACAACAATTGCTTTTAAACCAGAGCACGTTTTCCTTTTAGCTGACATCATTTCACAGCCTTAAAAGAGTCGCAGTAATATCTAATATTGCAAGTGGTCCTGGAGTAAGTTAACGAGTCTGTTTCAGTTATATGTTGACTTGAATTTCTTTTTCTGGACAGATCGAAACACACTGTACATATACGTATGCGCAAAAATGTCGACTTTTGTTAGAGCTAGAGGAATCAAAACAAAGTTAACAGATTTGAGCCTGGTCGCAGTTTTAACTTTAGAATCTTGTTTATAAATGTGAAAAATCCCATCAACTTGGACTAGGTCTTGTACATCCTATTTAATATGTTATATATATAAAAATATAAAAACGTTTGTTTTCAGAATGGTCACCTGCCTTAGCGGTTATGTATGTGTAGTTATAATAGCCGGCTATCCCGATTGATTATTGTAACAAACAAATTTGGCAAAGTAGTAAGTACAATTCGATGGTTAGAGTTACTAGGGATGTGACGTGAAAGTATTTATTTTTCACGATAAGTGTTAGTTCCTGCACTCAAAGACAAAATAAGACTGACAAAGCAATTAACCATCGATATAAGACGATGGCACTAATTAGAACTATGCGTGGTAATGATCGAAATGAAATGTGTGTGACATGTTGAAACACAATCAGAACTTCTCGCAACCTTTTACTAAAATATCTGTGTTCTTTATATCGAGGGTTTCCCGCAAGACTGTAGTAACTCGCTCTGTAATGAAATACATTTACTTCAGTCTTGCAGGCAATCATCGGTATAGTTACTTGCTTTTCCAATAGGTGAAACACTTAACATGAAGGAAGATTTAAAATAACAGTTTAATATCGGTAATGAGAATGACGTATTTTCTTCTACTCGATGTTCCATTTTACGTGACAAATGTCGATTGAAAGAAGGGAAATTACTGGTCTAGATGTTTGATCGTTTTAAGAATAAAAAAATAATATTATTCACAGTTAATGATAAGTATCAGTTTGTCCAAACATAAAATCAATCCAGTCAAGATTCAAGTTGAACACAGTCCCTGATTAAAGCTTGATTTATTAAATTTGTATAAGAAACTGTCAGTAAAACAATATGTCAGCTTTCTATTTCTGACACCTTATTATCTTTTTTGATTGTGTACTGTGTATAGTTCTATATATAATCAATTCCATAGATAACGCAACACTTGCCTTTTGTGGTATAATTTGAAATTGGAGATTAGGAAAGTGATTTTGGGTTCGACAGTCCAAATTTCAAGTCTCTTTTAAAGTTTATAAAAAAATGGACATAAAAAGATATGTTACTTGTAGAACATTCACACTGTATGTCGTGCTGTACTATATCTAGCACAAGTGTATTTTATCATTATTATATTAGGATCAGCATCATAAAATATTTTGTTAGACAAAAGAGGAGTAGAAAAGACAGCAGTTTAGACCAAGTTTCTGTGACGGCTCTTTTTAACTTCAAGTGTAAATCTGCATTTTATTCTGTTTTTTATTGTTAGCTAGTTTTATATTTGCATGGATGTATTGTTTTTATTTCATGGTTTCCTGAATTGAGAATTCTCATGGATATTGTATGTAATTTGAGAAAAAAAAAATTTTGTTGATATATTTGTACAGGTTCATGGTGGGTTCGTAGAATATCATCGTTTATATATTATTTGTGTTTCATGCTACATTATTAGAAATACAGTTCTACAATCTAGGATTTATTTTTCCACTTTACTTGCTAGGTAGTATATTGTGCATTCATTACTCTCAACTCGACTATTGTAAGGTCTTTTTATGGGAAATCATACCGTGACACTAGTTATCACTTATATATAATTTTATCCTTATTTCTCTTAGCACTCTCCATGGAATGTCTAATGGCACGCGATCTGTGAAATTCAGTTAGTATGTTCTGTATAAAATCATTAGTAGAATACAATTTAGAACTCTTTTTTTCTCTAAAGTTAACTACTAAAAATAAGATTTTGTGTGTCATTTTGTGTGTTTAAATATTAGATTTTTCTGCTGTTCACACGAGATATAATAATATCCGACTAATCTTCTTATTTCTAATGTATGACAAACTTGTCACGCAAGTAGCGTGACCACAATGGAAATAATGGCTTGCCCTTTTTGTGCTATCCCTGGTGTTGGTGTGCTCGTCATGGTTAATTACAACATGCTGTGATATATGTTAATGTAATTATGCTATGTGTACACTATGCCAAATAAATATTATTATTATTATTATTGTTGTAGCAGTATCAAGTGGAAGAAATACGTTTTTGTCATTATTATTATACAATTGATGTTTTGAGTGTTTTCGTGTTAAGTCTTTCACTAATTGGAAAGCAATGTATTTTAGTAGAAAGTTAGGATTCGTTCTGAACATGTTTTAACATTATACACCCATTTCAATATCCGATTATAGTCACGTCTATTTCAAAATATTGTCATTGTCTTTTAGCGGCGGTTTATAGCTACGTTATTATTATTTTATCTTTGAGTACAGGAACTAATCCATTATCGAGAAAATATATACTTTCACGCCACACCCATACATTCTAAAAACAGAAGCATACATTAAAAGTAACATAATCTTATTAAATATTATAAGAAGACATATTTTAGATTTTTATTTTATTTCAAACCAAATCTTTCTGTAATAATTGTGACCAGGCTCGAATATAAAGGTGGAGATTGTTTAAAATAAATGTGAACTTTGTTTTGATATCTCTAACAAAAAGTGAACATATCCTGCGCATGTGTAGGTACGCCGTCAGTATCGACATGTCCTGGAAAACGTTGTAGATTTTCCCGTCAACGAATAACTTGAAATACTAAGTAACTGTACTAGATAGTACTGTGATACTTTTATTGCTGTGGAAAAATATCTCTCAAAAATAAAAAAGTGCTGTGTAAAATGCCAAAACATTGTTTAATGTCAGAACTATGAGAGGGGATATGTCAATATAATGTTATATCACATAGGTATCAAAAGACAAATCATAAAAGAAAACTATTTATTTAGAGCAATCTTATAAGTACTATTTTTTCCATGTTTGAAAATACAAGATGACTTCTTGAATCGACAAAGGCAATAAAAGGGTAAATTATAAGGATAAGAACTGAATAGAAACTAAATTTGTTTAAGTGCAAAACAATTAATAAACTGCTAATTGGTTTAGGCTTCCACTTGTCAACCTATGATTAACTGTGATTTCAAACCAGTTACCCATCCTTATGTAAACTCAGTAAATTAAAAAAATGATTTGTAGATAAGGTAAGTACTGTCTTAATGGTATAATTCGTTTCCTGTCAATTTGATTAAAACATCTATTAATCCAAGTGCCCATGTTTCTGTTTCCGTATTACGTGGTACTACAGTTAAAAGATGAAATATCTAGAAACATTTTCTGTATTGTAAGAAATCACTCAAAATAATTAAAAGCATCAGACAGGCATTTAGTTTCCCTTTAAGGTAAAGTTCATACCATCGATTATTAGCACAACTAATTAACATGACAAGTTGTTTAAATTACGGTTGGAACTATTTCTAGTGATTAATGGGTAAATTGAGAGACATAAACGATTTAAGAATCTTTAAAACATCTATTGATTATATTTTTTATAAGTTTTCTCTTAATGAGGGTTTTCCTCTATTGAACTTGCTTGGTATTTACCATGTAATGATAGTGAAATCTTCCCAACACACAACTTTTACATCAAACAACGTTTTTGCTCTAAAGAAGCGTTAATATTCTATCTGAACAGAAGTGGCTTGTTGGTATTGGGACATTGGATACTGTGAAACTAACTTTGATTATTATTTATAATTCAAATGACTATCTGTCTATAAGTGTAATACATGTATATAACAAAATCGTTAGGTGACCCTTATTAATAAGTAGACTCTGTTGGAGTACAACTTTATCTATTATAGTTTGTTGTTTGTTTGTTGGGTTTCACGCCGTAGCAACACATTATATAGGTCATATAACGGCGGTCAGTCAACCTACTCACTCCTCCTGGAAAGGCTAAATCTTTGAATTTAGCTGTAAACCAACTACTACGCGCATTCTTTCGTCAGTGACTGACAACCGCCCTACATGATTATTGGTAGGAGGGAGAATGGCCGTAGAAATAATTTCATGACCAAGCTCCACGAAAGTATGCCCCGCCCGGGAATCGCACCTACGACCCCTCGATCAATAGACTTGCGTGCTACCAACTAAGCAAGCCGGGCGGCTTATCTATTATAGTATTGACGTGGAAAGAATTTTCTTTTCTATTCTAGATCGATGAGTAGCTGTACTCAAACATTAAAGTAGTCTAAAATAGCTATTAACCGTCGATAACAGACAATTACACTAAGTCTAGGTAGGCGTGAGAATGTCGGTAATTGAAATGGTTGTGAATTGTTAAAGCTCAGTCGGAACTACAAGCATAAGTTTACTTTAACACTTGAACGATATAAAGCATTATATGTGTATCAATTGAAAACAACACTGACTGTGAATAACTCTGTTTATAGTTATTGTTTGTTAATTATAATGAATATTTTTCACTTGATAAGTAATTTACGTGACAAGTTTTCTGTCATAAGCATGACATATGTGAATTTGGGGGAGATTTTTATATCTGGTTAGAACAGTAGAATAATATCTGTTTAAACACGCAAAACCCACCATCACATTTTTATTAACTACCAATTGAGAAGAATAAAATAGTTCTGCAATGTCTGTCACTAATGGTTTCATACAGAACATACTGACTGATTTATCCCATTTCGCGTGTCATTAGACAATTTACGGAAGGTGCTTAGAGAAATAAGAATAAAATAGTGATTAATAAGGTCACGGTATGATTTCATATGAAATAGACATTTCAATAAACGAGTGGTGATAATAGTTGACACAATATAGTTACTAGCAAGTAAATTGAATGTTGAAGAAAAATAAATCCCTGGAGATGATAGAAATGCATTGTGTTCTGATATATTATCACATATTGTAGACATAAAGAATATCCATACTCTATCATTCTATGAACCAAACATGAACGTGAACAACTACACTTACAGTAAAGGAATACTTCAATTTCTAAAATCACATACATGTATAGTAATAATATATTAGAATTCATAAAGATGAAAAAATAAAACAATACAATTTAAAAAGTAACACTATAAAACAGAATTAAATACAAATATATGTTTACGTTACAAAAACACCAACAAACTGAACATTGTTATAAAATTCAGTCATTTGCTACATTCCACTTTGCTTTACAAAACATTTGTTGATCCTCTCAATGAATAAAGTTAATAAAATAACATACAAAAAACCATTAAAAACATGAAAAAAGGTATTGCAAATCTGCAATTTGGCTGCGCGCATTGTTCCAAGTATAAACGATGAGATGAAAAATTTGGACCTTTTCTGTACAACACGACACTTGATGTGCGTGTTAAGAAGGTGACAAATCTTCATCAACTTAATATAAAATGTATAAGAGCAACTATATTAGACCTGCCGAACACAAATTTACATTTAAGCTTAACTTTTTGTAAACTTAACTAATTGTGAACTTAGTTTAGTCATTTTAGTCAAGGTTTTTTAAATTATAATCTTAATTTGTCGATTAAGTCAGTAAAGAGTTTAATTATTTTTATTGCATATGCAAATTATCAGACCTTTTAACCGTATCGTACGAAGACCGACATATCTAAACTGCTTACCTATACACTTTTTAACCAGTGCTCGCTTATAATTCCACAACAAGTCTATCTATCTATCTGTCTATCTGTCTATCTGTATGTCTGTCTATCTGTCTATCTGTATGTCCGTCCTCTATCTTTCTCTCTCTCTCCTTCTCTATTACGCTATTTTTCTCTCTCTCTTTCTCTCTCTTTCTCTCTCTCCCTCTCCCTTTCTCTCTCCCCCCCCTCTCTCTCTCTCTCTCTTTCACCCCCTCTCTCACTCTCTCTCTCTCTCTCTCTCTCTCTTTCGCTCTCCCACTCTCTTCCTCTCTCTCTCTCTCTCTTTCTCTCTTTCTCTCTCTCTCTCTCTCTCTCTCTCTCTCTCTCTCTCTCTCTCTTCTCCCTCCCTCCCTCTCTCTCTCTTTCTCCCCCCCCTCTCTCTCTCTCTTTCCCTCTCTCTCTCTCTCATTCTCTCTCTCTCTTTCTCTCAATCGGCAAGTGTTGCGTTATCTGTGAAATTGAGTATATATAGCGCACAATCAAATAAGGATGATAAGGTGTCAGAAATAGAAACATATTGGTTTACTGACAGTTTCTTATACAAATGTAATAGATCAAGCTTTAATCAGGGCTTATGTTCAACTTAAATTTAAACTAGATTAATTTTATGTCCAGACAAACTGACACTTATCATTAACTGTGAATAAATAGAAGTTCTTTGATTTGTAAACAATCAAACATCTATACCAGTATTTTATTCTTCTGTAAAAACATTTAAGCAAATAACTATTTTTGAAAATGTATTAAAAACGAACTAAATAATAAATCAAGTACAATGACTTCACTTACAAAATGATCGAAATCTACTGGTGTTTTAAATTCAAAAGCTGTTTAGTATTCATTCACGCAATACAATGGTATTCAAACAAAAGTAAAAAGAATTCAGCATCCAACTCCTTTTTCGTTGCTTGTGTTATACAACTAATTATACAAAGTTAAGTTTGATAAACTCTACTATGTTACACCTCCTAAATCTAAACTCGATTTTTTGAATGTCAGACATACGTAAATTGTCTTCGTGACGCTTATTATCACTAGTATAATTTGATTTTTTATTTTCTCCCAGAATTGCCCATAAATTGTCTAATGACACGCGACTTGTAAAAGTCAGTGTGTTTGTTATAACACAAATAGTGGTAGATAATGCTTTTCTTCTCAAAAGTTAGTTATGTATTGTTGGGTTTTGGGTCATAAAATAGATATTAGTCTACTGTTCTCGCCAGATATAAAATCTCCCACCAATATACTTATGTCACTTTCATGACAAACTTCTCACGTAAATATTTTACTATATCAAGTAGAAGAAAAAACGTCTTCATCATATTCAATAAGCAATGATTGTATTAAAAATATTTTCACAGACACAGTTTTTCATTTGATACACTTATAATGCTTAATATCGTTCAAGTATTAAAGTAAACTTTTACTAGTAATTCCGATTGAGTTTCAATTATTCACACTCATTTCAAATAACCAACATTTTCACGCCTACCAAGACTTAATGTAATTTTCTTAATTATCGACGGTTAATAGCTATTTTAGACTACTTTAATGTTTGAGTACAGCTACTTGTCGATCCAGAACAGAAGAAAAAATATCTTTCCACGCAAATACCATATAGATAGATTGCAAAATAACATATTAAACCGACCTATAGCGGTCTCCTAAGATGATCACAATTTTATTAAATCAAAGTTTACAGTTATTACATTGTCCAATTCAAAAAACAATCTACATGTCAAAAAGCAAAAAAAACAAACCAAAAAAAAAAAAACATTTCCATATCTTTTGGTGCTAAACCGTTGTTTCATGTAAAACTATATGTAGAGATGTATCACAATCATAACAAGGCAATTATCAAACAGATCCAACAAAGGAAACTGCTAATTAACACAAGCTGCCGGCATGAAACAGTCCCATCAAAATATTGTAGGAAGAAAACGGTTTTTTTGGTCGGTACGATACGGTTCGACCTTAACAATTTTCCTGTTTAACGTCACATAACTTTCTTCATTGGCTTTTAATTAATAAGCTTTTATATGCAATCGACAGATTAACCTTTTTTTATAAATAAGACCAAGTTTTTGAAAATCGATCCAGAAATAAAAACACAGCAGCCCGTTAATTGAGACAGGTCATTCTTTCGAGGTTTCTGAGGTGATGAGTTACATACCTTTACTATATACATGTGTGTGGTGTATACAATATTTTGGATGGGACTGTTTCATGCCGGCAGTCTGTGCTAATTACCAGAAAACTTGTAAAACAAAAGCTTATAGATTTTCTAAAGATTCTAATGATTTGTCTTTTAATACCTGGCGTTAATGCATTGTATTGACGTCTCCTCTCATATAGTTCTGACATCAAACAACATGATGGCATTAAAAGCAGCACTTGTTTTCATTTTTAGCAGACATCTCTCCACAGCATTAAAAGTATCACTGTACTATCTCGGCAAGTGGTCTTACATTTTGATAAGTAGTTCAAGTTATTTGTTAACGTGAAAATCTTCAACGTTTTCCAGGACACATCGCTACAAATTGAACTTCTACTCCTGTGCAAAAATGACCACTTCTTGTAAGAGGTATCAATATATATATATATATATATTTAAAAAATCGCAACGGTCACAATATTAACAGTAGAATTGGATTTATAAGGAAAAATAAACAAATCGAAAAAATGTCTTGTAATGATATTTAATAAGATTATGACACCTTTAATAAATGCTTCTGGTTTAGCATGGTCACCTATGAAGAGTAACACACATGCTTTGCTTTAAAGTAAGTACAATTATGAGGTTAGAGTTATTATGGGCGTGACGTAGAGTATTTATTTTCTGGAAAATTGATTAAGTTTCTGTATTCAAAGATAAAATAATACTGACATAGCTAGAAACCGTCGATAAATGACAATGAAAACACTTTTAAATAGGTGTGACTATAATCGGAAATTGCAATGCGTGTAACATGTTGAAAAAACAATCAGAACTAATCGTAAATTTCTGCTAAAATGTCTCCGGTTCTTTTAAATAAAGTCAAAAGCTTTAAATATGCAAACCTTTAAAGATCTTGTTATCTGACACCGTTATTCCATATTTGACATACAACATCATCTTTAGATCCTTTACAAAGGTTGTCAAAATTATGACACTGGGGTAATATTAGCCCCACCCTAAGGGTCAACTGTTTTAAATAAGGAAACCATCAAAGGTATTTTTTTCTGCCACCGGTAGGCTTAGAGATTCCATATTTGACATTTGACATCATCATGAGGTCCTCTACAAATGTTGCCCATATTATGACCATTGGGTCAATATTGGCCTCATCCCAGGGTTCAACAGTTTTAAATAAGGAAACCTTTAAAGATTATTTTGTCTGAAACAAAAAGGTTTCGTATTCGAAAAATGACATCAACTCGATTATCGGAAGGTCATTTATTTGGGAAATTATACCGTGACTCTAGTTATCACTTATATATAATTTTATCCTTATTTCTCTCAGCACTCTCCATAGATTGTCGAATGACACGCGACCTGTGAAATTCAGTCAGTATGTTCTGTATAAAACCATTAGTAGAATACAATTTAGAACTCTTTTCTTCTCTAAAATTCACTAGTAAAAATGTGATGGTCAGTTTTGATTGTTTAAATATTAGATTTTTCTGCTATTCACACGAGATATAATAATATCCGACTAATCTTCTTATTTCAAATGTATGACAAACTTGTCAGGCAAGTAAAGGTATCATGTGGAAGAAATACGTCTTCGTCATTATGCATATACAATTGTTGTTTGAGTTTTTCCGTGTTAAGTCTTTCACTAATGTTGGAAAGCAATGTACTTTAGTAGAAAGTTAGGATTCGTTCTGAACATGTTTTAACATTATACACCCATTTCAATATCCGATAATAGTCACGCCTATTTCAAAATATTGTCATTGTCTTTTATCAGCAGTTTATAGCTACGCCATTATTCTTTTATCTTTGAGTACAGGAACTAATCCATTATTGAGAAAATAAATATTTTCACGCCAAACCCATAAGAACTCAAAGCATATATTTGCAAAACCTTTCTTTAACAATTTACAGGTGACCATTCTAAAAACAGAAGCATACATTAACAGTATAATCTTATTAAATATAATAAGAAGACATATTTCCGATTGTTTTTTATTTTAAATCAAATCTTTCCGTTAATATTATGACCAGGTTCGAATATAAAGGTTGAAATTGTTTAAAATATAAGTGAACTTTCTTTTGATATCTCTAACAAAAAGTGATCATTTCCTGCGCATGTAGATATGCCGTCAGTATCGATGTGTCCTGGAAAACGTTATAGATTTTCCCGTCAACGAATAATTTGAAATACTAAGTAACTGTAAGTCAACTAGCCTAGATAGTACAGTAATACTTTTATTGCTGTGGAGAGATTTTAGCTAAAAAATAAAAAAAAGTGCTGTGTAAAATGCCAAAACATTGTTTAATGTCAGAACTATGAGAGGGGAAATGTCAGTATAATGTTTTATCACATAGGTATCAAAAGACAAATCCTAAAAGGAAACCATTTATTTAGAGAAATCTTATAAGTACTATTTTTTCCATGTTTGAAAATACAAGATGACTACTTGAATCGACAAAGGCAATAAAAGGGTAAATTATAAGGATAAGAACTGAATAGAAACTAAATTTGTTTAAGTGCAAAACAATTAATAAACTGCTAATTGGTTTAGGCTTCCACTTGTCAACCTATGATTAACTGTGATTTCAAACCAGTTACCCATCCTTATGTAAACTCAGTAAATTAAAAAAAATGATTTGTAGATAAGGTTAGTACTATCTTAATGGTATAATTCGTTTCCTGTCAATTTGATTAAAACATCTATTAATCCAAGTGCCCATGTTTCTGTTTCCGTATTACGTGGTACTACAGTTAAATTATGAAATATCAGAAACATTTTCTGTATTGTAAGAAATAACTCAAATATTTAAAGCATCAGACAAGCATTTAGTTTCCCTTTAAGGTAAAAGTCCATACCATCGATTATAAGCACAACTAATTAACATGACAAGTTGTTTAAATTACGGTTGGAACTATTTCTAGTGATTAATGGGTAAATTGAGAGACATAAACGATTTAAGAATCTTTAAAACATCTATCGATTATATTTTTTATAAGTTTTCTCTTAATGAGGGTTTTCCTCTATTGAACTTGCTTGGTATTTACCATGTAATGATAGCGAAATCTTACCAGCACACAACTTTTACATCAAACAACGTTTTTCTCTAAAAGAAGCGTTAATGCTCTATCTAAACGGAAGTTGCTTGTTGGTATTGGGACATTGAAAACGGTGAAACTAACTTTTATTTGTTTA
Source organism: Mactra quadrangularis (assembly GCA_025267735.1). Lineage (NCBI taxonomy): Eukaryota > Metazoa > Mollusca > Bivalvia > Venerida > Mactridae > Mactra > Mactra quadrangularis. The sequence goes on along the minus strand of CM046294.1, from coordinate 31,888,379 downwards.
TAAATCAAATTATTATCTGACTACAACTGTAATATATAACTACGTCGTTAGGTGACTACTATTGATAAGTTGACTATGTTGGTGTACAACTTTATCTTTGGTGGCTATTATAGTATTGGAGTGGAAAGAATATTCTTTTCTCTTCTAGATCGATGAGTAGCTGTACTCAAACATTAAAGTAGTCTAAAATAGCTATTAACCGTCGATAACAGACAATTACACTAAGTCTAGGTAGGCGTGAAAATGTCGGTAAATGAAATGGGTGTGAATGGTTGAAGCTCAGTCGGAACTACAAGCATACGTTTACTTTAACACTTGAACGATATAAAGCATTATATGTGTATCAATTGAAAACAACACTGACTGTGAATAACTCTGTTTATAGTTATTGTTTATTAATTATAATGAATATTTTCCACTTGATAAAGTAATTTACGTGACAAGTTTTCTGTCATAAGCATGACATATGTAAATTTGGAGGAGATTTTGATATCTGGTGAGAACAGTAGAATAATATCTGTTTAAACACGCAAAACCCACCATCACATTTTTACTAACTACAAATAGAGAAGAATAAAATAGTTCTGCAATGCCTGTCACTAATGGTTTCAAACAGAACATACTGACTGATTTTTCCCATGTCGCATGTCATTAGACAATTTACGGAAGATGCTTAGAGAAATAAGAATAAAATAGTGATTAATAAGGTCACGGTATGATTTCATATGAAATAGACATTTCAATTAACGAGTGGTGATAATAGTTGACACAATATAGTTTCTAGCAGGTAAATTGAATGTTGAAGAAAAGTAAATCCCTGGAGATGATAGAAATGCATTGTGTTCTGATGTAGTATCACATATAGTAGACATAAAGAATATCCATACTCTATCATTCTAGGAACCAAACATGAACCTGTACTACTACACTTACAGTACAAAAAGGAATACTTTAATTTCTAAAATCACATACATGTATAGCAGTTATATATTAGGGTTCATAAAGATAATAAATAAAACAATACAATTTAAAAAGTAACACTATAAAACAGAATTAAATACAAATATATGTTTACGTTACAAAAAACACCAACAAACTGAACATTGGTCTAAAAATCAATCATTTGCTACATTCCAATTTGCTTTACAAAACATTTGTTGATCCTCTCAATGAATAAAGTTAATAAAAATAACATAAAAACAACCATTAAAAACATGAAAAAAGGTATTGCAAATCGGCAATTTGGCTGCGCGCATTGTTCCAAGTATAAACAATGAGATGAAAAATTTGCACCTTTTCTGTACAACACGACACTTTATGTGCGTGTTCAGAAGGTGACAAATCTTCATCAACTTAATATAAAATGTATAAGAGCAACTATATTAGACCTGCCGAACACAAATTTACATTTAAGCTTAATTTTTTGTAAACTTAACTAATTGTGAACTTAGTTTAGTCATTTTAGTCAAGGTTTTTTAAATTATAATCTTAATTTGTCGATTAAGTCAGTAAAGAGTTTAATTAATTTTATTGCATATGCAAATTATCAGACCTTTTAACCGTATCGTACGAAGACCGACATATCTAAACTGCTTACCTATACACTTTTTAACCAGTACTCGCTTATAATTCCACAACAAGTCTATCTATCTATCTGTCTATCTGTCTATCTGTCTGTCTGTCTGTCTATCTGTCTATCTGTATGTCCGTCCTCTATCTTTCTCTCTCTCTCCTTCTCTATTACGCTATTTTTCTCTCTTTCTTTCTCTCTCTCCCTCTCTCTCTCTCCCCCCCTCTCTCTCTCTCTCTCTCTCTCTCTCTCTTTCACTCCCCCTCTCTCTCTCACTCTCTCTTTCGCTCTCCCACTCTCTCCCTCTCTCTCTCTCTCTCTCTCTCTCTCCACCCTCTCTCCCCCCTCTCTCTCTCTCTCTCTCTCTCTCTCTCTCTCTCATTCGCTCTCTCTCTTTCTCTCAATCGGCAAGTGTTGCGTTATCTGTGAAATTGAGTATATATAGGCACAATCAAATAAGGATGATAAGGTGTCAGAAATAGAAACATATTGGTTTACTGACAGTTTCTAATACAAATGTAATAAATCAAGCTTTAGTCAGGGCTTATGTTCAACTTAAATTTAAACTGGATTAATTTTATGTCCAGACAAACTGACACTTATCATTAACTGTGAATAAATAGAAGTTCTTTGATTTGTAAACGATCAAACATCTATACCAGTATTCTATTCTTCTGTAAAAACATTTAACAAATAACTATTTTTGAAAATGTATTAAAAACGAACTAAATAATCAATCAAGTACAATGACTTCACTTACAAAATGATCGAAATCTACTGGTGTTTTAAATCAAAAGCTGTTTAGTATTCATTCACGCAATACAATGGTATTCAAACAAAAGTGAAAAGAATTCAGCACCCAACTTTTTCGTTGCTTATGTAATACAATTAATTATACAAAGCTAAGTTTGATAAACTCTACTAGGTTACACCTATTAAATCTACACTCGATTTTTTGAATGTAAGTCATACGTAAATTGTCTTCGTGACGCTTATTATCACTAGTATAATTTGATTTTTTATTTTCTCCCAGAATTGTCCATAAATTGTCTAATGACACGCGACTTGTAAAAGTCAGTGTGTTTGTTATAACACAAATAGTGGTAGATAATGCTTTTCTTCTCAAAAGTTAGTTATGTATTGTTGGGTTTTGGGTCATAAAATAGATATTAGTCTACTGTTCTTACTAGATATAAAATCTCTCACCAATATACTTATGTCACTTTCATGACAAACTTGTCACGTAAATTACTATATCAAGTAGAAGAAAATACGTCTTCATAATAATCAATAAGCAATGACTGTATTAAAAATATTTTCACAGACACAGTTTTTCATTTGATACACTTATAATGTTTTATATCGTGAAAGTATTACTTAAGCAAACTTTTGGCAAACTAGTAATTCCGATTGAGTTTCAACCATTCACACTCATTTCAAATAACCGACATTTTCACGCCTACCTAGACTTAATGTAATTTTCTTAATTATCGATGGTTAATAGCTATTTTAGACTACTTTAATGTTTGAGTACAGCTACTTGTCGATCCAGAACAGAAGAAATATCTTTCCACGCAAATACCATATACATAGATTGCAAAATAACATATTAAACCTACCTATAGCGGTCTCCTAAGATGATCACAATTTTATTAAATCAAAGTTTACAGTTATTACATTGTCCAATTAAAAAAACAATCTACATGTCAAAAAAGCAAAAAAAACCAAAAACATTTCAATATCTTTTGGTGCTAAACCGTTGTTTTATGTAAAACTATATGTAGAGATGTATCACAATCATAACAAGGCAATTATCAAACACATCCAACAAAGGAAACTGCTAATTAACACAGGCTGCCGGCATGAAACAGTCCCATCAAAATATTGTAGGAAGAAAACGGTTTTTTGGTCGGTACGATACGGTACGACCTTAACAATTTTCCTGTTTAACGTCACATAACTTTCTTCATTGGCTTTTAATTAATAAGCTTTTATATGCAATCGACAGATTAATCTTTTTTTATAAATAAGACCAAGTTTTTGAAAATCGATCCAGAAATAAAAACACAGGAGCCCGTTAATTGAGACAGGTCATTCTTTCGAGGTTTCTGAGGTGATGAGTTACATACCTTTACTATATACATGTGTGTGGTGTATACAATATTTTGGATGGGACTGTTTCATGCCGGCAGTCTGTGCTAATTACCAGAAAACTTGTAAAACAAAAGCTTATAGATTTTCTAAAGAATCTAATGATTTGTCTTTTAATACCTGGCGTTAATGCATTGTATTGACGTCTCCCCTCATATAGTTCTGACATCAAACAACATGATGGCATTAAAAGCAGCACTTGTTTTCATTTTTAGCAGACATCTCTCCACAGCATTAAAAGTATCACTGTACTATCTCGGCAAGTGGTCTTACATTTTGATAAGTAGTTCAAGTTATTTGTTAACGTGAAAATCTTCAACGTTTTCCAGGACACATCGCTACAAATTGAACTTCTACACCTGTGCAAAAATGACCACTTCTTGTAAGAGGTATCAATATATATATATATATATATTTAAAAAATCGCAACGGTCACAATATTAACAGTAGAATTGGATTTATAAGGAAAAATAAACAAATCGAAAAAATGTCTTGTAATGATATTTAATAAGATTATGACACCTTTAATAAATGCTTCTGGTTTAGCATGGTCACCTGTGAAGAGTAACACACATGCTTTGCTTTAAAGTAAGTACAATTATATGGTTACAGATATTATGGGTGTGACGTAGAGTATTTATTTTTTTGAAAATTGATTAAGTTTCTGTATTCAAAGAAATACTGACATAGCTAGAAACCGTCGATAAATGACAATGAAAACACTTTTTAATAGGTGTGACTATAATCGGAAATTGCAATGCGTGTAACATGTTGAAAAACAATCAGAACTAATCGTAAATTTCTGCTAAAATGTATCCGGTTCTTTTAAATAAAGTAAAAAGCTTTAAATATGCAAACCTTTAAAGATCTTGTGTTCTGACACCGTTATTCCATATTTGACATACATCATCTTTAGATCCTCTACAAAGGTTGTAAAAATTAAGACACTAGGGTAATATTAGCCCCACCCTAAGGGTCAACTGTTCTAAATAAGGAAACCAGGTATTTTTGTCTGCCACCGGTAAGCTTACAGATTCCATGTTTGACATATGACATCATCATGAAGTCCTCTACAAATGTAGCCCATATTATGACCCTTGGGTCAATATTGGTCTCATCCCAGGGTTCAACAGCTTTAAATAAGGAAACCTTTAAAGATTATTTTATCTGAAACATAGAGGTTTCGTATTCGAAAAATGACATCTACCTGAGTACCTCTTTAAAGCTTGTCCAAACGATGACTTTGGGGTCAATATTTGCACCAGTGATTTTTATTGATATTCCATTGACGTGGAAGGAATTTTCTGTTCTTTTCTTAATCGGTGAGTAGCTGAACACAAACATTAAAGTAATTTAAAATAGCGTTTATTCATCAATAAAAGACAATTACACTAATTCTACACTGTAAAAAATGGGAACACGTAACATGTTTTATAAGCGTTTAAAACGAAAACACCACAGTTTACTTTCTAAACACATCCGTTTAATATAGTAACACTTAGCGTTTTAGAGATTTAAAAAAATCGGCAGTGTTTTACTTTAAAACGGTACCATTTTCAATCGTTAAAATTTGTTTGTTTGAAAAATTAATAATTGTTGTGGAGAAACAAATGTAACTACAAAACGATATATTAGACCCAATATCTTCATTAAAATACGGATTTTTGCGTATCTTTTTTACCAGAAACGGAAACGTAAAACACGTGCGTTTTCTTAGCGTGCAAAACGAACACACCTTATAGTCTCTACAGCGAAGCTTTGACTTTTTATTAACACACAGAAATGTATATTTATTAAGAATGAAATAGGTAAGTATTCTTTAATAGTTATTTAACATTGTTTATGTGGAAACTATATAGTCCTGATCGCCAAGTAGTTTGTTTGGAGATTATGGAATGTTCGAATTCAAGGTTGAAGCGCTGTCTGCTCGCGCCAAGAAAATCCACGGAACATTTGTGTAAGTTATTTATTACTTTAAAATTTCTTTGGTCGCTATATCACCTGTAGTGTTTTCAGTCTCATGTTTTGATATTTAGTTATAAAATGTATGCAATTATTTAAAGGGAAGAGCTTTTTGATGTGGGATACAATTTGTCATCAGTTTTCGCGACATTCTTTGAATTTTGTTTGTATTATCTGGGGTTATTTAGTGGCGCTAATACAGCTATTTGTGTATAAAACATGTTGACTTTTTTGTAACAATTTGTGCATTCTCTTCTGCATTTATGCAGTTAACATTTACACTGTAAATTTGTGCGTTTGTTGTTGGTCCTGTGCAATATCCCCCAAGTACCTAATTTCGTCCCTGTCTTAATTTCGTCACCCCACCTGAAACACCTATAAATCATACAGCATTAAAAAATTTTCGGGGTCCTAATTTCGTCCCTGTCCTAGTTTCGTCACCCCACCTTAATAACATTGTTCATATAGCTATAAAAATGTATATATTTAAAATAGCTCTATTTCTATATGGAAGGGAGGTAACTGCAGATGACAAATTGTTTTAATTTTTCAATGTTGTTACTTTATACAATGTCTTTTTAATAGAGAAAAAATAACAGATGCTGGAAAAAATGTTATGAGAATGTTGTGAGAAGTTAAGAAGTTATTCATTGATACATTATACATACTATATGGTATGAGAGGAAAGGAAAAACTACAGATGGCAATGCTTCAGTAGCGTCCAAAGTAAGTTGCTGTATGAATGATCAATTCAATAGTTTAAAAATTTCGTTCAACTTTATATCTAAGTGGCTTTTATTATTTGATATCTGCTATGTTTATAATTATCCCAAGCCAAGGTCCATCGTACAACTCTCCTTTACGCTGTATTAAGCAAAGTTACATACTCTAGACACTTATGACTAAGGGTAGGTAAATTGAAATGTTACCACAACAGAAACTGAAGTTTTCAAGGTGATTTCCTTTCATTTTCATCCATTTCAACTTACTTATAGATAAACATAATTGTTATATTTAACTCAATTGAACATGGCAAATAATGTTGCCAGGTTTCAGCAGATATCTTTTTTATTTTGGTCACACATTTTCTCAATGTGACAATTTTGTCAATCTCAGTGGCGTATACAGTGCTGTGATCTCTGGGTAAAATGCAGTCTTTAAGGTCTCAATGTAAGCTATTTAGTCTGTGATGTCTGTTATCATAGATGACAGGTACTTTTCCTTGGTGTCTAGACCAAGATAAAATTCTGTGTTTAGGGGAACAGCCTGAGAAAAGGAAGGTGGGGTAGGTACCAAGTTTCTTGTTGTTGTTTTTAACTGTCAAATCGCTATTTTATCTGCAGTAGTAAATTTCGCCAAAAGTTATGAACACAAAAAATACCAAAGATTGCTGACTTTGAAATAAAAACTCTTGGGTCTGAAACTTATTTAGGTAGAGTCGGGTGCCCTAAGCACAGCTATTCTTTTTTTAGGCCTTGGTTAAGCTGCATTGTGCATTCATGTCTTATCCTGTTATATATTTATTAATTTAAGACTAGACTGTGATTGAGTTTGAGTGTGTCACCATATTTAATATTGAAATTTTCATTTTTATTCAGGTTGCTTATTTACTATACATACACCTTTTGGAAGGAAAGGCAGAGACAATGCTAATAACTGAGAAATGGAACCATATTGTTGAATGAGTTGTGTATATATCTAGTGTTTCGGGAAAGTAAAGGAGCTCTTGGCAAACTGAAATGTACTTGTCTTATTATGTAAGTTAATTCACTGAAAGTTAGTAATTTTAATGAGCAAATGTTTATCTTGCTTTAAATTGTACTTTCATATCTTATTCTGTTTGGTTACATGTATGACTTTCTGGCTTAAGCTGCGTGAGTAAACAAATAGAAAAGTTTTATCAGAATTTTGAAATATAAGTGCACTTTTACTCAAATTGAATTTATTGACAGGTATTCACTCCAGTATTATACTAATTTATTGTATGTTCAATCTAGCATAGTGTAGAAGTCCTATTCATAACCTGGTACTAGAGTTTTAAATTTTTATACCCCCGGAATGTTACAGCTTATTTTGCCTTTTAAAAACTTCGATAACAGCAAATTTTTAAAGATATTACTATTAGTGAGATCTACTCATACCATTATATATCTTTTAAACTGTATAGATATTGCTTTACAATGATACAGCACATTTATTTAATATTAATCATCATAATAATCAACAAAGTAGCCCTTAAAGTTTTTTTTACAATTGTTAATTCTAATGTATATATTTCAGAAACAATGGAACATCCATAACTAAAGTTCAATAGAAATTGAAATAGATGTTAGAGATGGTACATGATGATATAAGATAGAGGGAAAGAAGAAAGAGGATGTAGAATATAAAAGTTAATCCAAATGCAATTGAACAATTAATCTATAACCAGAAAAATGAAATATAAAGAGCCTTGGATTATATATTTGATATTAAGAACAATTACGATATAAGTTGCTAGTATTTTTTTCATACTGATTCATCACACTGACTGAGATTCTTTTGGCATTTTCACAAAAAAATCTCAAAGAAAAAGTATTGTGAGCCTATTTCAAAAATTTAAAGTTCAAAGTCTAAAAGATATAGTATCATAGCATGATATGAATTTCAGAAAGTATTCATTATTCTACCATATTAGAGAATATTTTAAGTTGATTGGACAAAGAAGTAGGAAATTATAAAATGTTTCCTGATTTTAACTTAAATGAATTTATGTAAGATTTTTGTGAAAATGACCACTGTTCTGTAATTTCTACTAGTTGAGAGTTTGGTCTATAGTCATAGTCATGTAGGTGTGACTGAGCTTAAGATTCTTGATATATATAGATTAACAAAAGTCAATGACATAATTAGTGAACAATACTTGTATACTTATGAAATGAATATATTTTCATTAAGTTGGCATCATAAAATTTTGAGTTTCAATAAGCACACAGATATTGTTTAATGCATAGATTTTTGTTACACTTTAGTAAAGTGCAAATTCTGTAGAAGAGGACAGTATTTAATACATAAACTTTAAAATGACTTAAAATCCATCTTTAAAATGTTAAGTACACTTATGTTTTTGCAAAATTTTGTGGAGAGGATTCAAACCCCATTGGAAAAGAGACTATAAGTACAAGTGACACATTATCACTTATTAATAGCTTTGTGTGCGTACACATGTTGTGATGGAAATAATCACAAATCAAATATTTTAACTAACTATTATTCTAGTCACTCAAAGTAAATTTATGACAGCTGTATGTTAGTTGCAAGTCAGGTTAACATGCAATGGATTTTGTGATTATTTTATCTCTATTTTGTTCATTATGTCACAATATCTTACAATTCAAGAGGAAACATAAGATTGTTGGAAATGGTGCAATTTTCTGTCTGTATCAATTTCTGTACAAAACATGGTGCGAACCATGTTAACAATTTTGTAACAATGTATAAAAAAATGTTTGTCTTTACAGTTTCAATCTTTGTCAAAAACAAAATTTCAAAATGTAATTTTAGCTTAATATTGATCTATAAATTGCACCTAATCAAATATTAACTCATATGTTGTTAAAACGTCTTAAGGATGATTTTTCACTGTTTTCTTCTTCAACCCTTAGCTATATGAAATTACTTAATCTTACTGCCAGTTGATTATTTACTGACTTAGCATAAAATGTATTTTGCTAGCTTAAGGTAAACAATATCTAACAAAATCTGTGTGTTAGGTATACAACCCCTGTCTAAAAATTATGTTTTAGGTCTGCTATAAGTTTTTACAAATAATCATAATTGTTTGTACAATGTATTTCTATTTTCACCATATCAGATTTTAACTGGAAAATAAGCCACAAAAGTAAGAGACTTAACTGGTTGAAAGATAATTAGACTTTATCCAAATGGATTCTTTTGAATCATTGATATTTTGGTGTCTGTATGAATGTTTAAGCTACAGATATGGAAGAAAGCAAAATATCTTTTTCTGAAATTTCAGTTTCTGTAACGTTGAAAGAAAATATTAAAAAAATATTCATAGCATGAGTTTGAAATTTAAAATCTTGCTTCAGGATTGATATTCTCATTTCATAATTTTCTACTGTTCTGGAAATTGCCAGGGTAAAAACTTGAGTCTATTTACCTTGTTATCAAATGATTTAGATTGGTAAGGTCTCCAGAACAATGAGGTCTGTCATACTCAGGAGGGCATTTATCTCTTTGTTTAATTTGAAATGCATTCCCCCTTAAAATATCATATCCTGTAATTAATGAATTTAGCATCTTCTGCAGCACTTTTTTTGATGTTGCTTTAAGTTTTATTGTTTCTAATTTTAACTGCTAGATTTAGATTGTTTTTATCCCTTATTGAAATTTGAAAATGGTTATTTTTATGATATCCATTTAATGTTTGTGTATATTCTACTTTTTGTAAACCATTTTTGTATATTGTTAAAATTTGATCGTGTTATTAGCTAGATAATTCAGAGAATAGTGGGGCTATTCTCCGTAGTGTGTCAGTGAAACACTTCTCTGTTCAGTTTTTAGGTACAATATTTTTATATCTTTGCAATTATTGAAGCAATTCATTAGAAACCTTTTACGTGTCTACATTGGATTTCAAATACCAAGTTACTGAATCAAAAAACACTACCAACACATATTTTTTTTAAATACCAAGTTACATAATTCTAGCATGATTTTTTATTGGATTGTGGCTAGTGATGTACCGATGATCGGAAAACATCGATTAGCGGCGTGTTGAAGCTCCCGATTATGATGATCGATTAAATTTAGTCAAAATCGATCATCGGCATGAAGTTGTCCCGGTGCCATCCGGTACGGAATACGGCTTTTATATGCAGCGCTTTTCCGGATACGGCTTTAATACCCCGCCTTTTTTTAACATGGCTGCAATGGACATGCGACGTTCATACGATCACCCCGATACGAAAAAGAAATCAGAAGACCGGCCAGTATTATCCAAAAGTCTTACAACCAATTTTGGTCTTAAATCCTTCTATAATGAATAGCTAAATTGTCGTAAAATGTTTGATAATACGCTATCATGGTCTAGTGAACTACATGAACTCATTCTGCTATACCATGAGGTCTTCTGTATCGTAAGCATTTCCAAACCAAACTGCATAAGTAACTTTGAAAAATAAATTGCCTTAATTATCTAAATTCAGCATTCTATACTTGTTAGAACCCCCAGTTTTATTATTACTATCAGTATCAGAGCATGGTTAATAGTTCATATGAACATGTATCACACTATTCATTAACTTTTATGTTACTAAGCTAGTAGTAGAAAGCTGGGTTGTTGATAACCAAATGATGCATGTATAGCAAGCAAATACAAAAATAAAAAAACAGCTATTTTTATTTCTTGGTCTATAATACATCGATTATATAAGGATGCAAAGCAAAATATGAATGCAAAAGCAAATTTATCATGAACCGATTATAATCGGAAGAATCGCATTGACAGCAGTAACCGATTTCAACCGATGATCGATTATAATTTCCAACCGATATCCCATCACTAATTGTGGCCCTTAAACTCACATGTTATTTGTTGGTTTAGCTTTTTGGTACTGCATTAAATATATGTGCAACTTACGAAGGGATTCACTTGAAACTTTACACACGTATACAAGGTTATACTAGCATGAATATTGTCCTATACATTATCAGAAGTTCTTGGAAGTTTTGAATGCAAAATTTATATCTTCAACTAATGAAAGTATCCACTTTAAAAATCACTTATCTCAATGGGATTGCGTATCAATAATTTATTTTATTTACATGATAAAGCATCCAAATATATAGATTGTTTTTATTTTAAATAGTGTTCATGTTTTGCTATAATGTTTAGTCATGTCACATGTTTTTTTGTAAATATAATGTTAGAATGTTTTTAGGATCTTTTAGCATTTTACAATTATTGAATGATATCTAAGCTCCTAAGAAACTAAGGAAATAGCATTTTGTTTAAGTGTTTTGGTGACGCAAAATGAAAAACATTGTACTGAACAATAGAATTTCATACTTAGTTTGGCTATTTCTGAAGATTCTCTAGTTATAACGTACCAAGATTTTTAGAATGTGTTTTATGATTAAGAATAAATTTATATGTACTCTTAGATTTAATAGTTGAATTATGATTGCATTTTTATGACAAATAAATGATAATTTAATCTTCTCAAATTATGTTTTTTATTTATTCGCATATCTATCAGCTGTTACTTTGATTAAATAACATTGTTAAATAGGCAAGGTTTCATTTTAGAAAGACTTAGCGATCAGTGCTCTTGAAGCAATAAGTTTCAGCTTTGCAACAAAACATGTGAATAATACAAACGTGATCAGTGTTTATCAACAAAACACATGAAGTGTTTTAATATGGCGTTACGTGTGCAAAAAGTGTAACAAGAAAGTGTTTTGATTTGAAACGCGTCAAGTGTTTTCATTTAAAACACTTTGACATGTTTTCAATGCGTTCTAGTGTGTTATTTTGATATGTGTAATGTTTTATATCAAAACACGAGCATGTTTTATAGCAAAACATGTTACATGTTTAAAGTGGTAACATGTTTTAAAAGTGTAACAGAAAAGTGTTTTAAAAAGTGTTTAAAAGCAAAACACCTTTTTTTACAGTGTAGGTAGGCGTGAGAATGTCGGTAATTGAAATGGGTGTGAATTGTTAAAACTCAATCGGAACTAAAAGCAAAAGTTTACTTCAATACTTGAACGTTATAAAACATTATAAGCGTATCAAATGGAGCAACTGTATCTGTGAAAAACTCTTTAATACAGTCATTGTGTATTGGTTATAATGAAGACGTATTTTCTTCCACTTGATAAAGTAATTTACGAGACAAGTTTGTCATAAACGTGACATAAGTAGATTGGTACTACTTATGTCACGTTTATGAAAATTCTTTCCACGTCAATATCTTAATAGTCTCCAAAGATAAAGTTGTGCAACAACATAGTTAAACTTATATATAGTAGTCACTTAACGACTTGGTTATCTATTGCAGTTATTACCTGATTAGTATAATCAAGATAGCAGTATATATTACTAACTACAGTCGATAAAAGACAATGACAATATTTTAAAATAGGCGTGACTTTAATATGATAATGGATTTGATGTAACATGTTGAAAAGCATTCAGAACGAATCGTAAATTTCAACTAAAATATATTGCTTTCCAATTGATAAAAGACTTAACACTAGAAAAGCTTAAAACAACAATCATTTAAGAACAATGACAAAGAAGTGTTTACTTCCACTTTATGCTTTAATTTACGTGACAAGTTTACCATAAACGTGACAAAAGTAGATCAGTGGGAGACTCTTATATCTGGTGAAAACGGTAGAATAATATCTATTTAAACACGCTAAAACCACGGTCATATTTTTCTAGCTAAATTAAGAGAAGAAAATAATGTCTGCATTGTCTGCCACTCATGGTTTCATACAGAAAATACTGACTGGTTTCACAAATCGCGTGTCATTAGACAATTTACGGGCAATACTGAGAGAAATGAGAAATAAAATTATATATAAGACATAGATATAAAAGACATTCCATGGAGTTGAGAAAAAAGTACAATATCCTACCTAGCCTGTGAATTTACGTGGGAGAGAAGACTTATAGATTATAGAACTGTATTGTCTAATGATGTAGTATTTAACACAAATAATATCTGAATGATATCTACATTAGAACTAATATAAGTGAAATAAAAACAATACATACATGCAAATATGAAACGAGGTAACAAAAGATAAAGCATTAAATGGGATGTATGTATAAAATAGAAACGAACTGTCTGTAGACACTTGGTCCAATCTTTTGGTACTCCCCTTTTGTCTTACAAATATTTTATGATCCTGATCCAAATATAGAGATAATAAAATACACTTACTAGATGCAGTACAGCACGACATACAGTGTGAATGTTCGGGAGCTAACAGATCTTCATCTATTTTTGTAAAATTTATGAGAGAAACTAATGTTGGTCTATCGAACCTAAATTCACATTCCTAACCTCCACCTGTATTAAATTTCGTTTAAAGTCGTATTGATATACTAAGTTTTAATTTAAATTTGCCGACTCAGTCAGTTAATAGTTGAATCATTATTCATGTTAAGCCATTTATCAGAAATTTTCATTGTGATGTACAATGTCCAATTGCCTAAGCAGGTTTGATCGGTACTTGCTAACCATTCCCAAAGCCAGTGACAATTTATCCAATCTGGAATAAAATCAACAAAATTGTCAAATCTTTTTCGGATGAAAATTACTAAGGTTAAACCCGGATCAAATGTTCCAATTTTACCACAAAAGGCAAGTGTTACGTTATCTACGGAATTGGGTATATATAGTACTATACACTGTACACAATCAAATATAGATAATTGAGTGTCAGAAATAGAAAGCTGACATATTGTTTTACTGGCAGTTTCTTATACGAATGTAATAAATCAAGCTTTAATCAAGGCCTATGTTCAACTTTAATCTAGATTGGATTGATTTTATGTCCAGACAAACTGACACTTATCATCAACTGTGAATAAATAGATTTTCTTTGATTTGTAAACGATCAAACATCTATACCAGTACTTTTATTCTTTAATAAAACCATTAAGCAAATAACTATTTTTGAAAAGTATTAAAATAGAACTAGATAATCAATTAAGTACCATGACTTCACTTGCTAAAAGATCGAAATGTATAACTTAACGTCAGGATCCTATGTGTCAATAAGGCTTTGATTTGTGGAAGAGTCTATGACCTAATTGAATGTAAGCGAATTTTTCATTGATTCATTTAATTCTTTTAAATCTTTTCTAAGTTCAATATGTCAGAGAGATGAGAGTTAAGGAAAGAATGAAACTCTTTCTCTCATGCCTGTCTCTTAACTAGACCATGGAACACGTTTTGTTATGATATTCCAGAAAGCATAAGTTAAGTTCAATTTTTTAATTGTTTTTTTCGATTACTATTAACAGAAACGTTCCCACCAAACTATGTTAAGCCTTCTAAAATCTTAACTCGATTATTAGAATGTCAGCTATATAATATGAATTAAATCCGTGACGCTCGTTATCACATATATATAATTTGATTCTTTATTTTCTCCCAGAATTGTACGTAAGTTGTCTTATGACACGCAACTTGTAAAAGTCAGTCAGTATGTTAAAACCATTAATGGTAGACATTGCAGGCATAATTCTATTCTCTTAGTGTAGCTAGTGAAAAATGTGAAGGAGAGTTTGCGAGTGTAAACAGATATTTGTTGCTGTTCACACTAGAAATAAAAATCTCCAAACCAATTTACTTATGTCACGTTCATGACAAACTTGTCACGCAAATTAAAGCATCAAGTGGACGAAAATACGCCAGTTGTACCAATTGATACTCTTATAATGTAATATATCGTTCAAGTAATTATGTAAACTTTTGCAAGAAGCTCCAATTAAGTTTCAACAGTTCACACCTATTTCAATTACCGACATTTGCACGCCTACATAGACTTAGTGTAATGGTCTTTTATCGCCAGTTAATAGCTATTTTAGACTACTATAATACTTGAGTACAGCTACTCATTGATCTTAAAGAGAAAGGACATTTCTTTCCACGTACAACAAAGTTAGTTTTACAGTAAATACATAGGAAATGGAATTATACCATTAAAACAGTACTCACATTATCTACAAATAATTTCTTTTGAAATGACCGTGTACAAATTAGTGATGGGCAGTTTGTTTGAAATCACATTTATTTGGAGGTCGACAAGTTGCAGCCTAAACTAATTACAATTGATTGATAGTTTTGAACTTTAACATACAAAGTTCCTTTTCAGTTCTTGTTCATTTAATAATGAACATTCTGGTGCAATTGTTGATTTTTTTGATCATCTAGTTTTTTCCAACATGAAAAACTTAGTATTTATAAGTTTTATCTCAAAGGGTTGTTTCTTCTTATTATTTGTATTTTAATACCTAGGCGGTAATACATTATATTGATATCACTCCAGCATAGTTCTGACATAAAACAACGTGTTGACATTAAAGCAGCCCATGTTTCCATTTTTGAACAGACATCTCTCTACAGCAATAAAAGTATCACAGTACTATCTCGACAAGTTGTCTTTCAGTTACTAAGTATTTCTAGTTATTGTTGACGGGAAAGGTTTCAACGTTTTTCAGGACATATCGATACTGTCGGCTTATCTTTACATGCGAAGAAAATTATCACTTTTTGTTAGAGATATAAAAACAAAGTTCATATTTATTTTGAAAATTCTCAACCATTAAACTCGAGCTTGGTCGCAATATTTAACGAAAGATTTTATTTAAAAACAAATAAATCAGAAATATGTCTTCTTACAATATTTTAAAAGATTTTGTTACTTATAATATATGCTTTTGGTTTTAAAACGGTCACTTGTAAAAAATAACAGCCAGGTTTTACAAATCTATGCTTTGAGTTTTTATGGGTGTGGCGTGAAAGTATTTATTTTCTCGATAATGGATTAGTTCCTGTACTCAAAGATAAAAGAGTATGGACGTAGCTATAAACCGTGGATGCTATAAACAATGACAATATTTTGAAATAGGCGTGACTATAATCAGAAAATAAAACAGGGATGTAACATGTCAAAAAACATTCAGAACGAATCGTAAATATCAACTTAAATACATTGCTTTCGAATTGGTGAAACACTTAGCATGAAAACAGCTTAAAATACATATATTTATATAATGACATAGACGCACTTTCTTCCACTTAATGCTGTAATTTACGTGACAAGTTTATCATAAACCGAACAAAAGCAGATTGGTGGGAGATTTTGCATCTGATGTAAACAGTACAATAATATATGTTTCAACACGCAAAATCCACAATCATATTTATACTAGCTAACTTTAGAAAAGAAGAAAAATCTGCATTGTCTAACACTAATGGTTTTATACAGAACATACTGACTGATTTTCGCAAATCGCGTGTAATTTGACAATTTACGGGCAATACTGAGAGAAATGAGGAATAAAATTATATAAAAGACATAGATATAAAAGACATTCCATGGAGTTGAGAAAAATGTGCAATATCCTACTTAGCCAGTGAATTTACGTGGGAGAGAAGACTTATAGATGATAGAACTGTATTGTCTAATGATGTAGTATTTAACACAAATAATACCTGAATGATATCTTCATTTGAACTAATATAAGTGAAATAAAAACAATACATACATGCAAATATGAAACGAGGTAACAAAAGATAAAGAATTAAATGGGATGTATGTATAAAATAGAAACACTTGGTCCAATCTTTTGGTACTCCTCTTTTGTCTTACAAATATTTTATGATCCTGACCCAAATATAAAGATAATAAAATACTCTTACTAGATGTAGTACAGCACGACATACAGTGTGAATGTTCGGGAGCTAAAAGATCTTCATCTATTTTGGAAAAATTATGAAAGAAACTAATGTTAGCCTATAGAACCCAAATTTACATTCCTAACCTCCACCTATATTTAATTTCGATTAAAGTCGTATTGATATACTAAGTTTTAATTTAAATTTTCCGATAGAGGGTTCGTAGATTGGATTACCTGGCGGGACATACTTTTTGCGCCTGATCATGAAACAAATAATGCGGCTATTCTCTCTCAAACCACTGATTCTAAATCAAGTATGACAGTTGTACGTAACGATAGGAAGTATGTGCATAATAACTGATTAATAGCGAAATCCACAGAATTGGCCTTTCTAGTAACGGTGAGTAGGTTGGCTGACATGTACTGTTCAGTCAGTTTGTTTTGTATAAAACTATTAGTGGTGGACAATACAGAAATTATTTCCTTCTTCAAAGTAAGCTAGTAACATGTGATGTTGAGTTTTGCATGTTCAAACAGATATTATTCAACTGTTCTCACCTGATATAAAAATCTCTCACCAATTTACTTATGTCCCGTTTATGCAAAACTTGTCATGTAAATTACGATATCAATTAGAAGACAATACGTCTTCATCATAATCAATAAACATTGACTGTTTCAAAGAGTTGTACCAATTGATACACTTATAATGTTGTTATCGTTCAAGTGTTAAAGTAAACTTTTGCTTGTAGTTCCAATTGAGTTTCAACAATTCCAACCAGTTTCAATTACCGATCTGTTAACGCCTACCTAGACTTAGTGTAATTGTCTTTTATCGACAGTTAATAGCTTTGTTAAACTCTATTAATGTTTGAGTACAGCTACTCATCGATTAAGAAGAGAAAAAATCCTAACTACGTCAATACTATATATATATATATATATATATATATATATATATATATATATTCACACATACCACCATTTACGGGGCCCATATATAAGACCGACTTGAGTGGCATTTATTCATATAGTCAGTTTTAATATATGCCACTATGTACGCAAATTATGAACATTTCCAAACAACAGAACTAAGGGGTACTAAGTTATATATATCAAATATATATTTAATTTTACGATAGGTGAAAACATATTGACAAGAAACAAAATACCCAATAAAAATTATATACATTTGTGGGGCATATAGAATTTTCGTGGGGCATATAGCATTTACTTTTAAAACAGACTTTCGCACACTATTTTCGTAGGGTACCCTACACCCCCTACATCATTTTTAAACAAGCTAGAATTGCGAAGTTTTATGTATGCCCACACGAAATATAAACCCCACAAGTATGGTTATAAATAGGTCGATACCCCGTATATAGCTATATGTAACAGTATATAATATATATAATAAAAACATATTAAATCTACCTAAAGCGACCACATAAGAAGTTGACTATATATAATATATATTAAGGTTATAGACATGTGATCCTTTAACTGTAAATAATCAAGATTGTATTAAATCAAAGTTTATATTTTTTACACAGTTCAAATACAAAAAAAAGAATCTAAAATACCATTTCCATTTCTTCTGGAGCAAACACATGGCTTGATGTACAAAATATCTGTGGGGGATGTGTCACTATCATTACATGGTAATTTTAAAACATATTGAAAAGAGGAAACTACTAATTTAATGAGAACTTGTAACCTAACAAACAATAGATTTTCTAAAGATTCTAATACAGTTGTAGTTTCTTTTTAACCGATTAATCGTTAGAAAAATGTGCCAACCTTAATTCCTGTTTATCAGTTGTTAATACATTTGAGAAATTGTTTGTACGTTTTCTTAATTTTCGTATATTCCTTACAGAAGAGAATAATCATGTTTGTATAGGTAATTCTTCTTAGTTTCATAGTTTATTCATAACGTAAAGTCGCCAGGCTGGCTCAGTCAATAGCAAACTTATGTACCGATCGAGGGTTCGTAGATTGGATTACCAAGCGGGGCATTCCTTTTGCGCCAGAAAGCATTATTTAAGTTTCATGTTTCAGAACTTTTCAAAGAAATAGAGGATATTCGTCAACTCTGGTGTAAGATCGATTGTTATTTCACCGAGTGAACTCAGAAAACATATTTTCACGAGTGGCATAACCACGAGTGAAAATGACATTTTTTGAGTTCACGAGTTGAAATAAAAAAGATCTTACACCAAAGTTGACCAGTATTCTGTTTCTTTCATGCTTAGTTTGGAGTTTAACTTGATCTAGATGTGTTTTACACAAATTTTAACATGGCGTCATTTCTTCTCCATGATGACATCATTTATCTTCTAAAATGACGTCATTGACGATGAATATATCGGATTATATTTTCACTACAATGAAAATATAAAATTTATACTTCCATCGTTTATTTTCCCCGAATAACGCGCCGTTTCACAGTAAAGCATGAAAGAAACGTTTATGATTAAACACTAAATCCGATTTGAATCAAAACATGTAAAGATAGAAGCATGGTATGTTCTGTTTTCAATGCTTGGGTATATCAAATAATGTTGATTTTTATATAAGATACTTTGTTACGCCTCCTAAAATCTAAACTCGATTATTGGAATGTCAGTCATATGTGAATTGAATCCGTGACGCTCATTATCAGTAATATATTATTTTATTTTATTAACCAGAATTGTCCGTAAATTGTCTAATGACACGCGATTTGTATAAGTCAGTCCGTGTGTTATGTATAAAACCATTAGTTGTAGACAATGCACAAATGATTTCCTTCTCCAAAGTTAGCAAGTAAAAATGTGACGGTGACTTTGCGTGCTAAAACAGATATTATTTCATTGTTCAGGGGCGGATACAAGATTTTGTTCTAGGGGGGTCCAAACTTTTCTGGGGGGTCCAAACTTTCGAACCACAACCACGTTATATACATTTTGCAGAATAATGCCACATATTAATAATAAAAACTACCAACAAAAATGTTTCATACTACTTAAAAATGACTAGCAGTAAAGAAATACACTAATTGACAAGTACATTTTGGAAATTCTAGGGGGAGAGGGGCCCGGACCTCCCTGACCCCCGCTGGATCCGCCTATGCTGCTCTCAAAAGATATAAAATCTTCCACCAATCTACTTATTACACGTTTATGACAAACCAGTCACGTGCACTTTTAAATGGAAGGAAAATACGTCTTTATTAGTATCAATAAAAAATTGACTGTATTAAAAGTTTTGCACAACCAATGATTTCCAATGCATTTCAGGCTTTGATAAAGATATAAAGATATCGTTACACGAACGCCAACAAACGTTGATATGCTGCATGAAGCTTTTGCATGGCTTTTAAAGCACCATGATGTGTTCATAGCTGTGCTTGCGATGGCAAGAGATCGTTACATAGAATACATGTAGTTATGAAGAGATAACCTAATTATGACAGCATATCTATCAGCAGGTTGTGACTGGCCATGCAATATTGCTGTAATGATATATTTAAGCTCGATTGGAAAACAATATAATACAACTTAGATAAATCCTTTTCGAGTCCGCTTTATTCCGGATCCCCAGCCAGTACTGAGCAAGTAGGATAAAGTTTCTTACTCAAGAAAACAGTGGGTTTTAGATGGGATTCAATGATTGCCAGTACAACGTCGTAAACGCTCGGCCAAGCCCGTTGTATTACATATAAGTTACGATACACAAAAATACAATAAAAAAGTCGATGTTTGTTAACATATATAGTTATGGTTGGCCAAAAGACAGTATACACAACCTGTATTTCAATGAACTCTGATTGAAAGTTGAATACCAATACGACTGCTGAATGTTAGCAAGAACAAACAGCTGTTTTGTGGTGTATATATGTTTTAATACAAAACTAATTCTAATTTTATTTGATGAGAACGACAACTCTTTTTAGCGTAAACGAAACACGGAGAGTAATTATCTCCTTTGTAAAAATCTGATACATTCATTTGTATTTAATAACATATAATCACACATTTATCGTTTTTAAGGAAAAGTTACACAGTTAATAGTTACGTCTGCTAACGGTGAAGTTTGCTTGATCTTTCATCTTGTGTTATAACTTATTTATCAAGTTATTGTATGTTCACTCCAACCGATCCTCATTCGGTTACAATATTGTAGGCGCGAGTATCTCCGAAATTAGGTTATGAAAATGGTTGCCCAAACCGGTCATTTTGGCAGCTAGCACTTCATCTTGTTTGTAGAACTTTGGTTGCCAAAAGGAAACTTTTGGTTGCTCGAACTAGAAATTGGTTGTCCCGGGCAATCGGACCCCCACTAATTTCGAAGACTGCGGAAGCATTACAACAATGCGTTTAGGATAACGTTTTATATATATTCTATTCTTTAATATGAACTCAGTTGCGTCTATATCAATTTCATGGCCAGGCGTTTTACTCAAACATTTAAAAAATAAACTCATTTGATCATTTTGGCTTAGTATAAATGTTAGTTGAGTTTTTTTGTTACCTTTTTTGCAAAGTTTTGACAATTTTAGTCTAATTACCGAAATTAGTTAATGAAATACTTCCTAAAATTATGCCGGATTTCATAACTGAGTATTGTAAAATTAATTACTTGGTTTACTATCGAAAATGTGCATGATTGTCTACGTCTCGATTTAACTACCAACTTGTGATGTCGAAAGTTACTATTTAAATTGTCTCCCTTTAATAAAATAAATGTATTATTTTCTATAATACCAAATAATTGGTATTAAAATATATATTATTTAGTGTTTTAAAGTTAAACATATATTTTATATAGACTATTACCAATATCAATAGCAAACAATGTTTATGTAAAATATATGTTTTGTTATCAATAAAAAGTTTATGTACTTTGCCTTACTCTTTCAATTCACGCTGACGCAAAAGTGATAGTATATATAACGCTCGACTTTTCGGCTTATATAGTTGAAATTTTGTAGGTTCGCTAATAAGCGGCCATAGCCATCATTCAATGCAATCAACTTACAATTTGATCACTACACCTCCATTGTCGATTTATTCAAAAGTTAATAACCGATTCATGTGATCACACATTTTCCCTGACAAACCATAACATTTTACGACCGAAAACATTATTATTATTAAACGTAGTTGAAAACAAAGTGACAACCAGCTGACCATTTTCTTGTCAATGTTGATAAATTGGCAACAATTTCATGCTATGAAAGTCAGTATGTTATTGAGGTCGCATAATGCAACCCTACAAAATATAATAAATACGACAAATAGTCGAGCATTTATTATCCTACTCGCCTTAGCGTCGGCAATTACGTAGCAATGAAATTATATTCAAATAAAATCTTACGATGGTATTTCTTTTGCAATTGTATTATATTAAACCCTAATTACATTTATTTTACTTATTTACAGTATATTTAAATTACAAAAAAATTTGATTTTTTATATAAATCTTGGCGTTTTTGCAATTAATTACAAATAAAATATAATTTTGAAAAAGGGAGGTAATATTTGTTGCATACTACACACTGCCCACAGAATATATTTACGCCTTGAGCAACTAAGTGTGGTGCTAATTTGTTTTGTTGCAACAACATATTTTATTCAGCATCCATATCTGGAGAGAATAAACATGTACATGCTATCAAAAGTAATTGAGCAGACACATTTTTACTAGACAGTTAAAAGAAAATAAGAAATGTGATTACACATTATGATAAAGACGACAAATGTGAAAAAATCAGTTTATGTAGAGCTTTGCATCGAATAGTATGTAAGAGTATAGTAACAATCCATCAATGGATGAATGAGACGTTTTGTTTAATCACTCCTTCGATGCAAATAATCGCTTGCGCGTTAAGATAAACCACACACATTTCATGTAAAAAGATAATGAATGATACATGTAATTTTTTGAATGACCCTCAAGTTTGAACTTTTAAATATGTTTGAGAAAATCCCTTGCAATTTGTAAGCATCCGACATCCACATAGGCATCGGCATAAGTCATAAATGCCTAATTGTCGATTTATTCAAAAGTTGATAACCGATTCATGTCATCACAAACTTTCCCTGACAAACCAACATTTTTACGATCGAATTCATTATAATTATTAAACGTAGTTGAAAACAAAGTGACAACAAGCTGACACCACTTTCATGTGAATGATGTTAAAATAGCACAATTTTCATGCAATGAAAGCCAGTATGTTATTGAGGTCGCATAATGCAACCCTACAAAATTAAATAAATACGACAAATAGTCGAGCATTTATTATCCTACTCGCCTTAGCGTCGGCAAATTTAGGAACATTTATTACTGGTCAAATAAAATCTTACGATAGTATTTCTTTTGCAAAAGTATTATATTAAACCCTAATTACATTTATTTTACTCATTAACAGTATATTTTTAATTACAAAAAACTTTGCTTTTTATATAAATTCCGACGTTTTCTCAATAAATTACAAACAAAATATTAAGTTTATAAAAGGGAGGTAATATTTGTTGCACACTTACTGCTCACAGAATATATAATCAAAGCGCTGATGTCACTGAAATTGTTCGGGTTTGAAAGTCAAAGTATATTTAGTTCTTCAACATAGTTGGTACATTGTATACAATAGATGATTCAGTCATAGGCGGATTCAGCGGGGGGGGGAGACAGGGGGCCGGATCCCCCCTAATATTTCCAAAATGTACCTGTCGAGGAGTATATTTTTTAACTGTAAGCCATTTTTAAGTTTCAATAAGCAATTTTCTCTTGTAAACCTTTGTGTTTTACATAGATCTAATGGAGATAAATTTTTATTATTTATATGTTGCGTTATTCTGCAAACAATGTATAATGTGGTTGTGGTTTGAAAGGTTGGACCTCTCCCCCGGGAAAAGTTTGAACCTCCCCCCTAGAAAAAATCCTGGACCCGCCCCTGTGCAGTGATACTTGTTTGTTCGGTAAAACACATTTAAAGCCACTGTATGAAGATATATTTATCTAAAGTAGACTTGAAAAATGTTTTACAAACATGAAGTTATCAGAATATAGCATGCATAAGAGACACAATAAACTGTTCAAACTACTGTAACCTGACTCTTATTGATGGTGGTTATGCAGCTTGAACTTAAGCTGCTGACAGTGAGAGGTTCGTAATCTCGGGATCGAGTCCAAGTCAGGAAACATTCACACAAGTCAAATAATATAAATTAATAATTAAGACAAAGTCCACTTTTCACATTATGGGTACTTTATTATAACTAATTCCCAACGTCCAAAATATTTATAAAAAGCTCACTGAAAGATCCTATAGATAGCTCTAAGTTTTAAAGTTCAAAGCTTTCGGAATAACGAAAAATGAAAATACGTCTTGTAAGTTCTAGAAAAGTAAAGTTCTAGAAATACGTGTTTATTAGTCAAAGCCAAAGTAAAAAGTCAATCTAGAATTTGCTTGTGCGAGCTTCTTGGAATGTATTTTTCAAAACGAGGCTGGATGAGCTTGTGATGTATCTAACCTGTCCAAAACGTGTAACCATAAAAAGATTTGGCCTGTGCTTTGGCACTAGTGATCTTATGATCTTTAACCTCTATAGTATCATCAGTGAACTATTCCTTACAATGTATAATTCATAAACATAGCAAGGTATAAATACAGTGAATACAGATAAACGCCGTAGTGTTTTGTATCGGCCGAAGTCTAATATGTATACTAGTACTCTGCTTTCGAAATTTGAGTTTGACAAAGTGTCCATTTCTTAAAAAAGTGGGGTACTTTTATAAGAGCACGCTATATTCGTTTATACGCTAATGTTCAACATACCTGATCCGAAATAGTTTTAGAGCTTAACTATGTAATTAAGAGAAGGTTTTTTCCGTTACAAGACTTCATCTTAAACATACTGTGATCAAAACTATTGTTTCAAGTATTGGCAACCTAATTCTACTTTCGGTTTCGATCTACTCTAACTTTGAAATGCAATAAAAACATGACCATATTTAAGCAAAATTAGCGTTTAATAAAAAAATCTTGTTCATTAGAGATGTTTGAAATAGATAATTTTCTATTTTCTATGCGGTCAAAAAAAGTGTTACATTTGATAATGGGGCTTTAAAGTTTGATCAAGCAGTGGGCCTTTTATTCAGATAAAATATAGAAGTGAGGATTTTCGTTCATTTAAAGTGTATAAAGCTATAGGCACTGATTTTCGTTAAAGAAAGTCAGATCATTCAAACTATGACAAAATTCTTTCTTATGACCAGACTGTCTATTCCTACATTACTATTCATACATTTTAACATACAGTACCCACCAAAAGTTTTGAGACATTTTCATTTTGTAGGCTTACTGAATGGCTTTTATCTAAAATTTGATGGCTGTTTATTTTGAAATGTCTTTCAGTTTTGCTTCCCTGTTTGGTCGGTCAATGTTATAATTATAACTGAGAATACAAAAATAGCATAAAAGCTATGTTATAGAAAATGATTACAATAAACATGGTTTTGGAGGCTTTGGGATATCAGATGCTGAATCTTATAAACGTGTTGCATTCATGGTTTTTTTTTCAAACTATTACAAACCATACTTAAATATACTAAAAATAACGATTCTACTAAAATAATCATAAAAATTCAAGAATTGTAGTAACTTTTATTTGTCTCCAACTTTTAATGGGTACTGTTTAAGTTGTCCACTACTTCTCAATTGTCGATTTTTTCAAACTGAATTAATAAACGATTTATGTCATTACTCTTTTTCCTGACAAGCCAAACATTTACAATCGAAAACTTAATTTTTAAACGTAGTTGAAAACAATGTGACAACCAGTTGACACCATTTTCATGAGAATTTTGATAAATTGGCAAGAATTCTATGAATTGAGAGTCGGTATGTTATTAAGGTCGCTTAAAAACGACCTTGCAAATATAATATAAACGACGAATAGTCGAGCGTTTATATCCTACTCACTTAAGCGTCGGCAGTACATTCTACAATTTATTTTAGTCAAATAAAATCTTACGATAACATTTTTTATGTAGTTGTATTATATTGGACCCTAATTACATTTTTTGTATTCATTAATAGTATAGTTTTAATTTCAAAAAGTGTTGCTTTTTATATAAATCTTGGCGTTTACGCAATACATTACAGATAAAATATCAATTTGGAGAAAGGGAGGTAATATTTGTTGCATTGTACGCACTATCTGCTCGACAGAATACATAATCAAAGCGCTGAAGGCACTGAATTTGTTCGGGTTGGAAAAGTCAAAGTATATTTAGTGCTTCAATATTGTTGTTACATTGTATGTAAAGACCCGATAACACCGCCGGAATTTTGTTGGAGCGTCCCTTGAAGGAAAGGAGAGAGAACCGAATTTCAACAACGCTCATCACCGCCCACAAAATGTGAAAAAAGCCGAAAACACGGGCGCTGCCTAAGTGGTGCACCGCTGCAGCCAGCGTTGCTATAGCGTTGGCTTAACGACAGGGAACGGTAGTAAGCGTTGGTGGTTACACGTGCGTTGATAGAGCGGCGTTCGGCGCATGCGGGCGTTGGCTCGGCGGGAGTTGAAAGTTGGCTTAGTGGCATATCGCTTTTGACTTCGGAGCTAAACGGATCGATTTGTAGTTCTGAAAAAAATTGACCAGGTTCCAGGTTTGCTCGTTAATTGGTGTCTTGCTTGGTCAATCTGGGGGCCAGCCTCGGTACAACTAGGCCCGTTATTGAAAATCGCGATATCGATGTATCACCGAATCTTGACAGACGATCCGATATCGATTCACAATTTGGAATATCGATACAATCTAGTATTTCATAAAGGTATAACTATAGGATTTTTACATATTTCTAAGTTTTCATGTTTCCAGTTAAGTATCAAAAACAAAAAGATACAGTTTGTTTTAGTGTGTTTTTGATGTCTGAAACGTTTAACATCATGCATAACATCATGAGAGCATTTAATAGTATATCCTGGGGTTCTAGTGGCTTCTGTAACACTCCTTGTCTGATTCGATATATCGATATATCACCGATACTTGCCGTTAGATAAATCGATACAAAATTTTCTATCAATGACAGCCCCCCTATGTACAACTTCATCAAACATGACTGGTGGCATCCTCATGAAGTGCTGGAACGCTCGTGGATCCTCATTCCTCAACTCCACAATAAGCTTGCTATACATTCCATATTCAGACCTTCTCAATATCCACTGTATAACCAACACAATTCTGTTTCTCCTGCTTCTCTCTCTTCTGGTACTAAATTTGCTGCTGGACTAGTGCACCAATAACAGCAAGTCTCTCAGCATCCATGGTAGTACAGTTTACTGTGTAGTACAGTTTACTGTGTAGTACAGTTTATTGTGTAGTACAGTTTATTGTGTAGTACAGTTTACTGTGTAGTACAGTTTACTGTGTAGTACAGTTTATTGTGTAGTACAGTTTATTGTGTAGTACAGTTTACTGTGTAGTACAGTTTACTGTGTAGTACAGTTTATTGTGCAGTACAGTTTATTGTGTAGTACAGTTTACTGTGTAGTACAGTTTACTGTGTAGTACAGTTTACTGTGTAGTACAGTTTATTGTGTAGTACAGTTTATTGTGTAGTACAGTTTACTGTAACTTTGAAGAATTCTATGCAAATGAGTTCTGCACTCAACAGTAGTTCTATTCCAAATGAGCCCTTGGTTCACTTCTCCTCGTATTTATAGCCAAAGTCTAGTCCCGCTCCGACACCTCCATACCAAAGCCAAACCAAAGTTCATCACAGCAATGGATCGACGATTCAACGCCCGACAACGTGAAAGCAATGTCGTATCTGCAAAACGCTCACAACCGCTCCACCAAAGTTTGTGCAACGTTAAATAACCTCCAGAGTAAAGTCGGCAAAGCAGCGGTGGTCAGTGTTCAAGATTTCTGCGTTGGCCTAGCGGTCCCAAGCGTCTATAGACTTACGTCTAGCGGTGTCAAACTTTGACTGGGTGTTGTTGGACGGAAGTCAACTTTGCCGCGCGGAATATTCACCGCTCGCAATATTTTGTCCATTTCGAAACATTCGGAGCGGTAGGAGGGGAGGGACCATATGCGGAGGCCGAGCGTATACGGCGTTGCCTTAACGGGGACAACTTTTGTAGAAAACGGTAACGAGCGGTGACGATTTTTTCAGCGCTCCTGGAACGCTCCAGAAAAGGTCTCTCGGTGTTACCAGGCCTTAAGTGATGGTCAGTGATACTTGTTTGTTTGGTAAAAATCAATTAAAGACTGATCAAGCAGTCATCAGCTGTGGTGGCTGCCTCCTGATGACGTTCAAAACAAGCCGTTCAATCTAAAACGACTCTCTAAAGCTTTTATTATTTGTCTGGGTTATTCTCAGTACTGAATAATAGACCCATTGATTGATCAAACTGTAAATGATTTTTACCGAACAAACAAGTATTATTGTACAGGGGTGGATCAAGGATTTTTTCTAGGGGGGGTCTAAACTTTTTTCGGGGGGGGGGGTGAGGTTAAACCTTTCAAACCACATTATACATTGTTTGCAGAATAACGCAATACATTAATAATAAAAAATATATAACCATTAGATCTATGTTAAACACAAAGGCTTACAAGAGAAAATTGCTTTTTGAATCGTAAAAAGCTTGAACTACCTAATTATAATAATTACACACTTCATTGCCGATGCTAATGTGCGTAGGATAATAAATGCTCGACTATTTGTCGTATTTATTTATTTTGTAGGGTTGCTTTTAGCGACCTAAATAACACACCGACTTTCATTGCATGGTATTTTCGCTAATTAATCAATGTTCAAATGAAATTTTTGCCAGCTGGTTGTCACATCGTAATCACCTACGTTTATTAATTTTGTTTCCATCGTAAAATGTTTGGTTTGTCAGGGAAAATGTGTGATGACATGAATCGGTTATTAACTTTTGAATAAATCGACAATGGAGGTGTAGTGATCTAATTGTAAGTTGATTGTATTGAATGATAGCTATAGCCGCCAGTTAGCGAACCTACAAAATTTCAACTATATAAGCCGAAAAGTCGAGCGTTATATATACTGTCACTTTAGCGTCAGCGTGAATTTATAAGGGAAAGCAAACAATATAAACGTTTTATTATTAACGAAACAAATATTTTACATTAACGTTGTTTGCTATTATTATTGCTTATAATCTATATAAAATATATGTTTAACTTTATTTAATAAATAATATTTATTTAAATGTCAGTTTTTTATTATTATAGAGAATAATACATTGATTTTATTAAAGGGAGACAATTTAAATAGTAACTTCGACATCACCAGTTGGTAGTAAATCGAGACGTAGACAATCATGCACATTTTCGATAGTAAACCGAGTAATTAATTTTACAATAGTCAGCTATGAAATCCAGCATTATTTTAGGAAGCATTGCATTTAGCTTCGTAAATCAGACGTAAATAGTCAAAACTTTTCAGAAAAAGTAATAAAAATCTCAACAAACTTTAACATTTATACTGTAAGAACTCTGAAAACCGGACCTATTCCGGACTGACCAAAAAGTCCGGTTTTCAGAGGATTCCGGTTTTCAAAGGTTTATACAGAATCAATAATTAAACAAAGCTATGGGTTAAATGGGAAATTTTCCTACATTGAAAGGGTGGCTCAGCTGTATCTTGATTTATGTTTCATTGAAGTTTGGTCAATTTCGGTTTGGTAAGTATAAATTAACAGGATCGGTTGGAGTGAACATACAGTAATTTGATAAATAATTTATAACACAAAATGAAAGATTAAGTATACTTCATCGTGAGCAGACTTTACTATTAATATATATAAACTTTATAAGTCATCAAAATAGACGATAAATGTGTGATTGCATGTTATAAAATACAAATGAATGAAACAGTTTTTCCAAGGGAGATAATTACTCTCCGTGTGTTGGTTACGCTAAAAAGAGTTGTCGTTCTTATCAAAACAGCTGTTTGTTCTTGCTAAAATTCAGCAGTCGTATTGGTATTCAACATTCAATCAGAGTTCATTGAAATACAGGTGGTGTATACTGTCTTTTGGCCAACCATAACTATATATGTTAACAAACATCAACTTTTTTAATGTATTTATTGTGTATCGTAATTCATATGTAATACAACGGGCTTAGCCGAGCGTTTACGACGTTGTACTGGTAATCATTGGATTGCTTGCTCCGCGTTGGTTCGAATCCAATCTAAATCCTACCCCGTTGTTACCCTGAACAAGAAACTTTATCCTACTAGTTCAGTACTTGGGGATCAGAAAGCGGTCTCTAAAGTGATTAATATAAGTTGTAAGAACTTGTTTTACAATCAAGCTTAAATATATCAGTAAATGATGTATTAAAGCAATATTACACGGCCAGTCACAGCCTGCTGATAGATATGCTGTCATAATAAGATTATCTCTTCATAACTATGCTATGAAACGATCTCTTGCCATCGCAAGCACAGCTATGAACACATCAGCTTTAAAAGCCATGCAAACCCTTTATACAGCAGATCAACGTTTGTTGGCGTCCGTGTAACGATATCTTCATCAAAGCCTGAAGAAAATGCATATGTATAGCCTCTTAGTGCCTAGTTTTTCAAAATGAGACCAGTTCGCCTCCGTGATAATTGAACCGTGTCTTCATATCTTAGTATCATACTGACATGTACTCATAGATTATGTATTTATATGTTTTATAGTGTGCCCCTCTAAGAGGGAAGCTTCAGAATTAATCCTAAGTCATATACTCAGGTGAGCGTTATATAATTGTGATCACTCATTGTCCGTACTGTTTACAGTGATACTTTCCTTCATAACACTTATACAAAATACTTAAATATGGGTAAAATTACGCAATACAACCAATATATATTACGCCTAATAACATAAACTATGTAAATTTTAACTGATTTAGTTTTATTCACTTTCATAGCACGAAATTGTATGAATAATTTGTAAAAATATGACAATTATTATAAAGGGAAATAACAACTTTTATATTTCATACTCTGCAAAATTCGATTACCCTCCCCTTTTTGTTAGTTACATGTACATACGGCTAACAAATCGTGTAATATGAATCACATTCAATTGTGCATTTTTCTCTGATCAAATCAGCTTTGTTATTAGTTTATTACTTAACGTTGGGTTTAACAATAGGTAAATGATCGTTAAAGTCTATGATTGAGACTGTTTTTTTAAAACTTTATTCACAAAACTATTGAATAATTAATCTGCGATAGACTAGGGATTCTATATAAAATCCACGGATAGACTGCCTTCACAAATACACGTACTATGTAGAGTACGTTATAGAATTTTATCTCAAATATATGTTAAACATCCCTTAAACTTGTAAATACTGCATACTGTATTGTATATTAAGTAGTTTAAAACGTATTGCAAGTTTTATATAGGAAATTATGCATACGTAGTATATACATGTATGAGAAATGTTCAAAACAAGTAATGAAGCTCGCTGTAAAGTTTTAAGGTAGGGTCAGCATAATGCAAAACAATGTTTTTGACCACAGAATAGTTCTCAGAAAACTAGCCTGTAATTTTACATTGTATTTCTAATGTTTTCACCATGTCGTATTTTTCAATTATATTAATAGTAATTCTGTATTGACAAATTAAAAATTACACTATTTTCATATTAAAGGGAGATAATTACTCACTTTTATCAAAAGTTATCATTCATTATTTTTCAACAGATTGTTGTTTTATAAATCTAACCCATGCAAAATGATTAAAATGATGTATAAAGAATGAAAAATATCATATTTTGTACTTTATACTCATTATATTGTAAAACAATTAGAGTTAATAAAGTTATGTTATGTTATGTTATGTTATGTTATGTTATGTTATGTTATGTTATGTTATGTTATGTTATGTTATGTTATGTTATGTTATGTTATGTTATGTTATGTTATGTTATGTTATGTTATGTTATGTTATGTTATGTTATGTTATGTTATGTTATGTTATGTTATGTTATGTTATGTTATGTTATGTTATGTTATGTTATGTTATGTTATGTTATGTTATGTTATGTTATGTTATGTTATGTTATGTTATGTTATGTTATGTTATGTTATGTTATGTTAATAAAGTTTCGTTACGTTACGTTACGTTACGTTATGTTACGCTACGTTACGTTACGTTACGTTACGTTATGTTATGTTATCATTTATCATGGTTTTCTAATTTATTAAGGACTGTAAATTTGCAATATGGGCATTCTACCTTAAAATCTCAGATTTGCTCTCTGTTCGAGAATGTTAGGTTTATTGTCCATTTCTGTTCAACTACAAAATTATATACAAGAAAGTTTAAATGCCGTGTTTACATCTGTTCACTAAATGCATCTTTGTAAAATTCACATGTTTTAAACGTGTTCAGTAACGACTGTTCGCGAACGTTACGGATACGGAACAACTGAACCCGAAGACAACTTAACCCATGGATAACTCAACACAAAGTTGGAACAACTCATTCCGTTAGTAAAGGGTTGAGCTGTCTCGTGCTAAGTTGTCTTTGGGTTGACTTATTACGACCCTAGAGTTACGAAACGTTAATTACGGAACGTTCAGGGTAATTGAACACACTGCTGTTATTATCTTTAGTGTAAAATAGTTACAAAATCTTACTAATTCCCTTTACACGAAAGGCTAACTATCTATTACTTATGATAATTATAATTTATCAACTTTAACACATTATTTTCAAAATGTAATCATCTTCATTCGTCTCACTATATAATGACCACGGTGCAAAGGAATTATGAGTTCAGCTAATCTGCATTTTGAGTGTAAAAGCGTTTAGTAAAATCGTTAATGTTATGATACAAATCTCCACGAAGTGGCATTCATTTGTGCTAGATGTCTGCACGACTTTTAACAACTGATAACAGTAAAGAGAAACTAATTATATTGATGCATTGTTAATGTATTCATTTTTGTATGTGATCGATTGTTTGTTTACAAAAGAGTGCAAATACATGTACGTGTTTGTTTGTTTGCTTGTTTGGTTTAAAGCCGTAGCAACACATTGTATAGGTCATATAACGGCGGTCAGTCAACCTACTCATTCCTCCTGGAAACGCTTAATCTCTGGATTTAGCAGTTAACCAACTACTAAGCACATAATTTCGTCAGTAACTGACAACTTCCCTACATAATTAAAAATCATTGGTAGGAGGGCGAATGGCCGTAGAAATAATTTCATAACCAAGCTCCACGAAAGTATGCCCCGCCCGGAAATCGAACCCACGACCCCTCGATCGGTAGACTTGTACGTGTAAGCGCGTTAATAATGGACATACGAGTAGAAGAAAGGCATCACTGATGATATTTAAAACTCAATTTGAGTATTGTTTGAACTGTTACAGCCTTTACTCGTACCCTGGATTCACAGTAGACAGTGCTACCTTAAAACCACGGCCGTGACAGTTTTAGTTTACTAAGAAGGAAGTTCAAATGTATATATTCTTACCTTTGTAGATAATATACCATTAAAAATATTTGTATTCTTTTTGAATAGGTAAATTTCATTAAAAAACGATCGTTGCATAAATCTACGATATTTTCCTTGTTGCAAAATAAAACTTCACTAACATTTTTAACAACTGTTATCAAATTACTATTAGCTTTTTACATGAAATGTTTTGTCAGGCCATTTTGTTAACTTACCCGATGTTACTTAATCTTGTTTGATGGACAATTTTACGGGAGAATATACCTAAATATACGTTAAGGTATTTTATTTTATTTTTTAGTTTATAATATTGGTAACTACAGTTAAGTTGTTTAAAGAAATCATTTACTTAACCCTTTACTTGTTGTGACCTGTGAAAAGTAGCCATTTTTCACCATTACGCGCTAGGGCTATTTCAAGATACTCTAATTTCATTACTAATTAATATACACATATACAACTTGGCCAAATTATTCCCTGAATTATTCACTGAGTGTTTTTTTCAGAAAAACCAAGTTGGGCCTCGATCCCCGTTACCATGGCAACGCTGGGGCGGCGCAAAAACGGCAAAAAATGCAATTTTCGCTCTTTTTCCACCCCACATTTGTACTTCAAACAGTAATATTTTCCAAAATTGAGGTCTAAAGTGACAGGTCTTTTCAGATACTGAAAACATGTTAACTTATCAGCATTTGGCGCCATTTCTCTGCACTCAATGATCCCGATTTTTTTTCTGGCAATGAGGGGTCCTGCGCCCCCTTCAAACCCCAGCAACAAAGGGGGGCACATCCCCCCTTCGGACCCCCCCCCCCCCCGAGACATCTTTAGTGGGGAAGGCGTCCAAAAAAAGGCTCATTTTTTAGGGACAAATATCCTTTAGTGAAATTTACTAAATCCAAATAATATACACCATTTTTAAGGCGGAGGCGGCCATTTTGGAGGGGGGGGGTCTAGACACGTAAAAATGCGGGATTTAGCGGTTAAGGTCCGACTTTTGTATTTACGTAAGTTATAATTAACAACTTCTCTAACTCCACTTTTATTTTTGGGGTAATATTTCTATGATGATGATTAAAAATGTCCATTTTTATATTATTGTCTAAATGTATTTAATTAGTTGACAATAATTGTAAATCTATTAGAATGTATTTCATGCATTTGTAACAGATTTCATGGTATGGTATGATATCTGCAACTTTTAATTTTTATAGCAAGTGTGTCCGCTTTGTGCCAACAGCACACTTTCAATCTTCTACTCACACCCTCGTGTGACTATAACTATAGATTCGGATATTAAAGTGAGGTATTTTTCGAACTTACATATATAGATCTATACTTACAGACTCCATATGGGTAGTTTTGTATTTCCTCTACTCGTAGGTAGCAATTGCCAAGCAAAAAAAACATGAAATGCATGTGCTTCATAGAACCACCAAACTACGTGTTTCTTAATCAATTTTAGTAGGTTATAGTTATTTGAAAGTGTTATAAGTTTAAATATATTACGACTAAACGTAAAAATAGTACATATATAAAATGTGGAGTTAGAAAAGTTGTTAAGACTTAGAATTTTGTTTCACAGCCTTTATTTACTACCACACAATGGAAACTATCGACGAAGGGGCCTGATCAGTTTGACAAGCGCAATGTACACACGCAAATATACGATACGAATGCATCGTGTTTTTTATCTCTTGTGCTAACTTACTCCGTAAATCAAATCTTTGTCAGTCAGTTTTTTTAATACTTTTGCAAAATAGTTCTGGCTTATGACAGTTACTAACTACAGTAGGGTTGGGCCAATCTGATTTTTTTTCTAAATAGTATTTTTTCTATTGCCATTTAGTGCATTGAGAACAAATTCGGTAAAAATTTCAAAAATATTTTTTGATTTCGGTTGGAACAGTCCATTTTTTTTCAAAATGGCCGACAAAAAAGGATAAAAAATGACATATGTCATTATAATAGTAAAATTCTTCAAACAGAGTGTAGATTTATATGCATTTATTGATTTTTCAAATTCAAAGGGCATATTTGAAACATATTTAAGTGCTTTTTATTTAGTTCAGATGTGTCATTTATTTTTACTGGTTGCGACATGTGTGAAAAGAAGCCATTTTTTCACCATTACGCGCTAGGGCTATTTCAAGATGCTCTAGTTTCGTTACTAATATTCATACAGATATGCAACTTGGCCAAGTTATTACCTGGGTGAATGTCTTTCAGAAAAACCAAGTTGAGCCATGATCCCCGTTACCATGGCAACGCTGGGGTGGATCAAAAACGGCAAAAAATGCAATTTTCGATTTTTTCCATACCACATTTGCACTTCAAACGGTAATATTTTTTTAGTGTACCTAGTCTTGAGTCTTGACCATTTTAAGGATTTTACCATAGTGAATACATGTGGTCAGAGATCTTACATGTGATTTAAATGCCAAAATCATCTGAGCTAGACATATTCCCCATTTATTTATCATGTGATTATGAAAAATGATGTCCAGATCAGTCTAAAATGATGCTACTGTTTACCGGACTTGTCCTGAACAGTGTAACATAAAATCACTGTTAACTAAACATTTCCCGAAGGTGTTGAAACATTACCTTTAAAGAGATCCATTATTTTAAGCAGTAGTGCTTAAACACATTCAAAGTAGGTGATAATTTGGCACTATCTGGTAGCTTATTCCACAGCATGGGGCACACTGTACTAAAACTTCTGTCACTTTAAATGTGTTTTTTTTATTTAGTAGAACCACAAAATTCAGGTCATTGGATTTTGCAGATCTAAGACCAGATCTCCTTAGTACAGGCTTTTGGAGAATTTCAATTGGATATGCAGGCGCAATTCCAGTAAAACGGTTATACATGAAAATACATATTTTAAAGTTGTTTCTAGCTTTGACTGATAGTCCGTGCAGTGAGTACAGAGTTTCTTTTGAACTGTCAGATTTTTAAGAAAAAGATAGGACTAGTGTTTCTGTTGCATCTTTATCCAAATATTTTATTATAATTATGATACGTAAATAAGGGAACATGGCAGTTCTACTTTTTGTTTTGACATAATTTTGAAAGTCGCAAGTTTCAACCAGAAAGGCCCCTAAATAGCGAATAGTCTTCACAGATTTTATAGTTACAACAGCAATAATGATTGACTGGGTTAAACATTTTTTCAACTGTGCTTTGCTTCCAAACATGAAAAACTCAATCTTTGAGTTGTTCATTTGTAATTTATTTTCATTCATCCATGAATTTATCATTATAGCACACTCCTCTATGTCAAAAAAGGCATTTGCTTCTTCATTCTAATTGTTCAGAACAGAATCTTTTATTGGCAGTGTTGTCATCTGCAAAACCATGTACTGATATATCAGATGGAATGACATCAAATAAGGTTCCTGCATGAGTGAGATAAAACCACGGACCCTGACAACTACCTAGTAGAACACTGCAATCTAAGTACGAACAGTTGATAAACTAGTATTAACATTGATCGACATGCACGTGGACGAAGACATGAGTCAATTTAGTGAAATGTACCACTACCTATGCCATGTTAATTATCAAGTACTTCCAATAAAATCTCATGATCAACAGTGTCAAATGCAGCAGTCAGATCAATAGGTTTAAATGCTGTTACTTCAAGTTTCTCTACACCACCCAGTATGTAATTAACTAATCTAAGAAGACTTACATTCATGAGTGAAAAGGTCTACATGCAGATACATATTTGGGTAGAAGATTAGTTTAATCAACATGAGAATTCAATCTTTTCATATTACCTTAGATACGAAGGACAGATAGCTAGTCAGTCTATAGTTAGCATATCCCACATCCAGACCCACCATCTTGCAAGAAGGCTTAACAATTGCCTCTTTTCACTTGTATGGAAATACACAATGTTTTAATAATATATTCATTAAATGAGTAATCAGAAGAAATAATTCTTGTAGAAAACATTTAAGCTATTTTGTTGGCAATATGTGTAGCTCAGATGATTTGGCATTTAAATCACATATAAGATCTCTGACCTCTTCCGTTCACTAAGGTAAAATCCTTAAAATGGTCAAGACGAGGTACATCCTTGGGGTGATTAAGTTGGAAACTGCAGCAAGGATTCTCTAATTTTTGAAATGTTTAAGAAAAAGTCAGCAAAATTCTCTGCTACTTGTTTTCAGTAAAAATGGTGATTTTCTAGTATTTTGGGAGATATTTTACTTAACCCTTAACCGCTCAATCCCGCATTTTTACGTGTCTAGATCCCCCTCCAAAATGGCTGCCACAGCCTTGAAAATGTTTTTTTTAAATGGAATAAGTTAATTTGTCTTAAGGATAGTTGTCCCCAAAAAATGAGCTTTTTTTCACGCGCCTCCCCCGCAAAAAGATGTCTCAGGGGGGTTCTGAAAAGGGGATGTGCCCCCTTTGTTGCTGAGGTTTAAAGGGGGCATAGCCCCCATCATCGCCAGAAAATAAATCAGGGTCTGAAAAGTATCTGAAAAGACCTGGCACTTTAGACCTCAATTTTGGAAAATATTACCGTTTGAAGTGCAAATGTGGGGTGGAAAAAGAGCGAAAATTGCATTTTTTGCCGTTTTTGCTCCACCCCAGCGTTGCCATGGTAACGGGGATCATGGCTCAACTTGGTTTTTCTGAAAGACATTCACCCAGGTAACAACTTGGCCAAGCTACATATCTGTATGAATATTAGTAATGAAACTAGAGCATCTTGAAATAGCCCTATGCGCGTAATGGTGAAAAATGGCTACTTTTTACACATGTCGCAACCAGTAAAGGGTTAAATGACACATCTGAACTAAATAAAAAGCACTTAAATGTTTCAAGTATGTCCTTTGTATTTGTTAAATCAATTAATGCATAGAAATCTATATTCTGTTTGAAGAATTTTACTATTATAATGACATGTGTCATTTTTTTCTTCTTTTTTGGCAGCCATTTTGAAAAAGTGTTCCAACCGAAATACTTATTTTGAATTCCTGATCTTACCATATTTAATCAATATGAATCTATTGGCAATAGAAAAAATACTATTTACAATGATTTTTTAAAAAAAGTATATATTTGCCCACCCCTAACTACAGTTTTATAATGGGTTTAACACTGTCTCAACACAATTTAGGTCATTTTACGACGTCCAGCGCACTTAACCTAGCTTTCCTGGATAGCTTTCCTTGTCTATAACTAGTACTTATCTACCCTTCTAGGCCAGAAACTTCTCCGCATATCTTATCAATGGATGAAAATTAACTTAATTTTTATGTAAAGGTATAACATTCCCGGATGGGATTTGAATCCGTACCCTCTTCGGGACATGAGATTCCAAAGCCTATTGCGCTACCAACTGCGCCACCAACCCGGGTTACCAACTATAGTACATCAAATACACGTGCAGATGTTCTACAATATAGTATTGTGAAAACCAAATGACCAATGCATTAATAGAAAGAGAGGCTAATGTTTTGGAATTCAAATCCCATAGACAAATGGAAGTTGGAAAACGAACGCTTATTTTGGGAATTTGACCCAGATTAATCACAGTTACAGCAGACTGTCAGTTCAAGAGGACATAACGCGACATAATACTCACTTCACTCTCTGCACTGATTTCTATACCTGTTCTTTCTTAATTAGTATGTACATTGGTCTTAAACATAGTTGCCACATTGCTAGCTGCCTTTTAGATCTGTTAAGTTTCACTGCGCACAAAATAATTTTGTCCTCTCGGTATCTTGATTTCATATGGCGTATGCCCAAGATTGATCAAGTAAACGTCTGCTCGCTGATCTTTTTAATAGTAATAACTTTGGGTCAAACATATTTTTTAAATATGTAATTATATTCACAGAAACATCAAGGACAATAGAAGACTTCGTCACCGCTGTACAAAATGGTTTGGTTTACAAGAATAATTATAATGTTTACAATGATAGGTCAGTATGTCAGTACAGATTAAAAATCTATTTTCATGTATGAACCATATTCATCTGCTGTAATGATTTTACTTTCAATGTCATTGATCAAAGAAGGTATGCATAATACACTGGAATATGTACTGATTTATCAACTAAGTTTACTTCCTTGTAGCAAATAAAGATTTTACGAATATAAATTGTCCATAAGGAATTGTTACTAAGTCACCAATTAAAACACCGATCGCCACTGGCAATAAGGTTACTCACAATGTGTGTCCTTTTGCCAAGGGTACTGTTGCCAAGGGTAACAACAAACACTTCAAATTGCATTTTCCATAAGCTGGTACCATCGATCTTTGGATAATCTCTGTAGACGAGAATGACAGAAGTATGACAACGTGTGTGTATAAAGTAAACACTATTGTAATCATTTAATTTGTTTGTAAAGAAAAGTTACAGTATTTGATGCATATAATTATATCTGTCCCCGTTTCAGCCCTTTGGCATGTCATTGACCTTATTCGCATAATTATTTGGTTAAATATTTTTTTATCATTAGATATGATTTGATACACTACATTTAACAAAATGCAAAAAGCTATTATAAATATTTTTCTCGTTACATAAAATGCAACTCAATTCAAATAATATCACCAAGGTCCATATTTCTTATTTCGCTTTATGCATTGAAGAAATGACTATTGAAATGAAGCATTATCTGTAATAACAGTTCTGAAATAATGAGGAAATGAAATTAACACTATAGACGATTTAATTGTAACCATTACACGTATTTGTTATATTTATATTTAAGGCGTGACGAGTGGTGTCTGTACTAACTGTGATAGATGTGTCAATAATACATGCTTAGATCCAAGTCAAGGCTGGTGTTTCTGTGATTATGGTTGTAAACCAGGATATTTTGGAAAATGGTGTATCTATGATTGTCCAGATCAATGTTACACTTGTGGAAGAAATTATGAGATGAAAGGAGATGAAACACAGGGAATGGGAATTTGTTATGAGTGTAATGATGGATATCATAATGGAAGTTCTACAAATTGTTTATGTCCAATCAATTGTCCACAATGTACATCTACCACACAATGTACCTTGTGTAATCAAGGCTGGTATGGAGCCAAGTGTGAATTACCATGTCCAACGAATTGCAAGGATCAAA
This sequence comes from Mactra quadrangularis, assembly GCA_025267735.1. Taxonomy (NCBI): domain Eukaryota; kingdom Metazoa; phylum Mollusca; class Bivalvia; order Venerida; family Mactridae; genus Mactra; species Mactra quadrangularis. Next base: position 31,847,647 of record CM046294.1, on the reverse strand, counting down.
CATGTAGAAAATACGATGGCGTTTGTACTAATGGTTGTACTAGTGAATTGTTTGTAGGAGATTTTTGTAATGATTGCAAAAATGGATTTTATGGTGTTAACTGTGATTTATCATGCTCTGCTAATTGTAAGGATCAAACATGCAGAAAATCTGATGGCGTGTGTACCAATGGTTGCAATGACGGCTGGTACGGTACAGAATGTGACCAGGAATGCCCCAATGCGTCTTCTTGCAAAGATAATTCATGTCGTCAGACTGATGGAGCTTGTAAACAATGTAAACCTGGGAAATATGGATTCAACTGTGATACTGAGTGCCTTAGTAGTAATTGTTTGAATAATGAATGTGATAGAATTAAAGGATTTTGTACACTAAGTTGCTCTGGTAACTTTGCACCTGGAAATGATTACTTATGTCAAACTTGTATTGCTGGAAAATATGGGGACAAGTGTGATAATGAATGTTTAAGTTCAAACTGCAAGAACAATAAATGTGACAAAATCACCGGTACTTGTATCGATGAATGTATTGACAATCATGTTCTTGGATCTGATCAGCTTTGTCAAGTTTGTGTAGCTGGAAAATATGGGGACACATGTGATGATGACTGCTTAAGTAAAAACTGCAAGAACGATATTTGTGGCAAAAACACCGGCACTTGTATCGATAAATGTATTGATAATTATGCTCTCGGATCAGATAAGCTATGTCAAGTTTGTATAGCTGGAAAATATGGGGACATGTGTGACAATGACTGTTTAAGTTCTAACTGTGAGAACTACAAATGTGATAAAGTCACTGGTACTTGCATAGATGAATGTATTGGTAATTATGTCCTAGGATCTGATCAGCTATGTTATACGTGTATACCTGGAAAGTATGGTCTGGACTGTAAAACTAACTGTCAAAGTATACATTGTTTAAACAATACATGCAATAAGGACAATGGAATGTGTACACATGGCTGTCGTTCTTCATCTTTTATCGGAGATTATTGTGATAAATGTAAGATTGGATTGTACGGATCTAACTGTGAATTACCTTGTCCATCAAATTGTAAAGATAATGTATGTACACGTAGTGAGGGTCATTGTGAACATGGATGTACATCTGACAACTTCGATGGCAGTAAGTGTGACACGTGTAGATCTGGTTTGTATGGCGAACTATGCAATTTGAAATGTCCATTAAACTGTAAACTTAATATTTGTGATGAACGTACTGGAGACTGTTCCCAAGGATGTATTGGTAATTCAGCTGGAAGGAGATGTGATGTTTGTATTGATGGGTTTTATGGAAATGATTGTACAACAAAATGTCCGTCTTCAAATTGTTTCAAGTCACGATGTAATATTAGTACTGGTGTTTGTGAAAGCTGTATGGATGGTTACTATGGTTCATTTTGTGACATGAAATGTTGTAGAAGTTGTTTAGATAACAAATGTGATCAGTTCACTGGAGAATGTAGTAATGGAAGCCACGGCAACTCTGAAGGTAATCAAATAATTGAATTTAACATTTGTTCTACTTGCACGTATTAAGTTATATGCTGATACTTGTAAAAGGTGACGTTTTTTATGTTTTGAATACGTAACACTTAGAACTGTCTAATTCCATTGTATGTTTTGGGGGGTTAATGTCACGTTTAGAAAACATAATTAATCATGGTTGGGCTTCCTAGTCTGTTCAAGAAACCATGATTTCAAAACACAAGCTGGATAGTTTCGAGCAGACTGGGAAATTTTGTTGTCGACTATGTTTTAGCTATCTATAAATATTCAGCAACCAGTCGCTAATTAAGGTATTATCTTAGATCCAATTACTAGACAACAAACTTAAGCCCATAAATCGGATATCAGTTAAAAAGTACGTTTGCAGATAACTTGATTCACAATCACATAGCGGTCTTTGTTTACGCTACATGTTTGAAGTTAAATTAATATTTTGCAGCAATACAAGACGATGCCAAAGATACGTCAACAAATAAAAGTTTAATTGCTGGTTGGATATTTGGAGGCTTTAGCTTGACTCTGAATGTATTACTTGTGATCTATATATGTTATACAAGGTACAGTCAAAATATAGAAACAATATTCAAATCAGATTCAATAAATTCATGTACTAAAATGGACTTTTTACAATCCAAGCATTTGTATTGTTTTCTTTCAGTTTTATTATTTAAAACTTTATCGACTTTGATAAGAAGGAACTGATGTAGAAACCATGCTATTTTTTGCCTTAAGGGGTTATAGAGACCACATTTATGTTTCCATAAAAATAGTCATACTTTGATAACCTATTTCAAACATGTTCTCAATAAGTTTAACTTCTATTGCATAATTGGAAGAAAATCGAAATAATAGTCAACTGTTCATGAGTATGTACATTATTTATAAAATAGCAAAATTCCTGCATTAAGCAAGGAAGACTTACAGCTACTGCATATTATTTGAATTCATTTCCTTTCGATGTATCTCAACATAGAGTATTTTATTAAATAACATAATTAATTGAATACGATTACATAATAATGTAAGTATTTTCTTTGTATAATAAAGTTGTTTATTTCAGAAGACAAAAAGCTGCGACAGAAACAAGACATGGAGCTGGACGGGATGATACTCAAGTCATATATGAAAACGATGGTGCTGAAATTGGTATTGTATCATTTATTAGTTGAGTTTTAAAAAACCCAAAGAAATAGTTACATTAATTGTAATCAAATATGAAAGTTGTATCTTATCTAAGGCAATATAGTTTTTCCTTGACTAAAATTAGAGAACAGGCTGAAGTAATTGTTTATTTTAATCATATTGCATTTGTTTTTTTAATTCCAATGTCTTTGTCAAGCTAGAGCACATGTGCTCTGTTCCCAGACTGGGCCTACGACATTTTGTACACCTATTTTGTCTTCCACTAATGTTTCAAATTTGAATGGTGTCAGTCTCTGTTAAGGTAAATGGTTAGAACTGGTTTAAAGTTTAGATCTAGACATCTTAGTTTCTCGAGTAAAACTTGTTGGATGCAATATCAATGGACACTGTCGAAAAAGAGTAAATAAAGCCATAAACAAACCTCATGATCATCACATGTGTATGTTACTCGTCACATCAAGATATGTGTAATAATTTATTAAGCTTAAAGCAAACTTCTAGGTATGCATACCTCAAGGTATGACATTTGAACATCCCAGGTCTTTTAAGAAGTTACAGTTTTTGTTCAGAATTTATATTATAGGTTCCCATTCAAGTAAGTAAAGCTTATGTGTATAGTCGTTTGTAACAGGATGGTCAATTTGAAATATTATTTCTTATGTGTATAGCCGTTTGTAACAGGATGGTCAATTTGAAATATTATTTCTTATGTGTATAGCCGTTTGTAACAGGATGGTCAATTTGAAATGTTATTTCTTATGTGTATAGCCGTTTGTAACAGGATGGTCAATTTGAAATATTATTTCTTATGTGTATAGTCGTTTGTAACAGGATGGTCAATTTGAAATATTATTTCTTATGTGTATAGCCGTTTGTAACAGGATGGTCAATTTGAAATATTATTTCTTATGTGTATAGCCGTTTGTAACAGGATGGTCAATTTGAAATGTTATTTCTTATGTGTATAGCCGTTTGTAACAGGATGGTCAATTTGAAATATTATTTCTTATGTGTATAGTCGTTTGTAACAGGATGGTCAATTTGAAATATTATTTCTTATGTGTATAGCCGTTTGTAACAGGATGGTCAATTTGAAATATTATTTCTTATGTGTATAGTCGTTTGTAACAGGATGGTCAATTTGAAATGTTCTTTCAATATGAACAACATTTTCTTTCTATTAAAATGTATGTAGAACCTTAATGTAATTTAGTAATAAAATGTAATTATGACATTTCTGTTTTAGTTGAGCCTAAGCAAGTAAATACATATGAAGATTTGAATAAAAGAACAGATGATGATACTTCAATATATAATGTTCCTCAATAATCAGTTTTCATACTCACGCATTACTAATGAATAAATGAATGGACACAGGACTACTATCGTTACAGAATCTGAAATAATATCTGGTGGATTAGGCTTCATAAGTTTTTAGTGTATTAATTGATACTGGACTAATCTACTAATGCTTACTACACGATGAAGGTTCAGTACAAGTATGTGTTTGTGATTAAAACAGTTTATCTGACAACAAAATAAAGAGAGTTTGGTACAATTATGTATTTGTGATTAGCACAGACACATATAGAATACATGTATATAGTAAAAAATATCATAAATTTTCGGCATTATATTGAAATATGTTGATATTTTTCCTCCTATAGACACAAAGTTTAGTCCATTCTCTTTAATCTGGTATATTTTTCAATGAGTTTAAGTAATGCTTCCATTTGAATTTAAAGTTGACTACTATGAGTCATATTCAAAATAGAGTAAAAATATTGCTGACATGCAATTTTTCTATTTTAATCGAAAATTAACGTACTTTTACATTAAAACTGATTTTTGTCCCCCTACACGCACAATCTATGAATACTAAGCTTGAAGATGGTAGTTTTAAATGTAAAATAAAATATTGTCTTCTTGCTTCCATCTTTGTTACAAAATCGTTTAAATAGAAAAATTGAAGAAATTCACGCGTTTAAGTACATGCACACTTGGATCCTTAAAGGTAACGTTAATTGTTGTGTAGGCTATCGGAGACATAGATGATATTATCTCTATGAGGCTTTGTACTCGCCTTTAAAACAACTATGTACATGTACTATAAAAAGTGATTATTTGAAATGATTTGTTCATGTTTTCAATTAATAATATTTTTATGAAAGAAATACGACAGCCCTCCCTATTTTAGAATTACACTTCGATGAAAATGCCCAGGCATGCAAAAATATGTGCGATATTTTATAATTTTTAATTTGCTTGTATGTCCATTTCTAAGTAAAAAATTGCTCATAATATTCAGTGTGACATATTTCTTCCTAAATTACATAATTGTATTTAGATTTATGACTGATTTGAAAAGCATTTTAAATAATATACATTCCTGCTTGGATTATGATCTGGGTGATTGAAGCACGAAAATAAATTACAGTTCTTCAGCACGATTTTAACAACGTTCAAGCAATATTATTTGTTTGATTTTCACACAGAAATGACTTTATTTTGGGAACCGGAGACATATACCCTGATCCATACTAACATTCGTGTTTCTTCTTCGCGAGTTTGTTGTTTAGATTTTTGAAAAATGGGTCCAGCAGCCTCGAAGGGGCAATATATTCAGACCCCTTTCAAAAGAGATATAACCGAAGTGATATTCATATTTCCTTTTACCCGAGATTTCATATTAAATCCATGCCTCATTTAAAACAGAACTGTATATATGCTATGTATATTGATGTTAAGATGATAAGCGTGATTGGTATATATTTTAATTATATCATTGTTATGCACTGATACATATTATACCCCTAATGTTGATAGTGTTATTGATAAAGGGATCATTATACAGCGGTCACTAAGCATAAAACTTGAATTATTACAGGATGACACTGATTGGATTAATGTCTGCCCACGACAATATTACATTGCATAAAAATATTATTTCCGCGGTTATTGATTAATAGGTAACATATTTTTACTGGATCATCTAGCCAGTCAATTTTTAAGTAACTTGTAGATATTTTAGGTTTGGTGCAGCCAGATATTTACATAACATCATACAACATCCCTGGTGAAATTTACTGCAGAAATATGCCTGTTTAACTAATATTATTAGAGCAAAAACTTCAACGCATGGGTGCAACTTTTCGGTATTAATAATGATTTCAGTATTTCAGCTATGTAATTATATATATAAATATGTATATTTTAGTATTTTGAAAGTAAGTTTTATGTTTTTTCATAACGTCCAAATTTATCCCATGTCAACGACACTACTATCATAGTATATTAATGGCTTATAGTTTTTCAATTACATGCATTAATTTATCATGTAAAAAATTTTGCTCAGTCACATAATAACATATCATATACTAATCTATTGTCTGATTTTATTAGTTAATGTGACACCATTGGTGTCCTATATATTTTAGTCATCATCTTTGTTATATCGATTTTTTACGACACTAGTTACTATCGATTTATCAATTAACTTTAAACTCTAAAATCTGGCGTAAAGGGAACAAACCCTATCCCAAATTTTGACACCCTGCAAGGGGAGTGAACTTCTATTTTGTACTTAATATTCTCCACATGCATAAAAAGAGTTTGGTACAATTATGTATTTGTGATTGGTACAGTCTATCTGACTACAACATAAAGAGAGTTTGATACAATTATGTCTCCTAGGTTTAATTGACACAGTTTGTTATAAATATGCATAATTAAAACAGAATTTAACAGAAACTTGGATACGCACAGAAAGAAATAAAAAGCTACACAATAATCTTTGAAACCTAAAGTCTGAGTTGATGATATATATAGAATTGTATTTGTCTTAATTGAAGTTTTTTTGTCATTTATTATGGTGTATATTTAATATTTCATATATCAGCTGCATTAAAATGGTGTGTACCTCCTGTCGTATTGTTCATGAATTTATAATATGTATTTGGTTTATCAATGCCACCATAACGATCTAGATACCAAACACATTTAACATCCACAGGGAATTGTTTCAGTGCATGCTCATACATGCATGAAAACTATATATATTACACAAGTCTACTGAGCGATGAGTCGTGGGTTCGATTCGAATCCCAGACGGGCATTTTTTAGTGCAGTTTGGTCATGAAATAATTTCTACGACCATTCTCATACCTACAGTTCTTTAACCATGTTTGGCATTTGACGGAAGTCCATTTTTTCTTATGTGTCAAAACTTGAATAATTTCACGGTGAACAAATACACACAATTGCAACACTTTGATTGTTAGACAAGGAACACGAAGTCACTGTGATTTTTTATGTTTGGACAGTTTAGAAAAAATATACTCTGTGTGCCAAGAATAGTCCATTTTTAAGTTAAGCGCTTTAAGCATCTCGACAGTCGTTTCGGGTTTAGCCAACCAAAGTCTAAGACAAAGTAGTTCTTCCGACCTCTATTTAACCACAACCACGCAATTTTCTTTCATAGTATGTACAAATTGTCTCTATTCTACGAAATTACAGACAAAAGTGCATCATATAGAACATAATATCATTCAAAACAAGCTGTCCCAAAGTTTTCCTTTTATATTGGGCACGTTTCGCAAGGCGAGCGCTAATATGCTACACAAAATTGCTTTTAAAAAGCGCTAGCTAGCGACAGCCTTGTTGAACATGTCCCTTGATATGAATACGCGCAGAGATATCGACCTATTTTTCTATGACGTCACTCAACCCACTGAGATTAACGAAGTTGCCGGAAAGAGTCGAACTCTATTAACATTGAACTTATTGAGGGTAATTAGACGAGATGACTGGCATGCATTTGATCGCGATTAATTTGAATATCATTATGGAAGTGTTACAATGATTTTAAAGCGTTTGATCATGTCTGGATGGCTATATACACTTAACAAAACTTATAAGTATACATGTATATTTGGGCTCGTATCTACGTAAGTGCTTGTCCGATTTAAGTCAAATTTTCAAAAAATATAGTTTAAAGACGGATCATTATTATTATGTTTATTTCATTTTTAGTATTCAATTTTAGCGCTAAACCATAGGGGAATGGGTGTTTAGTCTTGGAAAGGAGACCTGTCACATCTCTTCCGAGTAAATTTCATAAGAAATTCATCGAGTTGGATACCTTATATTTTTTACAAAACAAAATTTTGGCTTTTGGCTGGAACTTTTGTATTTGGGTTTTTTATGATAATTAGAGCATGTTAAAGTAAAAAATGATAATAATTTGGTGTTTTGTAATGCGATGGGTACCAGTGGTACAAACAACGTTTGATACATATTATTGCTAAATTGCATGAACTATGGAACAAATACTATTGTTCTTTGTACACACGTTTTCATTGGAAAGGTGAAATGAATTCCGGATATACTCTGACAATAGACTGCATTATGTGCATAGCGAAGTGAAGCTGAAAGTTGCATTGACGCTTACCATGCACTAAAGCTTTAGAAATAATCATGTACTCGAGTAATGTATCATGCAGGAGTTGTATCAAGCTTTCAACTGATTTACTGGTGAATCTTGCTGTTACAAGTGTACGTATTATCTTATTAAGTGTAATAACATTTACTTGTGAGCTGTTGATATTATGAGAAGAAGGATATGTAAGCGACCGGATAGCTCTATCTATCTATCTACAGAGAGGTCATGGGTTCGAGTCCCGGTCAGCCTGTATATTTTTCTTACCCTGTGATGATTTTTGCCCAACGTGGGACCCTGACAATTACTTGGTCAGTTGAGAAATGCTTGTAACAAAATAAATACTTCTTAAACAGCCTAGAATTCTGAAGTTATTATTGAGATTATGTCACGGCACTTACCTGTTCACATTATTGGAAGAAGGATATGTAAGTGGCCAGAAAGCATAGTCAGGAAAGCGCTTAACTTCAGCGCTTTCAGCGCTTTGATTTTAACTGTCAAAGTTTGAATTATTTCGCGGTGAATGAATACACTTATTACAATATCACGAGTGTAAGACAAAGAGCACGAAGTAATCGTGAAATCATTCATGTTTTGACAGTTGAGAAAAAATGTACAATGTGTGCCTAGTAACTGGTTAACTGCTGAATTCAGAGATTTACCCTTCAACAAACTTTGAGCATTAAAAATGTGTTTTGTGTATACAATTTGCAAGCATTTTCGTAGAACAATAGCGTGTTCAATTACACAAAACGTTACAGAACGTTACATAACGATACATTCGGAACTCCTCGGCCATTCGCTGCGAATTACCTAATCTAATACACAAATATGAGATCGTTAAGGCAATGAGTGATGTTTCAAAATTTACGGACAAAAAACGAAACATCACTCAATGCCTAAAAGATCATATATTTGTTTACTTTAATACCGGTAGTTTCAAAATAGCGTCTAAATATGTCCGAGATTATTCGCAGCGAATGGCCGAGGATGTCCGAATGTATCGTTACGGAACGTTTTGTATTGTTCGCGGTAACTGAACGCAGGGCTGATGGATTTAAAAATCCAATGTTATTTTAACGTATCGAGTAAAACGTAAAATTACATGGTATAGAATTACCTAAAATAAAGTAAGCTCATCAAATACACAAATACGCATTTTTTACAAACAATGTAGACATACTATTTGTTACTACACTAATTTCTTTCAGTTCGATCGATAAACTAGTTCTTAAAACTAATTATAATTATCACTTTTAAATCCACTTCATGGTTCCCAGTAACAATGATGTTAGTTTTGGTTGTGCTTCGAAACAACGCTGATCAGGCTATCAAATGGTTACTAGCTCAAAGTCAGAACCTATAGTATTTCTCAGCGAAAACTACGGTATCATAAGTATACTATACAGGAAAAATACTAAAATACAGTATAACACCATGTAAAGCTTTGTACACAATTAAATCTGTTATGTGCTGTCCATCACATGTGTCTTCTAGTATGGCATTAGACAAAAATCAACAGAAACAAGATTGATTGAAAATGAGCATTTTATTCTTAATGTCATAAACAAAATATACAAGATTTATACTAGCCAAAATGCCATATCTGGACGGCAAGGCCGCCAACAATGATTAGTAGTAAATATTTTAAAAAAACTTAACAATGATAATGAATAGAAACATAAATGTATAAAAAACCAAACCATGATAATGAACAAAAATGAAAATGTATAAAAACCAAATCATGATAACAAACAGAAATGAAAATGTATAAAAGCCAAATCAAGATAACGAACAGAAATGAAAAATTACAAAAACTTACTCATGATAATAAACAGATTTGAAAATGTATAAAAACCAAATCATGATAATGAAAAAAAAATGAAAATGTACAAAAAAAGAAATCATGATAATGAAAAAAAATGAAAATGTACAAAAAACAAATCATGATAATGAACAAAAATGAAAATGTACAAAAAACAAATCATGATAATGAACAAAAATGAAAATGTACAAAAAAAATCATGATAATAAACAGAAATGAAAATTTATAAAAACTAAACCATGATAATGAACAGAAATGAAAATTCATAAAACTAAACGTGATAAAAATAAGTTCTATTCAAATCCTGTCATTAAAAAGATTATAATAAACAAGACATTAACAAACATAGAAGGAGGAGCTGGAGGTGGGCGTATTAATTAATTAGGCGAAATAAACTCTTCAAGTTTAACAAAGGAACTTAAATACTTATCAGTTATTGGTCAAAATAGACACGTGATACATATAACTTGAGTTGATTGGCTAATAATATCCTAACTAAGGGTCAGGTCTAAATGTTACTGATATTTAAAGCCGATGATATCGGGTAAAAATGTACCTTTCATAAAAAATATGTGTGCATAAAATCCATTTATGTGCTTTCCTTCACAGGTGTCTACTAGTAGGGCATGATACAAAAATACAGAAAATAATATTAATTGAAAATGGGCGTTTTATTTTAAATGCCATAAATAAAATATACAAGATATATACAAGCCGAATGGCATATCTGGACGGCAAGACCGCCAAAAGGTAAAAACCGCCGCCAGATATTAAAAGGGGTCTCTCACTCCCATCTCTGCTTTCTTGCTTTCTCCCATACAATGATAAATACCCTTTTATACAAACGTACTTCAAATTCATATTTATTAACACACCAGTGTGTATATTTAATTTTGCTCATGTATCATGTTTCATGATTTGAGAAAACGAATGTTGTTCTGTTCTGTACACTTAATCTATGACATTATGATATAATTGTGTCTAATAGACATGTGCACTGACATATTTCTGTTATACACGTTTAATTTTTAGTTTTGTTAATTCAAGATGCATAAACTCTAGATGTTTATCTAATTACTGAAGAACATTATACACTGAAGTTTCTTCACCTGTTCTTCTTTTTAATTCTTCATATGTATTTACTTGTTCAGGTTCAACTGAAACTATAACAAGACAATATTTTAGTGATATATTCTTTTGTTAAGAAATGAAACACGGACCATAATACTTAAAATAAATTGAAGTACAGTGTACTAACGTCTCTGTTTGACGTGAGAGTCTTTTGTTTTGTTGAAATTGGTAGCTTTTCTGACTTCCATTTCGTTCTCTACATTGAGAGACGTCGCTGACCTCCCGATAGTTTTTGACGCGTGTTGTTGTAGCTGTCAGCCACGTCTTGTAGTACGGCTAAGTATTTGTCACTTAGTTAAAAGTTCACGAATCAATTCAACGTTTTCTTGATCGTTTTGATGGCACGCTCTGCTACAGATGCAGATACAGTTTCGTTCTGTGTTAGGACGTTTTGTATATTATGTTTCTTCATAATGTCTCGCACTGAGTGAGCCCTGAACTCAAACGTTTGGTTCGTCGTCATTCGATAAGTATATTGATAAACACTATGGTGACGGTTGCTTATCCAACAACGATCTAAGACACACGTTTGTTTGAAAATGTGTGTCTAAGTAATAGTACGTATTTAATGTCTTCGTTGCCCTTGGAACACCAAGTTTTGAAGTGCCATTTTAAGTCGTGAGTATTCTGAAAAACAACACAACAATCGTCGTAAGAATTCATCTTAGCGGCTCTTGTAAGGTCTTTCAATCTGATTTTCGCTTCGATAGTCAATGTTAGGGTGCCCCTATAAACCCTTGTGATGCGTTCCTTGTGTTGTAACTATTTATAATCTCCGTAGAATGATTTAAACTATCGCTGTACAGTCAAACTTGTATTAAGTGACCGCCCAAGGAAAGACCAAAACAGGTCTCTTAATAAAACGGTCTCTTAATACAAAGCATCACTGAAAATGACACCGATTTCTTTTGGGTTTCTAACTTGTTTTACAAAAAGGGATAAGAACTCGTATTTACTAAACTGTATTAGTCCTAAATATAATCTTGACCCTACGTAACTTTTTTTTCATTTGGACATTTTTCGTTACGTAGGGTCTTAACGGATTGCTTAAAAACGCATAGCGAAAATTAAAGCGTACAGATGTCAATCCAGGTCTGAATGTTTTACTCCTTTTAATACGAAAAACTGACAATAAAACTATCCACAATGGAAAGATAAATGAAAAATACACATGATAAAAGTAAAATAAAATACTTTCTACACTTAGACAATTAATCCATTTAAACTCCTTCATTGACGAGTACTTTCAGTTTGCCACAATGACCGTGCAATAATAGCCAAGGCAATCCGAAGTCAAATTGGGTTTATGGCATTTGTAAGAATTGAATTTGAACCAAATAATAGGGTATAAAATCCAGTATCCGGTCCGCTCCGGGTGTAATATTGACAGAGTTGGTAGTAATAACGAGTACTCTGGATAAGAAAAAATCGTTTGAGCGAAGCGAAACTTTATTTACCGACATGAATTCAGTTCAAAATGGCGAAGAGCGGCGACATCACCGGATAGCAGAAATGCAACTTTTTAAAGCGGCCAGTTTGCATAGCAATTATCCTGTTTGCAACTTTGGGTCGCCGGTCGCTAATTACTGGTCGCTGATTTCACATCAATGGTCGCCTAATACAAACAAACGACCGTTTATGGGTCGCTAATTACTGGTCGCTGATTGCGTTAGACAAAAGTCGCTTAATGCAATAGTAAAACAGTGTGAAAACGCTCGGGGGATTCAAGAGTGGTCGCTCAAGACTACGGTTGCTTAATACACGTGGTCGCATGGGTAATTTTCACTGTATTTTGTTTTACGTCATCTTACACATTTGTGCGCATGTGCAGATGATCTGGCCTTAAATCCAGTGGTAAGTATCCGTACGGTTTACTGGTCACCTCTTCAAAGGACCTAATAAGATGCCTCTAGTTATTCAGATAATTTTGTCTGACCAGTGTCATGTCATGTTGTTTGTCAATGACATTGTTGAACAGAATGTGGTAATGACAGTTACGTCTCTGTTTGGGGTCCTTGCTAAAGTACTAGTACAAGTTCTGATTTAAATAATGACATTCGAATCACGATGATGACTGCCTACCATAAATTTGACCGCGACCCTAGAATCTTTATCTGTCTCCAGAGTACACCCAGAACAAAGGGCTGCTCATTTTGGGATCTATCTGTTGCCAAGAGACTAAGACAAAATAGGACGAGCTACGCAGTTCTACAACATCACTAAAATCAAGGAACAGCGAATTGTCAAGTTCAAAACCAAGTCTACCTGCTATACATTTAATGAAATTGAAGTGAAAGAAGACGTGAAATCGACCTTGAAAAATGCAAGTATTATCCTGGATTTGACTAGAGGATCAAAGCCAAAGGACCTGGTTTGGGTGAGGGCGTATTGTCACTCTTTGGACTAATCTATAGTGGTTCAATTTATACCAGATACCAGCCAAAGAAATAGTTTCATTACCAAGCTCTGCGAAAGTATGCCCTGCCCGGGAATCGTACCAACGACCCCTCCTCAGTAGACTTGCGTGCTACCAACTAAGCTTGCCGATCGGCTTGCGAAAATATACAGGAAGCATAATAAGAATACACTACAGAGCGAAAAAATCACTGTCTTTAATTCTTTCTTTTTTAATGTCGTATTCAACACATATATAGGTCATATATACCACGGCCAGCTCTTCCTATTATAGGTTTCCTGGACAGTTTTCTATCACCAGTTCTAACTTACCCTACCAAGAAACCGACAACTTATGTACAGGGTATGTCCTGCCGCGACCGGGTTTCGATCTCCGGATTCGAAGTCAGACATGCTAACCACTACGCCACGGCCGCGTCTGTCTTTAATTCATTATTCACGGTAAGTTTCTGTGATGCTACACTGTACTTCATTTAAGTTAATGTATTATACTCCGTGCCATCTCATTGAAAATTTAAGTTGTTTTTTTATACAATGAAGTAGTCATAATGATCGTTTAACATTCTGAATGAGTAACCATTCAAAGATATTCCGTTTGAAGGAGAATCAATTGGAAACTCCTTAAGGAAATAAATTGTTGGACAGGATCTCAACAATTGACTACTTACATCAAGATTGCAGTTTTGTATAGCTGAAAGGGCGGGAAAATACCTAAAGAGATTAGATTATATACTTTTAAAATCTTAAAACTCAACATTTCTATGTATACAAAAAATTAATTACCGCGGCCATAAACATTTAATTATGAACGGTAAGTTTAAAGCCATCGTGAATTTGGGATATATTTTGTATTTAAGTCAGAAATCTACCATTCAAAATAGCTTTTGTATGATTATATTTTTGTTTGTATTAAACATATATATCTTTGTATGAGTTACATTACTTTGTGATGAACATACTTTTAATGCAAAATAAGAAACGGAGCTAAAGATTATTTAATCAACGATTTAAGACCTTTCAAATATACTTTTATAACACAGATTATATTACTTTTATAATATTGGAACGAAACGTTTCCTATACAATTCAATTTATTACATGAATACTAAAACATATAGTTCATTGAAGCTTGAGGTTTACTGAAGGTTCATAAAATTTTGGAAGCCAGACATACATTGAAGTGTTTAGGTGTAGCTCGGGCTGAACTTGCGCGTTAAATTGAAAATTAATTTTGAACAATAAAATGTGCCGTCCAAAGCAAATTCCGGCCAGATAAGAAAAAGAAACACTTTTTATTTAATATGCAATACCACGTGCATCACCATCATTCAAGTATATGACTTGATTGTCATTTAGTCCTGCTTCACGTGGTGTTTCAGTTGCAGTCGAGTTCCTTCTGAAAAATAATAAATTCATATTATATCAGGCAGCTGAGCATGCATAAACAATATAATGTTTTTGTGTTGGGTTTAACACCGTAGCAACATATTGTATAGGTTATATAACTGCGGTCATTCAACCTACTCACTGTTCCTGGTAAGGCTAAATTTCTGGATTTAGCTGTTAACCAACTAAGCGCATACTTTCGTCAGTGCCTGACAACTGCCCTACATAATTAAGAATCATTGGTAGCAGGAAGCATGGCAATAGGAGTAATTTAATGTCCTTCGCCAAGAAAGTATGCCCCGCCCTAGAATCGAACCAACGAGCCTTCGATCAGTAGGCTTGCGTGCTTCCAACTGAGCAAACCGGGCGGCACAATATAATGCAATGGATCACACATATAACAGAAATAGTAAAAAAATAAGACAATTATTTGTGACGTGTAACTTAATCAAGTATCTTTTAAATGTCCCTCCTTATCTATTTTTACAGGTAAATGTAAATCAATAAATAATGCGCTTCTGCTTTCACGAAGATAAATAAACGATTCCTTTTCTTCGTGGGTTTGAAACAATTTACCGACTATTGCTTTAAAATACGACTTTATTTATTCATATATTAGGTTACTAATAAACTGTACCACCAAAAGTTTGGAGACATTTTCACTTTGTTAGCCAACTACATAGGTTTTATTAAAATTTGTCATTTTTTGAATGCTTTTAAGTTTCATTTACTTTTTTGTAACTGTACTACTTGTGATTGAGACTACCAAAGAAGATTATGATTAAAATTATGTTATAGAAAAGAATTACGTTGACTTTGGTTTTGGAGGATTTGGGATATCAAATGCTGAATCTCATAAATGTATTGTATTCAAGAAATTTGTTCTTATTCAATCATCAGCCAATTAAAAACAATAATTCCACCGAAAACAATCAATGGAATTTAATTCTTTTTCTTTCATTAAACTCCTTAGCATTTGTCTCCAAACCTTTGGTGGGTACTGTATATATATTTCTATAGACAATGCTTAAGAGTTTGTATAATGCGACAATATTAACATGAGCTTGAACTACCTTATTAGAGAAATTACATATTTCACATACAATAAATCGTGAGAATCAATATGCTTGTACACGATTGTATACGTGGTTATAACGATCTATTTGACCAGAAATCACTGTTTTGTAAAAATGGCATGTTATTGTACTAATTTTGACCACATTCGTTCATGGAGAGACACGAAAGTTCGCAATACTGTGGCACTGTTTCAAAGTAATTACTCTTATGAAAACAAAAGTAATTGTTCAATGCGTGTATTTTGCCGAAAACCACCGTTAAAACACGACTTACTGCCGCAGACAAAAATAAAAAATGAATAGTGACTTTAATTTTTCCTTGCATAGAGGACAAGCTTAGGCTAATTTTGTCGGACTATATTTGTTGTTTTATGATTAGACCGTACCTTTTACAACATATATAGATAACAAATACTACGATCAAAGTAAAACAAACACCTCCAAATATCCAACTAGCAAGTTGAATTATATTTGTTGATGAGTTGTGAGTATCCTGTTTAATATCTGTAAGATGAATTAACCATACATTAACCAAACATGTAAAAATGTATATTCCATAAACGCTTGAGATCGTTTATGGTATACACGATAGTAAAAGCTCTTATTTACAATCCCTTTTACATAAAATAAAAAAAATGTCAAATAAATTTGGTTAGAAGAATAAACTCGTCAAATGAGAATTATCATTCCGAGTTACATATCTAACCATAAAACTAGTTTTACAGTAACATTTTCTGCCTTCAAAGTTGTCAGATATGCGGCCATGTTCAAAATTCCCATTGGCCCGGGCGGCGATAATGACACTTTTCATGTTTTGATCATTTTTGTGTCGACAACGGTTGCCTTAAGCAAATCAAAACGATGCATTTGAGGTCACACGATGAAAAAATGGATGTCGAACAGTCAAAATATGGGTGCGTTTATGGACTCGTCGACGCCATGTTTTGTAGTGTTGCCAGTTTGTATTACCAGAATATACCATTATAAATATACAAACGAGTGCCAGTTTATAGAAAGTTGCAATATAAGACCAACAAAAATGCAAAACTAGTTGTAACATGTTTTTTTAAACTCGCATTTGTTGAAAAAATAAATACTTATCTACCCTACTAAAGAGCGAGTCTATCAACATTCTTTATAAAGAAGGTAAGGATATCATTCAGTAAGACCGTATGTGTAAAAATCGAGTCTATTTAAACAAATCGATGAACGTTTGATATCTATGTCTCTGGTTCGATTAGCTGCCGGAATTAGGACAAACTATGTTCTTGAATATTTCGGTTTGCTAATAAGTTAAATATAGTTCCTTTGGCCAAATGGACAGGAATAATTCTAAAGTCTACCATAATATTGCTGTTTTATGTGCGCAGTCAGAACATTGACACATATAGCTTGCATGTTTTACGAAAGGAGATGTCATACATGGCTAAACGGCGATTACAAGCATTTTTGTAAATGCTAATACTTGTCTTTATAATATGATGGAAAAGGTTACATAGTTAGAACCATACAATCAAACTTTACATTTGTGAGAAAAGTCTCCGATTATAGATAAAGAAATACACCTTGATTATTGTCTTGATTATATTCACCTTTTAAACAATATGTACATGTACCTGGACAAGTAGTATTACAATCCTGACCATATTTTCCAGGTATACACGTATTGCAAAGCTTATCAGATCCTAGGACAAAATTATCCACGCATTCATCGATACATGTACCAGTGATGTTATCACAAGTATCGTTCTTGCAGTTCTTACTTAAGCATTCCTTATCACACATGTCCCCATATTTTCCAGCTATACAAACTTGACATAGCTTATCAAATCCAAGAACATAATTATAAATACATTCATCGATACAAGAACCGGTTATTTTGTCACATGTATCGTTCTTGCAGTTCTTACTTGAGCATTCATTGTCACACTTGTTCCCATATTTTCCAGCTACACAAATTTGACATAGCTTATCAAATCCGAGAACATAATTATCAATACATACATCGATACAAGTACCGGTGATTTTGTCACATGTATTGTTCTTGCATTTCCTACTTAAGCATTCATTGTCACACTTGTTTCCATATTTTCCAGCTACACAAATTTGACATAGCTTATCAAATCCGAGAACATAATTTTCAATACATTCATCGAAACAAGTACCGGTGATTTTGTTACATGTATTGTTCTTGCAGTTCTTACTTAAGCATTCATTGTCACACTTGTTCCCATATTTTCCAGCTACACAAACTTGACATAGCTTATCAAATCCGAGAACATAATTATCAATACATTCATCGATACAAGTACCGGTGATTTTGTCACATGTATTGTTCTTGCAGTTCTTACTTAAGCATTCATTGTCACACTTGTTTCCATATTTTCCAGCTATACACGTTTGACATAAATTATATTTTCCTGGAGCAAAGTTACCAGAGCAACCGTTTGTACATAATCCATTTGTTCTATTACATTCATATTTCAAGCAATGGTTACTTAAACAGTACGCTTCACAATCGAGCCTATATTTTCCAGGTTCACATTCATTACAAACTCCGTCAGTCTGATGGCATTTACCGTATTTGCAAGAAGATGCAGTAGGACATTTCTGTTCACATTTTGTACTATACCAGCCGTCATTGCAACCATTTGAACAATAGCCATCTTCTTTTTTACACACTTGGTCCTTACAGTTTGACGGACATGGTAATTCACACATGGTTCCATACCAGCCTTGATTACACAAGGTACATTGTGTGGTAGATGTACACTGTTGACAGTTAATTGGACATAAACAATTTGTAGAACTTCCATTATGATATCCATCATTACACTTATAACAAATTTTGTGTGTTGCATCGCCTTTTTTTCCATACTCTCTTCCACAAGTGTAGCATTGTTCGGGACATTTTAGTTTGCATCGCTTACCATAATAACCTGGTTTGCAACCATATTCACAGAAACAATCTTTTTTATCACTTGGATCTCTGCATTTGTTATCGACACATCTATCACAGTAACTACACACAATGGCACATTCAACATCTAAAAATAAAGTCTTACATTAAACAAAACATATCTTTAAAAAAGATGTTCGGTGCTTTGGTGGGTTTATTTTGTTTGAAGTACATGCTTGACAGTTAATTGGACATAAAACATTTGTCGAATTTCCATTATATGATATCCATCTTTACATTTATAGCATATATGGTAAGAGGTCTCAACAATTTTTCCGTAATGTCTACCACAAATCTTACATTGATATGGGCAATCATTGAGACATCTATGTCCGTAAAAACCTGGCTTACATCCATGTTTACACTCACATTGATAATAAGTAGAAGGCTGACAAACATTATAAATACATTTTTCACAGTTTAAACAGACACAGCTTACCAGACCTTAAAATAAAGTACGAAACGAACATTATAACAGTACCCTCTCTCAAACACATTCCTTGCTTTATCACTAAATTGATACGATTGGTAATAAATTTAACAGTCAATCGGTAACTTTTAAAAAGAGCGAACCCGTCTTTTTTTGAAAAGCAAATAATAAAATATATTATGTCATATTATAAAAGTCTAAATTTGTTACACTGAAGAAATCTGCAGGCATTTAGATAACTTAGTTAAATTTAAATGCTATGTTCACTAGCAACCAAAAGTTCTTACTGCGTAATAGTTAAATCGAAACCATTTGCGAAGAGGTTCGATAATAATTAGAAAACCAATCAAATGTATTATTATCAACAATTGGTGATTGTAGAATGACGGCTTTGTTCAATTTCGGCTAAGGGAAGCATTCGCATCACACGAGTAATATTGCCCAACATACACTCTAGCAAAGTATATTACACAGACTCAATGTATTTATCAATAGCAGAATGAACATAACAATAGTAGGATTAATTGCAATATGCATATTGCACTCAATAAAACATCGCGACAAGGAAGCAAAATCTACGGATTAATAAATAATTAAGACAATATTTAAGCGTGTCCAGGAAACCTATGGTAGGAAGAGCTGGCCGTCGTGAATATGACCTATATATGTGTTGAATGCGACGTTGAAAAAACCCCCAAAAAACAAACAAACAAAAAACAATATTTAAGCATTTAACCTCGACAGAAACGAGTCGAGTAATAAGCTCAGAATATTAATATCGTTGTATTTTGAAACTCATCAAATGATATAAAAGTAACACATGAATTAGATATTCTTTACTCAGGATAACTAAATGGTATAACTGTATATAAACTGACAAACTCCGTGACATGTTCAAATAATCAAAGTGCTGAAAGCACTGAAAAAATATTATTGCAAGTAAGAAACTAAGCCGAGAACAAACAAATGTAGAATTATGATAAGGGAGTGACTTTACAAACGGTAACATTGAACTCTTAAAATTGATATAAAATCATCTAGCCATCATATTAAACGTATCATAACCACATTTTTATGTCAAAGATTCGGCTAGCTTTTACTTTGGATTTGGGGATGTTTCGCCAACTCGCTAATTTAGATCTGGCCGTTTTCAAATGAAGATCACGTCCAGGTAACCATTTCTCATCAAAATATTCATGACTAAATTGTTATGATAAGAAACTTGTTTACATCGTCAACGTCACGCAATTTGAAATGAAACGTCCAATCTCAGACTGTGAATAATACCGCTGTTGAATTAGCTCGCAAACTTGGTCTAAAAATAGAAATTACGAAATCAAAATGTTATTAATATTGTTTCGTCTAGAAGAAAGACACGCATTGATTGGACGACATAAAGGTCATCTCGACGAGACCTTCCATTGAGATCTTAGAGATCCTGTACGACAATGCTCTACAGGATATCAGTTTACGGAGATTGTATTGAAGTTTACAAACCACCGATAAATGATAGCGACTTCTAGAAATCAGTATTGATAGCCATTTGAGATTATAAATACCATTGATCATCCATACAATATATACCATTTTTTGTTAAAAATTAGCACTATTAAGACTTTATGTGCAGCGTTAAACACAAAGAAAAAAATAGAACAAACTAAGTAAATAAATACAATATCGTTTACGTAACAGATGAGCTACTCATGCTTATATACCGTTACTTACCAATCAACGACATCAGGATGACCAACTGAGTGTACCAATTCATTTTGTCCAAGAGGTGAGTGCGTACTAATTCACTCTATCAATACAAAAATGTTTAAATCAAATACAAAATTAAAAAAATAATTAAGAATAAAAATCCAATAAATTTAAACACATTTTTGAAAATGAAACAAGGCAAAATGAGGTTGACATTTCAAAGTATATAAATAAGTGAATTATACACATCCTTACAATAGAACTAATTGTTAAAAATGTTTCGAAGAGGATGTTATGCAAATTGAAATTTATTTAAAGAAGTTCACAGTTTATTAACAGTAAAACACATACTTAAACTACTAATTGATCGGATATCATTTAATTGCATTTTATTGGTTTCATTTCCTTCTGTCAAGCACTCATTTGTCAGACATTGTTAGGGTGCACTATTATGTAAAACAATCTACTCTGAATAAAACAGATCTCATTCAATATTTACCAGCCAGCTTTTGTCAGAGTAGTTGGCGACTCATTATATGAGTTAGATATATTAGTATTAGCCTACCATTCTCTACAAGCAACTGCACACATCTCTAATTAAAGAAAATAGTCGGTTGTTAGGTACAAACCCACGAACCCGAAGGGGCCGTTACAACTTTTAATAGTAATTAATAGTAAAGATGAAACGTTTTACTACTCTATTCAGGATTTCAACAAATTTTTAGTTAGTTTCCTAAAAATGTTCCCCTTCAAAATCTTCAACTAACATATAGCCTACTTGATTGATTTATACAGTTCGTTATGTTTTGTGTCTTAATAAATTCATTTTTAATAAATGTTTTATTATGTTTAGTTACAACACACATTGTGTCAGTTTTGAGCGCGCAAGTCTACTCATTGAGGGTCGTATGCTCGACTCCCGGGCGGGGCAGGCATACTTCCGTAGATTTTGATCATGATTTTTTTTCTGAAAAAAAAACCACAACAATCGTTTTATTGATTAAAATATACCACTTTGCCATTTATTTTAAACAATGCATTATTATATACAATTTGTGATAAATTGTATATAATGATATGTCAACAAAGTGGGCTTAAATTAACTGATATTTTTAGTCTATGTGTTAATTTAAACAACTTGCATAATCAATAGTATCTGTATTTGCGCATTATATTTAATAGACTTCTTAAGGTTTTTTTGTTTTTTGTTGTTGTTGGGTTTAACGCCGTAGCAACACATTGTATAGGTCATATAACCTACTCACTCCTCCTGAAAAGGCTAAATCTCTGGTTTTAGTTGTTAACCAACTACTAAGCGAATACTTTCGTCAGTGACTGACAACTGCCCTACATAATTAAAAATCATTTGTAGGAAATAGAATGGTCGTAGAAATAATTTCATGACCAAACCCCACGAAAGTATGCCTCGACCACTTAAGTAAAATAGAGTATTTTACTGAACATCCTGGTATATACATAATTGATTGTCACTTTATACAGAAACACTTAGATCATATCGCCTTATCAGAGAATACTAAAATGAAAATTAATACAGTCACTTAGACTTAACATGAGGTGCTTTTTCTCATGTTGTGTAAGCAAAAGGTCGTATCGACGTTGGCTATACCAATTTTGTGTTCCCAACAATGTTGCCGGTATAAGGTCAACATTAGTTTAGTATCCCTTACTTCTTACCTTGTCATATATGAGCAACGATGTTGAGTTCAAACTATTTCAATTTAGTGACTATACATTTTATTGGCTAATCAGATTATTAAGCATGGCATGGGTCAATTTATAAAATCAAAATCATCAAGAAACAATGGTAAGCATCCTAAATGTTATTACCTATTGTCTTATCAGGGAACATCATACAAGGACCAAGCAATTAAGATTAAATTTGTACGTTTTATTGATATAGACTCTGAATTCTCCTGCTATGAAATACTAGTCAGGTTAAAGTTCATTGCACACAAACAAACAAGGAAAGTTTTTAGATGACACTCAAAAAAATATGTACATGCACTACAAATAATGAATGAATTCATTTATCGAAAACACTATCTGTACATAAAAAGTCCAACATAATATTGTATATACATGTATAATATAATAACAATTAAACAATACAAACACATCTCAATTGAAAGGTTTCAAATACACTGGAACTTCGCTTAAAGACCACCTCGATTCAAGGACCACCCCGCTAAATAGACCAGTTTTGAAAAGAACGGATTTTTTTCTCTGTATTTAGTCGTCTTTAACCCCGCTACTCCGTAATACGACCACTTCTTGCTGACAAAACGCTTAAATGAGTGCATTTTGACTCCGCTAAAAAGACCATTTAAAATTCGCGAAATATTCGGCAAGCGACCAGCAGTCTGACTTTGGTATAAGTTTTTCACACCTGTGTAGATAATGCACTGCAGCCTTTGCTCGTAAACAAAAGATGTCAATCTGTTAGATAACTAATAAATGAAGGGGTATTAACACGCCTGTTTAATTAACAATGTGACACTTGCAAATCTAAGGTCATTTTTATACCAAATACTGACCATTTAAATTGAATCTATTGAAAATATTTGATAAAACAACAACATTACTCGAAAAAAGGTAGACGCGTCACATGATACAAATACATTTTTAATGTTAAATTGTTGATGTGGTACAAGTTTTAGTGTTCTGAGAATAGCAAATCCGAAATGGTAGCTCTTGAAAGTAAATTCGACGGAAAGATCAAATATGTGTTGCTGTTCTAACCTAAACACCATTGTTTTTTCGGACTTCGGAAATAGCCGAGTGATTACGATTAGAGAGTGTTAGTACCGATTGAAGTCCATTGTACGGTCCGGTGGGCGATATAATTCATTTTGACCGCTTCCGTGCCTGATCGTCGATACACGCGCTATATACTGTTGAAAATAACGAAATTGAACTCAATTATTGTTTATACATAGATTATTCATAATAAAATTTGAAAATCTTATGCAATGTGAAAACTGTTCTCTTGATAATGACTTATAAGTAAAAGCTAAACACACCCACTACGCTTTCAAATGATTCTTTGAAGCAAGGACTCTATATAACATGTTATATAAATAATGCTTAAGTTAACAAATTATATGTCAGGCAATCTTTGTACTATGAATTATGCTAGACCAATTTATCCGCTAATAAGACCACCCTGCTAATAAGACCACTTTTTAAAAGAACGGTCAGTGGTTTTAATAGAGGGGTTTCAGTGTACAATACAATACATTTTCTATACCATGATTATCAACTTTTCAATATATTTTATCACGGAAACATAAAATTACATAACAACATAGTTTTATAGCATTTGATTATAGATAGATTTATTTTGATATACAATGTTACAACTTACAACATGGCACACATACTTATATACAAGTTAAGATAATACGGACATAAATAAATTACCGAATTCCAATGCAAACAACATTATACATCATGGATGACACAAAAAGAGTAAAAACATTAACTCTTATTTGGTACTATAAAGCGTCAACGGACGAACGGTTGAGTTTCTGTTAAATTAGAATGATTTTAAGATTTATATTGAGATTGTTTGTAAAATCCCGTATAAGAATATTTTGTGTAATATATACGTTGTCGTTAAAAGAATGAAACGCAGCCGCTTTTGATGCCCAATGTTATGGTTATGTAGAAAAGTAGTCCTTCATGCGTAGTCAAGTGACTGCCGGATAAAGCAACGGTGCCGAATAAAGATAGGTTTATTAGGTCAATAGGTTTTCCTTCTAAAAGATCACTTTGCGGTAGGAAAAAAGGTTATATTTTCACTACGATGATATAAATTTATAATTTTATCGTATATTTTCATCGAATAACAAAACATTTAACCGTAAATCATAAAAGAAAAGTATATTTTTTTATAAAATAGTATCATCAATTGCTTTCGGCGCGATATGGCCTTTTTTGCGCCGTAAAATCTAATCAATCAATCAACCAATCATTCGTATCTTTTATAACGTAAACACAATTATAACATAAAATGTATCTAGGTGCACTAAGGTGTCTCTATTAAAACATTTTATCTATAAGTTCTGTCAGAACAGACATACAAACTTGAGATATCACACTAAATTTTTAAAGTCATTATACAGTGAAGTTTGTTAGTCAATAAAGCTCGTCGTATGTATTAACTTGATCAACTGCAACTGAAAAACAGAAGTTTTCATAATATTAAATATCTTGTTATATACATATGTAGTAACAATGTAAATACAGAATATTTTGGACATAAACGTCATTTCATCACAGAGATTGATAATTTTGAAAAGCATTTTAATGTATGAAAGTCAAATAATTATGACGCAAATAAACACTGAAAATATGCACTTAATTTTAGTCCGGCCAATGTTAATACTCATAGTGATATTTGGGTATCTTTGGACTTGAGACATAAATCTTGAACCTGGTTTAACGAGTCACTGCCCTCACTTATAAAGATAAACATGTAAAATGAATACAAAATAGAAGGAACAAAATAGCATTTAATTTACTATTTAAAACGACTTCCAAACTTACCTTTAAAAACCGTTTGTACTAATTTGAAGAAATTAGAATGAAACTTTGCCTTAATATGGCAAGCGCCTTGAAATACTTAGTACACTTAAATATAATTGTAGGCGATGATACGATAAAGCTTTGGCTAATTAGCTAAGATTATTAAAAAATAACGGACAAAACATGCCTTACCAAATTCAACATCAGTATTCACATATATGACTTGATTGTCATTAGGCCCTGCTTCATTTGTAGCCCAGTTCCTTCTGTAAAACAATAAATAATAAAGATATAGGCATGATTTTTTTACAAAAAGACATTTGTCCATAGGCAATACAAACTTGTAATTTGCAGATATTTATATAATTTTCTAAGAGACGGTCATACAATTTCAGCACCAATTTCAATGCTAATACATGTACATGATAATGTAGATTACAATGTTATATGCAGCCTAAATTTTAGTTAGTTACCATCGGTATACACAGATAATCTAGACTGGAGATAAATGATTTACTGTTCAGAAAAACGTGAATCAAATTGTTTTAAACAGTATTTTAAAAATTATTTACAGACATAAGTCTTCTTATTAACATGATCAATTTATTCTATCTAGTTAAGTTCATAAGCATAAAACCAGATTTAGTTCTAAATCTTATTTAAAAAATCCCATCTTTTAAAGGTTTGGGAAAGAAATCATTTGCATACAATGGCTGTTATATATGGAACCAGTTATAAAAACCATTCCAGTAATTCTGACATTAAAAAAAATGTGAGACACATTATTTTACAATATTTGTGGGAACGAAATAGAAAAAAAATACCTTCTCTCCTAACTTGTAAGGAACGACATATAATTTTTACCTACTCTCTTTACTTTAGGGAACGAGTTAAAAAAACGAGAAAAAGTATCACCTCATGTAAGTTGTGGCAACAAGTTAGAAAAACCCTACTCTCCTAACTTGTGGGAACGATTTAGAAAATAAATTACCTACTCTACTAACTTGTGGGAACGAGTTAGAAAATAAATAACCTACTCTCCTCACTTGTGGGAACGAGTTAGAAAATAAATTACCTACTCTCCTAACTTGTGGGAACGAGTTAGAAAATAAATTACCTACTCTCCTAACTTGTGGGAACGAGTTAGAAAATAAATTACCTACTCTCCTAACTTGTGGGAACAATATAGAAAAAATATCACCTCTTGTAAGTTGTGGGGAGAAGTTAGAAAAAATATTGACCATGTCACCTCCATGCTTCCGTAACATTGTGTATAATTTGCCAGTTCATTTAAGTGGCTTATAATTTCCACTTATTGTTTCAGTCTAGTGGGTCCGAAACTAGCCTCGTCTTTTAAAGTAATAAGACCTAAACTATTCTCATATGAGTTTACAAACGCATGTATTTTGTGATTTAACCCTACCTTTTATAATATGAATGAATCACAAATACTACAAGAGTTGTAAAGCATACTCCTCCAAATACCCAACCAGCAATCAAGAGCTTGGTGGACATGCCGTGTGTGTCCTCTTTCATACCTGTAAAAAATACCATTTACGATACATTATACATGTAGGAGCTTTATAATCTATGGTTATGTAATTTTGTGAAAATCTATAATAATAAAACAAAGTCTTAAATACTAACTTAACTTGTACTTACGAAATATACATGTTTGTTAAGGCAGCTTGATTAGAAAGCGCCGGTTTCGATCCGGTGTATGCTGTTCGTGTGATCACCCAGCGACGATGCCAAATGAATCATGTAACCCTGTTAAACAAACTTCATTAACTCAAATACTTATCCCAAAATTGCAGCACATTTCTTTAGTGAATATCATGTATTTATCAATCTGACAAAAAGAAATATTTAACAATTGAAATCGTTTATACAAAACCATACTGCTAAATTGTAAATTCTGAGAAACTTCATGGTAATTAAAATATGTATACTTTATTTACCTTGTTCGTAAGTCTGTCTGTTGAATCCATTACAATGGTCATTATTGTTTCCTGTAGTGCAATTCTCACATTTATTTCCGGTGAAATTACCTATGCATCCATGTATACACTCACCTCCAAGTTGTGAACACAATTTGTATCTACATTTGATTGGACATTTCAAGTTACATTGCTTACCATATAAACCAGTTTTACATTCCTCACATGTATCGCCATCGAAGTTGTCAGATATGCAGCCATGTTCACAATGACCCTCTCTACGTGTACAAACATTATCTTTACAATTTGATGGACAATATAAATCACAGTTAGATCCGTACAATCCAATCTTACATTTATCACAATAATCTCCGATAAAAGATGAAGAAATACATCCATGTGTACACCTACCATTGTCCTTATTACATTTATTGTTTAAACAACTAGTACTTGGACAGTTAATATTACAATCTTGACCATATTTTCCCGGTATACACATTTCACAAAGCTCATCAGATCCGAGAACATAATTATCAATACATTCATCTATACAAATACCTGAGATTTTATCACATTTCTTTTTCTTGCAGTTGGAACTTAAGCAGTCATTATCACACGTATCCCCATATTTTCCAGCTACACAAGTTAGACAAAGATAGTCAGTTCCTGGTATAAAGCTACCGGAGCAACCATTTGAACATGTTCCGTTATTTCTATCGCACTCGTTTTCACGACAATTACTACTACGACACTCAGTCTCACAGTTGAAACCATATTTCCCAGGTTTACACTCATTACAGACTCCATCTGTCTGATTACATTTATCATCCTTGCAAAAAGATGCGGTGGGACATTTTTGGTCACATTTTGTATGAAACCATCCATCATTGCAACCATTGGAACAATATCCATCTTCTTTTCGACACACTTGATCCTGGCAATTAGTAGAGCATGATAAGTCACAATTATCGCCATAAGATCCATTTCTACAAGTATTACAATCATTTCCGACAAACGATTCACTAATGCAGCCATTTGTGCACACACCATTGGATTTTCTACATGTATGATCCTTACAGTTTGTTGAACATGATAAATCACAGTTGTCACTATAAAATCCATCTCTACACTTATTGCAGTAACCTCCTACAAATGACTCTTCAATACAACCATTAATACACGAGCCATCTGTTATATTGCAAATCTTGTCCTTACAATTTGTAGGACATGGTAGCTCACACATGGTTCCATACCAGCCTTGATTACACAAGGTACATTGTGTGGTAGATGTACAGTGTTGACAATTAAAGGGGCATAAACAATTTGTAGAACTTCCATTATGATATCCATCATTACATTTATAACAAGTTCCATGTGTTGCATCGCCTTCTCTTCCATACTCTCTTCCACAAGTGTAGCATTGTACGGGACATTTTCGTTTGCATCGCTGACCATGATAACCTGGTTTGCAACCATATTCACAGTAACAATCGTCATTACTTGGATCTCTGCATTTGTTATCGACACATCTATTACAGTAACTACAGGCACAAACAACATCTAAAAATAAATTCTTACATTACATGTTGGTCATGTTAAACGTACATGTATTTACTAGGTCAAAAGTAGTTTGTCTGAAATTGCAATTCAGTCTCAACTGACAATTTTTGTTCGAATATATTGCTACTTTGCTGATTTTGTCAAGTTGGAAAGGCTGTCCGTTTTTAAATAAAAAACATCTTTAATCACTACAATGCCATCGATTTTCGATTAAAATCACTTCCTTTTTCTGAATTACCAAACGATTTTCTGGCGAACATAAAAAATGAGAGAAATGAACATTGGTGGCCCACATATGACAAATTAGGAAAACATATTCCGAGCGTGCGCTAAATGAGTCATATTCGCAGTTCAATTATACCGCCAGGAGCGTACCGCGACGAATGTATATAAGCGAATAGCAGAGTGAGTCACCCATTATACAAGGGGTTAATAGACAGCAACTGCTGTCCGTGTTACGCACCTGTTTATCACAAATAGCCAATGGTGTCATGTGTTTTATCTATGTCTATATACCGTACGACAATTTCATTAGACAAACAGTTATAGTAGAGAAAATTGTATTGGTTAAAATATAGGTCAAAAGTTGGCTTAGACAGCTGCGCCGAAAAGTTTACAGTTATTGTACACTAAAACATGTTATCTATTGTATTCATGTTGACAACACTATTGGTGAGAATGACTAATCACGTCTTGTCATTAATGACGCATTTAAAACACTCTTAATACCAACTTTAAAACATGAAAAATATCACTCAAGTATACGCGTTTAACGTTTGCCTTATGTCCAAATCTAGTGTTTACTATGTGCACTAGCATACAGGCATGATAATGGGTAATTTGGCACTTTTGAATGAATATATCCGATCGTATGAGATAAAAAGTCGCGTATAACTAAATTAAAATCTAATTTAAGTCCAATGTCTAACTAAATAATCTTCTTCTTACCTACTAGAGTCAGCAATATAATCAGTATCTTTACCCAAGTCATCTCGTATAATAAATTCATTTTCTGTGATTTCTTGTTTCATTATTGAAATATGAAATAACCAAATCGATTTTAATGATGAAAGAGGGAATAATAATGTAAAAGAAAATAATCAGCTAAATTCCATACAGATACAAATGTAATTGGTGAAATGACTTTAATGTAAAATACTTCTATGTTATAACTTTTTGTGAAGTAAATATATAATTGTAAATATAAAAGCTAACATTGCTTACAATACGTAAAATAGCATCTATGATTCAATAAGACTCAAAAAGTTTCATTATGTACCAAACAATTTAGATCGTTTATATTTATATGTAACTCGTATACAAGATTTAGTGATGAAGAATCTTTCTTAAAGATGTACAGATAGTATGAGTGAAACGAATCCATGCAAAAGTACTTATAAACAATAATGTAAAACACTTATTAACTTATAATGTAAAGGCAATAAATTTATGAATCAAAGATAAATAAAATAATTTATTTATATGAAATTTGTATAAGATGTTCAAATGAAGAAGTAATCAATATATGTATTATACATAATTACCTTTCCTTTAGTGATCGTTACTTGAGATCATAAGTGAACGAATATTGAAGTCCTTGTGTGTATTGGCAAATATTTTATTAAGTGTTGTTTATATCAATTAATTTCAAATAACAAACTGTTCGATGTATAGATATCATTTGCTAATAAACTGAAATCCTTATCTTTAAATAGTTTGAATAAGAAAATAAGTAAGGTTTGGTTAATTTCACAAATTTAATGTCCTGCTCCTTTACGTACAAGTTCATTTACATTGGGTATTAAAGAATAATCGTTTTAAGTTATTCGTTTTCCGGGAATTGTTAAAAAAAAAGAATTAGTTATATTAACTGACAGGAAAGTAATAAATCCATTGTGAACATCTCTTTTGCCTATACATGTATATTTCGTACTTTTTCTGTTATGTATAACACTGTGAAGTTTAATAAAAGCTATTCATTTGTTGTCCATATCCTGTGTTCGAAAATCACTTTCTGTTCTTTGGTACATTTTAAAATATTTGCCAACATTAGACTGCATTTGACATGACGTATGAAACATGCACGTTTATATATAAACTTAAATATCTTATCATTACATGTCGTATGTATGAACAAAAATTAATAGAAACATTTTCATTTAACAAATTTTATTCCTCACGATCAAATGTCTATAAAATGGTTTTAGTGGTTTTAGTTTGGGCGTCTGTAGTATCTTCCGTTCTATCAGCTACGACAGCGACGATTGTGTTAGGAGTACAAATTGCACATTAACGTTGCTTTGTTAAATGTTGACCTGATGGGATAGCTCATTGTCCACTAATAACATCATCTTCCTTTTTGAGTTTTCATCTGACTACTTTTTCGTAAGAAAATGTTTCAAATATTTTGAAATTATCTATGCTTTATTTGTTGAAGTAATTGCAAACTGGTCAATTATGCCAATGTTTTAAAACATTTTGGATTTTGACTTCTCAGAACTGCAGGTTTGATATTAATTGTCGCACAAGAACTCAACACAATGCAACAGTAATTCTGTCTTAAGCAAATTTTGAAGAATTTTTCTGTTTTTACACGTATTTCAGTAACCATTTGTTGAACTTAGATATATATTACTGTTTAAATAAATGCTTCAGACAGGGGACAAACTACATGTTGTATTAATTGTTGAGAATGCAATGTTGAACTGACTTTCTAAATAATGTGAGGAGCAACAACAACAACAACAACAACAACAAACTTTATTGCTATAAGGCCTCCGGCCCATGCAAAACATATATACATATACATTTAAATTAATGAGTGGTATACTATCATGGCAAAGTTATGAAATCATGCAAAACATTTTATTTGATACATATATGTAAGTTATATAAATTGTAAATCACAGTAAAGTTTGATAAGATAAATAATATTGATAGTATTTAACAAAGTACATGTTTAATAAATACATTTATTAAATAGTGAATTAAGTATTGTTCAAATTACTGTCTGGTATCTAAAGTACGGTCTAATTTTCGTTTATTAAAAGCATGGAAAATATACGTTGCAACAGATTTAACAACAGTTTCATTATCAGTTCTCATAAGATTATTAAATTTTTGAACAGTAGGTGATTGGTAGTAGTAATCAGGTAAGTATAATATCCTTAAATTAATGTAATTGCTACAACATAATAAAAAGTGGAACTCATCTTCTATTGTATTATTTGAACAAAATTTACAAAATCTGGATTCCCTAGGAATTTTAGTATGTCGACCTTTTTCAATTTCTAGTTCATGAGTTCCTAATCTAAAGTTTACATAGGCATATCTAAATTTTCTTATATTTAAATGATCTAAATATGGTTCGTAAGATGGTGATATTTTTATAGCTGTATAATTTGAAAGTTTAACATTTGAGTGTACTTGGTCATTCCAACTTTGAATGTATGTATCTTTTAATCTTTGCAGTAAAAGTTTTGTAAATAAATTTTCGGAAACAATTGATTGGTCATACCAAATATTACCAAAACCATGAGATTGTAAAAATATACGAACCGATGATACCCAGTTATTATGACCATTATTATCATCGTTTAACATCATGTTATAACATTTTTTAACCAGATGCCAACTTGGCATACTTAAAATTTTTATCCAGAATTTTATACAACGAATGTTTGAATTTATATACATTGGATATCTTCCACAATCCCCCAAGACTCCAGCATTAGGTACATTTTTCTTGGCGCATATAAATCTCTTACATGCGTAATATTGAACCCTTTCTAATTCTTCAAATTTGTTCAATCCCCAAATTTCCGACCCATATAAAAGCTGTGGACATATTTTCATATCAAATATTTTGAAAAACACTGTTTTATGCAATTGACCATATTTATATAATGATTTAAGAATTGAAACTAGTACCCTTTTACCTTTTAAGCAAAGCTCATGAACCATGTTATTGAGAGACAATTGTTGTGTTAGTAGAAGACCAACATAACAAAATGAGTTTACACAATTAAGTTTAGTACCTTTATAAAACCATTTCTCATGTTTAGATAAGGAACCTCCATTTTTAAAAACCATAACTTTAGTTTTATCTTCATTGACTTTGAGTTTATTTGCATCACAAAAATCTGACAAGATATTTAACTCTTTTTGTAAACCTGATACACTATCGGATACTAAAGCTATGTCATCTGCAAACATTAGAGATAAGATCTCAATTATATCAGGATGTAACTGTATCCCATGAATTTTACTTTTATCTAATGTATGTTGGAGCTCATCTATGAAAAATAAGAACAAAATTGGGCTTGCTGGGCAACCTTGTTTAAGACCAACTGTACTATGAATATGTTCACTAAAAGTACCATTACATTTAATGCAAGATTTAACTGTGTTGTACATACTTTTAAATGCTTTAAATAGATTACCTTTTACTCCACGTTTATAAAGAACTTGCCACAGAATTTGTCTGTTTACTGTGTCGAAGCACTTTTGAAAATCTATAAATGCAACGTATAGTTTTTTCTTTTGATTTTGTAATCTTTTAATTATAGACGTAAGAATAAAGGCATTGTCTACAGTTGAATGGCCTTCTTTAAAACCGGCTTGATTTTCTGAAATTTTATTATACATTTGTGCAAAGAATTTTAATCTACTTACTAATATTGTGCAATATATTTTACTAATAATATTTTGTAAAGAAATGCCTCGATAATTCGACACGTCATCAATATCTCCTTTTTTGAATAATGTAATAATAACTGATTCTGTCCATGCATTCGGATACTCGCCAGTAGAAAATAGCCTATTAAATAATTTTGATAAAATTGGCAAGATTTGTGCGCAGCCATATTTGAAAAATTCTGATGTTACATTATCAGGACCTGGTGCTTTATTTAATTTTAGTTTAGAAATAGCTTTAGTAATTTCTTCATCAGTAATCTCAGAGTTAAATATATAATCCTCAGTTTCATTAAACTCTATGTTATCTAAATCTAAATATAGTTCTTCGTTTTCATCTACCTCATATGGATTTAATAGTTTTTCAAAGTGCTGTAACCATTCATTTGTTGATATATTGTTTCTACGGTTTTGCGTTTGGTTATTTAATATTTTAAGTTTATTCCAAAACGCTTTTGGATTATTAACTTGGGATGTCAGATTTTCCATTATATCTTTATTATATATTTTCTCTTTCAATTTACACATTATTTTGTATTCATGTTTTATTGAAAGATAGCTTTGCAGATTTGTCTCTGATCTATTCTGTCTATATTTACGTAGAGCCTTATTTTTATTATACTTAAGATTTTTACACTCAGTATCAAACCACTTTTGTGACTTTTTATAATTATTTTTTTACTTTAGTTTTAAGAAATGATTCACCAGCTTGTTTTAACATGCCTATAAAATTGTCTATAATAGTATTAATATTGCTATTTACATTGTCTATCTCATGTAAGAGGTTATTAATTGCTTCTTGGTTAAACTCCTCTTGTAATGCTTTTGTAAGTTTCAATTTATCATTTTGTAAGATATTGTAGTAAGTTTCTGTATCATCTGGTTGTTTGTTAACATTTGGTATATCCATTTTTTTACAATTAATTTTAGCATTCAAAGGGAAATGTTGTGATTCATCACACTCTCCAATCTTAAATTCTGACAGTATTTTTAACATTTCTTCTGAACATAGTAAGTAATCAATCACACTACTACCAATATTAGATGTATATGTGAAATTTCCAATATTTTTATCATTATCAAATCGGCCATTCATAATATACAATGAATAAGTTTTACAAAATTCAATAAGTAATTTTCCTTGTGAGTTTACAACTTTATCACAAGATTGTCTGGTAATATCAACTGGTGACTGAAACAAATCATTAAAATCATTTAAATCAGACTCATCATCAGAAATAGATATAGATTCACTCAATTCGCCACATCTGGCATTTAAATCACCAAATATCATAAAGTTACAGTCATTATAATTTTCAGATAATGATTCATATATATATTCTAACATATTTATACCTTTTAAAGGTTTATTTATATAATATGGTGAGCTGATGGGTGGTAGGTATACAAATAGTAAAATGGTATCATTCATCAAATTAGTCAAAGATTTATGTAGTTTGAAAGCTAGACACATATCATTTTCAATTTTTACTTGTTCGATAAAATTTATCAAATGTTTTTTTACAAATACAGACAAACCACCCATAGCTCTACCATATTTAGATAATCGACATGCTGACCTAAAAAAACACTGATGGTCAGGTAAAAAGTTCTTAGACTGTTCATTATTTTCTTCCCATGTTTCAACAAAGGCGAAAATGTCAAAGTCAGTTACATATTGAACAAAATCATCAGATAAAGTTTTAGTATAAAGCCCTTCTATATTCCAAAACCCAATGTTTAATGAAAGTATTGCTGAGCTTTGGCCTGACCCCTATTTCTTATTAAGCCTTGGCACTCTATCACTTACATCATTGGTTCTCACACATAGTTTGCCATTTTTATAGTAACCTGTTTGACCTTGAACCTTTAAGTCATAGAGATCATCTCTCTGTTTAGTTGAAAGATCATCAGATATTCTCAAACCCCTGCTACGTAGAGCCTCACGATTGCGAAATAACTTATGTTTAATATTTTGGTTCACAAATTTCACAATAACCATTCTGCACTTTCCAGTAATATGCTTGCCTACTCGAAATATGTCTAAAAAGCTGTTATCGTCCAATACTTCACCCGGGACTGTAGATTTGATCACATCTAGCACTTTTTGTTTTAACGAAGTTGGATCTTCAGAATTTCCTTCTTCCAAACCAAATATACGGAGATTATTTTGAATATGCTTACGTTCCAGTTTATCAATGGTATCTTCTAATTTGCTAATATAAGATGGTTTCACACTTTGATTTTCATGAAGGGTGTCAATATCTAGTTGTAACATCTCCTTTTCTGCTCGAAGGTTATCAATTTCGGATTCCAAATTTATCAATCTTTTATCCATTTTAACTTGCTTCTGATCAATTTTGTCAACCCGTTCACTAATTGTACTACAAATCTCCATGGTGGTCTCCAAATCAGATTTAATATTTGAAACAGTTACTTTCAAACTATTTATTTCGGTTTTAATGCTCTGAGTGTTGTTATTGATTGCTAACAATATTTCTTCTTTATCAGTTAACGGACCTGGGTTGGTTTCAATATCACTGGACAAAGCAAGAATACGTTGATGATAATTATAAGTGTCTGTATATGATGTCCATGATGTCACATGCCATATGAAAGTATTAGCTATCAAATTTTCAGGACAGTAGTTAACAGTAGTTGCAAATTGTAGAATGACTTTAGCCAGCGTTGTTCCTGCTCCAAATGTGGTGACAAATATTATACTTGCCAAGAACATTCTAAAATGTATATCTGTCCCATTAGTATAAGCATTGTATTTATATTTAACTTTAGGACTAAAGCCCCTTCCTGGACCAAAGCCTCCAATCCTCCTTCTATAAGTGTCTATATCAATATTCATCGTGGTGTTTACAGTACTTTGATTTATCACCAATAACACAGCTTAGTATAGAACAAAACTTTCTACCAATAATACTACACAGTGATATTATATTAGGTGATGTGTAAAGTTCACACTCCAATACACATTAGTTTATAATTTATAGTGAAAAGTTTAAACTTGGTGTCTACAAACTAATTTTCTATAATTTTCAAATTTCAAGATTAACAGTTTATTCCTCTCACCTTCATAAATCTACTCATATACTTTTCCTATCATTAAAACTAAAATTAAGTCCATAATATCCAGATTTATTCCTTACATAAAATAACACATCTGCCATGTAGTACACCACTATAAGTATTGGTGCGGGGATACGGGTTTTCACATTGTCCAATGTGAGTCCGTTCATCTTGGTCGTTGGACGCGTTATTACGTCTTAGTTACAAGACGCTTATTGAATAAAATAGACCGAAGAGTATAAAAGGAGAGAAATTAGTTGAATTAAGTCAGTCTGCAGTTGGCAGCAGACTCGCACGCCCGAATCTCTGGGCCCGAGAATTGATTAATAATTATTTATCTACTTCCGGTTATATATTTAATTTGCTCTGCTAGTCATTACAATAGAGACAAGGTATGAGTATGTATCTTATTCAAGCCATCCTAGTAACCTGCACAGAGCATTGCGTTCTGTTGTAGTTGTAAAAAGTGACAGAGAATGAATACATTGTCTTCCTAGTACGTCCGCTTCGGACATTGCGTTCAAATGCACAGGAACGGGGACTAAGTAAGGACAATACCTTAGTAGGAATCTATGAAGTGTTTTAAAGGCCGGTGGCTTATATGTTGAAGCTTTGTGAAGCCAGTAGAGTACAGATGAATGTTTTATCGCCTTCCTAGTACAGATCTCGGATCGTGCAAGTTTCCGAAATTTGCGTGTATCGTGCGTGTATCGTGCGTGTATCATTCATACCGTGTGCGTGTATATTTCACCGTGTATTTCAATCGTGTAACGTGTAGACCGCTCATCGTGTAAATACACGGTAAAAATCGGTCCGAGATATTGTGGTTTTGCGTTTTATTACCGTGTATCGTGTGCCCGAGATATTGACAAATCCATACGTATAAATGTATTAAATACTTATGCATTGTCGACTAATCATCATCCGTAAACAAAAAGAAAAACCGTGATTCATTAAGTTGAGTTTAGAATAAATGTTGACTTTGTTTAAACCGGAAATTCCTGTTTAAATGCCGTACGTCGATAAACTGCGGATCATTCCGGACCAATCTGCGGTCAATTAAATTGCGGCCCAACCGAAATGTTGTTACTAAATTAAAATAATCGTTATACTATTATTATATTTAAAATGTAAACACATGCTTTCATTTATCTTAATCATCAAACATTTTCTTTGTTTGTCAGTGGCTAAAGCGTTTAGTAAACAAACTGTTATAATTGACATCTCACTTGGTCAAGAACTCGTTTATCACGACTCTATATGATTAAAAAAGTCATCATTGTTTTAATTCTTAAAGTAAATTAAATTATTTAGTTTTTACAGTTTATTCGTATTATTCCCTCATATTTGCGTTTTTATATGTAAAACTTTTTATTTAAATATCGATTTTGTAGTCGGCATAAAATAGTAAGTTAACACGAGGTGTGTGTACTGTCTTAATACCGCGTCTTCACGCAAGCACTGCATGTAAACGTTTATATCTAGTATACATACTAATAAAAAGGCGACCATTATACAATATGACATGCTTATATTTTTTTAATCACGCGTAGACTGTGTTTTGAAAAAATATACTAATTCAGAGTATTTTTCACCATGAATGGCTTGAAAATAAAAACAGAGAAAAAACTTGAAACGTGTATTTCTTTTTCTATCGTGTGGGTTTCGCCGGCTATCGTGTGTGTGGTTTTAAATCTGAATAAAGCCAACTTACAAAGAATGACATAAACAATTTTTGACAGTAATGTTATTCTTTATTATGCAGTTTGTATTTTTGTTATACATCAAGTACTTACATAATTTGTTAGATAAAAAAATATCAATCGTGTTCTTCTTTGTCTATCGTGTAATGACTGCTCGCCGATCGTGTACCTTTATTTCTACTAAAAATGTCGATATTCAATAAAATAATCTATACTATATGACTTGCTTATATTTTTACAATCAAGCTAAGACTGTGTTTAACTTTTGAAACATATACACATACAATTATGGCATCTTTTCTCAATGAATGATTTGAAGAAAACAAAGGAAAAAAACTGTACCTTAATTTCTACTTAAAATGTCGATATTCAATAAATTTATTGATACAATATTATATTTTACAATCAAGCTTAACTGTGTAATGAACCAATGTAACATATTTAAATTTTTATTTCTTTGTCTATCGTGTGATTTCGAAGTTGACAATCGTGTGCGTGAATTTAAATTCGATTTAAGCCAACTTGTAACATTTTGTTTTTAAGAATTTGAGCAGATAAACTCGATTTTCAATAAATTTAACAAAACTTATATTGTTTAGTTATATATTTACGACGAAACAGAAGAATATTTTTTGTTTTCAATCTACATTTGAGACGCATTAATCGTTTAACGTGTCGTCGTTGAAACGTTTTTCTCTGGGCGAAAAAAGCCGAGGATTTCGAACAATCGTGTTAAACGTGTATCGAGACTCGGAATCGTGTATTTTACCGCAAATCAAGCTATCTTTCGTGTTCGTGTATCGTGTAACGTGCAGTCCGTGTTCGTATAACGTGCGTGTACCGTCCGTACCGTGTGACAACTTGCACGTTCCGATATCTGTACCATCTCTCAGAGCAATGCGTTCCTGAGGATAAGAAAAGGGACGAGGTCGTCACTTGGGACGTCTTTGGCATATATGTATGCAATTATATAGAAAAGTTGGCGACACTGTTGATTTAAGTTGGTAGTTAAGTGATTATTTGTCGGAGAGCCAGCAATAGAGATGAGCTATTGGATATAGCCTTGATTATTTAAGAGAAGCTTATGGTAGCCTGGCGTATTTCATACATCCCCATCCACTCTATGCATATGTTTTATACTGGTCATCGAATATATTGTTAGTAGCTCAGCGACAGAGATGATCCACTCTTGTCGCTCATTCACCTAATATACATACGAGCTTATAGATATTGTAGCTCGACTGCTTTGTCATTTGTATAACAGCGTCCACCAGTTTACTAATATATAACAGGCGGAGACGGTTTATGATGTTCGCCCGTCAATAGATTATTTTAAGAGCTGATAGCTCGTCTTCTGTAGCATATTTGGGATCATTCCTGTTTGTCCCATCCACTTGTACTTTCTTTGCCATCATATATTATCATGGATAGCTCGGCGACGGAGACCGGCAACTCTGATCGCCCGTCCATTTGATAACAAGGACATGCTTCAGAGAAGCTCGTCTATCACAGTTATCTATGTCATTTTGCAATGTATATAATTGTCCATGCATTTGTCTCTATTTGAACATCTTATATCGATATATATTGCATCTTTTTTAGTTTGGTCGTTTCTTGTATATGTATATTTTGTCCATGCTTGTTTGTCAATCTTAGTTGATCATGTTGGAAGATATTGTTTACAATAGTATCACTTTTGGTTTCGTTGTTCGATGTATATATTTGTTGATGCTGTTTAACGTGTATTACTTTTGCCCGTATATTAATTTCATGCTTTGTGATGCTCTTGTTACGTTATGTAGTGGTTTGATTCGTGATCATGTATATCGTTGTATTTATAGACATAGTAGGATTGTTGCTGTTGTTTAATATGTCTCATATTCTATGGCTTGTAAATATAACTTTATATTATTTTAGCAATCATTAAGCTATGTAGCTCATATATATAATCTTATATACCGTTCCATGGTATTGTAAATAATTTATTTCTGTACGTTTAGTAGCCAGTGCACGTTACAATAATTGTCTTATTAAAAACAAATCACCGTTATTGATGATAAAAATAATAGTTACAGTGTATGCCACTTGTTATCTTTATTTGACTGGACATCGCGTCGTATTTACTGTATCCGTGTTTGCTCCCTCTGGGTTTCATACCAGTCTTGATTACACAAGGTACATTGTGTGGTAGATGTACATTTTTGACAAATTATTAGACATTGACGATTTGTAAAACTTCCACTATGATATCCATCATTACACTTATAACAAATTCCACGTGTTGCATCGCCTTCTCTTCCATACTCTCTTCCACAGAGCTTGTCATCACATTCATACTATTTAATGTAAGAGGTCTCACCGACATTCGATAATCAGGATCTACATTCACGTGATATATAACAAGTACTAATAATTTCAACGTACAATTTTATTTCTATATGTTAGACAAACTTGTGAAGGAGTTAAAGTTTGTTTTCTACATGCTATTTTCTTTCACCAAAAATTCTAAATAGTTCCTATTAAATTTTGTCATTCCTATTAAATCATTGCTTTCTTAAATCTTTCACAGCAACTTTGAGACCAGTGGTAAACTAGGTCATCTGCAAACATAATTTCGTGCACAATCTTCGAGGAATACAAGGCTTACATGATATCTTTCAGGAAAAAGCAACTGTGGTTAAATGAAATGATTGATTCTTAACAATGTTGCCTGTTGCAAGATTACGTAGTATCGCCTGCATGTTACTTGACTTTGAAACTTGTAATGACTTCAGTGAGTTACATTGTATTGGGAAATCATCGATAGATCTATTGTGTTATGTAAATTACATTCAATTTGAAAAAAATAATAAGAATTAACGAAACAGATATAAAATTCATGACCGAATCGAATTTAATTGCGTATATTTTATGCATTGCGAAAATGTAGTTCGACAATCAGGTGTGTATCTAAGTTGGTGCTATAAAAATTACTACAAAATTACACAGTACATTCGACATTGTTTACAATTAAGTGTAAGTCATTGTTACATACATGTACGTATATCACAGTCTACGAAAAAAAAGATATAAAAAATGCCCAAACATGTCGATTTAGTAGCAAGCACTGTCTCTTGCTAGTAGAGTTTTGGTTGCCCAAAAGATATATTTGGTTGCCCGAACTAAAAAGTAGTTGCCCCGGGCATCCGAAGACCAACTTCTTTCGTAGACTGATATCAATAACATCAAAAGATTAAACTAATCCTTCCTGAACAATACAGTCATGCTAGATTTTTTATTAAACAATGCATATACATGTTACAAGAGGAAAATAAAGGAACATAACATTCATTTAATAACTTATAAACAAGTACATTATTACAGCAAGTACATATATAAGAATGCACTGCCATGACTATTTCGAAAAGCCTTTAAAGCGCTATAAAACAAACGTATCTTTAATGTAGTTAAGATGATAATGCTTCACACAGTTGTTAGAACAGATATATACATTGTACATTGTACTTCACGAACCGGATGGAAACACTGTCAACAATGAAACAAAGAAACAATCAAAGCTAGATTTAGTATATCAATTGAATTCAATTGACGGAACTAGGATAGGAGAAATAGGACAAGAATGTATTGTTTACAGTTTTGCTGAGTTCTAAGCTTTTGGTCACGTGGTATAACTTCAATTTGAAACTCTTTAACTTTAACAATTATTAGGCTAGTTTGCAAAAATGTTGGAGGTAATTATATTTTTTCCTTTTTTAAAGGGACTATTGATCTTAAACCAAACAAAACAAGCCAAATCTGTACTGCAGATTGATTAGTATACTCGACACATTTTCTCATTCTTTATTTTTTAATGCCTATTTTTTCTTCACGTTAAGGCGTAACACAGAACAATTTCAAATTACAACACATTCACAGAAAATGTGTGTAAAATTTATTTTGCAACACGTAGTTTGCTAGGTCCATGAATTTCATTTATTTCATTTTTGTCTGGCAATTGCTACCAACGAGTAGAAAACTTACAAAACTACACATATCTAGTATATAAGTATAGATACGTTGAAGGATTATCCAGTTAAAGGGATATACAGGCAAAAGTTCAACTTCATATTTCCTGATTTTGAAGTATATGTTTATAACCGTGAATGCAACAGATACACTGCTATATTTCTTCGCAAAATGTTTCTTTATTTTCTCGTAATATTTGGGATGTTTATTAACTAGACCAACGTGGGTCAGGTTTGCTAAAATAAATTAGTGTTAAAATATACATTCACTGATGAGAAGATACTAAAGCTTGTTATTGTGCAACGTAATTCTATTAAAAAGATATCCTAACCGCCTAAGAATGTTGAAAATACAAAAT
The DNA here is from genome assembly GCA_025267735.1 of Mactra quadrangularis. Taxonomy (NCBI): domain Eukaryota; kingdom Metazoa; phylum Mollusca; class Bivalvia; order Venerida; family Mactridae; genus Mactra; species Mactra quadrangularis. The sequence goes on along the minus strand of CM046294.1, from coordinate 31,804,743 downwards.
CAACCAATGAAAATGTTTTTAATTTCAGCAAGTACGACATATTACAAATCTACAAAGAGCTTGGTAATTCCCTAAATATCCTACTTTCATTTTCAACAATGTGTATGCCACATGTTTTAATTCCTTCAATTGAGTGTTATAAGGGACAACTGTTATTAGTAAATGTTTTCTTACTTCAAGACTAAACTTGGTTCTATACTTTTGGCACAGTCATTTGCCTGTGTATCCCTTTAAAACCCGAGGCTACACAATGACGAGGATGTCAGTAGAAGATAGAGAGCTTGCTGTTGGCACATGGTTGACACACACGCTTATAAAACTTTATAATTGGCAAGCATTGTATACGCCAATATGTAAATTATTAAAGAAGAAATAACGCACTTAAACATGATCTCGGGGATAGTCATTTAAAAATGTTAACTTCCTTTAACAATGTTCACTTGTATTACATATCTCTTTTTTTACATTACTCGAACTTGGACAATGGTTTTATGACTTATACATGTCCGAAGGAATTATTGTTTTATTGTTTTAAAGCCAACAATCAAATTTATCAAGTATGCCACACATTGTTAAAATACTTTAAAGTAAAGAAGGAAGTAAAACAGGATACAATTACATAAAATATACGGTACCCACCAAACGTTTGGAGACATTTTCACTTTGTAGACCGACATAATAGTTTTAATCTAAAATTTGAATACTGTTTATTTTAAAATGCTTTTTAGTTTTGCTTTTTTGTTTAGTTATCATTATAATTATAACTGACAATACAAGAATAGCATTAACACTATTTCATGGCAAATAATTACAATAAGCATGTTCAGGCATTAGTATGGCAGATGCTGAATGTTACAAATGTGTTGTATTCATACAATTTTGTCTTTAGTTTATCACAAACCATACTTGAATATTTTAGAATAATGATTCTACAAAAATAACCATAAAAAATAAAGAATTGTTGAAAGTTTCTTTTGTCTCCAGACTTTTGGTGGATACTGTGCAATATTGTTTTCATTACATGTATGAGCATACACTGAAACAATTCCCTCTAGACGTCAAATGTGTTTGCTATCTAGAACGTTATTTATGGTATTGATAAACCACATGTTGGCATTGATTAACCAAATACATATTATAAGCCCATGAACAATACGACAGGAGGTACACACACTATTTATGCAGTATATCATGAAATAATAAATGATAAAAAACTTCAATCAAGACAAATACAATTTTATACATATCATCTAATTTGATTTCAGTTCCTAAAGTTTGAAAGTGAATCGTTTTCTTTCATTCTGTACGAAACCAAGTTTCTGCACAACTGAGCTTTTAAGTATGCATATGTATGATAAACTGTGTGAATAAAACCACAAAGACATGGCAAACTCTCTTTATGTTATAGTCAGATAGACTGTGTCAATCAACTCTTTTTATGTTAAAGTCAGATATGGTATAGCCAGATAGACCCTGTCAATCACAAATACATAGTTGTACCAAACTCTTTTTATTCAACCTTCAGTGGCAAATGTATTTAAATCCTTATTAAAAACAACAGTATTTCTGAAATAATTATATCTGGATAATTAAGTATTTATAACAGCGGGGTTAATGTATACGCCACTTACAGTTGAATAAACTTAACCAATATCTAAATTTATTTCATAAAAAATAGTTATGCTGTAAATATCACTTTAGATATTCCAAATTCTTGTTATTGTTTGACGGTTTAAGCACAGGCGGCCGACGCGATCCAAAAGCAAAAAACACTCACTATAAATAATATATATACATAGTATATAAAGAGGTTTTGCTTTCGGACCGTGTCGGCTGCCTGTGGTTTTAAGTCCCAAATGCTTAATAGGTAATACTCTGCAGTATCAATCTACGACATGTTATAACTGACATTGTGGGCCACACAGCGAAGCTAATTCTTCACAACCACATTATACACATTTTGCAGAAAAAATGCAACACATTAATAATAAAAACAACATAACCATTAAATCTATGTTAAGCACCGAGAAAAATTGCTTCATACTACTTAAAAATGACTTTCAAGCAAGAAATACACCAATGGACATGTACATTTCCTAAATTCTAGGGGGAGGGGGGTTCGTACCACCCTGATCCCCCCCCCGCTGGATCCGCCCATGCACTGTATGAAGATTTATTCATTTACAGCGAACATGAAAAGTACTTTGAAGTAAAGCTATCAAAACAACAAATGTAACGTGTCAATTTATATTGCGTTCTAAGTTCAAGTTTGAAAAAGCCCCCATTTCATTAAAACAGAAACGTATATTCATTTTTGTTTACGTTGACTGTATTTGATCTAAAATCGTTTACTGAGAGCTTATTTATAGAAAGTCTCAATTTTCATCTCCTTGTTTAATGGATCTTATGTCCTTTATATAGACAAATATAATTAATTGATATAAACGTGCTTGAAAATGCATTTTTAAAATATTATCAAGATGTTTTGGAGCATTTCATATATTTGCACCAGTGGCAATTTATTTCAAGTGTGATCGTATTGACTTCCTTCAATTTGATCGATATTGTTACAAATATGGAATCAAACAAAATATTGCTGAACAAAAAAACGCTATCTACTGCGTTGTAACTTTTCTCTTTACACGAGTTTTGCTTATACGATTTTTTATCTCCGTATTCTAATTGCATAACTTTGTTTTTGAGGATGTTAAATTATATGCTCGTACAAATATAGTTATATAATTACAATAAAGGTGTCGCAAGATTTCATCATCAAAATGTCACATTAAGTTGTGTCCGGTAATTTTGATATCTAACACTTAAATTTACTTCTCATATGCTATATTAAGTTTAATTGAATCCTTAATTAAGTTTATTTTCGCACGATATGTATCTTAAAATGGTCTAATTTCATCTAATAACACTTATAGACGTTTTACTTTTATTAATAGCAAAATCTGTATATCAGATATGCATTTGAGCAATGAACTTTGGAACAAATATAATTATGTATTTAATTAGTGTTTCCTGCATATTGACAATTTAGCTTACATACACAAAATCTATTAATGATCATTAAAGGATACAATTATTAAGGCCTACAGTGTAACCTGAAAAAATCTAAACGTTTTACAACCGAACTAGAAAAGGGGTTAGTCAGGTGGTCAAAAACAACAACAAATGAGGTAAACAAATATAATAAGGGACTTTAGTCATTTATCTTCCCCTGTTAAAATCTGAAGCAATCCAATTGGTTAGTAGGTCATTACAGTTGGAATCCTCAGATTATATCATTGAAGTCCTTTCTAAGGATTACAAAAGATTTCATCTAATATCTTTCTTGTTAATGAAGATATTTACAGAAGTGATGAAATTTAGATAGTTCTTTACTTTAAAAATATTTGGCTTGAATTTCAAACAAATTAGATGATTTACCAAAAAGTTATTTAAGATTACTTTTGGCAAGTTGACATTGAAAAGTAAGGGTAAAATCCGAGGAATCCAACTAATTGGACCTACCTATTTGAAGAGTATACAAGTTCGTTAATTTCTCATTCCATACAAATAATTGAATTCCATCATCAAATAACTTCCTTCTTACTTCCATCGCAAAAAATTAGAGCTCTACACCGGTATACGATATATATCGAATACCGGTATTGTAGGTTCGAATTTGTCCGAAAATGGTGAAATTAAGTTTTAATTTTCACCCTTGTAATTTAAACAGCCTCGTATGATTGAATACAAAAACAGTCTAAATGATGTTAGCTATTTGCACAAAATTTAATGAAAACTTGTTATTTATTCGTGCATACTCGTAAATATGGAGAGAAATATAATTGTTATTCCACTTATAATTACAACAAAACTTTTATGTACATCAGCATAACGGTCAAAATACAAATGATCATTAATCTATCTTTCATAAAATGTCAAGTTGATAATAGTATTTATGTATAAATATATTGTAAATTTTATTGGAATCTATATTCCAGATTTCATATTGATTACATCAATGCCAAAGCAAAAATATTTATCTTCATTTCTTCATTAAATAAACCCAGTTTTAACTTTAACACATATAGATCTTTACAGAAATTGTGCTCACAAATTCAGTAAGAACTATACCAAGCTTGTTCAGACTAAATTCTGTTAAGTGTAAATATATATTACAATTTGAATTCAGCACAAAACTTTCAACTAGTTGTGCTGAAAGTCATCCAGATATTTTGAATATGAAAATCTAACATTATTAAAAATCCTAATACAATGTCTCCAAGTAATTGTGTCTTCCATGATCCATCATATTCATCACAACACTAAGTAATAAAAAATAGTCTTGATACACTGGAACAACTCGGTATTCTTCATGACATATTGTTGGAACTGCTTACATGTTAATCAATCAATTCTTGCTTTTTTCTCATATCTTCATAGAACTTGGGCTAGCATATTGGGTAAGTGTCCTTCTTCTAAATACTTCCTTTGCAGTTTTATAACTAGGTTTCTCTCTTAGGTTTACAACAGCTTTCATTAGATCTGATGTACTCTGCTGAAAAAGAAGGAATTAGTTAAATTACTCCCCATTCATATGGAAATAGAACAATTTCAAAAGTGTCTTTTAAAGGTTTACTTATACATAATTTATATATCTGACATGGTGAAAAGTCTAGAAATATGTACAAACAATGGCACATCCTAGACATAAGGGCTATCCCTACATAAAATTTGGTGAACCTAGGTACAGGCGTTATTGAGTTATTGTAAGAGCAACCTTTTATACAAATTTAGTCCCAGTGAACTTGACTTTTAACCATAGTGTCTCAAAATCAATATGGCACATTCTCTACCAAAGGGCTATCCACTAATAAAATTTGGTGAACCTAGGAAAAGTGGTTAAGCCATCGTCCTGACAAAATTATTCCATTTGATGTCCCTATGACCTTGAACGTTGACGCTGGGGCCTCAAACCAATAAGGCACATCCTTGACACATAGGCTACTCTCACATTAAATTTTGTTAACCTAGGTACAGAAGTTGTTGAGTTAATATCCGGACAAAGTTTTCATATTTTAAGTCCCAGTGACTTTGACCTTTGACCCTGGGGTCTCAAAATCAATAGGGCACACCCTCTACCCAAGGGCTATCCACACATGAAATTTGGGGAATCTAGCTACATTATTTGTTGAGTTACCATCCGGACAAGCAACTGTCCACAGACAAACAGACAACATCATAACATAATACATCCCGTTTTTCAAACAGACGTATAAAAGTAATACATAGGAAAAGTTTGCTCAGGTTTTTCTTCCTTCACAATGGCATCACCAATTCTTACCTTTGGGTATGAAATGCTGTACTTTTGCTTCCCATCTTTTCTTTTACTACATTACCTTCTAGAATTTTCATTCCAATGCATAGCAGCAATCTTGGACCTAAATCAACAACAAGTTACAAAGTAAATTCATCTAGTCTTTTACAAAAAAAATCAGTGTTGCAACCTATGCATATTAAATAATCCAAGGCCAGAACTGATTTATCTGGCTTTCTGTGCCATACCTGACACCGACATTCTGATTAGGTTTGCTTGAGAACATAGAGTGCAGAATGCAAATTGGTGTTTATATGATAAACCCTGTCTTTGACTAACATAATGTGTTTCACACACATTATTTGCAGGCTTTTTATCTACATTTTCATGGAACTTAGTTACAAACTATCAAGCAATAAAATTTGTTGTTGATGGATTTCACACCTTAGCAACACTTTGTATAGTTCATAAAATGGTGGTCAGTCTACATACTAACTCCTCCTGGAAAGGATAAATCTCTGGATTTAGCTGGTAACCAACTACTAGGCGCATACTTTAGTCAGTGACTAACAACTGTCCTACATGACTTAGAATCAGAGGTAGGAGGGAGAATGTCCATATCAATAATTTCATAATCAAGCTCCACGAAAGTATGCCCAGCCTGAGAATCTTACCTACGACCCCTCGATCAGTAGACTTGCGTGCTACAAACTGAGCTAGCCATGCGGCTAGCATTGCAATTCATGTATACTTGAATCATGCTCATGTTTTTGTTAGATTTAAAACTGTAGCAAAAAAATAAGGGTCAGTCAACTCCCGGACCTTCCTTGAAATCTGAATCTTAGGATTTTGACCAGCTAGTGGGTGCATTTTTCCGTTTTTGACTTGTAACTGCCTATCTTGATTTAGAATCAGCGGTTGGAGGAAAAATGAACATTGATTCCTTACCAAGCTCTGCTTTGCTTCCATTGCTGAGTGCATGACAAATGACTGAATTTTGGAACCCAACTACATTTAACTTTTTGAAAGGCTTCCAATTCACATGTCGGTTCTGCTGGAGACAACTGTTTAACGTCTTTCACTAGAAATATATAATTTACTTTTTCTAGTTCAGCATGTGGCTTGCACCCTGGAAAACATAATTTGTGCGTAAGTGATTAAAATGAAAATTTTAACAGCTTGTTAGGTTGGTTCAATATAATGGTTAAGTTTATGTACCATAACTTGCATTACACTTCATACAAACCGGTTATTAATTTTCTCTGAAATAATCACTAAGTATTATTAATTTTTAATGCAATATTTCTATCAAAGCAATATTTTTCTTTATTGATTTGCATTCATACTAACTTCAAAGTATTTTCGGAAATTAAGACAACAATGTGATAAGTTTTAAACAAGGCTACACATATGGATATACAGCAATCTTTCATGTCAACTAATGTGTATACATTATTATCAACTGAGTATCTGTCAGGCAACAAAGAGGCCACAGGTTCAATTCATTCCTGTTAGTGGAGAAATGACCGTAAGTCAGATCAGAGTGCACTGAGAGTACCTGTTCTGCATCCCTTCATTGTCCTTTGGAGGGAAAAGCGCAAGAAGAGTAACTAGAGTAGCTCAATCAAGTCTGCACTTGGGTGCACTATGCACTTGTATTTAAGGGTAAGAAAAAATATACTGCCTGACCGAGACTCGAACCCAGTACCTCCCGCTTACAGGGTGAGTGTTCTCCGGACTGAGCTATCCGAGCGCTTACATATCCTTCTTCCCATAATGTGTACAGGTGAGTGTCGTGACATACTGAAAATTCGTCTGGAATTTCAGAATTCCAGGCCATTTAAGGAGCATTTATTTTGTTACAAGCGTTTCTCAACTGACCAAGTAATTGCCACAGTCCCACATTGGGCGCAAAATGTCACAGGGTAGAAAAATATGGAGGCTAACCGGGACTCGAACCCAGGACCTCTCGCTTACAGGGCGAGTGCTCTCTTGACTGAGCTTTCGGGCCGCTTATAATAAAATATCGGTCTTCCCAAAATGTTAACAACCCACAGCACAGGTAAGTGCCGTGACACTTTGTAGGATAATACACTTGTAACAACAAGATTCACCAGTAAATCAGGTAAAAACTTGATACAATTCATGCATGATACATTATATGATTATTTCTTAAGCTTCATTGTATGGAAAGCGTCAATGCAGCTTTCACATTCAGTTTCACTTTCATTTCGCAATGCAGTCTATAGTAAGACAATATTCGGAATTCATTTCATCGTTCCAATGCAAACGTGTGTACAAAGAACAATAGTAATTATTCCATATTTCGTACAATTTAGCACTACTATGTAACAAGCGTTAGTTGTACCGCCTGTGCACGGACGGGAAAACCCATAAATTGTAATTCCGGAAGAAGGTCAAATCGTAATGCAAAAAAGTATGCAAAAAAACTCGACTTACCGCTATCATACAAAGCCATGCAGTCATGATAAAACGCTTTAAAATCATTGTAACACATCTATGATAATATTCAAATCAATCGCGATCGAATGCATATCGATCATTTCGTCTAATTTCACGGAACCCCTCGATAATTTCATTGTGTTGACTTTAAAGTTCAGGCGGCAGACATCTTTAATAGAGTTCGACTCGTTCCGGCAACTTCGTTCCTCTCCGTGGGTTGAGTGACGTCATAGAAAAGTAGTTTGATATCCTTGCGCGTATTCATATCAAGGGGCACATTTCACAAGGCTATCGCTACCTAGCGCTTTTTGAAAGCGATTTTTTGTAGCATATCAGCGCTCGCCTCGTGAAAGGTGCCCAATATAAAATGAAAACTATGGGAAAGCATATTTTAAATGATTTATGTTCCATATGATGTATTTGGTCTATTTTTTTCGTAAAGGAGAGACAATTCGTACATACTATGAAGGAAAACTTAGTGGTTGTGGTAAAATAGAGTTCAAAAGAACTACTTTTTACATGACCTTTGTTGGCGAAACCTGAAACGGCTGTCGAATGCTGGTAATAAGTTTAGCGCTTCAAAGCGCTAAACTTAATGAGCTTAATCGGTATAGTTTAGTGTTGACCTTGGAATTGCTTAGAGAATTTATATTTCTAAAATACTTAAAATGCACTCTCAAATAAGATGGGGGCATCATTTGAATGAATTAGTCCGGGAACTTATATCCTCTAATTTGTCAATGACTTAAAATTTATTTATATCCAATAAAGAACAAATGAAACAAGATCTTAGATGAACGACGTCTTTAATTATGCCGTGCGTGTTAGATTCAATTACTTCAGCTCGTGCATTAATTCAAGAAAAAGGAGCACTTAAGTGTCTTGTCATAAAACAACTTTCCTATTTGGTAACGATACATTAATGTAACTAATTCTGTTTATCTTTTAAAACCAAACAATGAAAGTATACCATACCAGCTTCAGCAGCATTGTTTGCATATATGACTTGTGTATCATTACGTCCAGCTACTTGTTTTGTTTCAGTCGCAGCTTTTTTTCTTCTAAAATAAACAAACTTGATATACAAGGAAATTATTTGCATTATTGTGTATTCGAATTGTATTTAGTGATGTTCACAATGGATTAATTATTTTCCTGTCTGATAATAAAAAGGTTTCGTTTTATAACAATTCCCGGAAAACTTCAATGTTCTTTCACTTATGGTCACAAGTAATGATCATTAAGGAAAGGTTACTATGTATTATACAAATGTTGATTACTCCTCCATTTAAACATCTTACACAATTTTAATATCATTTAATATCATTGAGTTATTTGCTGTATCTTTGATTTATAAATTTATTGCTATTACATTATAATTACCTTGCTCATCAGTACTTTCGCATGGATTTATTCCACTTATATTATCAGTACATCCCTTAAAATAGATCATGCATCACTAAATCTTGTTACATATAAATTTTAACGATTTAAATGTTTGGCACATAATTAAACTTTTTGTGTTTTATTAAATCATAGATGCTATTTTACGTATATTAAACAATGTTTGCTTCTATTTGTATACAATTATATATTAAGTTCACAAAAAGTTGTAACATAAAAGTATTTTACATTCAAGTCACTTTACCTATTACATTTGTATCTGTAAATGAAATTTAGCTGATTATTTTTTCTTTCATATTATTTTTCCCTTTTTCATCAGTAAAATCGATTTGTTTTTTTCATATTCTAATAAAGATACAAAAAATCCAAGAAAATGAATTTGTTATACAAGATGACTTGGTTCAAGATACTGATCATATTGCTGACTATAGTAGGTACGTAGAAGAATATTTAGTTAGACATGGGTCTTAAACTAGATTTTATTTTAGTTATGAAGACGCGACTTATTTATCTCATACGATCAGATATATTCATTTAAGAGTGCCAAATTACCCATTCTCATGCCTGTATGCTGGTGCACATAGTAGACACTAGATTTAGACATATGGCAAACGTTAAACGCGTATACTTAAGTGACATTGTTCATGTTTTAAAGTTGGTATTAAGAGTGTTTTCAAAACAATTTGACATTAATGACAAGACGTGATTAGTCATTCTATTGTATTCATTAATACAATAGATAACATGATCTACTGTATAATAACTGTACATGTTTGGGCGCAGCTGTCTAAGCTAACATTTGACCTATATTTTAACCAATACAATTTTCTCTACTATAGCGGTTGTCCAATGATATTCTCTTACAGTATAGAGACACGGATAAAACACATGACATCATTGGCTATTTGTGATAAACAGGTGCGTAGCACGGACAGTAGTTGCTGTCTATTTACCCTTTGTATAATGGGTGACTCACTCTGCTATTTGATTATACAGTTGATTACCACGCTCCTGGTGGTATAACTGAACTGCGAATGTGACTCATTTAGCGCACGCTCGGAATAGGTTTTCTTAATTTGTCATACGTGGGCCACCAATGATCATTTCTCTCATTTTTCATGTTCGCAAGAAAATCGTTGGGTAATTCAGAAAAGAGAAGTGATCAATATATTCGAACAAAAATTGTGAGTTGAGACTGAATTGCAATTTCGGACAAACTACTTTTAACCTAGTTAATACATATACGTTTTACATGACCAACATTTATACTTCAAACAAAATGAACCCAACAAAGCTTTATTTTTATAAGTTTCCGAACTAAATCTGGTTTTATGATTATGAACTAAACTAGCTAGAATAAATTGATCATGTTAACAAGAAAGCGTTATGTCAGTAATTTTAAAAAAAAATATTGTTTTTCTGAATAGTAAATTAATTATCACGAGTCTAGATCGTAACTAATTAAACTTTAGGCTGCATATTACATTGTAATCTGTAAATTTATTAGCATTGATACTGTTGCTGAAATTTTATGACCGTCTCTTAGAAAATTATATAAATATCTGCCAATTACAAGTTTACATTGCCTATGGACAAATGTCTTTTTGTAATAAAAACATGCATATTTCTATAATATTTAATTATTGTTTTACAGAAGGAACTCGGCTACAACTGACACGAAACGTGAAGCAGGACCAGATGAAATTCAAGTCATATATGTGAATACTGATGTTGAATTTGGTAATGCATATTTTGTCATTTATTTTTTATTAATATTAGCTAATCAGTTCGAGTTACATCTCAGCATCACCATCAATTTTATTTTAGCGTACTAGGTATTTGAAGACGCTTGCAATATTAAGGGAAAGTTCATTCTAATTTCTTTGAATTAGTAAGTTTGGAAGGCGTTTTAAATCGTCATTTAATTGATATGTTCCTTCTATTGTGTATTCATTGTACATATTTATCTTTATAAGTGAGGGCAGTGACAAGTTAAACCAAGTTCAAGATTTCTGTCTCAAGTCTAAAGAGACCCGAATAATCACTATGGTTATCAATATTGGCCGGACTAAAATTAAGTGCATAATTATTTTACAGTGCTTATATGCGTCATAATTACTCGACTTTCATACATAGAAATGCTTTTCAAAATTATGGATTTTTCTGATGAAATGACGTTAATGTCCAAACTATTCTGTATTTACATTGTTACAATACATGTATGTAACAAGATATTTATTAATTTGAGATTTTCTGTTTTTCAGTTGCAGTTGATCAAGTTAATATATAGGAAAAGCTTTATTGACTAACAAACTTCATCGTATAATGTCCTTCAAAATTTAGTGTGATATCACAAGTTTGTATGTCTGTATTGACATAACGTACAAATAAAATGTTTTGATAGAGATACGTTAGTGCACCTAGATACAGTTTATGTTATAATTGTGTTAACGTTATAGAAACATACTTTTATTTTGATGAAAAATGTGAATGTGTTGACTGGGCAGCAGTTATGCTCAATAATGAAACCATAATTAACTCGCAAATTTAAGCGTTATAACATTATATAACCTTATAATTATATATGTGTGTGTATTTTATGTTAAGCTTCCATTGGGAGTTAGATATAGTTTGCAATTACCATGAATTCGTGTAACGAGGTTAACTCTTATAATGATTGACTCATCAATCCTAGACTCTTACATATTACATGTGACAGAACATGCTAGAATATTTGAGAAACATCAAGATGAAATATTTGTGTTATTTACATGACTGAAACTCATACGAGAATGTTATATATCCTTCCCGAATATCCTAGTAATAAAACTTATCGAAACTTATGTAACACAAAATTTCTACATATTTTAGTATCTGACACACTGCTGTTGATATGTGCATGGTCTTAAATTGTAAAAAAAACCAATAATAAAGGTGTTAGGTGATAGTGGAATTTTTATCCAATATACTATGGTCTTAAATAGTATAATACGTCTATGTATAATGTTAACGAATCACATTATCACGTATATAAATTTTAATGTTGTTGTATATCTATTGTTCCCACTGACCTAATATAAATGAATTACAACATTTTCTTAATCGCAAAAATAACAAACTACATGCAAATATATAAAAAATATCTTTTACTCTTTAAAAAATAAACAATGCACTGCATCTCTGTTAACTATATTTATTTCAAGCGGGTTTTTTATTCTATCTATATTTAAATTGAGTTCAGTGTATTTTGAATGTATTGTTCTTTAATAGTTACTATATCTCAAGAACCACAACGGAAATAAGAGTTAATGTTTTTCACTCTTTTTGTGACATCCTTGATGTATAATGTTTGATATGGCTTTTCGGTAATTTATATCATGTCCTTTATTATCTTACCTTGTATATTATTATGCGTGCCATGTTGTTAGTTGTAACATTGTACATAAAAAATCTATCTATATTCAAATGCTATAAAACTATGTTGTTATGTAATTTTATGTTTCAGTAATCACATAAAATGGATAATCGTGGTATAGAAAATGTATTAAACTGTATTGTATTGTATTGTATTTTAAACCTTTCAATTGAGCTGTGTCTGTGATGTTTGAGTGTTATTTATATTATACATGAATATATAATATTATGTATGACTTTATATGTACAAATGGTGTTTTCCGATAAATGTATTCATTATTTGTAGTGCATGTAAAGATTCTTTTGAGTGTCATCTAAGAACATTCCCAGTTTGTTTGTGTGTAATGAACTTTAACCCGATTGTTAAATATAACAGAGCAGGGGAATTCAGAGTCTTTATCAATTATACGTACACATTTAATCATAATTGCTTGGTCCTTGCATGAGATTATCTGATAAGACAATAGGTTCCATTGATGTCGTAATGACATGTAGGATGCTTACCATTGTTTCTTGATGATTTTGATTTATAAATTGACCCATATCATGCTATATAATGTGATTAGCCAATAAAATGTATATTCACTATATTGTAATAATTTGAACTTAACGTTTTTCATATATGTTAAGGTATTGTTATATGAACTGCCCTGAGAAGTGAGGGATACTTAACTAACGTTGGCCTTATACAGGCAACATTGTTGGGATCACGAAAATTGGTATAGCCAACGTTGATACAACCTTTTGCTTACACAACATGAGAAAAAACACCTCATTGTAAGTTTAAGTAATTGCATTAATTTTCATTTTAGTATCCTCTGATAAGACGATATAATCTAAGAGTTTCTCTATAAGTGACAATCAATTATGTATATACCAGGATGTTCAGTAAATATACTCGATTTTACTTAAGTGGTCTACTAAAAATATAACGCGCAAATACAGATACAATTGATAATACAAGTGTTTTTAATTAAAACTACGACTATAAAAATCAATAAATCTAAGCACTATTATTTCATATACAATTTACCACTTATATGAATATAATAATGCATTGTTTAAAATAAATGGCAAAGTGGTATATTTTAAATCAGTTAAATGAAATAGTAGTATGCCCCGCTCGGGAATCGAGCCCACGACCCTCAATCAGTAGACTTGCACGCTACCAACTTTACTAATGATTGTATTGCGTAACTAATTAGACTTATACATTGTGATAATCAAACCTCTTCATGAATTGATATATCAGTTTTAAAACAGTTCAACAGGGTGTGTGCTGTAACTCAACAAAACATTTATTAAAAATGAATTTATTACTACACAAAGTGATTACGAACAGTATAAAGCAATCAAGTAGGCTATAATATTATGTTTGTTGAAGATTTTGAACGGGAAATGTTTTGGAAACTAACTGAAAATTTGTTGAAATACTGCTTAGAGTAGTAAAACGTTACATCTTTACTATTAAATGTTGTAATGGCCCCTTCAGGTTCGTGGTTTAGTACCTAACAGCCGACTATCTTCTTTAATAAGAGGTGTATGCAGTTGCTTGTAGAAAATGGAAGGCTAGTACTAATATATCTGAGTCATATAATGAGTCGCCAACAACTCTGACAAAAGCTGGCTGGTAAGTACATTAAGAGTACATTGTTTTACATAAAAATACACACTAACAATGTCTGCCTGTTGAGTATGACTTCTGCATAAAAATGTCATTTTACATGATGCTTAACTGTTTATATAAGAAATGAAAATGATTTTAAATTTTCAAAGTCAAAAACTCAATGTGTACATTTTTGTCGATTAAGAAAACATCATAATGATCCCGAACTTTACATTTCTGGCTCTAAAATCCCAGTAGTAAATGAAGTTAAGTTTTTTTATACCACACTTAAAGTTGCTTAAAACAAAATGTATTAAAGCTTTGAATCTACTTAAAGTACTTTCACATACTGATTGGGGATCTGATACCCAAACATTACTAAAATTATACAGAAGTCTTGTTCGCTCAAAACTAGATTACGGATCAATATTCTACGGATCAGCTCGTAAATCATACTTACAAATACTAGATACTATACACAACCAGGGCTTACGTATTGCCATTGGTGCATTAAAACTTTACCTATTGAAAGTCTTTATGTTGAAGCTAACGAGCCATCACGTCGACAAAAACTTTCATTACAATACGCAACTCGTATATCTTCTAACAAAAGAAACCCGGCACGAAATGGTATTTTCAAACCTGATTACACCAGCAAATTTGAAAATAAACCGAATGAAATCAAACCTTTTGGCCTGCGCGTTAAAAGCGACTTAGAAATGCTAAATATAAACACTTCGTCTGTGTTATAGAACTTAGATGAAAATATCCCCCCGTGGACCTACAACATTCCAGACGTTAATATTGACTTATCAACTTTTCGTAAATCTTTCACTAGCCCTGAAGCCTTTAAATCTGAATTTGTAAACGTTTTGGAAAAATACAAATGTACTCATGCATTTACCGACGGTTCCAAAGATCGAAACAAAGTTGGTTGCGCCGCATACGGAAATTCTTTCGTTGCAAGAATGCGACTGCCTGTCAAGGCATCTATATTTACTGCCGAAATAAAACCAATTGATCTCGCTTTAACATACATATCAAATAGTATAAATAACAAGTTTATCATTTTCTCAGATTCTTTATCTGTATTACTAGCCATTAAAAATCGCAGTTCAGACAATAATCTTATTAAAAGTATCGAGTTAAAATTACATGATATTTTATTTTAAAATCTAAAATAGTGCACCTCTGCTGGATACCAAGTCATATTGGTATACATGGAAATGAAAAAGTAGACATCCTAGCTAAAGAATCTTTAAACCTTCAACTAGTTGATCTCAAATTACCAAGCAGTGACTTTAAGTGTTCGATCAATTCGTTAATTAAGTCGAAATGGCAAACAATGTGGAATAACGCTATATTTAATAAGTTACATGACATAAAGCCAGCCCTTGATTCATCTTCATCAATAATATCTTCTAATCGCCGAGATCAGGTTGTGATTACGCGATGTAGAATAGGTCATACCAGATTAACACATTCATACCTTCTCAAAAGTGAGGAAGCACCTAAGTGTATACCATGTGACGAGCATTTCAATATCAAACACGTTCTCATTGATTGACAGGATCTCAAAAACATCCGTGATAAACATTTTAAGGTTAGCTCACTTAAAGAACTTTTTGAGTCTGTACCATCACATGTGATACTTAACTTTTTGAAGGAAATAAATGTCTATGGTAAAATATAAGGCTAAAGATCATTATTATCGATTGAATTAATAGTATCATTATTTGTTTTCGGCGCGATATGACCTTTCTGTGTTGATGTGCCGTAAAACCCAAACAAACAAACAAACAAATGAGAAATGTGTGCTTGACAGAGGGAAATTAGTGAATGCAACCACTAAAATGCAATTAAAAATTATCCGGCCAATTAGTAATTTAAGTATGTGTTTAACTGTTATTAAACTATGTTCTTTAGACAAATTTTTAAACTGTATAACACCCTCTTCAAAACATTTTAAACAATTAGTTTTAATGTAAGGCTGTGCATCATTCACTTATTTATATACCTGGAATGTCAACCTCATTTTGCCTTGAAAGATTTGTTTCATTTTTAAAAATGTGTTAAAACTTATTGGATTTTTAATCTTAAATATATTTTTTATTTTGTATTTAATTTAAACACCATTTCTTGGTACAGTGAATCAATAAGCACTCAACTCTTGAACAAAATGAATATGTACACTGAGTTGGCCATCGTGATGTCGTTAATTGGTAAGTAACGGTATATAAGCATGAGTAGCTCATCTGTTACGTAAATGATATTGTATTTATCTACTTAGTTTGTTCTAATTAATTTACTTCCGAGGTCCGCTAAACTAGATGTGTTCCAAATATGGTTATGATACGTTGAATATGATGGCTAGATGATTTTAGATCAATTTTAAGAGTCCAATGTTACCATTTGTAAAGTCACGTCCTTATCGGTATTCTACATTTGTTTGTTCTCGGCTTAGATTTTTACTTCCAATAATATTTATTCAGTGCTTTCAGCGCTTTGATTATTATTTGAAGATGTCACTGAGTTTGTCAGTTTATATCCGGTTATACCATTTAGTTATCCTGAGTAAAGAATATGTAATTTATATTTTACTTTCATATCATTTGATGAGTTTCAAAACACATATATATTAATTTTCTGAGCTAATTACTCGACTAGTTCCTGTCAAGGTTAAATGCTTAAGGTTGGTCTGCACCTTATTCGGAGGAAAAAAAAGAAAAAATATCATGTTCATCGATTATAAAAAAGTTGGCAGGCAGATACCTTCGTGCTTCTATACTCAGCAAAAATGAAAACTTAACACACTAAATTTCCCATTTTGACGGATTATTCTTCTCACAGAGTTAATTTCACTACACATATTGATTGGCCTGTCAATACACTCCCAGTTTTGAAAATCCCATCCCGGCGCACCTCGCATGCTTTGCACGATTTTACATTTCCGGTTTTCAACACAAACCACGTGTTGTCACCTTATTGTGTGTTTCAAGAAAAATTACTTACAGAGAAACATTAACGGTTGCTCACAAACAAGAAATAACAACATTTTCAGTATTTTTGATTATTCTTAATTATGCCACGGCTTTCTAAAGATCAGAAAAATCAGGCTATTGGCATGCTGAATGCCGGTGCTATGGTAAATGATGTTGCGCAGCAATTTGGTTGCTCTCATCAAACCATACACAACCTTGCTAGTCGCTATACAGCTACTGGCTCCGTACGCGACCGCCAAAGACCAGGTAGGGAGCGTGCGACGTCACTTACGTAATCGTTTTTTGCCAGCTACAGTAGCTGCTCGGCAGCTAGGGGTATCTGCCGAGACTATTCGAAACCGTCTGAGGAAATCACACTTTCCACTTCGGGCTTGCAGACCTTACACTGGACCCCTTCTAACGGCACGTCATAGGGCTCAAAGACTGGCCTGGTGTATACGGCATCGCCTTTGGAGTCGAGCCTAATGGAACAATGTGATTTTCTCAGATGAGTCACGCTTCAGGGTTAGCTTTGCAAACGGTAGGGTGAGAATTTACCGTCGCAAAAATGAAAGATTTGCCCAATGCTACGTCAGGGAAGCGGACAGGTTTGGTGGCGGCAGCGTCATGGTCTGGGGAGGAATCATGGGTAACCAAAAACAGAACTTGTAGTTGTTCAGGGAAATGTCAATGCACAAGGCTATATCGATATTCTCCGCAATCATTTGCTCCAATTTATACAGAACCATGGACCTCAGGAAATCTTTCATCATGATAATGCTAGACCCCATACAGCTTTCTTAGCAAACAATAATGTGAACGTCTTACCCTGGCCAGCACTCTCCCCGGATCTTAACCCCATTGAGCACATACGGGATGAATTCGGGCGCAGGGCACGAAACAATCACCAAATCAACAACATTCATGACCTGAGACAGGGTTTGCTGTTAGAATAGCAGGCAATTCCGAATGACGTCATTAGACATTACGTCAACTCCATGAGAAGGAGAATATTAGCTTGCATCAACAGCAAAGGTAGTCATACACGCTACTGACAAGCTCCTTTCGACATTGTCTTTTAAATCTCATATTCAATACCGAAAATCACACAAGGTCCAAGTTTTACCACTTTCGATATTTTTTTGAAATTGACCCCTACCTTAGATGACTTCACATTTCAAATTACTCTGTGGGGGAATAGTAATGAAATAGCGCGAACAATTGTGACGACCATGATGTCATGAAAATAACGACAACGTCGCTAAGGTTACCAGAAAAACAAACTAGAAGCACGAAGGAATCTACCAGCCAACTTTTATCATAATCGAGGAACATGATATGTTTTCGTTTTTTCCTACGAATAAGGTACCGACCCACCTTAGATATTGTCCTGATTATTTATTAATCCCTAAATTTTGCTTCCTTGTCACCTTGTTTCGTCGAGTGCATTATGCATCTTGCAATTACTCCTACCATTGTTATGTTCATTCTTCTATAGATAAATACATTGAGTCTGTGTAATATACTTTTCTAGAGTGCATGTTGGGCAATATAACTCGTGTGATGCGAATGCTTCCCTTGGCCGAAATTGAACAAAGCCGTCAATCTACAATCACCAATTGTTTGTAATAATACATTTGATTGGTTTTCTAATTGTTATCGAACCTCTTCGCAAATGGATTCGATTGAACTATTACGCAGTAAGAACTTTTGGTTTCTAGTGAACATAGCATTTAAATTTAACTAAGTTATCTAAATGTCTGCAGATTTCTTTAGTATAACAAATTTAGACTTTTATAATATGACATAAAATATATTTCTATTATTTGCTTTTCAAAAAAAGACGGGTTCGCTCTATTTAAAAGTTACCGATTGACTGTTAAATTTATTACCAATCGTATCAATTTAGTGATAAAGCAAGGAATGTGTTTGAGAGATGGTACTGTTATAATGTTCGTTTCGTACTTTATTTTAAGGTCTGGTAAGCTGTGTCTGTTTAAACTGTGAAAAATGTATTGAAATTGTTTGTCAGCCTTCTACTTATCATCAATGTGAGTGTAAACATGGATGTAAGCCAGGTTTTTACGGACATAGATGTCTCAATGATTGCCCATATCAATGTAAGATTTGTGGTAGACATTACGGAAAAATTGTTGAGACCTCTTATCATATATGCTATAAATGTAAAGATGCATATCATAATGGAAATTCGACAAATTGTTTATGTCCAATTAACTGTCAAGCATGTACTTCAAACAAAATGAACCCACCAAAGCACCGAACATCTTTTTTAAAGATATGTTTTGTTTAATGTAAGACTTTATTTTTAGATATTGTTTGTGCCTGTAGTTACTGTGATAGATGTGTCGATAACAAATGCAGAGATCCAAGTAATGACGATTGTTCTTGTGAATATGGTTGCAAACAAGGTTATCATGGTCTGCGATGCTTCAACAATTGTCCAGAACAATGCTTCACTTGTGGAAGGGAGTATGGTAAAAAAGGCGATGCAACACACATGCCATTACGGAAATATTGGTGAGACCTCTTACCATATATGTTATGAGTGTAATGATGGATATCATAATGGAAGTTCTACAAATTGTTTATGTCCAATTAACTGTCAACAGTGTACATCTACCACACAATGTACCTTGTGTAATCAAGGCTGGTATGGAACCATGTGTGAATTACCATGTCCGTCAAACTGTAAGGACCAAGTGTGTAAAAAAGAAGATGGCTATTGTTCAAATGGTTGCAATGACGGCTGGTATAGTACAAAATGTGCACAGAAATGTCCTACTGCATCTTCTTGCAAATGTGGTAAATGCAATCAGACTGATGGAGTTTGTTATGAATGTAAACCTGGAAAATATGGGCTCGATTGCGAAGCGGACTGTTTAGGTAATAATTGCTTGAACTATGAATGTAGTAGATCAAATGGATTATGTACAAACGGTTGCTCTGGTAACATTGCTTCAGGAAATGATAACTTATGTCAAACGTGTATAGCTGGAAAATATGGGGACATGTGTGACAATGACTGCTTAAGTAAGAACTGCAAGAACAATAAATGTGACAAAATTACCGGTACTTGTATCGATGAATGTATAGATAATTTTGTCCTAGGATCTGAT
This sequence comes from Mactra quadrangularis, assembly GCA_025267735.1. Classification (NCBI taxonomy): domain Eukaryota; kingdom Metazoa; phylum Mollusca; class Bivalvia; order Venerida; family Mactridae; genus Mactra; species Mactra quadrangularis. The sequence goes on along the minus strand of CM046294.1, from coordinate 31,784,427 downwards.
AAGCTTTGCAATACGTGTATACCTGGAAAATATGGTCAGGATTGTAATATTACTTGTCCAGGTACATGTACATACTGTTTAAAAGGTGTATATAAACAAGATTATAATCAAGGTGTATTTCTTTATCTATTATGGGAGACTATTCTTGCAAATGTAAAAAAGATTGTATGGTTCTAACTATGATTTATCTTTGCATCATATTGTAAATGCATGCATACAAACCAATGGGAATTATAAACATGGCTGCATATCTGACAACTTCGACGGCAGTAAATGTTACGATAAAACTAGTTTTATGGTAAGAAATGTAACTCAGAATTACATTTGAGGAGTTTATCCATCTAACCCAATTTATTCGACATATTTTTAGCTCACCTGAGCTAGCTCTTTTAGGATCGTTCAATGTCCGGTGTACGTCGTTTGTCGTCCGTCTTCTGTTTACACTCTAGTGGTTTTATTTTAGGCTGAAGTCTTTTAAACTTAGTGAAGATGCTTGTCTTTGTGATTGCTCGGATGAGTTTGAATATGGCTCATCTCGAACGAAAATCTAGGTCACAGGAGCTAAAAAAGAAAAACCTTGTTAACACTGATGAGGCTATTGTTTGATCGAAATATCCTGGAAATTGGTCAGAAAGATTGTTTCGATGACTTCTACGTCAAGTTCGTATATCGATAACTTTGAGTCTAAAACTAAGTCATACAGCCCAAAGATGGAAAAACCTAGTGAACACTCAAGTGGTTACATTTTTTTTCTCTTTGTCAAGCTTGGATAAGTTCGAAGATGGATCATCTCGGATGAGAAACTAATTCACTGGAGCTAAAAACATAAAAGTCTTGTTAACACTCTAGTAGCTACTCTTTAGCTAAATATCTTGGAAATTGGTCAGATCATTTGTTTTGATGATTTTTAGGTCAGGTTTGAATATTGGTCACGTAGGTTCAAAATCTAGGTCACGCAATCCAATAATTGAAAACCTCTAGCAGTCATATTTTTACTCAGCTGTCTTAAAACTTGGTCAGGGTACTTGGTAACTGCTCAGAAAAGTTTGAACACGAGTTATCTGAGATGAAAAACTAAGTCACAGAGCCTAAAAATAGGAAAATATTGTTTACACTCTGGTGGCTTGGTTTTGCTCCAATTCCACATATGGAAAAACCCAGTTAACACTCTAGGTGTCAGAATTTTGTCATTTTACTCATTTGTCATCAAACTTGGTCAGGATGCTCGTCTAGGTGATTGCTTGGATGAGTTCGAACATGGATGAACATCTTGGATGAAAAACTACTTCACAGAAGCTAAAGATTACATACCAATAAAAACATTTGTACCTTTACAAAGCCTACATTTGAAGCATTTGGTGCGATAGAAGTGGGATAAACCATAATCAAATATATCAATCTTAATCCTTTGTACATTTTCTGTTAGGGAGTGTAAATAAGCGCTTTTACTATCGTGTATACTATAAACGATCTCAAACGTTTATGGAATATAGTTTTTACATGTTTAATGAATGGTTAATTCATCTTTACAGATATTAAACAGGATACGCACAACACATCAACACATATAGTTCTACTTGCTAGTTGGATATTTGGAGGTGTTTGTTTTACTTTGAACGTAGTATTTGTTATCTATATATGTTATAAAAGGTACGGTCTAATCATAAAACAATTATTTTAGTGCGACAAACTTAACCTAAGCTTGACCTTTATGCAAGAATAAATTTAAGTCAGTATTTATTTTTTTATTTTTGTCTCCGACAGTAAGTTGCGTTTAATCGGAGGTTTTCGGCAAAATACACCCATTGAACAATTATTTTGTTTTCATAGTAGAGTAAATACTTTGAAACAGTGCCACAGATTTTCGTGTTTCGCCATGAACGAATGTGGTTGAAATTTAAAGTACAATAACATGCTATTTTTACAAAAGTGATTTATAGTCACATAGATCGTAATAAACACGTGTAAAATCGTGTAAAAGCATATTGAAACTCACAATTTATTGTATGTGAAATATGTAATTTCTATGATAAGGTAGTTCAAGCTTATGTTAATATTGTCACATTATACAAATTATTAAGCACTGTCTATAGAAATATTATATTAGTAACCTAATATATGAATAAATGAAGTCTTATTTTAAAACGATAGTCGGTGAATTGTTTCAAACCCACGAACCTCCCTCTGTAAGAGGAAAAAGAAAAATAATCGTTTGTTAATCTTCAAGAAAGCAGAAGCGCATTATTTATTGATAAACATTAACCTGTAAAATAAATCAGGAGGGACATTTAAAAGATACTTAATTAGATTACTCGTCACAAATAATTGACTTATAATTTTACTATTTTTAAAATATTGATCAATTGCATTATATTGAGCCGCCCGGCTTGCTCAGTTGGTAGCACGCAAGTCTACTGATCGAAGGGTCGTGGATTCGATTCTTGGGCGGGCATGAAATTACTTCTATTGCCATGCTCCCCCCTCCTACCAATGATTCCTAATTATGTAGGGCAGTTGACAGGCACTGACGAAAGTATGCGCCTATTTGGCTAACAGCTAAATCCAGAGAATAGCTTTTCCAGAAACAGTGAGTAGGTTGAATGACCGCAGTTATATAACCTATACAATGTGTTGCTACGGCGTTAAACACAAAAACATTATTTTGTTAATACATGCTCAGCTGCCTGATTTAATATGTATTTATTATTTTTCAGAAGGAACTCGGCTGCAACTAAAACGCCACGTGAAGAAGGACGAAATGACAATCAAGTCAGATATTTTAATGTTGGTGATGCACGTGGTATGCATATTAAATAAAAATTGATTTTTCCTTATCTAGCCGGATTTTTGCTTAGGACGTCACAATATTATTTTTTATTTTAACACGCAAGTTCAGCCTGAGCTACACTTCAAAACTTCAACGTATTTCTGGCTTTCAAAACTTTATTAATATAAACACATTTTAACATTTTATTTTTCATCCATTAATAAGCAGTATTAACATGGATGCATTTACGCTGAAGACCTTAAGTTAACCTCAAGCTTATATTTTAGTATACATGTATTAAATCAAATTGTTGAGGAAAAAATGCGTTCCAATATCATGAAAAACATACAGTCTGTTTTATGAAAGTATAATTATTTGAAAGGTCTTAAATCGTTGTTTAAACTACTTAAGCTCCGTTTGTCTTTTTTGCATTAAAAGTACATGTATGTGTTTATCACAAAGTAATGTAACTCATAAAAACAAAAATATGTTCAATACAAACAAAAATATAATCATAAAAAAGCTATTTTGAATGGTAGATTTCTGTCTTAAATACAAAATATATCCTAAAATCACGATGGCTTTAAACTTACCGTTCATAATTAAATGTTTATGGCCGCAGTAATTAATTTTTTGTATACATAGAAATGTTGAGTTTTAAGATTATGAAAGTATATAATCTCATCTCTTTAGGTATTTTCCCGCCCTTTTAGCTATACAAAGCTGCAAGCTTTATGTAAGTAGTCAATTGTTGAGATCCTTCATAACAATTTATTTCCTTAAGTAGTTTCCAATTGATTCTCCTTTAAACCGGATATCTTTGAAGGGTTACTAAATCAGACCGTTAAACGATCATGATGACTACTTCATTGTATAAAAAAAACAACTTAAATTTTCAATAAGATGACACGGAGCATAATACAAAAACTAAAATGAAGTACAGTGTAGCATAGCAGAAACTTACTGTGAATTATGAATTAAAGACGGTAAACTCTTCGCTCTGAAGTGTCTTCTTATTACGCTTCCTGTATGTTCAACATTTTCTTATGTTCTTCCACTTATCGTGATTTCAAGTCCAGCTTTTGCCGTATCAATAGCTCAGATACAACACAGATCGTGTCATTATGAATCCGAAGGATGCATTTTTCTTCATATTTATGCACTTACATCGCTTACGTGTTCCTCAATTCTGTATGACCACCTAAGCGATGTCAAAGAGAAATAATTCGTCGTTGACGAAATCCTGGTTAGATTGTAAAACACGTTCAATTACGACCATAAACCGATCCACTATAAGTTCTGGTATCTGGTATAAATTAAACCACTATAGATTAATCCAAAGAGGGACAATGCGCCTTCACCCAAACCAGGTCATTTGGCTTTGATCCTCTAGTCAATTCCAGGATAATACTTGCATTTTTTTCAAGGTCGATTTCACGTCTTCTTTCACTTCAATATCATTAAATAGATAGCAGGTAGACTTGGTTTTGAACTTGACAATTCGCTGTTGCTTGATTTTAGTGATGTTGTAGAACTGCCTAGCTCGTCCTCTTTTTGCAGTCTCTTGGCAACAGAAATGTCCTCTGTGTCATCCCTTGGTCTTAGTTTTCGAAAACCTCGTTGATGTTTTTCAATCAGATGACGTTGAAGTGCTTCCGTCCGCATTCGTTACAATGTACGCTGTTATCATTATTGTGTTTCTCAATGTGACGGTCTTCAGACCTGAAGAAGCCTTCAATGGCGAAACATTGGAAAACAGTAAATAAACAATAAGAAACATATTAGCTATGTGTTGATAGTTTTTAATTCAATATACTATTCCATGTGACGGTCCAAAGTGGTTTTCCTATAAATAAGGCACCTCATAAATTCATTTTAAACCCAGGAAAGACGACTTTATAGATCCCAAAATGAACAGCATTTTGTTCTGTGTGTACTCTGGAGACAGATAAAGATTCTAGGGTCGCGGTCTATTTTATGGAAGGCAGTCATCATCGTGATTTGAGTGTCATTGATTTAAATCAGAACTTGTACTTGTACTTTAGCAAGGACCCCAAACAGAGACGTAACTGCCATTACCTTATTCTGTTCTACAATGTCATTGACAAACAACATGTCATGACACTGGCCAGACAAAAGTATCGGAATAACCAAAGGCATCTTATCAGGCACTTTGAAGAGGCGGCCAGTAAACCGTACGAATACAAGCGATAAATTAAATCATTTACCGGAGTTTATAAAGAGTATCCCAACACAGGGAACGCACCACAAGGGTTTATAGGGGCACCTAACAATGACTATAGAAGAGAGAAGCAGATTGAAAGACTTTACAAGAGCAGCTAAGATGAATTCGTGCGACTTAAAATGGCATTTTAAAACTTGATGTTCCGAAGCTAAGAAAAGAAAATAGCCACGAGGAAGAATCACCAAAGGTAACTCTTCTATTACTTTGGATCGGTGATGATGAGATTCCCAATATAAATGAGGAGGCTAATTATCTGGATGATATACGAGAATAATTTGGACCATTAGCCACTGAAGCTGGAGGAAAAACTAAAAGCGTATGGGTTGAGAAATTCAACGCTATAAGGCAGTAGGTCTTACCTGAGAAAAAGGCGAAATCTAAAGTATTTAATTTCACTGTTGACGAAGACGATGAGAAATTTATGAGACTTCATACCGCTTTTCTACTGACAGCCGTTCAAATTGACAATAGTGTAGCACACAAGAAAATACCCAATGACTTCGTAGGATCAGATATCGAAAATCCTAAGAAAGCAATCAGACGTGTACTCGAAAAGAACAGTCACTGGTTCGACGACATAATTTTGAACCAAAATGACAACTACTTACACACTCTCTACTAAGATCCTGTTAGTCACGAAAGTTTTTCTGGAGCTGACAAGCCGTAATATTACGTGACGTGAAGAAAGAAGGCAGATTTAATACATTGTATTCACATGTTTGAGCCAACAAATTGCTACAGCAACTAAACAACTACAACCTCAACAAACCGATCAGAAGACGTTTCCGAAGAAATAATATCGTGACAGCAGGCAAAGATGATTTGAATAATATGAGTAAATATGCCACGAGCAATGAAGACATTATCTACGTTCTAGTAATCGGAGACACATTTTACAAAATCATGTTGCTCAAATCGTTGTCGGATAAGCAAGGAACAACCGCTACCATAGTGTTTATCAATATATTTGTCGAATGAAGACAACCGAAACATTTGAGTTCATGGCACATGTAGTGCGAGACTTTATGAAGAAAACGAGTTATAAAAATAAACATTAGCCCTGATCATTTGTGGAAAATTCTGAAAACACGAGGCAAAAGATGTTCAACAAAGAATATCAAGTCAAGTGGATTCATAACCCCAAAAAATTAAATTACTAAGACCCGAAACATAATAAAAGTCATATGGGCATACAAAATGAATATAGCTGTGCGATGGCGGTGGTTTGGCGGTCTGTAAGTTTCTACGATGATACACTGTACTTCATTTTACGATATGTTTTATGGTCCGTGTTTCATCTGATAACAAAAGAATGCATCAATTATATATTGTCATGAAGATTAGAGTTGTTTTGGTTTGTACAAAAAAATGTCGTTGTCTGTTTTGTGGCATAACCCTTCAAAGATATACGGTTCGAAGGAAAGTCAATTGGAAAAATTGACTCATCAATCCAAGATGTTGGCTTTATATAGATAAAGAAGGGGGAAAGTTACCTAAAAAGGTGAGGTAAACTACTTGAGAAACTCGTTTAGATCAAATAACTTAGAAAAATCTACCCAAAAATTATGTACTTACAAAGAATTAATACGTGTATTTATAACATGCTAGGTAGTAATACGGAAACATTTATGTTTTAGTTTCAGTTGTACCTGAAAATACATATGAGGAATTAAAGAGAAGAACAGATGAAGAAACATCAGTGTACAATGTGCTTCAGTAATTAGATAAACATTAGGGCCCGATTGCATAATTCTGGTCTAAAGATAACCTGAAGTTTAAACCAGAATTTAACCCGGGTCGATAGCGCAATTGGTAGCGCGCCGGGATTCGGAATCTCGTGTCCCGAGGGGGATACGGGTTCGAATCCCATCCGGGGAGGTTATACCCTTCCATGAAAATTAGACAATGTCAATTTTCCTCCATTGATTAGATAATATGGAGAAGTTTCCGGCCTTGTGGAAGGGTAGGTGAGTACTGGTTATAGACAAAGGTCCAGGAAAGCTAGGCTAGGTGCGCTGGACGCCGTGAAATGACCTAAAATGTTTTGATACGGCGTTAAATCCAATAAATAAATTTAAAAAAATTCAAACCAGAGTTTAAACCCGGTCCATTGCATAAATGTAGTTTAATTAGTCTCAGTCTATACTAAGCAAAAACCTGGTTGGATTGCATAAATACAGTTTTGGCAAAACCTGAGTTTATATTTAGTCTAGCACACCATTAAAATTAAACCTGCGATTGGGGTAGTTTAAGGCTGAGTTTTAGAAAATATATAAGTTTTGTGAGTTGAAAAAATGAGTGCCCACATATTGCAACGGATAAATTTCAATAGAATGTGCAACTCGTATTTGAGAAATTTAACCTTCGTGTGTAAAAAGTTCTTACAACTAATATTTATCACTTTTATGCAAGATTCCTTCTCCGGTACTAAGCAAACAGAATAAAGTTTTTGTGCATAGAAACAAAGAAATGGCTTCAAAACAAGATTCGAACCAACACCGATGATACAAGTCTACCGTCATAGCTGATTAGCTACAGTCACACATCGGGGTAATCTTGTAATACTATCGATATAATATCGATGACGTATATACATTTGTATGATTAATTTTGCGTTCAAACAAGATTTTGATGAATTTTTACGAAAAAATGGGGAAAAGTGCGGTTAAAATTTTGTTTTCATAAACATGCTCAGCCAACTAAACAATCATGGCCGAGTGGTTACGACGTTGGACTGGAAATTATGGGACCGCCAGTCCGGCATTTATTCGAATCCCAACGAAAACCTCGTTATTTCTTTGAGCTAAATATTTTTACTGCTAGCTCAGAACTAGGGAAACAGAAAGCAAACTCGAATATGATTAATCTTAGTTGTTCGAGGGTCGATCGACAAACGTGCAACTCGCTATAAAAGTAATTGCAACTCCACATATTTGAAAACCTTATAATGTTGTTTAATTACTCAGCTTCAACACAGGTACAACTTTTCAGGGTAAAACAACTAAGCTAATGCATTTGATCTGAAATTTTATCAATTCAAAACTGGCAAAAATTTGACATGCGTTACATATGCGCATGCGCGTGTGATGCCATGTTTTGCAGTTTCAATATCTTACTAAATGTTAACATCTTAAAAGTAGTTTCATTCAGCCTTCAACTGAGGAACCTAAAAATGTATCTGTATATGAGCTCTCTGAATGTGCAAGTAAGCTGAGCATAACATCATACAATTCATTTATTAATTAACAGATGTATCAATTATGTGTGGTTTTATACAGAAAATATCATTAAAGTACAGATTATAAAGTCATTTTATCTTGGTATACTACCCTTTGTTTATTTTCGCTTGCCCATTCAAGACCATTATAGAAAGAAAATCAGTTGCACATAAATAATAATATTTTTATTTCAATAATGTTTACATTAAATTTATTTTTGCATGTATTTGAAAATAACACTGTTAATCGACCGATTCAAATTTTATACAAAATAATCAATGTTCAAGCACGAAATTCTCATGATTAAGTGGTATTTTTTCGGTGCAATGAAAGAAAACTTCAATTATAGTTTATCCTACCTGAGGACTAAGTACTACAATATTACAAAGCTCAAGTTTTGTAATCCCCCGGATAGCCTTGTCTTAGACAAGCTAAAACAAAATTAAACTTGAATTATGCAATTGAGAGATAAACTCAAGGCTAGTAAGCCTCGGACTAGGGCTTAAACTAGACTAAATAAAACTTGAATTATGCAATCGGCCCCTAAACTCATCTTGAATTAACAAAACTACAAATTAAACGTGTATAACAGAAATATGTCAGTGCACATAGACACAATTATATCATAATATCATTGATAAACAGGACAGAACAGAACAAACCTTCATTTTCTCAAATCATGCAACATTATTCATAAGTAAAATTAAATATACATACTGGTGTGTTAATAAAGATGAATTTGAAGTACGTTTGTATTAAAGAGTATTTATCATTGTATGGGAGAAAGCAAGAACGCAGAGATGGGAGCGAAAGACCCCCTTTAATATCTGGCGGCGGGTTTTACCTTTTGGCGGTCTTGCCGTCCAGATATGCCATTTCGGCTTGTATATATCTTATATATTTTATTTATGGCATTTAAAATAAAATGCCCATTTTCAATCAATATTATTTTCTGTTGTTTATCCTCATGCCCTACTGTTAGACACCTGTGATGGACAGCACATAAATGAATTTTATACACACACAATTTTTTTATGTAAGGTACATTTTTACCTAATATCATTATCGGCTTTAAATATCAGGTTACATTTAGACCTGACCCTTAGTTAGGATATTATTAGCCAATCAAATCAAGTTATATGTATCATGTGTCTATTTTGAACAGTAGCTGATAATAATTTTAGTTTCTTTGTTTAAATTGAAGAGATAACATTTAGTTATTTCGCTCTAGTTAATTAATACCACCACCTCCAGCTTCTCTTTCTCTGTAAATGTCATGTTTATTATACTTTTAATATAATGATTTGAATGGGACTTTTTTTATTACGTTTAGTTTTAGAATTTTTTATTTCTTTTCATTATCATGGTTTAGTTTTTTTATTCGTTTTCATTTCTGTTCATTATTATGGTTTAGTTTTTATATATTTTTATTTCTGTTCATTATTATGGTTTAGTTTTTATATATTTTTATTTCAGTTCATTATTATGGTTAAGTTTTTATATATTTTCATTTCAGTTCATTATTATGGTTAAGTTTTTATATATTTTCATTTCTTTTCATTATTATGGTTAAGTTTTTATATATTTTCATTTCTGTTCATTATTATGGTTTAGTTTTTATATATTTTCATTTCTTTTCATTATTATGGTTAAGTTTTTATATATTTTTATTTCAGTTCATTATTATGGTTAAGTTTTTATATATTTTCATTTCTGTTCATTATTATGGTTAAGTTTTTATATATTTTCATTTCAGTTCATTATTATGGTTAAGTTTTTATATATTTTCATTTCTGTTCATTATTATGGTTAAGTTTTTATATATTTTCATTTCAGTTCATTATTATGGTTTCGTTTTTATACGTTTTCGTTTCTGTTCATTATTATGGTTTCGTTTTTATACGTTTTCGTTTCTGTTCATTATTATGGTTAAGTTTTTATATATTTTCATTTCTGTTCATTATTATGGTTAAGTTTTTATATATTTTCATTTCTGTTCATTATTATGGTTTCGTTTTTATACGTTTTCGTTTCTGTTCATCAACATTGTTAAGTTTTTTGTGTACTTCTTACTAATCATTTTTGACGGTCTTGCCGTCCAGATATGTCATTTAGGCTTGCATATCTTGTATATTTTGCTTATGGCTTTTAAAATAAAATGTCCATTTTCAATCAATCTTATTTTTCTGATTTTCTGTTTTTTCCTAATTCCCTACAAGTAGACACCTGTGATGGAGAGCACATTAAAGATTTAATTTGGTACAAAGCTTTACATGGTGTTATACTGTATTTTAGTATTATTCATGTATAGTATACTTATGGTATCATAGTTTTTGCTAAGAAATGATCTAGGTTCTGACTTTGAGCTGGTAATCATTAGATAGTTAGACCAGCGTTGTTTCGAAGCACAACCAAAACTTACCTCATTGTTTCTGGGAACCAGGAAGTGGGTTTAAGAGTAATTAATTAGAATTAGTTTTAAGAACTAGTTTCGCGATTGAGCTGAAAGAAAGTATGGTAACAAATAGTTACATATAGTTTGACAATAATAACCTGAGCTTGACCTTTATGCAAGAATATATTAAACTCAATAATTACAGACTATTTTTTTTTTCGTTTGTGAATCGCGCTCATCGGAAGCTTTCGGCAAAATACAAATACCAAACAATTAATTTTGTTTTCATAGGAATAAATACTTGAAATTGTACCTAATTATTACGGACTTGCGTGTTTCCTATAAACTCATAGTTCAAAATTAAAAGTACAATAACATTCCATGTTTGTTGATTTAGAGTCACACATAAGCACGTGTATTTTTGTATATACGCATACGGAAACTCATGATTTCATGTAATTGCATATTATAGTCTAAGCTTCATGCTTATGCACGTTTACCGACTTTGCAGCTTTTACCCCTGGTCATCGGGCTACTGGTATCTATCTATCAATCTCCCTGGGGAGTCTTTTTACTCCGCTTAGTGCAGCCGACACTTAGGCGCAACGGAATTATACCACCCTCGCAGGTACCCATTTTCACCTGGTTAAAGTAAATCAATCGCAGGTAAATTTCTTGCTCAATGAAATTAGCAGTGCCCATGGTGGGGTTTGAACCCGGGACCTCTCGACCCCTAATCTCGCATCCTACCACTGGACTACTGCAACTTTGTAATAAAGTGTGTAATTATTATGATAAGGTAGCTCAAGCTTAGGTTAATATTGTCGGACAATACAATGTAGACGTGCATTGCATGTAAAGTAAACAGTGCGTATTTATGTACGTAAAAATAAGCTTACTTTCTTTTTAGTCACTCCATACTACATGTATATATGTATATAAGTTACTTGATACGTTTATAAAACATTGTATTTCCAATGTATCTGTGATATGAAACATGCTTTCAAATGGACCTTTCCATGACCTTACTTATTAGCATATTTAACAGAGGTTTGCAGTTACATTTTGTTCCCCCAACAAGTGTTAACAAAAGAACAGATGGTTATATTTGTTAGTAAATGTATTGTTATTCAAATACAAAGGTCGCACTCGGAATGGTCCATTGTATACACACTATTAAGTAGAAAGGCAAAATTTCTGCAACGTGTTCCGTAACGACTGTTAGCGGACGTTACGGAACCGGGACAACTCAATCCGAAGACAACTCAACCCGTGGATAACTCAACTCAAAGTTGGGCCAACTCAACCCGTAAGGGATTGAGTTGTCTCGGATTGAGTTGTCTTTGGGTTGAGTTGTTCCGACCCTAACGTTACGGATAATTGAACAGGCTACTGGATTAGCTGTTAACAAGCAGCGGCTCAGTTACGCTGTTAGTTAACGTTACGGGTACGGGAAAACTCAACCCGAAGACAACTCAACCCGTGATTAACTCAACCTTGGTTGGGATTATTCAACTCATTAGCAGGGGGCTGAGTTGTCTCGTGTTGAGTTGTTTTTGGGTTAAGTAGTTTCGACGTTCGGGGTAATTGAACAATTATAGTTCGTCTTTCTCAACTGTCATAACATGAATAATTTCACGGTGACTTGGTGCTCCTTGTCTAACACTTGTGATATTGTACTATTGTGTATTCAATCACCTTGAAAGTATTCAAATTTTGACAGTCGAAAAGATGGACTATACTAGGCACACATTTTACATCTAGGCACACATTTTACATCTTTATAAACAGTCAAAACATGAAACATTTCACGTTGACTTCCTGTTCCTTGTCTAACAATATAGTGTTGCAATTTTGTGTATTCAGTGACCTTGAAATTAGTCAAGTGCTGACAGATGAGAAAAAATAGACTTCCGTCAAATTCCTAACATGATTAAAGAACTATAGGTAGAAGAATGGTCGTAGAAATTATTTCATGACCAAACTGCACGAAAGAATGCCCGTCCAGGATTCGAACACGCGACTCCTCGCTTAGTGGACTTGTGTGCTACCAACAGAGTTAGTCAGGCGGGTCACTATCGTCAAAAACAGCTGATAAAAAGCTGATTGGTTTCCTTTATATTTATAGTGCCTAACGTTTGACCTGGATCTGACCTTTACGCAAGAATATTAAATACATTGCACGCGAATGTAGTATAAATGTTCGATACCGATATCGGAGTATATCGTCAAACTCAAATGTGATAATTAGACAGAGATTAATTTTTAAAATATATTAAAGCGTACCATGAGTGTCTTTTACACCGTGGCCGATGGGGTTATTCGATAAGGCTTGCTACACATAAACACTTACACTTACAATCGCTGTAAATCGATTGCTCATTTTGAATACATTACTTGCCGAAGTGTAGAATAGGCGTGGTACTGATTTTCGTCGGGATATCTGTAGATAATTATTAATGCAAATGTGAAAGGTCAGATCAGGATCAAACTTTACGCACAATACAAATGACAAAAAATATTAAATGTAACATATTTTATTGTGATCAGCTTTGAACAAACAATTTAGATTATTTGATAATAATATGGACCATGTAATGGAACGTTCAGTTCATTAAAAACATTTTATGAAAACAATACAATGAACTTATCCACGATAGGGTATGCTCAGGTTGACAATTGAATACTTTATAGTATTAATATATTTGTGAGTGTCTTGTTTGTGTAATGGTAACGGTAAAGCGTTATACCACAACAAGCATGATTAACCAAGGGGTGGTGGTTTATCCGCCAAACTATCTTGAAATGTACATTACTACTTTTATTTTCAATACTGTTCTACCTCTGAAATTGTTTCATTTTTTATGTTTACACAAACACGTTTTGTTATTTTGTTCGAATGTACAATGTATATCAAAACACAAACTCAATACCAATCACAAACACAATCATAAACCAAACTACCACGCAACAACGGTTAACCAAATTATATACTTGTATCGACCAACGTTATGTTTTGACCTACCACGCAACAACGATACGTTAATGTTCAAACCAACCATGCAACAACGATTAACCAAGATATATTGACCAACGTTTATGTTCCGACCAACAACGCAACAACGATTAACCAAGATATATCGACCAACGTTTATGTTCCGACCAACCACGCAACAACGATTAACCAAGATATTTCGACCAATGTTTATGTTCCGACCAACAACGCAACAACGATTACCAAGATATTTCGACCAACGTTTATTTTCCGACCAACCACGCAACAACGATTAACCAAGATATATCGACCAACGTTTATTTTCCGACCAACCACGCAACAACGATTAACCAAGATATATCGACCAACGTTTATGCTCCGACCAACAACGCAACAACGATTAACCAAGATATATCGACCAACGTTTATGTTGGGACCAACAACGCAACAACGATTACCAAGATATTTCGACCAACGTTTATTTTCCGACCAACCACGCAACAACGATTAACCAAGATATATCGACCAACGTTTATGTTCCGACCAACAACGCAACAACGATTAACCAAGATATATCGACCAACGTTTATGTTGGGACTAACCACGCAACAACGATTAACTAAGATAAATCAACCAATGTTTATTTTCCGACCAACCATGCAACAGCGATTAACCAATGTATACCGACTACTGTTAATGCTATGTTGAACCTTATTCTTCACAACCCGTGTTTTTCACGTGTTGGGAAAAATGTGTGCGTATTTTTCACAAATATTGTGAAAAATACGTTAACATACAAATTTCATACGAGCATAGAAACGCTTTTTCACAACTTAAAATATGATGAAAAAAAATGTTTGAAAATTTTAGTTTTTTGGTACGAACGTATTTTTCACATCTGAAAATTTTAGGTTGCTAGCTATATCTCAAGATTCGGCATTTTCGGTTTGCCCAATTTTCACGTGTACGTCAAAGAAGTATTTATAGGGGCGGGCGGAAGCCGAGTACCCTTCCCCTAGACAAAAATAAGAGCCTATGTCTATTATTAAGATTTTTAAGTAAATAAAGAAACAAATGTTGTACAAGTGATACTTATATATCGTTTAATATTATTATCTTGGGAACATTTTATGCTTTAGAAAAAATGTAATAAATTTTATTTTTCATGATTTATACACACTTGATAAAGGACCACTAGATGCTGCTACATACAAACAAGCAAAGCTCTCGATTAAAGAGAACATTTTCATTGAAATTTCAATATATAAGTATAATAGTAGTAAAACCATACATACGTTTTTGTAAAAGTGACATAATTTTAGCAAACTTAGAGAGGTACATTAAATTATGATATTGATCAAAATCACAAACCACTGAATATGATTAAGTAACCACTCAATGTATAATGAACAAACTACTTGATATGATGCTATTTTAACTCAACAATGTACCTTAGTGTACGTTTAAGACTTTCCATACCCCAGCGTTTCGCTAAGTAACTAATGAAGTGGCCTTACATGTTTTAGGGAGTACAAATATACGATGGTATTATTAATTATACGATTATTTAAATGTATATGATTATTACGTATGCAGATGATAGATTCTCGGCTTCTATTTAAACCAGTTGCGTATTTGCTATGGACCATAAATATTTTGCTTATTGCGCTTGAGTGGCTGCTATAGACCCACGGGTGGTTCCTTAGGGCACAAGTATAGTTGCTATTGATATTTATGATGTTGCTCGGGATTCGAAACTGATTGCTATGATCCTTAATGCGGTTACTAGGGGCAATAGTGTGGTTGCTATGGACTCTTAGGCTGTTGCTATGGGTGCTTATGAGGCTGCAATGGACCTTAATGAAATTGCTTAGGGAGCAAAACTGAAACGTTAGTTTTGTTTATTATTTTATATATTCAATTAATTTCCACTTTTCAGTCATAAATACATAGTTACAACAGAATATATAAACTATAAAAACAATAACACATAAAGTGCGTAAACAATAGAATAAATGAAATGCATACAATGATATAAACAATGATATTTACATAAGAACTGATTCTTAAGAGTTTTTATAGTTATAATATAATTATCTATCTACATGTATTCGATTTTTACAGTTGTACATGTAAGTGTTGATACAGTCATGTATGAACTTACATGCCCGCCTTTAAAAGTCGTTATACTCATTATTTCCTGTAGGTTTGAGTGCTATGGTGAATTTCGGATTCAATAAAGTGTTTATATTGAAATTATTTTTATTATTGACTATGAACTTATTTACATTTATTCCACATGATATACGTATACCATTGAGAAAAATGTTTTTAAGTGTCCGTGTTTTAAAACATTCAGTAATGATATGCTGGTTTATATCACGTATATGTACATGGAACAGTTTACAGGTATTCCACTTAAAATTGTATAGGGTTTACAATTATTTAAACAATTGTTGTGAAAATTGCGTTAGGACTTAAAATCGAAAAAAATGTCTAACGTATTTGTTCCATCGCACATTTGTGAAAAGCTCGCACGTATATTACACAACTTGTGAAAAACACGTGCGTAATTTTCACAAGTTGTGAAAAATGCGCACGCGTTTTTCACAACTTGTAAAAAACACGGTTTGTAAAAAATGAGGTTCAACAATGCTACGACCAACAACGATTAACCAAGATATTATACCGACAAACGTTTATGTTCCGACCAACCAAGCTCGAAAAACTAACCAGGATACATTCTCTACCGAATCTGTATACGAACCGATTGATATTTATGTATTGGCTAACTGCAACAAAACCGTATTAACCAATACGCGCCAATACGCACCAAATTCTCTAATTCAATTGCCGACTTGGTCATCATTCCAAAATCTTAAGAAATCTCTCAAAAAATTTGGTCGTCACGGAAATAATGGGAATATTTAATGGCGGGCCTGGTCTAGGAACACAATCCCGAAGCCGATTTTAAGCAGATACTAGTGACGTCACAGCCACTCTATTGCTTCTTGAACCGCTTAATAAATGAGGCATAAGCACGCCCTCACAACAGTGATAAATCACTAATTCGATTGTCTTCCTCAATTTCTACACAACATTTTTGTCATGGACCAAAATGTTCCGATTGTAATGGTAAATCATAATCGTAACTGTTCGGCATTTTCCGTAATCTTAAAATATGCACGTGTTTATTCATTCGGAACCATTCATTAGGAATAACCTCGGACATATTAAGACGCCATTTTAGAACTACCTTCGCGTCACATGTCCAAACGAAATACTTCAAACGGAGTTAAAGTAAACAAATTAACAATGATTTGAGCAGTGGTAAACGTCTCGTTTTAGTCTATACATTTGAATTGCAGGATTCAATGATATCTGTTAAACAACTTAAGGCCCAAGTCTCATATATAATTAAGAAATACATTTGCTAAGTCTTATGTGTTTACGACAAGAACTAATTTGCATAACCTTAACGTGCTTCGACTGTGCTTGACCTCGCGTATGTAGTAAAACCCAGTACTATTGATGGGACCCCACGAATCCTTCCGAGATTATTCATTCAATGAAAGGTCGAGGTGTTTCGAATGATGTTTATTGGACAAAATCAACTGAGGAAAGATTGATTATCTTAATATATGTGCAACAAAAAACATTAATAACATTAAAATAACTAGAATAAATATAACAGGGGCGACAATACTGTAAATAGTGAATGCAAACCCATAAGGTTCAGTACCATCGTCAGATATACTAGTTATATTCATACTATGTACCATACTAAGCTAAGCCACGTGAGTAAAATATTAACCACGAGATTTCGCGCTAACTAGTTTCTTAGTTTTTAAAGTGTCAGTCTTTGCTACCATTTTGGGTAATACATAAATGATATTTGGTAACTGATAAATAATATGTTAGTCCACGACTTGAAGGCACACACCCGAGTGTTAAAACAAGTACTTGTAAGATGTTGTTCTGTATACAGTGGTCAGTTAATCGTCGTTTGATAAAATCCAATGCACTCTTTGTTTAGATAATACATTTTGAGAAAACTTTCAACAATACTGTATTTAATTTCTCGGAACTGGGTCTCTTTTAATGTTTTTGTCATTTATTCCATCTAACGAACAGCTTTAGAAAGTTTATTCGGTCAGCTTGTAGAAATCTGTTTTATATCTAAACTGACACACCTACTTTGTTATAAAGAAAGATGATATGTTATTTATAAATTATGCATCAAGTTTAGCAAAAGTTTTGCAAAGTTTACAAATCGGATGTGAATGATGAGCAACACCTTTCGATACTTTCAGTGGGTAAAGATTTGCGCAAACAAATCCCACAGTAAAAAAAGTATGCAATTCTATGAACAAATTATCACAATATATAAACTCTGTAGATGCAAATATAATTTCAACACAAGTTTGTGTAAAAAAAAAACTCTCACCCAAGCCACAAAATACGTTTACACTTATTCTTTTTCATGGTATGATTGTTTTCTGTATTCTAAACTCAATAAGTGAATGTCAAACAATTACTCTGTAAGTGGCTTTAAATATATCGTTAAACATGCATTAAGCGAAGTCACTTAGTCTAAAACAAAGTACAGTTCGTTTCATCCTTGCTTCTTTAATATCTCTGTGGAAAGTTGATTTTGGCTTCAACAAATTATGCTTATTTCGACAGCTTAAACACCTTCAATATTCAGGTCATCGATTCGACGTCATTGACATATAATGTAGGCTTAAACACGATCACTAATTAGGTCACCGATGCGAAGTCACGGTAAAAAATATTAAGCTTTAGAACTATCACTAATTAGGTCCCAAATCCGACGTCACGTTCAAAAATGTTAAGATTAAACGCTATAACTAGTTAGGTCCTAAATCGGACGTCACGGTAAAAACAATTTAAACATAAACGTTGTCACTAATTAGGTCCTAAATCAGACGTCACGGTAAAAAAAACGTCAAGCATAAACACTATCACTAATTAGGTCCTAAATCAGAGGTCACGGTAAAAAATGTCAAGCTTAAACACTATCACTAGTTAGGTCCTAAATCAGACGTCACGGTAAAAATGTCAAGCCTAAACACTATCACTAATTAGGTTCGAAATCAAACGTCACGGTACAAAATGTCAAGCTTAAACACGATCACTAATTAGGTCAGGTACACAATTTTGTGTTTTAGAACAATTCATAAAAAGTTAAATCCTGTGAACGAGCAGTTTGAATATTAACGCCATTTTAGCACATAGATTGTTTATCCAGAATATAGCAGCATTATATTGGTTGTCTTTCAATCAAATGAACCGCGGACGTGTTTATATATATATTGAGATTGAAGGAAGTTTAACAATGGAAGTGTTTCCAAAGTGCAGGCTTCAATTTGATATAGAAATTTCCATAGAAATCAATTTACATAGTGACGTGAATATCAACTTGTATCAAAATGTTAAAAAAGATGGCGATGATGAAATCACCCTTGCTGTGTTAAGATTGGCCTATGATCTATTTGGTAGCTTATTCATGGCTAGTGATCAATTATGCCAATGTGGAAACAAGAAAAACTAGAGAAAAGGATTGGAACAACAATGCAAATGACATAATGAAAAACATTCAGAAGAACAATTTACAAAATGTAGCTCATAATCACGATTGGAAAGCGATGGTATTGAATTTGATTTAACATTTAAACCTGACCAGATATTTATATAGCTAGGATGGTATATTCTATCAGATTTGTTGAGGTGTTTATAACCAGAACATTTTCTACATAGAGAAATATATCCAAAGACGTTTGATCATGACATAACAAACGTGCATGTTTCATACGTCATGACAAATACAGTCTAATGCTGGCAAATATTTGTGCCGATGAAAAATCTACCAATAAACAGAAAGTTGTTTTTAAACACCGGATATGAACAACATATAAAAAACCAACAAGCTGTCATCAAACTTCTCAATGTTATACATAAAAGAAAAATACAAAATGTATACATGTATAGGCAAAAGAGATGTTCACAATGGATATATTATTTTCCTGTCTGTTAATACAACTGCTTCTTTTTGAAACAATTCCCGGAAAACGAATAAACGAATCGCACAATTTTTGTGTTCAATCTTCCTATACATAAAGGATGAATGTTTAATATGAAATGTAAATGTAGATAAAGAAGTAGGATATTAAATTTGTGAAATAAAACGAATTTTACTTATTTATTATTCAAACTATTTACAAATTAGGATTTGAGTTTATAAGCAAATGATTTCTATACATCGAACAATTTGTTATTTAAAATTAAGTGATAAATACAATACTTATAAAATATTTGCCAATACACACAAGGACTTTAATATTCGTTCACTTATAATCACAAGTAACGATCACTAAAGGAAAGGTAATTATGTATAATACATATATTGATTACTTCTTCATTTAAACATCGTATACAATTTTCATATAAATAAATTATTTCTTTATCTTTGATTCATAAATATATTGCTTTTACTTTATAATAACCTTGTTTATAAGTACTTTTTGCATGGCCTCATTTCACTCATATTATCAGTTCATCCCTTTAAATAGATTATGCATCACTAAATCTTGTATACGATTTACACATAGATTTTAACGATCTAAACGTTTTGGCACATAATTAAAATTGTCGTGTCTTATTGAATCATAGATGCTATTTTACGTACATGAAACAATGTTTGCTTCTATTTTTTACAATTATATATTTACTTCACAAAAAGTTATAACATAAAAGTATTTTACATTAAAGTCACTTCACCTATTACATTTGTATCTGTAAATGAAATTTTTCATATTCCAATAATGATACAAGAAATCCAAGAAAATGAATTTGTTATACAAGATGACTTGGTTCAAGATACTGATCATATTGCTGACTATAGTAGGTACGTAGATGAATGTTTAGTTAGACATGGGTCTTAAATTATATTTTATTTTAGTTATGAAGACGCGACTTGTTTATCTTATACGATCAGATATATCCATTTAAGAGTGCCGAATTACCCATTGTCATGCCTGTATGCTGGTGCCGTAGTAGACACTAGATTTGGACATATGGCAAACGTTAAACGCGTATACTTGAGTGACATTGTTCATGTTTTAAAGTTGGTATTTTCAAAACAATGTGACATTATTGACAAGACGTGATCAGTCATTCTCATCAATTGTGTGGTCAGCATGAATACATTAGATAACGTGTTCTAGTGTATAATAACTGTACATTTTTCGGCGCAGCTGTCTGGGCCAACTTTTGGCCTATATTTTAACCATACAATTTTCTCTACTATAGCGGTTGTCCAATGAAATTCTCTTACAGTAAAGATACATGGATAAAGTACATGACACCATTGGCTATTTGTAATAAACAGGACAGTAGTTGCTGTTATCTACCCTTTGTATTATGGGTGACTCAGTATGCTATTTGTTTTTACATTCGTCGCGGTACACTCCTGGCGGTATAACTGAACTGCGAATATGAGTCATTTAGCGCACGCTCGGAATGGGTTTTTTAATTTGTCATACGTGGGCCACCGATGAACATTTATCTCATTATTTATGCTCGCCAGAAAGTAAGATAAATCGTTTGGCCATTTTGGAAAGAAAAAAGAAAATCAAAGGCATTGTATTGATTAAAGAGGTTTTTGATTTAAGAAACTGCCAGATTTCCACTTAAACAAAATCAGCGAAGTGGCAACAAAAAATTGTCAGTTGAGACCTAATTGCAATTTATGACAAACTACTTTTGACCTAGTAAATACATGTACGTTTAACATGACCAACATTTATACTTCAAACAAAATGAACCCACCAAAGCACCGAACATCTTTTTGAAAGATAAGTTTTGTTTATTGTAAGACTTTATTTTTAGATGCTGATTGTGCCTGTAGTTACTGTAATAGATGTGTCGCTAACAAATGCAGAGATCCAAGTAATGACGATTGTTACTGTGAATCTGGTTGCAAACCAGGTTATCATGATCAGCGATGCTTAAACAATTGTCCAGAACAATGTTACACTTGTGGAAGAGAGTATGGAAAAGAAGGCGATGCAACACAGGGAATTTGTTTTGAGTGTAATGATGGATATCATAATGGAAGTTCTACAAATTGTTTATGCCCAATTAGATGTCAACAGTGTACATCTACCACACAGTGTATTCTGTGTAATCAAGGCTGGTATGGAACCATGTGTGAACTACCATGTCCTACAAATTGTAAGAATCAGATTTGCAACATAACAAAAGGCGTGTGTACTAAAGGTTGTACCAGAGAATCGTTTGTAGGAGATTATTGTAATAATTGTAGAAATGGATTTTATGGTGACGATTGTGATTTATCATGTTCTAAAAACTGTAAGGGTCATACATGTAGAAAATCCAATGGTATGTGCACACATGGCTGCATTAGTAAATCTTTTGTCGGAAATGATTGTAATTCTTGTAGAAATGGATCTTATGGGTATAATTGTGACTTATCATGCTCTACAAAATGCGAGGATCAAGTGTGTCGAAAAGAAGATGGCTATTGTTCAAATGGTTGCAATTATGGATGGTTTAATACAAAATGTGACCAAAAATGTCCAACCGCATCTTTTTGCAAGGATGATAAATGTAATCAGACAGATGGAGTTTGTAATAAGTGTAAACCTGGGAAATATGGATTCAACTGTGAGACTGAGTGTCGTAGTAGTAACTGTCGTGAAAACGAATGCGAAAGAAATAACGGAACATGTTCAAATGGTTGCTCCGGTAGCTTTATACCAGGAACTGACTATCTTTGTCAAACTTGTGTAGCTGGAAAATATGGGGATACGTGTGACAATGACTGCTTAAGTAAGAACTGCAAGAACGATAAATGTGACAAAATCACTGGTACTTGTATCGATGAATGTATGGATAGTTATGTCCTAGGATCTGATAAGCTTTGCAATACGTGTATACCTGGAAAATATGGTCAGGATTGTAATACTACTTGTCCAGGTACATGTACATACTGTTTAAAAGATGAATATAATCAGGACAATGGTAGGTGTATTTCTTTATCTATTATCGGAGACTATTCTTACAAATGCAATATAATATTGTATGGTTCTAACTATGATTTATCTTTACATCATATTGTAACAATAATGCATGCATACAAATCAATGTGAATTATGAACATGGCTGCATACCTGACAACGTCGACGGCAGTAAATGTTACAATTAAACAAGTTTTATGGTAAAAAATGTAACTCAGAATTACATTTGACGAGTTTATCCATCTAACCCAATTTATGTGACCCTTTTAGCTTACTTGAGCTAGCTCAGGGTGATTTTTTAGGATCGATGAATGTCAAGCGTACGTCGTCGATCGTCCGTCGTCTGTTTACACTCTAGTGGTTTTATTTTAGGCTGAAGTCTTTTAAAACTTTGTGATGATTTTTGTCTCGGTGATTGAAGTGGCTACTGTTTTGATCGAAATATCCTGGAAATTGGTCTGAAAGATTGTTTTGATGATTTCTAGGTCAAGTTCGAATATGGATTACTTGGAGTCTAAAACTATGTCATACAGCATAAATATGGAAAACCTAGTGAAAACTCCAGTGGTTTCATTTTAGGTTAAATTCTTTTAAACTTTGTGAAGATGCTTGTCTCGGTGATTGCTCGAATGAGTTTGAATTTGGGTCATCTCGAACAGGAGCTAAAAAAACCTTGTTAACACTGATGTGGCTACTGTTTGATCGAAATATCCTGGAAATTGGTCTGAAATATAGTTTTGATGGCTTCTACATCAAGTTCGTATATGGATTACTTGGAGTCTAAAACTAGGTCATACAGCCGAAATATGGAAAAACCTAGTGATCACTCGAGTGGTTACATTTTGTTTCAATTGTCATTAAACTTGGTCAGGATGTTCGTCTAGATGATTGCTTGGATAAGTTCGAAGATGGGTCATCTCGGATGAGAAACTAATTTACTGGAGCTAAAAAAAGAAAATTATTGTTAACACTCTAGTAGCTACGTTTTGGCTAAATATCCTGGAAATTGGTCAGATCATTTGTTTTAATGATTGTTAGGTCAGGTTTGAATATTAGTCAGTTGGGTTCAAAAACTAGGTCACACAGCTCAAATATGGAAAAACTCTAGTGGTCATATTTTTAATCAGCTGTCTTAAAACTTGGCAAAGCTGCTTGGTAACTACTCAGATAAGTTGAACATGGGTTATCTTAGAAGAAAAACTAGGTCACAGAGCTTAAAAGTAGGAAAATATTGTTTACACATTGATGGCTTCTTTTTTGCTCCAAATAACCTGGAAATTGGTCTGAAAGTTTGCTCTGATGATTCGTATGTCAAGTATGAAAACATTAGGTCACTCTGTCCAAATATGGAAAAACCCAGTGAACATTCCAGGTGTCAGAATTTTGTCATTTTACTCATTTGTCATCAAACTTGGTCAGGATGCTCGTCTAGGTGATTGCTTGGATGAGTTCGAACATGGATGAACATCTTGGATGAAATACTACTTCACAGGAGCTAAAGATTACATACCAATAAAAACATTTGTCTGACAGGCATATTCCTATACAAAGCCTACATTTGAAGCATTTGGGGCGACAGAAGTGTGATAAACCATTATTAAATATATCAATCTTCCTCTGTTCATGTATGCACCAATGGTACTCAGGTGACTGATAAAGGGCTATCATGACCCTCTTGTTTACATTTTCTGTTAGGAAGTGTAAATAAGACCTTTAACTATCGTGTATACTATAAACGATCTCAAGCGTTTATGGAATATACGTTTTTACATGTTTAATGAATGGTTAATTGATCTTTACAGATATTAAACAGGATACACACAACAGATCAACACATATAATTCTACTTACTAGTTGGATATTTGGAGGTGTTTGTTTTACTTTGAACGTAGTATTTGTTATATATATATGTTATAAAAGGTACGGTCTAATCTAATTATTTTAATTCGACAAAATTAACCTAAGCTTGACCTTTATGCAAGAATAAATTTAAGTGTTTATTTATTTTTTTATTTTTGTCTCCGGCAGTAAGTCGCGTTTTATCGGAGGTTTTCGGCAAAATACACCCATTGAACAATGACTTTTGTTTTCATAGTAGAGTAAATACTTTGAAACAGTGCCACAGACTTTCGTGTTTTGCCATGAACGAATGTGGTTGAAATTTAAAACAATAACATGCTATTTTTACAAAAGAGATTTATAGTCACATAGATCGTAATAAACTCGTGTACAATCGTATAAAAGCATATTGAAACTCACAATTTATTGTATGTGAAATATGTAATTTCTATAATAAGGTAGTTCAAGCTCATGTTAATTCTGTCACATTATACAAATTATTAAGCATTGTCTATAGAAATATATATATATTAGTAACCTAATATATGAATAAATGAAGTGTTATTTTAAAACGATAGTCGGTGAATTGTTTCAAACCCACGAACCTTCCTCTGTAAGAAAAAAAGTAATCGTTTGTTAATCTTCAAGAAAGCAGAAGCGCATTATTTATTGATAAACATTGACCTGTAAACAAAATCAGGAGGGCAATTAAAAGATACTTAATAAGATTACACGTCACTAATAATTGACTTATTATTTTACTATTTCTAAAATAGTTGTGATCAATTGCATTATACTGAGCCGCCCGGCTTGCTCAGTTAGTAGCACGCAAGTCTACTGATCGACGGGTCGTGGATTCGATTCTCGGACGGGCATGAAATTACTTCTATTGCCATGCTCCCTCCTATCAATGATTCCTAATTATGTAGGGCAGTAGTCAGGCACTAACGAAAGTATGCGCCTAGTTGGTTAACAGCTAAATCCAGTGATTTAGCCTTTCCAGTAACAGTGAGTAGGTTGACTGACCGCAGTTATATAACCTATATAGTGTGTTTCTACAGTGTTACACCCAACACAGAAACATTATTTTGTTAATATATGCTCAGCTGTCTGATATAATATGTATTTATTATTTTTCAGAAGGAACTCGGCTGCAACTGAAACACCTCGTGAAGAAGGACGAAATGACAATCAAGTCAGATATTTGAATGTTGGTGATGCACGTGGTATTGCATATTAAATAAAACATTGATTTTCCTCATCTAGCCGGATTTTTGCTTGGGACGTCGCAATATTTTTTTTATTTTAACACGCAAGTTTAGCCTGAGCTACACTTCAAAACTTCAACGTATTTCTGGCTTTCAAAACTTTATTAATATAAACACTTTTTTACATTTTGTTGTTCATCCATTAATTCGCAGTATTAACACGGATGCATTTAGGCTGAAGACCTTAATTTAACCTCAAGCTTCAATGAACAATATATTTTAGTATACATGTATTAAATTGAATTGTTGAGGAAAAGATGCGTTCCAATATCATGAAAAAATTACAATCTGCTTTATAAAAGTATATTTGAAAGGTCTAAAATCGTTATTTAAACTACTTAAGCTCTGTTTCTCTTTTTTACATCAAAAGTACATGTATGTGTCTATCACAAAGTAATGTAACTCATAAAAACAAAAATATGTTTAATACAAACAAAAATATAATCATACAAAAGTTATTTTGAATGGTAGATTTCTGTCTTAAATACAAAATATATCCTAAAATCATGATGGCTTTAAACTTATGATACCGTTCATAATTGTTTATAGCCACAGGATTTAATTCTTTTTTATACATAGGATTGTTGAGTTTTAAGATTTTAAAAGTTTTTAACCTCATCTCTTCATGTATTTTCTCGCTTGTTTATCAATATAAAGCCGCCATCTTGAAGTTAGGAGTCAATTTATGAGATCTCGCCCAACAATTTATTTCCAATTGAGTTGCCAATTGATTCTCTTTCAAAACAGATAACTTTGAAGGGTTACTAAATCAGAACGTTAAACGATCATTATGACTACTTCATTGTATAAAAAACAACTAAAATTTTCAATGAGATGTAACAGAGCATAATACATAAACTAAAATGAAGTACAGTGTAGCATCACAGAAACTTACCGTGAATTATGAATTAAAGATGGTGAACTCTTCGCTCTGAAGTGTATTCTTATTATGCTTTTCCACCTTTTCTCATGTTCTTCCACTTATCGTACTTTCAATCCAGCTTTTGCCGTATCAATAGCTCTGACAGAACACAGATCGTGTCATTATGAATCCAAAGGATGCATTTTTGTTGAGAAGATATTTCTCCATATTTAAGGACTTACATCGCTTACGTGTTGCTCAATTCTGTATGACCACCTAAGCGATGTCAAAGAGAAATAATTCGTCGATGACGAAATCCTCGTTAGATTGTAAAACACGTTCAATGACGACCATAAACCGATCCACTATAAGTTCAGGTAGTATCTGGTATAAATTAAACCACTATAGATTAATCCAAAGAGGGACAATGCGCCTTCACCCAAACCAGGTCCTTTGCCTTTGATCCTCTAGTCAAATCCAGGATAATACTTGCATTTTTTTTCAAGATCGATGTCACGTCTTCTTTCACTTCAATATCATTAAATAGATAGCAGGTAGACTTGGTTTTAAACTTGACTATTCGCTGTTGCTTGATTTTAGTGATGTTTTAGAACTGCCTAGCCCGTCCTCTTTTTGCAGTCTCTTGGCAACGGAAATGTCCTCTGTATCATCCCTTGGTCTTAGTTCTCGAAAGCCTCGTTGATGTTTTTCAATCAGATGACGTTGAAGTGCTTCCGTCTGCATTCGTTACAATGTACGCTGTTATCATTATTGTGTTTCTCCATCTGACGGTCTTCAAACCTGAAGAAGCCTTCAATGGCGAAACGTTGGAAAACAGTTAATAAACAATAAGAAACATATTAGCTATGTGCTATGTCAATATACTATTCCATGTGACGTCCAAAGTGGTTTTCCTTGTAAATATAGCACATCATAAATTCATTTTAAACCCAGAGAAAGACGACTTTATAGATCCCAAAATGAACAGCCTTTTGTACTGGGTGTACTCTGGAGACAGATAAAGATTCTATGGTCGCAGTCTATTTTATGGAAGGCAGTCATCATCGTGAATTGAGTGTCATTGATTTAAATCAGAACTTGTACTTGTACTTTAGCAAGGACCCCAAACAGAGACGTAACTGTCATTACCTTATTCTGTTCAACAATGTCATTGACAAACAACATGTCATGACACTGGCCAGACAAAAGTATCTGAATAACCAGATGCATCTTATCAGGCACTTTGAAGAGGCGGCCAGTAAACCCTACGAATACAAGCGATAGTTTAAATCATTTACCGGAGGTTATAAAGTGTATCCCAACACAGGGAACGCACCACTAGGTTTTATAGGGACACCTAACATTGACTATAGAAGCGAGAAGCAGATTGAAAGACTTTACAAGAGCCGCTAGGATGAATTCGTAGGACTTAAAATGGCACTTTAAAACTTGGTGTTCCGAAGGTAAGAAAAGAAAATTCGAAAATAGCCACAAGGAAGAATCACCGAGGGTAACTCCTCTGTTACTTCGGATCGGAGATGATGAGATTCCCAATATAAATGAGGAGGCTAATTATCTGGATGATATACGAGAATTCTTTGAACCATTAGCTACTGAAGCTGGACGAAAAACTAAAAGCGTATGGATTGTGAAATAATTCAACGCTATAAGGCAGAAGGCTTTTACTTGATAAAAAAGCGAAATCTAAAGCATTCAAGTTCACTTTTGACAAAGACAATGAGGCGTTCCTGTCGACGATAGTGTAGCACACAAGAAAATACTTAATGACTTCGTAAGATCAGATATCGAAAATCCTAAGAAAGCAATCACACGTGTACTCAAAAAGAACAGTCACTGGTTCGACGACATAATTTTGAACCAAAATGACAAGTACTTACGCACTCTCTACTAAGATCCTGTTAGTTCCGAAAGTTTTTCTGGACCTGACAAGCCGTAATATTACGTGACGCGAAGAAAGAAAGCAGATTCAATAAATTGTATTCACATGTATGAGCCAACAAATGGCTACAGCAAATAAAAAACTACAACCTCAACAAACCGACCATAAGACGTTTCCTAAAAAATAATAACGTGACAGCAGGCAAAGATGACCTTTGGGAAGCTGATTTGAATGATATGAGTAAATATGCCAAGACCAATGAAGACATTATATACGTACAAGTAATCGGAGACACATTTTCCAAAATCGTGTGGCTTAGATAGTAGTCGGATAAGCAAGGAACAACCGTCACCAGATCAATATATCACCGTCATCAAAATATTTATAGAATGACGACAACCCAAACATTTAAGTTCAGGGCGCATGTAGTGCGAGACGTTATGAAGAAAGCGAGTTGAAAAAATAAGCATTAACCGTGATCATTTGTGGAAAATTCTGAAAACATGTGGCAAAAGATTATCAACAAAGAATATCAAGTCAAGTGGCTTCATTACCCGCAAAAATTAAATCACTAAGACACGAAACACAATAAAAGTCAAATGGGCATGCAAAATAAATATAGCTGTGCGATGGCGGTGGTTTGGCGGTGTGTAAGTTTATACAATGATACACTGTACTTCATTTTACTTTGTTTTATGGTCCGTGTTGCATCTCATAACAAAAGAATATATAAATAATATGTGGTCATGAAGATTAGAGTTGTTTTGGTTTGTACAAAAAATATCGTTGTCTGTTTTGTGGCATTACCCTTCTAAGATATCCGGTTCGAAGGAAAGTCAATTGGAAAAATTGACTCATCAATTCAAGATTGTGGCTTTATATAGATAAAGAAGGGAAATGTTACCTAAAAAGATGAGGTAAACTACTTGAGAAACTCGTTTGGATAAAAATAACTTAGAAAAAACAACCCAAAAATTATGTACTTACAAAGAAATATTACATGTTTTTATAACATGCTAGGAAGTAATACGGATACATTTATGTTTTAGTTGCAGTTGAACCTCAACAAGTTAATACATATGAAGAATTAAAGAGAAGAACAGGTGAAGAAACTTCAGTGTACAATGTTCTTCAGTAATTAGATAAACATCTAGAGTTTGTGCATCTTGAATTAACAAAACTAACAATAAAACGTGTTTAACAGAAATATGTCAGTGCATATCGTCGCCTCAATCTAACAATGCTCTAACTACCAAATTTTTATTTTTGGGAAATCGACTTTAAAAGTTCGAAAGGTTATATCTTTGTTGTTTCCGTCTATATAGACATGAGACTTGGTAGGCACATTAACAATGTTATTCAACACATACATGAGGAATATGATTGAAATATTATGAATAGTAATGCTGAAAATTGCAAAAATGTGTTTGGAGATAGATCAAAATTCGCTTATTTTGGTTGATGCATCTCGTTCTAACATTGCGCTATCTCCAAGAAGACAATATAATGGTATTTGTGCACATTTTCTATAATTTTGAGTTTGTAACACTGCCCATGTTGCATTATACATATTTACTTTGGTATACAGTGAGAATATGATGTCACTGGAGAGCAAAAACACGATATTCAAGTTGTGTACTCCGACCTGACGAAAGGAGATTTTTTTCAAAAATGGAGATAGGACATTGTTAGATTGAGGCGACGATATAGACACAATTATATCATGATATCATTGATTAACAGGACAGAATAAAACAAACCTTCATTTTTACAAATCATGAAACATGATACATGAGCAAAATTAAATATACAGACTGGTGTGTTAATAAAGATGAATTTGAAGTACATTTGTATCAAAGAGTATTTATCATTGTACGGGAGAAAGCAAGAACGCAGAGATGGGAGCGAAAGACCCCCTTTAATATCTGGCGGCGGTTTTTACCTTTTGGCGGTCTTGCCGTCCAGATATGCCATTCCGGCTTGTATATATCTTATATATTTTATTTATGGCATTTAAAATAAAATGCCCATTTTCAATCAATATTATTTTCTGTTGTTTATTCTCATGCCCTACTGTTAGACACCTGTGATGGACAGCACATAAATGGATTTTATACACACACAATTTTTTTATGTAAGGTACATTTTTACCTTATATCATTATCGGCTTTAAATATCAGGTTACATTTAGACCTGACCCTTAGTTAGGATATTATTAGCCAATCAAATCAAGTTATATGTATCATGTGTCTATTTTGACCAGTAGCTGATAATAATTTTAGTTTCTTTGTTTAACTCGAAGAGATAACATTTAGTTATTTCGCTCTAGTTAATTAATACCACCACCTCCAGCTTCTCTTCCTCTGTAAATGTCATGTTTATTATACTTTTAATATAATGATTTGAATGGGACTTTTTTATTACGTTTAGTTTTAGAATTTTTTTATTTCTTTTCATTATCATGGTTTAGTTTTTTTATTCGTTTTCATTTCTGTTCATTATTATGGTTTAGTTTTTATATATTTTCATTTCTGTTCATTATTATGGTTTAGTTTTTATATATTTTCATTTCTGTTCATTATTATGGTTTAGTTTTTATATATTTTCATTTCTTTTCATTATTATGGTTAAGTTTTTATATATTTTCATTTCAGTTCATTATTATGGTTAAGTTTTTATATATTTTCATTTCTGTTCATTATTATGGTTAAGTTTTTATATATTTTCATTTCTGTTCATTATTATGGTTAAGTTTTTATATATTTTCATTTCTGTTCATTATTATGGTTAAGTTTTTATATATTTTCATTTCTGTTCATTATTATGGTTTCGTTTTTATACGTTTTCGTTTCTGTTCATCAACATTGTTAAGTTTTTTGTGTACTTCTTACTAATCATTTTTGACGGTCTTGACTATTTTTGTTTTCGTTTGTGAATCGCGCTCATCGGAAGCTTTCGGCAAAATACAAATACCAAACAATTAATTTTGTTTCCATAGAAGTAAATACTTTGAAACTGTACCTAATTATTATGGACTTGCGTGTTTCCTATAAACTAATAGTTCAAAGTTAAAAGTACAATAACATGCCATGTTTGTTGATTTATAGTCACACATAAGCACGTGTATTTTTGTATATACGCATACGGAAACTCATGATTTCATGTAATTGCATATTATAGTCTAAGCTTCATGCTTATGCACGTTTACCGACTTTACAGCTTTTACCCCTGGTCATCGGGCTACTGGTATCTATCTATCAATCTCCCTGGGGAGTCTTTTTACTCCGCTAAGTGCAGCCGACACTTTGGCGCAACGGAATTATACCACCCTAGCAGGTACCCATTTTCACCTGGTTAAAGTAAATCAATCTCAGGTAAATTTCTTGCTCAATGAAATTAGCAGTGCCCATGGTGGGGTTTGAACCCGGGACCTCTCGACCCCTAATCTCGCGTCCTACCACTGGACTACTGCTCCTTTATAATGAAGTGTGTAATTATTATGATAAGGTAGCTCAAGCTTAGGTTAATATTGTCGGACAATACAATGTAGACGTGCATTGCATGTAAAGTAAACAGTGCGTATTTGTGCACGTAAAAATAAGCTTACTTTCTTTTAGGTAACTCCATACTACATGTATATATGGATATAAGTTACTTGATACGTTTATAAAACATTGTATTTCCAATGTATCTGTGATATGAAACATGCTTTCAAATGGACCTTTCCATGACCTTACTTATTAGCATATTTACAGAGGTTTGCAGTTACATTTTGTCTCCCAACAAAAGAACAGATGGTTATACTTGTTAGTAAATGTATTGTTATTCAAATACAAAGGTCGCACTCGGAATGGTCCATTGTATACACACTATTAAGTAGAAAGGCAAAATTTCTGCAACGTGTTCCGTAACGACTGTTAGCGGACGTTACGGATCCGGGACAACTCAATCCGAAGACAACTCAACCCGTGGATAACTCAACTCAAAGTTGGGCCAACTCAACCCGTAAGGGATTGAGTTGTCTCGGATTGAGTTGTCTTTGGGTTGAGTTGTTCCGACCCTAACGTTACGGATAATTGAACAGGCTACTGGATTAGCTGTTAACAAGCAGCGGCTCAGTTACGCTGTTAGTTAATGTTACGGGTACGGGAAAACTCAACCCGAAGACAACTCAGCCCGTGAATAACTCAACCTTGGTTGGGATTATTCAACTCATTAGCAGGGGGCTGAGTTGTCTCGTGTTGAGTTGTTTTTGGGTTAAGTAGTTTCGACGTTCGGGGTAATTGAACAATTATAGTTCGTCTTTCTCAACTGTCATAACATGAATAATTTCACGGTGACTTGGTGCTCCTTGTCTAACACTTGTGATATTGTACTATTGTGTATTCAATCACCTTGAAAGTATTCAAATTTTGACAGTCGAAAAGATGGACTATACTAGGCACACATTTTACATCTAGGCACACATTTTACATCTTTATAAACAGTCAAAACATGAAAAATTTCACGTTGACTTCCTGTTCCTTGTCTAACAATCATAGTGTTGCAATTTTGTGTATTCAGCGACCTTGAAATTAGTCAAGTTCTGACAGATGAGAAAAAATAGACTTCCGTCAAATTCCTAACATGATTAAAGAACTATAGGTAGAAGAATGGTCGTAGAAATTATTTTATGACCATACTGCACGAAAGAATGCCCGTCCAGGATCCGAACCCGCGACTCCTCGCTGCTTAGTATACTTGTGTGCTACCAACAGAGTTAGTCAGGCCGGTCAAAAACAGCTGATAAAAAGCTGATTGGTTTCCTTTATATTTATAGTGCCTAAAGTTTGACCTGGATCTGAACTTTACGCAAGAATATTAATTACATTGCACGCGAATGTAGTATAAATGTTCGATAACGATATCGGAGTATATCGTCAAACTCAAATGTGATAATTAGACAGAGATAAATTTTTAAAATAGATTAAAGCGTACCATGAGTGTCTTTTACACCGTGGTCGATGGGGTTATTCGATAAGGCTTTCTACACATAAACACTCTTCTATTTACAATCGCTGTAAATCGATTGCTCATTTTGAATACATTACTTGCCGAAGTGTAGAATAGGCGTGGTACTGATTTTCGTCGGGTTATCTGTAGATAATTATTAATGCAAATGTGAAAGGTCAGATCAGGATCAAACTTTACGCACAATACAAATGACAAAAAAAATATTAAATGTAACATATTTTATTGTGATCAGCTTTGAACAAACCATTTAGATTATTTGATAATAATATGGACCATGTAATGGAACGTTCAGTTCATTAAAACATTTTATGAAAACAATACAATGAACTTATCCACGATAGGGTATGCTCAGGTTGACAATTGAATACTTTAGAGTATTAATATATTTGTGAGTGTCTTGTTTGTGTAATGGTAACGGTAAAGCGTTATACCACTACAAGCATGATTAACCAAGGGATGGTGGTTTATCCGCCAAACTATCTTGAAATGTACATTACTACTTTTATTTTCAATACTGTTCTACCTCTGAAATTGTTTCATTTTTTATGTTTACACAAACACGTTTTGTTTTTTTATACGAATGTACAATGTTTATCAAAACACAAACTCAATACCAATCACAAACACAATCATAAACCAAACTACCACGCAACAACGGTTAACCAAATTATATACTTGTATCGACCAACGTTATGTTTTGACCTACCACGCAACAACGATACGTTAATGTTCAAACCAACCACGCAACAACGATTAACCAAGATATATCGACCAACGTTTATGTTCCGACCAACAACGCAACAACGATTAACCAAGATATATCGACCAACGTTTATGTTCCGACCAACAACGCAACAACGATTAACCAAGATATATCGACCAACGTTTATGTTCCGACCAACATCGCAACAACGATTAACCAAGATATATCGACCAACGTTTATGTTCCGACCAACCACGCAACAACGATTAACCAAGATATATCGACCAACGTTTATGTTCCGACCAACCACGCAACAACGATTAACCAAGATATATCGACCAACGTTTATGTTCCGACCAACAACGCAACAACGATTACCAAGATATTTCGACCAACGTTTATTTTCCGACCAACCACGCAACAACGATTAACCAAGATATATCGACCAACGTTTATGTTCCGACCAACAACGCAACAACGATTAACCAAGATATATCGACCAACGTTTATGTTGGGACTAACCACGCAACAACGATTAACTAAAATAAATCAACCAATGTTTATTTTCCGACCAACCATGCAACAGCGATTAACCAATATATACCGACTACTGTTAATGCTATGTTGAACCTTATTCTTCACAACCCGTGTTTTTCACGTTTTGGGGAAAATGTGTGCGTATTTTTCACAAATATTGTGAAAAATACGTTAACAAACACATTTCATACGAGCATAGAAACGCATTTTTCACAACTTAAAATATGATGAAAAAAATGTTTGAAAATTTTAGTTGTTTGGTACGAACGTATTTTTTACATCTGAAAAATTTTAGGTTGCTAGCTATATCTCAAAATTCGGCATTTTCGGTTTGCCCAATTTTCACGTGTACGCCAAAGAAGTATTTATAGGGGCGGGCGGAAGCCGAGTACCCTTCCCCTAGACAAAAATAAGAGCCTATGTCTATTATTAAGATTTTTAAGTAAATTAAGAAACAAATGTTGTACAAGTAATACTCATATATAGTTTAATATTATTATCTTGGGAACATTTTATGCTTTAGAAAGAATATAATAAATTTTAGATTTCATGATTTATACACACTTGATAAAGGACCACTAGATGCTGCTACATACAAACAAGCAAAGCTCTCAATTAAAGAGAACATTTTCATTGAAATTTCAATATATAAGTATAATAGTAGTAAAACCATACATACGTTTTTGTAAAAGTGACATAATTTTAGCAAACTTAGAGAGGTACATTAAATTATGATATTGATCAAAATCACAAACCACTGAATATGATTAAGTAACCACTCAATGTATAATGAACAAACTACTTGATATGATGCTATTTTAACTCAACAATGTACGTTAGTGTACGTTTAAGACTTTCCATACCCCAGCGTTTCGCTAAGTAACTAATGAAGTGGCCTTACATGTTTTAGGGAGTACAAATATACGATGGTATTATTAATTATACGATTATTTAAATGTATATGATTATTACGTATGCAGATGATAGATTCTCGGCTTCTGTTTAAACCAGTTGCGTATTTGCTATGGACCATAAATATTTTGCTTATTGCGCTTGAGTGGCTGCTATAGACCCACGGGTGGTTCCTTAGGGCACAAGTATAGTTGCTATTGATATTTATGATGTTGCTCGGGATTCGAAACTGATTGCTATGATCCTTAATGCGGTTACTAGGGGCAATAGTGTGGTTGCTATGGACTCGTAGGCTGTTGCTATGGGTGCTTATGAGGCTGCAATGGACCTTAATGAAATTGCTTAGGGAGCAAAACTGAAACGTTAGTTTTGTTTATTATTTTATATATTCAATTAATTTCCACTTTTCAGTCATAAATACATAGTTACAACAGAATATATAAACTATAAAAACAATAACACATAAAGTGCGTAAACAATAGAATAAATGAAATGCATACAATGATATAAACAATGATATTTACATAAGAACTGATTCTTAAGAGTTTTTATAGTTATAATATAATTATCTATCTACATGTATTCGATTTTTACAGTTGTACATGTAAGTGTTGATACAGTCATGTATGAACTTACATGCCCGCCTTTAAAAGTCGTTATACTCATTATTTCCTGTAGGTTTGAGTGCTATGGTGAATTTCGGATTCAATAAAGTGTTTATATTGAAATTATTTTTATTATTGACTATGAACTTATTTACATTTATTCTACATGATATACGTATATCATTGAGAAAAATATTTTTAAGTGTCCTGTGTTCTAAAACATTCAGTAATGATATGCTGGTTTACATCACGTATATGTACATAGCACAGTTTACAGGTATACCAATTGAAATTGTATAGGGTGTACAATCATTTGAACAATTGTTGTGAACATTGCGTTAGGACTGAAAATATAAACAAAAGGTTTAACTTATTTTTCACATTCCTCATTCGTAAAAAGCTCGCACGTATATTACACAACTTGTAATAAACACGGTTTGTGAAAAATGAGGTTCAACAATGCTACGACCAACAACGATTAACCAAGATATTATACCGACAAACGTTTATGTTCCGACCAACCAAGCTCGAAAAACTAACCAGGATACATTCTTTACCGAATCTGTATACGAACCGATTGATATTTATGTATTGGCTCACTACAACAAAACCGTATTAACCAATATGTCCTAAAACGCACCAAATTCTCTGATTAGATCGCTGGCTTGGCCATCATTCCAAAATCTGAATTTCAATTTCGGATTACTTTAATTGTAGGCATTTTAAAAGAAAACGAATCGGTAGGATCTTAGATACATCTTTCCTATATCAGATGGTGTTTTTCATAGTTTTTTAGGTTAAATACTTTTATGCAGCGGTCACTTTTAGTAAGGTACGTCAAAAAATCGGGAAACATTTTGACATTTGCTGCCCGATCGGGAAGCACTGAAGGGAAATCCCCTTGTTTCCCGAACGGGAAGTATTCCCTACTGTTTATGTATTGGCTAACTACAACAAAACCGTATTAACCTATACGCGCCAATACGCGCCAAATTCTAATTCAATTGCCGGCTTGGCCATCATTTCAAAATCTTAAGAAATCTCTTAAAAACTTTGGTCGTCACGGAAATAATGGGAATATTTAATGGCGGCCATGGTCTAGGAATACAATACCAAAGCCGATTTTAGCAGATACTAGTGACGTCACAGCCACTCTATTGCTTTTTAGAACCGCTTAATAAATGAGACATAAGCACGGCCTCACAACAGTGATAAATCACTAATGCGATTGTCTTCCTCAATTTCTACACAACATTTTTGTCATGGACCAAAATGTTCCGATCGTAATGGTAAATCATAATCGTAAATGTTCGGCATTTTCCGTAATCTTAAAATATGCATGTATTTATTCATTCGGAACTCCTTAGTCATTCATTAGGAATAACCTCGGACATATTAAGACGCCATTTTGGAACTACATTCGCGTCACATGTCCAAACGAAATACTTCAAACGGAGTTAAAGTAAACAAATCAAAAATGATTGGAGCAGTGATAAATGTCTCGTTTTAGTCTATACATTTGAATTACAGGATTCAATGTTATCCGTTGAACAACTTAAGGCCCAAGTCTTATATATAATGAAGAAATACATTTGCAAAGTCTTATGTGTTTACGACAAGAACTAATTTCGCATAACTTTTATGTGCTTCGTCTGTGCTTGACCTCGCGTATGTAGTAAAAACCAAGTACTATTGATGGGACCCCACGAATCCTTCCGAGATTATTCACTCAATGAATGGTCGAGGTGTTCCGAATGATGTTTATTGGTCAAACTCAACTGAGGTAAGATTGATTATCTTAATATATGTGCAACAAAAAACATTAATAACATTAAAATAACTAGAATAAATATAACAGGGGCGACAATACTGTAAATAGTGAATGCAAACCCATAAGGTTCAGTACCATCGTCAGATATACTAGTTATATTCATACTATATACCATACTAAAGAAAGTCACGTGAGTAAAATATTTACCGCGAGATTTCGCGCTAACTAATTTCTTAGTTTTTCAAGTGGCAGTCTTTGCTACCATTATGGGTAATACATAAATGATATTTGGTAACTGATAACTAATATGTTAGTCCACGACTTGAAGGCACACACCCGAGTGTTAAAACAAGTACTTGTAAGATGTTGTTCTGTATACAGTGGTCAGTTAATCGTCGTTTGATAAAATCCAATGCACTCTTTGTTTAGATAATACATTTTGAGAAAACTTTCAACAATACTGTTTTAATTTCTCGGAACTAGGTTTCTTTTAATGTTTTTTTGTCATTTATTCCATCTAATGAACAATTTTAGAAAGTTTATTCGGTCAGCTTGTAGAAATCTGTTTTATATCTAAACTGACACACCTACTTTGTTATGAAGAAAGTTGATAAGTTATTTATAAATTATGCATCAAGTTTAGCGAAAGTTTTGCAAAGTTTACAAATCGGATGTGAATGATGAGCAACACCTTTCGATATTTTCAGTGGGTAAAGATTTGCGCAAACAAATCCCGCAGTAAAAAAAGGTATACAATTCTATGAACAAATTATCACAATATATAAACTATGTAGATGCAAATATAATTTCAACATAAGTTAGAGTCAAATAACAAACTCTCAAACAAGCCACAAAATACGTTTACACTTATTCTTTATCATTGTATGATTGTTTCTATATTCTAAACTAAATACATGTATGTCAAGCAATTACTCTGTAAGTGGCTTTAAATATATCGTTAAACATGCATTATGCGAGGTCACAAAGTTTAAAACAAAGTGCAGTTCGTTTCATTCTTGTTTATGATTATGTCTTTAATTTCTCTGATGAAAGTTGATCTTAGCTTCAAATAATTGAAATGCGTCAGCTTAAACTCTATCACTAATTAGGTCACCGATGCGACATCACTGTCAGATAAGTTAAGCTTAATTACTTGATCACTAATTAGGTTCCAAATCCGAAGTCACGGTGAAAAATATTAAGCTTTAACACGTTCACTAATTAGGTCCCAAATCCGACGTCACGTTAAAAAATGATAAGATTAAACACTATCACTAATTAGGTCCTAAATCAGATGTCACGGTAAAACAAAATGCCAGGCTTAAACACTATCACTAATTAGGTTCGAAATCAAACGTCACGGTACAAAAGTCAAGCTTAAACACTATCACTAATTAGGTCACAAATGCGACGTTACAGTCGAATAAGTTAGGCTTAAACACGATCCCTAATTAGGTCAGATTCACAATTTTGTGTTTTAGAACAATTCATATAAAGTTAAATCCTGTGAAAGAGCAGTTTGAATATTAACGCCATTTTAGCACATAGATTTTTTATCCAGAATATAGCAGCATTATATTCCATGCTTTGGATTCAAACACTCGACCATGTTAACATGTCTTTGTAAGTGCATTGTTAAAAAAAGTTCAATCCGCTGTTAAAACAATATTGTCATAGCAAATTATTTCGAAATGCACGTAAAAAGCATCACATTTTATATGTATACAATAATGAAGTAAAGCACAAATCAGGTCGTGAAGTCTGGCCCCAAAAGACCGGACATATAAACGTGAGTGTAAGCAAATTTGTAAAATAGAAGTATTAGCACGTCAATTTAGACATATGGAAAGTAATATAGTTTATTTTCCAATACATATAAAATGAATATATTACATATATTATTCTTATATATCGTTTTGTTCTAATCCTTCAGTACTGTACCAGTTATCAAATCAACTAATAAATCCTTCACATTCGTTTACAATTGGGTAATCTTATAACAGCACATTACTTGTTGAATGTTTTTCTCACAGAACAGTCCACTGAGATTGCCTTTCACTTTCTTGCGTCAATATATATATTTATATGTTAATAAGCATAGAGAGAGGGAGGGCGAGAGTGAGAAAAGCGTGTGTAAAGATATGACATATGGAGTAAAGTCCTGACTTGACATCTGTGTTACATGTATAAGTATTTATTCCAATATTGATATCAATTCTAGGAAACAATCTAAGTAAAAATGGTCATTTGTAACATTATCTGTAGTACTACAGTCTTCATTCATGTCTTTGTTCATTCAAATACACTTTGAAATGTCATGTCATGTCTGCAAGTTCATCACTCAGTTACGTCCGTATCAGTGTAGTGTACTTTTTACATCACAAAGTCTTGTTCACCCATTTATACAAGTTTCAACGTCAGATGCTTTCCATGTACAAAATTACTATAGCAACTTATTTTGCGCATGAGGAAAAGTAATCAAATAATCCGAATGTTTCAACATCCGAAAAATATAACAATTTCATGCGTGTGGTCAAACAATACGAATGTTTTTCATATCCAAAAAATATCACACTTTTATGCATGAGATTAGACACAACCCAATAGTTTTCATATATGAAAAATACAACACTTTTATGCGTGTAATAAAAATACCAAATGTTTACCATATCCGAAAAA
The DNA here is from genome assembly GCA_025267735.1 of Mactra quadrangularis. Taxonomy (NCBI): domain Eukaryota; kingdom Metazoa; phylum Mollusca; class Bivalvia; order Venerida; family Mactridae; genus Mactra; species Mactra quadrangularis. Next base: position 31,743,656 of record CM046294.1, on the reverse strand, counting down.
TATAACACTTTTATACATGTAATCGAACAATCGGAATGTTTTTCAAATCCGAAAAAAATGTAACACTTTTAAACGTGTAATCAAACAAACCGATTGTTTTCCATATCCGAAATATATAACACTTTATACTTATTTCAGTGCAAATACAGAGGCAGTGTGCGTTGTTTTTAATTAGTAGTTTTAACCAACCTGATATTTTGTGTACACAAAGTCCTTATACATGATTGATCGTAATAAAACGGCAATGTTTATTAGTGTCTTTACGTGTACATTTTGAAAATGGAATCGTGCGAGGTCCACGTGTAACTCAATGCATCCATGAATAAGAAGGCTTATCTAAGATATGGTTTTGTTATCGTTAAGCAAGTTTGTTTACATTACCTGTTCTCAAAATCTAAAGCGAAGTTCTTTATTTAAAAACGTACATAAATTCTGGCTCGTCACAAATTTAAATGTTTTATAAACTTTTAAATTATAAATAGGGGCAATGTGATTACACCGAGTCATTTTAATCTGTTACTCCGCTTCATTTTGTAAGTAATTCCAGATATACACGTGATATTTTGGATTAAAGACACAAGTAATGCATAATAGTTTAATCCTCCAAAATGCTCGGTATTATGGTTTTTAGACACAAACCATAGCAAGATTGTGTAAATCCATATATATGCCATATTTTAATGTTTACCCAAACACAAGTTGCCCATGATAATGAGCAGCACCACGACGACATGTAGACATAGCTCATTGCAAGGTAATCCAACAAAATGCGCGAGGATTACGAAAAAAACTTATTTCAAAGCTGATGCAAGAAAATGTACGACACTATGAAGTAAAATATGGTAACTATAATACAATCACCTTACGTCTGACATTTTAAAAACACATTCGAATCATTAACGAAAGTGTTACAACAAAAACAATGTTTTTACACTGGCCGTTTGTGAATGATTGTAACAAAAAAATATCACCATTGCATAGTGTAAAACTCCTATCGATTGGGTGAATTCCGATGAAAGAAAGTCGTCGATTGGTTAAATCAAGCGAAAGCGAAACAAAAATCAGTGTTGCCCTAGCATACCAATACGTATCGTTTGTGCCCTAGTATCCGTAAATTGATATCACATACTTATTCCTGTAGTTGTAAGAAAGGTACCAGAGTACAAAGCGATACGTAGTGATATGCTTAGGCAAGTCGCCCCATGACTTTGTCTCATCTGAGTCCGTTCGAGACTGCCCTCGTAATATATTCTATCAGATTTTGTTTGAGCAATATTGTTTTTTCTGAAACATTACAATGATCAATAAGTATTAACATGCAAGTATTGTATGTGTAGCTTAAGCCTAGTAAAGTTTTAGTGATTGTTGTCCTGATTTGATGTGAGGTAGGAATATCATTAACACAACTATATAACAATGTCATACATCTTAAGGTGTTACAGCCATAGTGAGTATATTAATAATTTAGCTGCTTAACTTAATTTGATTAACGTGTCGAACGTGGTTAAGCGATTCGCTGAACATATGAATATTAACTCGAATGTCAATCTGATTAAAACCCGATCTAAAATTTTACCGCTCGCATACTCGCTAATTTGGATCTGGCCTTTTCCAAACGAAGGTCACGTTCAGGTGACCTTTTCTTATCATGATATTCATGACGAAATTGTTATGATACATAACTTGTTTACATCGTCTACGTCACGAAATTTGAAATGAGCCGCCCAATCGCAGACTTGGAATAATACTGCTGTTAAATTAGCATGCAAACATAGTTTTAAAAATAGAAATTACGAAAATCAAAATGTGATTAATAGTGTTTTCGTCTAGATGAAAGCTACGCATTGATTGGTTGACACAAAGTTCATCTTGACGTGACCTTACATTGACTAAGTAGAGATCCAGTACGACAACGCTCTACAGGATCTCTGTTTACGGAGATTGCTCGAATGTATTCTAATATATATATGGGAGTCCGTTTTAATAAAAATGCCAAAATTTGATTTTAAAAACATACTTCGAGTCTTTTGTTTTCATTAATAGAATAAAGGTAAATCGGTTTTATAAAAATAGCCAGATTTTGTCCGAGAACTTGTGTACGGCAATGGAACGTATATAAATGTTAACATGTACATAAACACGAGATATCATACTATTTGATTTTCTTTCTAAAGTTTTAACACAATAATAATAGTGTCAGAAACTGGATTACATTATGTTTTCTTTCATTTGTGTGCTTCCATGTGTTTATGATTGTAGAAAATCTAAACGCAAGCTTCTGAGGGAGTAAGACTTCTGAAACACAATTTGTCCGAACACTATCAAAGTTGTTCATGATCATCAAATTACCATAAATGTATATTATGTATATGACATATGACAAGAACAAACATCCGTCCACTGCATAGGGAATAAATTGAATGGAAGAATAGAAATATACTTGATAGGAATTATCAATGTCTGGCAAGTCTCTGAATGAGTTCATAAAGGTCAAACTGTCAGCGTTTTATATCGGATCTTAAATCGTTGTCGTCTATTGTTAAATATGTAAACGGAAAGAAAATGATATCGCCTGAAAGTGATGTGAAGCAATTGAATTGATTAATATGAAATAGCTCCATATTTTGCTCTTGATCAATTGGACGCTAAAGTAAATCATCAGTACGCTTATGCTCGATACCAGCAGATATAAAGAGACCCTTATTTTTGTTACACAAATATCATAAACTATGGAGGCCAATTTACAAGAAATTTCGTCTGGAACTGTAATGAAAAAAGATTAGTAGCCTACCAGTGGTGGTTTCCACAAAACTCTTACGACCAAAATCTTCGTAAGAAAATAGCAAGAAACATTAATAATACGCTCATGTTTTGACTTAGCAATTCTAAAATTTATAGAATTACATGTATGTAGAATTGTGTATACCTTTTGAATATCATATCATATTTATGCTAATTATCCATTTGACTTTGAAGTGCTAATTGTATAAAACTGATTTACAAAGATTTTTTTCGTAAGACTTTTTGTGAAAAGGACTGCAGGTCAGTTATTTTCAGTATTTGCAGTATTTTCGTTATTATAGTACGTACAAAAACAAGAATAAACAGTAAAACTGTTCATCCACAGATGTTTGACCAAGTTTAATGCCGAAACTTTTAGTATAACAAAGAATGTTCATTAACTAGACGAAGACATATTTCAATAATTAAATTATTTTATTATCATTTTCAAGTTAATTACACATAAAACATTATCATTGTGCCCAGTAATTTTAAAATTCATCGGTCAATAGTGGAGATATTTCCCGGACAAACCAATTTACGACAATATTTGACCTTTGACCTCATTTATTGACCACTTCCTTTGAGATTTCGACACATTCTAGCACGCGACACACGGTCTCGTCACGGTTAACATTTGTCCCAATTAATTATAAAATCCATCAATCCATTGTGGAGTTGTGGCCCGGAAACAATTCGGGACGGACGGAAGAACGGACGGACGGAAGGACGGACAAAGTGACTTCTATATAGCCACACCATTAGTAGTCGTGAGAGTATAATAATAATAAATACACGTGTGAATCTAAGACTGAAGTAAGAGTCGAGGTATGAACGCAATACTCATAGAAACTATCGATCAAAGGGGAGTAACTCAGTTATAAATTTCTTTGATAATATTTCATTAAGGGTTATCTCCCATTCATTCAGGTACGAACAAACATATCAATGTATAAATAAGGCAATGGACCTCCCGGGTACGTTCAGTAAAAAAGAATGAAAAACATAGCAAGTACATGTATAATACAAATTAAAAGAACAAGACATATTCTACAAACGGTTTCCAACATTAGATAATTTAGCTACATATGACTCTACTCAAACATAATTTAATTATGTTAACTTAACCGAACCACAATGCAGTCAAAGACAGGTTTATTTTTGTAAATATATGTCGGGGAATGGCCGTAACTAAGTTGTGAGAACTTGTGGCCAGACCCCATTGTCATTTTTGTACATATGTATCTGTCATTGTTGTATATTATATCTATGTTAACTATTTGACAATAAAATATGTTTAAAGTATAGAATTACTTTAATCTCACATTAATTTCATAAACATTCATGTACTACCAAGTACTTATTTGTGTGAATACTAGCTAGAATGGACATGTGTTTTCGTTTTCGGTTTGTGTGTTTTTGTGAATAGGTACCTAGATTTGTCAAACTTGAATTGACGCTTAACAAAAATCCAATTTGACATTGCCTAACTGATTCAAGTAAACTATTTTGGCCATTACCAAAGGCAGTCGACACGTTTCCGAGTCAAAATCACTTTATATACATATATATAAATGACCATGTTCATAAAAAGACAAGCGATACATGTATGATTTTATATAGTGTGCATTGTCTCAGGACCGTGACGGTCACCTACATTTCCTATCTCGGAGTTGAATCAAAGCTATCTTTGCTCGGGAATAAAAACTACAAACATTCGCCATAATGATTTTGTTCTACGGTTATATTTCGCAATGTAGGGATCCATACTGAGATGTCGTGTAGCATTCTATAAAAGAAGGTGAAGATATCAGACCGTTTGTGTACAGAAAGGTCGTTTAGGTCTTAATTTCAACTGTTTCTACAAAATATTATATACTTGTTTTAATAAGTCAAATAGCAATAAATGAAGAACAAATCTTTGACTTTAAAATCTTTTTACACACAAAAAAGATATTTTGGTTCTATGTAAATATGTTCCTCTGATTATTCAAACCTTTGTAAAAATTACCATTAATCCATTTCAAATTATAGTTTATACACTAAATATTAACATGATAAACAAATATTTAACTTAAACTTAACTCGTACTTCTGTTTTAAAGGCCTGTCTAAAAAACTTACGCATACATAAATTCCGAGAGAGAAGCAGCTGTACATGGTAATATAAATAAATTATAATTTTAAATCGCTTATTTCAGCCCTGCGTTCAGTTACCGCGAACGTTACGAAACGTTCCGTAACGATACATTCGGAACTCCTGGGTCATTCGCTGCGAATAATCTCGGACATATTTAGACGCTATTTTGAACTTACCGGTGTTAAAGTAAACAAATATATGGTCGTTTAGGCATTGAGTGATGTTTCGTTTATAGTCCGTAAATTTTGAAACATCACTCATTGCCTTAACGATCTCATATTTGTGTATTAGATTAGGTTATTCACAGCGAATGGCCGAGGAGTTCCGAATGTATCGTTATGTAACGTTCTGTAACGTTTTGTGTAATTGAACACGCTACATTTTCTAGTTTTCTTTCGTGTATTGATAAGATAAATGCGTTCAAACTGTTTAAACAAAATGATATTTTCTAAAACTAAAAAATGTTACTAATTTTACAAGTGAAACCCTACTTTACAAAAGAAAATTACCCGTCATTATATCAAAAGAGCTAATTTTACAGACACTTGCTATTCTAACTATCAGTTTAAAATACTAAATGAAGTCCTTGGGAGGGAATTTCGAGTTTATTTAAAAAGTCATAATAATTATATAGAACAGGAATGGTTTTGTTTGAATAAAGTTTAAATATAAAAATTCTCAAATTCTACGGTTAAATTATCATAACCTTATTTTATCTCAACAGGTTATTCGTAATATAGAACATTTATATTGGTCGCCATTGGCAACGCAAAAACTTAACAAAAACAGTATATATTTGGTTTCAATTTAGTATAGTAAAACTTGTAAAACGACAGTCTACATTAAGAGAACATCTGTCGATAGCAGACAGTTGATTTTGCGATGTCATGTCTGTTTTCTTTTGCAGAATAGTAATCAATGTAGCAAGTTTAATAATTATACTTTTTTTAGCACGAACATAATAGTTTTTGCCAATACAATTTATACTTATAAATTATGCTTTTAATTTTGAAAGAAAAGAAACAAACAAACATACATACATACATAAATGATAAAGGGGGAAAAGCAAAGAAAGGGAAAAGACACATGTAAACATGTACAGTCTAACCTGTGAACAAGTGTCCTTTGTGAACTGGTGTCCTCTATGGACAGGTTCTGATGGACATGTGTCATAAAATGTAGAAATAGCTATATGTGTATATGCTACATTGTTTATGTTAAATAAAGGACATAAGTTATTTACATGGATAAAAGTTAACAAGGTAATAATAATTTTATCTTTCGCTTTGTAAGTTAGCCAAGTAAATAAATTTTGATAGTTTTATAGTTAGTAGTTTTCATTAGAAAAACAAGAAATATCTTTAAAAAAGATATTCGGCGCTCTGCTGGGTTCATTTTCAACGGTTTGAAGTATAAATGTTGGTCATGCACGGCGTACATGTATTAATTATAGGTCATATGTAGTTTGTCCGAAATTGCAATTCAGTCTCAACTGACAATTTTTGTCCGAATATATTGCCACTTCGCTGATTTGTCAATTTGGAAAATCTGTCCGATTCTAAAATTAAAACATCTTTGATAACAATGCCATGGAGTTTCGATTAAAAATCACTTTATTCTAGAATGACCAAACGATTTATGTTACTTTTCTGGCGAACATAAAACAATTTAATAGAAATGCTCAATAGCGGCCTACATATGACAAAATGAAAACCCATTCCGAGCGTGCGCTGAGTCATATTCGCAGTTTAGTTATACCACAAGGGGCGTACCACGACGAATGTGTGATCAATTAGCATAGTGAGTCACTCATTATACACAGAGTAAATAGTCAGCAGCTACTGTACGTGCTACGCACCAGTTTATCACAAATAGCCAATGGTGTCATGTGTTTTATCTGTTTCTTTATACCGTAAAGGATTTACTTTAGACAAACAGCTATGGTAGAGCAAATTGTATTGGTTGAAATATAGGTCAAAAGTTGGCTTAGACAGCTGTGCCGAATAAATCTGTTACACCTTTTAAAGTCATACTTATCATTACGATAAATATTTCCCTCGAAAGACGTTCCGTCTCTGTAGTCAAATTTTTGAAGTCCCTTGTATCAAATCACTGCTTTTTCTTACTATTACAGGAGCGTCAATGTGACTCAAGCTACCAATCACAGTTTTTATATAAAAGTAAAAAGTAATAGCATTTTATAGTCTAAGTTTCACGCCAAAGAAGTATTTACAGGGGCGGGCGGAATCGAAGTACCCTTCCCCTAGACAAAGATAAGAGCCTATGTCTATTATTAAGATTTTTAAGTAAATAAAGAAACAAATGTTGTACAAGTGATACTCATATATCGTTTAATATTATTATCTTTGGAACATTTTATGCTTTAGAAAAAATATAATAAATTTTAGATTTCATGATTTATACACACTTGATAAAGGACCACTAGATGCTGCTACATACAAACAAACAAAGCTCTCAATTTAAGATAACATTTTCATTGAAATTTCAATATATAAGTACATTGTATAATAGTAGTAAAACCATACATACGTTTTTGTAAAAGTGACATAATTTTAGCAAACTTAGAGAGGTACATTAAATTATGATATTGATCAAAATCACAAACCACTGAATATGATTAAGTAACCACTCAATGTATAATGAACAAACTACTTGATATGATGCTATTTTAACTCAACAATGTACCTTAGTGTACGTTTAAGACTTTCCATACCCCAGCGTTTCGCTAAGTAACTAATGAAGTGGCCTTACATGTTTTAGGGAGTACAAATATACGATGGTATTATTAATTATACGATTATTTAAATGTTTATGATTGTTACGTATGCAGATGATAGATTCTTGGCTTCTGTTTAAACCAGTTGCGTATTTGCTATGGACCATATGTATTTTGCTTATTGCGCTTGAATGGCTGCTATAGACCCACAGGTGGTTCCTTAGGGCACAAGTATAGTTGCTATTGATATTTATGATGTTGCTAGGGATTCGAAACTGATTGCTATGAACCTTAATGTGGTTACTAGGGGCAATAGTGTGGTTGCTATGGACTCTTAGGCTGTTGCTATGGGTGCTTCTGAGGCTGTAATGGACCTTAATGAGATTGCTTAGGGAGCAAAACTGAAACGTTAGTTTTGTTTATTATTTTATATATTCAATTAATTTCCACTTTTCAGTCATAAGTACATAGTTACTACAGAATATATAAACTATAAAAACAATAACACATAAAGTGCATAAACAATAGAATAAATGAAATGCATACAATGATATAAACAATAATATTTACATAAGAACTGATTCTTAAGAGTTTTTATAGTTATAATATAATTATCTATCTACATGTATTCAATTTTTACAGTTGTACATGTAAGTGTTGATACAGTCATGTATGAACTTACATGCCCGCCTTTAAAAGTCGTTATACTCATAATTTCCTGTAGGTTTGAGTGCTATCATGGTGAATTTTTATTATTGACTATAAACTTATTTACATTTATTCTACATGATATACGTATATCAAAACATTCAGTAATGATATGCTGGTTTATATCACGTATATGTACATGGCACAGTTTACAGGTATTCCACTGAAAATTGTATACGGTTTACAATTATTTAAACAATTGTTGTGAAAATTGCGTTAGGACTTAAAATCGAAAAAAATGTCTAACGTATTTTCACATTGCTCATTTGTGAAAAGCTCGCACGTATATTACACAACTTGTGAAAAACACGTGCGTAATTTTTACAAGTTGTGAAAAATGCGTACGCGTTTTTCACAACTTGTAAAAAACACGGTTTGTGAAAAATGAGGTTCAACAATGCTACGACCAACAACGATTAACCAAGATATTATACCGACAAACGATCATGTTCCGACCAACCAAGCTCGAAAAACTAACCAGGATACATTCTTTACCGAATCTGTATACGAACCGATTGATATTTATGTATTGGCTAACTACAACAAAACCGTATTAACCAATACGCGCCAATACGCGCCAAATTCTCTCATTCAATTGCCGGCTTGGCCATCATTCCAAAATCTTACGAAATCTCTTAAAAAACTTTGGTCGTCACGGAAATAATGGGAATATTTAATGGCGGCTATGGTCTAGGAACACAATACCGAAGCCGATTTTTAGCAGATACTAGTGACGTCACAGCCACTCTATTGCTTCTTGAACCGCTTAATAAATGAGGCATAAGCACGCCCTCACAACAGTGATAAATCACTAATTCGATTGTCTTCCTCAATTTCTACACAACATTTTTTGTCATGGACCAAATTGTTCCGATCTTAATGGTAAATCATAATCGTAACTGTTCGGCATTTTCTGTAATCTTAAAATATGCACGTGTTTATTCATTCGGAACTATTCATTAGGAATAACCTCGGACATATTTAGACGCCATTTTGAAACTACCTTCGCGTCACATGTCCAAACGAAATACTTCAACTGGAGTTAAAGTAAAAAATTAACAATGATTTGAGCAGTGGTAAATGTCTCATTTTAGTCTATACATTTGAATTACAGGATTCAATGTTATCCGTTGAACAACTTAAGGCCCAAGTCTTATATATAATTAAGAAATACATTTGCAAAGTCTTATGTGTTTACGACAAGAACTAATTTCGCATAACTTTTATGTGCTTCGTCTGTGCTTGACCTCGCGTATGTAGTAAAAACCAAGTACTATTGATGGGACCCCACGAATCCTTCCGAGATTATTCACTCAATGAATGGTCGAGGTGTTCCGAATGATGTTTATTGGTCAAACTCAACTGAGGTAAGATTGATTATCTTAATATATGAGCAACAAAAAACATTAATAACATTAAAATAACAAGAATAAATATAACAGGGGCGACAATACTGTAAATAGTGAATGCAAACCCATAAGGTTCAGTACCATCGTCAGATATATTAGTTATATTCATACTATATACCATACTAAGCTAAGTCACGTGAGTAAAATATTTACCGCGAGATTTCGCGCTAACTAATTTCTTAGTTTTTCAAGTGTCAGTCTTTGCTACCATTTTGGGTAATACATAAATGATATTTGGTAACTGACAAATAATATGTTAGTCCACGACTTGAAGGCACACACCCGAGTGTTAAAACAAGTACTTGTAAGATGTTGTTTTGTATACAGTGGTCAGTTAATCGTCGTTTGATAAAATCCAATGCACTCTTTGTTTAGATAATACATTTTGAGAAACCTTTCAACAATACTGTTTTAATTTCTCGGAACTGGGACTCTTTTAATGTTTTTTGTCATTTATTCCATCTAACGAACAGCTTTAGAAAGTTTATTCGGTCAGCTTGTAGAAATCTGTTTTATATCTAAACTGACACACCTACTTTGTTATGAAGAAAGTTGATATGTTATTTATAAATTATGCATCAAGTTTAGCAAAAGTTTTGCAAAGTTTACAAATCGGATGTGAATGATGAGCAACACCTTTCGATACTTTCAGTGGGTAAAGATTTGCGCAAACAAATCCCACAGTAAAAAAGGTATGCAATTCTACGAACAAATTATCACAATATATTAACTCTGTTGATGCAAATATAATTTCAACATAAGTTAGAGTCAAATAACAAACTCTCAAACAAGCCACAAAATACGTTTACACTTATTCTTTATCATTTTATGATTGTTTCTATATTCTAAACTTAATACTTGTATGTCAAGCAATTACTCTGTAAGTGGCTTTAAATATATCGTTAAACATGCATTATGCGAGGTCACAAAGTTTAAAACAAAGTGCAGTTCGTTTCATTCTTACTTATGATTATGTCTTTAATTTCTCTGATGAAAGTTGATCTTAGCTTCAAATATTTGAAATACGTCAGCTTAAACTCTATCACTAATTAGGTCACCGATGCGACATCACTGTCAGATAAGTTAAGCTTAATTACTTGATCACTAATTAGGTTCCAAATCCGAAGTCACGGTGAAAAATATTAAGCTTTAACACGTTCACTAATTAGGTCCCAAATCCGACGTCACGTTACAAAAATGATAAGATTAAACACTATCACTAATTAGGTATTACATCAGAGGTCACGGTAAAAAAATTAAACATAAACACTATCACTAATTAGGACCTAAATCAGACGTCACGGTAAAAAAATTAAACATAAACTTTGTCACTAATTAGGTCCGAAATCAAACGTCACGATACAAAATGTCAAGCTTAAACACTATCACTAATTAGGTCACCAATGCGACGTTACAGTCGAATAAGTTAGGCTTAAACACGATCCCTTATTAGGTCAGATTCACAATTTTGTGTTTTAGAACAATTCATATAAAGTTAAATCCTGTGAACGAGCAGTTTGAATATTAACGCCATCTTAGCACATAGATTTTTTATCCAGAATATAGCAGCATTATATTCCATGCTTTGGATTCAAACACTCGACCATGTTAACATGTCTTTGTAAGTGCATTGTTAAAAAAAGTTCAATCCGCTGTTAAAACAATATTGTCTTAGCAAATTATTTCGAAATGCACGTAAAAAGCATCACATTTTATACGTATACAATAATGAAGTAAAGCACAAATCAGGTCGTGAAGTCTGGCCCCAAAAGACCGGACATATAAACGTGAGTGTAAGCAAATTTGTACAATAGAAGTATTAGCACGTCAATTTAGACATATGGAAAGTAATATATTATTCTTATATATCGTTTTGTTCTAATCCTTCAGTACTGTACCAGTTATCAAATCAACTAATAAATCCTTCACATTCGTTTACAATTGGGTAATCTTATAACAGCACATTACTTGTTGAATGTTTTTCTCACAGAACTGTCCACTGAGATTGCCTTTCACTTTCTTGCGTCAATATATATATTTATATGTTAATAAGCATAGAGAGAGGGAGGGCGAGAGTGAGGAAGCGTGTGTATAGATAAGACATACGGAATTAAGTACTGACTTGATATCTATGTTATAAGTATTTATTCCAATATTGATATCAATTCTAGCAAACAATCTAAGTACAAATGGCCATTTGTAACATTATCTGTAGTAATACAGTCTTCATTCATGTCTTTGTTCATACACTTTGAAATGTCATGTCATGTCTGCAAGTACATCACTCAGTTACGTCCGTATCAGTGTATTGTACTTTTTATATCACTCAGTCTTGTTCACCAATTTATACAAGTTTCACCGTCAGATGCTTTCCATGTACAAAATTACTATAGCAATTTATTTTGCGCATGAGGAAAAGTAATCAAATAATCCGAATGTTTCAACATCCGAAAAATATAACACTTTAATGCGTGTGGTCAAACATTACGAATGTTTTTCATATCCAAAAAAAATATTACACTTTTATGCATGTAATTAGACAATCCAATAGTTTTCCATACATGAAAAATACAACATTTTTATGCGTGTAATAAAAAATACCAAATGTTTACCATATCCGAAAAATATAACACTTTTATGCGTGTAATCCAACAATCGGAATGTTTTTCAAATCCGAAAAATGTAACACTTTTAAACGTGTAATCAAACAAACCGATTGTTTTCCATATCCGAAATATATAACACTTTATACTTATTTCAATGCAAATACAGAGGCAGTGCGTTGCTTTTGATTAGTAGTTTTAACCAACCTGATATTTTGTGTACATAAAGTCGTTATACATGATTGTTCGTAATAAAACGGCAATGTTTATTAGTGTCTTTACGTGTACATTTTGAAAATGGAATCGTGCGATGTCCACGTGTAACTCAATGCATCCATGAATAAGAAGGCTTATCTAAGATACGGTTTTGTTATCGTTAAGCAAGTTTGTTTACATTACCTGTTCTCGAAATCTAAAGCGAATTTCTTTATTTAAAAACGTACATAAATTCTGGCTCGTCACAAATTTAAATGTTTTATAAACTTATAAATTATAAATTGGGGCAATGTGATTACACCGAGTCATTTTAATCTGTTACTCCGCTTCATTTTGTAAGTAATTCCAGATATACACATGATTTTTTGGATTAAAGACACAAGTAATGCATAATAGTTTAATCCTCCAAAATGCTCGGTATTATGGTTTTTAGACACAACCCATAGCAAGATTGTGTAAATCCATATATATGCCATATTTTAATGTTTACCCAAACACAAGTTGCCCATGATAATGAGCAGCACCACGACGACATGTAGACATAGCTCATTGCAAGGTAATCCAACAAAATGCGCGAGGATTACGAAAAAAACTTATTTCAAAGCTGATGCAAGAAAATGTACGACACTATGAAGTAAAATATGGTGACTATAATACAATCACCTTACGTCTGACATTTTAAAAACAAATTCGAATCATTAACGAAAGTGTTACAACAAAAACAATGTTTTAACACTGGCCGTTTTTGAATGGTTGTAACAGAAAGAAAAATATCACCATTGCATAGTGTAAAACTCCTATCGATTAGGGGAATTCCAATGAAAGAAAGTCGCCGATTGGTTAAATCAAGCAAAAGCGAAACAAAAATCAGAGTTGTTATAGCATACCAATACGTATCGCTTGTGCCCTGGTATCCATAAATTGATATCACATACTTATTCCTGTTGTTGTAAGAAAGGTACCAGAGTACAAAGCGATACGTAGCGATATGCTTAGGCAAGTCACCCAATGACTTTGTCTCATCTGAGTACGTTCGAGACTGCCCTCGTAATATATTCTATCCGATTTTGTTTGAGCAATATTGTTTTTTCTGAAACATTACAATGATCAATAAGTATTCACATGAAAGGATTGTATGTGTAGCTTCAGCCTAGTGATTGTTGTCCTGATTTGATGTGAGGTAGGAATTTCATTAACACAACTTTAACAATGTCATACATCTTAAGGTGTTACAGCCATAGTTAGTAGATGAATAATTTAGCTGCTTAATTTAATTTGATTAACGTGTCGAACGCGGTTTAGCGATTCGCTGAACACATGAATATAAACTCGAATGTATTCTTATATATATATGGAAGTCCGTTTTAAAAAATGCCAAAATTTGACTTTAAACATACTTCGAGTCTTTTGTTTTCTTCAATAGAATACAGGTAAATCGGTTTTATAAAAATAGCCAGATTTTGTCCGAGAACTTGTGTACGGCAATGAAACGTATGTACATGTTAACATGTACATAAACACGAGATATCATACTATTTGATTTTCTTTCTTAAGTTTTAACACAATATTAATAGTGTCAGAAACTGGATTACATTATGCTTTCTTTCATTTGTGTGCTTCCACGTGTTTATGATTGTAGAAACTCTAAACGCAAGTTTCTGAGGGAGTAAGACTTCTGGAACACAATTTGTCCGAACGCTATCAAAGTTGTTCATGATCATCAAATTACCATAAATGTATACATGTCTATGACATATGACAAGAACAAACATCCGTCCACTGTATAGGGAATAAATTGAATGGAAGAATAGAAATATACTTGATAGGAATTATCAATGTCTGGCAAGTCTCTGAATGAGTTCATAAAGGTCAAACTGTCAGCGTTTTATACCGGATCTTAAATCGTTGTCGTCTATTGTTAAATATGTAAACGGGAAGAAATGATATCGCTTGAAAGTGATGTGAAGCAATTGAATTGATTAATATGAAATAGCTCCATATTTTGCTCTTGATCAATTGGACGCTAAAGTAAATCATCAGTACGCTTATGCTCGATACCAGCAGATATAAAGAGACCCTTATTTTTGTTACACAAATATCATAAACTATGGAGGCCAATTTACAAGAAATTTCGTCTGGAACTGTAATGAAAAAAGATTAGTAGCCTACCAGTGGTGGTTTCCACAAAACTCTTACGACCAAAATCTTCGTAAGAAAATAGCAAGAAACATTAATAATACGCTCATGTTTTGACTTAGCAATTCTAAACTTTATAGAATTACATGTATGTAGAATTGTGTATACCTTTTGAATATCATATCATATTTATGCTAATTATCCATTTGACTTTGAAGTGCTAATTGTATAAAACTCATTTACAAAGATTTTTTTCGTAAGACTTTTTGTGAAAAGGACTGCAGGTCAGTTATTTTCAGTATTTGCAGTATTTTCGTTATTATAGTACGTACAAAAACAAGAATAAACAGTAAAACTGTTCATCCACAGATGTTTGACCAAGTTTAATGCCGAAACTTTTAGTATAACAAAGAATGTTCATTAACTAGACGAAGACATATTTCAATAATTAAATTATTTTATTATCATTTTCAAGTTAATTACACATAAAACATTATCATTGTGCCCAGTAATTTTAAAATTCATCGGTCAATAGTGGAGATAATTCCCGGACAAACCAATTTACGACAATATTTGACCTTTGACCTCATTTATTGACCACTTCCTTTGAGATTTCGACACATTCTAGCACGCGACACACGGTCTCGTCACGGTTAACATTTGTCCCAATTAATTATAAAATCCATCAATCCATTGTGGAGTTGTGGCCCGGAAACAATTCGGGACGGACGGAAGAACGGACAGACGGAAGGACGGACAAAGTGACTTCTATATAGCCACACCATTAGTAGTCGTGAGAGTATAATAATAATAAATACACGTGTGAATCTAAGACTGAAGTAAGAGTCGAGGTATGAACGCAATACTCATAGAAACTATCGATCAAAGGGGAGTAACTCAGTTATAAATTTCTTTGATAATATTTCATTAAGGGTTATCTCCCATTCATTCAGGTACGAACAAACATATCAATGTATAAATAAGGCAATGGACCTCCCGGGTACGTACAGTAAAAAAGAATGAAAAACATAGCAAGTACATGTATAATACAAATTAAAAGAACAAGACATATTCTACAAACGGTTTCCAACATTAGATAATTTAGCTACATATGACTCTACTCAAACATAATTTAATTATGTTAACTTAACCGAACCACAATGCAGTCAAAGACAGGTTTGTTTTTGTAAATATATGTCGGGGAATGGCCGTAACTAAGTTGTGAGAACTTGTGGCCAGACCCCATTGTCATTTTTGTACATATGTATCTGTCATTGTTGTATATTATATCTATGTTAACTATTTGACAATAAAATATGTTTAAAGTATAGAATTACTTTAATATCACATTAATTTCATAAACATTCATGTACTACCAAGTACTTATTTGTGTGAATACTAGCTAGAATGGACATGTGTTTTCGTTTTCGGTTTGTGTGTTTTTGTGAATAGGTACCTAGATTTGTCAAACTTGAATTGACGCTTAACAAAATCCAATTTGGCATTACCTAACTAATTCAAGTAAACCATTTTGGCCATTACCAAAGGCAGTCGACACGTTTCCGAGTCAAAATCACTTTATATACATACATGTATATATAAATGACCATGTCCATAAAAAAGACAAGCGATACATGTATAATTATATTTAGTGTGCTTGGTCTCAGGACCGTGACGGTCACCTACATTTCCTATCTCGGAGTTGAATCAAAGATATCTTTGCTCGGGAATAAAAACTACAAACATTCACCATAATGATTTTGTTCTACGGTTATATTTCGCAATGTCGTGTAGCATTCTATAAAAGGTGAAGATATCAGACCGTTTGTGTACAGAATGGTCGTGTAGGTCTTAATTTCAACCGTCTCTACAAAATATTATATACTCGTTTTAATAAGTCAAATAGCAATAAATGAAGAACAAATCCTTGACTTTAATAAATCTTTAACACACAAAAAAGATATTTTGGTACTATGTAAATATGTTCCTCGGATTGTGAAAAATTACCATTAATCCATTTCAAATTATAGTTTATACACTAAATATTAACATGATAAACAAATATTTAACTTAAACTTAACTTGTACTTCTGTTTTAAAGGCCTGTCTAAAAAACTTACGCATACATAAATTCCGAGAGAGAAGCAGCTGTACATGGTAATATAAATAAAATAATTTTAAATCGCTTATTCCAGCCCTGCGTTCAGTTACCGCGAACGTTACGAAACGATCCGTAACGATACATTCGGAACTCCTCGGTCATTCGATGCGAATAATCTCGGACATATTTAGACGCTATTTTGAACTTACCGGTGTTAAAGTAAGCAAATATATGGTCGTTTAGGCATTGAGTGATGTATCGTTTATAGTCCGTAAATTTTGAAACATCACTCATTGCCTTAACGATCTCATATTTGTGTATTAGATTAGGTTATTCGCAGCGAATGGCCGAGGAGTTCCGAATGTATCGTTATGCAACGTTCTGTAACGTTTTGTGTAATTGAACACACTATTGTTTTCATCAGGTAGTTTCTAGTTTTCTTTCGTGTATTGATAAGATAAATGCGTTCAATCTGTTTAAACAAAGTGATATTTTCTAAAACTAAAAAATGTTACAAACTTTACAAGTGAAAACCTACTTTACAAAAGAAAATTACCCGTCATTATATCAAAAGAGCTAATTTTACAGACACGATGTATACACACTTGCTATTCTAACTATTTTAAAATACTGAATGAAGTCATTGGGAGGGAATTTCGAGTTTATTTAAAAAGTCATAATAATTATATAGAACAGGAATGGTATTGTTTGAATAACGTTTAAATATAAAAATTCTCAAATTCTACGGTTAAATTATCATAACCCAATTTTATCTCAACGGGTTATTCGTAATATAGAACATTTACTTTGGTCGCCATTGGCAACGCAAAAACTTAACAAAAACAGTATATTTAATTTCAATTAAGTATAAATAGTAAAACTTGTAAAACGACCGTGTACATTAAGAGATCATCTGTCGATAGCAGACAGTTGATTTTGCGATGTCATGTCTGTTTTCTTTTGCAGAATAGTAATTAATGTAGCAAGTTTATTATACTTTTTTAGCACGAACATAATAGTTTTTGCCAATACAATTTATACTTATAAATTATGCTTTTAATTTTGAAAGAAAAGAAACAAACAAACATACATACATACATAAATGATAAAGGGGAAAAGCAAAGAAAGGGAAAAGACACATGTAAACATGTACAGTCTAACCTGTGAATAAGTGTCCTTTGTGAACAGGTGTCCTCTATGGACAGGTTCTGATGGACATGTGTCATAAAATGTAGAAATAGCTATATGTGTATATGCTACATTGTTTATGTTAAATAAAGGACAGAAGTTATTTACATGGATAAAAGTTAACAAGGTAATAATAATTTTATCTTTAGCTTTGTAAGTTAGCCAAGTAAATAAATTTTGATAGTTTTATAGTTAGTAGTTTTCATTAGAAAAACAAGAAATATCTTTAAAAAATATATTCGGCGCTCTGCTGGGTTCATTTTCAACGGTTTGAAGTATAAATGTTGGTCATGCACGGCGTACATGTATTAATTATAAGTCAAATGTAGTTTGTCCGAAATTGCAATTAAGTCTCAACTGACAATTTTTGTCCGAATATATTGTCATTTCGCTGATTTGTCAATTTGGAAAATCTGTCCGATTCTAAAATTAAAAACATCTTTAATAACAATGCAATGGATTTTCGATTAAAAATCACTTCTTTTCAGAATGACCAAACGATTTATGTTACTTTTCGGGCGAACATAAAACAATTTGACAGAAATGCTCAATAGAGGGGTACATATGACAAAATGAAAACCCATTCCGAGCGTTCGCTGAGTCATATTCGCAGTTTAGTTATACCACAAGGGGCGTACCACGACGAATGTGTGATCAATTAGCATAGTGAGTCACTCATTATACACAGAGTAAATAGTCAGCAGCTACTGTACGTGCTACGCACCAGTTTATCACAAATAGCCAATGGTGTCATGTGTTTTATCCGTTTCTTTATACCGTAAAGGATTTACTTTGGACAAACAGCTATGGTAGAGCAAATTGTATTGGTTGAAATATAGGTCAAAAGTTGGCTTAGACAGCTGTGCCGAATAAATCTGTTACACCTTTTAAAGTCATACTTATCATTACGATAAATATTTCCTTCGAAAGACGTTCCGTCTCTGTAGTCAAATTTTTGAAGTCCCTTGTATCAAATCACTGCTTTTTCTTACTATTACAGGAGCGTCAATGTGACTCAAGCTACCAACCACAGTTTTTATATAAAGTAAAAAGTAATGGCATTTTATAGTCTAAGTTTCATGCTATTACCTCTGGTCTATTGCTAGCTAATATCAATCTCCCTGGGGAGTCTTTTACTCCGCTTTGTGCAGCCGACAAATTGATGCAACAGAATTACACCACCCTCCAAGGTACCCATTTACACTTGGATGAAGTGAAGAAATCGTAGGTTAATATCAAGGAATTAGCAGTACCCCTAGTGAGATTGGAATCCGGGATCTCTCAGTCCATAAGCGTGCGCCTTACCACTAAACTACGGCTCCTTACATATAAGAATGTGGATATATAATTTGAATCCACGTTAGGAGAATTGTCCCCTCTTTGTGCCTTTGTGAGTTCAACATCAACATAATCCCTCTAATAGTCGCAATAAATAGGGCCATGCCAAATTGGAACATTATTAAGCGTCAACTCAAGTTTGACAAACCTAGGCACCTATTCACAAAAACACACAAACCGAAAACGAAAACGCATGTCCATCATAGCTGGTATTCACACAAATAAATACTTGGTAGTACATAAAAATGTACATGAATGTATATAACATTAATGTGAGATTAAAGTAATTCTATAAAAAGTATAATTATACAACATACATATGTATATTTTTCATTAATCAAATACATGTATACAGAAACAATGAACTATCAGCATTTCCTGAGAAAAATCAGTCATCGAATCCCGGAACAACATAATTATTTTTTTTTTTGGATCGAGGACTCTAAAACCTACGCGCACGTGGACGCTTAACAAATCGGGAGTGGCATTACCGAGACTAGTGTTACTGTAGATTATACAAACATTGGTAGGGTAATTTTGTCATGTTTTGTATTATATTGTGAAAAAATGTATGTTCTGTTCTGTTCTGTTTTGATCTGTTCAGTATCATATATCTTCTCTTATAAGTGCTACTAATTGGTAACTCAAGATCAAGTATAACTATTAGTTATTTAACTCTGATCAATGGATTTTGAATTTAAACGAAAGATATATATAAAGGTGGTATATATAGTTCATAATGACATTTTTACGAGATCAGATAACCTAACTTTTCTCAATGATTGTTACGAATTACTAAACTTTTCATTGGGGGGTTGGGGGCGTATTGGGGGCGTATTCTGAGCACTTTAGAGATAGTCAAGTGCCCATGCCTGTCTGTCTGTCATCCTGCCTGCCCGTTTGTCCGATCGGTCGGTCGGCTCGTCCGTCCGTCCGTCCGTCCGTCCGTCCGTCCGTCCGTCCGTCCGTCCGTCCGTCCGTCCGTCCGTCTGGCTGTCTGTCTGTCTGTCTGTCTGAATCATAAACGGGGTCAAACAACCTAACTTTTCTAAATGAATGTTATAAGTACATTACAGGAGCGATTTGGGAACACTTTTTCAGGGATGTGGGGCGTACTCCGGTGCTTTTTTACTCAAGCGATAGTCCGACTGAATACCTTTATAAATTCATAGGTAGGAATAGTAGTACCTTTCAAATGAGTTAAAATCTGTGTCCCAGGCTCATTATCATAATTTATGACATTCTTTTTAGGTTTTTTTGTGTATTTTGTCAAATTATTTACGATTGTGAAACTTGTAGATAAAACTTAAAAAGTTGAAAGTAATTATCATTTTCTCTTGCCCAAGATAACAGCTAAATGAGGTCAAATGCAATTTCGAACCAACTTGGTGCTGCCTGTACAAGAATTCATTAGTCCAACGTCTTGACCACTAGGTCACGTCGATTCGTATTTTCACTATGATTTTAAATTCTCTGTTGGTGATCTGGTGCCCATATTATCAAGCGTCTTACGACTGATTTTGGTCGTAAAAACTTCTATTTTGTAAAGATAAAGGTACTTTACAGTTCACAGATTTAGTTTATTTTTTCTAAAATTTAAAATACCGTTCAGTGTCTGTAATTGTGTCAAAGAAATTAATTCTTATTTTTTAAGACAAACTGACTTATATGTTGCAAGAAATATACAATAAAAGTCACAAAATTGCACTATAAGTGTCTATACCGAGACATACGTGGTAGATATTTACTACATGAAACACCATCATTTGTTGTTGTATGTCAATATGCACTAAGATTTCATTATCAGAACACTACCTTCCGGCTTTCAAAATTTTTTCCATACAATTTGATAGTTATAGAAAAAGTTGATGTTTAAGTTGAAATCAGTGAATGAGAACCTTTAAGTTATCGTAAGATTTTTGATATTATGATGCCCTGGGGCCCTTCCCCCGCTATCTCCGCCCCATAAGTTTCCAAATTTGAAACATACCTTCAATATAATTGGAGGTTATAACTTAATACATGTAATCAGAGTAAAATCTTGAAAATTAACAAGATAAAACAAGTAAGGACATTGTTGTAAAAATGATTTACAGATAGCTATCTATTGTATTTTATTAAATTATTAATTTCACAATACTTCACTTTTGAAGTAAAGTACTTTTTTCTATGTGAACTTTATAGGTAATTAGTGATAAGTAGAAATTTAATCTTTATCTCGGAATGAAAATATAATTCAGATACGTATGTGTATTTGGATGCCGCAGATAATCTAAAACTATAAGGGCCTTGGCTTGTCTGTCTTAGTCTGCGTTTGTCAAGGTTTATATATATTCATAGAATAAGAGCATCTTTGTGCATTGATAGATTGATTTCAATGGAACCATAACAGGCTTGTTAAGAAGGTAATTAAAACTTTTTATTCTACTTTTTGCGCTTTATTCACAACTGAACATTTTACGCTATGTGTTTTTATTAGTTTTAAACGCTTTTTTATTGCTTATCAAACTGCATTTGTAGAATAATATGGTTTACAGGACGGTTGTGTAATTTAAGAATTGCTAACGTTTCATACCCTATTTTATTCATGTCTTATCGGTGAGCGCAACGTCGAAGTGTTGCACTTTTTATGGCAACGGTTTTGATTTGTCAAAGATAAAAACCACAGGGGGGTCCGTATAATCAAAGGTCTTACGACTAATTTTCGTCGTAAATCGCACTATATTGCATTGCTAAATTATCGTAAGACATTTGATAATACGCTACCCAGGCCTCAGTTTCATGAAAAACTCAACTTTGTACTCAAACTCAATCTTATGTTTTGATCATTAATTTTACTTATGTTATCAATGTTACAACAAATTTAGAATCATTATAAAAATCCAAATAGTAACTTGAAAGCTATATTATGTAAAATAAAACTGACTTACATGGTTGGGTAAGGTTTAATTTGATTGAATTGATTTGAGTCTATTAATGAATTGTTGAGTATAGTCTCGAGTGAAAAATGAGTTAGTGGCTTTAAGTTTATAATCAAACACATGATATTTTATGTTGAAACACTTCATATATTATTATTATCATTATTATGATTATCTAATAACAGTGATTCAAGCTCAATTACATGCTATTTAGAGACCAAAATCAAGTTGTAAAAACGTCTCCGTTAACGACCGAACTATAATAAATGTATAATAATTATATTGCTTGCAAGAATATTCAAGTTAATTCTAATTAAGCAACTAGCAGCGTCATTATTAAAATCTAAAAATGACCTGGCTCACTACATACCAGAGTTAATAGACGTAAAAATGAACTGAAAACACAATTATGCATGTACCAGTTAATGAACCGACAAGACCAGCTAATTAAAAACGATTTTGTGACTAGTTATGATATTATAGTAACGCTTAAAAGTAGCTTATAGAATAATATTTATTATCTTCTAACCCCCTGCGACAAATGTATGAAATAGACTTGCGACAATTTTGTTTCGTAGAAGGTCATCTTATCTTGATGTGTAACTAGATACCTATACAGTATTTACATTAAATAAGACTAGGGGCAAGGCTGTTTGATTTTACGATAGATTTTAACTAACACAGATATTGAACAAATATTCGTAGAATGAATGGAACATTTCTTTATTAATAAATAATTAGAGATATGTAATATTGTTTTAGAAGTGTTGATGTACTTTTACCTACTTATTGAGATACGGTACCTGTTCATGCCTATCTACAACCGATAGGCGATAGCTTTATAGTAAAGTATTTCACTAAATATAAGCCTTAAATGGTCAGAAATCAGATACTCCAAGCTGCTAACTTGACACAACAACTCCTTTCTTTTATTTAACCAGAGATTTAGTATTTCTGGTAAAGGTGAGTATCTTGGCTGATTGCCGTCGTATGACCTATATGATGTATGAATTGCTAAGTACAGTGTTTAACCCAACCAAAAACAAGAAAGTTGACGCTATTTACAACATATTTCTCGTTTCATTTTGAAGAACAATCATCGAGACAGACAGAAAGTCAGACAGACATAATCAAGATGCGGGTATACAGACATAGATCCAAGAAAAGACAATGTAACACTGCACTGAGAGACAGTGTCACGTCCTACCTTCTAGTTGTTCTGGTGATGTCAGTGATCATCTATACTCTACTTGCAAACAAAATATTTCAATATCAGCCGGATATCCTTTATGTTGACAAAGACACTCTGGATGTTGAAAGAAGTGGTAGCTATGCTGTACTTGTTAAGAGAGATCATAACAGAAACACGAGCTATGTCTTCCAGCGAGATAGACAAACTCTTCAAATTGGAGGTAGATACACAGGAAGTGACGTAACAATGACTGATTTGACGTATAATTTTGTTGAATCTAAGGCAAATATTTCGTCATTGTTACTTAGAAAAAACAGACGAGTTTCAAACTTTTCCTGCAAGAAAATGTTCAATAATGATGCAGACGAACTTCTTCGTGCCAAAGTGTACATGTCATCAAATAAAAGAACGAAAACTTCAAATGCTCAGTTACGTGTTATGGCGTCAGACTGTGATAAATTCAAACAAAACCGTGGATATTTAGACTCACCGATCACTGAGATGGAGAAAAACTTTCCTATAGCGTATAGTATCGTTGCTTATAAACGTGTGGACGGTCATTCTCAATAGATAGGTCCATCGGACAAAATAATACATAACTCAATGTTAGTAAGTAAGAAAATACTTTTTAGTATTTCGCCCATTGCCTAATAGATGTCCAATGATTGTGCATAAAAATGACAAAAATCGGACTATTAATAAAATCGTAACCACCATTTTAGACCCTTATTTTAAATTTCCGTTACTGTCGCCAGTCCACCCCTGTGTTGTTTGCAATAAAATTGCAGAGAACACGATCACTGAAAGAGTTAAATTTGCATGCATATACATTGGTAATCTATTGAAATTTGTATTTAAAAGGCTCCATAAAACAGTAAGTCAGATATTTTTTAAATATCTAATGAAGAGTGCATGTCGCCAGACTTTATACTTTTCATAAAATTTCCGATACCGTATCTACTACAGCTTGATTGGAAAGCAAAATATCAACACAGAATAAAAAGGAACGTGTAAAAGTTATCTTAGTTCCATTGATTCTTAAACAAATTGACAAAAACCTGTGGTATATATGAAATAAAAAAATATTTAAATGACAAATGTGAAAGGGGTCAATAAAAAGTAAATAAGCAAAATTTCCGTTACCGGTATTATTGAAAATACCAGTTACATTGAAACGGTATACTGGCGATTGATACATCAATTGACTATAACTGTTTAAAGATGGTCGAATAATTCATCGTTTATAACACGGTAGAGCTCAAACGACGTAATTTCAATACGAATTTAAAATTTCCGTTATTTAAATTTCCGTTACCACGTTTGGTGTATAAATCATATTTCTTTTCGCAGGGACACAGCACCAATCAGTACATCATATATTTACGTCATTTATGACTTCAAAATGCCTCGTGGTTAAATAGTACATCATAAAGTGTGTAAAATGATGGAGAAATAGCTTAATTATGAAGATTTTTTAAGTCTATAGTACTTTTACTAATTGCGATGTTAGTTATATGTTTGGCTGAAAATAATGTACTTATTATAAATTATTAACTACGAGCAGACACATGACTTTAAATTGAAATATTGATTAACGCCAAGAAATGATAAAAATACGACATTCAGAGATTATAAGTGTAAAAAATTTCCGTTACTATGTGGTAACGGATATTTATTTTTTTTTGTAAGTAATAAAACAGCATGGTAAGTTTGAAAATGGATTCAAGTCAATACTATTTTTACCAAAGGTTAAAAACAGACTCGTAGAAGTCTGAAACAAGTTCACCAAATACCATTAGACAATAGCTTATAGCAGATTTTTTACGTTTTAGCTCATCGGAGCACGAACTGTTATAGGTTAGCTATTCTGATCGGTGTTTGTCCGTCGTCCGTCAACAATTTCTTAAAAATATAATAAAAATATGTAATGTAATATAAAAAATAGTATTGCCAAATATTTAAAGCTGATAGTTACGAACTTCTGCGCCAAGCAACTAATAAAGGTCATCGACAAAGATTTTGCCACTGGGGTCAATATTGACGCCTCCCCATGGGTCATCAGATTAAATATTGGCCCTACCCAGGGGTAACAAGAATAAACATGGAGTTATGTAAAGAAATATTTAAAATAAAATACTTTCTTTAATTGTATGGCCCAGTGCTTTATTTTTTTTTTTGCATTGTGAACTCAAGGTCACAATTTTTTACAGCTAAAGATGAATGTGTTAAAAGATTGCGAGTCAGATGCCTTTAGAATCTGGTGCGCTCGTGAGCGATCCAGGCACCGTAGAACCCCCTCTATACCATTTTTATATTTCAATATAAATATAAAAATATGTAAAAATACATCAGCTTATTGAATTGAAATAAACGTCATTTTGGTTAAATATTGTTGCAGAGATCTAACAATATCTGGAGGCAAAAATCTCCGTGAATAAAATTTCCGTTACTATGGTGTTGTTTTTTTGCCGATAAGCGCTTTTTACCGAGTTATAATCTTCCCTATGCTTAATTAAAGTCTTAATTTCTAGTGTTTCAACTGAACGTCGTCATCTGTTCATCAAACTCATTAGAGTTTTTAAATTTATGACGTGTTTGTTATATTAGTAATAAAGCAGTTTTCCTATGTAGAACAAATGATATGAAAAAGATTACGCTTTATTCATGTTAGCTGCGTGACTAAGCAATAAAATGCAACTTAAAAGTAACACATTTGTTGGTTCAATTTAAGTCTCGAGGGATTTGACGATATTTTAAACCTACATAATCAGTCTAAAATTTCCGTTACCGTTGCACTTGTTCATTTTACATGTACATGCCGTCTAAGTATGCAGCTTAACACAGGTAATATGAACATTTTTTGTATTGACAATGATCAAAGTTAAGTATTAGAAACAGCAAGTTATCATTATGACACCCACAAATAATAGAAAACAAATGGATTGTCATCAATGATTACACTGTTGATTTCATCATTAGTATAGAAAAGTGTTCCCAAAGTTTAGTGCAGAGTAATGGCTTAACAAATAAGCCTTTCAAGTCGTATTTTTGATTTCTAGACAAACATATGTATACTTGTTGAAAACCAAATCAGTTATTTGGTACAAAAGTACATATTTGTGAATACACCTTTATTGTCTTCAATGAGGGTACAGCATCAGATATCAAAAACGAATAGTCAAATTTTTACACCTTATCCTCTTCATATGGTCATAGCACTGGAAATAAGATAGTTATGCATCCAGAAACTTAGATTAACATCCCTGATACATGCATAATAACGAAAAAAACATTTACAACTGATTTGTTTGAAGTTGATTTTTCACATTTTCACAAACCCAGATGGACCTATCTAATGAGAATAACCGGGAACAAATAGAGCGGCTTCTACGTGCCATATATCGACCTCAGAATTATTACTGTATTCATATGGACGCGAAGTCTTTTAAAGACGATTACAGAACGGTTGCTTCAGTTGCTTCGTGTTTTGACAATGTATTCATGGCTTCCAGACGAATAGACGTAAGATGGGGCACGTATTCTGTTCTAGAGACGGAACTTACTTGTATGAAAGATTTATATGCCAAAAAGGATTGGAAATATTTTATTAATCTAACTGGACAAGAATTTCCAATAAAAACAAATCTAGAAATAGTGAAGATACTCACTGCCATGAAAGGAGCTAATTTGGTAGATGGTACATGGATAAGGTAATGTTAATATGTGATTATTTGAAAACAGTACGTAACATTTTATTTATCTTGTAGCACAATATCATCATGAAGCAATTGCCCCGAACACACACGATGCAGTATACAAATGTATAAAACTATGTTTGAAGCTGTTGTGATAGTTCTTTAGTTCTAAGTGATTTGTCCCCAAAAACACGTAAAAACTTATTTTTGAATTCTGTTTGGTCTGACGACCAGGAAAAAACAAATCATTACAAACCTATCGCAAATCTAATGATTAGCGTTTGATTAATATTGGACGTAATATTATTATATTGAGTAACAATACACTGTTAAGCATTACATTTCTTTGTGTCGAGTTGTTTTGTTGTTGCTGTTGTTGTTTTTTTTTCATTGTATTACACTGTATTGTATTTTATTGCATGGTGTTGTACTGCACAGCAATAAACAGAAATCACTGAAACAGTCTGCTTTTAATAAACCCATATTTCAGAGCAAGAAGAAATTATTTATATCGCTGGACAAAGACAGATGTACCGCCTCCACATGGTATCCGTCCTATTAAAGGATCTTTACATGTAGCTGTCAACAGGGAATTTGTCAAGTTTGCTTTATATAATAAAATCAGTAAAGACTTTCTAAAATGGTTAAACACAACAGAGATACCAGACGAGACGTTCTTCTCCTCACTTAACCATAATCCTCATCTAAAAATACCTGGAACATTTTTAGGTAAGTGTGTAATCAACATTTAAAAATACCTGGAACATTTTAGGTAAGTATGTTATCACCATTAAAAAATACTTAAAACATTTTAGGTAGATCTAAGTGTGTAATTACCATTTAAAAATACTTAAAACATTATTAGGGAAGTGTGTAATCACCATTTGAAATACCTGGAACATTTTTAGGTAAGTGTGTAATCACCATTAAAAATACTTAAAACATTTTAGGTAGATCTAAGTGTGTAATCACCATTTAAAAATACTTAAAACATTTTTAGGGAAGTGTGTAATCACCATTTGAAATACCTGGAACATTCTTAGGTAAGTGCGTAGTCACCATTAAAAATACTTAAAACATTTTGATGAGTGTGTAGTCACCATTAAAAATGCCTGGAACATTATTAGGTAAGTGTGTTCTCTCCTATTAAGTATACCTGGAACATTTTTAGGTAAGTGTGTAATCGCCATTAAAAAATACCTGGAACATTTTTAGGTAAGTGTGTAATCGCCATTAAAAAACCTAGAACATTTTTAGGTAAGTGTGTAATCAACATTAAAAATACCTGGAACATTTTTAGGTAAGTGTGTAATCAACATTTAAAAATACCTGGAACATTTTTTGGTAAGAGTGTTATCAGCATATAAAAATACCTGGAGCATTTTAGGTGTGTAATCAACATTTAAAAATACCTGGAACATTTTAGATAAGTGTGTTATCACCATTTAAAAATACCTGTAACATTTTTAGGTAAGTGTGTAATCAACATTTAAAAATACCTGGAACATTTTTAGGAAAATATGTTATCAACATTAAAAATACTTGGAACATTTTAGGTGTGTAGTCGCCATTTAAAAATACCTGGAACATTTTAGATAAGAGTGCAGTCATTTACTCCGTTAAGCTAAGAAATTAACTTAACACTGCTTCTCTGTTAACTTTTGTTACAGTGAGTCTCTGTTAATTATTCTAAAAGGTAAAGTCAAGAAAAAGTCTCTAGATCTAAATTGTGACAAAACTCACATTCATGTACATGTAGATGACATTCTTCCTTTCTTAAGAAAAAATTTTTGGAGGACTTTTTCACAAAATAATTTTGATCAAAATCACCATAAGTCAAAAGCAAGAACCATTAATGATACAGACATTTTTTGGCCAATCAATTCTAAATGTTATTGAATTATGTAGAATATTGTATACCTTGTGAATATCATATCATAGTTATTTTTATTATCCATCTGACTTTGAACTGCAAAATTATAAAATTGACTTGCTATTACTTTTTCGAAATAATTTTTGTGAAAAGGTGCATATAGATCTAGGTCATTTAAACATTTTTATCTCTTTTAAAGGTGAACCTGAAGAGTATCCAATGAAACCAACTATAACAAGATATAAGAACTGGGATATAGGTCATGGTGTATGGGCCAGAAAATGTGGCGGGAAATACGTTAGAAGTATATGTATTTTAGGGGTCAGCGATTTAACCAGACTAAAAGACGATATCTCATTGTTTGCTAATAAATTCTACATAGAATATCAACCATTAGCTTACGATTGTTTGGAAGAGTTAATGTACAATAGAACACGTGATCAGTATCTCGAACAACAGACGATTGACGTAACGTTTTATTCAATGTTAGATCAAGTCACTAGAAGGCTGATTGTATGATATGGGATTTTAACAGTTAGAAAGTGACATCATCAGAAATGATGTTAAACATGTGCCAGTCGGGCAGCTCAAAGTTGATGCAGATTTAAAAAGAAGACAGCTTCAGTAACATAGTCTATAATGCATTATAATAGTATGGGCACAATATGTGGGAGCAGTGGTCCAGTGGTGGGACGCGTGCTTTGGGATCGAGAGGTCCTGGGTTCGAATGATCAATCCCACCAGGGGCACTGCTAATTTCCTTGAGCAAGAAATTTACCTGCGACTGCTTCACTTCACCAAGGTGTAAATGGGAACCTGCGAGGGTGGTATAATTCCGCTGCGCCAATTTGTCGGCTGCACTAATAAGCGGAGTAAAAAGACTCCCCAGGGAGATACCAGTAGCCCAGTGACCAGGGGTAATTGCTGTAAAGTCGGTGAACATGCGTAAGCATGAAACTTGGACTATAAAATGTAATTACAATAGAATTGATATCTATGTGAGGTGAGGAATTCTTATGCCTGACATGTCCGAATCGTACATTTATGTCTGAGGACAAGTAACACTTTTTGCTACTAATACAGTAACATAGAAATATTTAATAATCATGTAAAATATTGTAAATGTTTCAAACATGTCTAGCGTTGAACTGTTTCATTCAATAATTCAATATTAGGTCTTCTTATGATATGCATTTTTATCATAGTTCGCAATACATGTATTTCTTTTTGAATATTGTACTGGACAAATGCATTTTGATCCAGGACAAGTTGATTTTTTGAAAGTGGAAAAAAAATTGGAATTCCACACCCTGGCTATTTAAGATATGATGTCATCAGAAACATTGTGAAGCACACAACTGTCATGCCCCGTGGTTTTGACATTATATTTGGAGAACTTAGTCATCATAAATGTTGTGTAGCACACTAGTCTTCTTGTCAGACCCCATAAAATTGGCACTCTATTTTTACAACTAGCGCGATATGACCTTTTTGTGTTGGTGCGCCGTAAAACCCAAACAATCAAACAAACATTTACAACTAGCTTCACATGTTTAAGCCATTTTATCTCAGTAGTGTCTGTACAGTCTCTGTTATAGAATCTATACTATATTCACCCACATAAAGGTTTATCAAAATGACACTACCCAGCTCCAGTTTAATCATACAATACTATAACTTTAAACAACTTTTTGTAGAAAATTTTGTGTACAAGTATTAGGCCACAACAAATTGATCATGTGTTCTACAGATTTTTCTGGGGAAAAAATAGGGCGAACGAGCGAAGAAAAAAAAATACCTTAATTCAGTTGCTTTATATAGTGGTTTGACCAAATTTTTATGAGCAAGCGGAAATATTTCTTTTTTGCAAAAAATGGCCAAAATTAAGGTGCGAGTGAATCCATAGAACATATGATCAACTTGTTGTGGCCTTAACCTGTGATTTACTGCATACCATCCCAAACATGAGCTAGTTTTTGCTGAAAAAATCTCAGTGAAAAATGTGGAATTTTGTGTGAAAAGTGAATTGACAATCTCTTGACAACATCAGTAGAATATATTTAATCATGTTCGGAATATGTACAGCCACCAAGTCAACAGAGTCGAAAGTACTTGACTCTCTGTACAATAAATATCACATTTAGGAATTTATGCAATATTATGATATTATATACCGGTTCTATATTTTAAACCAGTAAATACTCTTTAATGTATTTTGTATGTTTTTGTTTCAAGATATAAATACATAAATGTATTGTGTATGTAATATATCAACTATATTTTCTAAATTGACAATTGAATAAAAAAATAATAATAATAACCCTTACATAATTTTTAACCCAAGTTTCAGGGTCCCGAGTGTCATAGATTACTCACAGTCACATCAATGGTAACCTTTTTTATTTCATTTGGCTCACTTAACTAACCTTTCAGTATAGCTTTTATAAGTACACATACATACTTTAAAAAAGAGGTCTCAAGGGTGTTAACTAGTTGAAAATGAATGTATGCATAGACTAGTGATCCCATGTCATTTTTGACAGGGGTGGACAGCTTATCCAACCTCAATTTGACAGGTGTGAGAAAATGTCGCACCTCACTCATTTAAATTCCATTAATAGGTGATCAATAGAAGCTATTATATGCCCAGTATATGAGTAATATAACAGATGGGACCAAATGTCAAACAAACTGAGATGGGATCAAATGAGATGGGATCAGTTGTCCATCCCAGTCAAATCAAGATAAGATCATTTGTCCAGCCTAGCTAAACTAATTGAGACCATTTGTCCACCCCTGTCAAAAATGGTATGCAATCAGTTGTCCAGGGGATCAATTTATGACCATTATGTACACAGACAGTAAAATCATTATGAAAGGCATGCTCGATTGGAAATTTCAACTGTTAAAACACGGAGAACTCCAATCGAGTGTAGTTCTGGCAGCATTCTACCCATTCCATCGAAATAGGTGCTGTGAACATAATCGGCCACAGTTTATTTATACCCGAGATGGTGGTGGAATTACTGCAAACATGTGAGTTTGTTTAGAAAGCAAATGTTGTTAAAATTATACTTTTGACCGATTGTTTACGATAACAATTTAACTATTTGCTATAAATAAAGTAAGAAGCAAGTATATTTGCTACGGATATTGCCTTTTGATTCAGTTCACACATCCAATTTCACTTGTTTGGCAGATTCTGTGGAAGAGTCGGAATTTGATTCTGGCACAGTTCCTACAGCCCAATCGAGCACACCCAAACACAATGTTCCAGCAGATGAACTAATACTATACATACATTAATACAGTACATGGCAATAATATTTTTAATGATTAAACAATATTTACAAAATCAAATATCTGAATAAATAAATAATCACCAAAAAAGCAATTTAAAGGCCTTTCTGTTTGTAAACTACAATGTAATTAGTTCATCAACCTAATTTTTTATCACATGACAATGTTCAGTCCTAGATAGGGTTACTAGAACTTGGCTAGAGGTTAAAAAAATTCTCTTATAAACTATATAAGTCTAATTCTTTCCTTCAAACTTAATTTCATTCTCAACTGATTTCTAAGTAAATATTGCACATAAAGTTTGACCTCGACCAAACCTTTATGCAAGAATATTCATTACATTGAATACGAATGTAGGATAAATGCTTGATTACACCATGGCCGTGAGGATTATGTGTTGAAATTTAACAATCGCTGCCAAAGTGTGGTACTGATTCTCATCCAGATATGTGTAGATAATTATTAGATACAAATGAAAAAGGTCGGATCGGGGTCAAACCATACGCACTACACATTTTAAAAAATGTATATATTTAACAAGTATATAATAATATTTTTAATTTACTATTGATAAGTTCAAAGTTTTCAGCTAATTAATAGATAAAGTCTGAGAACAAAAATGACTTGATTGAAGAGTTTATTCTCGAGCTTCATACTCTCGGACCCAAATATTAGCTCTTACTATATAAGCCTTTGGCTTGGGATGTAATTTAAGTTCAATATTATACAAAACCAATTGCAAGCACATGATTTCCAGAGGCTGCATAACCCAGTGGTAAAGCAATTTTAAAAGCATCACAGAACACGTTATAAGTTCACAAGACTTGATTAAACCCAGTTAAAACTTCACTAGTATCCTAATACATGGTAACATCATAGGCAGATTTAGCTAGGGGGGGGGTCAGGGGGTCCCAGAAATTTCCAAAATTTACCCATTCATGAATGTATTTTTTTACTGTAAGAAATTTTTAAGTAGCATGAAGCGATATTTTACAAACACAATTCGCTTGCCTTTGAGCTTAACAAAGATCTAATGAATATGTAGATTTCATTATCAATATGTTATGTTATTCTGCAAACAAAGTATAATATGGTTGTGGCACAAAAGTTTGGAACCCCCCCCCCCTAGAAAAAAGTTTAGCCCCCCCCTCTCCCCGAAAAAAATCCTGGATCTGCCCCTGAACATGTACATCTAACTTGTAACTCTAGTCTAAACTTTCATTGCCTTCACTATCAGTATTGCCATCAGAAGCTTTAAAATCAGAAGTCTGACCTGTAGCATCACTTTGAACTATTTTAGCCTCACTTTGAACTATGTTAGCCTCATTTTGATCATTAACAGCCTCATTCTGAGTAGTGTCAAGGTCAGTGCTATTTTTAGCAACAATCACAGGATTTTGAGCTGTTGTGTCATTTTCTGTATTAGTTGAGTCTATTTCTTTTAAATTTTCTGCAGCAGAATGTGTAGATAGAGTTATTTGGTTAGTAACTTCAGCTGTGGTGTCATTGGTTTTATTATTAGAATCTGCATCACCAGAATTTGTAGCTAGCTGCCATGAAGGTAATACAGGCTTAGTGATTGGCACAGGTGGAAATTGTCGTCTGAAAGATAGAAATTTAAGATGTAGTGCTTTTATTCCTAAAAGTAACAATATAAAAAATAAACTATATTCATTGAATTAAACTAAGACTAATTCTAAAGTTTACTATGTTTGAGAGTATTCAATTTTACTACACATTTAAAGCTTATTCCAAATGAACTGATTGAGTACACACAATTGAAATATTATTAACATTTTATTAATTCATTTACACATGTAATGTGTAAGCCTGCTAACATTTAATTTTTAAATCACAGTCACAGGTAAACTTTACCTACAACACCAGTGTTTTCTCCAGGGTCAAAATGTTGAAGATTGAGTTAGGAATAGTAATAAGGAAATACATATATTGAAGTTAAAACTGTATACTCTTCTGGAAATAGTTAGGCAGTGTCCTTTTATAATTACCTATTTAAAAGTAGACCTTTGATTGAAGAGAGTTCATTCTTCACTTCAGTTATACCTGAGTTACTTTGTAATGTGTCAATATTGCCTGGCCCCTAGAATATAACAATAAGAAATATAATGTGGAAACTACATTAAAGCCAGATTTTTTTGTATCCAACATATTAAAAAATTTAATTAAAAAAATTACAAAGGGAAACAATGCATAATTAAGCCAGGTAGAGTTGTGGTTACATTCTAATTCTATTCATCACATGGTATGTAATTATTGTATGAATTTCATCTGACAGAAAAATAAAAGGAAATATTAAAAAAAAAAACATTAACAAAATTGTTAAAGACAAAGGAGACAACTGTACGCCCACCCACCTGCCTGGGTTTAACCAAACTTTCGTTTGAAAAATGCTGCTAAAAAGTCAAAATGTCTTAAAAATATGCTCTTCAAGTAAACACACAAATCAATTTAAATAGGACATAACTAAAGGGACATTACTCTTGCATCCCTAGAGAGAGAGATAGGCCTAGTTTAAATACACATTTGAACTTAACTTTAAACTTTATCAAGCTGTACAAAATGTACTAAGTGGAATTGCACTGTAAACTAAATGCACACAATTGTTGTACAGATAATACAACCCCTAATTGATGGGCAAATATAAACTAAAAGTTTTCCATGGGTAGTGCTCTCTACTATTCTGGGTGCTTGTGTAAATGACAGCAATATTTGATTCAAACTCCGTAAACAGATATCCTGTAGAGCGTTGTCGTACCAGATCTCTAAGGATTCCAAGGAGAGCCATGTCAAGAAGACCATTATGTCGACCAATCAATGCGTAGCTTTCATTTAGACGAAACACTACATAATGTATTAATAACATTTTGATTTTGTAATTTCTATTTTTAGACCAAGGTTTGCGAGCTAATTTGACAGCGGAAATATTCACAGGCTGCGATTGGATGGCACATTTCAAATTGCATGAAGTAGAAAATGTAAACAAGTTACTAAACAAAATGATTTTGTCATGAATATTATAAAGAGAAATTCAGAAAAGGTTGTCTGAACGTGGCCCTCATAAAAAAACGGCCAGAAACAGAAATGTCAACAGGAATATATACCAACCATTTTACTGTTAACGTCATGTGATAGAACCAGTAATTTCTCTTGTTGTTTTCCTAATGTCTCTTCTATTGATTCCAATGTTTTATTTACTTTATCTATAGACTCAGTCAGAGTCTTTTCTAACTTTTCAATACGTTGTTCTTTAGTCTGAAGACCAAATAACCATGGCGCTAAAATCTCCTGAAAGTTAACAACAATGGAAATTAATAACTATATACCAGTCAGACATTCCGAAAAGTGCTGGTCCGATGACCTGAGCGGTAATATTCCAGTCGATCCAGTAAAAAGTCTGTCATAGCTGGTCCAAATGTCTAGTAAAATTTCATTTTCTTTAAATTAAAATGAGGACAATAATCTGCTATTTCATTGTATTTCTTGGTTAATATTGAACTAATTTTGATGTTTGTCTTCAGTAAAAAGTTAAAATAATGACTTATTTATGATAAGTCATGATGTTTTGACTTCCCCTTAATTATTACGGGGATGTCAAAACATCATGACTTATCATTAAGTTAATATTCCAATTAGTTATCTATCTAAAAAATTGTTGGTAATAAAGATGTAAAAATCTTTCATTTTGATGATTTCTTCAGGTCCAGTGAAACCTGATTAGGTCCAGTGATTCTTCCAAGATCACTGGACATTCTGTCCAGTAATGTCAAAACACTTTTCGGAATGTCTGATACCAGTAACAATAACAAGAGGGTCTAGAGGACCCAATGATGCTCATCTGAGATCTTAACAATTTCACCTTTACCTAATATCCCTCTAGAGGACCTGTCAGTTACAATACAAGTAAAATAGAAAATTTCTAGATATTATGGTTTCAGATAATGTAAAGCATATCAGTGAGGTTATTCTAGATCTCAGAAAGGGGAAGAAATGCAGAAAAAAGAGGACTCCGACTGTACACAAGAGGTTTGATGTTTCAAAACAACTATTTCTGCATAAGGTGGAGCGATAGAAATAGGGCAGGACAGAGAGAAATAGGGCAGGGATTTACATCTGTAATTTTTTTTTTAAATAACTTGAAACACCAATCTGGAAACAGCTGCAACTATGTAAATGCACCATTTAATTACTAAGGATGTAAGCTAAATGTGTAAGCTATCACAAGCTACCATTAAATTTGATTAAATTAAACACAAGCAATATATAATAATAAAACTTTTTGTCCTCAAATTACAGACATGATACCCACTACCTCCCTGCTAAATCAGCTTTTCAATATTGCTGATTTGATTTATGTGATCATTAGCTGTCAAGTAATGTGATTCACAATAAGGGACCTTAGTCAGTCATTTCCCCTTGTATACTCTTCAAATAGGTAGGTCCAATTAGTTGGATTACTCAGATTTTACCTTTACTTTTCAATTTACAGTTGGAATCCTCTGATTTTATCATTTTACCATCCTATGTAAGGATAACAAAATATTTAATCTAATTTCTTTCTTGTCAATGAAGATATTTACAGAAGTGATGAAATTTAGATAGTTCTTTACCTTAAAAATACTAAGCTTGAATTTCAAACAACTTAAATTTTTTACAAAAATGTTATTTAAGATTAATTTTGGCAAATTGTCATTGAAAGGTAAAGGTAAAATCCAAGTAGTCCAATTAATTGGACCTACCTATTTGAAGAGTATACAAGGGGAAATAACTGACTAAAGTCCCTTATTAAATACATTTACCTTGTAGAATTTATAAGCTGCATAAGATATACCAGTAACCATGGTGACGACAGCCATAACATCTCGTACTTTTACCCATCTACTTACTTCCCCACCTGAAAATCTACTAACTTCCCCACCTGAAAATGTAAACAATATCTTTTATTATTATCTTTTATATAATTATTATTATCAATAATGTTATTATGATAATTATTATTATAATACAATCGACACCATCATCGTTATCATCATCATCATTTTTATTATCATTATCATTATTATCAGGAGTAGCGTTCTTATTATAATCATTATTATTATTATCATTATTATCATCATCATCATTATTATTATTAACCATATTTATATAGTGCTCTTTTTATGTTGAAAGTATGTTCAAAAGCTCTTCATAATTAAATGCATGAATTATGAATAAATAATAAAAATCATTAGGATAGCTTTTTAAATACATGTATAAACATACAAGAATGAATACAAATGAATGCTAAGAATCAGTGATCAATTTAGTAATAACAGTTTAATCTAGACAAACAATAGCATAAAAGACTTTGGTCTTACGACAGATCATCATTTAAAAGGAAAACACTGACAGTCACAATTCCAAATCTACGTAAAGCAATCTGTACCAAACATCTTCTATATTCATTAGTTAGCCAGTCTATTAGATTGATAACTCACCAGTCTGAATGTTAATATTAAAGTGATTTAAAGAGACTTGGAAGTATATAGAGGATATTTGTTTATTTTGGAGTAAGATCGATTTTTATTTCACTAGTGAGCTAAGGATGCATTGTATTCATGAGTGGCGTAGCCAGGGATGAAAATATAATACCCTTAGCTCGCTAGTGAAATAAGTAGATCTTACACCATAATAATCAAATTTCATGTTTAATATATGCTTTAAACTGGCAGTATTTAATGTTTAAGTTCCATATGGCTCCAGACCGGGGCATCCAAAACAGTAAAAATAACAAATTTATTTCCATTGTTTCAAAACAGTGGAATATTTGAATAAATCCTGGTATTCCACTGGAAAGCATATAATAATTCATTGTTTTGAATAACTTGTCAAGCCTGGATGAACCATGATGCTAAACCATGCTTTAAAGTACCATAACAATTAATGATGTAATAATAATTGTTCAAACCTTTGACAGCAACAACAGTGTTGGGAATAGCTTGTCCAGGAAGTCCTGTCGTCGTGACATGTTGTGATCTATCAACATTTTCCTGGTTAGATTTAACACCAGCTCTACTTACTGCTACTTCTATCTCTTCAAGTGTTAAACCTTAATAACAAATAATAATAAATAACATACACAATTAGTGTTGAAAATTGGCTGAGATTTTCACTATTGATTATCAGAGTTATCAAACAAATTACTCTCAATAGTTTTTCAAGAGTACAATCGGTAGCAAGTATCCAGCAACTTAACATATAACACAGTCACCTAATAATTATAACCTTCTAAATCAAAGGAGTTTCAACACTTATAGATACAACGGCATGTAGTATACTTGAATGTAGGACTGCAATTATAATAAAATAGGTAAAGTTCCAATATTTTGAAACTAGTTGAAAAGTGGCAAAAAGTCAGTAGCAACTATCGATAGTTTTGAGTCACGATCGATAGTTAGGGACTCAAATAAAAAATCCCTGATTTTTCAATAGTCCTTGACTATTAGACAACCACAATACACGTTAGCAGAGAATAACCGTGACCATGTCTAATATTTATCATAAAATCCAGGTAATCAAAGTAAGAAATAGTTTTTGAGAACCATGCTAAATGATATCAAAACGTAATACT
Organism: Mactra quadrangularis; assembly: GCA_025267735.1. Taxonomy (NCBI): domain Eukaryota; kingdom Metazoa; phylum Mollusca; class Bivalvia; order Venerida; family Mactridae; genus Mactra; species Mactra quadrangularis. The sequence continues at coordinate 31,704,692 of CM046294.1, read as the reverse complement.
TTTTTCAGAAGATGAAATAAAACCATTCAGTATGAATTGGAGTACCTAATAAAACAATATGGCATGATGCCAATGCAAATTTACTCTGTAAGTCAGTTGTTACCTCCCTTTGATATGTGACTTGTACAAAGAGCCTGACAGATGTAAAATAAGACAGTGTGTGAGTGGATAATTTATGATCTGGCTTTAATCAAATTGTTTTAACAACTATGTTTGAATACAGATTTGTACCATTTTTTAATAAGTTTTTTATCTCAATTAGTCCAAGGACCCAATATAGGGACCTTGATTAGTCCTACATTAAAAAAATTGGTTCTAACCGTAGTAGCTTTATAAACTACCAATACATTTAAAAATGAAAAATAAAATGAAATACCACCTTTCCTCTGAAGAAAAGCTTTCTTCTGACTAATAGGACTTTGATGAACTTTAGGATTTTGTAGAAATTTAACAGCTGTACTGACCAAGTCCTCTCTCACACCCACAGCAGGGGCTAGAACTTCTTTGGATAACTCAGACTGAAAATTTAAAATAAAAACATTTAGTTATACTAATGTCCAACACCCATGCACATCTGTTTTTCATTAATAGAAGTAAATCTCCTATTTTTATGTGTTTTACATCCCATTCAACATGACTTGAAATACACCATTTAAACAGGATTAAATAGAGCTGTCATTGATTGGGCTATATGCGTATCGTCGATATTGATAAATAAATATCGATGATATACTGATATATATTGATTCCTTCGCTGCAGCACTATGCAGACCATTTATGTTGTCATAAACTCATAATATATGTATATTTGTCATGAATGTTACACCTTCTGTGAACTAGATCTATTTCCTCAATGGTGGTGCGGTCAATAATTTAGACCTATCAGTTCATATTATGACAGCGCAACTGTTTTCACTTACGATAAAAGGTTTGTCTCACAAATTTGTCACTTAAATTTACCTATGTAGGCTTTATTATCGATGTTTCAAAATGCATATCAATCATTGACCCATCTACCTACATTGGCATCCATCAAAAAAAGTTCAATCAAACCTTTTAGTAAAGTTTTCCAATCCAACAAAAAATTAGGATTAAGAGCAAGTTGTAACAGTCAGTTGATCAGGCAACCATGTTCACCAGCCTGCAGTCCTATATATAAGACCCTCTGTAACTCATTTCACATTGGGACATTGTTCTGTTACGGCAGGGTCTTATCGGCTTCCATATAGTTTGATGTAGCAAACCGTGCACTGATTTAAACGAGTGTAATTCATTATTATTAAGCAATTTTCTAAACAAACCACGTGAGACCGCTAGAACATACAATAATTAATCACATTATAATATAAGAATTACAATAGGTCACCTCAGCAAGTAGAAATATTCCATTGTTTCAGTTAAGTCCAAAAAAACATGTCTGTCGTTTTAAAAACAACGCTTAATTCCAGTCACACAGTACCATTTCCCGAATCGTTACTTATAAACGCAAAATTAGACGTACCAAATCCGCATTACAAATTTGATTTTTAATTTTCGGGAGACAAAAAATATAGCTAAATGTAACTATTGTGTTAATTGAATTGTTAGAAAGTAATTTTGTTACAACGACGACTGAAAAAAATAGTTTAGTATAAATGTTTTGAATTTCTATTCTAATCCGGATTTGAAACGGGTTGTGTGGCTTTTATCATGACCAATCCGGTATAGGTTACGTCATGACCGGAGTTTAGTGTTAGAAGTTCAAAACGAAAGTCTGGATTTTTAAGTTACGGAAACAATGGATTAATTCTACAAAATAAGGTTGGTTATTGTATATCTTATGTTATAATATGTTAGATAAATGTGTCTAATAGTGTTGGAAATGGGTAATAAAAAATATTTTCGGAAAATATTGCATTATGCTCGCTTTTGTCGCGCGAGGGAATCCTTGCGCATTTTGCTACATCAACCTGTATGGAAGTGGATAAGACCCAACATAATGTCTAAATGAAAAATAAGTTACGGAGGGTTTTATATATAGGACTAACCAGCCTGCAACCCAGGGAATCTGGGTGGGTTTGTCTCTTATACATGATACGTAACTTTATGCTGGTGCATTAATTTCAATTTCTCCTGTACAGTAGGTCTTTACAAACACATGAATTGGCTTAAATAAACATTTCAGAATATGACCTAGATATTGATCCCAAAAAGGATGTGTAATTTCGGACATAATGCAATTTGGCTAATTATTTTGATCAAAACCACACGAATTTTCATAAACAAAACGTTTTTCTGAAAAAGGTGATATCCTGTCGACAACATAAGGCATACGAATGTCGAAATTACAAAACATGTCACGCATGCATCATAGAGTAATTAGAAAATACGCAAAAAATAATGCTGTGAACAACCTTTGTGTCCGAGTCAGCCATGATGGATGTTGAAAATGAAACCAAAGCGCTGATTGGATAAATTTTAGCTGAAATGGGTTGTACTATATACTGTAAAAAGAAGTAATGTTAAGTAAGTTAGTAATTAATGGCATGGTAGAGTTGTTATAAAAATTACAAATATAAAATACAAATCCAAATTTTATTGAATGTCGGTTTTTATGATAATAAACATAAGCTATGTATAGCTTTTGACCGATCAACCAACACAGAGAAATGTAACATACTATAATAATAAAACAGGGTACCTTCCCTTACCGGTCTGGCCGCTAGTCCGGTAATTTACCGGCCTATACCGGACTGGCCTAAATATTTCATTGTTTTGATAAAGATACACAATAAAATTACATGTTTTGACTTTTTTATTATTTTAAAAGGCCATATCTTGATAATCGACTAATTTTAAACAGTGAAAATAGCGTTTTAAACCGACTTAGAGCCAAAGAAATGAATATGTAAGATTACTCTCACTTTTTACAACCGGACTGGCCTTAATTTATACTTATAAAATCGTAAACCTACCGGACTGGCGATATTTTCATGATGGAAAAGCTACATAAATAGTTAAGAATAAATAATTAAATGTTTTAAAACATTTTATGCAATATAAGAAGAAAAAACATGTTATTTGCTACCGGACTTGCATTTCTAAATTTTGTAAGATTACTCTCCCTTTTCACTACCGGACTGGCCTTAATTTATACTTATAAAATCGTAACACTACCGGACTGGCGATATTTTTATGATGGAATAGCTACATAAATAGTTAAGAATGAATAATCAAATGTTTTAAAAACATTTTATGCAATATAAGAAGAAAAAATATGTTATTTGCTACCGGACTGGCATTTCTAAATTTTGTAAGATTACTCTCCCTTTTCACTACCGGACTGGCCTTAATTTATACTTATAAATTCGTAACACTACCGGACTGGCGATATTTTTATGATGGAATAGCTACATAAATAGTTAAGAATGAATAATCAAATGTTTTAAAAACATTTTATGCAATATAAGAAGAAAAAATATGTTATTTGCTACCGGACTGGCATTTCTAAATTTTGTAAGATTACTCTCCCTTTTCACTACCGGACTGGCCTTAATTTATACTTATAAATTCGTAACACTACCGGACTGGCGATATTTTTATGATGGAATAGCTACATAAATAGTTAAGAATGAATAATCAAATGTTTTAAAAACATTTTATGCAATATAAGAAGAAAAAAATATGTTATTTGCTACCGGACTGGCATTTGTAAATTTTGTAAGATTACTCTCCCTTTTCACTACCGGACTGGCCTCAATATCTACTTATAAAATCGTAACACTACCGGACTGGCGATATTTTCATGATGAAATAGCTATAAAAAATAGTTAAGAATGAATAATTAAATGTTTTAAAAACACTTAATGCAACATAAGAAGAAAAAAAGAATAATTTGCTACCGGACTGGCATTTCTAAACGTTATAAGATTACTCCCCCTTTTCACTACCGGACTGGCCTCAATATATACTTATAAAATTATAACACTATCGGATTGGCGAAATAAAATAAAGTCTTTACACTGGCGATTTTGTAGTTTGACAAATAGCTGTAAATGTTTGATATGTTTTAAGATATTTATGCATTTATAACATTTTGATAAATCATCTAACAAGAATCCTTCAAACATACACAATAGAAATGAAAAACACTCACTGGGGTCCAAAAGATTCTTCACACTTGTAAAATTTTGATGCTTTAGAAAATATATGTACTTAATATACTTTTATTATATGTCAATATTAATATCACAACTAAGATACTAAGCTTATCTTGATCAGACAATTATGGTATTTTTTTTATTAATAATAATTATACAAAATGGATGTAACAGAATGTGACAAAAAAATGCAATTAAAAAATATTATAAAACACGAAAAAAAAACGCTTGTATGAAGGAACGTCTGGACCCCGGTGTTGTTACATTTAAGATATACATGTACATTGGCTAATCAAGGTATACATATTTAATGTTGTTGTTTTTTAGTTTAAAGCCTAGTTAGACGTGTACGTCATACAATAAATAGAAAATGCAATGATTATTGAATAACTGTATCACAGACCTTAATTAATGTAGGTTAGATAATCAAATTTTTACAGAAAAAAATATATAAATACAGTACTTTTTTAAAAACTGATAAAATATAGCTTGTGAGTACAGTGTGTGACTTATTGTAAAGGAATTGCAAAGTTAAACTTAATATTTGCTGATTTTGAATTATATTTTTATAACTGTGAATGCAACAGACACACTGTTATATCACTTGACAAAATATCTTTTATTTTCTTGTAATATTTGGGGTGTTTCCTAACTAGACCCATGTGGGTCAGGTTAGCTAAAAATAGATTAGTGTTTAAATATGCATTTACTGATGAGAAGATACTAGAGATTGTTATTGTGCAACATTAGTATAATTCTATTGAAAAGATATCCTAACCGCCTATGATTGTTGAAAAGTCAAGATGCGACCAATGAAATTGTTTAATTTCTGCAAGTACGACATATAACAAATCTATAAATAGATTGGTGATTCCCTCAGTATTTTACTTTCGCTTTCAACCATGTGTATGCCACATGTTTTAATTTGTTCAGTTGAATGTCTTAAGTGACAAATGTTATTAGTAAGTAATTTCTTACGATCTTAATACTGTTTTAATGTCTAAACTTGGTTCTATACTTACAGTCATTTGCCTCTATATCCCTTTAATGTGTCATGTCATTGGTTCCTTAAATATATGTGGACTAAAGTCCAGGCTTAATGTGAATTTGTGTACTAGAAGCCAAATTAGATATGTATGACATTATTAACATACCAAATTATATATATTTCTCTAAACCACGTAAAGAAAAACATTATCGAAAATCATGTTGAATTGGGTAGTTCATTAGAAACACTATTGTTGATCTTGTAAAAATTTTGACATCGGATTGTGAGTACATTTACTGACTGCAAATAGAAATTAATGTAGTTAAGGGAGGGATATATATTCCCCCTGAATAATCACGTATTTATAACGATGATAAATACTTTGAACTTTTAAATGATTTAGCAACTAAATGCATGCAGATTGATAATGTTTATTGAACAGGTGATACTAATGGTCATACATCAAATCTACCTGATTTTGTGGATTTTGATCCTTATTTAGCTAGACAGTTTGATACTTCTGCTGGTATTGAATGCTATTGAATATCATCTTTGAAAGCCGGTGTTTTATTATATAGTACCAGAGACATAATTATATAGATATCTATGTCTCTGTTAGTACAAAAAAATCGTCATTACTTTCCATTACTTTATATTCCGTTCAAACACAGTATATAGTCACACTCAATTATGGCACGGCTAAAAGACAAACGATGTTTATTTATCCGGAACTTTGAGCGCGACGGTGCTTGAAAAGAAAACAATTATAATATCATTACTAAGCGTAAGTAGAGTTCTAAGAATTAGGCAGATGTGATCACTACCCTTTATTGAACATTGTTGTTAAAGCTTTTTAAATAATTCCTTTCTAGTGTGTATTAATCGTCGATTGAGTAAAAAATCACAAAAGTCATAATATTTCGCGATGCCTCAAATTCTACATACAATGATACATACATGTACAAATATACCTATTGACTTGAATCACAGAATTTTGACATTTTATATCACACAAAAATAATTAAACAGTAACAAGTAAATTTGGGAGATAAAAAGTATGTATGCCTTAGCTGGGAATTGACTCCAGGAAACCAAGTGGTAGACAAGACGCAATAACCACTTCAATAAAGGGTTGATTTAAGATCAAGGGTGTTGGAAGTGACTAATAAGACAACTACGGTGAACAACCTACAAACACCATTCATGTACAAATCGCAACCTATACTTCAGACTTGGGAATTTTTTATTTATGCACTGACAATTCAATATTATCACTGGCATGATCAGACGTTTAATCATGTAAGCTTGTTAATTAATTGTGAAATTTAGCGGTTTTTCACTTAATTGTTATTATTTGTAACTTCAGTAGATGTATGAGTATCAGTAACCATGGCAAATACAGCTCGACCTTTTAAAGTATGGAGTGCTGATAGAAGTAAAAAGATATCACTTACTGCATCAACCCTGGATGAGTTTATAAATAAAGGTACACAGTTAAAGCTCAATAGCTGGAAGCAAGGATTTCTTATAATTTGAGAAAGGGCTTGAGAAATATAATTGTTTTACACATCTTTACATAATGTTATTACTTCTCTTTGTGTGGTTTTGTCAGAAGAATATGGAATTGATACCGATCAACCTCTGTTGGAATTATGTTTTGTAAAGAGTTAAGAAACTGCACTAAGGAGTATCTGATGGTTTAAAAACTCAGATAAGAAAATGTGATTGTTAAATAAAACCAATTATTATGGTAAAGGATTGGTTGAAAATTCCTTTGAAAGTTAATGATCAGAATGCTAATTAAGCATTAAATTTCGAATTTGAAATAAGATTGGCAATCTGGAAGAAAGATTTTGAAAGTTCTTTAAATTATATTAATTTTACCTCAAATTTATACCTCAAATTGATTAGTTTCTCTAAATTGTTTGATATTCTATCAGCAAGATTTTACTAAGATATTAAATAAAACAAAACAATGTAAGGCTTCAAATTAGAGTACATGTATACTGTAAGTTATTACAGTAGCATAACAAGTCATTTCTCCAATGAAGATCACAGGCATTGGCAAAACTTTTATCAACCGATTTACTAAGGACAAATATATAGAACCTGAGAACAAAGACCACTTTTGGTATTATTGCTGAGTGGTCTTTGTAGACACGTTCCACTGTATCTGTAATTGCTTAATTAATATACAGATACTCTAATTTGTAGCCTTACATTGTTTTTTGATTAAATATAATTGTTAAATCTTGCTGATATATTATGTATTGGTGTATTTCTATTCAGGTAAACAAAAGTTAAATGTAGCAGATACAGTACCTGTTAAGATTGTATTTGAAACAGATGGTACAGAAGTGGATGAAGATGATTATTTTCAATTTCTACCATTTAATACAACATTAATGTTGTTACAAGAAGGTGAAACATGGAAAGATCAATCACAAGGTAACTGTACTTTATTTATCTGATAGTTGTTACTCTCCAACAACATGTGTGAAAGCTAAAAGTTTCAAAATACGGAAAACCTCGTTTCAAAATACTTTAATAGACAGATTTCATATAATATATCTAATATTTGTTAGCCTCCAACAATATTCAAACTGAGCTTGACCTTTATGCATAAATAATTTATACAACGTATTCACAGTATATTTTTGGCTTTGAGAATTCAGTCCAACCCCTACTAATGGTCATCCCAGCTCGTGACGCAACTGTTTTGCTCTATAATGTACCTCTTATACTACGGTCACCTGTGTATTATAATTTGATTATTAGCCAAAATGGTCTGGAAAAAAAATCTTTCTAAATAATAATGTGAATTAATTGATGTTTGTCAAAAGAAACTTGGGATTTAATGTAAGTTAAGTGTGTGCAGATTGGGTTACATATAGCACTTAAGGTAAATATGCTGAAAGAAATTGTGTAATTGTCCTAGATAATTTCCAGGTGGGAATATATTATAGCAAAAGTATAATTCATGTACTGCAGTTGTTCTCCCTTGCTTTCAAGTTAGTATTAAAGGTGACTAGATAAAGTATCAGTCTGTGCTGGTTTCATTTATTTAATTTTATTTATACTGGGTTAAAGGCCGTGTCAATACATTTTTTTAGGTTATTTTACGACGTTCAATGCACCTAGCCTGGCTTTCCTGGACCCTAATCTATGACCAGTACTCGCCTGCCCTTCCACAAGGCCAGAAACTTCTCCATATACCTTATTAATTGAGGAAAATTGACATTATTGTCCAATTTTCATGAAAGGGTATAACCTTCCCGGGTGAGATTCAAACCAGCCCCCCCTTTGGGACAATAGATTTGAGATGCAGACACACTACCAACTGCGCTATCGACCCAGGTTGCTGGTTTCAAAAGATCTCAGCGAGTACCTTGAAGTTTTACCCTCCAAGTTTTACCAAGTTATGTTTATTTATTAGCTGAAGGGAGAGATGAGCCAGATTATATGATGCCTGGTGGTAGACATGTAACAGATAGAGTCAAAGAATTAGCTGCTGGATTGAAAAGGGAGATAACCAGACTCATAACATTCTCAAATGAAGATTTACAGGTTTGTCTGCCCTTTGATTTGGTTTATTATAGATGTTAATTAGTTTATGATTTAGAATCAATAATTTTGATCAAATATAAACAATCGTCAATCATAAGACTGTTTAAGACTTGCTGTATTACTTGAATTGAATGGTGGCTGGCAGATGACTAGATAACAGTCTACGAAATTAGGATGTGAAGAACGTTGCCCAACATGTCTTTTAGAAGCTAGCTCTATATCTTGTTAGTTAGAATTTTTTTATTTCTACAGGACTTAGGTTAGCAGGCAGTCAGCTCACTTAGTGAGGCAGACAAACGAAGTTAGAATGTTGTATTGCTATTACAATATTTGTGTTTGGAATCTAGGCCAATTTACCCTTGGACACTAGAAATATAACATTTGAATTTCATGGCAAGTGTTTCTTTAATAAAATGTTGACACTTTGTTATTATGCAAAAAATATGATAGGACTACATGTTAGTTATTTAAATTAGTCTTTTTCACCCAAGCTTTTTGATGTTCCTTATGATTGAACTTTACTGTATTATCAATATTTCAGGAAATGGCAGAGATGGAAACAAGTGATCTGGCATTACTGCTTGGTGAAACAGAAACCTACGCCAAGTCTGTACAGGAGGCGTGTCAACGTCACCTTGATGATCGTCAGCAAACATCGGAGGCTATGGAACTGTTAAAGCTCTATCATAAAGCTAGGGAACACAGTCCTTATGTTGATGGTGATGACTCCACGAAAAGAAAAAAATTCTCTCATACATAAAAGAATACTCATATTAGGGCCGTCACTTAGAATCGATTCACAATTTGGAATATTGATACAATCTAGTATTTCATAAAGCTATAACTATTGGACTTTTACATATTTCTGAGTATTCATGTTTCCAGTTAAGTATCAAAAACAAGAAAATACAGTTTGTTTCAGTTTGTTTTTGATGTCTGAAACAACTTTTAACATCTTGCATGACATCATGAGAGCAATATATAGTATTCATATACTGATGTTCTAGTGGCTTCTAGTACACCCCTTGTCTCACTCGATATATCACCGATACTTGCTTTATGATAATTCGATACAAAATTTTCTATCAATGACAGCCCTAACTCATATACTTCTATTTGATATGTTTACATAAACACACCTGAATCGAGTATGGGCACCTACACTCAAATATTGGTCCAGGTTCTATCAAGACTTGTGTGATTGTGTGCTCCTTTGATCTGTAGACTTAATGTTACATGTATGTTAGTTTGTTTGTTTGATGTTTTTGTGTGTTTAGACTTTAAAGAGTGCCTTATATAACTTGCTAATTTTTACTCATTATAAAATAAGTTTTGCATGTCGGTATAATTACTATATATTCACTGTATTTCCTCAGCACATGCATAATGGCTTAAAGACACAACTTATAAATCTTGGATATCAAAAGGAAATTGTAGTATAGTGGTTACATCATAATAGAGGTGAAAATTTCAAGTATTACATGTTTCATGACTTTTTCGTGTTTGCTAGCTAGTGTAATAAATTGAGGCCCATGCATACTTATTCATAATGTTAATAGCACAGTATAAAATATAAATTTATGAATATCTCAGACAAAATTGAGTAAGTAAATTGCTTTTGCGGCACCTGGTTCCGAACTGTTTGTCATTCAGACAATATTTCCACCATTGTTTTAAACAATGGATAAAAGATTAATTTAGCAGACAACATTTAATTGAGCTTCATTTGAACTAAGTTCATGCACTCATTGCAGGGCCTCAATTATTTTAGCCATTCTACGTGGCACACTGAAATTCTACCGTTATATCTAGCCAAGAAAAAGCATGCATTACATGTGCCAAAATTTATGATAAGTTTTGTCTTTAATAATATTGATCTCATATATTTGAGAAGATAATTTTGGCATCTAGGATAGGGCTGTTGCGAGTATCCGAGTATATATTTTAACTACATTCCATTTATTTTTATATGAAAAATATATGTTTCTATGCAATGCAGTTTAGCCTGAGAAATTCTAACACCATTGGGAATAAACACATTTTTACAGGTTTTTATTTTAGGTTTATGTTGCATTTGTTATGTCAAAAATGGGACCAAGAACAGATTTCTAAAATTGGATTTCTAGGGTTAGGATTTTCAGGCTATTCTGTAAATATATTTTGTGCAATTTTTAATATTTTATTGTTACATCATATTTCAATATTTGGTTTTCCCTCATGCATATTTGTTATTGTTACATGTTTTACTACTATTGGTGATCACAGGAATGCTATTGTTTCATTTTTGTATTCACTAAGCTGCGGGCAGTATACTATAGTGTTATTAATATCTTTGATGCGATAGATCCAATCAATCTGATTTAAACCCAATCTAAAATTATCGGGCTCGTTCTCTCACTTATTTTAGACCTGACTACTTCGTATCCAGGGTTACATTCAGCTGACTGTTGCTTTTATAATGTTCACGACAAAATTATTTTGTTGAGTAACTTGTTTACATGGTCTACGTTACACAATTTGAAGAGCAGTTTATTCATAGCCAAGTAATAATAACACTGTCAAATATAATAGAATTTACGAAATCAATATGCTTTTAATAGTGTTTCATCCTGATGAAAGCTGTGCATTGATTGGTCACCTGATGAAAGCTATGCATTGATTGGTCAACACAAAGGTCATATCCATGTGACCCTTGTAGCGACCATAAGAGATCCTATGTCACAGCATTCTATAGGATATCTGTTTACAGAGATCCAGTAAGATACATCTAAAGTTTTGTAACAATTAACCTTGTGTTACCTACACAATAACTAGGCTCAGTAATAAATTCTCATAAATAGTAATGCAGGCAGTGGTGCAGTCCTGATGCAAAAACACTATATATATATATACACATATAAGTTATATAACTAAAAATTTGTAGCTTTTAACCAAGTTCAATTAAAAGCCAGTTTCTCCATCATAAAAAATTTCATTTCATATATTTATACATGCATGCTTAGCCAAAGCTTTGCGCTTTCAAATGACCCCAAGATTGTTTGCATACACCATGAGTTAAACTAGACATTAATTGAACTTTGTTAAATTTTTTAAAGTTTGGAGTAATATTATACACCTTTTATGTGTATATAGTTTTTGCTTCAGGACCATGCCGGCCGCCTGTAAATAGTAACCTTATTGCATTAACGAAAGATATGAAGACATTTAATGTCTTACAACAAATGGGACTTAACCTCCCTTGCATATTAAAATAAGCTACACAATCTCTAATTTGCCACCAATAAGTATTTAATTAAGTTAGAATTCCCATAATAGCTGCCATCAAACTTCGAGCGATATTGGGTCACATTTTCTGTTAGGTCTTCTAATAATTAATTTGTCATATTTGTGTAAATATCCAGGTTAAGTTTTTAAAGTTGTATTTGCATTCATTGAAATATTGTGAATTTTATTACACAACATTTAAGGAAAAAACTTGATTATGGAATTCATTTTTACATTTTGAAGACACTTACCCCTTTTAAATTTATAGTGTGATTCTAACACATTAATCAATTTTCAATAAAATGTTATAAAAAAATTGTTGGTGAAAGTTAAAATATTTTGCCTGTGAATCTGGACTGTAATTCTGATGATAAAAATAGTAACAAAAAGCTAATTCCTTGATATGCCTATTATGGGAGTTCTACCTTAATATTAATGTTATTTTTGAATCAGAAATAGTTAAATGTAACAATAGAAATAAATTAATCTAATTTTTTCTACTACCATAAAATGGTTTGGTATCAAGAGAAATTACTGTGCTTTTTGTTATTAGATTTTATTGTTGTTTTATTTCTCATTAGGTTGTATTAATTTACTCACCCACATACTTACATGTGTACTAACTTATAATACATTTATATAAAACTATAATTTGTTTGTTTTAAGATAACATGATATTCTTTGTCAGAAAATATTTGGTTATTTGTTTGTATTTTCCTCTGCAATGTTCAATTTAAACCATCAAAGATGACGGATGTAGATGTACATGAGGTCACAACAACTTGATGTGTTCTATGGATTCGCTCACACCTTAATTTTGATGGTTTTTACTAAAAAAATATTTTTATTTCAGCGATCACTCTTAAAAATATTTGTTCAAACCACTATATAAAGTACAGGTGACCAGCACGGTCCCGAATCAAAAGCACTATGTATACATGTAAGGTATACTACTAAAAAAAGGTAGTTTTTAAGCAAAGTTTAATCAGAGGCCAGTTTCTCCATCATTATTTTTTTTTTCACAGATTTATACACAATCCCAAAGCTGAGGCTTCGCTCTTTCAAATGACACCAACATCTTTTGCATTTGCCGAATTAGAAGGTTGTAGGCCGATTTTGAACATCACAATTATTCAGATTTAGTTTACTCGGTACAAAAGTCGCTACAAAACTACCTACCAGTACACAGAAGACGTTATGTCACGTGCTCAATAATGACTGTTCTGTAGATGCAATATTGAAGAATAATACTCGCTTTTTAATGACTAGATTAATTTCTTCAATACTCATGCGTATTGACTGTATGAAAAACATTCGATGATTAATAGCATGCGTAAATATCCTCGTTTTACTTAGTTTATTTGATTTAACAGTACAAAATTTGCCGTCAATCGTGTATTTTGTTTTTGCGACTTTTGTACCGACTAAACTAGATCTGTTTCATCATGATGTTTGAAATCAGCCAATGACTTTATTACTCAGCATATGCAAAAGATGTTGTTGTCATTTGAAAGAGCAAAGCCTTAGTTACCTGTGCATTATTAAGTGAAATAAATATATTTATAATTGGCTTCTAAGTGGAATTGGTAAAAAACAACAATTTTCTAGTAATGTACCTTATATTATGTATATATAGTATTTTTGATAAGGGATTGTGCAGGCTGCTTGTGATATAAAGCAACTGAATTAAGATTATTTTTTTAATTTCTTCACTTGCTCGCCCCGTTATTTTTCAGAAAACTCAACAGAGCACATGATCAATTTGTTGTGGCTTGATACAAAACTGTTTTGTTAGGTAGGTTACAAAAATAAAAAACAATGCTGACCCTGTGAAAGCCATGCTGCATTTTAAAGAACAACAAAGACATTTATGATAATTTTAGCATTGTAATACATTTATGTACATGTACATACAATTGCACTGTATCAATAAAACAAACGTGTAAAGACATAACTGGTATTTACAACATACATATTAATGTAGACAAATGAACAGTTAGGTACAAAATACTGCACTCACTACATGTTTACATACACTGGGGTCTAATAGTTTATTTACATATTAAATTTTGATGTTTTATAGTAAGCCTATATATACTCCACTGGACTAATACATATTTTAACATGAACTGTCAGTTGTATTATTTCATATTACCTTTTTGTAAAATTGTACTATTAATAGAAAATGACTTTTATTGCATACTTACTACATGCTCAACAAAAATCAAGTTTTCTTGAGAAAATATCATAATGAAAACAAGTAAATCTGTGAGCTAATGCTCACTAGTGATACCCCCGCAAAAATCTAAAAATATGCAACAAACGGGAAGTAGATGAGCAAGGAGCATGAAATCGCTTTACACCACATGGGACTATGGGATGAAGCAATATGCAAAGTATTAGGCTGCTGCATGATATAGTTGCTGAGAAAACTGCGACGGAAATTTTGTAACGGACGGACGCACACACCGACAAGGGTAAAACAGTATACCCCCCTCTTATTCGAAGCGGGGGTATAAAGATACATGTGTAAAGAAATATTGGACCCTAGTCAGGGCATAGTGTATGATAACCTTGGTTGAATTCCAAAGGTTTTTAAAACATTTCAGAATAACAAAAAATTTTAGAACAAAAAAGATCTTTCCTTAGGCCTAAAAATCCAGAAATTCAGGACCTAAACTTAAACACACTGTTTTATCTAAATGACGATTCACAATGGCTCAGAAATGTGTTGTATTGTGGCTTATCATCAAGTTAACAAGGGAGATAACTGATAGAAATAATATATTAGTTAATATAGATACTGTCATAGTAAAATTACCTCCCTTGGTAAGTTTACGTACAACAGTCTATGAGCAATAATTATTTCAATGTTCAGAAAGACCATCTTACTAAAAGAAATGCACTTACAATGTTTTCATATGATAAGTATGTTGATTTTGCATGTTATAAAATTGCCTTATTTATACATCACCAATTTTCTGGGAAAATCCAAGACACTACGTATAAATTTTAAGATTGATTTAGAGGCAATCTTACATGAACCTGATAGAGTCAACAACATTAGAGGGTATCTACAAAAAAGATATAGTGCTTGCTACTAAAATTACCTGTTCTGGCAACCTAATTCTGTACACTGCAGTGGTGAGTCCCACAACAAAAATAGTAGATTTGAATTACATTGTATATGATACTAGTTTAAGTTATCCTCTAAAATCATATAGTCTTATCTAAGACAACCCAGCAGATTTTTTTTAAAGTAAAATGTAAAAATTTTAAGATCTTAAGTTCCATTTCCTCATGGTGAACTACAAATCTGACCCAATCATAACATTTTCTATGATAATAAACTAAGAATAAGTAATACAAGTTCACAGCAAGAAGTAAGTGATCCCAATAATTAAAATTCCCTGAATTCAATCAATCCTTGGCCGTTGATTTTTTTGTTTTTTTCTTTCCTTCATTTCTTGTGGCAACAATTTGTTCATGAACTTGATTCATATGAGCTAACTGAAATATTAAATAATACCAATAATTAAAGTATACATTCAGCTGATGAAGAAATATGAATCAATTTGCTTATAAACGATGTAAGAAGTAAACAGTCTGTTTGAATGAAAATTGTTAATACATTAGTAAACAGTTGTAGACTGGCTAGACATATGGGCTCTGCATTATTAAGTGTCTTACGGCTGATTTTAGTCGTAAATCTTTCTATATTTTTATGTTAAATTGTCGTAAGATTTTTCATAATATGCTGCCATGATATTTAATATAATTATATGTAACAGGGCTGTAGAAATGTAATGTGGAGACCACATTAAAGCTGGATTTTCATCAAGATCTGACCATAGATGACAGAGATATCCAACATATTAAAAACTTTAACGCAAAAATTACGAAGGAAAATAATCCATAATAAAGCCAGGTAGAGTTAAGGTTACTATCTAATTCTGTTCATCACATGGTATGTTATCAGTGTATGAAGTTTCATAAAGATCTGACAATAAATGGCAGAAATATATGGTAAAGAAAAAACTTTACGCAATTGTTAACAACACCAGACGCCGACCCGACTGGCTTTTGGCAAACTTTATTATATATATAATTGAGCTGAATTTTTTCGTTGAAAAATCCAGCTAATAAATTAATTGTGTGTGTTGTTCATCAGCCTGATATGGTCAGTTGGAGGGGCATCCAACTTGCAAGCAAGAGGTTGCTGGTTCAAACACTGCATCAAATGATGAACTTTTCCTCCCATTAAAAAAATATAACATAAACCTGATTACATGCATTTAGAAAGTCACTTGAAATCTTTATAATACAAAATACCAGCCTCTTCCTAAATAAGAACACTGAGTGACTGGGTAAGTTGAACCCACTAAGCATAATAAAATCAATTTATTTATCATTAACAATACATGTATTGATGTATTGATAAATACAAATCACAAGTATTATTTTGTTACCAATTTTGGGCTTTTCCTAATTAACATTTTTACATCATCAGCATTAATCGTTGATCTTTTGGCATGTCTGGAAAATAAAAGAATTAGTTAGTTCAATAAAAGTAAAAAAAAACTCAATGAATTTATATAAGTATCATTTCAAGTATATAAAATGAATATGAAACACTAACTGGATTAAACAAGGTCTATGATATTAAACCCAATTAAATTGTTGGTCTAAAAGTTAAAAAAATAATCAATTAAGTACAAAGGATTTGTCAAACAATTTATAGATTACATTTAAAAGAAGAAAATGGAAAAAAAGGTAAGATTATCCCCCTTTATTGTACTAAAGAATGTCAATGTCTATCCTCTAAATTGTTATAATTGATATAACTTTGAGAGGTATGGACACAAAAAGTACCATAGGACAATAAGTAAGACCTTTCAGATCTACATAATACAATCATAGGCATGGCCTATTGATGGAAAAGACACGCAATTTAGTGATGTAGTTTCAGTAAATTGGTTGTAGAGCCTGTGTAATTGAACAATCTCCATATCGCCAACCATAAAGCATTTAGACCATGCAAATTTAGTTTGAAAAATGAGGGTATGTTATATCCCTATAAGTTGATTTAAGCCGCTCTGCTCGCTCAGTTGGTAGCACTCAAGTCTACTGATTGAGGGGTTGTGGGTTCGATTTCTCAGCTGGGCATACTTTTGTGGAGCTTGGTCATGAATGAAATTATTTCTACGGCTATCTCCCTCCTACAGAGGGAAATATGTAGGGCAGTTGTCAGTCACTGATGAAAGTATGCGCTTGGTAGTTGGTAAAACAGCTAAATCCAGAGATTTAGCCTTTCCAGGAGGTGAGCAGGTTGACTGACCACCATTATATGACCTATACAATGTGTTGCTACGGTGTTAAACCCAACAAACAAACAAACAAAAGTTGATTAATAGAAGGACTAAAGAGAGGTAAGTTGAACACTAAAACATTGACACTCAATTCAGTTTGGCCAGTATACACAAATTTATCCTCCAAAACTCATTTGATACCTTAAAGTGGAAATGACATTTGTCTTTTCCTTATAAAACTTTGTAAAAAGTACAACAAAAACTCTCATTGTCATACTTAGCAAATAGTTCTAAATCAGTCGCCCAAGTTTCTAACTTTCTCCAGACAGTTTCTGATATTGAAGCTACAACCATTCTGTTGAGTTGTACATCTTGACTAGCTGAATGTTCCTTACAAATCTGTAAAGTTGTGTGATGTACAGCTGCCTTTAATCTCTAGACATTACACAGGAAAATAACTTTATGCAAAATATAATAAAATTTTGAAAAATTTAATTAAATGGGAACTGCCTCATTTGAATACACACTTGGGTACGCATTCTCAAACAAATTACTTCGTTCGATTTCGATTACATTTATAAAAAAATAAATAAATGCTACATCATAAAACAGTTTTTAATAAGGCTGAAAATGGCTCATCGGTATAAATGCATAAATTTACACATCACCACTTCAACAGTCTGTGAGCGTAATTTACCTCAACTTATTATCTTTATAAGCCAAAATTTAAGCCACGACAGTGAAATTTGATGTAAATTTATGTGGTTGCAAATCCCTGTTATATAAAATCCATGACTATAATAAGGAAAAATGTGTCTAGCACCTGTGATCTAGACTAGAGACTAGAGTAAGACCATCTGGCCTCTCCAGACGAAAATATTTTATCCGAACTATACTCTACTTAAATAATAAAATTATACTCTTCCTCAGACATTTCACAATATAGTCATAGGAAATTGATTATATAATCATTATAAACAAATAAAATAAGTTGTTATATCAAACTACAGCATGTTTCTTACTTGACTTTCTGATAATTTCTCGAATTCTTCTGCTGTTGACATTTTTCAAAATTCCGCCAATTTTGACCGGTCATGCAACTTACTAAATCGTGAAAGTTACTTCGAAGCAGTTTTTTGTTTGAGTTACTTCCCTTTGCACTTTATTAATTTGAATTAGACGGTCTTTTCAGCCCAGATATATCTTGTATATTGTTGTATGAAATTTCTTTCCTTTCATACTTTTCTACACGAATCTATTTTTTATGTTTGTTCATTTTCTTGAGAATTTAAAACATAGATTGGTCCTTGGAGTGTACCGGCTGCTGCTGCCCAGCTAGAGTTTGATTACTGTGCCAACCCTTGAAGACTCCAGGAACATCATACCACAGCTGATCTTTCTGAATACTTAACATAGACAGCAAAATTAGCCATTGGTAGCTCTAGAACTCAGAAACTTCTATGTGACATGGTGCATTAATCGGCGTACGTTGATCAATGGTTAAATTATGATCTAGTCAGTGGTGTGGAATTCCAAGTGTCTTCCACTTGTCCACGGTCGAGTTAAATCTTAAAATCAACTTTTCCGGTGCAAAATGCACTTGCCCAGATGTTAAATTCTAAAAACTAGATAAGTTGAAAACTGTGATATAAACTACATTCTGCAAGTAATGACAAATAATTGAAGAAAAATATTCATTTTGAAGCAAACACTTCATTAAGTTTTGCTATGTTACATGTGCAATGTAGTATATTTTAGCTAAAATATTACTTAAATATTACACGACAATTAGGATAGAAATATTGACTTGTCAGCAGGCATAAATGTACGAAACGGACAAGTCGGGCCGCCTCGGGCGTAGTCATTCCGCACCTCTGATCATTATGTAAAATATTTACAATGCACGACGAAAGTTGATCGTTCTATCTTTGGCTCTATATATCCTTGATTTCAAAGAACCAAATTGGTATTTTGGGCATAAAAGGTTAGATCAGCAAAGGAGAAAAGGAGCAGTTGCTAGAATTCTGCCTCTTGCTATTCTGTTTTTAAACAATAACTATTTAAAACAACGCTTTCCACGAGTATAAATGAAACTGTGTTTGAACGTCATACTGGTTATTTATTTAGTAAAAAATCATTATGCAACTTACACATTTCTGTTAGCTATTTAAGCAAGGACAATAATATGCACCTATGTATATAGGTCTATAATAGGTTTATAGGACTATAGATAAAATACTTCTTTTATTTTACTCTGCCATCAAACACCATGGCGTCTGTTTGTTATTGTATCAGTTTAAATGTTTTACTTTATATAATCATAATGTAACTGTTTTATAATTGTTCAAACGTACACCGATCAAAGTGCTTATGAAAACAGGATAGAAATATACAGAACACTTTGATGTCAACAAGCTTAAGGCTAATCAAAAAGAAACTTTAGTTCCTAAGTTATTTAAATAATTAGCTCAAAAATCGCATTTTTTGCTCGTCAAACACTTTATGGTTTCTAAGTTTTTATACTCGTCAAATATTCATATGTAATAGTTAATTATACAATGCAATGCATACAATATATTTAGTTTTTTTTGTATCTTATTTCATTTTATTTTATATTCTGCATCAACAAATGAATGGTTATGTACGAAGGCCGACTCATGCGTTTAACCAACTTTCTGAAACTTTTCCATTACCAGTACTCACTTATAAATTTAAATTATATAGTTTCCATAAAAGCCAAACAAATTATCCATATAAGGAGTTAGGAAATTTAATACCATAGTTGATATCTGTTAAATGGTATGGACTGTCGCGGGCATAAATCGAACCAAGGACCTAATATTAAAGTCTATGATAGAACACGAAACATTAAATGAAAATTGTTTGTATTTATCTTTTTTACCTATTTTTTTTCTCAACACACATAGGCGGAAGCAGCGGGGGTCAGGGGGTCCGGACTCCCCCCTAGAATTTTCAAAATGTACCTGTCCATTAGTGTATTTCTTGATTGTAAGTCATTTTAAAGTAGCATGAAGCAATTTTTCTCGGTTTCTTAACATAAATTTAATACTTATGTAGTTTTTATTATTAATATGTTGCATTAATCTGCAAAATGTGTATAATGTGGTTGTGATTCGAAAGTTTGGAACCCCCCCCCCCCCTTAGAAAAAGTTCGGACACCCCTAGAAAAAAATCCTGGATCCGCCCCTGCTACCTTTTTTCTACACACATGCAAAATTGTCGACCAGTTAATAGTATATTTTCATCGAATTTTAATTTGAATTATGTTAATTCTATATTTCTTGTTATACTACTTTTTAGACGAGTGTAGAATGAGCTGAAAGTATAGTTATTTAATTATTTTAAAGCTCACTTAATACTAAATACATGAATGTACCAATGTCCTGTATATTACCCCTGTACTGTACAGTATGGGCTTTTATACCTTTTCATTTGGATTAATTAAAATACTCCTTGAATAGTCCAAAATAAATTCTCCTACAGAAAATCGATTAAGTTAAATTTCATGATAAAAGGGGTTTAAAATAACTGATTTAAGTGATATCATTTTCATGATCTCTTTAAAGCAAAAATCTATATCTGGAATGCGAATAATTATAACTATTTACGTCAGTGAATGTTATCAGCCAATCAAAAGACGCGTTACAAAAGCCCTCCGATAACGTGCATAGTAATGGTTGCTATGTAAATATCAACAATGCGCTAATACGGTCGACCTGTTCTTAATGATTGTCACTTAATACAATGCTATAGGCTTGTAAAAAATGCCTAGACCTATGGAATTATGCCAAATTATATCCCCAAATATATTGATTACCAAAAATTCGTAGATTTTTACATTCCTTTGATATAAAAATCATGTTAAAGTGATATTTGAAATTGACAAGGCACTCGATAACATGATTCAAGTCCTCACATGAACGTGTATCGGCGAGTCTGTCAATCTATAGCTCTCAATATATACATGTTTAGACGTCGTTTCTGTTTAGCTGAATACACAAACATTGGTTAAACGATAGTGCTTACTGTGAAAAATTGTTCTAATTTGGATTTAAAGCGGTTTTTATTAATTTAAATAGTTAATTCTAATCAATCAGTGGGTTGGATTGGTGAATTAAATAGATAATACAGATTTACTTAATCAATATGTGAAAAAATATGAAGAAATTGTTAATATGTTTTAATATGGCATAAATTTATATACATGTATTCATGTGTAAATGGACGTATCCATGGGTTCTTACAATTTGGATTAGCTATACTCAGGAATATTAATTAGTTGTGTTAATTAAACACTATTAAATGGCGTCTAATAGTTCATTTCCTCCTTGTGTGAAACTTACAGGGGGTAAACGTGTGGCACCGGGGCCCTTAATTGTCACAACGAGTGACGAGGACTCATCTGACGGGGAGGTGTTCCCTCCTAGTCCAAGGGGTCAAATGACATCAAGGGTCAGCCCTAGGGCCCCGGCAGTTAGTATTGTGAATGAACCATATCCAGTTAGTTTGAAATTAGATTTATCTCGGACGTTTCCTGAGCGAATTGACAAAGAGAGACCGGACGTTACAAGACAAGAACGTTCTGAGTCCCGGGTTCAAACTTTTACCGGACGTACAGCTTCACAATCCCCTGAGCCGGGCTCAAATTCCCACAGACAAGCTTGTGAAGGATATGAACATGATCATGACTATGAAAACGTAGCGTCCCCTAGTGGGAGCAGCACGGCTAGTGGTCCTGTGTATGTTAGACCTCCAGGATTCCAACACCACGCGCAGGAAATTCGACGGAAGAAGAAAAAATCAACAGGGCTACTTGAACGTCGAGAAGGACTTAAAAGCCGAGCACCAACACCGCCTAAAGTTAAACCACGGAGAGGTAATGTCACTCATTGATGTTTTAATTTTATAAAAGTAGAGTCTTTTCCGCTACTTAAATACACATACTACATTACAACTTCTAATATACAGTATAACCTGCATTAACAGCCACCTGTAATAAGCGGTCACCTGCTGTAAGCAGCCAATCTGGCTTCCTCCCAATGAAAATCACTCTATTTTGCACCTGTTATAAGCAGCCACCTGCTGTCTGCGGCCAGTGGTCGCCCATTTCCTTACAAATTCATCAATTTACCTGCATTAAGTGGTCACGGTCAATTAAATTTTAGAATTAACAAAGTGTCACCATCATTGTATAATGGTTCAGATGTGTGAAACCCCACCTAGTTAAGTCTTTAAACAGTCAAAATTTATCATCAAAGTGTCATCACATAAATCAAGACTTCCAATATACAACTGACATTCTCACTTGTGCTTTTTTGAAGATCATTTAATAAGAAACTGCATAATTAATTATCTTAAATAAGATTGGACTTATATCTAAATATTTGTTTAAATTTTTTACAAATTTTGATTTAATTGAATTGTTGTTTTCTTAATTAAGATTATTTTGAATTAGTATTTACATAAATTTTATGGCTAAAGCCAGAAAAAATAATCACTTACTGCTGCTAGACTAATCAAAGCATTTTTATCTTAACCTGGATTAAGTGGTCACCTGCTGTAAGCAGCCAATATTGTCACTTCCCTTCACTGGCTGCTTAATGCAGGTTATACTGTATTTACATGTATAATTCTCATTATTGAAAAGTATAGTCCGCATGAGTCATCAACAGACGCTCTTAGAGCCATATTTCAACTCAACTTTTAAGAATTTGAAAACCACTAAACATAATGAGTATTATTGATAACCATATACGTCCACTATAGACGCTCGTAGAGTCATAGTTGTATTCAAGTTATAAGTAATTCAAAACCGCTAAACACAATTGGTATACACTGAAGTTGACATACATGTACATTGTACGTCATCCAGTAAATTTAAGAAATATTTGAATGACTATGATAAATGTACGTTCCAATATTTGATTTAGATAAAAAAGTTAACTCCTTTGTAAACATAGTCGATATAAAATGTACAAGGAATTTTAGAATACAGTGTACTATACAAAAAGAGCATGAACCTTCGTACGTTTTGGTCTTAAGATATGAATAACTGGATCCTGATTAAGGTATAGTCTACGCCGAAATACCAAAGACACCTTATACAATCCTTAAAGTGGCCTGGCAGTAAACAAAATGTATGAAAAATCATTCACTTTTCAAAATTTTACAAATTGCCAGTAACATATACCCATTAAAAGTGATTATTTTTGCGCGATCTTTATTTCTATGATCGTCTGTCTAACTTTAGAAATAACATCCGCGAAAATATTTTTCACAGAATGATAATATTGTTTATTTATTGGAGTTAACGCCGTATCAACACAATTTAGGTCATTTCACGGCGTCCAGCGCACCTAACCTAGCTTTCCTGGACCATTGTCTATAACCAGTACTCACCTACCCTTCCACAAGGATATATAATATTGAATAAGGATATAATATAATGTTTTGATAGATCGGGACCGTCTCGACCGCCTTGGTTTCTACAGTCTCACAAAGACATTGTCATTATTTTGATTACACACGTATGTGATCTAACAACAGCAACATATTATCGTATTTACAAATTCACTATAAAGGAACAGTTTGGTGCAGTTGTAACCCAACTTCTGAGTTATAAGTATACAGAACAAAACAAAGCGTTCACTATTGGTCGTTCAGAATAAGTTAAGACAAATCTAAACGACCTTCTATGTAAACAATGTCTCATGATATCCCTAATGAGCTATATACATGTAGTCGTACTATAAAGTATGCAATAGTAATTTTAAAACTCTATGCATTAGATCAAAGACTTGACGATACGACGCTTTGCTTTCGATTAGATAACTTATCTTGGAAAAAACTATGGAGTAAAAATTAAAGTAATTACAACTTATCATTAAATCTATAAGATAACTGTTTAAAATATGCATGGTACAATGTAGTCACAAGTCAATAATGTAGGATCTCTCACGTTTTATGTAACTTAATACTCTGCCATTGATTCAATACATATTTCAAAACACTTATAAAACAAAAGAATAAACACGACATTAGTGAATAACATGAATATAATTGAATACCACGGATGATTGATGATCATCGTGGATATAAACAAATACCCCGGATAATGATCGTTATTTGTCCAGATTTATCATTTATTCCATAGAACTAACGCCAAATTATATTGCGTTTTTAATTACAAAAAATAACAATTAAAATAAAACAATATAAAACTTGATCATTTATAACCTAGTTCTAGCTTCCAATACTTTATTAGCCGCTTTTTTCACGGTGGCAATATTGCGTGTCTATGACATCACAAATGCTACGGTTTGAAGAAGAAAACAGTGAAAAATCAGCCTCGTCTCAAACTTTTAAAGATCTGTAAGACTTTTAATTCTTGCCAGATTTCAATAATACCTACTCGAAACTATATTAAGCAGAAAACTGTGTAATTTCCGCACAGCTCCAACGCCAGTTTCATACTATTTGTTGACGGCCTAACACCATGCAGACTACACCCTAAAAGTTGATACAACCCGAGCTTTGGGACATTTTCTCTGTATAGGTTTTATAATCTGGTTTAGGAATACAAGCATTTGGGTTTGAACGGTACGTGTAGAATTATCGTTGGTATTCACAACTGTAGCCAGTTTATGAGTCTGTTATCATCATCGCATTATACTAAAGTGGGGTATCAATCAGTCTCGTACCCTGAGGTTATCAAAATTCTCGATCTAGAATCTTGATAGCCTCTGGGTATGAGAATGGGATACAATAAGCAAACCCCTGTTACAGTCCGTTTTTTCTCAACTGTCAAAGCTTGAATAATTTCACGGTGACTGAATGCATTGTTTTTGTACTGGCGTTCTTATTATTATGAAATATATCTTGACTGAAACATATCATACGGCATAAGAAGCTTTACTCGATCATAATACACACTTTCGGAAACTCATGAGTGTGTCACAACGATAATTTTAACTAATGCATTCACCGTGAAATTATTCATGTTTTGACAGTTGAGAAACAACGAACTTATACATATGAGGAAATAACCAGTAACTTAGATACTCGTATATGATTTTTTAAGGATGTTACTGCTACAAGGAGAATTCGCAGTACTTGAGTTCTGTTCTGTTATCACTATTGTCAGTACGTATCTATGATTCTAAACATTCAATAAACAGTCAATAGATTTTAATTATTTATAATATTATTGGTTCATTTACCTGTTCATGGTTTGTTGCTAACGTAAATAACTGAATAAATTAACTCATTTCTAATACGTGTAGTATGTACAAATCGAATCTTGACAAATTGATGCATTCGAGGAATTGGTTACTGCATTATATTAACTACAATTATAATTTATTGTATGCAAATGATTTTAAAATTTTAATTTATCTCAAGTCATTTGTACAAGCTGCATTGTGAATCTATTATGATGTTTGCAACAAGGGACCATTTAAAGGGACTCGGATACTTGAGATTTCATTGGAATTTCATTATGCATTACAAACTTGTCGCATTTGTTAAATGTTTGCTGACGGAATCTCTCTTCCCTTACAAAATGGACACAGAATCCATGAATTACTCGTCAAGGATATACCCCTAAAATATGGGATCTTTATCATTACGTTAACTATGAGCTAATGTTACCTAGATTGTTAACCTTGTACTCAATGTCTGTGTAAGGCCAAAACAAGTTGATCATATGTTCTACAGATTTGCTCGCACCTTAATTTTGACGGCTTTTATAAAAATTAATAATTTTATTTCCTCGCTCGCTCATAAAAATTTGGTCAAACCGTTATATAAAGCAACTGAATTAAGATTTTTTTCTTCGCTCGCTCGCCCCAGTTTTTCCGGAAAAATCTGTAGAACAAATGATCAACTTGTTGTGGCCTAAAAGCCCACAAGTTCTCTGCTGCATTTAATATATTAATTGTTAGAAAGGGACACCAAAATCAGCCTGTTACATTCTTTCTCAGTACTCATGCATTTTCGTACCCAGAGGTTATCAAGATTCTCGATCTAACTAGTATCGAGGGTTTTAGTATCCTTTGGGAACGAGAATGTATTCATGTTGCATTAAATACTTCACCAGAAATTAATTCACTCATTTATAAATATGTTAATAGTAACATACAATCTGTTACATAGCTGGTATTTTTATATTTATAAAGAAATACCTGCATGCTCTGGTTTGTCCCTATGTCACATCAATATCTCTAATTGGATACCTCGAATGCTCTTACTCATTATTATGCAATATTTATGAGGTATGATTATCAGGTTTTTTTTACATGCTTTCATAGTAGTGAAATGATAATGGTTTATACTGGATTTAAGTTACATCAGAGAAACCAATTTTAATGATATATATATTTTTTCGCTCAGTTAATACTAATTAAGTTTAGCTCGATTGCGAAACAAGTTTATAAAACTCATATAAATCACTTTCGAGTCCGCGTCCTTGTCCCCCAGCCCTGAGCTAGTAGGATTAAGTTTCATACTCAAGGAAACATGCAACGGGGGTTGGTTTAGGTTGGAACCAACGCGGAGCTGGCTATCAAATGATTACCAATTCGACGTCGCATTAATGCACAGAACCCCAAGCGTACATTTTGAGTCTAGAACATTCTCACGGTAGATATTAAGTGACTTCTACACGTGACCTTGAGAAACGTGACGGTGTACTTAAATACACCTTTAGAGACCTAATTTCAATTCTTCGCTATGGACCTTTAAATTAATTACGCAAACTCAAGCTAATGATCATAATGTAAATCTAATGTTACTAATATCCCCCGTCAAGAAAATATCCATTCCTTCATATGGTAGCATACAAAAAGTAATGCACAAAACACGCCAGGCTAATGGCCAATTTCATTAAAAATTAATTTCATAATTACAAGTAATCGATTAAAAATTGATTAATTGCCTTTTAACTATGCCCACAATTAATGGTTAGAAACATTAATAAGTGTAAAAACAGAAATGCCCAGTAAGCATGATAGCTTTTTAATATGGAAGCTTTTGTTCGTTAAAGATTGACCTATATTCTTGTTCTAGAATATAGAGTGTTTGATCAGCTGACGATTTAAATGACAATTTTGTATTCAGAAAGTAGTTTTCAACTTGTCGCACATGCAGGTGGACTATATCATATACATAACCATATCTCATGGAATACATGTATTATATGCTTGAAGTATACAATTTGTAATACATAATTATATATTATATGGTTTAATATGAAAGTATAGTCCGTTTTTTTTTCTCAACTGACAAAGCTTGAATAATTTCACGGTGACTGAATGCATTGTTTTTGTACTGGCGGCCTAATTGTTTTTAAAAAATATCTTGACTAAATATATCATACGGCATAAGCAGTTTTACCCTATCATAATACACGCTTTCGGAAACTCATGGATGTATTACGACGATAATTTTAACAAACGCATTCACTGTGAAATTATTCATGTTTTGACAGTTGAGAAAAACCGAACAATACTCACATATTCTGTTGACTAGTTAACAATAATTATGTATGATTTTTGGGCTATAATTTAAGGAGCAAAAACTTTTACTGAAACGACCACCAGGACGGACTTATACAATATCCGCCATAACTTTATGTATACATGCATACAGTATAACCTCTGCAGAGCAACCCTCTGCGGAACAAATCCTTTTCACAACAACAGCTTTTGATGTTTCCCATAAGCGCAGTTTAAATTTTACTTAACCTCTGCAGAGCAACAACCTCAGAACAGCATCACAAATTTAGCCTTTCCCAGTGGGTGTTGTTCAAGAGAGGTTGTACTGTACCCTGTATTTAACCATGTAGTTTTATAAGCCAATAAAATTTCATATTTAACATAGATTTTTATTCAATAAAACTTTGATAAGAAAAAAGAAATGGTTAGTAACATGTTAACATAGACAATAGATTGTCATAACAAACACTAGTTTAATACAAAGAGTTTAAATCAGTTTTAACTTTGTAATCCGCTTATAAATTAATGTCGCGTTTAAAACTAATAATCCATCGGTCAAACATTTACTCCACGTCTTTAAATAGCTCAAGTGATTTCGTTGCACGTTCGTTTGTACTCGGAGGATGAAGTGACTATTTCTATATACATTGAACATAATTTATGATTGATTTGTTTGTTTGTTTCACGTCTAATGGCCCACTTTACAGGCATGGTCAGACTATGATTGGGGAATAGGATACACAATAAATCGAGTTTTATTATAGTTAGGGCCTGTTCCTTAAGGGTTAGGGTTAAGGAAATCGCTAGCTAGCGCTTTTTGAAAGCGATTCTTTACGGCACGCTTTACACTAGCAAATCCAAGATGGCGACATCCTTAAACAAAATTTCAAAATGGTAACAAATGAAAATATTCATACCAATTTTCACCACAATTATTGTTTTAACTGCTTTGAGGAAACATATGCATTAAGTAAAGAATAAGTCAGTATTCTTGAAAAGGAAACCTGTTCTCAAAGGGGGAAGCCATTTTGAAAAGCAGTGGTGTTCCGAATGATACGGCAAGCAAAAACAATCACGGAGGAAGATAAGGTACGACATGGCGTAAATCAGTCACCATAATGCATAAAGAAAGAAATAGTGAAAAAAGATACAATAGTGATTGCTATCTTCCTCCATTGTTGTTTATGCATATGTGTAATTGATGTGCATGCGCTTGTAAAACCGGAACGCGAATTTTTATGAAAAAACAAAATTACGAAGAAACGGAAGATATTACAGATTTGAGGCGAAAACATGACACATTCTATCTGTCGTATTGTTACATTTATTTTGTCGTGTGTTCGTTTCTTCGACGCGAAGAAACGAAAATACGAAGATACGACAAACTATGGCTTTGTCGTGTTTTCGTTTGTTTCGTTTCTTCGCGGCAAAGAAACGAAAATACGTTTGGCGTAAATCAGTCACCATAAGATATAAACATTGGTCAGAATCTTCAAATCATTAACACAAAAAGAGTAAGCTCGTATCAGCGATTTTATTCTTACAAATGTAATCAGCATTCCAATACTATCATCAAAGATTCATGTCGTAGTCTTACAAGCATGCAAAGTATATACTAGATTGATATTGGTGATGATAAAACTGGTATTTACTATACCAGGTCATTGACTCAATCAATAGCTGAACTACTTTCGCTAATTAATCATTAATTATAAGATGTGTTACTGATACAGTGGTCTTTAGGTAAATGAATATTGAATATGTAAGAAAGGAGAAGTAATTCTGCGGTAGGACGCGGACCCGTACTTATTTACAGATTTCAACTTAAATATCAACTTTTTCTGAAACTATCAAAATTGTCTGGAAACATTTTTTGAAGCAGAAAATAAGTCATTTGATAATGACAAATATATTGCAAATTGACATACAACTACAAATGGTATTGTTTCAAGTAGTAAACATCTACCCCGTATGTCACGGTATAGACAATTTCAGTGAATTTTGTGACTTTTATTGTATATTTCTTGCAATCTACTGATCAGTTTGTCTTAAAACATTAAGAATTATTTTTTTGACACAATTACAAACACTGAATGGTATTTTAAAATATAGAAATATCCTAACCAAACCTGTAAACTAGTACCTTTAAGGGTCGACAGATCCCAGGTTTGAACCCCAACAGTGGCACTGCCAATTTCTTTGAGCAAAAAATTTACCTACGATTGCTTCACTTCACCCAGGTCTAAAAGGGCACCTGCGAGGGTGGTATAATTCTGTTGCACCAATTTGTCGGCTGCACTAAGCAAAGACTCCCCAAGGAGATACATATGTAGACAGATACCAGTAGACCGATGGCCAGAGGTGATAGCTGTAAAGTCGGTGAACGTGCAAAAGCATGAAACTTGGACTATAAAATGCCATAACCTTACTTTTACTTTACATAAAGTAAGACATATAGATATTAAATCGAGGATTTAATGCTGCCTCCCTCCACTATCCTCCTTCTTGTACCACCCTTCATCGAAATAAGTTAGTCAAATTTTCAACATTTATTTGCGCAATGGTGAAGTTACAGTTTAGTTCTTTCATTTATGTATTACATAAGCATTTATTGCTTACATAATTACAAATGTATGTACATAGCCCAAGCATGATAAACTGACTATTGGTAGATTTTTGTATAGCAATGACGTCATCATTAGAACTTGCTTCCTGATTATAGAGCATGGATACCTTACTATATATAAATCTAATATACTTCTTTAATCATACCTTTATCAAGGTATGAAGGCCATACTTATGAATCAAGAATGTCAATTCTTTTATCAAATCGATAATGTTGAACGAGGAAGGTGGAAATGTTAATTGATTAAACTTATCGGCAATCCTCGAGACTCCTCGGGTCATTCCGTGAGCAACGATAAAATTGATGTAGAAACATCGGGAATTCCCGGGTAACTCCGTGAGCTACGATAAAATTGGTGTAGAAAACATCGGGAATTCCCGGGTAACTCCGTGAGCAACGATGAAGTTGGTGTAGAAAACATCGGGAATTCCCGGGTAACTCCGTGAGCAACGATAAAATTGGTGTAGAAAACATCGGGAATTCCCGGGTAACTCCGTGAGCTACGATAAAATTGGTGTAGAAAACATCGGGAATACCCGGATAACTTCGTGAGCAACGATAAAATTGGTGTAGAAAACATTGGGAATTCCCGGGTAATTCCGTGAGCAACGGTAAAGTTGCTGTCGTGAACCTCTAGAGATTCAATGCGTTTTAATCAGAGGAGCGGTCATTCTGATTACCTCGGCTTATATGCTTCGTATATCACTGACGTACGGAAATTCCCGATGTTTTGCGAGTATAGTTCGGTAGATATGTTTTATCACCAAGGCATTCGGAATGCTTAGATTATAAAGCCTTTAATGTCATACTTATATAACCTTGAAGTTTATTATTACTTATTGATAAAATCTATATTTGATCACCTATATAGGAACATGACTTGTTCATAAAAGTAGATACGTGACATTCCGTTCTATTTTTTCATTATATTTGGCGATATGGGAATCCATTCACGTGAGGTGTGATTCATTTTCAATTAGTCTTCGGGGGCTTTGAGCAGGTATATATATTCGATTGCTAAGACCTGTCATTGGCGACTTTTTGAATGACAGACATGCTTGTCTTACACAATTATCCGCATGCAACTTATGTATATATACGTTGCACATATACATTGTATATACATGTATGAGCTCTAACTAGCTTTGTTTATTTAAAAAACATGGGTTAACTGTACTTAGCTGGGAGAAACGATATATTCATTTAAATTTAATGTACCATTTTTTTACTTCACCGACCAACACTCGTTTGCTCCTCTTTGTATTTATTCATGTCCAATATGGCACAATTTGGTTATTCTGAATACAGTAATAAGTTTTATTATACATTTTTAATGTTTCTTTTTGCGAAGATTTATTTGTCATGAAAGTCATTTTTAATAAACAGTCGAATGTTTTTTTCGTGGCAACTTTTGGAATCGCACAGTGATTACCCCCACAAACTCGTACAGATCAATACATATGAAAATGCCCCCGAAAGGGATGTTACATAATACTTTATGAATTATGTCCTATAAATGGACATGTATAAAGCTCTGTACGTTAGGTACAAAAACTAGTACGGAATTCTAAATTCTTGTTAAATCAATAAAGAGATTTTTAATACCTTTTTAACCGCATGGAAAAATGCCAGACTTAGAGTTTACTTTATATTTTAATTTTGTCGTAAAGGTGTAACCACTAGGCTGGCGTTTGTATTAAATACACAATATATATAAATATTATAATACGTAATAATCTGTCAAAGTTTAGACTAAACTATAAATTGATTAAGCTGCCGTTTTGCGTATATTAAAGGGAATTTAGATATTTTTATGAATGAAAAAAATATTTTATACACATGACATTCGATATGTTTCTTTCAAAAAGTGAATAGAAAGACATTCATTATTGAATGATCTTTTTCTCTAAATGGTTGAAGTCTTTTCAAAACTTGTGGTTTTAATCACTGGGTATAAACTAACGTCATATATAACTTTAATATCTAACCTGTATTAAACATGCTTTAACCCGCCCTTATGAACACAATGGACTTCGACCCTTAGCATATATGAAATGTGAGTTAATATACCGTATACTGACTTATATTTATCACTTTTTTACATTTAATCAATAATCTGGGAAAACCCATTCTGTTTGTATCGCACTCAACAATGGCACTGATAGAAATTAACTTTGTTGTGATTGCAGGCTGGAACCATTCCATTTAAAATAATACATTTAATTTGTTTCTTTTCAGATCCTTTACCGATGCGACTACGCGCCCTTCCACAGTCGTTTTGGAAACAACCCAACAATCCAGTATCTGTATCTCCTGGCAACATGTTTTCGTCTTTACCGCCACTTAGTTACGCTAAAGACGACGACGTCGCAGGTAATTGTTTTAGACATAGCCTTTAATTTTGTTGTTTTCCTCTGTTTATATAGACAGTCTCTGAATTTAACATTTTGGTATCATAGAATTTTTTACATTGACCAGTGCATTCTTATTATCATTTTCATTCATTAAATCGTTAAGTAATAATGCAGTCACACAAATTCTAATATTTTAAAAGTCTTGTTTAAGTCTATATTAAGAAGCTACAATTAATGACATAACTGGTGCGTGCGAAAAAAAAGAGAAATTGTTGTATAAAAAGCTTCAAAAAGTTTCATTTGATTCTAAATTCCACTAAAAAATGTCCAGTCATCCCTTTCGTATTGCTATAGCTTGTTTGAATTGACCTGAGATGTTTGGTTATCATGATTACATGCTCCAGTAACTACATTACTGCTAACTGATATTTAAACTGAATTTCTTGTCTTATGTGAAATCGCATTAGCAATGTTTGGTACTAAACACAGATGCGTGCATAAAAATGAACATAACCTGCTGTAGTATAGTTCCATGATAGCCACGCCTATTTATGTAAATGAGCATACCAGCCTCTCAGATATCATTTAGTAGCATTCAGTATCAATATAGTATTCAGAGTTAAACCATCGCTTATACTTAACATCAATAAAGTTCTATCATTCTTTATGTTTGTTATTCATGTCTTTTATAACCTATTAACAATTACCACTTACACAACATAACATTTGGCGACGAGGATTAAAAAAAAAAACTTTGTGAAAAAATAGTGATTAAAGGATTTATATCCAAATAGACTAAAACAAGTGTGGACTTACAGTGCTTTTCAAACCTAGACAGTTCGTTAAACTTTTTCTGTTGTTATTTTATGTGATTAATTAATAAGACTGATTTTTCATGTTTTAAAATGGCATCAGGATTACCTGTATTTCCGACTTTTATAGTCACAGAACCAGCTGCTGACACTCGTTGGAGAAAATGGTGTGGTAGATTAGACAATTTGTTAATTGGACTTGACATTAAGGATGTTAAGAGACAACGTGCACTATTGTTGCACTATGCTGGAGAAGATGTTAACGACATTTTTGATACTCTGGATAACACTGGAGATGATTACGCAACAGCTAAGCAAAAGCTTACGGAATATTTCTCACCTAAGAAATGTACAGAGTACGAGATTTTCAAGTTCCGGCAAGCCAAGCAAGAGGTCTCAGAAACAATAGATACGTTTCATACACGGCTAAGAAAGCTTGGTGAGAACTGTGGGTTCTCAGACATTTCTAAAGAAATTAAATCACAGATTGTGCAAGGGTGTACTTCAACACGCTTAAGAA
Source organism: Mactra quadrangularis (assembly GCA_025267735.1). NCBI lineage: Eukaryota > Metazoa > Mollusca > Bivalvia > Venerida > Mactridae > Mactra > Mactra quadrangularis. Next base: position 31,670,599 of record CM046294.1, on the reverse strand, counting down.
GAAAAGCTCTAAGGCAAGACATATCCTTAGACAATCTCATTGCTGAAGCGAGAAGCATTGAACTTTCCGACGCACACGCCAGAGAAATCGAGAATGGCTCGCACAACGAAGTGAATAAATTGAACAAGCCAAGGAAGCCAAAACAAATAAAATCACAGAACTTCAAATCAAAACGAAAGTGCAGAAATTGTGGGTTTGATTACCCCCACAAAGATGGTTCAAAATGCCCAGCAGAGGGTAAATCATGTTTGTTCTGTAACAAGAAAAACCATTTTGAACGTGTATGCAGGTCAAAACACAAACAAAAACGCCAAAGTCATGCACTTGAGAGAAATCAGGACAATGAGAGCAATTCAAATCAGGACAGTGATAGTGATTTGAGTGAAACATTTGGGTTAGAGTGTACAAATATGAATGTCAATGTTGTATCATCGAGACCAAAAGTCAATGTCAAAATCAATGGACACAAACTAAACGTACTCGTTGACACAGGCTCTTCTGTAAACATTATGGATGAAGTAACATACAACAAATTTAAATGTAAACCAAAATTAAGCTCAACAAAAACAAAAGTGTATGCATATGGTGCAAGTACAGTAAAACTGAAAGGAAAGTTTCAAGCTACAATAGAAACTGATGACCATATTACAACAGCACCTGTGTTTGTAACTCAAGGCAGTAGTGGAAATCTAATATCCTATTGTACTTCAGTGGATTTACAATTAATTCCTGAAATAAACACTTTACTTTCTAGCAAAGCTGATGACCTCTGCAAAACATATAAATCAGTGTTTACGGGTATAGGCAAATTAAAGGATACACAAGTAGACTTACACATAGATACTAGTGTACAGCCTGTAACACAACCACATAGAAGGATACCGTTTCATCTAAGAAAACAAGTAGAAATGGAACTCAAGAGACTTGAGGAACTAGATATTATTGAAAAGGTTGATGGACCGACAGACTGGGTTTCACCAATAGTTGCTGCGCCCAAACCCAAAAGCAAGCATAATGAAATTAGAATTTGTGTGGACATGAGACAACCAAACCTAGCAATTAAACGTACCAGACACATTATTCCAACAGTTGATGACATGATAGTAGATCTAAACGGAGCAAAGTTCTTTTCAAAATTAGACTTAAACAAAGGTTATCATCAACTAGAATTATCTAAAAACTCTCGCAACATTACAACATTCACGACGCACATTGGATTACGTCGTTACAAACGTCTAAGCTTTGGAATAAACAGTGCTGCAGAGATATTTCAAAATGCTTTGTGCACAGCCCTAGAAGGTCTTCAAGGGGTGCGAAACATAAGTGATGACATAATCGTATTTGGAGCTACACAAAACGAACATGATCAACGGCTAGAAGCAACGCTAAAACGTCTACAGGACAAAGGTTTGACCCTCAACAAACGTAAATGTGAATTCAACAAGCGTAAATTAGAATTCTTTGGTTATATCTTTGGTGAAAACGGACTATCAGCTGATCCCAAGAAGTGCGAGGTCATTAAAAATACACCTCCACCATCAAATGTCTCAGAAATCAGAAGTTTCCTAGCCATGACAAATTATGTATCCAGATTTATTCCAAATTACTCAACAATTACAGAACCTTTGAGAAGTCTCACAAAGAAGCAAGTTAAATGGCATTGGGACAAAGAACAGCAAATTGCTTTTAACAAGCTCAAGGACAGTCTGAGTAGCGAGACAGTTGTTACTTACTTTGATCCTAACAAAGAAACACAGATCGTTGTTGATGCAAGTCCGGTTGGATTAGGTGCCATCATGCTTCAGAATGGAAAAGTTGTATCTTATGCAAGTAAATCGCTAACAGACGTAGAGACACGATATTCGCAAACGGAACGTGAAAACCTAGCAATTGTGTGGGCAATTGAACATTGGCACATATATCTATTTGGACATCCGTTTGTATTAATCAGTGATGCTAAAGCTTTGGAGAACATATATACTAATCCGCGTTCTAAACCACCAGCTAGACTTGAACGTTGGAGACTCCGACTACAGGCATATGATTTCAAAGTAGTGTATAAACCTGGTGAATCAAACATGTCTGACTACTTAAGTCGACATCCAGAATCATCCACACCAGATAAAATCAGTCATTCTGGAATAGCAGAAGAGTATTTGTCATTTATAGCTCATCATGACGTACCTACAGCTATGACCATCGATGAAATTATCTTAGAAACAACAAAAGACAATGATTTACAAACAGTCATACGCAACGTGTTAACTGAATCTTGGAACAATTCCTATAGTAATAAAACACTTGATACTTTCTCAAGATGTAAAAATGAACTGACAGTAGTAAATTTAAACAATGGACAAGTTTTGCTACATGACACTAAGCTAGTTATACCTACATCGTTACAAAACAAAGTTATAGCGATAGCGCACGAAGGACATCAAGGCATAGTACGTACAAAACAGTTGCTGCGTGAAAAGGTGTATTTTCCCGGAATTGACAAACAAGTAGAACTGGCATGCAAAAGCTGTATTCCATGTTTAGCTTCAACCAACAGGAACGTGCCAGAACCTCTCAAACCTAGCAAAATGCCTGACTATGCATTTCAAGAAGTTAGCCTGGATTTTTGTGGACCTTTTCCTGATGGAAAATATCTACTCGTATTAATTGATGACTATTCAAGATTCCCATTTGTGGAGATTGTAAACTCAACATCGTCTAAAACAGTGATTCCGGTACTTGAAAAACTGTTTTCAACATTTGGAATCCCAGGAACTCTTAAATCAGACAATGGAGCGCCAATGAATGGATCAGACTTCAAATCATTCATGAATCTCATGGGTATTAAACACCGTAGAATAACACCATTGTATCCAGCTGCTAACGGTGAAGTTGAACGTTTTATGAGAACATTAGGCAAAACGATACGAGCTTCACGCACTCTTGGAAGCTCTTGGACAAAGGACTTGTATAATTTTCTGAGAAATTATCGTGCAACACCTCATTCTACAACAAATGTCACTCCCGCTGAATTATTCTTTGGACGCAAAATAAACATCAAACTGCCAGAACTTTCTCTCAATCAAAACAAAACTACCTTACATAAACAAGCTAAAAGGGTAGACAAACAACGGAAACTGAAAATGAAAAGATATGCTGATAACCGCAGACATGCAAAACCATCAAGCTTAAGAGTGGGTGATAAAGTTCTAGTAAAACAAAACAAACAAAACAAGTTCTCAACACCTTTTGACCCGAGACCATTAGAAATAATTGCAAAGAAAGGAAATATGATAACAGCTCAGAGGGAAGATAAACAAATTACAAGAAATTCTTCACATTTCAAGGCAATTCCAAATCCGCCTATCTTGCCAGACACAGATGACTACGATGATATCAATAGTCCAGAAATCAACACCTCAGGACAAAATCTTCAATCAAATAAAGGAAGAAATAATGATACAAACCTACGAAGATCTTCACGAGAAAGAAAAACACCCGAGTATTTGAAAGATTATGTGTAACTTTAGAAGTAAAATAGAAGTGAAATAATGAGTGTTCAATGGCATAATAACCCATTGATTCTTTTAATTATAGTGTAAATTCTATTGGATTACTTAACATTCAATTGTTCTTATGGATTTATTTTATAACATTATGAAACATTTCTCACATATACATCATGATGTAGTGTTCATATTTTAGTTATTGTATTTTAATATTTTATTCATACGTCACAAATTATCGAGTGTACTGAATTTTATGTTTTGTAATAATATTAACATTTCGGACATGAGCAAGTCTATAGTTTAAATGAGGACAATCACTGGAATTTATTCGTGAGAAACTTTGGACTTTAATCTGTAATTACAATCAACATTCATTAGACTAAGTGCCATAAATGAACATTATCAAAACATGTGGTCAATTAGTGTAAATCCCAGAAGTTTAGAACTGTTAGTTTTATTTCCACTGTAAAGATAAACTGACCAGTATTTGAACTTTTATAAACCGCAGCAGAGTTTTAATCTAAGTTGAGAGGAGAATGTAGTATAGTTCCATGATAGCCACGCCTATTTATGTAAATGAGCATACCAGCCTCTCAGATATCATTTAGTAGCATTCAGTATCAATATAGTATTCAGAGTTAAACCATCGCTTATACTTAACATCAATAAAGTTCTATCATTCTTTATGTTTGTTATTCATGTCTTTTATAACCTATTAACAATTACCACTTACACAACATAACACCTGCTTCAGCCTAGTTATACATTGTATAACAAAACTGTAGCATTTAATCATAATGTAATATTTCGTTTGAATGTTTCGTGCATTTGAATACTAATTATTTTAGCTCGATTGTTAAACAAGTTCTTACAACTTAAATTAATCACTTTGAGTCTGCTTCCTTGTCCCCTAGTTCTGAACTAATAAGATAAAGTTTCTTGCTCAAGGAAACAAAGGGTTTTGGATGGAATTCGAACCAACATGGAGCTAGCTATCTAATGATTACTAGACCAACGTCGTAACCGCTAAGCCACGCCCGCTCCGCACATTAACCCATAGGACAAAATTTCTTAGGACTGCTGTGCTCAAACTCGGCAACGAATAGTGAACTGTTTCCCAATAGACATTTAATTAGTTGAGCAAATACTGGAAACACGACTAATTGGATCAGTGATTCACAATGTGTTTGTGATACCAGTTTGTACAATATACTAGTTATAACATTGTCCTGATTCTGTGGTAATAACATGATTCTATGAACGGTTTATGAACTTTCTATGTTATGTTATCCAATGTTTACTGTTATGATAATCCAAAAGTCACTGACCAAATGCTATTTCAGTGACTTTTTAACAAAGTAGCAGCACATATTTTTTCATTGAGCGCAATGCCATAGTGTTGCGCTCTATTTTCAATTAGTTTTGATTTTGTCCCTGCCTACGGAACTTTTCGGCTGTTTTTGCCTTATTACTACCAAACGCAATTTTCTCATTGGGGCCGCCATTGAAGTCAATGAAGGTTAGACTAAAACGCGTTCGTACTTTTTGTGACAATACAGCTAGACACGAAGTTTTAGGTTAATGATTGTTATATCTGCGTGTCTTTGTAAACATTTTATTTATTTGGTTTAGCATTTATAAATAATAATACAGTGTAACTTAAAAACCGAACCCCTTCAGAACCGAACAAAAAGTCTGGTTGGATTATACAGGTGCCCGAATTCTTAGATTATTTTAATATTTTATTACCTCTCATTCAATAGGTGAACACTTTCTGGATTCGGAGGTTCATTGATTTCATCGGGTTCGGCTTTTACAGGCTAAACTGTAGCAAGAAAATGTACGGGTTCAAAATACAAGTTTTTTGGTACAAACAATTTAGGGCACACGTAATATTATTATTCAGTCTATACAAGATTTAAATGAACTTTTTAAAAGAATATATATGTGGTATCGGTACAAACAATTTAAACCACTATATGATACGTAATATTGATTGCACTTATTCAATCTATATAAGATTTAAATGACATTTTTAAAAGAATATATATGTTTTTTTGGTTCAAACAATTTAAAGCATACATAATATCGAATGTACTTATTCAATCTATGTAGGATTTACGTAAAATTTTGAAAAGAATATTATGTCATAACAGTAAAATCCCTCATTATAATATTTTCTTACAAAATGGTTTCTTTACAAATTTTCAATACTATGTCTGATTTCAATTTAAAAGTCTTTGTCAATAATTTTCAATGTATACCCGTTGATAAATATATTCATGCGCATGAAGTTAAAACGATCTGAAAATCTATTCCAGCTCATGACGTCATCAAACTTATATACAAGATATTGAACTGTATAATAATGTACTTTAGTTCTAAAAACAAAATATGGTAATTGATCAAATATGTAGAGTTTTGAGACGATCTTGCATTGCCTGTCCCTGTACAATCTCCGTAAACAGAGATCCTGTTCTACTCGCGTTGTCGTACTGGATCTCTACTTAGTCAATGCAAGGTCACGTCGAGATGAACTTTGTGTCGACCAATCAATGCGTAGCTTTCATCTAGACGAAAACACTATTAATCACATTTTGATTTCGTTATTTCTATTTTTAGACCAAGGTTTGCATGCAAATTTAACAGCGGTATTATTCACAGTCTGCGATTGGGTGGCTCATTTCAAATTGCGTGACGTAGACGATGTAAACAAGTTACGTATCATAACAATTTCGTCATGAATATTATGATGAGAAAAGGTCACCTGAACGTGACCTTCGTTTGGAAAAGGCCAGATCTAAATTAGCGAGTATGCGAGCGGTAAAATTTTAGATCGGGTTTTAATCAGATTGGTCCCTGTATAAAATAGCTCAGTATATCCCATGGCTATAGCACAGGTGTATTTCCCATAGCGATAGCATAGTTGTATACCCATGGCGATAGCACAGTTGTATACCCATAGGGATAGCACAGTTGTATACCCATGGCGATAGCACAGTTGTATACCCATGGCGATAGCACAGCTGTATACCCATGGCGATAGCACAGTTGTATACCCATGGCGATAGCATAGTTGTATACCCATGGCGATAGCACAGTTGTATACCCATAGGGATAGCACAGTTGTATACCCATGGCGATTGCACAGTTGTATACCCATAGGGATAGCATAGTTGTATACCCATGGCGATAGCACAGTTGTATACCCATGGCGATAGCACAGCTGTATACCCATGGCGATAGCACAGTTGTATACCCATGGCGATAGCATAGTTGTATACCCATGGCGACAGCACAGTTGTATACCCATGGCTATTGCATAGTTGTATATCCACAGGGATGGCACAGTTGTATACCCATGGCTATAGCATAGTTGTATATCCATAGGGATGGCACAGGTGTATACCCATGGCTATAGCATAGTTGTATATCCATAGGGATGGCACAGTTGTATACCCATGGCTATAGCATAGTTGTATATCCATAGGGATGGCACAGTTGTATACCCATGGCTATAGCATAGTTGTATATCCATAGGGATGGCACAGGTGTATACCCATGGTGATAGCATAGTTGTATATCCATAGGGATGGCACAGTTGTATACCCATGGCTATAGCATAGTTGTATATCCATAGGGATGGCACAGTTGTATACCCATGGCGATAGCACAGTTGTATATCCTTAGGGATGGCACAGTTGTATACCCATGGCGATAGCACAGTTGTATACCCATGGCGATAGCACAGTTGTATACCTATGGCGATAGCACAGTTGTATACCAATGGCGATAGCACAGTTGTATACCTATGGCGATAGAACAGTTGTATACCCATAGGGATAGCATAGTTGTATACCCATGGCGATATCATTGTTGTATACCCATGGCGTAGGCGTGTGCTGTCTAATGGGTTATCATTTAGAATCGGTAGATTTGGGCCTTTTCAGGGACATTCAAGCAAGTAGCTCTCACTGTTTCTAGAATACAGCTCATATTAATGTTATTCTATACCTGCGTGTTCCTTGTTCATTAATAATAGCTCTGATTCTTTACTCAGAAATATTGACAATATCTCATGAAGTAATGACGTCACGTGACAAGCTCGTGAAATAATGAGGTCACGTGATCTTTTATTGTTATTATAATAATGTCGTGGAAAAACTTTACACTTGATTAATTTTAGAGATAAAACCATTAAAATCTAATAATAAGGTTAATAAATGTTTCATGCTACTCTGACATACTCAAAGAAAGACTAATGAATGTTCCAAGCGTTCAATCAAATAATTTTCTAAGGTACACGCAGTAAGTAAATCTATAGTTTAGTACGGAAGCGGAGAATGGACATTTCTGCATAAGTACTTGAAATTATTTAAAAGTTAGGGTAAATAAGGCCATGCTAAATTGGAATTTTGTTAAGCGTCAACTTAAGTTTGACAAACCTAGGTAGCTATTCACAAAAACACACAAACCGAAAATGAAAACGCATGTCCATTCTAGCTAGTATTCACACAAGTAAGTACTAGGTAGTACATGAATGTGTATGACATTAATGTGAGATTAAAGTAATTCTATAAAAAGTATACACAACATACGCGTGTATATTTTTCATTAATCAAATACACAGAAACAAGGAACTATCAGTATTTCTTGAGAGAAATCTGTTATCGAATCCTGGAACAACATAATTATTTAAGAAAATTTCACCATCAATTTTGTTTTGTTTTTGTTTGGATTGAGGACTGTAAAACCTACGCACACGCGGACGCTTAACAAATTTCGGGTAACGTATTGTCTTATTGTTATTCCATGGTCAGATTTGTGTTTTTGTACTGGAGGCACTGAATACCATGATGAAGAAATTGATACGGTATTGAATACACTACAAAACTAAATCTCTCATTGATTAGGTGCCACGTCGGTTTGATCCTGGCTATCTACCATGAATCTTTATGTAAGACGTTACATCGTTGCTTACAACGGTGGCAAGACCACGTGACTATGTCATCACAAATGCTACGGTTTCAAGAACAAAACAGTAAAAAATCTTCCTCGACTCTGAGTCTAAAGAGCTGAAAGTCTTCATTTGGGTTGTAATAGTCACGTGGTTTTGCCACTTTGTTACAGGGGCTGTGAATCTAGTATTGTCGAGTACAAATAAGTCCGGTTAGGTTAATCATATGCGGATCTAGCGGGGGTCAGGGGGGTCCGGACCCCCCCCCCATGAAATTTCCAAAATGTACCCGTCCATAGGTGTATTTTTAAAAGCCATCTTAAGTTGCAAGTAGCAATTTTCTTGTGCTCGCCTTTGTGCTTAACATAAATCTAATGGTTTCGTAGTTTTTATTGTATTCATTGTTTTTAACAATGAATACTCTGTTACCAATAGATTAATAGTGGTATTCCGATCGGAGTCGTATATTGACCTTTGTTGACCTCTATCTAATCAACGAAACCGAACAGCATCCATAGCCGGATAATTCCACTTCAATAAAATAGTTCGCAAATAGTTCTTTTGTTTCATCGATCATCTGTGTATTCCTACGCGTCAATTTAAAATATGCATTTGTTGACAGACATTGGAAAGACAAAGGAATTGAAGGAAAGTACTCGAAACTAAATCTGTTTCTCTAAATGCAGTTTACAGTCATTCACATTATTGGAAGGAATTGTTTGCGAACAATGCCTTTCTATGTCAGCGCTCCCAGAAATTTGAAAAAGAACGAACAACAGTCAACACATAATTGAACTCCGTTGCGACCCACAAAATAATAAAGCAACAGAAAAATGTGTATACTATCAATTGCAGACGCGTTGAAAAAAATACAAATTTAAACAAATACTTAAAATTATGATACTCAATATTTTCACATTAATCAAACTTTATTCTATCTGTGTACGGAGAAAACTTATTTTGTGCATTGCGCATTTTTATCTATCATGTATATGTATATAAATGTAGCTGTAATAAACACGACTGGTCTGTGGTGCAGTGGTTAGCATGACAGACTACCAATCAAGAGATTGCGAGTTCGAATCCTAGGCGCGTAAAAGTAGAAGATTTTTTTTTTTTTTTTTTTGATTTCGGCTACAAAAATTTGATCATGTTCGTCAGATTTACGCACTTAAAATTCAGAAAATGAAAAAAAAAATTGCTCTAGTTTCTTTTCACTTATAAAATGAAAACATCAATTATAAATGCAATGCATGTTTACCATAAACTTTATCTTAACACATGATCATCAGTTGAACACTGACGTAAACTTGATGTTTTTATCAAATCTACACAGCTCTAGTTATGTGACGTCATGTCCCCCCTACTGTGTAAAAATAATTCAAAATACTATGTACGACAAGCAGGTAAGACGGGGTAGAATATTTAACATTATAATTGTTAATGCCCCAAAATACTCGACTGACTTATTTTGATATAAATTTTGCATAATGTACCCCAAGACTATATTTATATACCTTAATGTTTAGTCAATTTTTATTTTAGAAGGGTTCTGATGTAATTGTTTTCTTTCACATAATTTATGTATATTTACATGTTGCAGTTGTTTCTTGTTTAGTCTATTTAGCACAATTAGCATAAATGACGAGCCTGTATTTATTCACTTTAAAGTTTACCAGTTTGGTCCATTTTTATTTTATAGGGATGCTGACTCTAAAATCCTCATACATGATGGCTTAAGTAATCTTAGTAATTGTTTGTTGTTCCCATATCATCCAAATAATATAACTTTATTTATACTCAAAAAGTCAACAAGACTCGTCCATTTATATTTACCGGGGGGTGTTCAACTGGTACTCATTCTGGATTACTAAATTATATTGAGCAGTTGTATGTTGTTGAGTCATTCTCTTATTTACCCAATAACATTAAGACTTTACTAAAACACCAACATCAACAGGTTTGATCTATCATGATGTTAGCCGAGCTGATTCTAAATTGTACAGAAATATTGGAAGTATTTAATTAAAGGTTAATATTGAATGAATTCACTTAGTGTATTAGCTATGAAGTATAGTAAATGCAAATGGAACAAGATACAGTCAATTATGATGTATGTACCTTATTAATAGCATTTATGTATGTTAACAGCAAATAATCTTTCTTACAACAACCTGCAAAATAATCAGAACTATATACCCTGTACCCCAATATCAAAATAACAAAGTTCAAGTAAGAAAGATTTTGACATATTTCATCTTTAAATGTACATGATTGTATCACATCAATATGCTGAATAAATGACCAACTGGTATAAACACTAAAAAGTTACTTATTATGCTTTTCTGAACTACATGCTATAATGTGATTTTCTGTATAAAGTTCATATTTAACATGTATTTTTCCATTTGTATAAAAATGCTCATGAAAATATCGCACATTTATTCCTCGCCTTTCGATCGCTTCTCAAAAAAATTTTTTTCGCTGGCTCGCTCTATTTTTTGAGACAAAATTCATAGAACATATGATCAATTCATTGAGGCCTTAACGCCATAGCAACACATATTGTATAGGTTATATCACGGAGATCAGTCCATCCACTCACTGTTCCTGAAAAGGCAAAATCTCTGGATCTAGCTGTTAACCAAAAAGAAATCGCATCGATGACTGAGTGGTAGGAGGGAGAATTACCGTAAAAATTATTTCATAACTAAGCTCAACGAAAGTATGCCCCGCCCGTGAATAAAACCTACGACCCCTCGATCAGTAGAATAATGGGCCTGTAAAATGAAATATGAAACACAGTTGACTATGAATGATTAGAAGGTAATGAGTGATATCGAAATAGTATCTTTGAACTTGTTGAAGTCATCAACGTAATTGATGTTTGGAACATATATCACCTTTTCCAGTTAATGTGTACTAATGAACTCGGGTATTAAATCTTAGCATAACACTTTGAATCTTAACATTTGTTTATTTTCTTACATAATATAGATAATTTGTGCATATAAAACACTTTCAACTATTTTCCAAAAAATAACATTAACCTCTTTGTTAAATCAGTTCATCGAATGAAAAAAAGAAATTTATCATACAATTAATTCTTAATAATATCTGCAAATCTTAACCTTCATCATTAAACACCATCAGTGCAGGTACAATTAATTTCTAAGACATTTATGATAAGCAGAAATGGGGTTTAAATACATTTCTTTCTATTCAGTTACTATATAAATCATAGAATAGCAGCAGGGTGTTAGTCCAACTTTACTAAAAATGTGCACTACGTAGCACACATAACAGATAACAATTACATAGTTTTAAATCTCTCCTATATTAGATTTTTTTTGACACACAGACTAATAAAACAATGTGATAGTCATATTGTAACAGTTAATAGCTTTGACTAATTACAACAGTAGTCATAGTAATACGTAAATTCAATCGTTCAATATTGTAAATGACTCAAGCAGATTTTTATTGTGGAGAGAGTTTGAAAAAAACAATGTAATCGCCAGCATTAATAATTTCTACGGCCATTCTGTCTCCTTCCCCTGATTCTAAGTCATGTAGGACAGTCGTCAGTCACTGACAAAGTATGCACCCAGTAGTTTGTTAACAGCTAAATCCTGAGATAAAGCTTCTTCAGGAACAGTGAGTAGGTGGACTGACCGCTGTGATATAATCTATATAAGGTGTTGCCACAGCATAAAACCCAACAAAAATTGAATAAATCTAAACACAATGAATACCCCAGTACTTTCAGTGCTTTGATTATTATTAAGTTGCGTTATTTTGCAAACCTTGTATAGTGTGGTAGTGGTTCGAATGTTTGGACCCCCTAGAAAATGTTTGGACCCCCCAGAAAAAAAATCCTGGATCCACCCCTGTTAACTGTCCTACATGTTTGAGTCCTGTGACATTGATTGTTAAAAAAACATCACAGGAGCGATTGTTTATGTCCGCCATACAAGACTCTATCTGTTGGAAATTAGGCAAACATAAAATCCAACCAAATCACTTGTAGACAAGGTACTTAAATAAACCATGTAATATCTGCTATAAGTGTCATTTTAATGACATACTTACACTTGAAATGAAATATACCTGTTATAAATAATTTACTATCTTGATAAAAACAATGACGATGACAACGTCAATGGTGGAAGGAATGTGCTGGTTTTAGATATAAATAGTACACTTTATTTCAATTTTGATATTTATGGACTGGGCATGAACGGATTGGTAATATACAAAATCTTTTTAAGTCGGTCTGTGGCGCTTTTCAAAAAAAAACTTACGATAAAAATCATCGTAAGTCAAAAGCAAGAAACATTAATAAAACGGTCATTTTTTACCAATCTACATGTATTCCAAGTATTATTGAATTATGTAGAATATTGTCTACCTTTTGAATATCAAATAATAGTTAGGTTTGTTATCATTCGGACTTTGAACGGCAGAATTATGAAATTGACTTACGATAACTTTTTTCGTAAGAATTTTTGTTAAAAGGTTCGCTGATCTTTGGGATTTTGGATTTTTACGACTTTATTAATGCGTCAAAAATAGTGTTATAATGTTACTGACTGAATTTTACAAATCATTCAATGATAAATAATTATAATATCTTACATGCCAAATTCTTATGAAAACGAGGACTCTGTATGGTTGTGGTACTGTGGAATCATAAAAATATCAGTTAAAAAAATTCCCTTTGACATTTCCACAGCAGATTAAGATTTGACATCGGATCGAACTTGGGTCTGAAATCTTGTCCTTTATTCTTTGACTGCCAGGATTTATGGAACGTCATATTTGAAATTTTCGTAAATCGCTGTTATGAACTCGGTCACTTACGGCAAACCATTATTTTCTTTATTTTCTACACACTACGTATGTGAACGTTATTTGACCGTCTGTATGATATTATATTAAGAATAATGACTCAATGAACTCACACTTAATGTTAATAAAACTCATTGCAGTTCAAACAATCCATGTTTACTTTTCTTTAAAAGGCCGAATATCTGTTAAATATCAAAATCATTTAGTTAAACAATTGAAGTATGTAGCAACATGAAACACTGTGGAGATTAAAATTGGCTACAGTTGAACCTGACACCTGAACCACCCCAGGTTCAACATTAATGTACAGACCAAACTCGATAGCATGTCATTGCTGGTGTTTTCTATCTAAATAATAGCATCAACCTCAGTACGAAGATTATAATAATTTTACTTCTAGGCAATTTTCTTCGCGGATATATACTTAACGAAACTTCTAAATACACCGATTTCAATGTTGTCAGAAATTTTCGTTTTTTAACATTTATGTCCGATCGTTAATGGAAATGTGTATAGGACTTTACTGTCGTCTGCTTGCATGGTTTTCATGCTTCTTAATGGATGCAAAATTGGTTTTGTCGTGCATGTGCTGAAAAGCAGAAATGCCCACGTGCTTATCGCGCAAAAATTGCACCTTATCAGTATTAGTGAAAATCATTAGTGTGTTGATATGCACAACGAAAAATCAAGAAATTGCTCGTAAGAACGAGAAATTGTCATAGGTATTTTGCCAGACGGTGCGTCACCTGCAGAATAAGACTTCTAATTTTCTGTTCAATCAAAACAATTAGAAAATCTTCCCATGCCAACGCATGCGCGACAAAAAATGTTTTGCATTGATAAAGTAGCATGAAAACCATGAAAGCAAAGGTCAGTATGGTCCAAAACAAATTCCCATCATCGATCAGACTTTAATGTTGAAAAATAAGACTTCCTACAATACTGAAATCGGAGTACTTAGAAGTTTCGTTAAGTATACCTTGGACAACATAAGAAAGTAAAGTAGTTCTAACATTGCTTTTGTAGTTAATTTGAACTTCACAGGGATTCTGTTGAAATAAAGTCCGAACCACATGTACATTGAAACACAAGACAAAAATGCTACAAAGCATCATTGAGCGCAAAAAAATATTAACATGAGAGTACTGCTTAAGCCTGTGATTCTCTATTAGTGAGTGATTAAATACTTTTATTCTAAAAGAAAATTGCTTTTTGAAACGGGCCGCTAAATAATATTTGAAGTAATATGTATTTGGATTTTTAATATAGTAACAAAATTCAGAAAATAGAATAGTCGTCAATTTTAGAATAAAATTGTTCGTTTTTATTTCAACTCTTGAAAATAGAAAAATGCTGAGCACACTTAATAAAATAAATATATACGCGTATATCCAAGTAAATGGACCCATCGGTGGCCTCATTTTTGACTATTAACTGTATAATAAATATATACCCCCACAAGTGCTCTTGTGCTAAAGTCAACAATTTGTTGGATATTTTAAAAACCACCCCTAGCTGAATATTGATACTAGGGATCGATCATTTTAATACTTTGAAGAATGCTAATATTTGTCATAAATAATACTTTAATTATTGTTCACAGTTTTGTACACTATATACTCCCCAGTTTATAATACTATAGAATTATAACTATTGAACTGTGGGTATTTTAATTATAATTGTGAAAACTAGGTCATGTAAGAAATTCAATGCCATGACATCGATTTTGGTTATAAAATATTGTATCGATATTCAATTATAATGTATATTGTACATACACGTGTTCTTTGATATATAAATTGTATTATTCCTATACTGGCATGTTGTTCATAATTTATTATAAGAAATCACGTACGTCACTCTAGCCTGAAATCGTCAGTTTAGCATACAGGGCCACAATTTTAGTAACACGGCTTTGGTCTATAGGAATTGTTTAAAGACTCAATGAATGCATTTAAACTGATTATCATAAGCAGTCCGACAATGAAACAAGAGGGCCATGATGGCCCTTTATCGCTCACCTGAGTACCATAGTTGCATACATAAACAAAGTAGGATTGATATATTTTGGAAATCGTTTATCACACTTTCATCGCACCAAATGCTTTATTGTAAACAATCATCAAAACAATCTTTCAGACCAATTTCCAGAATATTTCGATCAAAACAGTAGCCACTACAGTGTTAACAAGGTTTTTCAATTTTTTGCTCTTGTGACCTAGTTTTTCATCCAAGATGACCCATGTTTGAACTCATCTGAGCAATCACCTAGACAAGCATCCTCACAAAGTTTGAAATGTCTTGAGCCAAAAATGTAACCACTGGAGTGTTCACAAACAATTGTGGACGGACGCCGGACATTCAACGATCCTAAAAGCTCTCCCTGAGCTAGCCCATGTGAGCTAAAATACAGCCTCTGAGTATACCCAACTATCGTAATCCTCCTTAGAATAGTACTAAAAGTTACTACATTGTACTTTACCATTCTCGTACAGTACCCGGGGGTATCAAGATTCTTGATTTAATATATAAAATATGTTAGAAGTAAAAATGGGCAATTACAGTCTCGAACCTTCGAAGACGCTATATATAAACGGTTGCTAAGAACTAGTCTAAACCTTTGCTTGTACGAAAAGCACATGAAACAGTTAACACGCCAAATACTTTGTTTGGTTTCTGAAATATTCTCAGCGTTTACGTTAAACGTCGCAATAAACGCTAAACGCCGCAATTGCCCTTACGGTAAACGTCGCAACGCCGGCACTAAACTTCGCATAAAAGTCGACTAACGCTTAGGTCGCAACCTTATAGGACCAATGAGACTTCAATTGTGACAAAGGCACCTCCCCATAGTTATATTCAGACTGTTTTCTTTTTCCCATAGTAAATGTAAGGACGTCAAATACTTAAATCAGTTATTGTATTTGTTTTCAGAAGTACGACCAATCACTCCACCTGGTGATGACCGTGACACGAAAACTAAGAAACATACAAAAATGCCGGAAAGAAAGGTTATAGTTACCGGTGATACAGATTTACTGTTAAAACATTTATTTGCTGACGTCATGGACGACAAGAAACAGACGTCATCAAACAGTAATGCTGCACATCTGAAACGTGGCAGGTCAGTTTTTTGGTATCTCATTTTATCCTCGAGTATATATATCATAGTTCACTAAATTTCTTTTTGAGCATTGAACATCTGAGCATGTGCATTTTGATCCCGGACAAGTTGATTTTTAGATTTAAGTGGTCCGTGGGCAAGTCATAAAGCTTAGAATTCTACGCTCCTGGAGGAATGGATGTGGCTGGGTGGTTGCAAGTTAGACTAGGTAATCAGGTGACCAGTTCTGTGTTGGTTTCAATCCCATCCAAAATCTATCTCATTATTTCTTGAGTTCACCCCTGGTTGACTAATATGCGGATTCCTGAGTGATTGATAGTCATTATAAGATATGTGAGATTGATAATCGTCCAACTTTAAGATTCATACATGATCTAAAGTAGATTCATTTGTAAAATGAATATGGTATATGTATATGAATATTGTTAAAGAGGGGTGTTAAGCAAGAACATGCAAATACGTTCAAATGTAATGTTTGAAAGTATTCAAACACTTGATTAAAGATAACCTTTTATTTCTAAAATTAACATACATGTATACATTATGGTGGCATTTTCTGCCACCAGATAATCATTTAATTAACTAGTTATTTAAGTGGTTAACTAGTTATGTAACTAGTTAATTTTTTCAATGAATAAAAGATCATAACAGGAAATAAATGCAAGTTAGTGCCTACAACTGCCATTCTTGTATAAGTTTAGCAATTTAATGTTAAGTGGTTAACTAGTTACGTAACTAGTTAACCACTTAATTAACTAGTTAATTAAGTGATTATCTAGTTACCGTAACTAGTTAACCTGTTACCACTTATCTACAATTAGCATTGTTTTGCTCAACTGTATTAATACACTGTCACACCACGCAATATCGTTACCTAGATAATCACTTAATTAACTAGTAAATTAAGTGGTTAATTTGTTACGTAACTAGATAACTACTTACCATTAAATTGGTCAACTTATACAAGAATGGCAGTTGTAGGCACTAATTTGCATTTATTTCCTGTTATGATCTTTTATTTATTGAAAAAAAACTATTTACGAAACTAGTTAAACACTTAGTTAACTAGTTAATTATTTGATTAACTAGTTACGTAACTAGTTAGCCACTTAAATAACGTATTAGTTATTTGGTTAGCTGGTGGCAGAAATATGCCACCATAATACATGTACATAGGTATAATAACTCATTATAATACATCGTAATCTTATTTCTATTTCAGACCACCTAAAAAGATGATGACCATTCCAAACAAGACACACACCAAGGGTCTTCTATCAGGGGAAGATCCCTATTTGATTGACTGCTCAGTTACACAGAAATTATTCCCACAGTTGTCATTGGAAACAAGCACGCGACAAGTTCACGGCGGCAACTCGTCCTTACAGTTAATAACACTACGTGAAGGGGACAAATCCGTCACACTACCTTCATTAAGTATTGAACAAAATTATTCTCAAATGTTGTCCGAATTAGTGATGAACATATGAAGAAAATGACTGACAAGATAAACTGTGATAATTATAGTGCTGAGAACAGTAGTTTTAATTAATTTAACGCTACTTGCAATTCTGTGCTTTGAGCTAATCATGATAACTAGCCCCTGTGCGATTTAACCAGGTTTGCAATTATATAGCATTTCTTCTATGATTTGTTTAGTATTGAAAGATCGAGGTGTTTTAAAACTTGGGACAGAGTTGGGAAATGCTGAGTTGTGAACTCACTCGCTTCTTGACCGCAGTTTTATAGCTCGGCTATAAATGCAAAGGACTTGCTAAGGAAAACGAATAGGGCTGTGTTTAAAACTTACTATTCTAGACGTTTTGTGCTATCTTCTTTCTCATTCAAAGATATACATGTACATTCGTATGTTAAAACAGCGCACTTGTGATTTGGTTTTACTTTTATCATACAAAAACCATGAGTAAAATAAATCGTCAATATCGGCTGACTTGTATATGTGTTCATAAACATGAGTGTACACTAATCGTGCAGTGAAAGACGCCATTTTGTTCACCCATTGTGACGTCATTGAAAGAAAATGCAATCGTTATTCGGATCATTAAAGTTGTGATAGAAAATACTTGGACTTTGGACTTTGTCATTATGCTAGAATTCATTGTTTTAACATGTGTCTATTTGATAGTTAGATTGTATTTTTATATGAAACACTTGGGCACAGGTTTGCTCATGGAACTTTTTTACTTTATAGGGTAACTACTTAACGTTTTTGTGATTTACCGAAACTGAATATTTTCCAATGTTTTCATTCATCTCGCGTTTCCATTTAATCTACTTGGCGACGGTTTATACTAGAAAAAATCTGAAAAGCCCATCTTTATTTACATGTATATTTCCTAATGATGTAAAAGACAATAAGTATATTTACGTATTTAGCTTCTTTCAATCGATAAAAAATTATAAACCACGTTTTTAATCTTTACTTAGCATATTTTGTAAACGACAGTAGGTAAGCTATACTCCAATGCTTCTAGCCTCTAGGTAGACATCATATAACCTGTATATCCATTCACCGCCGCCATATTCATCTCTTGGAAATCTGACGCAATGAAACATGGGAAATATTCAGCGGAAATGACGTCAGAATGTTTTTAATTATTCACATATATATGTTGTGAAGTTCGGCGTCCACAAACTCTGTGTGTCTGTTTCTTTGTTATTTAAACATTCATTAACAATGTATGTGTTATTATCCCATGTAATCGTTGATGAATGCTGTGTTCCCCAGTCACGAAACTCAGAGCACCTTTTCAAGTCATTGGAGTCAAGTTTAGGAAAATGGCCGAGGTATTCCGATGTATGGATAAACGGTGTAACATTCAATTGTGACTTTAGTAAAAAGTCCTTTTTGAAATGTGTTAGTACTTATACTGTCACATAGTTAGCGGGTTTGTGTTTTAATTAATTAAAGAACGGTGATGACCAATTCATGTGGAATGTTTTTAACAGCCTTGCCATTGAGATGTATCTTGGTTTGATTGGTAAAGGTCAGGAGACTTGTTTAAATCATTCTCGTACCCAGAATCTTGATAACCTCTCGGTACGAGAATGTTTTTTAAATCAGACTAACATTGCAAACAATGACTTGGTCACATACCCCTAAATTCAAATCTCACTCTTGTGACATTCCATCACTTCATAATAAGCGTTCATTGTTCATTCTGTTAGTTCTATAAGAAACATAGGCATGATATAAATATCAATGTCACTGGTTTTATTAATAAGGGTCAAAGTTCAATGTTACGTCAATTTTCTTTTGAAGTATTCTGTGATAAAATGTTGAATATTTTATATGTGTAGCTGTATGTATCTTATTTATTATTTATTTTACTTTATTTGCCTGATTCAGTAATCCAACATGCAAGGTCAACTTCTGAAGGTCATATTACAAAAGGTATTGCGACAAAATTTATCTTAAACTCATTTGAGTTGTTGCACCTGAACAATTGATCAAAATTTTCGTTATTTTCAAATGGTACACGTATACACTATTCCTCATATTTTTTAATGAACCCTTTAGGAATAATCATTAAATATTGCATGTTTTATGTTTTCTATGTATGATTGTTAATGTTGTTCATCCTCATATTTTTACCTTTTTACAAGTTTTCTTACAAGATGTTTACATTTTCTCTATTTGATTGTCAATGCTTTTTGTTCTCATATTTTTACAAGTTTTTGCTTCATTGACCACAGAATTAATGTTATCTAAATCATGTTTATTTTTACTTATATTTGAGAAATGTTGATTTTCATTTACAATTGTTCCGTCCAGTTTCTGTTTTGTGCTATATATACGGAAAAATCCGATGTTATACGATTGGTCTCCGCATATCAAAATGGCCGCTCCACGTGGTCGTTGTCAAAGTAACAGAGTTGATTTTTTTTGAATATCTAAGATATAATTGTTATAGTTGTTTGTATATATAAATATTTACTGACGTATTGTCTCATATAAAAATATAGTCTACTGTTATTGTATAGCTAATTCTGTGATAGATTATTTTTTGTTATTATTAAGATATAAAGACGAGTTTCCAAAATCTAGAAATCGTGTATTTTCGTAATAGTTCGTAACTTCGTTTGTATTTCGCCATAGTTTATTACAGATTCAAATATATCATTATGTAGAACCTTATTTTCTTTTTGAAACAGTGTTGAGAACATTTTAAACAAATTATACTAAACAAAAAGTTCCTACCTATAAACGTCACTTACTGTTAAATCTTATTCTTAAATATAATAACTATGTTCCTACAAAACATGATGCACGAATATTTTTATTCCATACAGTATGTTACTCGTTATTATGCATTAGAATCACTAAATAACCTGTGGCCTCAAACCAAAAGTGTTGACGTAGCCTAATTAACAAACAAATATAATTACTACTTGAAATCTTCTAGTTCCATAAAATAGTTTTTTTTATTGTCAATGTCTATTTTCAGTAGCTCTAGAATATTTACAAAGATCCCATTAGAGAAATATCTCAGTTAGTTTTTATATACCTTGATTATGGACATTCAATTTGCATGTTTACTATTTAAGATCTGTTTATTTTTGTATTTATTAATACTGTTACCATGTTTATGTCACTTATGTGATGTTGTTTTTTTATTATCATTTTCTCATTACTGGTTTATCTATTTAATAGGAATCATACAGAACTTGGAATTTAAATGTGTTTCACAAGAACCACAAGGAATTGTCCACTTTTAATGGATTAAAACAAGGCACTTTAGTCAGTTATTTCCCCTTGTATACTCTTCAAATAGGTAGGTCCAATCAGTTGGATTATTTGAGTTTTACTCTTTCTTATCGATGCCAATTGGTCACAATCAATCTTAAATAACTTTTTTGTCAATCCTTTAACTTGTTTGAAGTTCAAGGAAAGTATTGTTTGGGTGAAGAACTATCGACATTTTATCACTCCTGTTAATAACTTCATTTACAAGGAAGATATTTGATGAGATATTTTATTATCCTTACATAGGACTTTAAATAATGATAAAATCCGAGGATTCCAACTGACAGGACCTACTTGCCAATTGGATTGCTTCAGATTTTATCAAGGAAAGATAACTGACTAATGTCCCTTAAAATCCTAAACGTCCTTGATAAATATAGCTTGTTTTTATACCCACCGGTTCGGTTTAATTGAACGTAAATAAACACGGTCATGTTCACTAGCAATATTGCATTCATTGATTATCGATTCCATTGAACTAAAACTACTCAGAAATTCAGGTCTAAGTATATAACAACAATAACATCAACTTTATTCTATTCTATTCTGGTTACAAGTTGCTTAGCATTAATAATTTATAATCAGATTTATTCGGAATACTTTGGACAAGTAGCAGTCGTTTTGTTATAAGCTGACAATAAATATTGACATACTGACAATTGGGAAGTTTTTGAGAGTCCTTTGATGTATTGGATCGATTTCTGGCGTTTGATGGTATATGTGCCATAAAAAATCGGATAACATTTGAAACAGGAGCTAGATTTTACTTAGCACTTATATATTATTGAATTTCCATAGTCTAATTTACTTATTCTATTGCATTGTTATGTCATAAGTGTGACGTCACTAAAATTTGAATCTTTTGTAAGCACATTGTTCTCAGAGTATATATACTTTTACAATCTAAGCACAGAATATTATGTTTTAGTATTTAGTGGTTTCCCCATTAATGGAATTCATTTAGT
This sequence comes from Mactra quadrangularis, assembly GCA_025267735.1. Classification (NCBI taxonomy): domain Eukaryota; kingdom Metazoa; phylum Mollusca; class Bivalvia; order Venerida; family Mactridae; genus Mactra; species Mactra quadrangularis. The sequence continues at coordinate 31,648,428 of CM046294.1, read as the reverse complement.
ATGACGTCATATCTTGACAGCATCTATTTTTTTATTAGTTGGCCTAAGACAACGAGTTAATGAAAGCTTTTGCAATAGTCCTTCACTCACAGATACAAAACTCATTCGGATCCTCTCGAAAATAATTTATATTGGTCTCGAGCCAAAAGGGTTACCGTAGCCTAAAATATAGGATTACCGATTTTTGTACACGAGAAATGAGTATGACTATTTATTTGAGTTGTCTCCCTTATAGTTTTTACTCCGTCTTTCTGTGGGTGGTTTCGACTTTCGCCAGGACATTTGCATTTATAAGCTTTGCATAGGCAATACGTAAAATATTCCCAACACTCTTTAAATTTCTACTTAGTGTTGAAGAGAATCTTTAAACACAATAAAGTCGAACTTCAATCCTATTTGAATTATGTCCTCTTTTACAATATCCGCCATCTTATCATCACGTGATGATAAAAAGTCACATGACAGAATAAAAATGGCGGATAGGATATAAAATAGATATTGTATTATTTTTCGAATTCCTGTTAATACATTTTTGGGTGTCACTAATAATAGAACATGTTCGGAATCATAGCAAAATATATAGAGATAGGAATTATTTTTTTAAAGTAGTAGGCATATGTCTGTGCTTATATCGATGCTAACTAATGGCCAGAAAATTACTGCTTTTTTCAAGAGCAGCTGTGATCAAAATAAGATTGATAAACATTAGGTACTTACAGATTACATTGATGTAAGTAATTTGAATAGATTAGTTGATAACTTAACAAAGTGATTCATGTCACAAGTATTAATACTTCATATGGATAGAAAAAAGTTAAAGAAATTAAGTAGGGAAATTAAATTATAATTGGTGTTTGTTTTCGTGATCAAAAGCATGTTGAAGTGATTGCTAGTGGAAATATTTGATCTCCTGCAGTGAATTGATATCTAAGTATAGGTACTCAATTGTCATTTATCTTTTTTATTGTTGAATTATTTAGAATATAAAAAAAAACTGGGCGCTCACAAATAAATACTTAAAAACTCTGAAGTGAACAGTGAATACATATTACGTTCAAGTCAGTAGAAGTAAAAGGAGTATTTATGCAATTCGGTTTTAGGGGATTTTTGGTGAGGTGGTTAATTCCAAGTATGTGCTTTGACTTTTAATATGTAAACCCCACCATGATACAAAATGGATTGAGTAATTGTTTAAAATAAATGTATATCATTATCTCATATTTATAAAAATTTAGATGGAATCATTTATTGATTTACGTGTTTTTTCTGTATCAGAATATTTTGTATAACCTACTGTTGAGTCTCATTTTAGCTTTTGTTAGAGAAATGTGTTCAATTTTTTTCTCGGCATAATTTTTATGAGTGAATTGTAACACAATGATCGGCTCAGATTTTTTGTCATTATTTTTATCATTTATTTATTTATTTTACTAATTTAATGATTTTTTATCGATGTACGTATACATGTAGTATTATTTGTTAAATTCTGTAAGATTTAAGACTTGTGTCTTGATAGTTAAGTTTCAAACCAGCAAATATACTTAACAAAACTTCTCAGTACCCCGATGTCAATGTTGTTGGCAAATTTTATTTCTCAACATTTATGTCCGATCGTTAATGAAAAGTTGTATAGGACAATACTGTCGTCTGCTTGCATGGTTTTCATGCTTCATAATTGATGCAAAATTGGTTTTGTCGTTCAAGTGCTGAAAAGCGGAAATAGGCACGTGCTTCTCGTGCAAAACTCTCACATGGTCAATTTTGGTGAAAATCGTTAGTGTATTGATATACACAACGAAAAAAACAAGAACTGGCTCGAATGTCGCTGCAAGAACGAGAATTGCAATAGGTGTTTCGCAAAGCGGTGCAGGATAAGATTTCTAATTGCTAATTTTCTGTTATATCAAAACAATTGGAAATATTCCTATATCAACGCATGCGCGAAAAAAACCGGAAATAGAAGAAGAACACTACCATAAGTAGAAGATGGCAAATCCAAAACCTTATTGGTTTCATTGTAGGTCGTAGGAAGCGTGAATTTCATTATCATTGTAACATTGAACGTGTATACATACATTGTATTTATTATTTCACAATTGTTTGTTTTTATTCATATTTTTGACTGTGATCACGTTTTTATTATCATTATTAATTTATCATTATAACTATAATTGTTTAAATACAAGAATAACGTATTTTTATAACTGTACATATATTTTGATCTGATTTTTTGTGCTATATTTTGATTGAACCCTTTTTCTGTTCTGAAGCTTTGAGAAAATAAACAAAAAAGAATTAAAAATCAGTTTGTTTTCTTTGTGCTCGGCATAATGCTTGTATAGAACACTGGCACCAGAGTCCTCACACTCATTAAATACGCACACATAATATTTTGTCAACAAACACAATTAAAAATCGGTCCCGTATTTATATACCGAATATTTATTACCGAATACGAGTTAAAACTATACTTTCATTTTAATATTATATATAAGGTAGTGTACATGTATGTATGCACAGAGAACTATATATAGGGACGTACCCATTATTTTATGATAATAAGATATGGACTCTGGTGCCAGTGTCATAGAAGTTTGTACCTTGGAATTTGAGTCAGACGTGTGTAGATGAATGAGCAATAACATGGTGGGGAGAAAAATACATGTATGTAAGTGGTCGGATAGCTCAGTTGGGAGAGCGCTCACCTTGTAAGCAAGGGGTCCCGAGTTCAAGTCCCCGGTAAGGCTTCTTATTTCTTATCCTGTGACATATGCTACACTAGCTACTTTTTACAGGAACACCATACTTATCCAACCTTGTGGTTATTGTGTAAACATGACATGGAGAATTAGGGAACAAAGTCAAGATTGTTTATGTTGGTTATAACGAAGTGTCTTACAGTCTATAGCACGTATGAATGTGCATTTCATCGAAAAATTTTAACACCCTGTCCTTTCCGTAGTAACACAAAATTGACCGAGTGATCCGTTTGGTACGTCACATGACTTCAAATGATACCGTATATAAATATTATTTATCTCAGTAGTCGGACTTAAGTATGAATACGAATCCAGTTATATGAAATCTTTGTATTATGTTTTTTCATCACGAATGAAATGCTTTGATTAGTGGAAGTTGTAAAACAATTTTGCGCAATCGAGCTAAAATAAATTAGTACAAAAATCATTGGCAACCCAGCACGCAAGCCCCGAGGGTCCAACATGGGTTGTATCCGGGCAAATTACCCATATGGGACCCATATAGTTTTGTACACAAATGGTCATTCTGATATCTTCACGGCCGAGTTTAGTCATGAAATATTTTCTATGGTCAATCTTCCGTTTTTGCTGATTCAAAACTTGGATCATGGGGTCTAAGCTCAATGTTTCACTGACAATGAATAAAAAATTGACTGTCGAGGTGTGACTGAACCACTCTTGAAATGCATCGTAGAGCTACAGTCCCAAAACCATAAAAATAGACGTAAGGGCACCGCACAGGCGCCGTGCGATCAAACTCCACAAGGACCTGTACGAACGCTTGCGAACTCGTACGGACTGTTACGTTTTTTAACCAGGGTCCTTGAGATGACCCCTTGATATACATATCAGTTTCAGAGTCAAATCGTGAACAAAATCGTGGCCGAGTATGGATTAAACATGCATATCTTCAAGCTACAGCTCCGTACGGGTGTGTTGTTTTGTACCATGTGCGTACCCTCACCTTAATACGCAAGGCTTCCCACGGCCTACAACTGTCTGCACGAACGGGTCCGCAACAAGCCACGATTTTATGGGACTGAGGCATATAGCACCGTAGATTACATTCCAATGCGCACAAACTCTGCATTTACTATTATATTGAACGTCGCTGAAGTTAGCAAATTTTTTTTGCTAGCAAAATTGGCCACAAAGTGCTATTTTTGCTAGCAATTTTTTTACTGGGATAATGGTGTATACCATGTTAGAGGTCTGACTCAGGGTTATCTCGTTGGCATAGTGGCTACCCTTAGAGAATTCCGTGGATTGGACCAGAAATAACAAAATGTCGGTACTTTACGTTTTGTGTATAAAATCAGCACTCAGATGGGCCATGTTTCAGGGCTCGAATCTCATGTTAAAGCGATTTGGCCGGATACGGCGGATACCACGCGTGAGGTCTGATCTAGGGCTATCACTTGGACATAGTGGCTACTCTGGGAAAATTCCATGGGCTTGAACCAAAGACCACTTAAAGTCAGCACTTAGAATGGCAATGTTTCAGGGCTCGAACGTCGAGTTAAAGCGATTTTGCCGGGTACTGGCGCATTCCAGGCAAGAGGTCCGACCTAAGGCTATCACGTGGGCACAGTGGCCATCCTGTGAAAATTCCTTGGGCTTGGGCCAGAGACCACTAAAAGTCGGTACTTTACGTTTTGTGGATAAAACAGATTTCAGATGGGCCATGTTTCATGGCTCGAATCCAGAGTTAAAGTGATTAAGCCGGGTACTGGCGTATACAAGGCGAGAGGTTATACATAGGGCTATCACGTGGGCATAGTGGCCACCCTTAGAAAATTCCGTCGACTCAGGCAAGAGACCACTAAAAGTCGGTACTTACGTTATGTGGATAAAATCAGCACTCAAACGGGCAATGTTTCAGGGCTCGAATCTCATGTTAAAGCGATTTCGCCGGGTACTGGCATATACAAGGAATGAGGACAGACCAAGAGCTATCACGTGGGCACAAAGGCCAGTCTGGGAAAATTCCGTGGGCTCGGGAAATAGACCACTAAGTGTCGGTACTTTACGTTTTGTGTATAAAATCAGCACTCGGATGGGTCATGTTTCAGGGCTCGAACGTCGAGTTTAAGCGATTTCGTCCGGTACTGGCGTATACCAGGCGAGAGGTCCGACCTAGGGCTATCACTTGGGCACAGTGGCCACCCTGGGAAAATTCCGTGGGCTCGGGCCAGAGACCACTAAGTGTCGGTACTTTACGTTTTGTGTATAAAATCAGCACTCGGATGGGCCATGTTTCAGGGCTCGAACGTCGAGTTTAAGCGATTTCACCCGGTACTGGCGTATACCAGGCGTGAGGTCCGACCAAGGGCTATCACAAGGGCACAGTGGCCACCCTGGGAAAATTCCGTGGGCTCGGGCCAGAGACCACTAAGTGTCGGTACTTTACGTTTTGTGTATAAAATCAGCACATGGATGGGCCATGTTTGAGGGCTCGAACGTCGAGTTTAAGCGATTTCGCCCGGTACTGGCGTATACCAGGCGAGAGGTCCGACCTAGGGCTATCACGTGGGCACAGTGGCCACCCTGGGAAAATTCCGTGGACTCGGGCCAGAGACCACTAAGTGTTGGTACTTTACGTTTTGTGTATAAAATCAGCACTCGGATGGGCCATGTTTCAGGGCTCGAACGTCGAGTTTAAGCGATTTCGCCCGGTACTGGCGTATACCAGACGAGAGGACCGACATAGGGCTATCACGTGAGCACATTGGCCACCCTGGGAAAATTCCGTGGGCTCGGGACAGATACCACTAAATGTCAGTACTTTACGTTTGGTGTATAAAATCAGCACTCGGATGGGCCATGTTTCAGGGCTCGAACGTAGAGTTTAAGCGATTTCGCCGGGTACTGGCGTATACCAGGCGAGAGGTCCGACCTAGGGCTATCACGTGGGCGCAGTGGCCACCCTGGGAAAATTCCGTGGGCTCGGGCCAGAGACCACTAAGTGTCGGTACTTTACGTTTTGTGTATAAAATAAGCACTCGGATTGGCCATGTTTCAGGGCTCGAACGTCGAGTTTAAGCGATTTCGCCCGGTACTGGCGTATACCAGGCGAGAGGTCCGACCTAGGGCTATCACTTGGGCACAGTGGCCACCCTGGGAAAATTCCATGGGCTCGGGCCAGAGACCACTAAGTGTTGGTACTTTACGTTTTGTGTATAAAATCAGCACTCGGATGGGCCATGTTTCAGGGCTCGAACGTCGAGTTTAAGCGATTTCACCCGGTACTGGCGTATACCAGGCGAGAGGTCCGACCTAGGGCTATCACGTGGGCACAGTGGCCACCCTGGGAAAATTCCGTGGACTCGGGCCAGAGACCACTAAGTGTTGGTACTTTACGTTTTGTTTATGAAATCAGCACTCGGATGGGCCATGTTTCAGGGCTCGAACGTCAAGTTTAAGCGATTTCGCCCGGTACTGGCGTATACCAGACGAGAGGTCCGACCTAGGGCTATCACGTGAGCACATTGGCCACCCTGGGAAAATTCCGTGGGCTCGGGACAGATACCACTAAATGTAAGTACTTTACGTTTGGTGTATAAAATCAGCACTCGGATTGGCCATGTTTCAGGGCTCGAACGTAGAGTTTAAGCGATTTCGCCGGGTACTGGCGTATACCAGGCGAGAGGTCCGACCTAGGGCTATCACGTGGGCACAGTGGCCACCCTGGGAAAATTCCTTGGGCTCGGGCCAGAGACCACTAAGTGTCGGTACTTTACGTTTTGTGTATAAAATAAGCACTCGGATGGGCCATGTTTCAGGGCTCGAACTTCGAGTTTAAGCGATTTCGCCGGGTACTGGCGTATACCAGGCAAGAGGTCTGACCTAGGGCTTTCAATGGGGCACAGTTGCCACCCTGGGAAAATTCCGTGGGCTCGGGCTAGAGACCACTAAGTGTCGGTACTTTACGTTTTGTGTATAAAATCAGCACTCGGATGGGCCATGTTTCAGGGCTCGAACGTCGAGTTTAAGCAATTTCGCCCGGTACTGGCGTATACCAGGCGAGAAGACAGACCTAGGGCTATCACGTGAGCACATTGGCCACCCTGGGAAAATTCCGTGGGCTCGGGCCAGAGACCACTAAGTGTTGGTACTTTACGTTTTGTGTATAAAATCAGCACTCGGATGGGCCATGTTTCAGGGCTCGAACGTCGAGTTTAAGCGATTTCGCCCGGTACTGGCGTATACCAGGCGAGAGGTCCGACCTAGGGCTATCACATGGGCACCTTGGCCACCCTGGGAAAATTCCGTGGGCTCGGGCCAGATACCACTAAGTGTCAGTACTTTACGTTTGGTGTATTAAAATCTGCACTCGAATGGGCCATGTTTCAGGGCTCGAACGTCGAGTTTAAGCGATTTCGCCCGTTACTGGCGTATACCAGGCGAGAGGACCGACCTAGGGCTATCACGTGGGCACAGTGGCCATCCTGGGAAAATTCCGTGGGCTCGGGCCAAAGACCACTAAGTGTCGGTACTTCACGTTTTGTGTATAAAATCAGCACTCGGATGGGCCATGTTTCAGGGCTCGAACGTCGAGTTTATGCGATTTCACCCGGTACTGGCGTATACCAGGCGAGAGGTCCGACCTAGGGCTATCACGTGGGCACAGTGGCCACCCTGGGAAAATTCCGTGGGCTCGGGCCAGAGACCACTAAGTGTCGGTACTTTACGTTTTGTGTAAAAAATCAGCACTCGGATGGGACATGTTTCAGGGCTCGAACGTCGAGTTTAAGCGATTTCGCCCGGTACTGGCGTATACCAGGCGAGAGGTCCGACCTTGGGCTATCACGTGGGCACAGTGGCCACCCTCGGAAAATTCCGTTGGCACGGGCCAGAGACCACTAAATGTCGGTACTTTACGCTTTGTGTATAAAATCAGCACTCGGATGGGCCATGTTTGAGGGCTCGAATGTCGAGTTTAAGCGATTTCGCCCGGTACTGGCGTATACCAGGCGAGAGGTCCGACCTAGGGCTATCACGTGGGCACAATGGCCACCCTGGAAAAATTCCTAGGGCTCGGGCCAGAGAGCACTAAATGTCGGTACTTTACTTTATGTGTATAAAATCAGCACTCGGATGGGCCATGTTTCAGGGCTCGAACGTCAAGTTTAAGCGATTTCGCCCGGTACTGGCGTATACCAGGCGGGAGGTCCGACCAAGGGCTATCACGTGGGCACAGAGGCCTCCCTCGGAAAATTCCGTGGGCTCGGGCCAGAGACCACTTAGTGTCGGTACTTTACGTTTTGTGTATAAAATCAGCACTCGGATGGGCCATGTTTCAGGGCTTGAACGTCGAGTTTAAGCGATTTCGCCGGGTACTGGCGTATACCAGGCGAGAGGTCCGACCTAGGGCTATCACGTGGGCACAGTGGCCACCCTCGGAAAATTCCTTGGGCTCGGGCCAGAGACCACTAAGTGTCGGTACTTTACGATTTGTGTATAAAATCAGCACTCGGGTGGGCCATGTTTCAGGGCTCGAACGTCAAGTTTAAGCGATTTCGCCCGGTACTGGCGTATACCAGGCGAGAGGTCCGACCTAGGGCTATCACGTGGGGTCATTGGCAAACCTAGGAAAATACCGTGGGCTCGGGCCAGAGACTACTTATTGTCGGTACTTTACGGTTTGTGTATAAAACCAGCACTCAAATGGGCCATGTTTCAGGGCTTGAACGTCGAGCTTTAGCGATTTAGCCCGGTACTGGCGTATACCAGGCGAGAGGTCCGACCTAGGGCTATCACGTGGTTACAATGACCACCCTGGGTAAATTCCGTAGGCTTGGGCCAGAGACCACTAATTGTCGGTACTTTACGTTTTGTGTATAAAATTAGCACTCAGATGGGCCATGTTTCAGGGCTGGAACGTCGAGTTAAAGCGATTTCGCCCGGTACTGGCGTATACCAGGCGAGAGGTCCGACCTAGGGCTATCACGTGGGCACAGTGGTCACCCTGGAAAAATTCTGTGGGCTCGGGCCAGAGACCACTTAGTGTCGGTACTTTACGTTTTGTGGATAAAATCAGCACTCGAACGGACAATGTTTCAGGGCTCGAACGTCGAGTTAAAGCGATTTCGCCGGGCACTGGCGTAAACCAGGCGAGAGGTCCGACCTAGGGCTATCACGTGGGCACAGTGGCCATCCTTGGAAAATTGCGTGGGCTCGGGCCAGAGACAACTAAGTGTCGGTACTTTACGTTTTGTGCATAAAATCAGCATTCAGATGGGCCATGTTTCAGGGCTCGAACGTCGAGTTAAAGTGATTTCGCCCGGTACTGGTGTATACCTGGCGAAAGGTCCGACCTAGGGCTATCAAGTTGGCACAGTGGCCACCCTGGGAAAATTCCATGGGCTCGGGCCAGAGACCACTAAATGTCGGTACTTTACGTTTTGTGTGTAAAATCAGCACTCGGGCCATGTTTCAGGGCTCTAAGGTCGAGTTAAAGCGATTTTGCCCGGTACTAGCGTATACCAGGCGAGAGGTCCGACCTACGGCTATCACGTAGGCACAGTGGCCATTCTAGGAAAGTTCCGTGGGCTCGGGCCAGAGACCACTAATTGTCGGTACTTTACGTTTTGTGTAAAAAATCAGCACTCGGATGGGCCATGTTTCAGAGCTCGAACGTCGAGTAAAAGCGATTTTGCCCGGTACTGGCGTATACCAAGCGAGAGGTCCGACCTAGGGCTATCACGTAGGCACAGTGGCCACCCTGGGTAAATTCCGTAGGCTGGGGCCAGAGACCACTAAGTGTCGGTACTTTATGTTTTGTGTATAAAATCAGCACTCAGACGGGCCATGTTTCAGGGCACAAATCTCGTGTTAAAGCGATTTTGCCGGGTATTGGCGTATACCAGGCGAGAGGTCCGGCCTAGGGCTATCACGTTGGCACAGTGACTACCCTGGGGAATTTTCGTGGGCATTGGCGCGAGACCACTTAATGCGGTTAGGGTATAAAATATAGGGTGTATTAAATCAACATTTCGATGGGCTGTTTGAAGGCGATTACAGACCGAGTACAGGCCTATTTCAGTCATAAGTTCTGACCCACGGCCATCGCGTTACCACAGTGTCTATCTCGAAAAGATGTGAAGACATGGGTCTTAAACCTTTAATTGCTTGTACCTTGCGTATACTTCTTAAATCAGCACTTAGATGGTTCCAATTTTAGGGCTTATGTCTTGCCTTGACGTAATTCATTTCCGTACAGGTCATATCACAGCGGTCAGTCCCCCTACTCACGTAACCTCTGGATTTAGCTGTTAACAAACTACTTGGTGCATACGTTGTCAGTCACTGACTACTGCCCTACATGATTGAGAATCAGTGGCAGGAGGAAGAATGGCCGGAGTTATCAAATGTGTCGATTACATGTTTTGTCATTCTCTCTTCACAATAAAAAATCTGCCTGGGTCATTTAACAATAAAGACCGATTGAATTTACTTATTACTATGATTACTGTTGTAATTAGTCAATGTTATGTACTGTGACAATATGACTCTCATATTGTTTAATTAGTCTGCGTGTCAAAAAAACTCCAATATACAACTTGAATTTTACACTTAAGCTTAATAATAGTATATAATAGTTTTGTACAACCAAGATGCTGAGATGGCTTGGTCACAAGCTGGACCTCCCAAGTGAGAAATTTGAAGATCACAGCACACCATGGCCAAGGTTGATCAGATTTAACCTGGGAAGACCTGGAAGAGCGTGATCGATTGTAACTTAAAATGTATGACACCAACCATCAGGACCACCAGATATGAAGAGGAACACTTCTACACAAGAAAGACAAACCTCACCCTTGCCGAAAGAATAATCAACGGCTTGTACTAAACTTAAAACCGGATGTTGATTAGGATGACGACGATGATGATGATAAATCTAAGGTAGGAGAAAAACGGACTTACCAATTGTGACGCTTCACACAACATATTAACAAGTATATTAGCGTAATAGACAAATCACATTATCTAAATTATTCTAGTGAAAATACTTCAATGTCACATTATTATTCATACATGTAGCAACATCTACTTTTCAGAATGAGTGATAAGGTGTCTGTAATCTGATGTCCTTACCAATCAAATTCATGTTTTAAAAAGTCATAGGGTATAAAATGGATTGTGTCCCTAAAATTATAGTCATAAGACGCATTTTATAAAAACATAAGTCATTACATGTGTATTATTAGATGCAGTAATGATGTAGTAAAACGGTTCACTTTTCTTACAAAATAAGATCTTTTGAAATATGATTTAAAATTTAAAACAGTATAATACGTGCTCACAAATACAACAACACTGGTGTTATGTTTCTATTTCTCATTCAATGTAAATAGTACACATGTTCATGATCAATCACAATCAAACAAGCCAGCACAGTAAGTGCCAAATTAATGTAGATTTATGACTGTGCTAATTGCTTGTGGTCAATAAAACGATTATAGTTTCCCTGATAAGCCCCATCATCCATTGGATGCTCTCAACTGGTGTAAGACGTAGGACTGATACCGTTATGTCCAGAACCACTATGAAAACATTATCTGGCCACTTCAGTCAATTTAACAGCGGATGAACCATTAATCTGTCATTTCAATCTGATAAGCCTAGTATCTAAATAAACACGTATTGTTTATTTTGCTTTAGTATTCATATGTATAGCACATCAAGTCAGAAGACTTTGTAGTATAACATTTATTAATTCAATTACCATCAGGTTAAAAAAGAAATATAATTATTATTATTATTCGTTTAATATTTAGTCAAAATCATATTAGCAATTATAGTAACATAATAATTGATTTCATGAATGTGACTTGAAACGGTTGTTTAAAAGCATACAGTAAGTTTAATATGAGTTAATTAGAGAATGTTTTTTCTATAATCATTTTAAGTTAAGCGCTTGTTGAACATGAAATCATTTAAAACAAACTGTTCCAAACTTTTCGTTTTATACTGGGCACGTTTTACAAGGCGAGTGCTAATATGCTACTCAAAATTGGCTGGCTAGCTAGCCTTCAAAAAAGCGCTAGCTAGCGACAGACATGAAGTTGTTAAACATGCCCCTTGATATGAATACCCGCAAGGATATCGAACTATTTTTCTATGACGTCACTCAATCCACGGAGATGAACGAAGTAACCGGAAAGAGTCAAACTTTATTAAGATTGAAATTATCGGAGGTAATTAGACGAGATGACCGCCATGCATTCGATCGCGATTGATTTGAATATCATCATAAAAGTATTGACTCATTCCCACTTAGAATGTACATTTGATGTCTCCAACGTTTATCATGTTTCCAGGAATTTAACTTACAGAATTTATGTAAATGAAATGCATATTTACAAGCGATAGTGCTATAGTAAAAGTATAAACGACATATTTCGTGAAGAAAACTTCGACTTTTTCAAAATATTGTCTCTTATTTAAGCTAGGGTGTAGAAAATCCCTATGTCTCCAATGACAAATTCTTACAGTTAGCTTCAATTTGTTAAAAAATTCAGACAGATTTCCAATTAAATGTATCTTTAATATGTCAATTATTACTAAATCCTCAAGAAAAACACATATTATCATGTAAATTCAAAAATATTTTTCCACACCTCATACAACAAACGTTGTCTCCAAACTCCGATAACGTACGGGACATTTATTTAAAGGCTTCATTAATCTCACAGCTTTGCACTCTTTACAAACTATTTCTGTGTAAGTGAAGTCCATAAAGTTATATCCTAATGATAAGATATTCATTTTAGCTGACATTTTATTGGTATCGGTAATTTATGAGCTCATTTATTAAAAAATGAATCGTAATTTTCACCACGTAACGAACGGGACAATTAGTAAAATCAAATTATCTAACAAACCTTTCTAAATAGATATATAAATTCTTCATTGAACTGATCTTCAATGATTAAATAAAAAGTTTATAAAGAGTTTTTATAATTCATTTAAAGTGCATATTTGTGACACACAAAAAACCAGTAAATACAAAATGAAAAATAACGTACGAGTCCGTAACGTACGGGACAAAATGTGACACAATAACTGATAATCGTCTGAATATTTATGATAAATTGCTTTTGTAAGGTTCCTTAACATGCATTTAATCTTCACAGGCGAAAATATTATGGGAACGGCAATTATAATGAAACAGATGATGTTCAAAAGTTACTAACAAGAGTGACCGGAAAATAAGTTATAGTACTTATTATTTGCAATAAATGATGAATAGTTTGCATTGTTCTTAATTGAATGCCACCTAGCTTTGAAATGATAAATTAAAACAATGCCTCGTTTGATCAAATCATAACTTTAGAATCATTTTAGCACACACTGCAATAATTTGATGATCAGGTTAATACATTATCTTACTTATTTAATAACGTACGGGACACTGTAGAATTGTCTAAACATGCATTTGTCGGATGATTTGATGGTTGTAAATCACATGTTACCCCACTTCTAAATAGCTTTTATTAGTTTATGCGTTAGCTTGCTATGTTTCTTTGTTAAACTTGTCACAAAATTGTTGAATGTTGTTCTCTTGGAAAAATGAAAATGGTTCGCGTAATTATTGTAATTGAGAGATATTAATGTAGTTTTATATGTAAAACACAAGTACATTGAATTGTAAAACAAATTACACAACAATGTAAGTTGTATTCTTGCAGTTTAACTTAGTTATCAATAGTTTAGATGACCAAACTGAAGTATATAACGTACGAGCCAATTTTGCTAACGTACGGGACAAAAATTATATTCTTTATTGGTTGCTTTGTGGTGGTTCACATGCACACAACATTTTGTTATAACGCTAAGACAATGGCATCTAACTATTTTAAACAGTTTCATTCTATATTTAACTTGTTTGTATCGTTCTGGAACAGTTGATATGGATGACATTTTTAAAACAAATAAAACTAATGAAAATAGCGTATTCAATATTTATGTTTTTCTGAAAGTATCTGGCTTACTCTTCAGTCATTATCATTTATTCCGAAACATAATACCTTATAGAATGCAACCGTATTGAATTTCTCAACAGTTTGACCATTACTACTTTTAAATAAGTGAAATTTACAGCACATGTTCGATTTTCATAAGCACATGTATTAATGCTAGGTGTGACCTTTCACCAGCCTATATCTGAAAAAGTATACTAGCCCAGCTGAAAAGATTTTTATGTTGCGTACAGAACATGTCTACAATGCCTTTAATTGATTTAAAACTCATATTTGATGACATGAAAAAAAAGAAAAAAAATATGCCCATATGTCCACCTTAATTGGGATTGAGTCTATTACACTGATTTTAAAGCGTATGATCCCATGAAAATTTGACAATAATGTCGATTTTCCCCATTGATTAGATAATATGGAAAAGTTTCCGGCCTAGTGGAAGGATGGGTGAGTAATAGTTATAGACAATGGTCCATGAAAGCTAGGTTAGGAGCGCTGGATGCCGTGAAATGACCTAAATTGTGTTGATACGGCGTTAACTCCAATAAATAAATTAAAGCGTTTGATCATGTATGCATGGCTTATTAGAGATGTATACGCGGACAGCTTAGACGGAGAGCGGATGACTGAATACGTACAAATCGAAGGGATTTTCTCAAAGCAATTTTCAATCAAATTGTTAGGCCAAGCAAAATAAATGAACTTGATTTTCTAAGTGTTTTTGCATTTCCATATGACTTACCACTGAAATGATCATGATACGTGTATAGTAAAGTTTAGATACAGTATAAAACAATAAGATAGTTATAGACAATGCAGGCCTGATGAGATATGTGGAATCAGGATTTTTTTGGCCATCAAAATGACGCGCACCTATATATGCTTATGAATCAAATCGGTTCAGCAGCACTGCCATTTCCTGAAAACTGCGTTCTTTTAAAGCCGACAAAATATACCCAAATGGTCATCCACTCGCAACACCTAACAATACGCGTCAGCTTCGTACTAAACAAGGTCACGAGCGACGAAAACGTTTAAAAATTTTCAATCGTTATCATTCATGGTACAGAATTTTCGTTCAGCACACAGCTAATAGTAAAATCTACAAATGCATATGTTCCGTATGACGACATCCCAGAGAATTGTTATCTGTAGTTGTCAGGATATGTGCTGCCAAGGAGGTGCGATGAAAACATTTAGGAATAATTTATAAAGGGAGATGAAGAGGTAAGCGAGTACTGGTAAAGTTAAACATGTCCAGGAAAGTTGGTTAGGTGAGCTGGCCTCAGTAAATAATCAAATAAAACGTGTTGATAAAATTCAAATAAAAAAATTAAAAACAAACGTTTTAAAAAATAACTGGGTTTGGGTTGGGTCGGATGAAAGCTGTATGACCTTTGAAGTAAAAAGAGTAGACATCGCAGACGCTTGACAATTGAGGATGATCCTTAAAATACTATTCTTTTTTAAGAACGTATCAAATTAAACGTGCTACTTCATTTTACTGACTTATGACTGAAATATTGAGCTAGTATTCATGTTACAGTTCAAAAACGTACCAATAAAAGACGGCAAAAAATCTTACACAGAATATTGTTTATTTTCTTATCATGAAAATTATTATTTTGAGATCGACACCATATTTTATCGATACTCTGCTTTACGTTCTAGTAACATTTGAAGAATATCTAATTATAACAATTGTAAAGAAACGTGTGGACCCAATTGTACATTGATAGTAATAATCCAGAGTTATAAATATTAAGCACAGACATGTAAATATATCCCACCCTCATACTGATACTTCAATTTAATTGCTATATTTTATCATGACATCATTTTGACATTACACATACCGGTATTTGAATTGAATGATCATCAACATCACATACCTATATTTAAAATGTATTGTAGATTACTTTTCAGCTTATTGCCTTTATCTGGATATACAATTTTTTCTTTTTTATACACTATTTGAATCAGATGAAAATAAAGACTTTATATTTTCACTGAATAATGCAGAGCTCACCATGAAGCTTGAAAAAATACATAATATACAAATAAATAAATCAGACAAACAATAAAATAATTACAAACCTTGAAAATCTATGAACAGCACTAATGACCATTTCCAATAAACTAATCATTCTGATCATTTTATTTTCCATTAAAAACATGGTTCATGACAAATATACATACTCCTTAAATTAAATGTTTGATCCTTGAAAATAGCCACAATTTGTAAAACAATAATAATTAAAAGAAGAAAACATATAAATATAATATACACATAACAATAATTAGAAAAAACATCACAGATTAAAATATTTTATGTTTAATAGTCAACATGATTTTCAAAAAAATATGAATTGAGCTTTACACCCATTAGAAACAACCTCGGCGATTATCTACAAAGATATACCTGGAAAATCAGACATAGTAGGAATACAACCAGGTTATAAGGTCCGGCAAGGCGGCGACTATCATTTTCATGTCAGCATTTAATAATGGCATTGTTACACGCTTTATCTCATCATTTCATCAGTACAATATCTCACACATCGTATTTCTGTGTAGTTCAGACTATATTACCTCAGAAACCAAATTCCTAAATCTACTTTTTCGCCTAATGATATCCGAGGTTTATCTGCGTAGGAGATCACCGAGGTAGTTCTGAATGCTTTACACCCTTAATTTACAGTCAAGACTGAAAAAAAGTAGGTTAAACTCAATTACTAGCTCACAAAATGTAAAAAATTGGGCTAAAAATTAAAATTTACAGTCGTCACCATTGAACATAAAATAAAAGGTGATTCCCCTGATTTTTCTAATAAAGCATTACTGGATGCTTATAAATAAATAAATTATGTATTAACCTAGGTTCCTAAATGAATTAAAATAGTTTTGATTCGACATGTTGCAATAACTTGTAAATAATTGTTATGACACTGCACTTGGAGCACTCTCGTTCCCAGAGCCTAGTAAGATTCTTGATACTAGATCGAGAATTTAACCTCGGGATATTGGGAGTAAAAATTGACCCCGACCTGACCTTTATGCAAGAATATTCATTACACTGAATACGAATGTAGTATTAATGCTCGATTACTACGTGGCCGTGAGGATTATGAGTTGAAATTTATCACATATACATACTTCCATAATTTTACGATCGCTGCCTAAGTATAGAATAGGCGTGGTACTGATTTTCATCGGGATATGTGTAAGATAATTATTAGATGCAAATGTGAAAGGTCAGATCAGGGTCAAACTTTACCAACAATATGAGAATGCACTTGGAGACTATTGATGATATATTTACATACAAAATTAGTAACTTTATTTTCGATATTTTGGCCAAAGCCTTTATCAAGAAATTATCGAAATAGTGTTAGTAATTATATATAATACTTGTACATTCCCTTTGGAATAACATTGGACATAATATGATATATTCACATGTCATGTAATAAGTTTAGGCTGTACAATATTCCAGCACCTGATTTAAAACTATAAAAACACTATCACAAATCTATACCTTATATATATAAAAACAAGCCCAGCTCTAACATCATGATAAGAGTTAAAACAAATTACATATTTCAAGAGAGTTTTGGAGCACTTTTTTAATGATTTAATTTTTATAGCTGTAACTTTTTTCTATAGCTCGTTTAGGATAACTTGAGACAAACTACTCAGTTTGTTTACATATTTGGGACTCAGATATTACATAAAACAGGGAGGTCAGCTGATTTTGTCTAATGAAAGTATTAAACATGTCTTAATGCGTGGAAGGTGTGTTCTTGTACTAAATTTAATTCATCAAAACACACTGATAATAGTCAATAATTACATGTACCAAACTTCAATCCACCTTTGTATAAAAATGGTATCGTATTTCGTCTCAAGTCATCCTAAACAAGAATATTTTTATTTTGTTTTCAACATTAAAAAGCTAATCAAATTCAAAAAATTTGTACATTTCAGTTTTGGGATTACCATTGAACTTTTTTCAATAAAATTCAGTTATTTACTAATTTTTATGATAAATTATGAAATATGCATGTCATTAACTAGTCTAGTATTATTTTTTTAAATAAAATAGCACAATAATATAATTTTTATCATTGAATTTAGAATTTAATTTTGATTTTTTTATGCTGAAACAAACATAATGAAACCTCCCAATAAAAGTCTGTTCAAAAAGAATAGCCATATCATCCATCCCTCTAACGCATTTCTCGATAAAACACCCTCTCTACAACAATCACCTTTCTATTACATCCAATTAACATTACTCGGGACCTCTTATTTCTAAATAGTCATAATTTGTTCACTAATGAAAGAATTAGTGTATACTTGGACAATCACAGCCCCATGTCTTTGGACACAAAGAATTAGGGACCTAAGTCAGTTATTTCCCCTTGTATACTGTTCAAATTGGTAGGTCCTAATAGTTGGATTACTCCGATTTTACCCTTATTTTCAATGTCAATTTGCTACAATTAATCTTAAATACCTTTTTTGTTAATCATTCAATTTGCTAGAAAATCAAGCAAACTAATGTTTTGTTGAGAACTATCTAACTTTCATCACTCTTGTTAATATCTTAATTAACAAGAAAGATATTGATTGAAATATTTTATAATTCTTACATAGGTCTTCAATGATAAAATCCGAGGATTCCAACTGATAGGACCTACTTAACATTTGGAATGCTTCAGATTTTATCAAGGGAAGATAACTGACCAAAGTCCCTCATTACTTTGTTAATCAAATTAGCCTCTTGTCTAATGGTGTGGTTATAGTAGCCTCAGCGTAATGTCAATTTGCCATAGTTCTTCTCTGAACCATTGTAGAAAAGGATTTTACATAATTCACAAAACTACAAACTCAAATCATACATACATACATTCACAACGTTTTTTATAAAAATAAATAAATCTATATTTTTGTACACATATATATAATTATATAACTAATTCACCCTAAACACTTCTTCCATCAAACAGGATTCCGTCCATTTGATAAATGTGTCGACATATGGTCAAATTTCGTATTCGTAAATTTCTTCACCTGAATTTCACTATCTGTGGCATATTTTAACGCTACTCTAGCATGATCATACTGTTTAGCTTTAGTATAGCACAATACTCCAATAGTGACTATCACCGTACCAAAACCACTTAAAAATGTCACAGGATTTCCAAATACTATCACAACCGCACAAATCTTCCAGCTACGGCTTACTACGGCTTAAATTAACTGTAGTTCATTTGCCAGTTCAAACGAACTTTAACCACAGCATGAATTAAGAAATGAGTGTTGGGCTCTGAAAATCTTTATCCAGATTAAAAAACAATAACCATTATCATAAAAGACCTTATTAAGTTATTCCAAGAAAAAAAACTGTTTAAGAATTAATTAAAATTCTAATCTATGTTTAAGAGTTTCAGACTCCTAAGATTTACATCGAAATCTGTTGATTATGGTCTATGGTGAAATTAGAATAATATATTTATAATATGGCAGTCTTCGCTGCCTACCATACCCGACTAGATCTATGTATTCCCAACTTGTCAATTGTTTCATTATCATTACCTCTAAAAGGGGACAAATTTGATAATTTCACCACAATTGCTTTTTGCAGTAATTTAAACAAAAACAGCTTAAATGCAGTTACTTGATTTTTTAGCCGCCGCGTCGAATTAACCAGGGTCAAAATTAAAATTCAAGATTTTATTGCATTTCAAGTGCATTTTTGTAGTTTAAAATGTTTTTGATTGCTATATTCAAAGTATCAACGGCAAGTATTGCATTTTGGTTTTTCATTGAAATTGGTTTTCAAAATATTGACACAAATACACAAAAGCACCTGTCAGAAGCGAATTTAGCGGTTTGCCGAGCTAAAAAAAATGCAAATTAAAAGCCATAAAGCCATTATGACAACAATCTGTGTAATGTTTTGTAATGGTGAATTATCGACGGAGTTCATACTACTTGGTTACGCCAATTTTCTCTTGAAACTAAGTCTTACTTAAAGGAATCTTAAAAAAAACGATAGAACGAGGGTCAAGTGGAATTTTATCAGGATAGCCAATTCTCCCAGGTGACAGGCCTAGGTCTGATCTCTAGCGTGGAATACGCCATAACAAGGCCAAATCACTTTACAGCAACGTTCGAGCCATGAAACTTATCTGAGTGCTGATTATATACACAAAACGTAAAGTACCGACAATCAGTGGTCTCTGGCTCATGCCCACGGAATTTTCCCAGGGTAGCTACTGTGCCCACGTGATAGCCCTAGGTCGAACCTCTCGCCTAGTATACGCCAGTACCGGGCGAAATCGCTTAAACTCGACGTTCGAGCCCTGATCATGGCCCGTCTAAGTGCAGATTTTATACACAAAACGTAAAGTACCGACACTTAGTGGTCTCTGGCCCGAGCCCAAGGAATTTTCTCAGGGTGGCCACTGTGCCCAAGTGATAGCCCTAGGTCGGACCTCTCACCTGGTGTACGCCAGTACCCAGCGAAATCGATTTAACTCCACGTTAGAGCCCTGCAATACAGCCCATCTGGGTGCTTATTTTATTCACAAAACGTAAAGTACCGACACTAAGTGGCCTCTTTCCTAAGTCTACGGAATTTTCTCCGGGAGGCCACTGTGACCACGTGATAGCCCTTAATCGAACCTCCCGCCTTGTGTACACCAGTACCTGGTGGAATCGCTTGAACTCGACGTTCGAGCCCTGAAACATGGCCTATCTGAGTGCTGATTTTTTACACAAAACGTAAAGTACCGACACTACGTTGTCTCTGGCCCAAGCCCACGGAATTTTCCCAAGGTGGCCACTGTGCCCACGTGATAGCCCTAGGTCGAACCTCTCGCCTGGAATACACCAGTACCGGTCGAAATCGCTTTAGCTCGACGTCCGAGTCCTGAAACAAGGCCCATCTGAGTGCTGATTTTATACACAAAACGTAAAGTACCGACATTTAGTGGTCTCTGGCCCGAGCCCACGGAATTTTTCCAGGGTGGCCACTGTGCCCCGTGATAGCCCTAGGTCGGACCTCTCGCCTGGTATACGCCAGTACCGGGCGAAATCGCTTTAACTCGACGATCGAGCCCTGAAACATGGCCCATCCGAGTGCTTATTTTATACACAAAAAGTAACGTACCGACATTAAGTGGTCTGTGGCCCGAGCCCACGGAATTTTGCCCAGGGTGGCCACTGTGCCCACGTGATAGCTTGGACCTCTCGCCTGGTATACGCCAGGACCGGGCGAAATCGCTTTAACTCGACGTTCGAGCCCTGAAACATGGGCCATCTGAGTTTTGATTTTATACACAAAATGTAAAGTACCGACACTTAGTGGTCTCTTGCCCGAGCCCACGGAAATTTCCCAAGGTGGCCACTGTGCCCACGTGATAGCCCTAGGTCGATCCCCTCGCCTGGTATACCCCAGTACCGGGCGAAATCGCTTTAGCTCGACGTTCGAGTCCTGAAACATGGCCCTTCTGAGTCTGATTTTATACACAAAAAGAAAAGTACCGACATTTAGTGGTCTCTGGCCCGAGCCCACAGAATTTTCCCAGGGTGGCCTTTGTGTCCACGTGATAGCCCTAGGACGGACCTGTCGCCTGGTATACGCCAGTAAAGGGCGAAATTGCTTTAACTCGACGTTCGAGCCCTGAAACATGGCCCATCTAAGTGCTGATTTTAAACACAAAACGTAAAGTACCGACAATTAGTGGTCTCTAGCCCGAGCCTACGAAATTTTCCCAGGCTGGCCATTGTGCCCACGTGATAGCCCTAGCATGGACCTCTCGCCTGGTATACGCCAGTACTTGGCGAAATCGCTGAAACTCGAGGTTCGAGCCCCGAAACATGGCCCATCTGAGTGCTTATTTTATACACAAAACGTTAAGTACCGACAATTAGTGGTCTCTGGCCCGAGCCCACGGAATTTTCCCAGGGTGGCTACTGTGCCCACGTGATAGCCCAAGGTCGGACCTCTCGCCTGGTATACGCCAGTACCGGGCAAAATCGCTTAAACTCGAAGCATGAGCCCTGAAACATGACCCATCCGAGTGCTGATTTTAATACACCAAACGTAAAGTACTGACACTTAGTGGAATCTGGCCCGAGCCCACGGAATATTCCCAGGGTGGCCAATGTGCCCATGTGATAGCCCTAGGTCGGATCTCTCGCCTGGTATACGACAGTACTGGGCGAAATCGCGAGCCCTGAAACATGGCCCCTCTGAGTGTTAATTTTATACACAATTCGTAAAGTACCGACAATTAGTGGTCGCTGGCCCGAACCCACGGAATTTTCCCAGGGTGGCTACTGTGCCCACGTGATAGCCCAAGGTCGGACCTCTCGCCTGGTATACGCCAGTACCGGGCGAAATCGCTTAAACTCGACGTTCGAGCCCTGAAACATGGCCCTTCTGAGTGCTTATTTTATACACTAAACGTAAAGTACCGACATTAAGTGGTCTCTGGCCCAAGCCCACGGAATTTTCCCAGGCTGGCCACTGTGCCCACGTGATAGCCCTAGCTAGGTCCTATCGCCTGGTATACGCCAGTACCGGGGGAAATCTCTTTAACTCGACGTTCCAGCCCTGAAACATGGCCCGTCTGAGTGCTGATTTTATACACAAAACGTTAAGTACCGACAATTAGTGGTCTCTGGCCCGAGCCCACGGAATTTTCCCAGGGTGGCCACAGTGCCCACGTGATAGCACTAGGTCGGATCTATCGCCTGGTATACGCCAGTACCGGGCGAAATTGCTTTAAGTCGACATTCGAGCCCTGAAACATGGCCAATCTGAGTGCCGATTTTTTACACAAAACGTAAAGTACCGACAGTTAGTGGTCTCTGCCCCGAGCCCACAGAAATTTCCCAGGCTGGCCACTAGGCCAACAGGATAGCCCTACGTCAGACCTCTCGCCTGGTATGCGCCAGTATCGGGCTAAATCTCTTCAACACGACGTTCGAGCCCTGAAACATGGCCCATCTGAGTGCCTATTTTATACACAAAACGAAAAGTACCGACACTTAGTGGTCTCTAGCCCGAGCCTACGAAATTTTCCCAGGCTGGCCATTGTGCCCACATGATAGCCCTTGGTCGGATTTATGGCCTGGTATACGCCAGTACCGGGCGAAATCGTTTAAACTCGACGTTCGAGCCCTGAAACATGGCCCATCTGAGTGCTTATTTTATACACTAAACGTAAAGTACCGACATTTAGTGGTCTTTGGCCCGAGCCAACGGAATTTTCCGAGGGTGGCAACTGTGCCCACGTGATAGCCCTAGGTCGGACCTCTCGTCTGGTATACGCCAGTACCGGGCGAAATCGCTTGAACTCGACGTTCGAGCCCTGAAACATAGCCCATCTGAGTTCTGATTTTATACACAACATGTAAAGTACTGACACTTAGTGGTCTCTTGCCCGAGCCCACGGAATTTTTCCAGGGTGGCCTTTGTGCCCACGTGATAGCCCTAAGTCGGACCTATCGCCTGGTATACGCCAGTACCGGGCGAAATTGCTTTAACTCGACGTTCGAGCCCTGAAACATGGCCCATCTGAGTGCTTATTTTATACACTAAACGTAAAGTACCGACATTAAGTGGTCGCTGGCCCGAGCCCACGGAATTTTCCCAGGCTGACCTCTGTGCCCACGTGATAGCCCTACCTTGGACCTATCGCCTGGTATACGCCAGTACCGGGCGAAATCACTTTAACTCGACGTTCGAGCCCTGAAACATAGCCCATCTGAGTTCTGATTTTATACACAAAATGTAAAGTACTGACAATTAGTGGTCTCTTGCCAGAGCCCACGGAATTTTCCCAGGGTGGCCACTATGCCCACGTGATAGCCCTAGGTCGGGTCTATCGCCTGGTATACGCCAGTACCGGGCAAAATTGCTTTAACTCGACGTTCGAGCCCTGAAACATGGCCAATCTGAGTGCTGATTTTTTACACAAAACGTAAAGTACCGACATTTAGTGGTCTCTGCCCCGAGCCCACAGAATTTTCCCAGGCTGGCCACTAGGCCAACAGGATAGCCCTAGGTCAGACCTCTCGCCTGGTATGCGCCAGTATCGGACGAAATCGCTTTAAACCGACGTTCGAGCCCTGAAACATGGCCCATCTGAGTGCTGATTTTATACACAAAACGAAAAGTACCGACACTCAGTGGTCTCTAGCCCGAGCCCACGTAATTTTCCCAGGGTGGCCACTGTGCCCACATGATAGCCCTAGGTCGGACCTCTCGCCTGGTTGAGCCATTACCGGGCCAAATTGCTTTAACTCGACGTTCGAGTCCTGAAACATGGCCCATCTGAGTGCTGATTTTATACACAAAACGTAAAGTACCGACACTAAGTGGTCTCTGGCCCGAGCCCACGGAATTTTCCCAGGGTGGCCACTCTGCCCACGTGAAAGCACTTGGTCGGACCTCTTGTTTGGTATACGCCAGTACCGGGCGAAATCGCTTTAACTCGATGTTCGAGCCCTGAAATATGGCCCATCTGAGTGCTGATTTTATACACAAAACGTTAAGTACCGACACTTAGTGGTCTTTGGCCCGAGCCCACGGAATTTTCCCAGGCTGGCCACTGTGCCCACGTGATAGCCCAAGGTCGGACCTCATGCCTTGTATACGCAAGTACCCGGCGAAATCAGTGGGTAGCACTACCCATGTCTATAAAAATGGTAACATAACCCATAGGAGTTGTTTAGTAACTAGTTAGAGGCATCAGGCCCGACAAACGGACTTGCCATGTTTTATAACTGGTTATGGTACCTGGTTTTAGCACTAAATTAATATTTCACTATTCACATAAAAAAAATTTTGCTAGCAAAAATAGCAACTTGTGGCCACTTTTGCTAGCAAAAAAATTTTGCTAACTTCAGCGACGTCTTTATGCGTGGTGATTTAGGAATCGAGTGTCATTGTCCGTTTTTTTCTCAACTGTCAAAGCTTGAATTATTTCACTGTGACTGAATGAATTGTTTTTGTACTGGCGGCCTAATTGTTATTAAAAATATACTGACTAAAACATTTCATACGGAATAAGAAGCTTTACTCAATAATAATACACACTTTCGGAAACTCACGGGTGTATTTCAACAATAATTTTTACAAACGCATTCACCGTGAAATTATTCATGTTTTGACAGTTGAAAAAAAACGAATAATAATGAAGAAGCAATAAAAAGAAGTAATAAAAAAGTGAAAAATTACTGAATAATCATTGTGCGACAATATTAAACTGAGCTTAAACTACCTAATTATGATAATTACATACATATACAGTTATGCACGCGTTCATAACTTATACGACTATGAATCAATTCGTAAAAGTGGCACGCTGCTGTACTTAAATCTTGGACACATTAGTCTTTTTTTTGGGGGGGGGGGTTATATTGTGACACTGTTCCAAAGCATTTTATTTATGAAATCAAAATTAATCGTAAAACACCTGTATTTTGCCGAACGCTTCCACGCTTCCGATTTACTAATGAAGACAAAAATAGACCCAGTACCGAGTTTAATAAATTCTTGCATTAAGGTCAAGCTCAGGTTAGTATTGTCGGTCTACACCATATGGAATGCCATGTACTTCAAACATTTCTATTACCAGACGTTTAATAGGTATTTTGTTGTTAGCTGTTCGTAACCATAAAAAGTTCGGGATGAAAGTTCTTGGAACGAATCTTTGAATACATAACGATTCGTCCTTTAACTTTTCGTAACCAGGAAGTTGAAGACGAAATTTCTGGGGACGAATCTTGCATACTATTGATTCGTGCTCAATTTTTTGTTACCAGTACATGTTGGGTACGAAATGTCTGGAGATGAATTGATTAATAAATCGGTTCATCCCCAAATTTTTCATAACAAGAAAAGTTGGTTACGAAATTTCTAGAAACTAATCCGATTTTAATTCGACTCGTCCCTTAACTTATCCTAACCAGAAATAAGATAGGTACGAAATTTCTAAGGACGAATTTCGACGTTTCCAAACTTTTTGAAAGATGAAGAGTTAGAGGACAAATTTTAACATTTTGTTTCGTCCCAATACTTTTCATAACAAAAAGTTGAGAAAGTCAATTTCGGGACAAATCTGTTTACATTTCGATTCGTCCCCATTTTTTCGAAACTTTGAAAAGGAAAAGTACGAAAGTCCATGGGACAAATCTTATATTTCGATTCATCCCCAATTTTTCGAAACAATTATAAGTTGGGAATGAAAGTTCTGGGTACGAACCTTGCATACATTTCAATTCGCCCCCAAACTTTGAAACAAAAAGTTGAATACGAAATTTCTGGAAACGAATAAATTGTGTTTTACGGCGTATTAACCCTAAGGTTATATCACGCCAAAAACAGTAGACAATTTCTTGGGCACTTAAGTCTAACCATTTTAATTTGTCCCTTAACTTTTCGTAACCAGAAAAGTTCTGGTACGAAAGTTCTGAGGACGAACCTTAAAATTTTAATATCGATTTGTCCCCCAACTTTTCGTAAAATGAAAAGCTTGGAGACTTGTTCGCCAAAAACTTCGTAACAATATATACGACCTATTTACATTCCGGTCCACAGACTTCAAAACCAGAGAATAGGTAAATAAAGTTCTGGGGACTTTTTTGTAACCATTTCGATTCGTCAGTAAACTTATCGTACCAGAAAGTCATGTACGAAAGTTCCGAGGGCGAATCTTAAGTTTACATTATCAAGATTCGCCCCCTTTTAACTTTCGTACTCACTTGTCATGGACCGAAAAATATTGAGGGATGTATGCTTACATTTGGATTAGTTTCCAGGAATTTCAGTACACATTTCTAGGTACGAAAATATTAGGGAACGAGATAGTTTAAATTTGGATTCGTCCAAGGAAACTTCATACTAATCTTTATGTACGAAAATATTTGGGGACGAACATAAGTTAACATTCCATTCGGAACTACCTCGGCGATTTTTCACGCAAATAAACCTCGGATATCACGAGGAGCGAAAGTTTCATCATGGAATCTAGCCTCGTTCCCGACGTTTGGAACGCTGGCACACACCAAAAGTGACGGACGATTATGGGCAGTTACAGCTCTTCAATGCCTGTAACTGATATTCACTCAAATCAAAGTTGATCCTCGAACATTTTGTGTACTCGATACTTTCTGCAAAATGATCTGCCATGTAGATTGTTTACATCGGCACTTAATCGCCTGACCTCACAACTTAGTTGTATTTCTACTACGATTAATATCCGAGGTGCATCTTTGTAGTTGATCGCCGAGCTAGTTCCGAATGTTAACATTCGTATTCGTTCCCTGAGAAATTTTAGTAAACTATTTTAGGGACGAAAACCTCATTAGACGAATAATCAACATTTTGTCGCCTCACTCTAACAATGCTCGAACTACCATATTTTTATTTCCAGGAAATCGTTCATATCTTAATTGTTTCATTATGTATAGACATTAGACTTGGCAGGCACATTAACAATGCATAGAGTCAAGAAAATCTTTTTAGAACAATGTCATACTAGTAGCTTTGGATGTATCTCATTTGTTTTTCATGAATGGAGATAGAACATTGTTAGAGAGAGCCGACGATTTGGATTCGTCTACAATTTTGTATTGTTCGTTTTTTCTAATCTGTCAAAGTTTGAATAATTTCACGGAGAATGATTACACACTATCAAAAAGCACGAACTCCGTAAAATTATTCATGTTTTGACAGTTCAGAAAAAACGAACAATACTTACTATTAGGTATGAAGGTATCAAGGGACCATCCATCCCGAATAGTGTAACCAACTATTAAACCATTATAAATGATAAAACAACACAAGTTAATCAATTTACTTGGACAACAAGGATCTCAAGGACAAAGAGTCCGAGTTCACTTGTTAAATATCAGCAGGCCAAATTAAATCAAGTACAGGACATTGGGCAACAAACATCTCAAGGACAAAACGTCCGAGATGACTTGTTGGAAAAGAAGGACCAATTGTACATGAAATTCATTGGGTTGATTCTTCTACAGCAGCGGTTACTTGTTTCACATTCACCAGTTAGATGTGCTACATCAGTACTTCTGCTCATTACGATCTGAAATAAAACAAACAAGTTACTTTATTTTAAATAAAGTGCAATATTTGACCGACTAAAGTAGACCTACAGTGTCTAACAAAACATTAAACACATTTACTGCTCAATCATCATTGATTTGTTCAGTCCAATTAAAAACTCGTAATTATGAAAATTTACAAAGTAGACAGCTCAGGGCTAGTTCCAAAATTTCAAATAAATAAGGGACTTAAGTCATTATTTCCCCACATGTGTATACACTTAAAATAAGTAGGTCCTATTAGTTGGAATACTTGAATTTTACCCTTACTCTTTAATGTCAATTTGCCAAAATTAATATAACTTTTTTGTAAACTGTTTATTTTGTTTGATATTTAAGCTAAGTATTTGTTGGGTAAAGAACTATCTAAAGTTCATCACTTCTGATAATATCTCAATTAACAAGAAATATATTAGATGAAATATTTTGTTATCCTTACATAAAACTTCAATGATAAAATCCGAGGATTCCAACTGTAAGGACCTACTTACCAATTGGATAGCTTCAGATTTTATCAAGATAACTGACTAAAGTCCCTAATTAAGTAGCCGCCTGTCTAGCACAGTTGGTAGCATGCAAGTTTACTGATTGAGGGGTTGTGGACTTTATTCCTGGAAAGCGCATACTTTCGTGGAGCTTAGTCATGAAACTTTCCTACTGCCATTCTCCCTCCTACCAATGATTCTTAATGATGTAGGGAAGTTATCAGTCACTAACAAAAGTGTTCGACTAGTGGTTGGTTTAGCCTTTCCAGGAACAGCGAGTCTAGGAGGACTGACCACCTAAATATGACCTATACTATATGTTACTATGGTGTTAAACTTAACATAAAAATAAAATAAATTGAGAATACAATAAACACTCATATTCAATAAATTAACCAAAGAATTGTTTCAACTAACTACCCCTTGTAAATTAATTATAGCAAGTTTATTCAAAGTGCAATGTAAAACCATCCTTCAAACACTGTTGAGTATGGTAACAAGCAACAACATTTTACTTTAGATTATCATGTTTTGATTTATTGTTTTCATTTGTAATATTACACCGCCCTCCAAAAGTTTTGGACAAATAAAATTTTGAGAAAAATGATCATGCATAACACAAATTAACTATCATTAGGCTTTATTGATGTAATATTGTTTTAATCATATGTTCATAAAGTAATCAATGCTGACTTAAGAATTTGCTCAGATGACTCTTTCTTCCTTATATTCATGAATAAAGATTAATCAGTTTATCTTAAATCCAAGATTTTGTTCAAGAATTTTTGGAGGGCGCTGTATTTTAAATCGGCAGCACAAATCCTCAGTGAACATTCAACTACAAATGTACTTTTCTAAGGAATAATAAATTCAGCATGGATAGTGGAATTCAAACTAGGACAATGACTTTATTCACCAATTTAGACAACTTTTGCAAATTCAAATGACAAAGTCATAATCTTTATGCCCCTATGCTTGAGTAACTAGGTTTAATCTTTAAAATTTGAATAATTTCATGTTTTATAAATACTATTAGAAATGCTAACTTATCTTGATAAAATTCTCAGCCATAGCAACATATTGTAATGGTCATATAATGGCGGCCAGTCAACCTACTCACTGTTCCTGGAAAGGTTATATCGACGGATTTAGCTGTTAACAAACTACTAATCACATACTTTTATCAAAGACTGACATCTGCCCTACATAATTAAGAATCATTGGTAGGAGGGAGAATGGCTGTACCAAGCTCCATGAAAGTATGCCCCACCTAGGAATCAAATCTGACATTGTCATGACAGATTGTCATATAATAACATATTTAATAGTTCAACTTGACTATCTATATCCCTATCATAACTATTTTCATTTTTACTGAAAGTTGGAATAATACAACCACCATCTTCATAAGTTTACTGCTGAGCTACTAAACTTTCTAGCAGCAAAGTTACAGTTGTACTGCTGTATTGCTGACTTATCTATAACTACAACTACAAGTAACAATAATGATTTTCAAAAGTTCAATGAAAGCTATTTAGAAGACCTACAAAGTTAAATTGTCACAAAACATTTGGTTGCCACTGAGAATTCACTGTTTTCACTGCATATCAATCATGTCACAATTGGACAAAAGTGGATCAGGACAACTCAGTTTGAAAACAACTCAACTCAAGACAGCTTATGCTGTGGGTAGGGACCACTCAACACGTAGACAACTCAGACCCTAAACAACTTCCGTTAGGCATATTATCTGGATGGCGATATGTGAAAGGGAACTAACCCTCAAAAACCTTGTTAAGAGAAAATCACATTTTAGTCTTTTCTACGTGCCCCCAAAAATGATTTATTTTTCACTACATGTTATCTGAGTTTTAAATTCAAACAGTTTAAAGCATTAATAAACAGTTTGGTTTTAACTTATACTATCTACTGCTTTTTAAAAACAAACGTTTTGTGGGATAACTTATTAAGGGAAAAATGTGGATTAGTACATAATAACAATAACTTAGGTTGTAGGCATGCTATACACGCCTCAACTAGACAGAATTGATGCTGAGAGTTAGGAGATCTTTATGGGACAGATAACTTGGTTTTTTTCCAAAATGAGGGTTAGTTCACTTTAACAAATCACCATTCATCTATTTAATGGAAAATAATGATAAAACAATGATTTTAAATTAAAATTAATTTTATATTTATATGTATGATACAGGATGAGTTGTCCACAGGTTGAGTTGTCTCATCCTAGGGGTTAAGTTGTCCCTACTTAGGGTTGAGCTGATCATCCTTGGAGTTGTAACTGACCCTGACATATCTCATTCTATATGATATAGATAAAGGAATAAAAGTACCTGCTTAGTTCTGGTAATGGGGGTCTGAAGAGTAGAGATTCATGGTTTTATTGTTACCATATCCATTTATAACCTCACAAAAAACATTCTAGTTCTGAAATAACAAAGGGAGATAACCATTTATAGCATCACTAATTACATTCTAGTTCTGAAATAACAAAGGGAGATAACCATTAATAACTTCACTAAATACATTCTAGTACTGAAATAACAAAGGGAGATAACCATTTATAACTTCACTAAATACTGTCTAGATCTGAAATAAGAAAGGGAGGTAACTATCAATGTAATGAAAAACAAAAGTGGGCATTTTTCAAAGTACATGTAATGCTCAATTTGTCGGTAGCGCATACATTAACTTCCCTTATTTAAATCTATCAATCAAGAGTACTGTAGTGAATATTCAAATCAAAGGGGCTAATTTACGGCCACTAAAAACTGAATAAAATTGAACAAGAGTTTCTAATTCTATGTTTTTACAGTTTGATCCGAAATCTGTCGACGCATGAATAATTTCACAATGACTAAATCAGATAATTTTATATATTTGCTCTTGTTTATTTATTTATTGGATTTAACGCCGTGTCAACACAATTTAGATTATTATACGACGTCCAGCACACCTAACCTAGCTTTCCTGGACCATTGTCTATAACCAGTACTCACCTACCCTTCCACAAGGCTAGAAACTTCTCCATATTTCTAATCAATGGAGAAAAATCGACATTATTGTCAAATTTTCATGGAAGGGTATAACCTCCATGGGTGGGATTCGAACCCGCACCCCCTTGGGCACGAGATTCCAAATCCTGGTGCACTACCAACTGCGCTATCAACCTGGGTTTATTTGCCCATGGCCTAACTGAAATATCATAGCAAAAAGCTTATTCTACAACACAAAAAGTTCAATCACAATATGAAACACACCATTGATAAATCACAAATGTAAGGAGATGACAATAATTTAACATACATGAAGTCACCATAAAATTATTGATGTTTTGAATAACCCATAATGCTATTTTACAGTTATGAATATTTTTTCAAAATCATGATAAATTATTACAAAACATAATATTTTTCATTCATTACATCATGATAAAAAAAAGCATGAATTAGATTCATCAAACAAAATTCTGTAGAAAAGTTATTGATAAAAACTTTAATCCAAGTGAAAAATTATCTCCCTTTGATATGAAAATTGTGTTATTTTAAAATTCCAAATACTACAGTTTCGACAAGAAAAAGTAAAGAATTTGCCTCGATTTAAAGAGCTGTTAATATTCTAATTTAGTCAAATTTCAATGATACCTATGCAAGACTAAGTAGTAGAAATTGCGTACTATTTGCTTGTCTAGTTTCCAGACGTACTTTGACAGGTAAAAGTATGTCAGGCAAACCATGATCATGGCCGTGCCATATGATATGTAATGAATTAGGTATTGGATAATTATGTTTTCAAATGACCAAACAGAACGCTGCGCACGCATATTTATATTTACTTCCGGGATCCGCTAAACTAGATGTGTCCCTATATGTTTTACAAATGTTTTATTTTAATGTTTATCATGCTTGCTATATCTAGTACATAAATATTTTGTGAGGCTCACAGGGAAGATTGGGCTTTGCCTAGCAGTGTTGCCTCTATAAATAAAGTCTTTATCATTATTATCATTAAATTAATATTCATTGTTTTCATTTCATTAATACTTTCACAACATGATAAAGCTTACACTTTTAAAATCAAATGAGAGCTAAAAGGTGGTTTTTTAAACTAAAAAATAACTTTTTTTTTTTATTAGATTTAACGCTGTTTCAACACATTTCAGGTCATTTTACAGAGTTCAGCGCACCTAACCTAACTTTCCTGGACCATTGTCTATAACCGGTACTCACCTACCCTTTCACAAAGCTGTAAACTTCTCAATATTATCTGATCAATGGAGGAAAATTGACATTATTGTCTAATTTTCATGGAAGGGTATAACCTCCCGCAGTAGGATTCGAACCCGTACCCCCTTCAGGACACGAGATTCCATATCCCGGCAAGCTACCAACTGCGCTATTGACCCGGGTTTGCACCTAACCTAGCTTTCCTGGACCCTTGTCTATAACCAGAACTTACCTACCCTTCCACAAGGCCAGAAACTTCTCCATATTATCTTATCAATGGAGGAAAATTGACATTATAGTCTAATTTTCATGGAAGGGTATACCCCCCCCCCCTTTCGGGACACGAGATTCCGAATCCCAATGCGCTTTCAACTGCACTATAGACCGGGGTTTAAAAAATTTCTAATAAAACATAACAGTGATCTTTAAAATGTTAATTAGAACTCATTTTTCATTGAATTCTAACAGCAGCCCAACAATAGAGAAGTTCAAATAGCACATAAAATGAATTACATTTTTATGTCCAAAAATGCTAATGTTGGCCTGTGAATAGTAATTATTAACTTCAAGTTGGTTGCATAAGTTTTGAATTTTGCAAATAACGTAGTTTATTGTCTGTTCGATGTCGTACTAACGATTTTTAACTGGCTATCAATATCTATGAGATTAACTGGGGAATTCGGAGGAAATATTGTCTAGAAGGAGAAATCGGTGAAAAACATGATTTTTTATGAGTTTACATCTATATCTTTTTCTAGTTCGAATGAGAAATTACTAATATATTTTATGTGTATCATGTTTAAAATCAATTGTAACAATGGTTATGAGAAACGTCCTTTATTGTCTGATTCTAGAATAAAAAATACTCTGTTTTCGTACAGTTGTATTCGTAAGCATTTTAAAAATAAACAATGTCGAACAAGCAACAAGCACATATATTGATGGCATAGGTCGGTTACATAACAAAACAGAACATTTTTATGACAGAACAATTATTTGTCTCAGTTTACACAAAAAACATGAGAACAAATGAATAACAAACACAACAAGACCGTAAATTATCAATTTCGTGCCAGCTACTTAAATGACAAGTTAACACGCTATTCAATTAAGCATATGGGATTTATCTTCAAATTCCCCTAGTTATTGCTGTAGATTGCATGACTACAGACCCTGTATACTAAGGGTTGAGTTGTTCACATGAAGAATTGTCCCTACTTACACATTCAGCAGTATCTAGTTTGGGTTGAGTTGTCCATGAATTGACTCAAACCAGAACAGCAGAGAAATCTAACATTTCATGATCTATCAGTTAAAACAACTACATGTATAATAACCAAAATATACCTTTACGTGTCTTTCTATTTTGTCACATGACACATGCATGATCCTGGATGTTTTTGTTTACAGTTTCACTATAGTCTAAGCTCAGTGATACACTATATGCAGTGGACCTTCCAGGGTGATTCTGTAAAAAAAAGACAAACAAAAAGGTAAAGAACTCAGTGATTCACTTTCTTTTTTAAACATGGACACTTTAGTTAAATTTTATTCAACTGTGAGTGGTGAATACATTAACCCTGCCCAAGGGTTAGATAAAATGTTGCACAAAAAAACTTAACCAAGAAATTTTATAAGTATAAAAGGGCCATAATCCAGTCAAGAGTAAATCAAGAGTTATGCAGCTTGGTAGTTGACCTTCAATAGTTTCAAAGATAAAATGTTGCACCAAAAAACCAACAAATTTATAAGTATAAAAGGGCCATGATTCAGTCCAAATTCATCCTAGAGTTATGTAACTTGGTATCTGAACATCAATGGTACCACGTAGACATGTGTGAAGTTTAAAGTGAATCCCTTCAGTAGTTGCAAAGATAAAATGTTACACCTAAAAACTTAACCAAGAAATTTCTAAGTATATAAGGCCATAATTCAGTCCAAATTCATCCAAGAGTTAGGTAACTTGGTATTTGAACTTACAGGATAACCCCGTGAACACAAATAAAGTTTTAAGTGAATCCCTCCAGTACTTGCAAAGATATAAAAGAAACAAAAATGTTGCACCTAAAAACTTAACCAAGAAGTGTTAAGCTGAAGCTGACGCCTCCGCCCACCTGAGTAGGATAGCCCACTATTCGAAAAAACTACCAAATTTTTTTGAAATGTTATCATGGGATAAGCATAAAATACATTTTTGCAGGCCACAAGGATGCAGTATATTTTTTTAGCTAATGAAATGTTGCCAATAACTTTACCCCATTTTATCCAATTCTGTATCTTTCGGATACACAGAAAAGTTTAACAACAGTTACCTCAATTGTGGCCCTTGAAACATGACACCATTATAAGTTGGAGTTGTAGCAATAGATCTTAGATCTGAAAACTCTATGACTGAATGTAAGCATATTTATAACCAGCTACATCTTCACCACTCATTATGACAAACTTTATCTAACTACTTCATCCAATAAATGTCATTATCTGCTCTCCAGTAACCTACAATATGAGATAAATATTAAACTTATTTCATTCATAGTGTGTGCCATAAGATAGTACAATAACTATTGTCTATTTGGCCCATAAAAAAAGATATAGATAGTTTGCATTTATCCTGGAACTCCCAAAACATGTAATGATCTATATGACTACAACATATATTTAGCTAAGATTTTGCACACAGTCTTTTTCCAACTTTCCTTCTTGAATTAAGATTTTTTTGAAAATTTAACAAATAAATAAAAAAAAAATCCATATGGTGAAATGCAAAATATTTGCATTTTTATCAAAAATTCAGAGAGGATAAACAACTGTTCAGATTATTAACATTGTCATACCTTCATTGTTTTTATACAAAAGCTCTTTTAAAACTCACAGTGGATTTGATGCCAAAATAAACAGTTGACAGTCTGCTTAAGCCTAGGGCTGTCTTTTTTATTATACTTGTAATAAAACATGCATTAAATTTTTAATTAATGTACAGTTTAAATTAATTGGATGTCAATCAATTTAGTGTCGGGACCTCATATTTAGCTATAACTTAACATCTCTTGTTATATGGCTGTTCTGATTATGGCACATACCCCTTAAACAAAATTCTGGTATTTTGGATTCGAGAAGGAAAACGCTAGTTATGATCACATATAAATATCAGTTAATTCCATCTGATAGTCATTGAGATATTTTATGTTTCAAGTGTCCCAGTTTAACACTAACTACCTATACATCACCCATGTGACAATGTTATTCTGTGTCAGAACTTTGTGTTCATTACACCCATATTGAACATTGTTTCATGAACGTTTTATTCCTTCAGTGTTTATTGCTGCCTATAACATATTTGTAAACTATATAAGACAAGATATGGTTCACTTCTAAAAAAAACATGGTAAAAAAACAATGATGATAATGATATTTCAAAAAGATTCCAGTGTTTGACTCTAACAGTGTCCCGGGATTTAAAGGATCCCAAAAACTTGGGGAGTCCTAGTAATCCTTAGCTTGGGATTCTATCAAGATCCCTGAAAATAGCCATGAATTGGTTACTGCAATTAGTGACTGCAAATCTGTACCAAAATTTGGGGTTTTTTATTAGAGGAATCCTAAACATTAAGGAGGAATCCCTGAATTACTGAATTGGGGTTTCTTTGGGATTTCTGATAAAAACATTTATAGAGTCAAACCTTGGAATAATTCTAATCATAGTAGAGCTTGTTGTCAAGAGATGACTTACCCAGTGCAACATACCCTCAGTCACAGCACCTCATTTTCTATGTCAAAGAGGAGTCCTAAACTGATAGGCATTCAGTTGATGATAATAACTGATGATCATAGGTTCTTAATCAAATGACAAAACCATCTAACAATGACTTATAGATCTTGCTTTAGTTGTTCCAGAATAAGTTTCCTGCCAGTACACATTGTGTCAACAGAGCCTGAAGAGAACAGTATATTTTTCATCAATAAGATATAAAGGTTTCTTTTAACTGAACCCAGTCACTGCAAAACTCAACAGTTAATTACTGTACAGTAAGGTCCTGTGAAGATCAAAATTTTACAAGGAATTAACCAAGTCTTACAGGACTGGAAACATTTTAAATGTTTTGATGCATTAAAGCTATGCAGATGAGGTCAATTATCCCCTGGAAAATGGGTCCTGTTAATCTGAAGATCTACATGGACCTTTTAATCTTTTACAAGATTTGTCCATCGGTCATGTTTTGCAGACGGTGACTAACTGAACCAGTGCAATAGTTGTCCCATTTGTATATTTTTCAACTTTAGCTTAAATACCATAAGTAAAATATATAAGGTGCAAATTTGAACCTAAACAATTTTTGCATAATAGAACAATTTCTGACATTCATGCACTTTAGAGATAAAACTAAGCCTTGCTCTCACTTAAACTAGTCTTATCCATTGGGTCATTTGCCTGACATAACAGCTGAAATCAAAACCCAATGACTTTTCAATTACAGTCTACATTATTAGGATATGAAAATGGTTGTCCAAACATATTGTTTTAGTAGAGAGCTATATATCTCGTTTGTTGATTTTTGATTGCCCAAGAGAAAGTTTTGGTTGTCCCAGCAACCAGACACCCACTAATCATAGACTACAATTTTACAATATATTTGCCTTAAACACATGGACCATCTAAAAAACAACTAAAACTCAAGAATTTTATGTCAGAAACATTTACATAAGAAAAAGGACCCATACATATTCAGTCCCCAAAATCCTGATTTCATGACCCATCTTGAAAAATAAACTTGTAACCCAAGTAATCAGAAGATAAGAAAAGTAATATACTTACTACTCCATCTAGATTACTGACATATAGTGAATGTCTAGTCTCTTCAATCTTAGTATAAATACAGCTGTCAATTTTGGATCATTAGTGAAAATCACTTGACTACCTCCTACACTTTGTAACTGAAATACATGAACAAGTATTTTTACAATAAAATGATATTTGATATGGTTGGCACACAGGTGCCAGACACAATTTTCCTTCTTATTGTATATAAAGAGACTCACTAGATGCACAATTAGTAGGAAAATTGTAACCGGCACCTGCGAAATGGCATTTAAAATTTAACAAGAAATGTAATGTTGAATCCACATTAAAGCCGTATTTAAAAACTTTATCGCAAAAATTACGAAGGGCATTAATCCATAATAAAGCTAGGTAGAGTTGTGGTTACTGTCTTATTCTGTTGATCCCATGGTATGTTATAGTGTTAAGTTTCATAAAGATCTGAAATAAATGGCAGAGATATATGCTAAATTGAAAACTTTAACTTAATTGTTAATTACACTGGACATCTGCCAACCCCCCAACCGCCCACCCCACCCGTGTTTTGCCAAACTATTAGTCAAAATCCTGCTAAAAATCCAGGAGAACAAGATTTTAGCATACTTTACATAGCAAAATTAAATTTCTAAGGTTAAAAATTATGTGACCTTGGTACCAGCACTTAAAACTGAACCCTTGAATTGAAGTTAAACGAAAGATATTTTTAAACTTTGGTGAACTATTGATTTCCCTCAAATGAGAATGCTCAGAAACTATAATTCTTTTTAAGTGACTTCAATATTAACAAGTTTGAGCAGGCCGGTAATGCAAGCAGTAAGATGAAAACTACAGCCTACAGCAATAAGTTTTATTTATTTATTTATTGGAGTTAACGCCGTATCAACACAATTTAGGTCATTTCACGGCGTCCAGCGCACCTAACCTAGCTTTCCTGGACCATTGTCTATAACCAGTACTCACCTACCCTTCCACAAGGCCGGAAACTTCTCCATATTGTCTAATCAATGGAGGAAAATCGACATTATTGTCAAATTTTCATGGAAGGGTATAACCTCCCCGGGTGGGATTCAAACCCGCACCCCCTCGGGCACGAGTATCCAAATCCTGGCGCGCTACCAACTGCGCTATCGACCCGTACAGCAATAAGATCCATCTTACTGTTATTGAGTTTTTGTCCTAATACTGTTGACTGTTTTTTTCAAATTATCTTGTTTCTTCCAAATAGACATTGGTACCTCATAAGCGATGATTTCAACCTGAAATAAATAAAAAAAAACAGAGAAAAGAAACCCAAAAGAAGTTACGAGTATGTACATCATGTGTAGATTTTGTTTGTTATAGTGGCATGTTTGTGTACAAGTAAAATGATTTTGTTGAGCCTACAACTGTTCTATAGTGTTGTTAAAGTGAATACATATGTGTCTTTGCTGTGTGAGTCAAACACTTGCTTGTAAAAAGCTAACTAAGATATTGTGTTTGTCAAAACAGCTTCTCTTGACATAGGGCAAGGTAGGGCATGGCTTGGTTCAAGTAGTGTATGTAAGCAAAGAAGCTATTTATGGCTGAAAGAAAAACTGAAGTTGTATTATATTCAGAATAAACCATTTGTACACCAGTCACATGTGTGTAAGAAAAGATGTAATATAATATAATTCCATTTAAAGATATCTGTATCACTAAGGATAAGAGTAAGTATAAATCACAATGAATTATTTCTGACATATATTCCATAGACAAAGAAACAGTGACATGTATTGGGTATGCTCATTAATGTATAGTACACTAGATGTTACAGAAAGGAGGTGGGGCATGGCTTACAATCAGAACTATTATCAAGATAAAA
Source organism: Mactra quadrangularis (assembly GCA_025267735.1). Lineage (NCBI taxonomy): Eukaryota > Metazoa > Mollusca > Bivalvia > Venerida > Mactridae > Mactra > Mactra quadrangularis. The sequence goes on along the minus strand of CM046294.1, from coordinate 31,609,151 downwards.
ATATATTTCCACCAAAATGAACATTTTGTGGGGCATATGATCTGATTTGATGCTGGCTTTGTTGCTTGCAATGACGTAATGCCAAAGTAGAACATTTGACAAGAGTGCCAAGATGGTTTGATATTGGTCACCAAAGTTCAAACAATAATTTAGGTAACTGGTGTTAAAACAAAAAAGATGCTGACCAAGCCTTTTGAAGGGATAAGTATAATAGAAAATGGACATACTTTAAGCCAAATGGTTATTAACCATGAAACCTTTGAATTTCTTATTGATATACACTCAAAAATAAAATTTAATTTAATTAAGCATAAAAACTTCTAACTTAATATAAAAAAATAGAATGCATGTACATGCTTATCAGAAACAACGTTCCTAGAAATTTTGCCAACGAACTTAAGGATACAAGAAATAAGAAGTGGATGTGCCAATTACTTAGTCTAAATAAATCGCACATTAATGTAAATCTATTGACAAATTATGATGACAAATTAAACTTTACATCTTTAGAGTTCAAAACAAAAACAAAATGTAAGTGCTTGACAAGAGATGTCAACCTACTGTGCAGTATCTAAATGCACTGTACAGTAACCAGTACCGTCTTAGGCATTGCCTAGCCATGATGTGTCAACATGTCCGTGCAATGTATATCACTTACAAAACCTTCCACTAAAAATCAAGAAAGAATTCGTTACTAAGATATCAAATTGCGTCATAAAGAAACAGTTAATACACTTAAATGTACCAATATAGTAATTATACTAGTAAAATGCAATCAAATAAGCCTAAAAGTCTATGTTATATAACTTGGCTCTAATTTAAATCTATTGAGAGAAATTTTAATAGATTAAATATTAACCTATGTTTTTTAGGTTTCAAAACAGAAACAAAATGACTTTGTAAGTGATTGACAAGACAAGTTAACGAGTACTGTCTTAGCCATTGCTGACAGGCAAAAAATATACCTCCACATTACCGAAATGAGCAACAAGAAGGCATAAGACCTACTGACCACTCCTAAAAAATGAGTGACCAGAACAATGACAGGTGCTTTCCTCGCCCGTAATTTGTCATGTGCAATGTCTTTCACATACAAAACCTTACACTTAAAAACAATTAAATACTAAGTTAGATACTATTATCATAAAAAATTGCTACTTTAAGTGAAACAATTCATTCTTGAAAAAAAACTCTTGCTTAAAAAATATACTAAAAAAAGTTAAGAAACATACAAACATCAATACTTTATCGTACAAAAAAACCTTACATCAGTTGTAAAAAATAACTTACCAGCGAAATTTTAAAAGATTAAATATTAACCTATGTATCTTTAGTGCTCAAAACAAATATAAAATGACTTTGTAAGTGATTGACAAGACAAGTTAACGAGTACTGTCTTAGCCATTGCTGACCGGCAAACAATATACCTCCACATCACCCAAATGAGCAACAAGAAGGCATAATACCTACTGACCACTCCTAAAAAAATGAGTGACCAGAACAATGACAGGTGCTTTCCTCGCCCGTAATTTGTCATGTGCAATGTCTTTCACATACAAAACCTTACACTTAAAACAATTAAATACTAAGTTAGATACTAACTTTAATCATAAAAATAATTACTACTTTAAGTGAAACAATTTATTCTTGAAAAAAAAACTCTTGTTTAAAAAATATACTAAAAAAATTAAGAAACATACAGACATCAATACTTAATCATACAAAAAATACCTTACATCAGTTGTAAGAAATAACTTACCAGCAAAATTTTAATAAATTAACCTATGTATCTTTAGTGCTCAAAACAAAAATAAAATGACTGTAAGTGATTGACAAGACAAGTTAACGAGTACTGTCTTAGCCATTGCTGACCGGCAAACAATATACCTCCACATTACCCAAATGAGCAACAAGAAGGCATAAGACCTACTGACCACTCCTAAAAAAATGAGTGACCAGAACAATGACAGGTGCTTTCCTCGCCCGTAATTTGTCATGTGCAATGTCTTTCACATACAAAACCTTACACTTAAAACAATTAAATACTAAGTTAGATACTAACTTAAATCATAAAAATAATTACTACTTTAAGTGTAACAATTTATTCTTGAAAAAAAATCTTGCTTAAAAAAATACTCAAAAAAGTTAAGAAACATACAGACATCAATACTTTATTGTACAAAAAATACCTTCCATCAGTTGTAAGAAATAACTTACCAGCGAAAATTTTAATAGATTAAATATTAACCTATGTATCTTTAGTGCTCAAAACAAAAATAAAATGACTGTAAGTGATTGACAAGACAAGTTAACGAGTACTGTCTTAGCCATTGCTGACCGGCAAACAATATACCTCCACATTACCCAAATGAGCAAAAAGAAGGCATAAGACCTACTGACCACTCCTAAAAAAATGAGTGACCAGAACAATGACAGGTGCTTTCCTCGCCCGTAATTTGTCATGTGCAATGTCTTTCACATACAAAACCTTACACTTAAAACAATTAAATACTAAGTTAGATACTAACTTTAATCATAAAAATAATTACTACTTTAAGTGTAACAATTTATTCTTGAAAAAAAATCTTGCTTAAAAAAATACTCAAAAAAGTTAAGAAACATACAGACATCAATACTTTATTGTACAAAAAAATACCTTCCATCAGTTGTAAGAAATAACTTACCAGCGAAATTTTAATAGATTAAATATTAACCTATGTATCTTTAGTGCTCAAAACAAAAATAAAATGACTGTAAGTGATTGACAAGACAAGTTAACGAGTACTGTCTTAGCCATTGCTGACCGGCAAACAATATACCTCCACATTACCCAAATGAGCAACAAGAAGGCATAAGACCTACTGACCACTCCTAAAAAATGAGTGACCAGAACAATGACAGGTGCTTTCCTCGCCCGTAATTTGTCATGTGCAATGTCTTTCACATACAAAACCTTACACTTAAAACAATTAAATACTAAGTTAGATACTAACTTTAATCATAAAAATAATTACTACTTTAAGTGTAACAATTTATTCTTGAAAAAAAACTTGCTTAAAAAATATACTAAAAAAATCTAAGAAACATACAGACATCAATACTTTATCGTACAAAAAAAACCTTACATCAGTTGTAAGAAATAACTTACCAGCGAAATTTTAATAAATTAACCTATGTATCTTTAGTGCTCAAAACAAAAATAAAATGACTTTGTAAGTGATTGACAAGACAAGTTAACGAGTACTGTCTTAGCCATTGCTGACCGGCAAACAATATACCTCCACATTACCCAAATGAGCAACAAGAAGGCATAAGACCTACTGACCACTCCTAAAAAAATGAGTGACCAGAACAATGACAGGTGCTTTCCTCGCCCGTAATTTGTCATGTGCAATGTCTTTCACATACAAAACCTAACACTTATAAAAAAAATTAAATACTAAGTTAGATACTAACTTTTATCATAAAAATAATTGCTACTTTAAGTGAAACAATTTATTCTTGAAAAAAACTCTTGCTTAAAAAATATACTAAAAAAAATTAAGAAACATAAAGACATCAATACTTAATCGTACAAAAATACCTTACATCAGTTGTAAGAAATAACTTACCAGCAAAAATCTTAAGATAAAAAAATAACCTACAAGCAAAATTTGAAGTTAAAAATGAAAAAGTCAAAATTTTAACTTTATATAGAAATTAAACATGCAAATTCATCACAGACTCCATATATTTCAATCAATTTTCATTTGAACAAAGCCTACTGTCCATCGCATGAAAAAAAACTTTCGTAAAACATTTTAAATAAATAACCAAAATCAAATGCAAAAAGCTAACCTACGAGCAAAATTCTAAGATTGATAAAATAAACTACCAGAAAAAAATTGTTTCATAGGGAATAAAAGTAAAATAAAGAAAAAACATGCGAACACATCATGAACTCCATAAATATTAATTGGAGAGGTAAGACTCAGTGACCAAGTGATATCGACTATCTCCATTTGTGAAATTGTGATAATTAAAGTCTTCTATCGTTAGACTAACACCCCAGGTAAAATATTTGCTGAAACCATATGAAATGCAAATTGCTTTCCATGCATTGAATGTTTACAGTAGACTTACCAATGACAAGATAGAAAAATAGGAAAATATACAAAGAACAAGAGCTCCGCTGGGCGTGGCATTATACGCCCGTGTGCAGTCCATGCTGTGTTCTATCTCATATGAAGTCCCTGTGACCTTGACCAATGACCCCGGGATCTCAGAATAGGTCCCATCCTTAACTGGAAGGCTATCCAAAGCAAAGATTTTGAAACCTAGGTACAGCCATGGTTGAGTTATCACCGACACAAAGTTTTCCCATACAAACTTCCAGTGACCTTGACCCTGGGGCCTCAGAACCAAAAATACCAAAGGGCTATCAACACATTACATCTTGACAAATGGGCTGATTCACATAAAATTTGGTTAACCTAGGTACAATCATTGTTTAGTTATTGTTCGGACAAGGGTTTTCCATATGATGCCCCTGTGACCTTGACCTTTGACCCAGTTTTGACCCAAAACCAATTGGGAACATCCTTGACACATGGGCTACCCTCACATAAAATTTGGTGAACTAAATTCATGTTACTTATTAAATATAGCATTATTTCCATTGTTTGCCATTTTGACTTTATTAACATATTTATTGAACATTTGAAGTCACTGCTTGGTAATTTGATATCTTCTGGATGATGGTTTAAACTTGACCCAGGGGCCCCAAAACCAATAGGGAACATCCTTGACCCATGGGCTACTCTCACATGAAATTTGGTGAACCTAGGCGCAGTCATTGTTGAGTTACTACACGGACAATGTTTTTCAATATGATGCCCCTGTGACCTTGACCTTTGACCCAGGGGCCCCAAAACCTATAGGAGATAACCTTGACACTTGGGCTACTCTCACATAAAAATTTGTGAACCTAGGTACATTGGTGGTTCAGTTATTGTCTGGACTAGGTTTTTCGATATGATGCCTCTGTGACCTTGACCTTTGGGCCTGGTGCACCAAAACCTATTGGGAACATCCTTGACACAAGGGCTACATTCACATAAAATTTTGTGAACCTAGGTACAGTCGTTGATGAGTTATTGTCCGAACAAGGTTTTTCAATATGATGCCCCTGTGACCTTGACCTTTGACCTAGGAGCCCCAAAACCAATAGGGCATATCCTTAACACAAGGGCTACCCTCACATAAAATTTGGTGAACCTAGGTACATTGGTGGTTCAGTTATTGCCTGGACAAGTGTTTCATTGTTTGCCATTTTGACTTTATTAACATATTGATTGAACATTTGAAGTCACAGCTTGGTAATTTGATATCTTCTGGTTGAAGGTTTAAACTTGACCTGTTTCCTCAAAACTGATAAGGTATATCCTTGACACATGGGCTACTCTCACATGAAATTTGGTGAACCTAGGTACACTCATTGTTGAGTTATTACCCGGACAATGTTTTTCAATATGATGCCACTGTGACCTTGACCTTTGACCCAGGGGCCCCAAAATCAATAGGGCATATCCTTGACACATGGGCTACTCTCAGATAAAATTTGGTGAACCTAGGTACATTGGTGGTTCAGTTATTGTCCAGACAAAGTTTTTCCATATTATGCCACTGTGACCTTGACCTTTGAACCTGGGGCCCCATAAACCTATAGGGCACATCCTTGACACATGGGCTACCTTCACATGAAATTTGGTGAACCTAGGTACAGTTGTTGATGAGTCATTGTCCGAACAAGGTTTTTCAATATGATGCCCCTGTGACCTTGACCTTTGACCTAGGAGCCCCAAAACCAATAGGGCATACCCTTAACACAAGGGCTACCCTCACATAAAATTTGGTGAACCTAGGTACATTGGTGGTACAGTTATTGCCTGGACAAGTGTTTCATTGTTTGCCATTTTGACTTTATCAACATATTGATTGAACATTTGAAGTCACAGCTTGGTAATTTGATATCTTCTGGTTGAAGGTTTAAACTCAACCTGTTTCCTCAAAACTGATAAGGTATATCCCTGACACATGGGCTACTCTCACATGAAATTTGGTGAACCTAGGTACACTCATTGTTGAGTTATTACCCGGACAATGTTTTTCAATATGATGCCACTGTGACCTTGACCTTTGACCCAGGGGCCCCAAAATCAATAGGGCATATCCTTGACACATGGGCTACTCTCAGATAAAATTTGGTGAACCTAGGTACATTGGTGGTTCAGTTATTGCCCGGACAAAGTTTTTCCATATTATGCCACTGTGACCTTGACCTTTGAACCTGGGGCCCCATAAACCTATAGGGCACATCCTTGACACATGGGCTACCTTCACATAAAATTTGGTGAACCTAGGTACAGTCGTTGTTGAGTTATGGTCCGGACAAGGTTTTTCAATATGATGTCCCTGTGACCTTGACCTTTGACCCAGGGGCCCCAAAACCAATCGGGGACATCCTTGACACATGGGCTACTCTCACATAAAATTTGGTGAACCTAGGTAGATTGGTTGTTAAGTTATTGTCAGGACAAGTTTTTTTTCCCATATGATGCCACTGTGACCTTGACCTTTGACCCAGGGGCCCCAAAACCAATAGGGAACATCTTTGACACATGGGCTACTTTTACATTAAATTTGGTGAACCTAGGTACATTGGTGGTTCAGTTATTGTCCGGACAAGTTTTACCTATTTTAAGTCCCAGTGACCTTGACCTTTAACCCTGGGGTCTCAAAATCAATAGGGAACCTCCTCCACCCAAGGGCTATCCACACATAAAATTTGAGGAACCTAGGTATATCCTTTCTTAAGTTATCATCCGGACAAGCAATTGTCCACGGACGGACAGACGGACAGACGGACAGACGGACAGACGGACAACAGCATAACATAATACGACCGTTTTTTCAAAACGGGCGTATAAAAAAGTAAGAATGGGTATGTGTATTTGAAAGATTTAATGTGTAGTGCACACTACAACATGCATTTCTATATTAATAATAGGTTTGTGTATACTAAAGCATGAAAAGATAGAAAAAGATTCAAAGAAACAGAAAGAGATGGTACATTTTAAGACAGATTGAATGTGCATAACACCACATGAACTGCATATCACCACGATGCAATATTACAATATACATGTACGTCCAAGGTTTGTCAAGACTTGAGTATTGTTTTTGTTACATTTAGGGTATAATGTGTCATACAGCAACAAATATAGAAGTGATTTTACCATGTGTTATTTTCAGTTATATAAGTTATATAAGGCACACACAATCAGAATGATTTTATCATGATTTATTTTCATGTATAAAATGCATACACAATGGAAATATGTCATACAGTGACAAAGAAAGAAGCAATTTTATCATGTATTATTTCCAGTTTCCTGGTATATAATTCATACACAATGAAAATGTGTCATACAGCAACAAAGAAAGAAGCAATTTTATCATGTGTTATTTTCAGTTATATCATGCATACACAATGGAAATGTGTCATACAGCGACAAAGAATGAAGCAATTTTATCATGAGTTATTTTCAGTTATTTAATGCATACATAATGAATATGTGTCATACAGCGACAAAGAAAGAAGCAATTTTATCATGTGTTATTTTCAGTTATATCATGCATACACAATGGAAATGTGTCATACAGCGACAAAGAATGAAGCAATTTTATCATGAGTTATTTTCAGTTATTTAATGCATACATAATGAATATGTGTCATACAGCGACAAAGAAAGAAGCAATTTTATCATGTGTTATTTTCAGTTATATAATGCATACACAATGGAAATGTGTCATACAGCTACAAAGAAAGAATCAATTTTATCATGTGTTATTTACAGTTATATAATGCATACACAATGAAAATGTGTCATACAGCGACAAAGAAAGAATCAATTTTATCATGTGTTATTTTCAGTTATATAATGCATACACAATGAAAATGTGTCATACAGCGACAAAAAAAGGAGCAATTTTATCATGTGTTATTTTCAGTTATATAATGTATACACAATGAAAATGTGGCATACAGAGACAAAGAAAGAAGCAATTTTCCATGCATCATACAATGCACACACAATATAAATAGGCCATACAGCAACAAAGAAAGAAGTGATTCTACCTTGTGTTTTTTATTTCAGTTGTAAAATGCATGCACAATAAAAATGTGTCATACAGCGACAAAGAAAGAAGTGATTTTATCATGTGGTTTTTTTCAGTTATATAATGCATGCACAATAAAATGTGTCATACAGCGACAAAGAAAGAAGCAATTTTTCCATACATTATTTTTCAGTTATAAAATGCATACACAATAAAAATGTGTCATACAGCGACAAAGAAAGAAATAATTCTACCATGTGTTATTTTCAGTTGTATAATACAAGCACAATAAAAAATGTGTCATACAGCGACAAAGAAAGAAGTAATTCTACCATGTATTGTTTTCAGTTATGAAATGCATACACAATAAAAATGTGTCATACAGCGACAAAGAAAGAAGCGATTTTCCATACATTATTTTTCAGTTATATAATGCATGCACAATAAAAATGTGTCATACAGCGACAAAGAAAGAAGACATTTTCCATACATTATTTTTCAGTTATATAATGCATACACAATAAAAATATGTCATACAGCGACAAAGAAAGAAGCGATTTTCCATACATTATTTTTCAGTTATATAATGCATACACAATATAAATGTGTCATATGGTGACAAAGAAAGAAGTGATTTTACCAAGTGTTTTTTTTTTCAGTTGTAAAATGCTTACACAACAAGAGTACCGCTAGGCGGAGCATTACATGCCTGATAGTTTTTTTTTGGTTAAGATGATGCATTTGTAAGACATGAGAATATTCATATATACTGTGGGCCAAATGGAACTTAAGTTATGCTCTGAAAACTGTTTTCAGTTTTAAGGTAATAGTGACCTTGACCTTTGACCTTGAAACCCCAAAATCAATAGGGGTCTTTTACCGGATACAGGGGCGGCGAAATCAAACGTCCATAAGTTGGTTAAGATGAAGCATTTGTAAGACATGAGAATATTTGATATGAATATCATCTTATGATAATTGTTGAAAACTAAGTAGAGAAAAAAGATACCATGGACAATTCTCCCTTGAAAATTGAATACTGTGAGCCAAATGAAACGTAAATTTGTATTATAGAATGCTAACACAGATATTATGCGTCGGATAGTGACAGTGACTTTGACCTTGTGACCCCAAAATCAGCAGGGGTCTTCTACCCGAGATGGACAATCATCCTATGAAGTTTGAATATTGTGGGTCAAATGGAACTTCAGTTATGCTCCAGAAACCAAATTGCTAACGGACGGACGGACGCCAGGGGGTATAACACAATATGTCCAAAAATCTTTCGGGCATATAATTATGAAAATGAAGCTTAAAATAAAACACTTACTCACTCTGTTTTACAATCAAGCTTCAAAAGAGTTATAAAATAATTATTTGAAAAAATAATAAAATAACTGCACTTATCTTTTTTTTCTGATGACCATAAATTTCTTGTTCATAATCATCTAAAACAATCATCCACACAGTTATATTGTATATCTGAAATGATAAATCAAACTTGAAAGAACAGACTGGGTAATGATAATGAAATTGTAAAAGGCTGATCATGGCCCAACTCTTTTTTAACAAAAAACAACACAAAAACACATAAGAGCAGTCAAAGGACAATGCAGTCAACTTTGTGAGTGTTTTGTACGTGGCAAGGCCTATCTTTAAGCTTAAGTGCTTTCAGGACTAAGTTTTTCAAAGGCAATAAATCAGTCAAAAAGTTATCAAATTCATATTTGTAAAATAAGAAAGGGGTAAAACTTCAAAAACAAACATTATAGTAACAAATACTACATTGAGATGTGGTATGATTGAATAAGCAAACTAACTTCTGCGATATTAACTTCAAATAAAACAAGTTTATACATTAAATATTACAGCATAAAAGGGCATAACTCAAAAAATAATCCATGAAGAGTTCTATCCCTTAAAATTTGTGTGGATGTGGTACCAATGAATAAGTGTACCACCATACAGTTACGTGCCTTGATTAGCACAAAAAATATTTCAGTTTAAACATTTTAACTTTAATTAGTTAGAAGTTAAAAAAGAGGCACAACTGCAAAAATAATTCTTCCACAGTTACATCCTTTGTATGCCGCATAGATATAGTACTGACAATATACAGTTACTTCATATGTGATTTGGGAACAGTTAAACTGTTGGCCCGAGGTGGAGGGAATAGTGTTTTGATCTGTTTCCCGAGGCCGTAGGCCGAGGGAAACAGTTTAAAGCACTATTCCTGACATTGAGGGACAACCGTTTGACTGTTCCCATATCACATATAAAATAACTGTGTTATTACCTGATCAATTACTATTTTAACAGTACTTGACATATTTAAAGCCTCTGGTAAAGTCTAAAATCCCAATGCAGTTACTTCCCTTTATACAAGTACAGTAACAGTTCGTGACGTAAGAGCACGCGCAGGAAACAGTCAAAACTATTGACCGGTCAACAGTTCACTCAGAAAACAGTTAAAAATATTGAATTACACTTGTATAAGCATTCAGGTAATAATAAGTTTATGCCCTTTCACAGTATGGTTGATATAGTCCATTGAATAAGTATACTAACTTCCAATAAAATATCTACAATAGTGTTGAAGATATAAAGCTTTAAAAAAGGTCTCATTTTCTTCAAATAATCAAACTAAAATTTTTTTATCTATTTTATTTTTATTGGATTTAATGCCGTGTCAACACAATTTAGGTCATTTTACATCATCCAGCGCACATAACCTAGCTTTCCTGGACCCTTGTCAATAACCAGTACTCTACTACGCTTCCACAAGGCCGGAAACTTCCCCATATTATTATATAATTAGTGGAGGAAAATTTACATTACTGTCAAATTTTCTTGTAAGGGTATAACCTCCCCAGGTGGGATTCAAACCTGCACCCCCTTTGAGGCACAAGAATCGGAATCCCGGCGTGCTACCAACTGCACTATCGATCTGGGTTAAACTAAAAGGGTTTTGGGTTTTTATAGGATAGTGTGGTTTTTACAGGTTTGTTCTGTAAATCGTGCTTCTCTAATTGCCAATTGATGATAATTTTATTGTTTTCTACAGCCTACTTTTAAAACGTAATTAAACTGAGGAAGCCAGGCCCCTTCCCCATATACTGAAAACTGTCCTGATGTAGAACTTTTCAACAATTAGATTTTAACACTAGTTATAGTAAGCATCTATCACAGACAAATGGATGGCCCTACGCTACAGTGAACTAAGCCACAAATGTATGATTTTGAGAAAATGGCATTTAAAGAGTTTGCATGTTCCCAAGAGTTAATTCAAATTTCAATATAACGAAATTGTATACATAGTCTAGAACACATTTAAAGCAATGAAAACAAATAGAGTTAATGAAGAATTCAATTTTAACTTTTTTTAAAACTCAGCTTTTGTGGGGTAGTTCACTATTGCGTGGCTTTGTTTTGTATGTAGAGAGAAATCATGTTAAAGTGAACTATCCCCACTGATGATTGTTTTTAAAAGAATGAAGCACAATTAATGCTAAAAATCATTTCAAAACACACTTTTATTTTAAACTTGATGTTTATGTACATTTACATGGTCTCAATGTCTTACTCATTTTAATTTTGTACAAACATTAAAATGTATTATGAAATGCTTAAAAAGTGTTTATATATGTTACAGGCAATTTGTAAATTTAGGCAATTTGTAAAATGCCTGAATTTTTTGGCATTTTCTAAATAGCCTGGCATCTTTAAGTATTTTGTAAAATGTCTAAAATTCTTTGGCATTTTACAAAATGCCTATAAAATTAGCTCAATATTTTACTAATTGCCAAAATAGTAAATATAGTGTATGGTCTGAAATTTTTGGATTCCAATCCTTGTTTGATTAAGGTGATTTGTTCCTTTGTTTACATAAAATGTCTTTTGGACTCTGGACCACTTTCAGCAGCAAATGACATAGTAACCCAAAGGCAAAGAAACCTTCAAATAAGAAGGTTAACAAACAAAATGATGTACTTTTGCTGTCACATTTTCAGTTCATTTTGACTCCATCAGCTACAAAATTTTAGACTTGACAAAATGTATGGTCATTTCGTAGCAATTTGACTCTGTGTATTGCATCTGATATAAATCACAGAAATAATTCATACCAAATGTATACGATTCATTATACAAAGAGCCAATGTCTGCATTTTTGGTCAAATGACGACAGATTCAAATGCTAAATAAGTGATAAAGTTTCATAAAGAAGTACGGGTAATGACAAATTCATTTTGTGCATCAACAGTGCACAATACATTATATGAGCTCTATGGAATGCCAAAATGTTGTTGTTGTTGTATGTGGCAAGTTGTACAAATTGTATCTGTTCTTCAACTAATTCTCAACATACAAATGTATTAAATATGACACAGTTTGCCATGATCAATGTCATTTATACATGTAAGACATCAACAGACCTGTTAAATTATCAGTTTTTGATAGCAATACAGTATGTGTGGTTTTCTCCAATTATCATGTATGACTTGATTGACATTATTTTCCATACTAGGAATTATAATTTCAATCTAAAAATGTTTTGCAATCATTATTTACAAAGCTTTACATTTAAACTAATGTATTTTTTACCCGAAATTTCAGGCAATTTGTAAAAAACGTTCTTAAATTTCAGACATTTTGTGAAATGGCTAGATTTTTTAGGCATTTTATAAATTGCCTGACACGTTCAGGCCATTTATAAAATGCCTAAATTTTTAGGCATTTTAAAAATTGCCTAAATTTACAAATTGCCTATAACATATACATTACATCAATATGTGTCAAATCAAACTTCCCACACCAAAATAACTGATTCTGATAATTGCACAAAATAACGCCTAAAAAATGTTAGTCACTGTCTAACGAGACAGAGTCATAATAACATCCAATATGGCATTTTGTTACACATATCTGTTTGATGGCTGCAAATGAAACCATCATATATTTTTATAAGGAACATAAAATCGTCACCAAAATTAATATTTTTTAACTCGTCAAAGAATTCAAACCGTGCAGACTACCACTGGGTGAAAACTTGAAAACACAAAGACAAGTACTGCTTAATAAACATGATAAAAGTTCCTCACATTCCATTGGGCTCAAGTAAACAGTCCTTTCAATATTCAGCTCCAAAAGCCCTTGTAAAAACTGTGGTAGAAGTATATAGGATTTTTGTTGTGGATCCTCAGATAGGGGACAAATTTAATAATTAAAATGTTTAATCTGGCATGTCCCTGTAGACTTTCTAATTCCTTGAAGTCAAGAAAGCCACACCCACTTATGTTTAATACCTTCAGATTATTTAGATTCTTAACAAAGTACAATGAACACTGTCTCTAACAAAATATTGTTTTGAAGATTCAATTTTGTAAGATTTTGACATTTTGAAATGTTATTGTTAAATTGAGTAAGTTCGCATTTATCAAATGTACCTGGGTGATTTCTATACACCAATTTCTTTAAACCATTGCTGTGTCTTGTAAGGACCATATCAGAGAACTTGTCGAGGCTCTGGCAATATTTGTTTCTAAGAAAATTTCCTTAAAATTTCATATTTTAATCATGACAACAATGTGAGATCATTCTTCATATGAAATAACTAAACGCATTGACTTCGATAAAAATAAATTTGTTCGAAGTTTTACAGGCGCTTTTCCTTCCGTTTTTCTTTAGAAACTACAGGCGAAACTGACGTTATGACGCTGCTTTATAACATGCACATATACACTGCCCTCCAAAAGTTTCTTCACAAATTCATAATTTATATTGTACCAAATAGAATTTCAAAATGTTGTAAAAACTTTACTGTTACGTGATTTTCAATTGAGCTTTTTCTAATCAGAAAATTTGTCTTATGGATATCTCAAACTTGATAACGGTTCACTGAGATACATTGACCATAGTTTTGGAGGCTGATAGATAACTTAGGCTGCAACTCAAAAAATAGAATGTATCAATAGAAATTCCATTTCCATAGCATGAATAATGGATGAAACCAACAATGATATGATAATACTTCAAACTAGAACTGAAAAATTGTAGCAATTTAATTAATTGTACTGTGAAGAAACTTTTGGAGGGAAGTGTATAAAAATATGTATTGGTTATATAACATGGAAAACAGACAATGTCTTTGAACTTGAATTACATGTACATGTAATTAAAATACCAAATGTATAGAACTAATTGGAAATTTGATAGATTTTATAGATATTTAACTGAAATGCTATAAATACCGAACGACAATAATGCATTTAATTGTTAAAACTAAGATCTTTGGGGTTAGTTCACTTTTGCATAATCACTGGAATGTACTAACCAGCTTAGTTCACTATAGCGTGAAATAGGCTATATTAAATATAGGTGTGGGTTAGTACACCCTATAAATAACTTTTGATCTAAGAATGCTATCTGAAGTCTACTAGACCAAATGAAAGCTCATGGTTTGAAGAACACAAAGGGACAGATAACTCAATTTTGACCAACTTGTGGGTTAGTTCACTTTAGCGTAGGACCATCCAAATAAACTAATTACTATTTTATTCTAATAAGTAAACAAATTTGAGAGGAAAGGGAGACAATTGGATTGTAATTATATGTACAGTATAACCTGCGTTAACAGCCACCTGTAATAAGCGGTCACCTGCTGTAAGCAGCCAATCTGGCTTCCTCCCAATGAAAATCACTCTATTTTGCACCTGTTATAAGCAGCCACCTGCTGTCTGTGGCCAGTGGTCACCCATTTCCTTACAAATTCATCAATTTACCTGTATTAAGTGGTCACGGTCAATTAAATTTTAGAATTAACAAAGTGTCACCATCATTGTATAATGGTCCAGATGTGTGAAAACCTACCCAGTTTAGTCTTTTAACAGTCAAAATTTATCAACAAAGTGCCATCACATAAATTCAGACTTCCAATATACAACTGACATTGTTACTTGTGCCCTTTTTGAAGACCATTTAATAAGAAACTGTATAAATAATTATCTTAGATAAGATTGGACAAATCAAATATGTAATAGCTTATATTTAAATATTTGTTTAGATTTTTAATAAATTTTAATTTCATTAAATTGTTTTTTAATTAAGATTATTTTGAATAAGTATTTACATAAATTCTAAGGCTAAAGCCAGTATAATTAATCACTCACTGCTGCTAGACTAATCAAAGCATTTTTATCTTAACCTGGATTAAGTGGTCACCTGCTGTAAGCAGCCAATCTAGTCACTTCCCTGTGCTGGCTGCTTAATGCAGGTTATACTGTATTACTAAAAAAGAAACCAATTTCCAAAGGGAGCTGCCATTTTGAAAAACAGAGGGATTCTGACTGATATGGCGAGGAGTGGTGCAATTTGCTACTTAGTTGCAGACCGTTCTTTATTAAATCACTACGTATGGATACATAAGGCTAGCGTTGCAGAACAGGCTCAATGTACCAAGTTTATTACTTTAACCGAATACAAGTAATGATCCAGAATTAACCAGACTGGTAACCTTGAGTCAACAATTTTTACCAAATATAAATAATTTATGCGTCAAAAGAAAGAGCAATCATTTTCAATTTAATACTCAAAATACAAAACAGAAATTTTTGTGCCGAGGATTCGAAGCAAATGATCAATGATTTATAGTGAATCAATTCAGAATGGGACAAAGAAGGTAGAGGTTATCTAATGTGCTTCATGGTGTCAATCTAGTATTTATCTAGAAAGAGAAATTGATGAGAAGCAAGGTCTGGTTACCTTATATGTGACTGCTATAGATTACATTAGTCCCAAAGGGGTACTGGTTCGAATTCCACCTGGGGAGGTTATACCCTTCCATAAAAATTTGCCAATATTAAATATCAATTTTCTTTCATTAACAATATGGTATATGGAGAAGTTTCCGTGCTTGTTGAAGGGTACTGGTTACAGCAAAGGGTCATAGAACAGGGCTTTTTCAGTCTATCTTACGGGGCCGAATATGGGCCCCGTTCCCAATGCCAAATAACAACCATTTTTCCCAATTTCAAGAAAAAATTCCCAATCAAGCAAAAGAAACCACGAGATTTTATGTAAAAATAATAAATACATTAGAATTTGCATTGAATGCCTCACAGAACTGTCAGAACAAACTCTTGAAGAGCACTGCAACACTTTCAGAGACACCCAAGTAAAGCATATACAGATTTAATGCAGAAAAAAAATGATGGAATTTCCCAATTGGGTTGATTTGTTGATATTTTTTCCCAAATCGGACTAATTACAGCGTTAAAAATTCCCAATTTGGGCAGGGGCCTTTTTCCCAAACCCCCCTGAAAAAGCCCTGTAGAAAGCTAGGTTATGTGCCCTGGACACTGTAAAATAACCTAAAACATGTGAAAAAAGGGCTGCTGCGAGTATCCAAGTACTTAGGTATTTGCAATCCAGACCAGAAAATTGAGTACAAAAATATTTGTCACATCGGAAATCGTCTGATCGCGATCTATTTTTGGAAATGGTGAAAGAACATTTTCAGCTTAATTACCACTGAAAACGAGCCGCACTACTTATGAAAATTAATTTTATTTAGTTAATTTAATTCAAAATTTTAATAGATACACATTTAAGCAAAAATGTTTTCACTGAAAATGCCTGGTGATAGAAATGTTAGGGAGTTTATGGTTTTCGATACAGTAAAAGTTTAGAACTGTAATTCTTAACTTTTTTCATCATATGAGTTCCTGTATATGCTTCTCTATTAACAGGTGATTCATGGTTCGATTGGTGAATCGATCAGATCGGAACGGATCGCCACTATCTCAATGATCCACAGTCCTAGTTATACATTTAAATAAAGTATGTAAGTAAACAGTTAACGTACCATGCAAGCCATGTCTATCACTTCTCTATCATCATTTAGATGATCTATCAGTTGTGTCACAATGTCACAAAACTCACATTACCACTATTGTTGCCATGGAAACAAATCTATGATTCTACTCAGGATGAAACACAATCTGCAATGACACAATATTTTGTGGTCATTTATCTGAAATACTCTTGTTGTGAACTTTTCAAACAAATACAATTATATAATTCATAGAGGCACAGGGCCATTTCAAGAGGGGTTGTTAGTAGGGGCCCAGGTTGGGTTGAGTGGATCTAACTGCTTGAGTGTTAATCTAGCTGTAGACAACAATACAGCAATAAGATCAATTTAATTGCTGTTTCTGCTGTTACTGTTGTCACTGTTACCTATACATTCATTATTATAGTACAACCAAGGTCGGTAGCACAGTAGGTAGCATGCCTGGCCTGGATTTTGAATCTAGTGTCCGAAGAGGGTACCGGTTCAAATCACACCCCGGGATGTTAAACCCTTCCATGAAAATTTGACAATTATGTCAATTTTCTCCATTGATAAGGTATATGGAGAAGATTCCAGCCTAGTGGAAGGGTAGGTGATTGCAAGTTTTAGACAAGGGTCCAGGAAAGCTAGGTTAGGTGTGCTGGGAGCAGTAAAATGATCTAAAAAATTGTGTTGACACAGCGTTAAATGGGTGCAAGACATTTCGACCCCAAGACATTTCAACCCGAGCCTTTTATGGAGACATTTCCACCCCACGACGTTTCGACCCCAGAGTTGAGACGTTTCAACCCCAGTCTATAGATAATATTATAAATGATAAATAAGGTTATATACGAAATAAATTATGAATCGTTATATTATTGAAATTATGGCATTACATCATTTTATTTTATTTTGCAGGGTTTGTGATCGACATGCAGCATGATATTGTAGATGTATTTCAATCCAAGAGCATAAATATGTATTTAAGTGTAAACTTATAAACACTTAAAAGTTTGAAAATCAATAAAATTGAATTTATACATCTAGATCTAGAACTTTATATTATCATTATTTTACATAAATGATAAATTATTGAAGTTGATGAATCAATATGTTGCTTGTTGATATGTTAAATATAAATAGTATGTACTCTCATGAGTATTTAAACATATAATAAAATTATGAATTTACACAATATCAGGTTTGTTGTTTATTATTATTCAAGTTCTTAAAATATTAATCTGTGTGTTCTAATAAGTTATGTTTTTGGTGCAGCAGATCACTCTCTTCCGTTTTCATATGTCTGTTTTCTTCCTAATAAATTGTTATGGTTTTTTTTCATTTTAAAATCTTCTAAAATATTACATTCAAATTCTAAGATGTGATAAGCAAACTACCTTCTATCAAAATATACAAAATGTACATAAATACAATACAAATACGAACATTAACCTAAAATACCATCTGGGGTCGAAGCCTCGTGGGGTCGAAACGTCTTGGGGTCGAAAAGTCTCCGTCAACAGGGCTTTTTCAGCCTATCTCACAGGGCCGAATATGGGCCCCGTTCCCAACGCCAAATAACTACCATTTTTCCCAATTTCAAGAAAAAAATTCCCAATCTTGTTAAATAATTCCCTTTGAACAGGATGTCTTTTGCCTTTACAAAAGAAACCATGAGATTTCGTATAAAAATAATAAATAATATAGAATTTGCATTGAATGCCTCACTGAACTGTAAGAACAAACTCTTTAAGTAGCAACGTCAATGAGAACCATAATGAGGCTTCTCCATTGTGTCACCATTGTAAACAAGCCAATTTCATGCCTGCATTTCTTTTATATTACTCATAAAATTCATTTATTTTTTTGTTCAGATAAACTAATAAATATCTTATCTACATGAGCAAGACAGGTTTTTGTTTGGTAACACTTTCAAACACTCGTTTCGCGACTTTAAATTAGACACATGACCAAGATCGTCAACAAAAATGGCGGTCTTCATTGAAATTTACAGAATTACCAGGTGCTTGTATCCATGAATTACCATCTTCTAAAGATGTTTTATGAGTTAAAAGTTATTAGTTTTGATGAAAGGACATGTTTAGCGACCTGTACAGACATTTTTTGGTAGAACCTGGCATGACGGAAAATCAAGATAATTGGTAAGAATTTTCGCATTTTTTACCGTGCAATACTATAAATTAAACGAGTTCGCAATAATTTGCAATATGATTTTCAGAAACTGCATGTATTTACGAGAATTTTGAGCCTAAATATGTGTTGATATCTTTTGCCTTGAATTGCCTAGGCGAGGGTAAAGTTAAGTGTAGTATATTTCGGATAGTCTAAAATTCGGATAGAAAATGTTTTTCCATTTGTATTGTTGTGAGTGTCGATGAAAATTATGTGATAGAATACACAATGAATTGTTAGCATCAAACTTGCTTCATATTGATACAGCAATATTTATTTTTATACTATATAGCAGTTAGAAGAGATCTATAACAAACTTAATTTTCATGGACCTGAATCCCTATGCCATTGATTGGCTGATGATGTCAAGTTGCTAAATTTCCATGAAATTTTAGATTTGCTTAATGTTAAACATAATTCAAGGTATTATCACAAAAAAATTATGTCTAAGATTATTTTTGTTGTTGCAGTTCACCTCAAGCCATCTCTTTGTTACTGTGACAGACCCTTCTGTAACCAGTGGGCACCCACCTCTCACTCCTAGTGTATGCCTCCTAGCTCTTTCAAGCAGAGATTGTTGTAAACATCATCAAGGTCTACAGGTGAGATGCTCAATAAAAATTTGAAAAAAAATCATTATTTTATTATTTAGAACCTTGTTTTAGATAATTCAATTATGCAAAACTTAGCCTAACGTTTTGAGGCATGATGTATGATCCTTCTGATTTAAATTGTGGTTGAAAACTCATATACTCTGTTCACTACCTAGCAAGATATTAACAACTTGTCAAAACCAACATACTCACAATAAGCATTATCATTTGGAATCTTGATCTTTAAGTTTGACATAATGTTTCATGAAATTCTGAGCCTTCAATATTGAATGACATTTTACCACTTTATCACTTTCAAAGATTTAGGAAATTCTACCTTAAAATAGTTAGATTTAGAAGAGAAGCTTTTTGCAAAAATGGCACCAGTTCTTGTTGTTGTGTACAATATGTATATTGAA
The DNA here is from genome assembly GCA_025267735.1 of Mactra quadrangularis. Classification (NCBI taxonomy): domain Eukaryota; kingdom Metazoa; phylum Mollusca; class Bivalvia; order Venerida; family Mactridae; genus Mactra; species Mactra quadrangularis. The sequence continues at coordinate 31,588,956 of CM046294.1, read as the reverse complement.
CTTTTTTAGTAGTAAGCTGTTATATCCAGGAAAAAAATACCGGTAAGATGAAAAAAAATGAGTTCAACTTTTGAATATAATCTGTGATTTCTTGCTTATCAGTGTTCAGTTTATATTTATTGATTGTGGTGCTTTTACTGCCCCAATATTTCCTTTAAGTCATTTCCCAATTATCATAACTAGTTCATGTAAAGTCTATTTTGTGATATGTCTTTAAAATTAAACCACTATGCCAAATCATTCTGTTTCTGTCATTTTATACTCCAAATTACAAGATTCATTAGTTCCCATCATCATTAGTACAATAGATAGTGATTTATTATACCCCCGCTTCGAAGAAGAGGGGGGTGTACTGTTTTACCCTTGTCCGTGCGTGCGTCCGTCCATTACAACATTTCCGTTGCAGTTTTCTCAGCAACTATTACATGCAGCAGCCTAAAACTTTGCATATTGCTTCATCCTATAGTCCCATGTGGTGTAAAGCGATTTCATGCTCCTTGCTTATCTACTTCCTGTTTGTCGCATATTTTTAGATTTTGGCGGGGGTATCACTAGTGAGCATTAGCTCACAGATTTACTTTTGTAAATTTGTATTAAAGTTTATCATAATTATCAACGACAATCAACTATTTAACATACATCATAATAAAATCAATTAAGAAACAAACTAGACTTTTTTTCTTGTGTTTTCAGGTTATGGGTTACCCAGAATTCCATGATATTTTGTAATTTTACAAGCTGCTACAGGATTATCAAACTGAAGATCTAAAATATTTGGGAATGTAGAAAAGTGAAAATTTGTTAAATTTGCAGTATTCTGTGAAAAACAGTAGTGTTTAGATTTTAAAAAAAATCACTTTGTAGACACCAAATTGTGTTTACAGTTTTGTTACCATGACAATCTTACAAAATTATATTTATCTAAAATAAAGATTTTTGTCTTGGTGATACAATAATAATTTGCAGCGACACATTTTTTTTAAATAAAAATTATTATGACATTGAAAAATGATATTTTCTTACAAGAATATGATGAAAACTGCAATTGCAACATGCAGTCTACAAAATATGAGGGTGAATGGTTGCCTGGGACAACCATATTTTAATTTCGGGAAACCAACTTTTTTGGGGGGGGGGGTGAACCAAAATTCTGTGAATGAGGTATTGTGCTTGCTCCTATAAATGAGCTGTTCGAAAACCACTTATTTCGTGGACTGATGTATTGGGTAAACCATAAATTGTTGTCACGGCACATATTTCAATGTCCATGGTAACTTTAAAATACAATTACTTTGTTTTCCTTAGTGATTGACACTTAATTTAAAGTGCTTTGGTCTAAATTTTAATTTGTCTTTCTGTTGATGTTAACATTATGAGCTCCTTGTGACACCTTGTGTTTATTTTGACAATAAACATATGTACTTTGCAAAAAGACTTCATGTGTCCTTATTTTCACCTCATGTTTTTGTTAACCATGGCAACTTAAAAATGCCATAACTTTTTTACTCCAAGTAGTATTTCTTTAAAATAAAGTGTATTGATCTGCATTTAAAATTAGCAACAACCAGTGAATTTTTATTATGCAATAAAACATGTTACACCTTATATTTTCTGGTAGATGTGACCATGCCATTTACAAAAATGTATACTTTTAATAGCTTTTGTTTGTAAACTAATAACTAAACTGTAAACTAAACACTGTAAATCACAGTTCCGAAAATTCACTTTTGTACTTTTTAAAAAAAAGTTAACCTCACTTCATTATGTCACCTTATTAAGAATTTTAGCACACTGGTTACTTTAGATTAGTTCTGTAGACATCAATAGACATCTGTAGACCTGTTTTGTACCTTCAATTTGAACATACAACCACTTATTTCACCACAATGATGTCATTTAATGACTAAATATAAGACGCCAAACACTAAAATTTTATGGAAATTACTAGAAAAATGATATTTAAGGCTTGTCTTCTTCAGTTTGGATGTTAGTATAGGTAGTTTCTGTCAATTTTTGGTAGAAGAAGTTACATACCAAAAAGAATAAATATAGTAGTTAACTTTAACATAGAAAATATTTACTTAAAATGTTAAATGACCACGCCCACTTACTTAAAATTACATGACACCAAGATAACAATGAAGATTAAGGAACTACTATATCCATTTCAGAAGTATTTTAAACTATGCAAAAGTATTTAACTGTAAGGCATATTTTAAACAAGTATGTTTTCAACAGATTAATTGAAATACAATCAAACCTAGTTATTAAACCACCTACTGATCATGACAATCTGTATACATACATGTGTATGTCGACAAAATGATACCATTAGTTTAACTTAGATGGTTTATTATCAATTTAACTCTCTAATTAGTGTAAAGAAGCACTACATTTAAACACATACAGGGTTTAACACACATATTTAATGGTATAATCTAACTTAATAAAACTCAACACAATAGAACAAGCCAAAACATTGAGTACTTCTGAATATCGAAAAGTAAACAATAAAATTCATATGATTGGATGGTTAATATAGCAAGTATCAATCATAATTGTAAAAGTTAAGATGCTAATGGATAAATAGCATCAAAACAAAAACAAACAAAAAATAAAAGCTTATTGTTTCCAGTCAATTGCTTCTCTTGTCATAAAATTGTTTCATCTAAAATACTTAACAGACAAATCATAATGAGACATGCAAGTTTTGCTTTACAAAATTTAACTTTTCACAGAGAGCAAGATAATTCTTTTTGCTATACATCAATGACCTCCCCGATAATGTGAAATCTACACCACGTTTATTTGCAGATGACAGTCTCCTCTATCGGATAATCAAGACACCAAGTGATATAGCAATACTTCAAGAGGACCTCAACAACTTACAGCAATGGGAGCGTGATTGGATGATGTCATTCAACCCAAGCAAATGTGAAGTCATTCACATCAGCAGGCGTAAGCTGGTAGACAGAGCACCATACTTCATACATGGACAACAACTGAATACCTCAAATGGAGGCAGGTACCTTGGTGTGACACTCACAAACAACATGTCATGGAATCAACATGTGTCAAATATCACCAAGCGGGCTAACAACAGCCTAGCCTTCCTAAGGAGAAATATATCTAGCTGCCCAGCCAAGACCAAGAACCAAGCTTACAAGTCACTTGTTAGACCGTCTCTAGAATACGCTTCAACAATTTGGGACCCATATACCCAATCCAACATATCACAACTAGAGGCGGTACAGCGCAGAGCAGCCAGATTTGTGACGTCAGACTACCGAATGGCCAGTAGCCCATCCAAAATGGTACTAGACCTGAAGTGGCCAACACTCCAGCTCCGGAGACAGCAGGCCAAACTAGTTATGCTACACAGAATCATTCATAACTACATTGAAATCCCTGCCACCATGTACCTACAGCCACTGATGTCAAGCACCAGAGGACATTCAACCAGATATATGGTAAAATACTGCCGAACAGACTGTCTGCATCACTCTTTCTTCCCCTCAGCAATACGCCTGTGGAACAAGCTCCCTGACAGTGTAGCGACAGCATCTTCCCTTGAGGCATTTAAGGGGAGCCTGGCAGTGATCTAATGACTTAAATACCTGTACAAAGTTTTATTGATTTTAATCACCTACTATTTTAATTTTTAAACTGGCACCCCACGATGACGTTGCTTGTTGTCATCATTGTACGACAATTTCCGAATAAGGAATCTGTACAGTAAAGGAAGAAGAAGAAGAAGAACTGATCCGTCTAATATTTCGAAAGATGTAAACTCAACAGCATAAGAGAGAGTGAACAGATAAAGTAAACTTCTGAACTGGCATGAACTGGCCATCATTGGGCTTGTAAACATGAAAATATTAAATTTTATTTATTCACATGATTTCCAAAACCAAATCATAAATACTAAAAATAGCGTTTGAAAATCTAAATATCAATCAACAATCATAATAATATCAAACCACATCGCTAACCACGGAGTATGGAAAATTGACCCGAAAATATTTAGCAAATTCATGTTCAGTACGAACAGACTGGGGTACGAATCGTATAATTTGGTTTTGTTAAAAAGACTAGTTTACGACGACTGCATATAACAAATCCATGCATGCAATCATTAAAAAGAACACTTTCCAATGTTTGTATAATATTACCATCAACAATATGCTAGTAAATGTTGCAATTTTCTAAAAATATGTCCTACTTTCGTTTTGGAATAATGGCCGACGTACCAAATTATCTCCCTTGGCGGACACACACCAACTGTAATTGAGGGGTCCTACTAATGACCCCAAGACGCCCCAAGACACCCCAAGACGCCCCAAGACTCCTATTTTTTCTATAAATTATATTGTTTCATTAAAATAAGAAGAATATAATATTTTTAATAAGTTTATATGCAACTTTTGCCAAGAATTAAAGATATTTACGCCCCAAGACTCTAATTAAACTGCCCCAAGACGCATTAAAATGTCCCAAGACACATGGAATCACAATTGAACACATGTAGCATAGATAAGTAGTAGTTTTATAACATATTACTGTTCATTTATTTCAGGATGGGAGGGCTATGATGTTTATATTGTAGTTTTTTCTTCTTACTTTGTTGCAATATATAGCATTTATAATTAGTATGCATGCCCCAAGACACATTATGGTGCCCCAAGACACTTTCCAGTGAACCCCAAGACACCCCAAGACTCCTATTTTTTACTTTAAATTATATCGTTTCATTACGATAAGAAGATTATTTATAAATAAATGTTTAGATTAAATTAATAAAATATGTCTTTTTTGTATTTTGTTCGTTTCCATATTCTTTATATGTTATATAGCAATCTGCCCCAAGACACATTATGTTGCCCCAAGACACTTTCCAGTTAACCCCTTGACGCCCAAAGACTCCCTTTTTTACTATGAATTCTATTGTTTCATTACGATGAGAAGACTATTAATAAATTTATATATTAATGTTTAGATTGAATTAATAAAATATGCCGTTTTTTTTGTATTTTGTTCGTTCAATATTCTTTATATGTCATATGACGCCCCAAGACTCCCTTTTTTGCTATGAATTCTATTGTTTCATTACGATTAAAAGATTATTTATAAATTTATACATTAATGTTTAGATTGAATTAATAAAATATGTCGCTTTTTGTATTTTGTTCGTTTCCATATTCTTTGTATGTTATATAGCAATCTGCCCCAAGACACATTATGGTGCCCCAAGACACTTTCCAGTTAACCCCTTGACGCCCCAAGACTCCCTTTTTTACTATGAATTCTATTGTTTCATTACGATAAGAAGATTATTTATAAATGTTGGTAATTTGTTTAAAGATACTTATATTTTAATAATATCTTAAAGAACAAATTTTAAAAGATAATTTCTAAGATATTCTGACAACTCTAAATTCATGTTTGAGGTAAATGGTCGTAATTAATGCGCATGTTTCGTCATCAAACAAACATCAAACATCTTATCTTTGAAGCGTACCGAACAATTATCGAAGAATGTCGGGTACACAGGCACAGGCTCAGAAGTTATTATTTCAGAAAACAAACGATTAGCACATTGGCTAATTTAATTAGCCTAATTAGCATAAACAAATTAATTAACTAGTTGCCGCGCGTCAAAACTGCGAACTTTAATTTTTAGTCCATAATTGAGAGATAAGTAGGCGGCGTTTGTTTTGTTTTTGTGCGTGTGTTTTGTTTAATTCGCACATGAAAGGTAAATCAAAGTATAAAATGAGACACCTGTAAGTAAGTGCGACAATCAAACACCATTCTTTTCTATAAAAGATAAGCTTAAATCTGGCATCGTCCCATTCTTTCTGTCATTAAATAGTTGATGTCAGTCTGATTTATTAAACAATTTTCTTGTAAAATTAGAAAATGCCTGGCAAAAAACGTAAAGTAACTGTTTCTAAAAGAGCAGCTTTTTGGCCATGTGGTTCTTGCCGTCAAAATTGTAAAACTGAGAGTATATACTGTGAGGCATGCAGTACATGGTTTCATGCTAGCTGTGAGAAATTGTCTCAATCTGATTTTGGCTTCTTTTCTGATCAAACCAATGACGAAGATTATTTATGTAATAGCTGCTTTAAAACTGAATTTGGCTCCTCAGATTCTTCATGTACTTATGGATTATCTCGGTTAGCACAGGTAATATGATTTCTCAATAAATAAAAGTCTTGCACTGCACCACATCTCTTTCCGACATACACTGCTTAGACTGGAATCATTCGGGATCCACGGGGAATGCACTCTCAAATGTGACAGTTTTCTCTACATTATATTCGAATCAATAAGAGAGAGAAAACGACGACATTTGTTTTAGTGCATCGGCAAGTATGTATGGCATGACGGGGCTTCGGTCCGCCAGTCAGGTACGGATGGCAACCCCATAGCACGGATCCTAACGGTCTATCGGGTATTACAAGGATTGAGATTCCCATTTGAATGAGAAACTTTTCGACATATTCTGGTTTAAGGTATTTGAAAGATATTGATCGACGACTTCCATAAATTAAGTTAGCGTGTGTGCGTATTGATAGTCTGCATAATGTCGTTAATATTGTAAACGCCCTTCGACGACAATACTTTTTACAAGACGTAGATTATTTTTCATTAAGATATTAAGACGCGAAAATTATTTCATACAGGTTATCGATACTAGGGGAGGCTATTGCGTTAGAGATATTTTTAATTCTCTCCCTTCATAATAAAAATACTTTTAATGCAATTCGACCAATTTTCCAAAATATGAAATAAGGGAAACTTTTGTTATGCATTTAAAAATATAAACGTCGGATTTAATTATGTCACAATTGAATGTTAGCTGGCATACATTATATGTAAAATATTTATGATTTCCGATATATTATAGAGCCATAGTTCAGTCATTACCGTCAGTACACAAAACACAAGAAACACATTGTGATACTCCACCGAAAGTTGTCCCCCTTGCTGAGGTGGTTAAATCGAAATTAAATGAATCGATAAGGAAATGTATCAAATAGAATGTAGAATGAAAATTATTATAAACCATTATTTGACATAATTTGTCCATTCTTCGACTTTTTTAATCCTACTTTGTATTTACTATTCTTCACATGTTGATATTAGATACTTCCAAACTACTTAAAACGAATGATCCGATAATGATAAATAGAAAAATTAACAAATAAACAAAGACAAAATAAACAATAGACTAAATTTGATAATAATCTGATGTTCTTTACTTTTTATCTTTGGCAGTGGACTTCCAAACACAGCACTCATGGACTAACTTACGCTGCTAAACGAGAGTTACAAGAACTGAAACCTTTTACTTACTATGGGAAAGCTAACATTCCAGCCGAATTCATTGAAGTTGATAGAAACGCTGAAGAGCTACTACGTAATTTCACCGTGAATCCAAAAGGCACACCATCTATGACAACTGGTAACGGCAACTGTCTATTCAATGCAGCATCTATCGCACTGACAGGAAATGAAATTCTCGCCAAAGAACTCAGACTTCGCACAGCCTTAGAAATGATCATGAATCAAAATACATACATTCAGCATCCTTTATTTGACGAGTTGTTGGTTCATTCACCAGACTATGAAGATACAATGTTGCAATGTTGCAGAGACGGTGCATATTCATCAATCTTTACTATGATGGCACTTTCAAACGTGATCGGTAAACCCATACGTTCCATCTATCCTGACGTAAATGGTCCTCCAGATCCGACAGCAGCCTCTATGACGAAGGTATTCACAAATGAATTAATTGCTGAAAATGACACACTAACAATTCTATGGTGCAGAATGGGTCCCAAGACTAAAGGTGCCTGGTCTCCAAACCACTTCGTCCCAGTCATACATTCTGAAGTAAATTCCACTCAACAAAAGACAAGCACTCCTCTCACTAGAAAAAAGACAGTGACCTACGCATCCTCACTTCAAGATAGTTTTGGAAATGTATTCAATATTACTGAAGTTGCATCTCCTATGATTCTAGATAATGACTGCCAACACATAAATATAAGTGCTGATATTAATTCATTTCAAACTAACTCTTATGACCGTAGTTACTCACCACCAACAAAGGTTCGCAGACTTGAAACAATTAGCACCCCACAGATTACTAATTCTGAGAACACCAGTCATACAACAGTAGACTTTGACATAGAAACACAAGCACAAAATGTTACAGAGAGCACCAGTCATGATGATCCCGAACCTGACACCGAAATTTTACCTATAGCAGACAACGTTACACCTCTCATAAATGGAAAGTGGTTGGAAGCTTTACAAGTGTTCAAAGTAATTTCCGAACGGAATTATGTTCATTCTGATGTCCCCCCTGGAAACAAATCTAATAGTTACTTGCTTGTAGACAACAGCCGTAATATCCCCAAAATAGATAATCAACGAGCTTGTGAATTCTATGATGACTGTGGGATGTGGGATAGGTCAAAAGGAAATACGGTCAAATCAACATTTGTTAAACAAGGTGATATCCTAAGAAGCGTTGAATTTAAGAACGGCAAATACAGCACAAAACGTCGTGAAAACAAAAAGGTCGTTTGGGAACCACTTAACCCGCAACCAGAGCCAGACAACGTATACATTTTTAGTCGATATTATACCTCTCTAAAGAGCGACAATACTTTCCAGAAGCGTGTCACATACATCAAACAACAGAACAACAATGAATTACAAAACATCGCATTATACGAGTATTCTGGGGAATTCAAAAACAAAGAAGCAGCTCATGGAAATGCACGACATCCAGGAAACTACTTGCGTACTAATCCCAAAACTGTAGACAAAATAAAAGACGCATTGAAGAGCAACAAACAACCAAGAGAAATATTTGCTAACTTGAAACGTGATGATTCTATGAACTGCGCTCGCGACTTCCGAGTAATTAGAAACCTTAAAGAGCAAGAAAAAAAGAAAATCCACAAAATTTCCAACCGCGCAAATGTAGCAGACGAGATCCTTGAAGTTTTGTCCATGCTAAATGATCACCCATTCGTCCAGACCATTATTCACAATAAAGGCCAGGTTCCAAACATAATATGTTACACAGACCAGCAAATTTTAGATTTGAGACATTTTGTAGAAAACAACAAAAAGCAACCAATAGGAATAGACAGAACTTTTAATTTAGGCACATTTTATGTCACACTTATGGTCTACAAAAATCAACGTGTCCAGAGAAAAGAAAACAACGAGAACCCAATATTTCTTGGCCCTCTCCTGCTCCACAAGGACGCAACTTATCAGACTTACAAAGGGTTTTTAGAGCACATCAACACACAAATAGATTTAGATATAGACAGCATAGAAGTAAGAATTAGTGAAAATATGGAATTCGGCAGCGACGATGAGAAAGCTCTTACAAAAGCAATCGACCATGTATTTCCCTCCGCAAATAGATATCTGTGTACTAAACACCTGAAGGACAACGTTACCCATTATATAAAGAACAAAACAGGAATGGACAAACTACAGCGTGAAGAGACTATGACAAAGTTATTCGGAAATAACGGATTAACAGATGCTAATTCAACAATCCAATTCGACAGTATGTCAGCTCAACTGGAACATGACACAGAAACCCAACACCCTACGTTTACCAAATATTTCAAGAATCACCTAAAATCAAAACTCAGAAACCACGTTTTTGCTGTCTCTAAAAACAACAACAACAACAACTGGACAAACAACAATGCCGAGAGTATTAACAATATACTTAAGTTATCAACAGATTGGAAGCCAAAATCTACAAGTTCTCTAATTGACAAACTGTTCTCTGTGACAGAGTTACATTTCATGGATTATAGAAGTGCTTTACACAATACAGGAAATTACAAACTGACCATGAACGAAGCCATGTACTCTGTCAACCCTCAACTATGGAGATGTAAGTCTACGGAAGAAAAAGACCGTTTGTTCCTCAATTTTCTTCGAGATACAAAGAGAAGAAGAAATGAACCCATGATTATGTCAAAGAACGGACTGTACAAAGTAACATCAAAAGCGAATGGAACAGCAAAGAAACCTGGACAACGAAGACGCCCGAAGAGTGAGCGAGCACAGCCACGTTAAAAACATGTATTACGAACTACTGTATTGTCTATATTTATAGTTGTTAGAAAAAGAAAATCACAATGATTAAAAACGATAAAGAAATTCATTGTTAATTTTTTCTAAGGAATATTTCACCCTTTGGTTAATTAAAAAGTTTTAGATTATATATGCTTCATGTATACTGGTGTACATTGTATATCTTTATATATATACTTTTTATATCACAATAGTTGAAAATGTTATTCAGACATTTAATGGTAAATTAATATGGACAGTTAATTCCACCCTTTCATTCATTAAAAAGTTTAAGATAATAATGAAGTATGTATACTTGTGTTCATTGTATATGTTTAAAGTTTACTTGCAATAATCAACATCAACCTTATATCTATTACTTGTTATGTATATATGTCGTATTAGAATGAAAATAGATAGAAAAACAAAGGAAAAGAAAAATACAAAAAAACAAAACAAAAAAAATGGGGCTACGAAAGCAGGGTCCACGTCCCAGCCCTGGGTACACAATATCTGTAGAAAGCTAAAACCGTATAACTACAGATACTGCTTTCATTAAATATTTCATACACATCTAAATCTACTATTATGCAGTACTTCCTCTGTCAAATTATTCACTTTAGGAGTCTAGTTGCATATGTGTGTCTTAGGGCGTTGTCGTTGCACCATATGTGTCTTTTGAGCTAAAATTAATGTGTCTTGGGGCAACCATGTATGTCTTGGCGCTGTCAATGTACTTGTTTCAGGGAGATAACCACATAATCCTCAATCATGTTATATTATCTCCCTTTATACTTATTCAACTAAGGTAATTTCGCTGTATTACTCTGTATAAACAACCGAGTATTTATGATTATCACATATAAAAAGGAGGAAATTAGTGCTAAAGATGTTGCACTAGATAATTTTAAGCGTTTGTTAAAAAAGGTAGAAATTGTTTATTAACAAGTCAGTGTTAAAGTTGTCTATAGTTGGCAGTTTAAGGTGTCTTGGGGCAGTTAAATGTGTCTTGGGGCGCGACTACATCCATTCCTTCGCAAAAAATCCATTTATACTTCTATATAATTATGTTTAAGCAATAATACTCTTCTTATTTTAATGAAACAATATAATTTATAGTAAAAAATAGGAGTCTTGGGGCGTCTTGGGGTGTCTTGGGGCGTCTTGGGGTGTCTTGGGGCGTCTTGGGGTCATTAGTAGGACCGGTAATTGAGAACTCATTTTCGGTTTATGACGCGTAAATACAAGTGTAAAAATGGTTTTAATTACTTAATCAATGACAGATCTTTCAAAAAATCACCAAATGGTTAGCGTATATGGCCGTTTTCGGCAAAAACGCTAAATGCTAAATTTTCTGTTACGATTTTCTTGACCTAAATTACGTAGGAACAACCATTCATTGTCATATACGCAAGGTTTGGACTATACTCCGCCTATTTATGCAAATTTTTCATTTGAAATACCCCTGTAGTTTTCGTAGAAACGCGTAAAAAGCAGCATATATTTTCGGGTCAGGTTTTTACTGAAACACCGATTGCGCAATAATTTAGTGCTCTTTCCAATGATGTATAACATTAGGTATATTTCTTAAAGGTAAAAAATGACCTGTCTTTGCTACTTTAAGAGCACGCACTTTCAGAGACACCGAAGCAAGGCATATAAAGGTTTAATGCAGAAAACTTAATGATGATAATTTCCAATTGGGTTGATTTGTTGATATTTTATTCCCAAATCAGACTATTTACAGTGTTAAAAATTCCCAATATGGGAAGGGGCCTTTTTCCCAAACCCCCCTGAAAAAGCCCTGGTCAAACCTAGGGTCGAAACGTCTTGGGGTTGAAACACCTGTAAGTCAGGAGAGCATGGTGGACTATGTGACAATGTGCTCCAACATTTTAATCAAAAATGCATATAAATGGCAATGACAACCATAATGAAGTAATGCAAAATAAACAATGGAAACATGTGAACAATAACAAAACTTACGTACCTGCAAATATAAGCAAAATATGCAATCATTTAATAAAATGTAAGACACGACGAAAGAAATCATACTAATTCACGTGCTCCATTTTGTGCTTAAAGCGCATGCGTGTTGTAAGAGTAAAAAGAAAACGACTCAATGCAGCATCGTTGTCGTCACTTGACGGATGAAATGAAAAATTAATGAGATTTTACTTAAAAGGAGGCCGTGATAAATCAATGGATAATGATTAAAGATAAATCATTATAACCAAAGAAATAAATACTTTTCATACATGTACGTATAGCTAAGGCTCATTGGAATGACATCGCTTAAAGCGGAATTGACATTATAAAAGCAATGGTCAAAATTATGGAACATTATTCAACTAAAGAATAACGAGCTATTAAACATGGCAAGTCCATTTGTTGGGTCTAAGGCCTCAAGTCGGTATTATGTGTATTGAGTAAAAAATCGGCTGTCAGATGGGTCATGTTTCAGGTCTCGAATCTCGAGTTAAAGCGATTTAGCCGGAAACTGGTGTATACCACGCTAGAGGTCTGACCTTGGACTAGCTCGTGGGTATAGCGGCTACCATGGGAAAATTCCGTGGACTTGGGCCAGAGACCACAAAATGTCGGTACTTTACTTTTTGTGCATAAAATCACCACTAAGATGGGCCATGTTTCAGGGCTCTAATCTCGTGTTAAAACGATTTGGCCGGGTACTGGCGTATACCATGTTAGAGGTATGACCTAGGGCTATCACGTGAGCATAGTGGCAACCACAGGAAAATTAGGTGGGCTTGGGCCAAAGACCACTAAAGGTCGATACTTCACGTTTTGTGTATAAAATCAGCACTCAGATGGGCCATGTTTCAAGGCTCGAATCTCGAGTTAAAGCGATTTCGCCGGATACTGGCCATATCACGCTTGAGACATGACCTAGGGCTATCACCTGGGCATAGTACACCACTCAGATGGGCCATGTTTCAAGGCTCGAATCTTGTGTTTAAACGATTTGGTCGGGTACTGGCGTATACCACGTTAGAGGTGGGCCAGAGACCACAAAATGTCGGTACTTTACGTTTTGTGTAGAAAAGTCAGCATTCAGATGGGCCATGTTTTAGGGCTCGAATCAAGCGGCTACCCTGGGAAAATTCCGTGGCTTTGGGCCAAAGACCACTTAAGGTCGGTATTTTACGTTTTTTGTATAAAATCAGCACTCAGATGGGCCGATTTTATATACAAAACACATAATACCGACTAGTGGCCTTAGGCCGGACAAATGGACTTACCATGTTAAATAGCTTGTTAATGTATGCCGTTTTAGGGCTAAATTATAATTTCACGATTCGTTAAATAAAAAAAATGCTAGCAAAAGTAGCACTTTGTGGCCACTTTTGCTAGCAAAAAAATTTTGCTAACTTCAGCGTCATTTATATTGAATATAATAATCCCAGGGAGATAACTCGTGATTGTATATAGGTTAAACATTGACAAAAAATGAAATTATCTCCCTTTATTGCAGTATGCTAAATGCAGTGAAGCATGGCCTCATAAAGTTTGCTGCAATATAAAGAATGATTCAGTAGACAACAGTGTGTATTAAAGTTCTAGGTCTATGTTAGATTAGTAACAATATTTCGGCATACGGGAAATTACAAAAAATATAGTTTAATATTTGTTATTAGGAGATAACATGTTGAAATCAATACTTGTTGTAAATGTATTTGTGTTATTGATCCCAGTAATACACGGTAAGTAATTTCTATTTTTTATTATCTCTAGTTTGTATCACTTTTTAATTAATCAATTCGATAAACTAATAAAGCTACTGAAAATCACAGGCTGACGGCGTCCCCACAATTTTTTTTCTAATCATACATATACTATAAGTGCGTACAAAAAAACATAACGTGTTTGGGTAAACATTAAAAATGAGACAATCCATTTCAGGGATAGGCGGTATTGAAAATAAAATGTGTGTAATTCATTTTAACAAAATTACCATGATGGATACCGCCATTTCTTGGAAAATCATGCTTGTAATGGTAAAAATCTTTTCCATTTTACCAACAACTAAGACTATCGTAAATCATGTCACAATTGTTTTTGTTATTGTCATCCCGAGCGCCCTCGTCGTGGATTAGTTTATTGTATTGTAATTATAAACAGTGTTTTGTTTTTTTGTTCGAACTATATGTATACAATTTCATTTTTATGTGTGTTTAGAAAAAAAATGGGGACGCTGTCGGCCTGTGCTGAAAATTACTTCGTGTTTTTGAAAAAATGAAAAAGATGGGATGGTTTTTTATCTTCGTAACTACATATGATGAAATAGTATATGTTTATAAGTAAGGACGCACAGGTGTAATAATCACTTTCCATGACTACATAAGGCTCATATGTATAAATGGACGTTCACTGGGTCGAATAACATTAACAATGGCTACTGGTATGAATTTAAACATTAAAACCAAAAAAAGATAAATATGTGGCATTGTTTCTGTTTTAACTGAAGTCAATGTATGAGTTAGTGATCTGTTTATCGATTTATGCCACCATTATGTTTTTTGGCATCGTCTGCTGTTATTTGATAATACCATGTCATGAAATCGTTAAATATTTCATAAGGAAGTCTGTGGTGTAAGTTTACATGTCTTCAGATTGTGTAAATACGAAAAATTGCTTCAAATGTATTGATTGTGTTATTTAAGACTCCATGGCTATGATCGTTTTTATGCTATAAACAGTGCCTTCCAGGAAACTGATAATGCTTTCTACGACACAAGTAAATGTTCAGAAGTGGATCCATGATTTTTTTCGAGGGGGACCAAACTTTGCCGAATAACGAAGCATATTCATAAAAAATACAAAACTATAAAATCTAAGTTAAAAACAATGGCGAGCTCGAGAAAAATTGCTTCGTGCAACTTAAAAATTGTTTACAGTTAAAAATACACTTATGGACGAGTATAAATTGGAATTTTCATAGGGGGTCCGGACCCCCTCCCCACGAACCCCTGCTAGACCAGAGAGTCTAGTATGTTTAATAGTTATAACCTATGGAGTTAGTCATCAACTGCATCATGTACCGGATAGAATTTATGAGTCAATTCCTAGAAACCCGGAAATATTGTAGACTGTGTTTATTTTAAAGCTTTATCATAAGCACCCGTCTAATCTTCGTTAACAGATATCCTGTATATTTATGTATGAAAGTTTTGAGTATAAATACTGATTTCAGAATTTTGAGAATAAAAAATTGCTGTGTTATTTATATGAAATCTGTCTATTTATTTCAGTATCTTGAAAGTAAGCTTTCAGTATTAGAAATTGAATTATTATGATATTTAACTATAGTGCGTACAAAAAAACAAAACGTGTTTTGGTGAACATTAGAAATGAGACAATCCATTTCTGGGATAGGCAATAATGAAAATAAAATGTGTGTAATTCATTGTAACAAAATTAGCATGATGGATACCACCATTTGTTTGTAAATCATGCTTGTAATGGTAAAATTATTTTCCATTACACTATTGTCCTTTTTTTCAACTGTCAAAGCTTGAATAATTTCACGGTGACTGAATGCATTGTTTTTGTACTGGCGGTCTAATTTTTATTAAAAATATCTTGACTAAAACTTATAATACGGCATAAGAAGCTTTACTCAATCATAATACACACTTTCGGAAACTCATGGGTGTATTACGACAATAATTTTAACAAACGCATTCACCGTGAAATTATTCATGTTTTGACAGTTGAGAAAAAACGAAAAATAACAACTAAGACAATCGTAAAACATATCACATGTTTATGTTATTGTCATCCTAAGCGTCCCTCGTCGTGGAATAGTTTATTCTATTGTTATTATAAACAGTGTTTTATTTTTTTGTACGCACTATAACAGTTTCTACATTTATTCAATATCATGAGTACCTTAGTCATGATAGCTGACAAATCGTTTGAAGTGGAAGACTAACACTGTTCATGTATTGCTAAAATAAAATTAGCTCTACATCTGATACAGTTATTATTATTTCAAACACCTATGATGAAATTGTTATTTATTGCGTTTCAGAGCGATGATAGTACATTTTGTATATGTAGATCGAAACCGAAAGTAAAATAAAATCCGAGGTTTCCAGCTGTAAGGACCAACTTACCAATTGGATTGCTTCGGATGTTATCAGGGAAAGATAACTGACTAAAGTCCCTAATGTATGTACTTGATAAATGCTTGATATTCTCCGTTCATATAGATATGTATTAGTATTTTCAACGATAATGAGTACAGAAGTACAACAGTGTATATATAAATCATCGGGGTTTATGTATGTGCCACTAACAGTTGAATGCAATAAAAGTATAAAATAATTGTATGTTAACAGGTTTACAGTGTCCATCATGTACCTACATTACATCAGATGCTAACATACCTACTGTAGCAAGAACAATTATCGATGGTATATTGAATATATTCCAAGATCCAGAGTGTGCTCAGAATCTCAAAGGACCAATACCTGAGGTATAAATTAATTTTGTAAATATGGCATTTTATTGTACTTTTGATTTTGGATTCATTCGTGTGACTCATTGAATAAGAGTGGAGATATTACTCACTTATTTTATATAAATAATAATAGAAAATTCTGAAATTGTTTGGCCATTCATCCCCGTTTTTTGTCAGTTAGACTCTTCTTTTGTTAGATTGACGCGCCGAGTTAAAAAAATCACTTACAACATGTTTCTATTTAAAGGGGCTCATTCACAGGTATCAACTTGAGTATCAACTTTCTCTGAAACTAACTAAATTGTATGGAAACAGAAAAATAGTGTTCTGATAATGACAGTTTTTGTGCAAATTGACATACCACTACTAATGATAATGTTTCATGTAGTTAATATCTACCCCGTATGTCACGGTATAGAAACTTTCTGTGGATTTTTGTGACTTTTAATGTATATTTCTTGCAACTTATAATTATAGGTCAGTTGAGAGCCAGGTTAATGCTTATTGTCTTTATATATGTTTTAAATGAATTTCGTGGCAAATGAGTTTGCCTTCATTTGACATTCATCGTAATAAAGTCCTTCATTTCATGGTCAAGTGGTTTTGGAACCTGACATCAAATCTATATTTATTTAAATTCAATGTAATTCATTAGCCTTTCTTCAAGATGCAATTAATGCATCTTAACCATAGGCAAAAAAAGAACATTTAGTTTTGGATGGGGTCCGACTATAGTCCAAAATTTTGAACAGCGATATTGTGACAGTCAATACAATTATACAAGTATACATATTTATGTTAACAATTGAAAATATGACTCGACACTTCCTTAAACTTGAGTTCAAGTAAATTGTTTCGTCAAGAGTTTTAAGCGGAGTTCAAGTTCAATGTACGCAACACAATGGCTCTCAATGGACTGTGTTAACGCCTATTTAGATATACATGTACAGATTGATCATGTAGAGTCTTGTCGTTGAGACCACCAGCACTAGTCTCATACAGAACACATAGGCGTGGCTACGCTCATAAATATTGATAAGGTTTACTCCTTAAACGTGATTGTCAAAATGTTTATGACTTAGAACCGAGCCGCCAGCCTATAAAAATTGTTCAGAGTATTTTTTATCCCTGGCTACTGCTGTGCTGCATGTATGATCACCTTGTGATTTTATAATTTCATGTTCCACTGTATGTGAAGACAGCAGTAACACAGTAGCAGCAGTATAACAGCTGTAAACCTTCACTGATTGGGTTTTTGGACAGTAGCGCAGTTAAAACAGTAAACCTTCACAGCTAACAGCAGTAATATAACTGCGCTACTGCCGAAAATTCCCGCAGTGGAGGTTTACTGCTGTTACTGCTGTTACTGTGTTACTGCTGTCTTCAAATACATCATAGCACACTGTTTTCCCTAAACTCATATATATCCTGAATAAACAATAGGCTATCAAGATCTTATAAGGAAGTGATTATTAACTACAATGTATAAGATCATCTAATTTACTGTACTTATACAGTTACGATGTAATATATGTCTCTTTTGTTTATTTCCGTTGATTGTAATTATTATGGTGTAAACTTGATTTGAAGTATGTTGATGACGTAAAAACACATATACAATGCCCTCCAAAAGTTTCTTTATATTATTATTCATTTTCATGCAATGGAAACAAAATTTCTATTTGAACATTTCATTTTTTGAGAAGCAGCAAAAGTTATCTATCAGCCTCCGAAACTATATTCCATGTATGAAATCTCAAATTTGATACTGTTCCATTATGATACTATCATAATGGAACAGTATCAAATTTGAGATATTTTTTTAAAATTTTATATCCATAAAAATGTACTGATTAAAAAAAAGCAAAGTTAAACTCATTTAACTACATGTACATGTATAAGCTTCTTTTACAACTTTCTGGAACTATTTAGCGCAATGTTTATTGTGAATGTGTGAAGGAACTTTTGGAGGGCAGTGTAGTAATAAAACCAAGTTTCTATATTATTATGGCTCATAAATTTTTAAGAAATTTAAAAAAAAAATTACCCGCCTAGTACAGTATAACCTCTGCAGAGTGGTTCTCTAAATATAAATCATCAATAACAGCACAATAGCAACCGCTAATATCTCTGTATCGTGTAATTTTAATTGAATTTAAACTCTGCAGAGCAACAACCTCTGAACAGCATCACATTTAGTCCCTCCCGGTGGGTGGTGTTCAAGAGAGGTTGTACTGTACAACCAAAGTTAGATTCACTGTTGACGATAACAACTCGGTCACTTTCTGTTAACTATACCTTCCCTTCCAACTACATTCATACTTTGAGCCGCCCGGCTAGCTCAGTTGGTAGCACGCAAGTCTACTGATCGAGGGGTCGTGGGTTTGATTCCCGGGCGGGGCATACTTTCGTGGAGATTGGTCATGAAATGATTTCTACGGTCATTCTCCCTCCTACCAATGATTTTTAATTATGTAGGGCAGTTGTCAGTCACTGACGAAAGTATGCGCTTGGTAGTTGGTTAAGAGCTAAATCCAGAGATTTAGCCTTTCCAGGAACAGTGAGTAGGTTGACTAACCGCCGTTATATGACATATAGAATGTGTACAGTGTTGCTACGGCGATAAACCCAACAAAAACAAACATTCATACTTTAAAACTCAGTTCAGCTTCTTATCGCGATCATCCCTTTTGAGAGATTATCCAAACAATTCTTTAATGTATAATCTTTAAACTATTTCCTCAATCTTTTTAATCTTCGAAACGAAAAGCGCCATTCCAGACATCAGTATGGCGAATTCTCTAAATGGAAAGAAGACGGGTTTGTTATCGTTCGACAGCGCCACCTAGTTAGTGTGGCGTTGCTAGACAATATACGTCTGTGAACAAATCAAAGGGGGGTAACGCCGGTCTAGATACAGTAAAATGAGATTTCACACTTGAACTACTCCTCTTTGTCTTTGTTGAAAATTGTTGAAGCATAGAAATGGTAGTGCTACGTATTCTCTCTCGTTACCATTGGAACGTTGTAGAGACATTTTTCCAATAACTGTTGTTTTCATTCTCACACTATATCAGTTGACCTCACTATTGTCTTGTGATGTTCACCACATGGACTCTTTATCATTATTGTTCGTTTTTTGTCAACTGTCAAAACATGAATAATTTCACGGTGAATGCGTTTGTTAAAATTATTGTCGTAATACACCCATGAGTTTCCGAAAGTGTGTATTATGATTGAGTAAAGCTTCTTATGCCGTATGATAAGATTTAGACAAGATATTTTTAATAAAAATTAGGCCGCCAGTACAAAAACAATGCATTCAGTCACCGTGAAATTATTCAAGCTTTGACAGTTGAGAAAAAACGGACAATACCGGTATAAACTTGATGTAATTTTTATATATATATTTTAGATCAAAGAAGAAACGTGTGATAATGTATCAGGGAAGGTAGCTAGATGTAGTTATTACAAAGGTCGAATCACACTGACTATCCCACTACTAATCACCGAAGTTGGTACGTATCAGTAATAGTTCTATCTCATTTAGGGTTTGCACAACGGAAGGTCAGGTAAACTTGCAGGCGCATAGCTACCAGTACGCTGAGTACACAGCTGCGTACACATTAGTCCAGAAAATCATAAAAATGCGAAAGCCAAAAATGAATAAAAACTTAGACCTGAGGGGGCTAGGGGTGTGTGAAACAAAACTGCTCGTTATTTTACTAACCTAATGTATAGTTTCGTTTCAAAGGGACTTGCCTTTTGGGAGTCGAGTTTACGGTTTAAATTCGTTGTTTGTCTTAGACTCCAGTCTATATAATTCTTTTAACGCTGGTTGGAATTGAATGATAATCGGTACGAATGTTGTCTTTCTACATTTGTGCCCGGAATGAGTTATAATAACTCTTTTTGAATAGTTGCTAAAACTCTCCTGAGATGATCTACCGAAAAAAAAATGGGGGGCATGCCCTTGACCTCCTAGGATGCTGCGTACACATTGAAAGGCCATTGCTACGCCACTGACTTTGGATACTCTACTCTACTCTAAGTACTCTGTTAGTTCGATTTGACGACTTTCTGTTTTTAGCAGATCTTCCGAGCATTCCGCTCGATACTTGGCACAGCTTGGAAGACTCACGTGACTTCCGCTAAACATGATTCTCGATCATTTGAACAATGTGTAAGGATTATAGACGAGGACTTACAAAAGTACAGAAATGATTACAATACATGATAACATTGAACTTTTAAAATCGTTCAAAAAGTATTAGTATACATATACTAGGAGTACCGGAGTCCTTCAGCGTGTTCAATTACGTTCCAAAACGTTCCTTAACGATACATTTGGAACTCCTCGACCATTCGCTGCGAATAATCTCGGACATATTTAGACGCTATTTTTAAACTACCGGTGTTGAAGTAAACAAATATACGATCGTTTAAACAATGAGTGATGTTTCGTTTTTAGTCCATAAATTTTTAAACATCACTCATTGCTTTAACGATCGTATAATTGTTTATTAGATTATATTATTTGCAGCGAATGGCCGTGGAGTTCCGAATGTATCGTTACGGAACGTTTTGGAACGTTTAGGGTAATTGAACAGGCTACTGATATATTAGTTCACGTAGTTCCCATGGTCATGGAGCTAGATGTGAACTGTCATATAAACACTAAATTTGTTGAGTTTCTGTATAGAGTGTTCATTTTGATATTTTCAATGATTAAAAATATAAGTTGTACATGTATATACGCAATCTCTCATACAGAGTTGTCGATCCTTACAATGATCTCTATATTGGTATATACGTACAATGTACTTTGTTTTACAGAAGTGCCTCTACTAATTTATCAACGTGGATGTTATTACTCCAAACCAGCCAATGTTCCAGCTATTGGTTGTCATAGACGACAAGACATCAATGAAGATTCCACTTTCATCAAACAACTCTTAAACAAAGCTTCTTCAACCTTCGAGAGCTATGGTGTGGCTGACTTTCAAGGAGAAATGTGCATGTGTATTGATACATATTGTAGAATTACTTCCGGTTCAAAGAAAACAACGGTTGCCTCCCCTTTCTTGTTAGTTTTCAGCAGTATTTGTTTGTTTTTAATTAATTTCTTACTCCATTTGTAAATGTCTAGTCGTTCATGGTTTTTAAACTTCTCTAATATTACTTAATTGTGCTGAAGACTGCATGTACATTAAGGTGGTTAATTTACAAGAACGCTGTTCCTGAGCTTTAAGATAAAAAAATGCACCTTTGGTGTTATGAAATAAGTTCAAAACATTAAATCTAAACTACTGTAATTAGGTTAACCGTAATTGATCATAGTTATACATAAAGATAAGACGTTTTAGGTCTTATTTGGTGAAAAAAATTTAATCGTATTTATCAAACATTTCATGAACCTCTCCGTTTTGAAGTTGTTAATCTTACTGAACAGGGTTATTCCTAGATAATTATTAACCCATAAAAATGGATATAGCTCATAATGTTATTATAATGAATAATGACAATCAAACATGCAAAATTATTTAGATATAAGGGGTAGATATTGTATAGCCTTGAATTTATAATATTTTAAATGTTTTTGTGTGTGTCTTTAACTCTTACTAAATGTATGAATGAATAACTATGTAGAAATTGTACTACATTTGTATTGTGTCTGTTTCTTTTGTTGTAACATGTTGTTTTCATAACAGGGATGTTTATTATCTCACCAAGTGCCATACTTTTAGTAGCATTTACTTCTTTCATAAGTTTTAATCATCTTTAAAATGTAGTTCAATAACTTGTATAGACACATATAACCTTTTTTGGCGAAGCTGTCTTAGCCAACTTTTGAGCTATATTTTAACCAATGCAATCTATTTACTTTGCTGATGCTGCAATTGTTAGGAATCCTTTGACTTTACAATATTGCAAATGTGAATGCTTAGTCAAATTTGAAATACATTGTACATGTATACAATTTCATTTTTTTTTATTTTGTAATCATCTTTTAAAGTTATAAATCTTGATTTGGACTATCCATGAAATATTAGGAACGCATCCAGACGAGAATGCAAACAAGTTGAGGTCGCGGTAAACTTTAAAATCAGACTCTACGTTTTGGTTTCAAAGAGACCAGGATTTCTCAAGACGCATTTGATGTTTGCTTGAGTGTGTTTAAGTATGAAAGATGTTGTCAAAATGTTGAACATGAATGGTAAGTTGTTATGGTTTTTCTTGTAAATTATCATGTTATAAACCGTTTTTATATTTTTATAATTAAACTAAAAATAGCCATGCATACGTAAGTCTTAATTAACATTATCCTATCCAAAAAGTTAGTGGCTAATAACCACATTCTTATATTAATAATTGACCAATCATATATGTTTTGTCCTTGCACTTATTCTAAATCATCAAATTATAACATTAGAAATCGGAGTCATGGAAAATTATTAATTCTATTTTCATTTTCTACCAGTGAGCCACTGACAGAATGATGAATAAATTTTAACGATATTGTAATGAGGGACTTTTGTCAGTTATCTTTACTTAATAAAATCGGAAGCATTCCAATTTGTTTGTAGGTCCCATCAGTTGGAATCCTCGGATTTTATCACTGAAGTCCTATGTCTGGATAATAAAATATTTCATCTAATATCTTTTTTGTTATTTAAGATATTAACAGGAGTGATGAAATTTAAATAGTTCTTTCCCCTAACAATACTTAGCTTGATTTTTAAACAAATTAAATGATTTATAAAAAAAAGTTATTTAAGATTAATTGTGGCAAATTGACATTGAAAAGTAAGGGTAAAATCCGAGTAATCCAACTGATTTGAACCTACCTATTTGAAGAGTATACAAGGGGAAATAACTGACTAAGGTCCCTTATTTTATACAATTAAATATAGTATCTGATATGTATATGTTTATATTTTGTGATATGATTTTATTATGCAATGTATATCATTGTTTATCAAGGAGTGTGATATATATGTATGTAGCTTATAACATTGTTTTTTTTATAAAAAAATGTCTTAAAATATACTGTTAATCAACATTTTATGAAATTAAAAAAAATATATTTATTTTGTTGTTTGGTTGTTTATTCATTAAGTTACCAGTGCTTCGGTGCTCAAATTCTTTTCATTACTATTGCTTGAAGTCACTTACTCTTCCGCTAGCAATCGGCAACTCTCAGTAAGGAGAGTTTTGTCCAATGTTCATGAGAAGATATTACCTTCCGCGTACGAGATTCGAACACTAATTGCTTATTAAATTTCCTGCTTTTCCAACTTGAAATTCCTACTAATCAAATATTTGTGTACTTTGTTTTAATTTGAACCCTTACTGCGTGTGCAGTTAACACTTATGACCCGACATGACATTGAAACAGGTTATTATATTGGATTATTAGTTAAACTATGAGTGTAGAAGAAATGTAGCCATGCCAGTGCTTTGATTTAACAAGTTTAAACTGCCGTGACGATGGAAGGAGAAAGTGTATTATCTTAGTCTATTTTTAGCATCTGAGTAGTATTTTCTCATGTATAAATCAGTACATTATTGGTCAAAGGGAGATAATGCATGTACATTATATACCAATAATTTATACTGAGTTAGCTCCCTTATGTTTCATATATCGGTTAATGGTTGATTTTTCTAGAATGTTCGACAATGTTCGTTATATTTCGACATTTCTCGGAGATAGTATATAAGCAAGAGCGGTGTAGTCTGATGTAATTTCGATTGAAGACTGAATACGAGGACTAAAGAAACATTTGTAGTGAAAATAAGTTTTCTAATTATAAGAATGTCTTGGAGAGTTATTCCATCCATACGAAGGGAAGCTATGGCTTTCGGAAGGCACCGGGACTTTTTTCGGGAATGGTTCCGTCATTTCGACGATGGTTGGCGAATGATGCCATTTGAAGAATCAAGTAGACGATTTGAAAATGAAATGGACAGATTTCGTGGTCAGATAAATGCTTTAAACACACAACCATTCAAGTTGGGATATGAGAGCCCATTTGTAACAGGTAAGCTATTATAATTGCTGGATGTTAATATGTCAGGTTTGTACTTAACAACAGTGCCGATGGGAGCATTTACCAGGCGGGAGCTATTTTTAAGGCAGATTTCTCCGGTATAAAGTCGATGATTTATCAATCTGGTCATGAACCCTATATTAAGTTTGAAAAATATATGTATGTTGGGTCCATGGTCTGCTTTAGTGTCAATAACATTACTTAGAAAATTAGCCCCGTGCGGGGACTACGGCCCTGTAAGCTACGTTGTTCACAGAAAATTATGAACGCATGTTAATGAATGATAAGGATCAAACGGCAACAATCAGATACAGACATATGTAGATTTACAATAATATTATTTTCCTAAGAAGGTTGAAATTGATGTACATTTAATTAATGCGTAGTTTGTATTATGCAATAAATGAAAAGATTACACCATGCGATTTATACCTTATACATTTACGACACTTATACATATATATCGTACAAAATAACATTACGTGCTAGTGTAAACATTAAAATAAATCAATCCATTCCCAAAGTAGCGCAGTATTGAAAATAAAGGTTGTATAGTCTATTATAGTAAGGCGGACAAAACACAACCCCCTTAGTCAATCATGCTGGTAATGGTAGAACGCTTTACCGTAACACCAACACGACACTCATAAAAACATATCAAAATTAATATTTCTGTCATCCTGAACATCTCTGGTCGTGAGCATTAGATCTTTGTACTGTTTACATCAACAGGGTTAAATTTTTTGTACGAACTATAGATCTACTTTTAACATGGTTTATTTATTTGTAAACAAATTCTGCTTATCTGATTAAACTTGACCTATGACCGTGATGCATGATACATCATTTTATTAAACAGCCACTTCGGCGTCCAATTTTTAATATAAATAGTGCGTATATACAATGTACTTTCAAGGTCTACAGGCACGTGATTCCACTAACAACTCATAAAGTAAACAAAGATTTGTTTATCGCTGACTTCTTTTTCCAGACAAATATCGAATGGCATCAAGTAACACTTAAAATAAATATTGCCATTTTTTACGAAAA
Source organism: Mactra quadrangularis (assembly GCA_025267735.1). Classification (NCBI taxonomy): domain Eukaryota; kingdom Metazoa; phylum Mollusca; class Bivalvia; order Venerida; family Mactridae; genus Mactra; species Mactra quadrangularis. Next base: position 31,563,240 of record CM046294.1, on the reverse strand, counting down.
CTATTAATGCATTAGAAGTTTTTGTTTAAAAAGTAATGACTATATTAGATATAGAAAATGATCTATTAACACTTGTTATATACTTTGTCATTCTCGTAACCACAGGTTATCAATAATTTTGCTAGATCGCCGAAGATCTCAGAAATTTTGATAACATCTGGATCTTTCGCATACAAGTAACCAATTTTTCATTTTAAATAGCATGACAATATACACATGTAAGTTAAATATATTTAACTTATTGTGCATTCAGTTTTTGGTAATAAACAAATGCCAAACGTTTTACCAATCATGCTACAAAAGTAATAAATTCTGATTATCTCATATAACGATTTTTTCATATTTTTCAGACTCAGAAGGTAACACAAAATTATCAATAAAGCTCGACTGCAGTCAATTTAAACCTGAAGAGATCACGGTCAAAACAGTTGATGGAAACCTCACTATTCTGGCAAAACGTACAGAAGAGGGATCGAATGGAAAATTGTACCAAGAATTTGTCAGACATTTCACCTTGCCAGAAAATGTTGACCCAATGACATTGAAATCAAACATTAACAAAGATGGCGTCCTCCAGATCGAGGCTCCAGTGCCACATACCGTTGAAACTTCAAAAGAACATCACATTCCTATTGAAAAAGTGGAAACATCGGAACCAATTGAACAAAAGACGGAAGAGGACAGAAAATGAAACAAAATAATTAAATTGTGTAGATAGTACGGGAGGAATTGTTTTTAATCATCGCAAGTTATATTTTGTTTGTAAACAAACTAGAAAAAAGTTGCATTAAACATGTACTTGCATCACAATCAGATTCTGTTCAGGATGGGGACAGGGGTCCCAACCTCCGAAGACTTTTAAAGTTAGGTGTTTGACTTTACAATTAAAAGAAGAATTGCAATCAGTATACTCGTGTTTTTTTTGGTATAATATACATGTATATCATTATAAAACGTTTATGTAAATTCCTATTCTCGTCACTCGGAGGGCATACAGATTCGAGAACCTTGATTGCCTCTGGGTATGAGAATGGTCTATTCTTTGTACAGTGTTTATCAAAGTTGTAAAGCAATGAAGATGTGGTGCTGGAGTAAATATCCAGAATATGCCAGAATAAATATTGTTTTACATTTGTGTTCATTTAGTCAAATTTGTTATACTTCATATCTGTACATAGTATTGTTGTTTTATGCTGGTTTTTTTCGTAATAAAATGTTTGAAAAAGTAAGAATATTTTGTTTTTGTATTTTCTCTATTTATATCAGAAATGATAACTGTTTCAGTTATGATACGTACGTCGCAACTTCATCTTCCGCTCGTTAACGGCCATATTGTTTACATTTGTTGCAGACAATTTTGACAGTTGTGCGGCAAAATTATGTGAACCGGAAGTTAATATTTTAGACTGCGTCACTGTATTAAAAGACTTACGACCGCGGACTCGTAGTCTTAACCAAGACCTAGCTGTTAAGGCCGTGTTGATAAAACGGGCATACGTCGGTCGTAGAGAAAGTCGTAAATTGCTGACTTAAGGTACGACAGGCCTTACGACCAGCAATATTGATAAAACGCACCCCAGATGCCTTGTTTATGACATCATTCATTTAGAAAGTTCAGAGTTGAACTGCGCTTCCAAATTAAACAACTCTAGATAGCTCTTGTTTTTTAGCAAGAAACAAATGGAACCAACAATTGATTACTAGGACACAAGCTCATGGCTTAAAATGTCCTTATAAATGCGGAATCCCAACTGATTCATGACGAGGTTAAAATCATTGAAGAGTAAAAATCCTATGATTCACATTCTATGGAATTTAAGAACGACTGTGTAAACCTGAGTTTTGAACGAGTTCAAGCTCAACCTTCGTCTTTGGGCTAACCCTCAAGAAGACACGGTGGCAATACCACGTGACTATGACATCACAAATGCTTCGGGTTGAAGAAGATAACAGTGAAAAAAATCAGCCTCGACTCAGTTTTAAAGAGCTGTAAGTCATTTGATTCTTGTAAGATTACTTTTTGCTAACACCCTGGAAAACTATCTCTTTTCAGAGTCCTGCAGTGACAAGTCATCCTCCTTTTTAATTTAGAAATCGTTGGTAGGTTTTTCAGGCTGTTTGCAAGAAGTATAGAACAGGCGTTAGTGATGTGATGTGCAGCATAAAGTATGCACTTTTCTTAGACTCGAGTAGGTATCATGTTAACTTTGTGACAAGAATTAGAATACTTACAGCTCTTTACAACTCTGAGTTGAGCTGGATTTTCACAGATATCTTCTTGAAACCATAGCATTTGTGATGTCATAGTAACGTGATATTGCCACCGTTGGAGAAGTCGTTTTCAACTCCATGCAATACATTTGTACAAGTTTAACATTGACACACAGTCGGTTCATACATGTATCAAGGGTTGCCCGCACGACTCTAGTAAGTGCATTGCGTTGAAGAGCTAAGAGCAGAGGCGCACAGTCTTGCGAGCAACCCTCGATATGATCAAGCTTATGTCCAGAGTATAATTATGAGGAACGATATCATAGATAAAAGATATGTAACATTTAGGGCGAATTCGACGAGAATTGATTTAAGGAACATAATTTCTACAGAAAATGCCACTGGGAAAATTTCCGAGGTAAATGTAACATGCCTCAGAAACATCCCTCTCAGCCTTCTGGGAAAGTACCTCTTGTTAAAGTTTCATTTCTGGCAACGGCAATTTCACGACAAACGTTTGAAACTCCTACATGTTTATTCAGAGACATAAATACTATGCCTCTGGTTTAATGCACTTAAAATTGTCAAACTCCGCACAGCGGTTACGTGACACGTTTCTATATTATTGATTAAAAAAAGGGAGGTAACCGCAGCAAGTTTGACAAAAAAGTAATGTACGAGTAGTCTCTCTTATACCATAATGTTTTTATCACGGTGATATAATTCTCACGTTGGACCGGAGAAGATCATTCGGATACTTTTGGTCTTTTCTGCAGGATCGAACAAATTTGTTTCTTCGTTTTTGTTGAAATTAAACTGGTAAGTTAACAGTGCCTACCGGTCTTTGCCCGTTGTAGAATTTTAATGCGAAGTTGATAACAAAGTTGATTTTCTTCTAAAAACCCTGTGTGAAAAAATTAGTGTCACAGTACGCCATCAGTGGTTTCACATTGTGACTGTCAATTTGCATGATAAAATTGAATGATTGTAATTTTACATAACAATTTCTTCTTATTGAGTTATTCTTCTTCCTTTACTGTACAGATTCCTTATTCTGAAATTGTCGTACAATGACAATTTAATATGAACTTAGGTGCTACCTATGGTGCAGAAAACAGACTTATACTTAAAATGGTCCATGTAAGACATATTCTGATAGGCAGTGGCTAGAGTTACCCAGGTTCTAGAGTTACAGAAGTTCCGTAACTGTAGACAACCCTTGCAGGGTGGGCTAGAGTTACGGAAGTCAAATAACATGCACTTATGATTCAACTTTTTAACATCGGGAAGCGTGTTTATATTCATTATAACTCGAAATAAACAAATATTTACCGACGTGACTTATCCTACAGTGAACTCGACAGTTCCGGGTCAGTAACGAAACAAACAATGCGTGTCTCTTCAAAACGAAAGTTGTGGGAATCAAACCTGCATAAATTGATAAACAAATACTTCCACCTTACCATGCTATAATAAATTAATAATGTTTATTTGCTTGTAATTTCCTACAATTTTCGAAATTGCATGTTGCAAACTCGATAGTTACGGGTCACACTTGCCAATTCCGGGTCACGTGACAGATGCTTGTCTCTTTAATCCGGAGTGGTCTCAACAGGGTTAAAATCAATAAAACAGCCCACTTTTTGTCAATAAAGACTTTATCTCATATTTTCTTCCAAGTTAAACAAAAATAAAGCTCGTAAATTAAAGATCTAATCATGTCTCTTGCAATTACCTATTGCATATAAAAACAAGTACCATAAATACAATTAGTTGCACGTAAAAAGTAAAACTCAAAATATCAAACAAAAATTGTATTTAATTGACAAATATCTTACATATGGGATAAAATAATGTATAAAATCAATTCTAAATGTTAAAAAAATACTTTTTAATTAAAATAAATGATTGTATATAGTACGGGTTAAGTTTTGACCCGAAATTGTCACGTGCTTACCAGGTCAAATTGTCTGCATTATTGTCAAACAGTAATTAGATGAAATAAATCTATGAGTTAAATCGTGTTCTCCGATAAATTTCCAGCAAAATGATGTGCAATAAGGACTTATTTTATCTAAATTGTGGATATAAATCGCTGTTTTTTCGAACGCATGAACGAAATGTTCACATACTTTCGCATTGGTTGGAAAAGACGGTGTTTAGTGTTTCATGACTATGACTTCCGGTAGAGAAATTTTAACATGGAAAGTTTGTGTAACGGTAGCTAAGTGGTTAATGTACATGACTTGATTATCATATAATTAAAATATTGCATTATTAAGGAATCATCTGTACTATTTAAAAAAAGTGACCCGGAATTGTCGATGACCCGGAACTGTCAAGTTCACTGTATTGTAATTACACGCGCTATTTTGGATATGACTAATAAACTTACCGGATGTTTAATATACGGCGATATGACGCTGTCGTCTTCAAAGTGTCACATACTTAGTTTACTTGAGCGATAAGTTATGGAGTATAATTTTAATTTGAACAGAATATATAGAATTTGGACAGAAATAATTTATTTTTTATTAAATGACGATTTCTTTAGTATTTTTACAATAAAAAATCTTAATTGTCTTGTAAGAAAAAAACAGCTAATAATCCTGATGAGGTATTAGCTTGAGGACTTCAGCAAACCCGTGTATGTTGTGGGGGGTATTAAATAACGTTTATTTGATCCTATTAAACCATGATGATCACTTACTACCTCAATCGGCTCTATAAAACAGTTTACCACAGGTCAAATCAGGGATGTTCCTGGGTTCCTTTAGGGAGAAGTGACTTCTCCCTCCCAGTAATTTAGGGAGAAGTGCAGTGATGTGAGGGAGAAGTTGGGAGGATAGGCAAGCGGAAAAAGTTCGATGAGCCGAATGGAATGTTTTAACAGTATTCACAAACTTCTCAAATGCAAACTTTTCTAGAACTTCTATCCTTTAAATACATGTAATTACTATTACATTTAGTAAATAATGTGTCTGCTACAACTCACAAGTAGTGTGAGTATTAAATACTCCCTGGATGTTTGGTTACTGAGTTATTTGTTCTATGTTTTACACAAAATTCACAGAACACATTGATTTTGTATATAATTATAATCTTAAATTATCTTATTTTCATTTCAATGAAAAGTTCTTCTTTTTGGCTTAGCATTTATTTTTTACTTGCTATTATATGTTCATCAAAAGAGATTAAAATGCATAAAAGGCCATTTTTGGAAAATTTGTTATCAGTGTCCTCGTTTTTGACCCTTCTTTGTTTAAATATGTTTTATTTAATTAGTTCTGCTGTAAATAACATACCTTTTCTTAAATATAACATATTATGTAGCAATATATGCTTATTATTGATTTTTAGAGTCTGCAACACGACTTTGGCTGGTAGATTACATTATGAATACTATAAATTCAATTGAACCAACCGGTGTTTATTCTTGAAATCGAAAGATTGAGGGAATTTCCCTGTTATTTATTAATTTATTAAGAAGAACTAATAATCAAAATAATAAGATTATTAAATTAATAACGTAGATTTAACCTTGTTTCATTTGGTTGGCGATAGCGTGGGTCGCGAAAACATACGACATCACGCTTGAAAAAATAAATAATTGCAATCATTGGCAAACTGCTAATTACGTCTATTCTAACTGCCTCACAACATGCTCATAATTTGATACAATTATCAATTTAACGTCAAGCATCCAAAAAGCTTTATCTACTTTTATTATTGTAGTACCACAGTTCGACACGTGTTTGTTAATTGCAACCGTTTAATTACGATATCAATCTTATCGGGCCGACATATAGCACTATTGATTTTTAAGCGGACGCTGGTTGGTCTTAAAGGTGACAATATACACAGGGGCCATCAATAAACAAACGAGTCACTAAATATCGGCTTTTGAAGCATGTATACTAACAGCACAACTCCCGCGTAGTTGATTGGTAGATTAAATAAGAAATGCGGATGTAAGATACGTTCCAGCCGTCGTTAAATCGAGGTCTCGAGGACTGTCATAATCTGGGTCATAATTTGTTTCATTGATTTTCCGAAAATGTCAGCGACTTCGTTTTCGCTTTGATGTGCTAATAGAGCGAAGTTTTAACTGAAAGGGCGAAGAAGTCGCCCGAGTCGCCCCCCTCGGCTCATCCCTGTATCTGGGGGCCCATTATTTCCATACAGTAAAAATCCTTGTCAGAGTTTGCTACTTTGCAGGACATCAACATTAAAGTGATGTTTTGTTTGTTATTTTATGCTAGCATACAGGAGATGTAGGATGAATGTGCATGAAATATAAATTTTTACCTAGAGTCGCTAAATGGTACTTAGATTGACCCTTAAAGCTTTGGTCAACAGTCCTGAGTCAAAGCCGAAAGGTCATTCCTTTGTACTTGATAAAAGAAAATATCATATCCAATGCTATCAAAATCACAATACAAGCTCAAGGCTCACACAAGACGTGATGTCAAAGGTAAATCTAAGGTATAAAATAAGGCCACACTTTTTATATTTTTGTCTTACGAGAATTTACTTGAAAAAATGAGTATGGTAGGTCAAAACATAAAAATAAAAAAAGATAAAAGATGCCAATTACAATTGACTTTCAAACCCATTTTGTACTTGTTCTGAGTGAAATTGTCATTTATCAAGGAAATTCACTGACATTTTCTCAAATTGTGTGATACTTGACATGTTGAGCTTATTTCTATTTGAATGGGTTCTATTTGTTTCTTTTTTGGTGCAAACATAAGTATAGTGGGACAGGTTAATAAAAAATCAATAATCAAGATTTTATTTTTTTTCAATTTCAGAAAAATTAGGATCAGTATTTTCGTAAGTCGAAAAATATAAAATGGCTGGCCATACTAACTTTGTAGTAACCTAAACAAATCAGCTTCAGCAGGTTGTAATTGGAATGTTCATCTCTGGTGTTGGTCACAATTTTCCCCTAAATTATAATGAATAAAAATGGTAAAATTAAGTCTTGCAACTGTGCATGCTTATCAAATATGTTTATGTATTTCATTAAAAAAAATGTTATTGTGTAAAATTAGCAATAATTCTCAATTTCCTTAATATTTATTTTAGATTACTGACGACAAGATGTCATCAGAAAAATCCTCAGTGAATCCTCAAGAACAATTTGTATTGTTGGCTAAGTCAGCTAAGGGTGCTGCTGCTGTGGGTCTAGTAAAACAAGTACTTGAAGCTCCTAATGTTTATGTATTTGGTGAACTTTTAGAGATGGCTCACATTCAAGAGGTAGGTAAAGTCAGGACTGAGATGATTTATCTAAGTGAGATCTTCTTTTCGTTCACGACTACACAGTCAGACCAGTCTTATAGATGAATTGTATGGTCCGTCTGAGTTCAACTACAGTACCATACAGTTTCTCCTGTAGAGTTGTCTCAGTTGGCCATATTGCTAGTCTCTCCTGGTGGTGTCTTTTACAGGTTTGATGGATGTGCTCCGTGGTTTGGTCATCCTCACCGCATGTGCATGTAGCTGTCAGTGCCAGCTTCAGCTTTTTATGTATATGTGCATTTAGCTGGTTGTGTCATGTTCTAAGTCTCACATCTAAGTGAGATGAATTCATGTCATAAAATAATAAATTTAGACCAACTTGATTTCTTTTTTGTGTACATAATAATATACCAGTTGCATAATCCTTTCAGAATAATCAGAAAAAAAGCTGTATTATGTTTCATTTTGTGTTTGGTATGCATTCTGTGTGTCTTTTAGTTTTATCTTCACTAAGGGCACTGTCCACAAGGGGATCACTAGCTAGCGCTTTTTGAAAGCGATTTTTTGTAGCACAAGAGGTCTGTCGAACGGTTTGCTTCAAGCTAGCAAATCCAAGATGGCGACTTTCTCAAACAAAAAGTTTAGAATTGTAACTAATGAAAAATATTTAAATCGATTGTCACCATTATTATTCTATTTTACCCCTTTAATGAAATATATGCATTAAATAAAATATATATCAGTATTCTTGAAAAACAAACACTTTCCTATAGGGGGCAACCGTTTTTGAAATAAGCAGAAGTGTTCTGAATGATTCAGCTAGCAAGAAAAAAATTATTACATATCCCTAGCTAGGGATTCAAATTACTCAATTGTAGCAGACCGATCTATAGGAAATTGCTACATAGCCCTAGCTAGCGATTTCCTTGTACATCATACCCTAAATTTTGTCACCTTTGTTACCATAATAGCTTGATTGTGTTTCGTAACCAGTGTCTTCAAGACAACTTGCATAACCAAATATCTTAGTAAAATTGATTGCTGTAGTTTTATATACTGAGTCACTGACGTCTAGTTATGTTCAGCTGAAAATTTTATGATGCTATGTCTGTACTATGAGGAAAAACATATTTTTGCTGTATTTTTTTTCAGCTATCAACTGGAGAACATTCCAAATATTTTAACTTGTTGAATTTGTTTGCTTATGGAACATATAAAGATTACAAAGGTAATTTTGATAATTGGTAATACAGTGGTGCTTTTCACAAAAATTCTTACAAAAAATCTTCGTTAGTCAAAAGCAAGAAACAGTAATACGCTCAATTTTTGGCTTATTGATTATAAATATTATACAAATTGTATAGAATTGTGTATACCTTTTGAATATCATATCATAGTTATGCTTATTATCCGTCTGACTTTGAAGTGCTAATTATATGAAACTGACTTATGAATATACATGTAATTAGATTTTTTCATAAGAATTTTTGTGAAAAGAGCCACAGATCTTTAGTTTAAATGGAATATATTTATATACATTTATACTCTGACCAACTATCGGAGATTTATACTTCATAATATTCTATCAGTAGCAAAAAGGTTGCAACAAGAAAATTACTGTAAGTATGGTTACAATGACAGACATACATACTAAGGCTGTCACGATACGCCAGAAGCGTACCGCGATATATTGCAATACGCTGTCATTGTATCGCGATACGTACAACGATATATTGTGGGCCTTTTAACCCTTTAGATTTGTTGTTCCTCCAATGTATTTAACAGAAAAATTGCAAATCTTATTTGCAATTACTGATAGAATCTAGCCTCTTTAAGAATTAACGGTAATTTAAGACTGAGAGGAGCCCAAATTGGTTAAATTCTTGCACCTTCAGATCAGATGGAATGAACAATGGAAAAACTGACATTTCGCCACTGTTATTTTGCGAGGGGAAGATTTTTCCAATCAAATAAAGATATCGCCAAATACCGGTACATTAAAATCGTACCGCGGTACGTATTGCTGTAGCCGCATATTGCAATATACCGATATACTGGTTTATTGTGACAGCCCTAATACATACCATATTAGTGTTAAGTAATGAAATATTTTTATGGCCATTCTACAACCTACCTCTGTATTAACAAGTAGGACTGAGTTGTTCACATCCACTGGGAAGGGTTTGTTATTAGTAATAGGTTCAATGCATGGGTCCAGATATCTAGATCTATCCAGGGAATCATAAATACAGTCCATTCGCGTTCGCTCAAAACGCGTTCGCTCGTAATTACGGTTTCGCTCGAGATCGTATCTTGGTCCTGATCGAATTTCCTCTAAAGTTCATTTAAAAAAGATGCGATAACTCAAAATGCGTTGACTCGTATTTTACATTAACTCGAGCTGGATTTCGAGTCCCGTCAATGATAAAATCACTTGAAAATTACGCGCTGGCTCAAAGTATTGATTTTTGAAAATTTTTGCACCTTTCACGGCCAGGTATCATTATCCGATGAATAGCCTTTTGTTTGACGTGTCACTCGCCATTGAAAACTTATCAAATTAAATCAAACTGTGATAATGTAGAAGCTAAGATCTGTTTAATCTTGTTTAATTTAAACGTGTCATTACGTGTAATTAACTGAATTTTACATCTTACCTACCTTTACTGGTACAGCATATTAAATCGAACCTTATGACAGTACGTCGTACGTCGAGAAATGTTAGTAAAATAAAAGCAAGATTGAACAAAATGTGTATTTTTTATATATTAATTCCAGATAAAATTACACATTCTTCACAAAAAATCGCGTACATATAAGTAAAGTTTTATTCACAACAAGGACGATAGCAAAAACAAAATGAGTTTCAAAGTGCATGTATATGTATTCTACATAAAACAAAGAAAGGTTAAAATTGAGGACATTGACATCATCAAGTTTAACAAAATGAACAATTTTATGTTATGTTAAATGCACTTAACAAGAACACATTTAAAATTAGGAAAATAACACCATTGAATTATTACATGTCTTTTATTCAAACTCAAATCTACATCAACATCTAATATTGTGACAGCGTGAGACAACGCCATTCGGAACAACCTCGGCGATCATCTACGAAGATATACCTCGGAAATCAGACGTAGAAGGATTACAACCAAGTTATAAGGTCCGGCGATAGTCACTTTTATGTCAACATTTTATAATAACATTGTTTCACGCTTTATCACATCGTTTCATTCGTACAATATCTCACGAGTCGTATTTCTGTGTAGTTATGACTATATTACCGCAGAAACCAAAATTCCTAGATCTACTTTTTCACCTTATGTTATTCGAGCTTTATATGCGTAGAAGATCGCCGAGGTTGTTCTGAATGAGACGACGCCTTTAAAGTGAATATCACGATGTGGAAAAATTACAAAAAAAACAAGATGGCGGATCTGTTATACGTTAACTCGAGATCGCATTCGCTCGAGCATTTTTTGAAGTTCCGTCCGATTTCGAGCGAACGCGAATGGACTGTAGTAAGTAAGTATGTAAAATCTTTATTCATAGTGGATTACATATTTAACAATTACATGTCCATATTTCAATATGGTCCACTTACATATTAAAGTACATGTATATGAAAAAATGAATTAACAAGTAAAATATCAAAAAACTACCACCAAACACTAAAAACAGTAGTTTAAAAATATTGAACCTAAGGATATTTCATAATACATAAATTTACAAATTTGTCATATAGCCATTAGCCCATGACCACTAGATCTGTTGTCAGATGCATTTCCTATGAAATTATTTGACAACTGACCGTCAAGATATAACTGAAAATAATGTTTGAATGGTGGGTAAAGCACCGGATATTACATTATGCTTTCAACATTTTAAATGTCAAATGTCTGATTTAAAATCTGTAGTTTAAAAGTATTCGTATTTAGAAGATGATTATTTTCCTGACATTTTTTTTATTATAGAGAAGAAAGCAGATCTACCTGAACTTACACCAGCCATGTTGAATAAATTAAGACAACTAACTATGGTATCATTAGCTACAAAAACTAAGGTAGGTAACCATGGCTGTGATATAGTGAAGCTTGCTCAACAGACATTCCAAAAAGTGTTTTGACATTACTGCACATTTGGTCCAGTGATTTTGGAAGAATCACTGGACCAATTCAGGTTTCACTGGACCAGAGGAAATGATCAAAATATGTCAATATGTCATGACTTTCATTACTGTTTTCTAGTTGCTACTCAGTCACTATTTTAAGTTTAACTGAAGACAAATATTCTATATTTACTTAGAAGTACAATAAATAGCTGATAGTTGTCCTCATTTTAATTTTAATGGACATTCTGACTGGCTATGATGCTTTGTTTCCTGGACCCACTGGAATCTTACTGGTTAAGTCTATCAGACCGGCACTTTTCAGAATGTCTGTTGCTCAATCTAAAATCCAGCAATCCAGGTTTGATTCTTGATGCTGGCCAAAGCTGGTCATACTCTTCTATAAATACTCAGGAAGAATGTTGATTTTTCACTGTATTGGAAGACCTTGTCATCTCCTAGTTGTGGGGATGTTGTATTAAGCACTGGTAATGCCTCAGTCCCATAAAATCTTTGCCTGTTGGGGACCCAGACAGCTGTAGGCGATATTGTATTCCTTAATTAATTATACAAGGTGTTTAATACTGATCTTGTTATAACATCTTATGATTATTTTTCAGTGCATTCCATATAGAGTATTACTGGAAGAATTAGATATCCCTAATCTTAGAACATTAGAAGTAAGTATAAGTTACCTTCCTTGTATCTGTTTAATTATTTCATTACCAATATTTAACTATAAGATAAGATAAGATAATTCTTTAGTTTGAGTCGGCATGTATACCTTAAACAATAAACATAAGCCCTTGCTGGGCTTTTGAACCGACTATACATATAACACATATAAACATACATTAAAACAACAAAAATCAATACATTTATAAAAACCATTTTACAAAGAAAAAAGCAGCAAAGTGTAGGACTGATAGATCATATAAAATATAACAATTAAACATATAGGGAGCACAGAGAATAAAAATGCAGTTTAAAGAAATAATGACCATGTACTTCTTTGAAAGTTGGATTCCATTTCTGTCATTATTTAGTTTAACAAAAATGGCAGCCTGCTTTCGAAATCGACTTTTTACGAAAGACTGTCATCAAACAATCCTCTGGCTGTTGTTCACAGATCTAAACTGGCTGCGGGGATGGTTTTTGACTGGCCGCATTCAACAGGTGGCTGTTATTTCCAGACTTTAAGAGCGTTTCAGTCGGGGAACTCGGAATGGCCGCTGTTGGCAGGTGGCTGTTAGCACAAGTTGGACTTAATTTTTTAGCCTCCAAGTCATGGAAAGAAACATTATGGGTTTTATTGCTCTTAAAATGTAGATGGCAATACCATAATAAATGCTTACAATCTGATAAAGGTAATTGTATGAATAATATAGCATGTTAAGCCACATTAAGGTTCCAGATGTAGACTTCTGCAGACCAATTTCTGATGTGTCAGCAAAATTTTTATTATACCCCCGCTTCGAAGAAGAGGGGGGTATACTGTTTTACCCTTGTCCGTTCGTCCGTCTGTTACAAAATTTCCGTCGCAGTTTTCTCAGCAACTAAACATGCAGCAGCCTAATACTTTGCATATTGCTTCATCCCATAGTCCCATGTGGTGTAAAGCGATTTCATGCTCCTTGCTCATCGACTTCCTGTTTGTCGCATATTTTTAGATTTTTGCGGGGGTATCACTAGTGAGCATTAGCTCACAGATTTACTTGTTATATTCTAGTTGTATAACCTATAGTTTGATGTACTATTGTTTTACAGGATCTTATAATTGAAGTGATATATGCTGATATTATACGTGGTAAACTAGATCAGAAGAATCAACAGTTAGAAGTTGATTATGCTATAGGAAGAGATATACAGCCTACTGCTGTACCTGAGATCATATCTGTATTACAAGATTGGTAAGTTAATGGCAGAATTTTCAGTTCTTGGACTTGACTTTCACACTTTTCATTTACATGAGTATTCTATTTTTATCAATTTTTTTTAAGTAAAAACTAAAGCTAACATTCTGTCAGTCAACCTGGGACAGTCATCAGAGTTATATACAACAGGCCAATTTGTCACCTTGTTGGAAGATTTTTGTGAGATATTGCTGAATTGTACTTTTAGTCTTTAAGCATAAATTCTACTGGCAGGCTTATTTACCTGACAGCATCAGACTGTAATTGAATTGTACAATTGGTATATTCGCAACAAGTTGCATAGGTTTAATACAGCATGTGTACTATCATGCCTTCTAGTTAGCTTTTATGGTGATGGGTAGTGTCCACTTTCGACTTCGAAGAACTTGGATTTGATCTCAAGCAGAGCCATTGATTTTTATTGGGCTAAATTGACACCCTGTTTTACATGAATTTTGTTAATTTCAAATTATGGGATATCATAGTTTTGTCTTAATGATAGTGGTATATACTTATAGATATTGTGTTGTTTAATACTATGTCTTATATAATACCAGGTGCTTGGGATGTGAAGCCGTATTACAAGGTATAGAAACACAGATAACAAAGGCTAATCAAAACAAAGAAAACAATTTACGACAAAAACAAAAAATGGAACAAGAGGTATTTATTATCTTCAGTATTTCTTGAAATCCAACCCATCACCATTCATCTATTAGATTTGTAGTGTTTTATATTTCATGCAGTGTTTTAAACACTCAGTAGTGAATCTACAGTCTTTCATTAAAAATGATACATACAAAATATATTATTCATCTCAATAAAATAAAAATTTTGCTTTTTTGAACTCAATGAAAGATTGAAAGCTCGAAGTCCACCTGCTCTAACAACCCATATGGGTCAAACATTTTACCTGGCACCAAAAAATGTCTCTTACTTATCAACAGTATAAGCTCCTAGATAACTAAGTCAGCAGCAATCATTTGAAATTGAATGGTTTGAACGCCTGGTTTGGGGGAACTTTTTGTCATAAATCTTTGAGTTCAAGCTTTCAAACTTCTACTGCATTTAAAGTTGTAAGAAAATTATTGCAGAATTTCATAGACCCTTGTTCATATCCAGGCCATGGCAAGTTACACCCTTCTATGAAATTTCAAAGTTTGAAAATTTACTTTCCTCCTGTAGTTGGAGGAGTTGTCAACTCCTTGCAGAAGGGAAAATGATAACTGGTAAAAAAGTGTTCAGACCTCGGGCACATAATCCATCCTTATGGAGCAGACGGACCCTCATTAAATTCAAACAAAACAAAACAATAAAATAAAACAAAATATTACTTGGTGTTCAATAGAGACCTCGAAAGGTCTAAAAACTACTATTAAACGATACAAACACAAGTTTATTTCGACATCTTGCCTCTTCTAGAACAACATATGGACAGGCAGGAAAAGTTGTGCTTGATTTATGTCAATAATAAGTTCTGGTATTTAATCGAGCGACTATAATATTACGATCATGATTATCTCCCCTGAATTATCTCCCGAACACTTGGCATCTGTGTTCATAGTATATTTCTAGAAAAGTCAAGGCCAGGATGTGACTTTTCATCCCTTAAAAAGCAGGTTTTTGTGTCTAAATTTTGTCAAATTTTGAAAAATTCCTAGTATAACTCATTTCTTATTTTCCAAAATGTGTTTTTGTTATTGCCAATGGTTGGTTTATTTTACTATCAGGTAACAAATATAAAGAAAACATTAAAGAGTACACATGCTGATGAGGAAAGTATGGTTACTGAATCTGTTTCCATGACTTCAGATAAACCTTCGAAAAAAACTTCAAAAACAAAAGGGTAGGTAAAGTATGTTTCTTTATTTTATTTTTTCTGGTTTTAAAATTGTGTGTTTATCATGGACTGAGAACAGTAGAGTTAGCAAGAGCTTATTACAGTGGCAGTGGTTATTTCAGGGGGGATCCAAACTTTCGGGGGGAGGGGGGTTGGGTGGCCCAAACTTGGAAACACACCACATTATACACTTTTTGCAGAATAACACAACATCTTAATAATAAAAACTACATAACCATTAGATTTATGTTAAGTAGATCTATGTTAAGCACAAAAGCAAACGAAAAAATTGCCTCATGTTACTTAAAAAAAGGCTAACAGTAAAAAAATACACTCATGTATGGGTTCATTGTGGAAATTTCAGGGGGGAGTCTGGACCCCAATCCCCCTGACCTCTCCCCTCTAGATCTGCCTACGTAATATGTACAGGTTTTAACATCTACCTTGGCTTCCATCAGTAGTTTTGTATCCCACAACTAACTCAAATATAATAACAATCTCCGTAAACAGATATCCTGTAAAGCGTTGTCATACAGGATCTCTACTTTCTCCGTGGAAGGTCACGTCGGAAGGAACTTTGTTTTGACCAATCAATGCTTATCTTTCATCTAGACGAAAACACTATTAATCACATTTTGATTTCGTAATTTCTATTTTTTGAAACAAGTTTTGCATGCTAATTTAACAGCGGTATTATTCAGAGTCTGCGATTGGGCAGCTCATTTCAAATTGTGTGACGTAGACAATGAAACAAGTTACGTATCATAACAATTTTGTCATGAATATTATGATGAGAAAATGTCATCTGAACGTGACCTTCGTTTGAAAAAGGCCAGATCTAAATTAGCGAGTATGTGAGCGAAAAATTTTAGATTGAGTTATAATCAGATTGATATAATAAGGACTGTATACATGTAAAGGTGAGCTTAAACAGTGGTTTATTATGTGATACATGTATATCATTTACTATTAGAGCTGTCATTGATTCCAACAATATCGCTAATGAATATGCATTTTGAAATATTGATAATAAAACCTATATAGGTAAATATATAAAAGTCACTACTAAGTGACACATTTGTGGGACAAACCTTTTATCGTAAGTGGAAACAGGTGCGCTGTCAAAATATGAACTGATAGGTCTAAAACATTGACGGCACCACCATTGTGGAAATAGCTCTAGTCCACAGAAAGTATATCATTCATGACAAATATTATACATATATTATGAGTTTATGACAACATAAATGGTCTACATAGTACTGCAGTGAAGAAACCAAAAGATATGGGTGTATCGTCGATGTTCATTTCTCAATATATCGATATTGTTGATACGCTTTGAGCCCAATCAATAACAGCTCTATTTACTAGTAAGTAGGTCAGACTCACAGTTATTATTCTAATTATTTCTTTTCTTATGAGAATACATAATTTGGGTCTGGCTTAGCAATAATCTGAGTTTATATTCTACATTTTTGTAATGTATTTATTTGTCAAGACTTCATAGCTGCCTGGCTAGCTCAGTTGGTAGCACACAAGTCGAGGGGTTGTGGGTTCAATGCCCTGACGGGGCATACTTTAGTGGAGCTTGGTCATGAAATTAGTTCTATGGCCATTCTTCCTCCTACCAATGATTCTTAATTATGTAGGGCAGTTGTCTGTCACAGACAAAAGTATTTGCTTAGTAGTTGGTTAACAGCTAAATCCAGAGATTTAGCCTTTCCAGGAACCGTGAGTAGGTCGACTGACCGCCGTTATATGACCTATACAATGTGTTGCTAGGGTGTTAAACACAACAAAACAAACAAACATATTTGTCTATATCATGTATATTCACATTTGTGACATTTTTTGTATATATTTGCAGCTTGGGCTTACAGCCTTCTGGTAATGATTATGAATAAACTTTTAAACTTCATATATTTCAGATTACGAGGAAGTAGTGGTACAAAGTTATGGAAATGAGAAAGATATACTTCTCTACTGTAATAAGTTTATCATAATGACATCATCATGTGTAGAAGGAAGTTATAGTCCATTTTTTCTCAACTATCAAAGTTAAAATAATATCACGTTATTGAATGCACATTATCACAATATCACAAATGTTAGATAAAAAGCACGAAGTCACCGTGAAATTATTCATGTTTTGACAGTTGAGAAAGAACGAACTATACACTTTGAATATTTCATGTGAAATAATAGACACTCAACGAAAAATTGAACAGTGTAACAATAAATACTAACTTAGTAATCAGGATTGAGTTTTTTGCAAAATTTCAAAATTTAAGATTTGTCCTAAGTGAAAATGTAATTAATTTCATGTTATGTAGTATTTAAATCAGTCCAACCTTTGGTACATATGGACTTGTTTGTTTACAGTTGTGCCTTATTCAGTTTAATTGATTATTTACAATGTACAGGTCATATTCTAGATTATGCGTGTTTTTGTTCTTTAAACATTGGACTTGCCCACTGAATAGGTAAATAAGCTGATCCATGAACACCATTTTACGGATTTAAACATACAACTTTGATATTTAACATTTATTTTAAATACTGTATATGCAACTTGTAAATTTTATATAGTGGTTTGTTAATAAAATAAGTGTTAAATAACTAAACTATAAAACTGTAAAAATAATACACCCCTAAATATTTGTGTGTAATGAAACTGGCTATATTTATATACGCAATGTTTACGTGGACGTCCTATAGGTCTAACTGACTGATCTTCTGGTTTCAATTTTTATTTGAGACAAGTCTTAAATTAAGAAATTTTGTAAATTTCTTTACACTCCTATGAAATATGTACAGAGTTTATTCAATTCAGAGTAAATTACAAGATAGAAGTTATGCAGTAGGTAAGAAATGACCTAGGAAAGTAGGAATGTTAACATGTTCTCTAAAAGTATAGTGCACCAATATTAACCTGAGCTTAAACTACCTTATTATAATAATTACACGCTTCACAAACATTAAATGGTGAGTTTCCGTATGTGTGTATAAGATTATACACATGTTTATAACAATCTAGATGAATATAAATCAATTTTGATCGTTTTGTACTTTAAATTTTGGACTCTTTCGTTTATGGGAACATGTAAGTCTGCAATGTTGTGACACTGTTTTAAAGTATTTATTTATATGAAAACACAATTAGTTGTTCAGATATGTGTATTTTGCCGAAAGCTTCCGATAAAGCAGGATTTACATACGAAGACTAAAATAGGCTATAAATTCTGAGTTTAATATATTCTTGCATAAAGGTCAAGCTCAGGTTAATTCTGTTAGACTATACCTTCAAACATGTATTTGTACAATTTAGCGAACTTTGACAGTGAAGTAGATATTATGGTGTGTTTTTGTAGAATCATTCAACATGTCAGTCTTAATAAAAATAATAATTTTTGTTGTAGTTCTATGTATATAATTAAATATTTTGAAGGTTTTGAATGTAAGTGCTTGTTTTGAGACATTTGAAATATATTCAATATCTAGATGTATTTGTTAATGATTTTGTTTTCTCAGAATTTGATTTGATATTTGTTAATTGGAGTTCAACTGTTTCAATTCAAATACTAATGTACACACTGTTAATCCTTATATCGTGGAGCAAAATGTGAAAAGCCTTTACCTCAAATAAAGAGCCAGGTCAGCTGACACAACACATGCCAGCTGACCAGGCTCTTCAAATGCTGTTGGTCATTGTCCAGTTTTTATCCTGATTTCTCCAATGCTAAAGTCCCAAAAACATAAAATGAGCCCTGAGGGCACGGTACGGGCGCAGTGTGATTAAGCTCCGCAAGGACTCGTACAAACTCTTGCATACCTGTACGAACTGTTACGTTTTTACCAGCGTCTTTTAGATGAGCCGTGGATACACGTATCAATTTCAAAGTCAATTTGTGAACAAAATCTTGGCCTAGTATGGATTAAACTTGCATATCTTCCAGCTACGATTCCGTAAGGGTGTGTTGTTTTGTGTCATGTGCGTACTGTCTACTTGATACGCAAGGCTTTGCATGGCCTACAGCTGTCCGCTGTATGGGTCCGCAACAGGCCATAATTTTATGGGACTGGGGCATTAAATGACAATGGATGGGTTAAAAATTGAAGACAGACTAGTCCATTGTGGAAATTCAGCATTTAAAAGGGTTAGTCTGTCAAAGCTAATACAATTTGATGGTCTTAATTCCTACCATATGTAAGGCCACCCAAATATTGATTAAGTGTGAAATAAACGTGAAATTATGTTGTTCAATTTCAGGAAATGAGCAGTATGCCTAACCTCTACATTATAATAGTCAATGGCATTTAATATTATACCATTTAAATCATGCATTACTATTATTCATGCTTTATTTTGATTACAGTATAACCTCTGCAGAGCGACCCTCTATGAAGCAAATCCTCTGCACAACAACATATTTTGATATTTCCCTAAGGAAAAAAGTAAGGATTAATCTTAATTGAATTTGATCTCTGCAGAGCAACAACCTCTAAACAGCAACACACTTTAGTCCCTCCGAGTGGGTGTTCCTCAAGAGAGGTTGTACTGTATGTTGAAAAGAAAATATAAAAGACTATACATATAATTTGTAACATTCATAGAAAATTGATGAGTGTAAGAAGTTTTTCAATGTTTTAAAGGTAATATGTGATGATGGATAGAAAGTGCTGTAAATATTTATTAAAACTGAACATTCTGCTTTTGTGTTTCTTTTTTTGTATTTTCAAATTGTTTGAAGGCATTTAGATATTAATGAAGTTCTGGGATTTTAATCATAACAGTCTATTTGACTTCATAGGGAATTTGAATGAAAGGGTTTTACCTGTAGTTCTAATAAACATGCACAGTAACTATGCAAAATATTTATACAGAGAACGATAGGATTTATTTTATATTGTGTGATTTTCAACCATTGTATCCCATCACTGACCAGTGTGGGTGGAAACACTCGAGTATTTTCAGTTCCAGTCTATATTGTGAACATTTCTTGACTGATGAATTTGAATAACATGAAAATGTGTTTGCAAATCACTACAATGGTCTTGCTGAGTTATATGATATTCATGTCTTCTTTAATTGCTCAAGAGATATAATGCATGTAAATGTTCTTAATCACGTCGGGTAGTTGTCAGTCACTGACAGAAGTACAGTGTATATGCCTAATAACTGGTTAACATCTAAATCCAGGGATTTAGCCTTTCCAGGAACAAGGAAGAGGTTGACTAACTGCCATGATATGGCCTATACAATGTGTTGCTACAATGTTAAACCAAACCAAACCAATAGTGACATTGTACTGCTATGAAACAACATTCACTTAACCCAATAAACTGCATCTTCATTTATTTATTTTATTTATTGGAGTTAACGCCGTGTCAACACTATTTTAGGTCATTTTACAGCGTTCAGCGCACCTAACCTAGCTTTCCTGAACCCTTGTCTATAACCAGTACTCGCCTACCCTTCCACAAGGCCGGAAACCTCTCCATATTATCTAATCAATGGAGGAAAATCGACATTATTGTCAAATTTTCATGGAAGGGTATAACCTCCCTGGGTGGGAATTGAACCCGCACCCCCTCGGGCACGAGTATCCAAATCCCGGAGCGCTACCAACTGCGCTATTGACCCGGGTTATAAACAGCATCAGTCACTCTGGAGTATCAACATGCTATGATCTTTCTTACAAAATAGTGATGAAGTGTTAAAAGGTACAAATTAGAGAAACCACAGATAATGTGATTGTGTTGAGTTAATGATTGCAGTGACTAGGAACTCTAAGCGCCAGTTACTTATTCCACATAATCAAGAATTCAAATCTTAAGTAAAATATATCTTCCAATTGTATGTCAAAAACAGAGACACAGATGTCCATGTTTCTGATCAAAGGCCATAAAAATCAGACATAAAGTCAGACATAAGGACAACTACATTTTTGCTGCACAAGGTCTTAAGGTTTTCATTTACAAGTTAGGCCATGCCATACTGGTATTTTGTTAAGCGTCTGCGTGCACATAGGTTTTAGAGTCCTCAACCCCCCCCCCCCAAAAAAAATAAAAATTGTTGGTTAAATTTTCTTAAATAATTCAGTTTTTCCGGGATTCAAAAACTGATTTTTCTAAGGAAATACTGATAGTTCCTTGTTTCTGTGTATTTTATTTATGAAAATGTACATGTGTTTGTTGTATATACTTTACATATACATTTACCCCTATCCACCCCTATCAGTAACCATAACACGTCTTAGTCTATATCTTAGTTTAAATAAATAGATTCATGCCGAAAATAAATGTACATAATTTTAGATACTTGTTTTAACCTGTATATAACTCTATAAGTGTAAATGTATGAAAAGTAATTATTAAGTATCATCATCAAGATGACTGATATACATATCTTATTGAAAAAACAATAGTGCCTGTACGAAAACCACTGAACAGTGTGTGCTGAAGTGAAAAACAGATTTTTAGGGAAAACATATCCAAAAATGGCAAGAAGCATTTAATGCTTAACTCAATGAGTATGTAGCCATTAACTATATGAACTATATGAACTATATACTTTAATCTCACATTAATGTCATTAACATTCATGTACTTAATTACTTGTATTTGTGTGAATACTATCTAGAATGGATATGTGTTTTCGTTTTCGGTTTGTGTGTTTTTGTGAATGGGTACCTAGGTTTGTTCAACTTGAGTTGACGCTTAACAAAATTCCAATTTGGCATGGCCTTATGTGTAGTTGAACTTAGTATGTGTGCATTGTTGGCATACATTAACTATGAACTGTATAAGAAGAGTCATGGGTTCAACATCATTGAATGGGCCCTACAAGTTGCCTACAGCTACAAGATAAAAGTCATATTGACTGATTGGATGTATTAAATCAAAGGTGTCTGGAAAAGCTTCAGATCATGTAGCATACTGAAGTTATAAAGGTCTATGTTTGCTTTCAATCTATAGTGCACTTTTTCTCAACTGTCAACAAGTTCACGGTGATTGAATACGCAATATCACAAATGTCAGACAAAGAACATGAAGTCACCATGAAATTATCCATGTTTTGACAT
Source organism: Mactra quadrangularis (assembly GCA_025267735.1). Lineage (NCBI taxonomy): Eukaryota > Metazoa > Mollusca > Bivalvia > Venerida > Mactridae > Mactra > Mactra quadrangularis. The sequence continues at coordinate 31,540,830 of CM046294.1, read as the reverse complement.
TTGAGAAAAAATGAACTTTAAATTTTATTAAGACTTAGAATCAAAGGTTATGTGCAAATATATCAGAGTATGTGTTTTTTGTGATTATATATTAAAATAGTATTGTCAATTTGTTGGCAGTAAAAATGTATAACATATTACAGTAAATTTTAGAAAGGGTTAATTCTGAAATGCAGACTTATTTACAGTGGTTCCTCAATCTTAGATTAATTTGCGCATGCTCAGTCTCGCAGAGCTAAATACGATCTGTCAGATCCCAGCTCTTACCGGGAAGAATTTCTAAGCCCGCGTATCACATGATGTGACCGCAAAGTACGCATTCAGTAAAAGGGAGACAATTTTGAAATTGTTTGAACCGGTGTCACAGTAAATTTTTCGATCGTAATTTTGGGTTTTCCCAATTTATTTAGTTATTGAATTGCAGTTGTTGATCAAGTATTTTAATTGTTGGTATAGTTTGGATTATGAAGGTAAGAAATCTACTTACAAATATACTTTTAATTCACGTAACTCATCAAATTTCGGGTATTATTCTGGGCTCAGTTTTAATTGATAAAATTAATTATCATTTTCTTTATTTATGAAACTCTGAGTCACTTTCATTTCTACTTATTTTTTTATAACTTCTGGTGGGAATTTCCCAGTTTATGCCACAACGTTTTTTTTAATTGATTTCTTTTTTATCATGATAACTTAAAATTTTGTCACATAGAGCAAAATGTAACCTAATTGTTGGTGAATACAAAATTTTGGCAGTTTTAAAATCATTAAAACAAGTAATTTTGAGTCTAAACGCAATTTAATTAGCTACGAAACAAATTTATATAGGACTTTCCAGCCTTGCTCTATTACTGTTCGTGATCGGAGATTGAAAAAAAACACTGGTATTAATATACTAACATATCAAAATTGTTAAAGTATCATTGATATGAGGTTTTTAACTCATAAAAACAAGTAATTTTCATTCTAAACGCAATTTAAATAAACTAAAACAATTTTTTTATGACTTTCCTGACTTTCTGCGCTTTCCTGTAAATTTGGTGTCAGACTAAAAAAATGATCCCAATTATAGAAGCATAAGATAATATAAGATAAATTTTATTTTAAGTCAGCTAGACAATTTAACAACAAACATAAGCTTATGTAAGCTTTTACAACCTACTAACATTATTGTAAGTTAAACAAAATAGATGTAGATAATTAAATTAAAATGTCATGATACAATTGTTTAAACAAAAATTTATCAACAAAACATTAATTGTCATCAAAATGAATGAAAATATAAATACATAGACAATTAAAATTTTATAAAGAATAATAAAAGATATGATTAGGCTGCTGATCCTGACCTGTTTCTGGCCTATAAACTGCCATAAAAAGGTTATCTAAAAATCCTGACATTCAATGAAAACACGCAAGTGTGACTATGTGACCAACAATAAATTTATAAGTTTAATATTTTAATGCAGTCTAATAAGGAAGGTACTTTTTAAAAATAAGCTAATTATATCCATGCAGCATTTAAAGATTGAAATTAGGTATTTAGTATTAATTTTGATTTCATTTTGATTCCATTCATTTTCCTATTTTATGTGGGTTTTTTTCCATTCCTTTCTGTTGTTGTTTTATTTATTTGTCTGTTTCATGTTCTCTCATGTTCATGTTCGCTTAGTTTAAGGCAATGATCTGTACATAGATTATGCCAAATAAAGAAATATTATATTGTTTTGTATCAAAATCTAGCTGAGAAAAAACTAGCTAAGCATACACACTTAGCAGATCTATGTCTGTTTCTGTTACTTTCTTTTTCTCCATTTGTCTGAAGTGAAAGTTGTGTAAAATTAAAAATGTCATTAAATTACAGGAGATTGAATATAAAATAATTAATACTATACTGCAGTACCGATACAGAATAGTTTCATTTGACCCAATTAACTCATTTGGAACAACCTCGACGTTCTTCTACGCAGATAAACCTCAGATATCGTAAGGTGAAAAAGTAGATCTAGAAATTTGGTTTCTGTGGTAATATAGTATGAACTACACAGAAGTATGACGTGTGAGACATTGTATTGATGAAATGATGTGATAAAGCACATAACAATGTCATTATTAAATGTTGACATGAAAATGACTGTTGCCAGACCTTATAACTTTGTTGTATTCTTACTATGTCTGATTTCCGAGGTATATCTTCGTGGATGATCGCGGAGATTGTGCCAAACGAGTTAATTGGGTCAAATGAAACTATTTTGTATTAGTATAGTATTTATTAATTATTTTGTAGTTCCGAATGTCAATTAACTATAATCTATGGGGAAATAACATAAATCAAACATTAATTCTTCCTGTGTACATTTATTTTTAATGATATCCTATATATACTGATCACTTGTCTATAGTGGTCACTTTCTGTCAGCCCCTTGGCAGGGTCCAACCATTACAGTGTCCCTGGATTCCTAGGATCCCAAAAACTTAGGAGGAATCCCATCGATGCTTAGCTAGAAATTCCGTCAGTATTATGTAGGGATCCCTGAAAAACTGACCAGGGATTCCCTCTGGATCCCTGGCAAAACACTAATTGTTGAATCCTGTCCCCTAGGCAGTTGATTCAAATGAAATGTAAGCCATTCAGTTAATCATTTAACCCAATGTAATGTAGTTATCACATGATTTGTTAGTAATACAAAATTTGCAACAAGCCGTGAAAATACATGTACAGAATATTTTATTCCAGGATGGATCCAATCCATAGAAAAGTATTGCAGACAAAAAGGACTGCTATTATTGGTAATATAGCAAATCCTGAAGATCTTGTTGATCTTTTGTTTAGTAGGCATATAATAACAGAATCTATGAAACAGGAAATTGAGGTATGTATAAAGTGATTGTACTAAGTCCAAAACTCCATGTAGAAAATACAGTGTCATCTAAAATTACCTTAAAATTTGTAAAAAAACTCGTTTATCATTAATACAAATTTGAAATTTTTATACCCCCGCTTCGAAGAAGAGGGGGGTATACTGTTTTACCCTTGTCTGTGCGTGCGTCCGTCCGTTACAAAATTTCTGTCGCAGTTTTCTCAGCAACTATAACATGCAGCAGCCTAATACTTTGCATATTGCTTCATCCCATAGTCCCATGTGGTGTAAAGCGATTTCATGCTCCTTGCTCATCTACTTCCTGTTTGTCGCATATTTTTTTATTTTGGCGGGGGTATCACTAGTGAGCATTAGCTCACAGATTTACTTGTTATTTCAGATGTATTAGCATATATTATGATACATTGCCATCCATAATTACCTTTACACTTTTTTAAATGTATGATTTGTATTTAAATTTTCACCAATACTTGATAGATATTATAAAAAACATATATTCAGATACATGTTCATGTATAATAATGACAGTTGTATAAAGTATCATCTCTCTTTTCAAATGTTATGGTCTGTTAACACTTTACCAATTCATATATACATATAAAACAAGTAAAAAATTGCTGCTAAATGCAAAGTTATTTCTTAAAATATAATTTCGATATTGGTGTCTTATCTTTTCAAATAAAATATTGGCAAATATCAATAATATATGTACAATGTACTATACACACATTATGATACGCATATTTGTTAAACTGTATCCGTATACTAAACTGGTCTCCTGGTCCGGTTGGTTCGCGATTTATACCTACCCCTTTTCGTGTGATTCGAAAGGATTTGCGGAAATGTCTTGATATAAAACGCTGATTTTTCGTGTGTTGCATTGTTGCAAGAAAAATTGTTTATATGGATTCCCCCAAAAATGATTTTTCTATTTAACTTTTAACGGAAATGGGCTGTACTATGACTGCATTGAAAACAATAAATTTGTCGGCAGTGGAAATCGAAAGGATTTTTATCATTTTTTATCACGTGACTTTTGCCCATTGCTATCAAAATCTACCCACCACAATATCACGGCGTTGAGACGCCGTGAAATAAGATTTAATGGTGTTAATGAAAACCAGGTTTTTTAAAAGTGTAAAGGTAAGTTTGGATGGCACTGTAGATATAATAGAATGTAATATTTGAAAGAGGATTTACAATATTTTATACAATATTGTAAGCCGTGGCGTAGTGGTTAGCATGTCTGACTTCGAATCTGGAGGTCACGGGTTGGAAACCTGGTCGTGGCAGGTCATACCCTATACATGAGTTGTTCGCCTCGTGGTAGGGTGAGTTAGTACTGGTGATAGAAAGGTGTCCAGGAAACCTATAGTAGGAAGAGCTTGCCATCGTATAAATGACCTATATTTTATATGTTGAATACGACGTTAAAAAACACAAACAAAACAAAACAAAAAACATATACAATATTGTAATTCTTTACATGTTCATGTATACATTTTCTAAAGATATGCCTTTCTTTTTATTTCTAAGTATTAAAAGAATGTTAAAAGCAAATTGCTCATATTTGTTTGTTTGTTTTTGTTGGGTTTAAGGCCGTAGCAACCCATATAAGGTCATATAACGGCGGTCAGTCAACCTACTCACTCCTCCCGGAAAAGCTAAATCTCTGAATTTAGCTGTTAAACGACTACTAAGTGCATCCTTTCGTCAGTGACTGACAACTGCCGTACACAATTAAAATCATTGGTAGGAGGGAGAATAGCTGTGGAAATAATTTCATGACCAAGCTCAACGAAAGTCTGCGCCGCCCGGGAATCCAACCCACGACCCCTCGATCAGTAGACTTGTGTGCTAGCTACCAATTGAGCTATCCGGGTGGCTATCAAATCACACATATACGAAATGTTAAGGTTATTATTAATGGCACTGTATTACTTGGCACAAATGTTAATTGTGACGAGACTGTGTGTTGTGTGCAAAATCCTCAAAGGGTGTGGCCAATAAATGAGGTCAAAGGTCAAATATTGTTTAAATTTGGTTTGTCTGGGCAATATCTCCACCATCAACAGATGGTTTTTAGAATTACTTGGCACAAATTTGTTTAATGTTATCAGTGACGAGGTGTGTCATGTGCATAAACTGTGTTCAAACTTTAAAGGGTATGGCCTATATATGGGGTCTAATGTCCGTCCCTTCGACATGGTGCAAGTATTCATCACTTCTATGATAGCTCTAGTTTCATTTTGGTCAGTAGAATAGTCCTTTTTTAAGTTTGCATTAAACTTCCTTTGCTGTTCTTTTGTGTATTTTTAAGTAACCACAAAATGATATGACTTGGTGTTAGGTGACTTAAATGTGCTGCATTACTATCCTGTACCTCATTTCAGGCTGAGAAGACACCAAATGGTAAAAATAGAAGAATTCTTGATACAATTCCTCGTAGAGGACCCAATGCTTACAATGTGTTCTATGAATGTCTAATGGATAGTGGTAACGAAAGTGTAGCTGATTTATTAAGAGATGGATACACTGGTCAACATCTTCATGGTTTCGGAGACAATACAAGAGTGCCACCTCCTGACCCAATTATTGTACCTGAAGGTTTGAATCATATTGTTACTGATGTAGGAAGGATACAAGCTGTAACCCAATAATTATAAATCCATGGTTTTAACCAAGAATCAAACCCACAATCTCCAGATTAATAAATTGACACTCTACCACATAGCCATAAAAGCTAGCTTTAAGGCAAGGGAGTATGAGTGCCATATTTTACCTCTTCTAAAAAGCTTAAAGGACTTGCAAGGCAAAATTTCGGCTTCATATTTCCTGATTTTGAATTATACATGTATTTTCTATAACTGTGAATCCAACAGACACAATGTTATATACTTGGCAAAATATTTCTTTATTTTCTGGTAATATTTGGGGTGTTTTCAAACTAGACCCACGTGGGTCAAGTTAGCTAAAAATAGATTAGTGTTAAAATATGTATTTACTGATGAGAAGATACTAGAGCTTGTTATTGTACAACATTAGTATAATTCTATAAAAAAGATATCCTAACCGCCTTAAAATGTTGAAAAGACAAAAAGCGATCAATGAAAATATTTAATTTCAGCAAGTATGACATACAACCAAACCATAAATAGTTTGGTTATTCCCTCAGTATCCTACTTTCTTTTTTCAACAGTGTGTATGCCACATGTTTTAATTCATTCAGTTGAATGTTATAAGTGACAAATGTTATTAGTAAGTGATTTCTTACATTCTTAATACTGTTTTAAAGACTTAACTTGGTTCTATACTTTTGGCTCAGTCATTTGCCTGTATTTCCCTTTAAATTAATAATTATGAAATTAGGATATAAAAGTAGTCAAAACTAGCCCCAGGGTCAAGGTCACTGGAAGTTCATATGGGAAAATTTTGTGCCAGTGATAACTCAACCATGGCCATGATGGCTGTACCTAGGTTCTCAAAATCTTTGCTTTGGATAGCCCTCCAGTTAAGGATGTGACCTATTCTGAGATCCCAGGGTCATTGGTCAAGGTCACAGGGACTTCATATGAGATAAAACACAGCATGGGCTGCACACTGGCGTATAATGCCCCGCCCAGCGGAGCTCTTGTTTGTTATTATTATATTTGTTGTATTTCTGTAATTATAAATATGCATTACGGGCAATAATATAAGTTTAAACTAATTAGTCTCATGCAAACAAACACTTCTTAATTTACATAAATTAACAATTGGAACTGATTGGTATGTTTTATATAAAATCTAAAAAAAAAAGAAACACTGACCAATTGCTAGATCACATGCAATAGTCTGACTGCCAGTGAATCACATCTAAGTCTGTCCTAACATCACTATAACTTGTAATGTTAAATATCTAGTGATTTTAATATCCCTACGGTATGATGTGCACCTTTTCAAAAAATGTTCTAATGAAAAAAGTTCTTGTAAGTAGGGCTGTCATGATATACTGGTATATTGCAATACGCAGCTGAGGCAATACATACCGTGGTACCATTTTAACGTACCGGTATTTGGCGATATTTATTTCATTGGAAAATTGTTCCCTTCGCGAAATAAAGTAGCAAAACGTCAGTTTTCCAATGTTCATTCCATCTAACATTAAGTTACAAGAATTTAACCGATTGGGACGCGTCACTGTCCTAAATGACGGTAAATACTTAAAGAGGCTAGATTCTATCAGTAGCTGTATGTTAGGTTTGCAATGTTTCTGTTAAATACAGCGAAAGCGTATTGCGATACGGTGACAGCATATTGCAGTATATCTCGATACGCTTATGGGGTATCGTGACAGCCCTAATTGTAAGTTATTTTGCAGTTCAAAGTCAGAAGGATAATAAACATTTAAAGGTGTATAGTATTCTTCATAATTGAATAGCATTCAAAATAACATTACAAAGAAATTATCACGTTATTAGTGTTTCTTGCTTTCGAAAATACAACGATTGTCATCGTTAGATTTTTTGTGAAAAGTGCCTCTGTTCTTTAAATTCTGTTATAAGATAACTATATTATATTACAGATTGGCCTAATGAAGCTATTATGTCTGCAGGCATTGTTGTAAATCCCTGTAATGTTAGATCAGAACTTGTCACACAGAACTGGTTAAGTAGAAATGTATGTTTTACTTTAACTTAGGGCACATTTTTTTTATATTTTTAGTTTTACATGTACAAGAATTTTCTTGAAAAAGTAAGTATGGTAGGTAGAAATAAAATAAAAAAGATATAAGATGTCAATTACCATCCACTTTCAAACCCATTTTGTACAAGCTCTGAGTGAAATTGGTATTTATCTTAGAAATTCTATGACATTTTCTTGTTTAAAAATTAACTTACAGTTGTCTATATTTTACCGTATTTAAAATATAGGCTCCAGCTTTGATGCAGATATTATTAAATCACCAGTGCTTAAGCGGAGTATGCGCCACTTACAGCTGAATAAAAGAGAACAGTTCAAACCTGATCAAACAAATACTTTTCTATAGGAAAGGCATGAAACTTCTATTCTTAATAAAACCTGTTGCAGGTATATTCCATGAAGAAAAGATGTCGTGGTCGATGTTTTATAATATCAAACCATTATTTTCATGGACCATTAGTGGAAGATGAGAAAGGTGTTAAGAGATGTTTATTAAGTGCTAGAAATGGTACAGAGAAAGATGTCCATGACTTGAAGGAGTTGTTTAAACAATTACATTTTGATGTCATAATCAAGAGAGATCTTACTGCAAGGGTTTGTACCTATAACCTTTTAGATCACTGTCAAAGGATCTCTTGACATTGTGCTGGGGTCATGTACAGATGACCTTTGTGTTTTCTAATCAACCCTGGTAGCTAGTGCGCTGGGATATTGAATCTAGTGTCTTGTAGGGCGTACAGGCTCGAATCCCACCCAGGGAGGTTAAACCCTTCCATAAAATTTGACATTTTGTCAATTTTCCTCAATTGATTAGATAATTTGGAGAAGTTTCAGGCCTTGTGGAAGGGTAGGTGATAACTGGATTTAGAAAAGACTCCACATAAGCTAGGTAAAGTGCTATGTAAAATTATCAAAATGTGTTGACATGGCATTAAACCTAGTATAAATAAATAAACTAGTTGACCTATCAATGCATAACTTTATCCAGGTGAAACAGTATAAATATGGGCTGTGAATGAACAATTTGTTGCTAGATCTGTCAGGAATAATATGATAGCCAAGGTCAGCTAAATGTAAGGCTGTTGCAAGTATCCGAGTTCTGGGATATTCGCAATCTTGATCAGACAATTGAGTATGAATATTCGTCACATCTGAAATCGTCGGATCGCAATCTATTTTTTGAAAAAATGAAGAACAATTTTAGCTTGATTGCCACTGTAATGTTCAATAAATTCCAGTGTCTTTCTAGGTACTTTCTTGAATTATGCTACATTGTAATATTTCTGTTTGATCATTTTTACAGGAGATGAACGAGGAACTGAGGAAAGAATCTATACATTCAGACCACAGACTATCTGAATGTTTTATATGTATTATATGTAGTCATGGTACAAAGACTGGTATATATGGTGTTGATGGTCAAACTATATCACTAGAGAATGTTACACGTTATTTTGATGGTACAAATTGTCCAGCACTAAGAGATAAACCCAAATTGTTCTTTATACAAGCCTGTCAGGGAGGTTAGTACTGGTAGTAGATTGTTTGATTAACCTAAATTGTTATTTATACAAGCCTGCCAATGAGGTTAGTACTGGTAGTTAGGCTTTTGATAAACCTAAATTGCTCTTTTTACAAGCCTGTCAGGGGGTTATTTCTGGTAGAAGGATGTTTGATAAACCTTTATTGTTCTTTATACAAGCCTGTCAGGAAGGTTAGTACTGGTAGAAGGAAGTTTTTGATAAACCTAAATTGTTCTTTATACAAGCCTGTCAGGAAGGTTAGTACTGGTAGAAGGAAGTTTTTGATAAACCTAAATTGTTCTTTATACAAGCCTGTCAGAGAGGTTAGTACTGGTTGTAGGATTTTGATGTGGGGACAATTTTGATCTCAGAGTATAATTTTAAAGTTTAAGTCCTCACAATTATTCTAAAATTGAGATATTTCCAGGGAATTTTTGATGATACTGTATAATGGAACATCCTAGATGTTCGACTGATAAATTTATTTTCTAGCTTACTTTTGACATATATTTTTACCAATACAACACCTGGCTCTATCATACCTGTCTATTCAATGAAATTCTCTTTGGGTACAGAAAAATGGATAAAATATAAGGCACTATTTACTCTGCCTATTATGGGTGACTCACTTTGCCAATTGAGAATGCATTTGCTGAGGTACACTTTTGGTGGCACGACTGAACATTTAGTGTCTATACTGCAAACAAAATGAACCCTATTTGGTGCCAAATATTTTTTTAAAGTTATTTCTTGTTATTTATATTATAGAAGCAGCAGACAGACCAGGTAGTGATATGATTGATACTAATGTACAGAATATAACACATTTATTACAAGAGACTCATATTCGTACCACTACTGATAGTAAACCATTCAATGGTGATGATGAAATGGATGCTGCCAAAGAAAACCCTCGAGCTACAAACCCTACTAAAGTTGACATACTTGTAGCGTGTGCTACTCATCCTGGTGAGTTTATTGTGTCTTTCATGATGATATAAGGAAATATTAAAGTTTTCAAGACTGATACAGCTGTTCAGGATTTTAAGAACCTTAGATGGTTTTTTTCCCTTATAAAAACTGGTGAAATCACAAAAATCAGGAATGTCATGGTTTTGAAATTTTGGACTTCTACTCGTACAAATCTGAATGAGTGATAAATTGGTGTTTTTATCTATTTTACTCTGCTTTACATAATGCCCCTGTTTCCATTTTGTTAGTATCTCTTTCAACTATTGAAGGGAATGGATCAAAACTTACAACGTTTGTTTTATCTGGTTATGCTACATTGTTATTTATTCTCATTCGGAACTCCTTGGCCATTCCCCTACGATTAACCTCGGACATATTTAGGCACCGTTATGAAACTACCGATGTTGAAATAATCAAATACGTGATCTTTTAGGCGATGAATGATGTTTCGATTTTAGTCCGTAAATTTCTAATAACACAGTTTAATGAGTTTGCTAAACAATATTTGGTTCAGTATATAACATGGAAATATGTTTGACAAAGATCTGTGTGTATACTACAAGAACTATTTTGCATAACCTTTACGTGCTTGCTTATGCTTCGCCTCGCGTAGGTAGTAAAAGCCCTAGCCGTCAGGGTAGACCCCCCCACAAATCCTTTCTAGATTCATTTATGTAAGGTTGAGGTGTTCCGAATGATTTATTCTAAGGATATATTGCTTTCTTTTATATATTAAAAAAATATATATATGTTTATGAGCATCAAGAATAGCCAAATTGTGAAGTTGGCTGAACATGCATGTTGAAGCAGACCTTAAACTGTACTATCATTTTTTTTTTAAAAAAATGACAAATGTGCAAACAGTTGTAGAAAATCTATACTATTAAATTTGTGAATTTCCTGTTTTGTGGAAGAAACTGCGCAGGTTTGAATAAATCTTTTGTTTGTCGCTGGAGCACCTATATACCGGCATATCAAGTTGACAATTCTTTTTTGACAAAACCTCTTGATATTTGCAAAAACTGCCAAAAATCAACAAAAATAGTGGGGTTTTTGTGTCTAAAAATAGTTCTAGATAAAACTAAAAATAGACCAAACCTCCTGCAGCGGTTATTTCCCTTTATTAAATCAATAACCACTGCCACCACAAGTAAATTCGTCCCTCAGAGAGTCGAATATTTTTTCATCCTTTCTGTTACATTTCAATAATTTCTACAAGTTTAGCCTTTTTGTTGTAAATTATGATGTTCAAAGTACAGGTCGTCCACGTAAATATTGCGTATACAAACATTGCCGGTTTCAATACACAATAATATTTACCTAAAGCCCGTGCTTGCACGGGCTCCCATCTAGTGATAACTTAAATTTACCAACAAAGTTTCTCCTTATTTGGAGGTCTTTTTATTTTGTTATAACATTGTATGATTTCAGGATATGTATCATTAAGAAATGAACATTATGGTTCATGGTTTCTACAAGCTGTTGTTTATATATTTCAAAAATTTGCCTGTAAAGAAGATATTTATGGATTATTAACTTTAGTAAGTTGAATGTTAAACTAAACTTCTTTGTTCTGACTAACTTGATATTTTTACCTTGGTTGTTGTTAGTTTTAACTTGACTTTTTAGAATTGTCTTTTTTGCAAGACTAATGCATTGAGCAGTTTTGAAATGCTCATATTTTTGCCATTATCTGTGTAGCCAATATCAACAACTTGGTCAAAATGTTTACTGGAATTTCAAGAAATTGCCATTTTAGCCAAAAATCTGATTACCTTGGCAACACTATTTATTTTTATTTATTTCCCCATTGTGATATCTTTTATTCAGTTACTAGAGGCATACTTCTGTCAGTACATGATTTAGAGTCAGTGGTAGGAGGGAGAATGGCTGTAGAAATTATTTCATTACCAAACTCCACTAAAGTATGCCTTGCAGGGGAATTGAGCTCACTGCTCTTCGATCATTAGACTTGTATGCTACTGACTGAGCTAGCCTGGCAGGATATAATACAAATTGCAGGCTTAGGGCAAAACTATCATAACTCACTCTCTTTTAAATTGATTTATGACCGTTTTGCACTAAGCCCACAAACATAAACCAAACATGTTATTTGTTTTTACAGGTAAACCAGTTAGTGGCTAAAGGAAGAACACAACTAAATAGAGTAGGCCCTAGAGATGTGATGCAAGCTAGTCTATTTGAATCATCATTAACTAAGAAATTCATGTTCTTCCCTGGCGTAATTGCTAGCACAGAATGAATGTTGACTTAACATCATAACAGTTTATTTGTGATTTTATTTTGTATGTCAGAAGTGTTTTAAGTGAATAATTGGTACTAGTTGGCCACCCATCAATTGACCAGTTGTGGTTTGGTTATATTAACATAATTATGATATTGTGAAATATCACTATAGAAAAGAAAGAAGAAAAAAATCAAATTGTTGACAATTATATTAAGATTGTTTCTGTGATGCACTATTAATTTGATGTATTAATGATGTATGATATTTTATAATTGATAGACTTTTTAATGATAAAATATTCTTAACTCTGTCTTGTAAGTGTTCAGTAAATGTAAAACAGATAATGACTTAATTTGACTATATTTTACTGAATTTTGAAATGAACAAGCAAATCTTTCTTGTGCCTTGTATCTAGATTGTAGATAATTTTGTGTGAATGTAACATTCATGTAATAGTTTTAACAAAATTATGAGAACTTACTCAATTGCTCAATAATTGCATACAAAAGTATACAAGGCTATAGGCGGATCTAGCGGGGGGGGGGGGTCACTCCCTAGAATTTCAAAAATGTACCTGTCCACAAATGTATTCTTTAGTCATTTTCGAGTAGCATTAAGCAATTTTTCTTGGTGCTTAACATAGATTTAATGGTTACATTGTTTTTATTATTAAAATGTTGCATTATCCTGCAAAATGTGTATAATGTGATTGTGGTTCGAAAGTTTGGATCCCCCTAGAAAAATTTCAGACCCCCCCTTGAAAAATCCTGGATCCCCCCTTCTGAATCCCTAACTAACAACTATGTTTATGGAGACTGACCTTTATGGACCCTTAAACAGAACTCTGTTTTATAAGCAATGGGTTTACATGTATAACTAACATCTGTTAAATTTTTGAAATGGCAAGTCAAATAGGGGTGTAGAATTCCTATGCCCTTCTCGTATATTTATATCTGGGGACAAGTCAGTATTTCTATTTTTAGAGGTGCAAAAAAGGCTAGTATGAGTACCCTGCTATTCTGCTGTAGAACAAATAGAGAATATTTGTCCACCTTGGTGTAGGATCCATTTTTATTTCACCGAGTGAGTTCACAAGTTGAAATAAAATCGATATTTCATCAAAGTGGACGAATATTCTGTTTCTTGCATGCTTAATTCTGTGTATTATTTATACAAATTGTTAGATGGTATCATTTTTTCTCCAATATGACGTCATATGTCCTCTAAGATGACATAATAGACTATATCCGGAATTCAAATATTTGGGTTTTTCCATGTAGGTACAAACAAACTTTTACTGTTACAATGAAAACACGTGTACAAAGAACAATAGGATTTAATCCATATTTCGAAAGTTTCATCAATAATATGTAACAAATTTTGTTTGTATCCTACATCACACGGACGGAAAACTCCACAAATTTGAGTTCCAAATTATGTCTATTGACAATTAAAATATAAGATCATATTTTACTTAAGTTTAATAGGGCTGAAATATCTTTGGAAATGGTGTCCAATAAAATAAATCTGAAGTCCTGTTCGCACACAGGATTATGGAAATCCGTAAATTTGTGAATTAAATTTTAAAATTTATGTTTTCATCTTATTTGTTCATCGAATAACACATATTACCGTAAAGCATGCAAGCATGATTGCCCCTTCTTTTTCAGCTGTAATCTGAATCTAAGTAAAAATGTACTATAATTGTATCCATAGTATTGTCAGCCATAACCAATTGTTGTTAATAATCTACATTATTGTTTCTAAAAATAAATCATGTGAAATAAGTTACAAATTCTGGAGTTGTTCTTTCATTGTCGTTATTGTCAAGTTTTGTAATTTAAGTTTTGTCAGTCAAGTTAACAGTGATATAATTTTTCAGCCGGAGTTTGCTCAGAACTAGCATAGACAAGTATGACCAAGCTGTGACATTAGACTGGCCAATCTTCCATTAGTGTTGGTTTTGAATGCTTCTGAAACCCACCTCATTGTTTCCTTGGGCAAGTATCTTATTCTTATAGCAAGAAAAAGGAAGTGGACTCAAAAGGATTTTCAGATAAACCTGTACAATAACTCACTTACTCTTCCTGAAGGCTTACAATTTTTCCATATACCTTTCTAGTGCATGTAGAGGAAAGTCACTTCATCAAAAGTGTTGTAGACCTGTGCTCAAATTCACAAAAATTCTTATAAAAAAGTTATTGTAAGTCAATTTTATATTTATAACAGTCAGATGGATAATGAGCATAGCTATGATATGATATTTAAAAGGTATACAATATTCTACACAATTTTATAATATTTAACATTGATAAGCCAAAAAATGAGCATATTATCAATGTTTCTTACTTTTGACTTACAAAGATTTTTTTCATAAGAATTTTTGTGAAAAGCACCATTGGTCTCAAGTGTATTCTGTCAATGATTAATATTGTAGGTTAGAGCAATCTTTCCAACAATTCTGCTTACAGAGAATGTCCTCTAGTTCAATGAACAATAGATAAGTGAACTTCTAACCTCATACTACGCTCCCCTCGCAGCTCAGTAAATACATTACATTCACACGCTGCCTTAAAACGTCTCGATTTATGATATTGACCTTTACTATGAACCTTTGAACGACCAATGAAAGTTTACCAAATTCCAATTTAGATGAAAAACTTTATACGTATTTTCATTGGTTGAACGGATAAACATTACCTTATATGGTATGATGATACTAGTGACGAATGCAACCTCGTATGACCTCATATATAGCGAGACTACAATTTGTATTTAAGTTCAATAAGTTGCTATATGTTTACAGCTAAAACATCAGAGATACACGTTTAAAAAGATCAATATTTACTTCTATTTTTGTTAATTTTCCATTATCTAACTAATGCATAACTGTCCAACATATTTGCATTTCGACATATTGAAATTACAGGCGTAGGCAACTTTGCATCTATTTTTAAAAAATCACGTGACAGACATGCGATTTAAATGTTTATGTGTCTCTGTCTAAAAATAGAAATATCAGTTTGTACGTAGTATTTAAGCAGAGGAAGAAAGTTCAGCGAGTAAATCTTTTGAACCGATGAATTGGAGAGTAACCTCATACATGTATAATGATTGACTGTTAAAAATGGTGAAACACTCTACACATAAACTGAGCTTTGAGATAGACTGAATGAATCTCTGGATGAAATTGAAATATTGAGAAACAGTAAATATAAAAACAGGTAGACAGTTTTTCTAGCTTTTATTGAAAGACAATATCATTGCAAAATTAAAACTTCTACAGTCATACGACCATATTGGTCATACTCGGCGGTGTGGAATTCCTATGCCCAACTTGTACATTTATGTCTGCGGACAAGTCAATATTTCTATCCCACTTGTCAATGAACAAGTAAAAGTTTTAGCAGTAAATATACCAACATAGCAATACTTCATATTGTAGATGTCTCAGACTCTCAGAGCTTCAATAAACTATTTCATTGTAAATAATTTATCATTACCCAGAGCATATATTTCTTTTTTGAATAAAACTTCTGGCTAAGTGCAATTTGATCTCAGTTGATTTATGAGTTCGGTGTTCCTTTTACACATCGACGCTACAAGTTTGCTAAGGAATCTATTCGGAAGACCAGAAAACTCATTTGGGTTATTGGGGGTCACACACACTATTGAAAAAAAAATGTTTCTTTTAAAACTGACTCAACGCAATCATTTGTAACTTGCAAATCCACAATGTCAATTTTCAACACATTACAGTACCGAAAGAACTGGCTCAAATTAAAAAAATATTCAATGCATAATTATGTGAATGAATTTGTGTAATAATTAGCAAACATGCTTTCATTAACAGCAGAAGGATGGCAGTTTAACACAAAATGACATCCGACAATAGATCGACTTTCTACACAGGCCATGTTGTTATTACTGATTTACTTCTAGTACACATATGCGCTTATTTTTATTTATCATTCCGCTGTAATGTTTTCTTTCTAACAAACCCAGCGGATTGATCGTTCTGTTATAATTCGATCTTTTTGTCAACAGACGCAGCAGAAAGATTGATCCTTCTGCTCTTGTTTAATCCTTCTGCCAACAGACACAGCAGAAGGATCGTTCCTTCTTCTGCTGTGTCTGCTGAGTCTGCTAACTTCATGTTCATTAAAATTATGATATTCAATCTGGGTGTTTTTTTTCACATTAATCAACATTATTCTAACTGTGTACGGAAAATATTATTTTGTATTAGTGCGCATTACTATCTGCCACAAGCTTGTATATGTATAAACCAAATTAGCGACTTTATTCACAGCTGGAGTTGATAGTGAGAACGTTTAAGCGATGGGCAAATTGCAAAGTTAAGCAACGCTAGATGATCCAGTAAAAATCTGTTACCAGTCCCTTTACTACCTGGACTTTTATTGATGAACAATAATTGATGATGTTCATTCTCAGTGTAGTGCAACCTCGTTCATAAAACCAGAATTTCTCTTGAAACATGAATCACGATTTTAAAGAGCGACAAAAAGTATATTTATGAATATTCAGGGAGTTAAGTTTTTAGTTATAAAACGGACATGTAAATTTTAATCAATAACTGTGATAATAATATTTTCATGCGATGTAATAATAAATGTTGGCAGACATTAATCCAATCAGTGTCATCCTGTAATAATTAAAGGTTTATGGTCGGTGATCGCAGTATAATGACACCATTATTAATAACACCATCATTGTAAGGGGTATAATATGTTTTAGCGCATAACAAATACATAATTAAAGTATACTAATCATGCTAATCATCTTATCATCAATATACATGTATCTACAGTATTGTTTTAAGTGAAGCATAAATTTTATATGAAATCTCGGGTTTAAAGAAATATGAATATCACTTCGGTTATATCTCTTTTGAAAGGGGACTGCATATATTGTCCCTCCGAGGCGGCAGGACCGCCTTTTCAAAAAACCTAAATACAAAAACACGAAGAAGAAACACGAATGTAGTATGGATCAGGGTATACATGTCCAATTTCCCAAAATAAAAGTCATTTCTGTGTGAAAATATAAAAAATAATTTGCTTGAACGTTGTTAAATCGTGCTAAAGAACTGTAATTTCTTTAATAACAATTAACGTTACCTGTAATGACCAAAGTACGCATGCATGTACTTAAACGCATGCATTACTGCAATTTTTCTATTTAAACGATTTTGAAACTAAAATGGAAACAAGTGGACAATATTTCATTTTATATTTAAAACTACCATCTTTAAGCTTAAGTATCCATAGATGTAGAAGGAAAATAATCAATTTTAATACAAAAGTACGATAATTTTCGAATGAAAATACAAAAAGGTACATGTTAGACATATTTTACTCTATTTTTGGTATGACTCATAGCAGTTAACTTTAAACTCATATGGAAAGAAAAGGACGTTACTAAAACTCGTTGAAACATAGACTAAACTTTATGCCTATATAGGAGGAAAAATATCTACATGTTTCAATATAATATCGAAAATTATGTTCCAAAGAAAATAAAAATAACAAATTCAGTGGCCGTGTAATTATTCAAGTTGTGACAGGTTAATTTAATTATAATATGTGATGATGGATAGAAAGTGCTGTAAATATTTTTTAAAACTGAACATTCTGCTTTTGTGTTTGTTTTTGTATTTTCAAATCATTGATTGAAGGCATTAAGATAATGTTGAGATGGTGGGATCTTAATAGAGCCATAGGGCCTACTGTTATGAACAGTCTATTTGACTTCATAGGGAATTTGAATGTATGGGGTTTTACCTGTAGTTTTAATAAACATGCACAGTTACTATGCAAAATATTTATACAAAGAACAATAGGAATTATTTATATTTTTTTATTTTCAACAATTGTATCCAATCACTGACCAGTGTGGGTGGAAACACTCAAGTATTTTCAGTTCCAGTCTATATTGTGAACATTTATTGACTGATGAATTTGAATAACATGAAAATGTGTTTGCAAATCACTATGTAAATTAAAATGGTCTTGCTGAGTTATATGATATTCATGTCTTCTTTAATTTCTCAAGAGATAAAATGTTTGTAAATGTTCTTAATTATGTCGGGCAGTTGTCAGTCACTGACAGAAGTACAGTGTATATATATGCCTGATAACTGGTTAACATCTAAATCCAGGGATTTAGCCTTTCCAGGAACAAGGAATATGTTGACTAACTGCCATGATATGGTCTTTGCAATGTGTTGCTACAATGTTAAACCCAACCAAACAAATAATGACATTATACTGCTATGAAACAACATTCACTTGTCACAATAAACTGCGTTAGTCACTATGGAGTGTCAACACGCTGTGATCTTTCTTACAAAATAGTGATGAAGTATTAAAGTGGTACATATAAAAGAAACCAAACAAAATGTGATTGTGTTGAGTAAATGATTGGCAGTGACTGGAAAGTCTAGGCGCCAGTTACTTATTCCATATAAACAAGAATTCAAACCGTAAGTAAAATATATCTTCCAATTGTATATCAAAAGCACAGACATAGATATCCATGTTTCTATTCAAACGCCATGGAAACCAGACATAAGGACCACATCATTTTTACTGCACAAGGACTTGAGGTTTTCATTTACAAGTTATGTGTACCGGTAATTGAACTCTGTATGTGTGCATTGTTGGTATAAATTAACTATGAACTGTATTAGAAAAATCATGGGTTCAACATCATTGTATGGGCCCAGAGACATAGATATCTATGTTTCTGATGGGCCCTACTAGACACCAAGAGCTACGAGATAAAAGTCATATTGACTGATTGGATGTATGAAATTAATGGTGTCTGGAAAAGCTTCAGATCATATAGCATACAGAAGTTATATAGGTCTATGTTTGCTTCCTATTTGTAGTTCATTTTTCCTTTACGGTCAAAGTTTTAATAATTTCACTGTGGTTGAATACACAATATCACGAGTGTCAGACAAAGAAAAAAAAGAAGTCACTATAAAACTATCTATTTATGACTTGACTGATGAGAAAAAAAACGAACTATAAGACTTTGAGATTTAGAATCAAAGGTTATGTCACTGCAAATATATCAGACAATATGTTTATTTATGATGATATGAAAGGGTTATAGAATACATAATAATAGTGTTGTCAATTTGTTTACAGTACAAATAATAATTTTGAAATGCAGACTTATTTACAGTGGTTCTAGTTCCTCAATCTCAGATTAATTTCTAAGCCCGCATATCACATGACGTGACCGCATAGTACGCATTCCATCACATAGAGCCAATCAAACTCCCCGCAGTGGTTATCTCCCTTTATCAAATCAATAAGTAGCAAAGCGTGACGTAAGCACTGTGAGGAGTTTGAGAGACAATTCTGAAAACGTACAAAACTTGCCTACAACAAATTTTAGTTGTTTTCACTATTCCCCAAATTTTACTTCGTAAATGTGTGTTTTAAAAATTTAAACCAACATTTTCTCTTTGTTTGAAGCGTGTAGTCTGACAGACACGTCATTTCGTATGGCTCCATCTACTTTTCCATATTTGGAAAAGTATACTTCACGGAAAAGTTGAGAACTTGTGACATATGGCTCCTTAGGTACTTTTCCTTTTTTCAATCATTTGGAGTTGTAGTTTATATATTATTTTCCGAATGTTTCACTCTTTTATATTTTTGAAAATCATGTACCTACTAGCGGGTTTTAAAGACCCTATTATTATGACAAAACGGATTCTATTACGATTTTTAGAACAGTAAGGGTAATTAGAAGAGAAGACACATTCCTGTGCCCATGTATGTGAAGACAGCAGTAACAGCAGTACAGCAGTACAGCAGTACAGCCCTACTGCCAGAATTTTCGGCAGTACAGCAGTACAGCCCTACTGCCAGCAGTACAGCCCTACTGCCAGACTTTTCGACAGTACAGCAGTACAGCCTTACTGCTAGAATTTTTCGGCAGTACAGCAGTAAAGCCTTACTGCTTAAGTTTTCGGCAGTACAGCATTACTGTTAGAATTTTCGGCAGTAAAACCTTACTGTTAGAATTTTCGGCAGTAGGGCAGTACTGTTGCAGACTGCTGTATCATTCTAGCAAATTATTCTTTATTTTGCCTCTCAGAATTCTCAGATCATAAAAGTTATATGTTTGAATTCTCTATAAGGTCCAAAATTAAAAAAAAAGAACATATAGAGCCAATCTAGGATGTGGGATATGTTAAAATCAATACTATGAAATATGAAAATAAAAAAAGTTTGTTTGTTTTAATTGGGTTTAACGTCGCATTCAACACACATTTAGGTTATACAATATATATACGACATCCAGCTCTTCCTACTATAATACCCTACCACGAGACTGACAACTCATGTATAGGGTATGACATCGTACCGCGACCGGACTCGAACCCGTGATCTCCCGATTCGAAGTCAGACATGCTAACCAATACGCCAATGCTGCAGCTAAATAAAGAAGTAGAATGAAGGAACACATTAAGACACTATGACCATGAAATATGCCATTTACTTCCCATTTTCGGAAAGCTGAATGAACAAGCTTTCTTTTGGTATATAATACTGCTACAAGTTTGTGTAAATATTTAACTCTGGATGAGTTATATAACGAACAGTTTTTCAATCTTTATTTGATTTCTTTACACAGAGAACTGTTTTAAATGTACAGAAGGACCTATCTCTGATGGTAATATTTGCAAAGTATTTGTAACAATATCAACGGCATAAAGAGTATATGCAGTGTATGAAAATAACCAAAAACAAGATGAAAAATACGGCTACATTAAGTGTTCGAAGTGCTTCAAGAAATATATTCAATATTCTTGTTTGGTAGGTACTTTTTTACAAAAAATGTCCTACGCTACCGCAAGTTACTGCTGGTTCTTGCGACAATATGACCGAAACATATGCCATAAATCACACATATTCGTAAAGTAAAATTAACATGCTTTCATTTGGTATATAATACTGCTACAAGTTCGTGTTAGTATTTAACTATGGATGAGTTATATAACGAACAGTTTTTCAATTTTTATTTGAATTCTCTACACAGAGAACTGATTTATACGTTCAGAAGAACCTATCTCTGATGGCAATATTTGCAACGTAGTTGTAACAATATCAACGGCAATAACATGTTTATGCAATGTATAAAAATTACCATGAAGTATGAAAAATACGGCTTCATTAAGTGATCGAAGAGCTTCAAGAAATATATTCAATATTCTTGTTTGGTAGATACCTTTTAACAAAAAAAAAATGTCCTACGCTACCTCTTGTTACTGCTGGTTCTTGCGACAATATGACCAAAACATTGGCCATAAATTACATATTTTCTGAAAGCTGCATTAACAAGCTTTCATTTGGTATATAATACTGCTACAAGTTCGTGTAAGTTATTTACACTGGATGAGTTCTATTGGGTTAGTAAAATAAACATATTTTTACAAAAAATAACCCTCGTAATCAGAAGTTACTGCTCGTTCTTTGTCGCTATGATCGAAAACACTGTCATTTGCTACTCATTTTCGTAAAGCTAAGTGAACAAGCTTTCATTTTGTATATAATACTGCTACAAGTTTGTGTAAGTAGATTACACTTGATGAGTTATATTACAAGTAGTTTTTCAATTTTTATTTGAATTCTCTGCACAGGGAACTGATACAAACGTACAGAAGAACCTACTTTTGATGACAATATTTGCAACGTATTTGTAATAATATCAACGGTATTACATGTATATGCAATGTATAAAAATAACCATAAAGAATGAAAAATGTGGCTACATTGAGTGATCGAAGTGCTTTAAGAAATATATTCAATATTCTTGTTTGGTATGTACTTTTTTACAAAAAATGCCCTACGCTACCGCAAGTTACTGCTGATTCTTGCGACAATATGATCAAAACATACGCCATAAAATACCCATTTTCTGAAAGCTGAATGAACAAGCTTTCATTTGGTATATAATACTGCTACTAGTTCTTCTTGTTTTTTCTGACACTATATTAGTTTTATAAACAACATTTTTTTTCATTTGAATTTCTACGCGAAGGTCCATATTGTACATACATATAGGGCCTATTTTTGATGCCAATGTTTTCCAACAATGTATAAAAAAGCTATGACGTAACATTTATCTAAATAAGAATGAAGAATGAAAGAACTCAGCTACAAACAACATTGTAAGTACTTGACTGTTTAAAAATATATATACATATTATACATTCGTTTTGGGATGCTAAAATTTAAGTGATTTTTTAAAAAACGTCCCTTGCAATCAGAGGTTACTGCTGATACTTGTGACGTTATGAATGAAAAGTATGCTTTGTAGTGACCATTTTTGTAAAGATGAATAAACAAGCTTTCATTAGGTATATAATTCTGCTACAGGCTCATTTAAGTATTTTACGCTGGATGAGTTTTATTACGAACAGTTTTTCAATTTTCGTTTGAACTCTCAACACAGAGTACTTAGTTAAACGTACAGATAGCGCCTGTTTATGATGTCAATATTTGCATCGAATATGTTTAAAAAATCTAGGGTTTTACATGTATGTATTAAATAGGCGTAAAAGACTACGGCTAAAGATAATAATCTATAATAAAACTTTAAAAAAATCTTGTAGATTTAGTATCCTTGTGTTTTTCCAAAAAGTTTTACAAGTTACTGCTAGTTCTTGTGACGCTAAAACTATGCTTTTTATCACCCGTTTTCGTGAAGCTGAATGAGCAAGTTTTCATTTGGTATATAATACTTCTACCAGATCGTGGCAAAATTTCACACTGAACGAGTTTTATTAAGAATATGCTCTTCAATTTTTATCCGAACCCTACTCGGCGTTGGATTAAATGTACAGATAGGACTTATCTTAAATTTCAAATTTGCTGCAAATATGGATATAGAACAATGGTAATTCATATTAAACATTGACAATTACATTAACATTCATTGCTTTAATACTGGCCGAAATAAGAGCTCTGAGGGTTGGTTATGTTCACGTACTTCGTTCAAACTTTAACTTCGCTATTGTAAGTTACTGCTGTTTTTTGTGATCCAATGACTGGGTAAACATACTATTCAATACACATATTCACAAAGCTAAAGGATCAAGCTTTAATTTGGTATATAGTACTGCTTTATGTTGTCGATAGTTTTCAACATCGGATATATTTAATTTAATACATATCTTTCAAGTTTAGAATGTTTACTCGGGATTCAAATTAAATGTGCAGATTTAAAGACTTCTCTCAATATTTGTTACAGATCTGCATAAAAATCAATGATAATTTATATCAAAATAAAGAGGAAAACATGGACGATTACATCAGCACGAATTGTTTTATTAGTGGTTGAAAAAAAGAGCGTAAGCGTTGGTAAAGTTTACGTACTTCGTGCAAATTTTAATACCATTTTACATGTATATTGTAAGTTACTGCTGTTTTTGGTGTTGTTGTGACTGGTAAATATACCATTTAATATACATTTTCAAAAAGTCGAATGGACAAGCTTTAATTTTATACATGATACATTGTTATGTTGGTTTTTATAAACTGTATAAGTTTATCTTATGACATTTCTTTCAGCGTGGTAATTAATCTTGATATTTTCTCCGCATTTAAGACCAACTTCCGGGTAAAGATAGATAGCGGAAACAACTTGATTTTTCATTTTTACATATTCGTTACCACCTGTTACATAAATACGATATGGTTTTTATTCAAACAAACTTGATATTTATGAAAGCATATTATAAAACACGTTAAATGAGCTAGTTTTGTTACAAAAGTCCTTCACATAATAATTTGTTGTTTGCGTAAAAAAAATGTTTTCGCGAAAACAATTTGGTTCCGCTGTCTTTCTATACCCGGAAGTTGATCTAAAATACAAGTTAATTTTATAACATGAACCATGATTATTCTGTTTTTATTTGCATTATTTTCTTACACTTTACTTATCAAATATAACATGACTTATCATACGTGCAAGATAAGATTTACGAAAGGGAATGATTTTGTTCAAAATCAAACGTTTAACATCTAACAGATATTCGGTACGCAAGTTTAATCTGCGGCTAAATATTTCATTCGGCGGAGAAAATATCAAGAATGATAACCACGATGAAATTATTGAAAAAATTGTCATAAGAAAAACTTATTCAGTGTATAAAATCTAACATGACAGTTGAGATGAATAATATACCATACTAAAGCTTGTTCATTCGGCTTTTTGAAAATGTATGTTAAATAGTATATTTATTGACCATAATAACACTAAAACAGCAGTAACTCGCAATATAAAGCGATATTAAATTTTGTACGAAATACGTGAACATAATCAACGCTTAAGCTCTTACTTCTACCAGTATTATGTAATTCATGTTGATATAATCGTGCATGTTTTATCTTTAGTTCGATATAAATAATTCTTGTCTTTTGATGCAGATCTGTAACAAATGTTGACATTGAAGATGGGCCTTATATACGCACATTTATTTCCAACTCCAGATGAATAATTCGAATGGAAATCGAAAAATGTCATTAATAAAACATATCCGAAGTGGAAAACTATCTTGAACATAAAGCAGTATTATATACCAAATGAAAGCTTGTTCATTCAGCTTTGTGAATATGTATATTAAATGGAACACAGACCCGGTCTTCGGATAAAAAATAACAGCAGTAACTTACTATAGCAAAGTAAAATTTTGAGCGAAGTGAAATTTTTAGCGAAGTATCTGAACATAACCAACCCATTAGAGCACTTATTTCAACCGTTATAGAAAAAAACTTTCTTATGATTATGAAATCGTTTTTCCCCCCGTTATTTTGATATAAATTTTCATTGGTTTTTATTCATATTTGCAACAAATATTGACATAGAAAAAAGTCCTACCTACACATTAATCCAAACCAAAGTAGAGAATTCTAATGAAAATTGAACAAATGTTCGCAATAAAACTAGTTCAGTGTGCAATACTCACTCGAACTGGTTGTAGTATTATATACCAATTGAAAGCTTGTTCATTCAGCTTTACGACAATATTATTAAATGGCATAGTTTTCGTTCATAGCGTCACAAGAACCAGCAGTTACTTGTAATCACGTTGAATAATTTTCTAAAAAAAACCCTTGGATTCGCGTAGAAATTCGAATGAACAAAAATGTTGTTTATAAAACTAATATAGTGTAAAAAACAAACGAGAAGTAGTAGTAGTGTTTTATACCAAATGAAAGCTTGTTCATTTCAGTTTTCTGTGTGAATTTTATTACATATGTTTTGGTCATAATGTCGCAAGAACCAGCAGTAACTTGCGGTAGCGCAGGACATTTTTTTTGTAAAAAAGTACCTACCAAACTAGAATATTGAATATATTTCTTGAAGCACTTCGATCGATCAATGTAGCCGTATTTTTCATTATTTATGGTTATTTTATACACTGCATATGCATGTAATGCCGTTAATATTGTTACAAATACGTTAAAAATATTGCCATCAGAGATAGGTCCTTCTGTACGTTTAAATCAGTTCTCTGTGTAGAGAAATGAAATAAAAATTGAAAATTGTTCGTTATATAACTCGTCCAGAGTTAAATACTTACACGAACTTGTAGCAGTATTATATACCAAATGAAAGCTTGTTCATTCAGCTTTCAGAAAACATGTATTTTATGGCATATGTTTTGGTCATAATGTCGCAAGAACCAGCAGTAACTTGCGGTAGTGCAGGACATTTTTTTTGTAAAAAAGGTACCTAACAAACAAAAAATATTTAGTATATTTCTTGAAGCACTTCCATCACTTAATAAAGCCGTATTTTTTATTCTTTATGGTTATTTGTAAACATTGCATAAACATGCTTTTGCCGTTGATATTATTACAAATACGTTGCAAATATTGACATCAGAGATAGGTCCTTCTGTACGTTTGAATCAGTTCTCTGTGTAGAGAATTAAAAAAAATGAAAAACTGTTCGTTATATAACTCATCCAGAGTTAAATACTTACTCGAACTTGTAGCAGTATTGTATACCAAAAGAAAGCTTGTTCATTCAGCTTTCCGAAAATGGGAAGTAATGGAATATTTCATGGTCATAGTGTCACCAGAACCAGCAGTAACTTGTGATCGTGTAGAACATTTTTTTTGTAAATAAAACATAGATATAAACCTAACAAGAAAAAACATGTATATAATTATCCAAGTCCTCGGATCACTAAATGTGTTCCTTCATTCTACTTCTTTATTTAGCTGCAGAGTGGCATAGCATGTCTGACTTCGAATCCGGAGATCATGGGTTCGAGTCCGGTCGCGGTACGATGTCATACCCTATACATGAGTTGTCAGTCTCGTGGTAGGGTATTATAGTAGGAAGAGCTGGATGTCGTATATACATTGTATAACCTAAATGTGAGTTGAATGCGACGTTAAACCCAATTAAAACAAACAAACTTTTTTTTTATTTTCATATTTCATAGTATTGATTTTAACATATCCCACATCCTAGATTGGCTCTATATGTTCTTTTTTTTAATTTTGGACCTTATAGAGAATTCAAACATATAACTTTTATGATCTGAGAATTCTGAGAGGCAAAATAAAGAATGATTTGCTAGAATGATACAGCAGTCTGCAACAGTACTGCCCTACTGCCGAAAATTCTAACAGTAAGGTTTTACTGCCGAAAATTCTAACAGTAATGCTGTACTGCCGAAAATTCTAACAGTAAGGCTTTACTGCTGTACTGCCGAAAAATTCTAGCAGTAAGGCTGTACTGCCGAAAATTCTGGCAGTATGGCTGTACTGCTGTACTGCCTAAATTTCTGGCAGTAAGGCTCTACTGCTGTACTGCCAAAAATTCTGGCAGTAGGGCTGTACTGCTGTACTGCCGAAAATTCTGGCAGTAGGGCTGTACTGCCGAAAATTCTGGCAGTAGGGCTGTACTGCCGAAAATTCTGGCAGTAGGGCTGTACTGCTGTACTGCCGAAAATTCTGGCAGGAGGGCTGTACTGCTGTACTGCTGTTACTGCTGTCTTCACATACATCCTGTGCCCCAACTGTGTTTCCTCCACATGTAAACTTTAAAAACTATCATTAGGATACACTGTAAATAGGTTTTGAGAAGTTTATTCGTTAGTGACAGTTAGATATTGTGTTTAATATCTATAATAATGGTTTAAGACATGTTGTCACGTTATCTATGACGCGCAGTACACTTTATCAGCATCTGATCGAAAATAGGTTGCGCAACTTCCGGTTTAGTAAAATTAGGTCAGTTACGTAGAAAACGGATATTTAAAACATGACGCGAGGTAAGGTTGTATTTTTTGCATGTTTTTCGCGCTAAATAGTTGTTGAACAGTATTTGGGCATTTATAGACGCTGTTCGTTCCTTACATATGCCTTTCACGGCAATTAGCTGATCGAAAATTGGTTGTACCAGGCTATCGTATTGCACAGAACTGTTGTCGATCAAGCATTTCAGGAATCAGAACACAGTTATCCGCCCTTGGTTGACCACAATAAGGAAGTGAATCCGCATAAAATAGTGCCTGTGTAAAATACCATATATGAAGGGTGAATGAAATGAAAGAGATGGAAAAAAGGGCATTTTCTGACAGAATTTATATGAATGAACTGACAAATACAAACTTTGATGAAGTTTTAGTGTGAATTTTTATATTTTGAGTGATTTTCTAAAAGACAAAATGCACATGTTTCCGGCTAATTACTGCCAAGTGTCATTCTAATGTAAACATGTGTTCTCTGAACTGAAAGGGGTTCAATGTTTCTCAACCGATTTTCGTCGATTTCATGCCAACCGATTTTTGATGAAAGTAGTCCAATAATAGAACCGCCCATAGCCCCGCCTTCCTGTTTAAAAGGATTGTCTTATAGTACATTTGTAGTATAATTTAGATGGTAGTAAGGTGATATGGCACTGCAGTCACATTTGTCTTTGGTATAACATGACAGGCACGTACATGTAGGAAGCATTTTCAGATTTAGGGTATTTTTTCAAGGAGAAGAAAACAGAACTTAATACATCTAGTCTTGTCCTATAAAAACTCTCGCTTTTTTCTCAGGCTTAAGACTGACAAGGCAGTTTTAGTTATATATATATAGCGTGCAATTTTGACTTTGTTGAAAAAGCACGAATGTGTCAATCAATTGAGTGGTACAGGCCTAAGCCCCCTAACCTCCCCGGTTCCTACGGGCCTGCAAGTCTAACAAGATTTCATTTAGAAAACACTCGTTCACTTATATAATTAATTTCATGCTATGAAAATATGACCAGATTTTAATGTATAAGGGACAATAAGCATTAATTGGAACTTCGCTAGACTATAACAACATGCAATTTTGTAGTTTTTAAGATTTTTGAATAATACATATTTCATAAATAAAGTAGTTTTGTTTCTTCACCGATATGAGTATAATTACAATGCCTTAGACATTAATTTGTGCATAATTTTATTCAGTTCATTAAGTAAAAATGAACCAACGAAATGACGTTTTGTATAACTTGGATGCCAACGGATTTTTAAGTATTGATGAGATGGTTTCCAACTAATTTTGGTCCATTTGTAGATTCTGGATGCAAAGTAGAGTCAAGATGCCAATCGATTTTGGTCGATTGTAGGGTTTATTTGGCAAACAATTTTTAGAAAATTTGTAGATTCTGGATGTTAACCGATAAAAGAATAATTTGTTGAGTGTGGATGTTAACCGTTCCAATTGTAGAAAATACATGTGTACTTGATAACCGAATTTTTTGATATTTCGAGAATAAGGACGTTCACCGATTCCAAGAAATTTGCGCGATCTGGATGCCAACCGATTTTCGTCGATTTGTAGAGCCACTAATGCCGAGAATGGAAGATTTGTATAGTCTAAATGCCAACCGATTTTGGGCAATTACTAGTGTTTAGATCCAAACCAATTTTGGTCGTTTTGTTTAGCTTAGATCCAAACCGATTTTGGTCTATTTGTTCAGTCTAAATGCCAACCGATTTTCGTCTATTTGTAGAGTCTAGGTACAAATCAATTTGGGTTGAATACTTGTGTCTAAATGCCGACCGATTTTAGTCATTTTGTTGATTCGGAATGCCAACCAATTTTGGTCGTTTAGTTAAGCTTGCATCCCAACCGATTTTGGTCGATTTGAAGCGGCTAGAAGCCAACCGATTTATGTCTATTTGTAAAGTACAGATGCAAATCAATTTTGGTTTATTACTAGTGTCTAAATGCAAACCGATTTTGGTCGTTTTGTTTAGCTTGCATTCCAGCCGATTTTGGTCGATTTGCTACGGCTAGATCCAACTGATATTCGTTTATTTGTCCAGTCTAAATGGCCACAGATTTTCATCGTTTTGTTTAGCTTTGATCCCAGCCGGTTTTGGTTGTTTTGTTAAGCTTGCATCCCAACTGCTTTTGGTCGTTTTGTGAAGTCTAGATGCCAACCGTTGCAGAACCTAAATGCCAACCGATTTTGGTTGATAACGAGTGTCTAGATGCCAACCGTTTTTGGTCGTTATGTGGAGTCTGAGTGCAAACCGATTTTGGTCGTTTTGTTTAGTTTGCATCCCAACCGATTTTCGTCTATTTGTTCAGTCTAAATGCCAATCAATTTTCGTCGTTTTGTAGGGGTATAAATGCCAAACGAATGTAGCGGGAAGATGCCAACCGTTTTTTGTTTATTTGTTCAGTCTGAATGCCAACCGATTTTCGTCTATTTGTTCCGTCTAAATGCTAACCGATTTTGGTAGATTAAAGAAGTCAAGATCCTAACCAAGGTGTCTATTTGATCAGTGTTAATGCTAACCGAATTTGGTAGATTTTTGAAGTCATGATGCCAACCGATTTTCATCGCTTTGTATCTGCTAGATGCCAACCGATTTTCGTCTATTTGTTCAGTCTGAATGCCAACCGATTTTCGTCGTTTTTTAAGGGTAAGATGGCAACCGATTTTCGTCTATTTGTTCCGTCTAAATTCCAACCGATTTTCGTCTACTTGTTCAGTCTGAATGCCAATCGATTTTCGTCGTTTTTTAGCGGTAAGATGCCAACCGATTTTCGTCTATTTGTTCCGTCTAAATGTCAACCGTTTTTCGTCGTTTTGTAGGGGTTAGGTGACAACCGTTGTCTTTTATTTGTTTAGTCTAAATGCCAACCGATTTTCGTCGTTTTGTTTAGCTTGGATCCCAACCGATTCTCGTCTATATGTAGCTGCTAGATGACAACCGATTTTCGTCTATTTGTTCAGTGTGAATGCCAATCGATTTTTGTCGTTTTCTAGCGGTAAGATGCCAACTGATTTTCGTCTATTTGGTCCGTCTAAATGCCAACCGATTTTCGTCGTTTTGTTAGCTTGGATCCCAACCGAGTCTCGTCTATATGTAGCTGCTAGATGCCAACCGATTTTCGTCAATTTGTTCAGTCTGAATGCCAACCGATTTTCGTCGTTTTTTAGCGGTTAGATGCCAACCGATTTTCGTCTATTTGTTCCGTCTAAATGCCAACCGATTTTCGTCTATTTATTCATCTGAATAACAACCGATTTTCGTCGTTTTTTAGGGGTAAGATGCCAACCGATTTTCGTCTATTTGTTCAGTGTGAATGCCAACCGATTTTTGTCGTTTTTTTAGCGGTTAGATGCCAACCGATTTTCGTATATTTGTTTCGTCTAAATGCCAACCGTTTTTCTTCGTTTTGTTTAGCTTGGATCCCAACCGATTCTCGTCTATATGTAGCTGCTAGATGCCAACCGATTTTCGTCAATTTGTTCAGTCTGAATGCCAACCGATTTTCGTCTATTTGTTTCGTCTAAATGCCAACCGATTTTGGTAAATTAAAGAAGTCAAGATCCTAATCAATTGTGTCTATTTGAACAGTGTTAATGATAACCGAATTTGGTAGATTTTTGAAGTCAAGATGCCAACCGATTTTTATCGCTTTGTAGCTGCTAGATGCCAACCGATTTTCGTCTATTTGTTCAGTCTGAATGCCAACCGATTTTCGTCGTTTTTTAGCGGAAAGATGCAAATCGATTTTCGTCTATTTGTTCAGTCTGAATGCCAACCGATTTTCGTCTATTTGTTCGGTCTAAATGCCAACCGATTTTCGTCTATTTGTTCCGTCTAAATGCCAACCGTTTTTGTCGTTTTTTAGGGGTTAGATGACAACTGTTATCTTTTATTTGTTTAGTCTAAATGCCAACCGATTTTCGTCGCTTTGTTTAGCATGGATCCCAACCGATTCTCGTCTGTATGTAGCTGCTAGATGCCAACCGATTTTCGTCTATTTGTTCAGTGTGAATGCCAACCGATTTTTGTCGTTTTTTAGCGGTTAGATGCCAACCGATTTTCGTCTATTTGTTCCGTCTAAATGCCAACCGTTTTTCGTCGTTTTGTTTAGCTTGGATCCCAACCGATTCTCGTCTATATGTAGCTGCTAGATGCCAACCGATTTTCGTCTATTTGTTCCGTCTAAATGCCAACCGATTTTCGTCTATTTCTTCCGTTTAAATGCCAACCGATTTTCGTCTATTTGTACCGTCTAAATGCCAACCGATTTTCGTCGTTTTGTAGGGGTTTGATGCCAACCGATTTTATTCTATTTGTTCCATCCTAATATCAACTGAGTTTAGTTACTTTGTTGAGCTTGAATCCCAAACGATTTTGGTCTATTTAATGCGGCTAGATGCCAACCGATTTTTGTCTATTTGTTCAGTCTAAATGCCCTCATTTGGAGAGTCATTATGTCAACCTATTTTGGTTGATTACTACGTATAATGTCTAGATGCCAACCAATTTTTGTCGTTTTGTGGAGTCTGAATGCCAACCGATTTTGGTAGTTTTAATAAACCAAATTTAATCTACCAAAATCGGTTGGCATTTAGACCGAACAAATAGACGAAAAACGGTTGGCATTCAGACTGAACAAATAGACGAAAATCGGTTGGCATTTAGACGGAACAAATAGACGAAAATCGGTTGGCATCTTACCGCTAAAAAACGACGAAAATCGGTTGGCATTCAGACTGAACAAATAGATGAAAATCGGTTGGCATCTAGCAGCTACATATAGACGAGAATCGGTTGGGATCCAAGCTAAACAAAACGACGAAAAACGGTTGGCATTTAGACGAAACAAATAGACGAAAATCGGTTGGCATTTAGACGGTACAAATAGACGAAAATCGGTTGGCATCTTAACGCTAAAAAACGACGAAAATCGGTTGGCATTCAGACTGAACAAATAGACGAAAATCGGTTGGCATCTAGCAGCTACATATAGACGAGAATCGGTTGGGATCCAAGCTAAACAAAACGACGAAAAACGGTTGGCATTTAGACGGAACAAATGGACAAAAATCGGTTGGCATCTTACCCCTAAAAAATGACGAAAATCGGTTGACATTTTGACGGAACAAATAGACGAAAATCGGTTGGCATCTTACCCCTAAAAAACGACGAAAATCGGTTGGCATTCAGACTGAACAAATAGACGAAAATCGGTTGGCATTTAGACGGAACAAATAGACGAAAATCGGTTGGCATCTTACCCCTAAAAAACGACGAAAATCGGTTTGCATTCAGACTGAACAAACAGACGAAAATCGGCTGGCATCTAGCAGCTACAAAGCGATGAAAATCGGTTGGCATCTTGACTTCAAAAATCTACCAAATTCGGTTAGCATTAACACTGATCAAATAGACACAATTGATTAGGATCTTGACTTCTTTAATCTACCAAAATCGGTTGGCATTTAGACCAAACAAATACACGAAAATCGGTTGGCATTCAGACTGAACAAATAGACGAAAATCGGTTGGCACCTTACCCCTAAAAAACGACGAAAATCGGTTGGCATTCAGACTGAACAAATAGACGAAAATCAGTTGGCAACTAGCAGCTCCAAATCGATCAAACCGGTTTGGATCCAAGCCAAACAAAACTACCAAAATCGGTTGGCATTCTGACTCCACAAAACGACAAAAATCGGTTGCTATCTGAGTTCACAAATCGACCAAAATCGGTTGGGATGCAATTTCAAAAAAAACAAACTCGGTTGGGTTCCCAGCTAAACAAAACTACAAAAATTGGTTGGGATATACTGAACAAATAATCGAAAATCGGTTGTCATCTAAACGCTACAAAGAGACGATAATCGGTTGGATCCAAAGTTTTTATCCAGTTTTTATCTAGACACTAGAAATCAACGAAAATCGGTTGCCATCTATACTATAAATCTACTATCTTCAAATCGGTTGGCATTAACAATCTACAATGGACCATCATCAGTTGTGACTCAAACTGATTAAAATCGTCAAACACCACTTGGCATGCAAATTTTACAAATGGACGAAAATCGGTTGGCATCCACACTCCACAAATAGTCATAAAAATGGCTGGAATCAGGACTCTACAAATCGACCAAAATCGGTTGGTATCTAACTTCTACAAATCGTCAAAAGTCAGATGGCATCCATCTCTAAAAATAGAAAAATATTAGTTACGTATAGGTAAGACTATAGTCTCTTGTTCATTATAGCTCCCCCAGCTAGAAATCCTTTATTTGCTTATGTTTCTCTCCCAACTAATGGTACTGATAAATATACTTAAACCGCTTTTTATCGTAGTTAACTCCATTATGTTATTAGTGTCGACTTGTTAACAGAGCTTATGACATTGTATGCGTGAATGTGTATACATTTATGTGTTCCTGTAATAATATATTCTTAAATATGATTTTCGACAATCTTATCAAGAACAGTAACTTTTATTTCCAGTTTCTTTCAATAATTACCGCAAATTATTTTCTTTGAAACCGGGGTATAAACATTTCTAACTAGGTAGGCGTGGTTTTTATGTCAAATAGTTCCTACACTTTTTGTCTACATGTGTTGATTTTGAGCATTTGGTATTTAGAAAACAGTTATATTTTACAAACAATACGTTAACATTTACATTAAAGTCAATTCTAAGATAGAATAAGCAAATTTAATTTTAATTATATTCATTTGTGTATTACTACTTTCATCAAAAATCGGTTGGCATGAAATCGACGAAAATCGGTTGAGAAACATTGAATCCCGAACTGAAATGCCGGAAAAGAATGCTGATTGACACCTAGTTTCATGTAGCCGGAATTATTTCTCTTGGATTTTTCTATAATTACAGGTGATCTCAAGTTGCTTAGAGATTGAGTCAATGTTCCACATGTGATGGTGTTTATATAGAACATAGAGTGAAAATAACTGTGGTCTGAGGCCTTCAATTGTTAGTATAGTTTAGATTATAAAGGTAAGACATCTACTTACTAAAATACTTTTAATTCACGTTACTCATCAAATTTGGGGTATTAATCTGGGCTCAATTTTAATTGATAAAATTCATTATCATTTTCTTTATTTATGAAACTCTGAGTCACTTTCATTTCTACTTATTTTTTTTATAACTTCTGGTGGGAATTACCCAGTTTATGCCACAACGTTTTTTAATTGATTTCTTTTTAATCATGATAACTTTGTCACATTTGTCACATATAGCAAAATGTAATCTAATTATCGGTGAATAAAAAATTTTGGTGACTACAAAAGTATCCCAATTATAGAAGCATTTAATATAAGATCAGATAAATTTTATTTTAAGTCAGCTAGACAATTTAACAACAAACGTAAGCTTATGTAAGCTTTTACAACATGATAGCATTATTGTAAGTTAAACCAAATAAAATATATAGATAAACCAAAATGTCATGATACAATTGTGATTCTCGCACAATGTACTAGGTGTATGCATTCGACAAAATAGCAGTACACACTCACTCCAATACACTGAGCTTATTGCTCTACTTTTTAAACAGTAGCAAAAATTTAGGACAATAGTATTTTTGGTCTTATCCTTAATTTTTTTTGTAATTTTTGCACCACCATCCCCCACACTTGACAATCCTGTAACTTGCATTTATTATGTTTGTAGTTATAAAAATCAATTCGTAACATTTAAAATTATTACGACATGTTGTATTCATGTATTTATGTTATAACCCGGGTCGATAGCGCAGTTGGTAGCACGCAGGGATTTGGATACTCGTGCCCGAGGGGGTGCGGGTTCGAATCCCACCCGGGGAGGTTGTACCCTTCCATGAAATTTGACAGTAATGTCGATTTTCTTCCATTGATTAGATAATATGGAGAAGTTTCCGGCCTTGTGGAAGGGTAGGTGAGTACTGGTTATAGACAATGGTCCAGGAAAGCTAGGTTAGGTGGGCTGGACGCCGTGAAATGACCTAAATTGTGTTGATACGGCGTTAACTCCAAATCATTATTTTATTTATGTTATAATTTGTTCACATGTATTTACAATGTAAACTATGACATAATAAAAGATATGTTCTGATCTGTTCTGTTTTAAAGTTTAAACTAATATTAATCGAAGGTCACATACAACAAAACATTGTGATCAATATAAATGAATATGTAAATACATAGACAATTAAAATTTTATAACAAATGATAAAAGATATGATTTGTAGGCTGCTGATCCTGGACTGTTTCTGGCCTAAAAACTGCCATAAAAAGGTTATCTAAAAATCCTGACAATCAAATAAAACAAGAAAGTGTGCTATGTGACCAACAATAAATTTATAAGTTTAATATTTTAATGCACTCTAATAAGGAAGGTACTTTAAAGATAAGCTAATTTTATCCATGCAGCATTTAAAGAACGAATTTAGGTATTTAGTTTTAATTTTGATTTCATTTTGATTCCATTCATTTTCCTATTGTATGTGGTTTTTTCCCTTCCTTTTTGTTGTTGTTTTATTTATTTGTCTGTTTCATGTTCTCTCATGTTCATGTTTGCTTAGTTTAAGGCATTAATGTGTATTTAGATTATGTTAAATAAAGAAATATTGTATTGTATTGTATTGTGTTGTGTTGTGCTGTGTTGTGTTGCATTGTGCTGTGTTGTGTTGTGTTGTGTTGTGTTGTGTTGTGCTGTGCTGTGCTGTGCTGGGCTGGGCTGGGCTGGGCTGGGCTGGGCTGGGCTGGGCTGTGCTGTGCTGTGCTGGGCTGGGCTGGGCTGGGCTGGGCTGGGCTGGGCTGTGCTCTGTGTTCTGTGCTCTGTGCTGTGCTGTGCTGTGCTGTGCTGGGCTGGGCTGGGCCGTGCTGGGCTGGGCTGGGCTGGGCTGGGCTGGGCTGGGCTGGGCTGGGCTGGGCTGGGCTGGGCTGGGCTGGGCTGGGCTGTGCTGTGTGCTGTGTTCTGTGTTCTGTGCTCTGCTGTGCTGTGCTGTGCTGTGCTGGGCTGGGCTGGGCTGGGCTGGGCTGTGCTGTGCTGGGCTGGGCTGGGCTGGGCTGTGCTGTGCTGTGCTGGGCTGGGCTGGGCTGGGCTGGACTGGGCTGGGCTGGGCTGGGCTGGGCTGTGCTGTGTGCTGTGTTCTGTGCTGTGCTGTGCTGTGCTGGGCTGGGCTGTGCTGGGCTGTGCTGTGCTGGGCTGGGCTGTGCTGGGCTGGGCTGGGCTAGGCTGGGCTGGGCTGGGCTGGGCTGGGCTGGGCTGGGCTCTGTGTTCTGTGCTCTGTGCTGTGCTGTGCTGTGCTGTGTTGTGTTGTGCTATGCTGTGCTGTGCTGTGCTGTGCTGTGTTGTGCTGTGCTGTGTTGTGCTGTGCTGTACTGTACTGTACTGTACTGTACTGTACTGTACTGTACTGTACTGTACTGTATTGTATTGTATTGTATTAAAATCTAGCTGAGAAAAAACTAGCTAAGCTTGCACACTTCTAAAGCAGATCTATGTCTGCTTCTGTTACTTTCTTTTACTCCATTTGTCTGAAGTGAAAGTTGTGTGAAATTAAAAATATCATTAAATTACAGGAGATTGATAATAAAATAATAAATACTATACTGCAGTACCGATACAGAATAGTTTCATTTGGCCCAATTAACTCATTCGGAACAACCTCGGCGGTCTTCTAAGCAGATAAACCTCGGATATTGTAAGGTGAAAAAGTAGATATAGAAATTTTGTTTCTGTGGTAATATAGTCTGAACTACACAGAAGTACAAACGTGTGAGACTTATTTTATTTATTTTATTTATTTATTGGAGTTAACGCCGTATCAACACAATTTAGGTCATTTCACGGCGTCCAGCGCACCTAACATAGCTTTCCTGGACCATTGTCTATAACCAGTACTCACCTACCCTTCCACAAGGCCGGAAACTTCTCCATATTATCTAATCAATGGAGGAAAATCGACATTATTGGTGAGACATTGTATTGATTAAATGATGTGATAAAGCACATAACAATGTCATTATTAAATGTTGACATGAAAATGACTGTCGTCGGACCTTATAACCTAGTTGTATTCTTACTACGTTTGATTTCCGAGGTATATCTTCGTGGACGATCGCCGAGGTTGTGCCAAACGAGTTAATTGGGTCAAATGAAACTATTTTGTATTGGTATAGTATTTATTAATTATCTTATAGTTAAGAATACTCACACACACTACATGGGAGTTACAGCAGACGTATTATTTACTAAGTGTTTTACTAATTACATGTATTTAAAGGATAGAAGTTCTAGAAAAGTTTGCATTTGAGCAGATTTGTAAATACTGTTCAAAACATTCCATTTGATTCACTGAACTTTTTCCGCTTGTCTTTCCTCCCAACTTCTCCCCTACATCACTGCACTTCTTCCTAAATTGCTGGGCGGTAGAAGTCACTTCTCCCTAAATTTGGGACCCAGGCTCTTCCCAGAACTGTTTTATAAATTTATTCCAGGATGGATGAGATCCATAGAGAAGTATTACGGACAAAAAGAACTGCTATTATTCGTAATATAGCAAATCCTCAAGATCTTGTTGATCTTTTATTTAGTAGGCATATAATAACAGAATCTATGAAACAGGAAATTGAGGTATGTATAAAGTGATTGTACTATGTCCATGTAGAATACAGTGTCATCTAAAATTACCTTAAAATTTAAAAAAAAATGTTTATCATTAATACTAATTTGATTAATTTTTTACCAATACTTGATAGATATTATAAAAAACATATATTCAGATACATGTACATGTATAAAAATTACAGTTGTATAAAGTATCATTGCTCTTCTTTCAAATGTTATGATCTGTTAACACTTTACCAATTAATGCATAAATACATATGAAATAAGATTTAATGGTGTTAATGAAAAACCAGGTTTTTTAAAAGTGTAAAGGTAATTTTGGATGGCGCTGTAGATATAATAGAAAATAATATTTGAAAGAGGACTTATACGATATTTTATACAATATTGTAAGCCGCGGACGTGGCGTAGTGGTTAGCATGTCTGACTTCAAATCTGGAGATCACGGGTTCAAAACCTGGTCGCGGCAGGTCATACCCTACACATGAATTGTCGGCCTCGTAGTAGGGTAAGTTAGTACTGGTGATAGAAAGGTGTCCAAGAAACCTATAGTAAGAAGAGCTGGACGTCGTATATATGACCTATATATGTGTTGAATACGACGTTAAAAACAAAAACTAAACAAAACAAAAACAAATACAATATTGTAATTCTTTACATATTGTAATTCTTTACATGTTCATGTATATATATTTTCTAAAGATAAGCTTTTCTTTTTATTTCTTAATTATTAAAAGAATGTTAAAAGCAAATCGCTCATATTTGTTTGTTTGTTTTTGTTGGGTTTAACGCCGTAGCAACCCATATAAGGGCATATAACGGCGGTAAGTCAACCTACTAACTCCTCCCGGAAAAGCTAAATCTCTGATTTTAGCTGTTAACTATCTTCTAAGCGCATACTTTCGCCAGTGACTGACGACTGCCCTACATAATTAAAATCATCTGTAGGAGGGAGAATAGCCGTGGAAATAATTTCATGACCAAGCTCCACGAAAGTCTGCGCCGGCCGGGAATCCAACCCACGACCCCTCGATCAGTAGACTTGTGTGCTACCAACTGAGCTATCCGGGCGGCTATCAAATCACACATATACGAAATGTTAAGGTTATTATGGATGGCACTGTACGTATTACTTGGCAC
Source organism: Mactra quadrangularis (assembly GCA_025267735.1). NCBI lineage: Eukaryota > Metazoa > Mollusca > Bivalvia > Venerida > Mactridae > Mactra > Mactra quadrangularis. The sequence goes on along the minus strand of CM046294.1, from coordinate 31,501,427 downwards.
AAATGTTAATTGTCACGAGACTGTGTGTTGTGTGCAAAATCCTCAAAGGGTGTGGTCAATAAATGAGGTCAAAGGTCAAATATTGTTAAAATTTTGTTTGTCTGGGCAATATCTCCACCATCAACAGATGGTTTTTAGAATTACTTGGCACAAATTTGTTTAATGTTAACCGTGACGAGAAGGTGTGTCATGTGCATAACTGTGTTCATACTTTAAATGGCATGGCCTATATATGGGGTCTAATGTCCTTCCCTTCGACATGTTGCAAGTATTCATCACTTCTATGATAGCTCTAGTTTCATTTTAGTCAGTAAAGTAGTCCTTTTTTAAGTTTGCTTTAAACTTCCTTTCTGTTCTGTTGTGCATTTTTAAGTAATCACAAATGATATGACTTGGTGTTAGGTGACTTAAATGTGCTGCATTACTACCCTGCACCTCATTTCAGGCTGAGAGGACACCAAATGGTAAAAATAGAAGAATTCTTGATACAATTCCTCGTAGAGGACCCAATGCTTACAATGAGTTCTATGAATGTCTAATGGATAGTGGTAACGAAAGTGTAGCTGATTTATTAAGAGATGGATACACTGGTCAACATCTTAATGGTCTCAGAGAAAATACAAGAGTGCCACCTCCTGACCCAATTATCCTACCTGAAGGTTTGAATCATATTGTTACTGATGTAGGAAGGATACAAGCTGTAACCCAATAATTATAAATCCATGGTTTTAACCAAGAGTCAAACCCACAATCTCCAAATTAATAAATTGACACTCTACCACATAGCCATAAAAGCTAACTTGCAAGGGAGTATGAGTGCCATATTTTATCTCTTTTACAAAGCTTAAAGGACTTGCTAGGCAAAAGTTCGACTTCATATTTTCTGATTTTGAATTATATTTTTATAACTGTGAATCCAACAGACACACTGTTATATACTTGGCAAAATATTTTTTTATTTATTGGTAATATTTGGGGTGTTTTCTATCTAGACCCACGTGGGTCAAGTTAGCTAAAAATAGATTAGTGTTAAAATATGTATTTACTGATGAGAAGATACTAGAGCTTGTTTTTGTGCAACATTAGTATAATTCTATGAAAAAGATATCTTAAGCGCCTAAAATGCTGAAAAGACAAAAAGCGACCAATGAAAATGTTTTAATTTCAGCAAGTATGACATATAACCAAACCATAAATAGTTTGGTTATTCCCTCAGTATCCTACTTTCTTTTTCAACAATATGAATGCCACATGTATTAATTCGTTCAGTTGAATGTTGTAAGTGACTAATGTTATAAGTGATTTCTTACATTCTTAATACTGTTTTAAAGACTAAACTTGGTTCTATACTTTTGGCACAGTCATTTGCCTGTATTTCCCTTTAAATTATGAATTATGAAATTAGGATATAAAAGTAGTCAGAACTAGCCCTTTTAGCTGGAAAAAGAGAGACCGTGTGGTTATGATGTGGAATGGTTATTACTGGATAGCCAGATTCGAACTTGTTCAAATCGCATCCCAAATCTACCAACTTCTTTTCTTTGGCAAGAAACTATAACTAGTTTTGTAGTGGGGAACCTGGAAATGAACTTAAGTGATTAATCTAAATTGTATGAATTTGTTTCATAACTTGTCGTACGGGGGCCAGAGGGGTCCACCGTGCACCCCCCTCTAGACTTTTTGCCACTTATGCTGAATTGTTCCTTAGGGTCCACTGAATCAGAATCTGCGTTGTTCTCAAAAATAAACTCTTGCGCACTACCTGAAATGTCACAGTTTCTATGGCAACCCCTTGTTTTTAATCGAAATTGTCGGTGTTTGTAAAATCATTAATAACTTGAACAAGCATTAAGCTAGAATAATATAATTAGTGTCATATCAAAGCTGAGGCACTGGCCTTTAGAGGTATATGTTACACTATCCGCTAAAATACAGTTTAATCCATGAAATAAACCGAAAACATGAAAAAATTGCTGAAAAATATTGATCTTCTTTCAATTACATGCATATCTTTTAATTTTCAAACCCTATTTTTGAGAAATAATACATTAATTTTGTTACAAAATATTTAAGAAAGGTCTACTCTATAATATTCAAAATTATTTTTATGACAGAGTTCTTCTTATGTATGTTAAAACCGTTGCCATAGCAACCGCTATTTTCAAGTAAGAACTACTATTTGGTGATTAAACTTGATTTTTTGCTCAAATCTAACGATAGGATTGCAATATTGATATCAAATGATACCCGAGACTCACATCTTTAATACTATTGCTGTTATCAATAAATTCAGAATCAATACCTTCATAGATATTGTTAAGAAATGTTACTTTTCAGTTGGCTATAAAAGTATATTTGATGCCAAATAAAGAATATGCTATGCTATACTATGCTATGCTATGCTATTTACTAATTTAACCAACTTTCCTGGGCATGCTAATCGGTTTAACTTCTACAAATTTATCCTAACTTACAAGTTTGTTCATATAAACACAGGCAAGTCTTCGACCAAAGCGAAAAATACATGTACATTGACATGTCAGTTTAATATAAAATTACCATAAAAATAATACTGCAGTATATCAAACGAGATATTACAGTCATTTAATATATAGACATGTAGTATCATACATTCATATGATACTTAACACTCATTTTCAAAAAGAAGGCGTCAATTGCATTTCCGCTTGTCGTCGTTATGTCGAGAGCTTACACCTAATAATAAAAGTAAAATGTGTAAGTCATTTATCTTACATATACCTAAGGATGTTGGAACAGCATATAATTCTTTTAATTATGCGCGTATGTTTTGGAAAATAAAAATTTAATGTTACGTTTTGTAAGGTTCGCTACTGTCGTCGGTGCAGTTTCATTAATTCAACGATATGTTGTGTGATAATCAATACATACCTGCATGTAAATGTGTGATAATTTGTAAGTATGGACATGTGTTACTTGGAAATTACTGGCCATTGTGTTTGCAAGCCGACTTTTGCCAACTTATTGAGCTTTAATAGAGTGTCGCCGAAATTATGTGTTTTACGCCTCTATCACTGCCGTAGCATAATATGAAATAGAATCAAGTTTATATCAGGTACTTATAATGCTTAGAACAACATATGGTATTAATTGAAACAAAATATACAACTTTTCTGTCATATAAGGAAATTTCATCACGGTGTCATGATTTTTGTCATTTATTTTTTCGCTCAATTTTAAGAGTGCATGGATCGTTACAAGCTTTATATGTAAGATGCTATAAACAACCGTAATATTCGTCATTCACAATAACATAAATCTCGTTTGAATGTATTTATTAACAATAAAGTTCATTTATTTACGTTTACATTATTAATTATCAACTAGCAAAGTCGTTTTGTAAGGTTCGTTTCGTAAGGTTCGTTGTAACATACACTTGATTGAATTTTAATTGAATAAGCAAGGTTGACATGTGTTTTATATACGTCAGTTTTAGTGCATATGATATCATTTTCTCTATATCTACCACGCCGAGTTTTTATGTAAACACTGGATAAGAAGCGTATAGTTCTAGAAAGCTTAATAGCTGTTGTAAGCAGAGGCAAGCTATAACTCTTTACGTTATTGATACAAACTATGTTTTCATATAAAATGTGTGACTTTGAATATGCTAACATAATTATTTACCTTAAATTTCGAAATATCAACAGCTTTAATCATAAAATGCTACGAAACTCGATGTTTAGTTCGTTACCTTCGATAACGAATCTTACTTAATTAAAAAGATGAATGGTTATGAATAAAATATTATTCAATCAAATGCTTAGTTTAACAGGATGTACTTACTTGAACCTGCAAACAATTTATAACTTTTAAGTGTTTGAGAATGCAACGTTAAAGGATGTATGAACAACTGACAGACTATGAGTAGGGTCTTACACACTTTCTACTGTAAGGGATTATATCATCTATAGCTATTACACAAATGAAAATCAAAATGTGCTTATGTATGAGTCAGTCATAGATATTTATATAATGGGCCATATTTTTAGTCGGTTTATATGTATTCATTGGCTATGGTCTATGAAAATATGAGTAAAGTTCGTTACCAGTGGTAACGAACCTTGCTAAATTTTTGTTCATTTTCTGAACATTTTTTTCAACAAAAGACAAACAATTTTGACATAAATTTATTGTTTTTAATTATAACTGCAAGTGTACTGCTGACATTCATAGATATAGAAATACCAAATATTAAGTAACTGGTTCCTTTACTCAACAAAGTGCAGGACTACACAGACAGCGCAACAGTGAAATAAAAATTCCGAGTTGTGGCTTATCATGAAGATATGTATGGTTGTTGAAGTTTTAAATTGTCTTTTAACTATGATATGTTAGTTGAATAAATATTTCAAGCACGTAAGATTTCATTTTACCGAGTAAATTTTGAATTACTTAGCTTAAATAGTTTCAAAACCAATGTAAGGTTCGTAACGAAATCATCTTAACAGTTGATAAGCTAGTTTCTGTCAATGGCGTATGTTTTAGCGATATCTAGATTGTATTTGCCACTCGATATTATTATGCAAGTGTTTCAACAATTAAATATTTAAATTAGGCCTATCAAATGTCATATATTGAATTATATATATTATATATTTAAACGTGTAAAGTTTGATTTACATGGCTAAAACAAATCCAATGTCAGGTTCGTAACGAGATCGCCATTGTAGTTGATCGTCTAATTTCTGCCAATGATTTATACATTGAGTTATACTTATATTGCACATATCACTCAATACTTTAGTGCACCTGTTTGAATATAAACTAAGTGAATAATCTCCTATTTGTATTTACAATAGACATAAATACAATGTACCATAAATGTTTAAATAACGTTTGGTGTTCCTGTTCTAACAATATTTTTTTGTATTATCTGTATATAGGTACTACAATGTTTAGCATACCCGTTTGAATTTGGGTTACATTTACTCTAAAGTTTTTTATTATTATTCAATTCCTAGCTTGCAAGTTAGTCGAGTAATTTAATTTGTTGTATGAAGTATCCTTATTAACGAACCTTAACCTAGCAGTTCAAGAGATTTTGAGTGATGATTTTTAAATTGTCATATCTAAAAAATCCTTGAAATGATGATGGAAATATTTGACAAACGTCAATTAGACACATCGAACAAACGAAAAATGAACTATTTGTGATTCAACTAAACAATTCATTTTTCAACATTTTCAAAAAGTAGTTGATGCGTTCTTATTGAAAATGAGTGTTAAGACATATGTTAGCTGTAAAGCATATGGAAAATTTTATATCATGTTTAGCTTATTTTTTCCGATTTTAAAGCTTTTTGTATATAATATTACAAATTTATATATTAGCAAAGGAAGTTGTAAGTATCTAATTTACCTTAAAATTTGTGGTATAATGTATGACTCACTAATCTTATTTTTACGGTTAGAAATTTGATATGAATCTCAAAAGTTACGATTCATACCGAGCTTTTACGGTCAATAGGAAATACATTTTTGAACATAAAATGTTTACTTATTAACTGGGTTCTCTCTAGCTCTGGTTGTTATTTTTCTTGTCTTTGGTTATGTCTTTAATTCTTGTAGTTTATCGTTTTAACTGGGTTAATGTGAGTGAAATAAATTTGTAAGAGACATATGGACATCAAATAATGTATAAATGGTGGCATCGGACAAATCAAAACCTCCAGTATGATAGTAGAAAATTGGTAACACAGTGGTAGGATTTCTAAACAATTTCGCCATGATTAGGGAAAATTGGTAACAATAAGTATAGTAAATAAATATTAACCTGACGTTGGTACCCTCATTGTAATAATTTCACGCCTCATTGTCTGTCTATTTATACCTTCGGTAGATTCCGCGTATCATTCATACGAAGAAGCACGTGTTAACTGATCATGTACTTTATATAAGTATGTAATTGTTTGTAAGTTATGAAGAATGACTCTATAGCGCCGATGATATCGAGATGGACTGTGAACTACTGTAGTTAAGTAGGTGTTGGTTCGAGCTTAATCATGCACAATTTTTTTTCATTTTTTAATATTTGTACAAACAAAATATTGTTAAAATTGTCCAAAAAATGTGTTATTTCATACACTCTTTTATTTTTTGTATTTTTATTCATCTATGATTTAAGTTTTATTATTTTGTAATTAGATCTAATCACATTTGATTTATTACATCAATTGCACGACACAATACAGAAATACAATATATATCAATTATCATCTTCGCTGCAATCAGATGAGTCGTGTCGCCAGCTCATATTTTAAATAAAACACAATGCACGAGAAAATAGTCGGATATATGTATACTTTAAACGGTACGATGTATTGCTCTTTACTCACTTCAATTTTTAACTCGCGACTCGTTCAACTGTATCAGAAATAACGGAGAGTATCGAGTCAGTCCGTCATTTCTCGTTTGGAGGCCGATTATTGATTTATACCGCGTCATCTCGATTTAATTTTATTCTGCATAAAGGTTAACGTCAGGTTAATATTTATTTACTATACCAAGCTGAATTGTTAAAGCTTTAATTTCAGTAAGAATAAGTTCAATTAATTTAAACATGCTAGGATCAATAAGGAAACTATGTAGGGATTTTAGTATTTCTTCATTCTGAATATAATTTTCATTCTGTAATGACATGAAACTCGTCTCCTAATATATGACAATTTATACAGACATGTAGGTGTGGATCTTTGTTTGTTCCATCTACCGTTTTCAAAATGTAGTCTATGAGAACACAGTTTAAGTCTAAAGCCACAAAATATCTAAATCTTAAATGTTGAAATGTTTTTGAATATGACTAAAACTAAAATTTGATATATCTTGTAAAATAATGCTCTACTTGAATTAGCTAACCTATGTTCATACTTTGCATTAAATTATCATATAGTATGTGTTTAACATTGCTTAAGATATATAAACATTACCAATATCTTGAAAAGTACATGCATCATATAAACCAAGGATAGGACAAAAAAGAATTCAACAAAGAACACAAGTTGGGTTTATTAGGATACAAATCTCTGTTGTTTTAATTTATATCAGTTTGCAATAATTTTACCCAATAGTTTACTATAATGTTGAAATAGCGAATTGTTGGAAAATTCAACCTCCAAAACTCACTGTGATTTAAAATCATTTTGAGTATTATTGTTTTATCCCGAGTAATCTCACAGAAATGTAAATGAACTCGTTCAATGGAGTTTCCTTGGACGAATCACCAACTTTAAAGTTTATCTTTAAAATACCTAAGTTTGGCCAACAAAACAATTTTAGTATTAGAGAATGGCCCCCTTGATGAGAAAACTACACCAATGTATGTAAATAGTTAAACAATATCCAGTTCATATCATTTTATTAGAATTTAGTATTCTCTGAAATATTGCCTCTTTTTTTTTGAAAATCATAACCTTAGTTTTACTAGTGTGTACCAATGATTTCCATAACTTACAATAATCTTCATAACGTGTATACTTAGTTGTAACTCCTCTCTACAAATAGCGAAAATAACTATGTCGTCAGCATATAAAATGAAAATATGTTAAACATATCAACTTTTATACCAGCAAAACCATTACTAATAAGCAACCCGGATCGATAGCGCAGTTGGTAGCGCGCCGGGATTTGGAAACTAGTGCCCGAGGGGGTGCGGGTTCGAATCCAACCCGGGGAGGTTATACCCTTCCATGAAAATTTGACAGTAATGTCGATTTTCCTCCATTGATTAGACAATATGGAGAAGTTTCCGGCCTTGTGGAAGGGTAGGTGAGTACTGGTTATAGACAATGGTCCAGGAAAGCTAGGTTAGGTGCGCTGGACGCCGTGAAATGACTTAATTGTGTTGATACGGCGTTAACTCCAATAAATAAATAGATAAATAATAAGCATATCCCCGATTTCATTAAAAAAAGTGCAAATAAGATATGCGTAATACAGTATTAAGTACAAATGGATGTGATTTATTATACGATGTTAAACAAAGATATTATCAAATGTCCAGCCAGTCGAACGGTTATTAAGAATTCTTGTAAATAGTTTTCTTAACAAACTCAATGAAGTTTCGACCCTGAAAATGTTTACTTCATTTATACTACCATGTTTGTGTAGAAGTACAACAAAACCCTCAGACTAACTTCTTGAAAAAATATCCATCTTTAAAAATTTTTATCAAAAAGAGATAATATGTATCCAAACAGCACATGTCAGGGCACTTTAACAGTCATTGAGTAAATAAAAGTATCAGGTTTTGACAGTGCTATGCATTTTACACGTAAGGATAAGATGCTTAACCGATTAATGTTAAAGAAACAAGTCCGGGAAAGTTGGTTAAAAAAGTCTGCCGCCGCACATAACCTTTTAAAAAGTAATGATATACAGCGTAAAATCTAAATTACAAAATCATATTCCAGCATAATTTTATTTCAGTAAAAGCAAACACAAAACAACAAGAGTATCTTTTGTCTTATTATATTATTTCTTCATTTAATAGACCACCACTGCACAATATCCATCGTCTTAAAACGTTATGACATGTGAATCACTTTAATACTGTCAAACCGAAAACAAAATAGGTGCTTTCAGCGCTTTGATTAACATTTCTTAACAATATCTATGAAGGTATCGATACTGCATTTATTGATAACAGCAAGAATACTAAAGACATGAGTCTCGGGTATCATTTGATATCATTATTGCAATCGTATCGTTAGATTTGAGCAAAAAAATCAAGTTTAATCACCAAATAGAAGTTATTACTCGAAAATAGCGGTTGCTATGGCAACGGTTTTTACATACAAAAATAGTACTTCTGTCATAAAAATAATTTTGAATATGAATGAGTAGACCTTTCTAAAATATTTTGTAACAAAATAAATGTATTATTTCTCAAAAATAGTGTTTGAAAATAAAAAGATATGCATGAAATTAAAAACAATCGATACTTTTCAGCATTTTCATGTTTTTCGGTTAATTTCATGAATTAAACTGTAATTTAGCGGATAGTGTTACATATATTTCTAAAGGTCAGTGCCTCAGCTTTGATATGACACTAATTATATTATTCTAGTCTAAAGCTTGTGTAAGTTATTAATGATTGTACAAACACCGACAATTTCGACAATAAACAAGGGGTTGCCATGGAAACTGTGACATTTCAGGTAGTGAGCAAGAGTTTATTTTTTGAGAACAACCCGGATTCTGATTCAGTGGACCCTACGGAACAATTTAGCATAGGTGGCAAAAAGTCTAGAGGGGGTGCACGGTGGACCCCTCTGGCCCCCGTACTATTGCCTTAAATAAATTGGTTTGAACTTTTTTTTGGGGGGGAGGGTAACTGTAAAGGAAATGATAGGTTGTCTAAAACTTAAAATTTTATCAACTATTTTTGCAACTTCAGATAGTCGATGGCACTTCTTATTAGGTAATCAATTTTTATCACTTATCCAAACATGTATACAAAACTGTTGCAGCAATTTAAATGATGACTTATTTAACTTCACATTTGTTAATAAATTTTATGTAATCACTGTAAAGTTCGCGAGGATGCTGAGCATTTCTTCTATCGATGTACTCTATACACATTAAAATTACTAAGACTGTTTCAAGACGCACGCAATTTCCACCCACTAAACTGTAATATTTTACTATTTGGCAACACAAATCTATCAAGTGCTGTCATTAAAAAAATATTTCTTGCCGTTCAAGAATTCATAAAAAATACAAGACGGTTCAGCGACCATTAAATATTTCATTTTTATTTTCACTGATAGACCATACCCCCCTTCATTCTACTTTCACGATCTTGTGTCACTTTTGTGCTACTGTTTTTAGCTCGACTTTACGTAGTAATGTAGAGCTCTCCTACTCGCCTCGGCGTCCGCGTCCACATTTCTGATTTAAGTTTTATTTATTTATTTATTGGAGTTAACGCCGTATCAACACAATTTAGGTCATTTCACGGCGTCCAGCGCACCTAACTTAGCTTTCCTGGACCATTGTATATAACCAGTACTCACCTACCCTTCAACAAGGCCGGAAGCTACTCCATATTATCTAACCAATGGAGGAAAATCGACATTATTGTCAAATTTTCATGGAAGGGTATAACCTCCCCGAGTGGGATTCCGCACCTCTTCAGGCACGAGTAGCCAAATCCCGGCGCGCTACCAACTGCGCTATCGACCCGGGTTGATTTAAGTTTTTGTGCACAGATTAAAGTTTTTGTGCAGTAAAATACTTTCTTCTTTATCTTTGTTATTTCTAAAGACATTAACTTCAAACTTTAAATATATGTTCCTTACTATCAACCACATCTTATGTGACAAGTTTCATAACTCCAAATACATTTTTTTCAGAATTATCTCCCCTTGAACTGATTAAAGTTTTGTGCACAGATTAAAGTTTTTTTGCAGTAAAATACTTTCTACTATATCTTTGTTATTTCTTAAGATATTTACTTTAAATATATGTTCCTTATTATCAACCACATCTCATGTGACTAGGTTTATAACTCCAAATATATTTTTTCAAATTTATCTTTCCTTGAACTTAGAGTTTTCTTTAAAAATGTTTGTTTTTACTGCAACGGTTTTATTTCTTTAGGTATTGACTTCAAACTTTAGATGTATGTTACTTATTATCAACCACATCTCATGTGACAGGGCTCATAACTCCAAATATATTTTTTCAATATTTTCTCCCCTTGAACTAAAAAAAATATTTTAAAAAATATTTGTTTTTACTGCAACTGTTTTATTTCTTTTGGTTTTGACTTCAAACTTTAAATATATATCCTTATTAGTGATGTTCCGATGATCGTAAAACATCGATTAGCGGCGTGTTCGAGCTCCCGATTGTGATATCGATTAAATTTAGTCAAAATCGATCATCGGCATGAAATTGTCTCGGTGCCTTTCGGTACCGAATACGGCTTTTATATGCAGCGCCTTTCGGCAGGACTCGCGCTGCCGATCGCCTTTGAGCCATTGGCGACGATTTTTAAATTTGGCTCAAATAAATCGAATTTGGCAAAAATCGGTAAAAATCGTATTTTCGCCAAATCAAAAGCCGGATGTACGTTGTCTCATAATTTATCATCTCAAGTCTTGTGTCAGGCTCTAAAATCGATAATTAGCTATCATTAACACTAGGTGTTCGCATATACAATCAACAAAGTGACACTTTTATGATCCAATTATTATTAATTATGTAATACACCTTGATCAATTAAACCCATATCGGGGTCGTGTTTAACGCCCGTATTGGCAGTACAATCTCCGTAATAGTGATCGTTTTATGTTTAAAAAAATCAATTGACAGCAAATTAACCTACAACACACATGATAGATTCCTTCAGTTATGTTTTATTTTAAATTTACATCTTATGTTATAACAATTAAGCAATCGTTCCAACATGAAATAATTGTACGAATCTAAAACATGTTTACACTTAGTATACACGTAATTTTATTCTATGTCAATATCTATCAAACCAACATAAGCACAATAACCGAACGTCTTTACTCAATTCTGCTGCCATATATATTCATTCATGTTCGCTACTACGCTACCTACAAAACAAGATTAAAGTTAGCGTGGTTCCCAGTCTCGTATTCTCTTCAGGTAATCCATCCTAGATTAAAGTAAATATTGTTATACGTGGATATCTGCCCAACCACGTGCAGATGATTGATCTATCCAATCGACAGAAACAAATGCACTGAATCTAACAAGTTTAAATCCATAACATTTTTTAACATTATTATTTTAATATTAAATCAATTTCACGATAAATACATGATGTAGGTATTATTCTTTGACATTGGTGTCAGTATTTTTACTCGCATTATTAGCTATCCAATCAGAAATCAGCGGGTTTATAAAATATTGACAAACTAAATCAGTTTTATGTTAACCACCGGAGAGAGGGGTAAATGGCCAAGAGTTAGTACTACGAGTAGGGTATTTACATAGTATAACAGACGACTTTTCCCCTGAACGCTTCAGCGCATTATGTTTAAATTGTACTATCATTTATATAGGAACGTATAATACAGGCACTGTAAGTGAAAAGATAACATAAGAGTAGATACAGTATATATATTTTTTATTTACTATTCGTTACACAAATTATATAAATTGTTGTCAGAATATAAATGCAATGCCAATAAATAATTTACTACGCACATCATCATCAGTTTAAATCACTAGCTTTGACACAAGAATTAAATTTTCGCGGAAAATGTTTCCACTGTACAAAATATTGTATGTTGGGTCTTTACCACGACTTTTTAACACTTTGTCAATTTTAAATTCCTGGTTCGGATCATAGTCTATTTTCTGTAGTTCACTGTTGTAGACAGTACCCTGAATATTTTCGTCTTGTAAATCGCGGAGTCTGTATATCGGTATTGTACCTCTATGATATCGCTTGTGTACTTTAAATACTTCATCAGTATATGTTTGATCGTACGCTCGAGTGGATGTTGATTTCAACTGACTGATCCTTACATAGTCCCCTATTTTAAACTTGAAAGGTTTGAGTTTATTTTCCACTTTGTTGTACTTTTGGTTTTGCGCGAAATAAGTAGCGAGTCGCACTTCCTCCTGATTGGTTTCTTTGACATCGGCGGGTCTCATTCCAATGGTCCTGTGAAAAGTATGGTTGTAACTGTCAGTGATATCTTGTAACACTGGTGGAAATGTGTTTGTGTCTTTGTAAGATAAGTACCGATTGAGTCGGGTTTTAATTGTTAAAATGGCTCTTTCTGATGTTGACGCCTTTGTTTCATTCTGGGTAGGGAAGTAGCGGATGTCTTTCTTTCTCATAACGTCTTGTACTGTTTTGGCGCGAAATTCTTGTCCTGAAAGTTTAGAATAAAAGACTATAGTAAAATATAAGAATGCAAACATAAAATTTCAACGACAATATTATTAATCAAATGCTTGTGTACACAATTGATAAATATAATATGATACCAACCTTTATCAGTAATCAGCTTTGCAGGCGATCTGTTTGTAGTGTTGAAAATTTTCTTGAAAGCACGGGCTACCTCTTCGCCAGTTTTATATTTCAATGGTTGTTACCACACATATTTAGAGAACGTGTCTATTACCAACAAGATGTATTTATAACCCTGGTTCCAGTCGGCAAACTTTTTCATGTCAAATAAATCAGCCATCCACAAATCGTCTTTACCGGCACTTATTATATGATTTCGCTGAAATCGTCGTCTTACTGGTTTGTGTAGACTGTAGGATTCTTGATTATGTAGAAATTGCCTGATTCTATGCATTCCAATGTTAAATTTTCCCTCTCGTTTCACCACATTATATAGTTTTTGTGGCCCGGCAAATGCACCGGGATGTTTAGCATCGTAGTATATTTTCTTTAAATAATCTTCCCACGGAGCCATGTTGACTGCTTAAAGTCCACAACACAAATGAACATCTTGATATAAACTGTTTTTATTTATACATTTTCAGAGTCACTTTCTTCTTCCTCTTTACTATTTTCATCATCAGAAAATTCCATATCAAATATATCCTGAAATGAGTTCTTATGTTTTCTTATGACCTTTATCACGGCTGAAGTACTTGTCTGACCTTTTGAGATCAGCTTATCAATCTGAGCCATAATTTGTGTATGTAATCTATTTTTTCTAAGTGGCAGAATGTAATTGTCAATTAATGTTTGATATTTGCCGATAAACTCCTTTTCATTATAGGGTTGTATGCGTTCTTCTGCCATGTCCTGTGCAGTGTCACTGTCTTCACCATTTTCAATAGATGTGTTATATATTTTTTCGAACTTTTGGTCATTACTTGTACGGGCTCTTTTCCATAATTGTACATAGGCCTCGTTATCTTCTACAGAATCATCTGGCTCGCTATCGCTCACTTCCTCATGTTTTCGTTTCTTTTGCCGCATGTGTTCGGGGCACCAGTCGTTTTTGACATGTCTTTGCACGTCGTGAATAGTGTCAAATAACTGACCACAATCGTCGCAAGCGTGTCCTTTATTTTCCATTATTTCTTCCGGAATATTTTCTGTATTATTTTCTAGATTATTTCCTATATTATTTTCTGACTTATCCTCGATGTGCTCCGTCTGTAATCCAACTGTAGAATGACTGATGTCTGTTAAAACACCTTCTTTTATAGGTTCTTGAAGGGTCACGTGACCAATGGAATCTAACTTATTTTGTCTGATACATTTTAACCTCTGATCTTCGGGTGTGAATGGTTTTAAATCCACTAATAAATGTCCATATGGATACTTCGTAGCTTTGACAAATTGTTTTTAAAGTATGTCACTCTGTCCAGGATACATTTGTCTAGCTAGTGTCATGACAGATTGCTTGTCAACTGGGTTATTAAACAATGCTAAATAATGACAATTGCGTCGTTAAGTTGGATCCTTACTTCCAAACATGTTTTGATTAATTGAAATCACAGAGAGAGATCTGTGATGGGACCCCTCCGTAAACAAATCGGTGATACGTTTATCTTTGCCAGCTTCTGAGTACAAATCGTCCAATATCAGTAAATTGTTGATTCGTGGGTCAAAGTAGTCATCGTCATCTAAATCTGCAGGGATGCCTTGAATAAACTCCACATTTGGTTCCACAGTTCGCTTTATGACGGTGTACATAGGTTGCCACCTTTTATATAGCCATACAATTCTTTGTATGCCAGGTTAAGTGATTGATTTGTGATTCTGTAATAACTCTTTCAATATTGTTGTCTTCCCACAGGCTAATGAGAACAATTCAGTATTTTATATAAAGTTTCTTTTACAATGAAATGACTTAAAACATTTAAAATTGTGATAAAAAGGGCGCGAATTTCTATAAATTTGTTATCCGACTGGTCTTGATATCTTGTTTAAAAAGTGGAAAAAATATCATTCAAAAATGTATTTTGGAAGTCAAACAAATTGATGATGAAAAACCCGTCATAGTCTAAAAAATGGTCCATATAAACATCTAAAAAGATGGTTCCTTAATTTGCAATTTAATTTGTTAAAATAATGCTACAAAAGTTTTAACAAAATATACCTGTAGGACCCGATATAATCATAGTGAATGGATGTTGAAACACCACGTTTTCCTGTGACGGTACCGGTTCTGGAAGCGCTCTTTGTGAAGATGGTAGTGGTGGAAACGCTCTTTGTGGTGGTGGTGGCAGCGCTCCTTGTTGTTGTTGTGGTGGTGGTGGTGGCAGCGCTCCTTGTGGTGGTGGTGGTGGCAGCTCTCCTTGTGGTGGTGGTGGTGGTGGTGGCAGCGCTCCTTGTGGTGGTGGTGGTGGTGGTGGTGGCAGCGCTCCTTCTGACACTGTTGTGTTGAAAGATACATTATGTTTTTGTTTAAAATGTCGCAACATCGCATCCTTTCTACTAAATTCCTTGTAACAATCTGGGCACCGTGTAGAATACATGTTTACTCTCTGGTGGCTAACTTACAAATGAAGCTAGCACATTATGTTTGCTCTATTTACATATGTTTTTAAATCTTGGCAACCAATCAAATCACGACATTTTCAGCCAATGAAATTACATCTTTAACATATCATTGTCCAATTATTAAACAGCCTAATCAGCCAATCAAAATACCACATGAATTGTTCAAACGTATGTGTTAATTTACCGCGCATGCGCCATTTTTAGTATTTAAAGGTTGAATCATTTTTTCTATTCATTTACAGATTTGATGTTGTGCATATCGGCTGCTACTGTAGTTATAAAACACTTGGATAATAATAATACAAAAAGGTATGTATCACTTTTGTCTCGCCTGGGTTTTTGTAGTCTCGCCTGGGTTTTTGTAGTCTCGCCTGACTTTTTTGTAGTCTCGCCTGACTTTTGTAGTCTCGCCTGGTTTATTATGGTTTATTTTGAAGTCTCATCTGGTTATTTGTAGTCTCGCCTGGCTGTGTCTCGCATGACTTTGTTTTCTTTCGTCTGATTCTTTGTAAAGGTTTGACTTATACTGTGTTCAAATGAAAACTTTATTCATGCCACCTAGCCAATTAATTTGTTATTATCATTTCATTACAGGTAAAAAAGAAGACATGACTTACAACTGCGAAGAATGTGGGGCTAGTTTTTCTAAAGTCAGCCAGCTTAAGCAACACCAACGCACTGAAAATCACTGGACGAAACACCCCTGTGACATATGTGAGAAATGGTTCACACGGAAAGATAATCTTGATCAACATAAGAAGAAACATTTTGCTGCAAACAGTGTTCACTGTGACGAGTGTGGACTGGTATTCAGCCGTCAGTATACGCTGAATAGGCATAAAGAACGAGTTCACCAAGTTGGAGGACAAAAACGTAGAGCAAGCAATGCCATGGGAAACGAGGAAGATAACGATACCAAGCCTGTTAAAATGTTGCGAAAGGACGATGACCTAAGACAGTTTTATTCCATCAGAAAACTTAAGGAACAACGCATACCAAAGTTCAGAACCACATCTACGAGCTATCATGTGACATTCAGAGACATGGAAGTGTCAAATGATGTACTGTCTACTCTTAAAAGACTGTTCACGTCCATCATTGCTGATCTTACTAAGGGCTCTAAAACAGAAGACCTAATTCGACTAACCGTGCAAAGTCCATCGCTGGATTACCCAATCGTGCTGAGATTCATGCCGATACCTGAACTTACTGTGGATCGCTTCATGGCTGAAATTGAACGGGTCTTACAATCTCATGAGGATTTCGTCATTGACGAATCATTGCTATTTGACATTTCCCTGGTTGATATGCCGGAGGGAGGGAGTCGAAAACGCTGTCATTTCATCAGCACTGAGAAATTTCTGCAAAACAAGAAATGTATCCTTCGGATTCAAAATGACGACGACCTATGTTGTGCCAGGGCTATTGTCACTGCAAAGGCCAGGATAGAAAAACACGAAAAATGGAATAGCATTCGAACGGGTAAATCAGAACAAGAAAAAATGGCAAAAGCTCTTCGTCAAGAAGCTGGCGTGCTCTTAGGAAAATGTGGTGTCGAAGAGATCAAGAAGTTCCAAGTCATTATACCAGATTATCAGATCTACGTCATCTCACATGAGCATTTCAATGGCATTATTTACAGTGGTCCAGAAGCGGAAAAGAAAATATATCTCTACTTTCATAATAAGCATTATGACGCCATTACGAGCATGCCAGCATTTCTATCGAGAAACTATTATTGTACAAAATGTAATGCTGGATATGACCACAAGGAGAAACACAAGTGTAACAATGTATGTCATGCATGTCGTTAGGTTCATGAAGAGGTAGAGACGGTAGACTGATTGAATTGTGACGAATGTCATCGGTTCTTCCGAGGTCAAGAATGTTTTGATTTGCACAAAGTCACTACTGCCAAGGGAAATTCCACTTGCAAGTCTATCTACCGATGCCGTGACTGTGACAAAACTATAAATAGACGTATGCATAAGAAAAAACATGTTTGTGGGGAAATGTATTGTCGCAACTGTCAAGACTTCTTCCCCGAAGGACATTAATGTTATATGGTCCCTGAGGAATACGATGAACAAGAGGAGGTGAATTCAATTGAAGAGGAATTGTTCAAGACATAGAAAATGCAAAGTCATTTACTTTTTTTGACTTCGAGTGTAGACAAGACAATTTAGTTCAATGTGACACTGGATATACACCAGATGTTTTTGGAAAATGCGTGCATTGTCTAAAATCATCATGTGGATCTTACGAACACAAGCCTAATCTCTGTGTCGCTCAAAAGGTGTGCACAGTATGTATGGACTCCGTAGAACCCTGTGAAAACTGTGGTCAACGGGAGCATATATTTAAAGGTGACGATACACTTGATCAGTTTTGCCAATGGTTGTTTTCCGAGGAAAATTACCAGTCGACTGTTCTTTGTCACAACTTCCAAGGGTATGATTCGTATCCTATTTTACAGTACCTATACAACCACGGAATCCTTCCAAATATTGTACCTAATGGAGCTAAAGTTATGAGTCTAACAGTGGAGTCATGCAAAATCAAAATGATTGATTCCATTAACTTTCTACCAATGGCTCTTGCTAAACTGCCAAACATGTTTGGTTTTGAAGAAATGAAGAAAGGTTATTTTCCCCATTTATTCAACAAAAAAGAAAATCAATCTGTTGTTTTGAATGGCTTACCCGACATGCAATACTATACACCTGACGGCATAAAACCGGATGATAGGAAAACATTCCTGACATGGTATAATGAAAAATAAGAAATATTCTCGAAATACTGTTAATCCAGTGAAACAGATGACTATTGGAGATCTGTATGACAAAACGTTGGAGAAACAAAGATACCTCGAAAAAGAGGGTTACAAATATCAATCTATTTGGGAGTCTGACTTTGACCAAGAATGTATAGAAAACGATGATATGAGACGTTTTATTGAGAGGCTAGACATGGTGACATCTCTTGAACCTCGTGACGCTTTTTATGGAGGACGCACAGAGGCATATACACTGTACAAAGAGGCATCTGCCTAGTAGAACCAATGGCAGACTCCTATTTCATACCTGCAAGACATGCGCCGAACTGCAACAACAAACACCTTGCCAACAGGAAAATAAGGACCGAGCGTTTGTAGGTACCTGGGTCATTGATGAAGTCAAAGAAGCTGTAAATATGGGGTATCAACTTATCAAACTATACGAAATTTGGCATTTTGATAGCATTTCTCAGTTTAATCCAGAAACAATGACAGGAGGGCTGTTTACGGAATATGTAAACACTTTCTTGAAAATCAAGCAAGAGGCCAGTGGATGGCCTGAGTGGTGCAAAACAGAGACAGATAGGTTTCATTACATCGACCTATACGAACAAAAAGAAGGTATCCGTCTATAATACGATAAAATAAAAAAGAATCCCGAATTGAGAGCACTGGCCAAACTTATGCTAAATTCGTTCTGGGGCAAATTCGGTCAAAGACCTAATATGCATCAAGTAGACATTGTGGACGACCCAAAAATATACTTTGACAAACTGACATCCGACCGTGAAGAAGTCACTGCTGTCAATTTTGTATCTGAAGACGCAGTGGAGCTACGTTGGAAGTACAAAGAGGGTTTTGTAGAGACTAGCTCAAAGATAAACGTAGTCATCGCTGCCTATACAACAGCTCAGGCTCGTTTGAAACTGTATTCGTATTTGAAAGAACTCGGACCACGGGCTTTTTACGCAGATACTGATTCTGTAGTCTTTTGCACTAAAAAAGGGCAAAAAAGCTATGTTTGGGTGACTACTTAGGTGACCTGACGGACGAGATTTCTAACAATAGTATACATACTTTTGTCACAGGAGGGCCAAAGAATTATGGTTATAAACTACAACGCTCAAACAAGGAGGGTGATCTTACCATTTGCAAGATAAGAGGTATTACTCTCGACTGCAAAAATATGTTAAACGTAAACTTCAATGTCCTGAAAGAGTTTGTCACCAATAAATATGAAGCAAGTGTGTCCGTCGTTGATGCTCATAAAATCACAAGAGACACAGACAATGCTAAAATAGTAACTACTTGTGAGCGAAAGGATTATAGACTCGTTTTTGATAAAAGGGTTCTTGCTGATGGATACGTGTCATACCCTTACGGTTTCTGATTCAAAAGTATAGATTATTGTTTATGTCTTTTATTTGACAGAACTGAATATATTTCCGTATTTTTTATGACAATATAATATTTATGCTGTTGTCGAGATGTATGAATCACTATTCGTTTGATTATAGTCTTGCATGATCGTGTAAGAACATGCCCTTGCGTCATTGCTGCTCAAGAGCCAAATGTCGCATAATTATTACAAAACAAGCGCTATCGTCGCGTCAAAATTCAATCAGCGAAATTCGTATTTGCTAGCGTTTTAAATATACAAATTTGAATGTTCGTATACAACGCAATAATCAAATGAATAGTAAAACTAGATTAAATGCTTGGTGACGTATAGAACCTACATCGATCCACGTTATTTCACTGAGAGTCTTAAAATCATTTTCGTGGGGTCGCGAAATGTCAGTTATGTTTAGGTCATTCATAGGCATTAGTTCTATTTCTAGAACATCAATTTTAACCATTTTTGTTTTATGCTTATGTATAATACAAATCAAAGAGCACAAAATATGCTGATAGTGGGGATCAAAAGGTGCTGTATTATCGGATTATATCTATGACATTTGGCTTTCAACAGACATGTAAAAAGGGCTTCAGTGCACAAAATGCTATTAAAACATATCAAAATATGCTATGCTGTCCTAAATAGACAAAAGCATAGAATTATTTATCAAAGATTTAAGTAAACAACAAAGTCATTGCCATTGAACAAGTATTGTCATAGAGAACTAGGTATGTTAAGCTAGTTATATCATCATCCAATGAGACAAGAAAAAGCTCCTATTCAAGTTCTTTGTCGCGACTTAATTTTTGTCGCGATTTCATATTTTGTCGCGAAATTGGCTCAGAGAAAAAAAGCCAGAGGTAGCCCTGCTTTTCGGGATACGGCTTTTAAACCCAGCCTTTTTTCAAAATGGCTGCCATGGACATGCGACGTTTATATTATCACCCGGTACGAAAAAGAAATCAAAAGACTGGCCAGTATTATCAATAGTCTTACAACCAATTTTGGTCTTAAATCTTTCTATAATGAATTGCTAAATTGTCGTAAAATATTTAATAATACGCTACCCTGGTCTAGTGAACTACATGAACTCAATCTGCTATACCATTAGGTCTTCTGTATCGTAAGCATTTCCAAACCAAACTGCATAGGTAACTTTGAAAAATAAATTGCATTAATTAACTAAATTCAGCATTCTATACTTGTTAGAACCCCCGTTTTATTATTACTATCAGTATCATAGCATGGTTATTGGTTCATATAAACATGAATCACACTACTAATTGACTTTTATGTTAATATGCCAATAGTAGAAATCTGGGGTTGTTAGTAACCAAATGATGCATGTATAGAAAGCAAATACAAACAACAAAAACAGCTATTTTTATTTCTTGGTCTTTAATACATTGAAAGCAAAATATGAATGCAAAAGCAAATTTATCATGAACCGATTACAATCGGAAGAATCGCATCGACAGCAGTAACCGATTTCAACCGATGATCGATTATAATTTCCAACCGATATCCCATCACAATTCCTTATTATCAGCTACATCTCATGTGACAAGTTCATAACTCCTTATACATTTTTTCAGTGTTATCCCCCTTGAACTAACAGTTTTCTTTAAAAAATATTTGTTTTTACTGCAACTGTTTTATTTCTTTATTTATTGACTTCAAACTTTAAATATATGTTCCTTATTATCAACCACATCTCATGTGTCAAGAATCATAACTCCAATTACATTTTTTTTCAAAATTGTCCTCCATGAACTTAAAATTTTCTTTAATTTTTATTAAGTTTGTTAAGGTTATATTTTCGAATTTTAAAATACGTATGTTCCTTATTATCAACCACATCTCCTGTGACAAATACTTACTAAGTCGAGCAAGCTGTCTCCTCTGACAGCTCTTGTTATATATCCATTCTTATATTTAATCTTTTCTCTCTTATGTATTATCCATGATTGTAATCCAATCTTGTAACTACTCCTATTGCCCAACCACTTTATTTTTTGCAGATGTTTTTTTGTATATACCTGAAGGGGAGAGTTGCAACTAAGTTACAGAACTTGTGGCTCAACCCGATTGCTGTATATACATATAGTTTTTATACGCCCGTTTTGAAAAAAACGATCGTATTATGTTATGATGTTGTCCGTCCGTCCGTTTGTATGTCCGTGGACAACTGCTTGTCTGGACGATGACTCAAGAAAGGATGTACCTAGGTTCCTCAAATTTTATGTGTGGATAGCCCTTTGGTAGAAGAGGTTCTCTATTGATTTTTAGACCCCAGGATCAAAGGTCAAGGTCACTTGACTTTAAATATGAATACCTTGTCTGGACAATAACTCAACAACGACTGTACCTAGGTTCACCAAATTTTATGTGAGAGTAGCCAATGTGGCAAGGATGTTCCATAATTGTATTGGGGCCCCTGGGTCTAATGTCAAGGTCACAGGGGCATCATATTGAAAAACCTCGTCCAGACAATAACTCAACAACGACTGTACTTAAGTTCACCAAATTTTATGTGAGAGTAGCCCATGTGTCAAGGATGTGCCCGAATGGTTTTAGGGCTCCTTGGTCAAAGGTCAAGGTCACAGGGGCATCATATGGAAAAACCTTGTCCAGACAATAAATGAACAACCAAAGTACCTAGGTTTACCAAATTTTTTGTGAATGTAACCCATATGTCAAAGAGGTTGCCTGTTAGTTTTGGGTCCCCTGGGTCAAAGGTCAAGGGCACAGGGGCATCATATAGAAAAACCTTGTCCGGAAACTAACACAACAACGACTGTACCTAGGTTCACCAACTTTTATGTGAGAGTAGCCCATCTGTCAAGGATGTGCCCTATTGGTTTTGGGTCACAGGGGCATCATATTGAGAAACCTTGTCTGGACAATAACTGAATAGTCAATGTACCTAGGTTTACCAAATTTTATGTGACTTTGGCCCATGTGTCAAGGATTTTCCCGTTAGGTTTTGGGGCCCTTGGGTCAAAGGTCAAGGTCAAAGGGGCATCATATTGAAAAACCTTGTCCGGACAATAACTCAACAACGACTGTACTTAAGTTCACCAAATTTTATGTGAGAGTAGCCCATGTGTCAGGAATGTGCCTGAATGGTTTTAGGGCTCCTAGGTCAAAGGTCAAGGTCACAGGGGCATCATATTGAAAAACCTTGTCCGGACAATAACTGAACAACCAATGTACCTAGGTTTACCTTTTTTGTGAATGTAGCCCATTTGTCAAAGATGTTGCCTATTGGTTTTGGGGCCCTTGGGTCAAAAGTCAAGGTCACAGGGGCATCATTTTGAAAAACCTTGTCCAGACAATAACTCAACAACTGTGGAAATCTAAAATAGTACATCTCTGCTGGATACCAAATCATATTTGCATACATGGAAATGAAAAAGCAGACATTTTAGCTAAAGAATCTTTAAACCTTCAACCAGTAGATGTTCAATTAATACGTTAATTAAGTCAAAATGGCAAACAATGTGGAAGTATGCTATATTTTAATAAGTTACCTGACATAAAGCCAAACCTTGATTCATCTTTGTCAATAATATTAGGTTCACCAAAGTTTATGTGATAATAGTCCATGTATCAAGGATGTGTCCTGTTGGTTTTGGGGCTCCAGGGTCAAAGGTCAAGGTGACAGGGACATCATATGGGAAAAATTTGTCCGGACAATAACTCAACAACGCAGTATCTAGGTTCACCAAATTTTATGTATGGATACTCCTTGAGTAGAGGGTTTACCCTATTAATTTTGAGACCCAAGGGTCAAGGTCACTGGGACTAATTTATATGAAAACTTTGTCCGGACAATAACTCAACAACCACTGTACTTATGTTCACCAAATTTTATGTGATAATAGTCCATGTGTCAAGGATGCGCCTTTGGTTTTGAGGCCGCAGGGTCAAAGGTAAAGGTCATGGGGACTTCATATGGAGAACATTGTCCAGAAAATAAATCAACAACCACTTTTCCTAGGTTCACCAAATTTTATGTGTTGATAGCTCTTTGGTAGAGAATGTTCCCTTTTGATTTTGAGACCCCAGGGTCAAAGGTCAAAGTCACTGGGATTTAATTTATATTAAAACATTGTCCGGACAATAACTCAATAATGACTGTACCTAGGTTCACCAAATTTTATGTAAGGGTAGCCTAAATGTCTAGCATATGCCCCTTTGGTTTTTAGGCCCCTGTGTCAAAGATCAAGGTCGCAAGGAAATCATGAGGAAAAAACCTCGTCCAACAACCAACTTTAAATATCTAAGATCACTAAATTTTATGTATCTTTGGGTCAAGGGTGTGAACTTTTGGTTCTGAGGCCCCAGGGTCAGGTCACTCGACGTTCATATGAGAAAAAATTTGTGCCAGTGATAACTCAACCATGGCTGTACCTAGGTTCTCAAAATCTTTGCTTTGGATAGCCCTCCAGTTAAGGATGTGACCTATTCTGAGATCCCAGGGTCATTGGTCAATGTCACAAGGACTTCATATGGAATTCACACAACATGGACTGCACACGGGCGTATATTGCCCTGCCTAGCGGAGCTCTTGTTTGTTATTATTATATTTGTTGTATTTCTGTAATCATAAATATGCATTACGGGCAATAATGTACGTAAAAACAAACACTTCTTAATTTACTAAAATTAACAATTGAAACTGATGGGTATGTTTTATATAAAATCTAAAAAAAACGAAACACTGACCAATAGGTAGATTACTTGCAATAGTCTGACTGCCAGTGAATCACATTTAAGTCTTTCCTAACATCACTATTACTTGTTATGTTAAATATCTAGTGATTTTAATATCCATACAATAAGATGTGCACCTTTTCAAAAAACCTTCTAATGAAAAAAGTTCTTGTAAGTAGGGCTGTCATGATATACCGGTATATTGCAATACGCAGCTGTGGCAATACATACCGTGGTACCATTTTAACGTACGGGTATTTGGCGACATTTTTTATTTCATTGGAAAATTGTTCCCTTCGCGAGATAAATTAGCAAAACGTCAGTTTTCCAATGTTCATTCCATCTAACATTAAGTTACAAGAATTTAACCGATTGGGACGCGTCACTGTCCTAAATGACGGTAAATACTTAAAGAGGCTAGATTCTATCAGTAGCTGTATGTTAGGTTTGCAATGTTTCTGTTAAATACAGTGGAAGCGTATTGCGATACGGTGACAGCGTATTGCAGTATATCGCGATACGCTTATGGGGTATCGTGACAGCCCTAATTGTAAGTTATTTTGCAGTTCAAATTCAGGAGGATAATAAACATTTAAAGGTGAATAATATTCTTCATAATTGAATAGCATTCAAAATAACATTACAACGAAATTATCACATAATTAGTGTTTCTTGCTTTCGAAAATACGACGATTATTATCGTTAGATTTTTTGTAAAAAGTGCCTCTGTTCTTTTAATTCTGTTATAAGATAACTATATTATATTACAGATTGGCCTAATGAAGCTATCATGTCTGAACCAATTGTTGTGAAACCATGTAATGATAGATCAGAACTTGTCACACAGAACCGGCTAAGTAGAAATGTATGTTTTACTTTAACTTAGGCCACACTTATTATATTTTAGTTTTAGATTAATTTTCTTGAAAAAGTAAGTATGGTAGGTACAAATAAAAAAGATATAAGATGTCAATTACAATCTACTTTCAAACCCATTTGTACAAGCTCTGGGTGAAATTGATATTTATCTTAGAAATTCTCTGACATTTTCTTGTTTAAAAGTTAACTTACAGTTGTCTATATTTTACCGTAAATTAAAATATAGGCCCCAGCTTTGATGCGGGTATTATTAAATCACGATTCTTTAGCGGAGTATGCGCCACTTTCTGCTGAATAAAAGAGAAAAGTTCAAACCTGATCAAACAAATACTTTCTTACAGGAAAGGCATGAAACTTCTATTCTTAATAAAACCTATTGCAGGTATATTCCATGAAGAAAAGATGTCGTGGTCGATGTTTTATAATATCAAACCATTATTTTTATGGACCATTAGAGGAAGATGAGAAAGGTGTTAAGAGATGTTTTTTAAGTGCTAGAAATGGCACAGAGAAAGACGTTGGTGACTTGAAAGAATTGTTTACACAATTATATTTTGTTGTCATAATCAAGAGAGATCTTACTGCAGGGGTTTGTACCTATCACCTGTTAGATCATTGTTATAAAATCTTTTGACATTGCGCTGGGGGTCATGTACAGATGACCTTTGTGTTTACCACTCGACTCAGGTTAGGAGTGCACTGGGATTTTGAATATTGTGTCTCGTAGGGCGTACAGGCTTGAATCTCACCAATGGATGTTAAACCTTCCATAACATTTGACAATTTGTCAATTGTTCTCCATTGATTAGATAATTTGGAGAAGTTTCAGGCCTTGTGGAAGGGTAGGTGATAACTTGATTAAGACAAGACTCCACATAAGCTAGGTAAAGTGCTATGTAAAATAATCAAAATGTGTTGACATGGCGTTAAACCTAGTATAAATAAATAAACTAGTTGACCTATCAATGCATAACTTTATCCAGGTGAAACAGTATTGATATGGGCTGTGATTGAACAATTTGTGGCTAGACCTGTCAGGAATAATATGATAGCCAAGGTCAGCTAAATGTAGGGCTGCTGCAAGTATCCGAGTACTCGGATATTTACAATCTTGATCAGAAAATTGAGTACGAATATTCGTCACGTCTGAAATCGTCGGATCGCAATCTATTTTTTGAAAAAATGAAAGAACAATTTTAGCTTAATTGCCACTGAGCCGCTCTATTTATGAACACTTTAATTTATGTAGGGATCATATAATCTTTATCAAAATTTTGATTGATACACATTTTAACAAAAAATTTGTCCCTGAAAATACCATAAAACGTCTGGTAATAGAAATGTTTGGTGTACATTAATTTTCAAATGGTAAAAGCCTCTCAAATTCCTCACTTATTTTTGTTATTACATGTATTTGTGAATGCTTCTCCATTAACAAGTGAATCGTTGTTCGATTAGTGAACAGCTTAACATGAATCGTGGTTTGAATCGGATCGCTACTAGCTCAACGATCCACAGCCCCTAGCTAAATGTGACCCAAACTGAAATATGGTCTGTGTTAAAATAAGCAAGTACAGGAATGATTGAGTTATTTCTTACATGACTCTTGTTGTATCTAAGGCAAAAGGTTGACAGGAGCAAAACCAGTACACCAGAAAAGTTTTACAATTCTAGTTTCAACTTAGATCTATTCCCTTTGTCAGTATTCAAAAATGTATATATTTAAATTATTTGTAAGGGTCTATCCATGTGTGTATATATGACGGACTGTACTCAGTTATCTTTCCCTGATAAAGTCCCAAGCAATCCAATTGGTAAGTAGGTCCTTAGATTAATTTTGGTAAATTGATATTGAAAGTAAGGGTAAAATCTGAGTAATCCAACAAATAGGACCTACTTATTTCAAGAGTACAGAAGGGGAAGTTATTAGCATACATGTATATAACAGAGATTTACTCTGATATTTTATCCAACAAACAATATTTTTACAGTAGAGTATGATTATGTTGGTGGGAAAATGTATGATTATTAAATTAATAAGGTCATACAGGGAACACTTATTAGTCAATACATTTTGAAATGTTCAATAATTTCCAGTGTCTTTCTAGGTATTTTCCACCCATTCCTTGAAATATGCTGCATTGTAATATTTCTGTTTGATCATTTTTACAGCAGATGAAAGATGAACTGGAGAAAGAATCTAAACATTCTGACCACAGACAATCTGAATGTTTTATATGTATTATATGTAGTCATGGTACAAACACTGGTATATATGGTGTTGATGGACAAACTATATCACTAGAGAATGTTACACATTATTTTGATGGTACAAAATGTCCAGCACTAAGTGATAAACCTAAATTATTCTTTATACAAGCCTGTCAGGGAGGTTAGTACTGGTAGTAGGATGTTTGATAACCCTTAATTGTTCTTTATACAAGCCTGTCAGAGAAGCTAGTTCTGGTAGTAGGATGTTTGATAACCCTTAATTGTTCTTTATATAAGCCTGTCAGAGAGGTTAGTACTGGTAGTAAGGCTTTTGAAAAACCTTAATTGTTCTTTATACAAGCCTGTCAGAGAGGTTAGTACTGGTAGTAAGGCTTTTGATAAACCTAAATTGTTCTTTATACAAGCCTGTCAAAGAGATTAGTACTGGTAGTAGGATGTTTGATAACCCTTAATTGTTCTTTATACAAGCCTGTCAGAGAGGTTAGTACTGGTAGTAAGGCTTTTGATAAACCTTAATTGTTCTTCATACAAGCCTGTCAGAGAGGTTAGTACTGTAAGTAGGATGCTTGATAACCCTTAATTGTTCTTTATACAAGCTTGTCAGAGAGGTTAGTACTGTAAGTAGGATGTTTGATAACCCTAAATTGTTCTTTATACAAGCCTGTCAAAGAGGTTAGTACTGGTAGTAGGATGCTTGATAACCCTTAATTGTTCTTTATACAAGCTTGTCAGAAAGGTTAGTACTGGTAGAAGGAAGTTTTTGATAAACCTTTATTGTTCTTTATATAAGCCTGTCAGAGAGGTTAGTACTGGTAGTAGGATTTTGATGTGGGGACAATTTTGATCCCAGAGTATACTTTTAAAGCTTTAGGCCTCACAATTATTCTAAAATTGAGATTTTTCCAGGGAATGTTTGAGGGTACTGTATAATGGAACATCCTAGATGTTCGACTGATAAATTTTCTAGCTTACTTTTGACATATATTTCAACCAATACAACAACTTGCTCTATCGTACCTGTTTGTTTAATGAAATTCTCTTTGGGTACAGAGAAATGGATAAAATATAAGGCACTATTTACTCTGCCTATTATGGGTGACTCACTTTGCCAATTGATATTACATTCGCTGACGTACGCTTTTGGTGGTACGACTGAACATTAAGTGTCTATACTGCAAACAAAATGAACCCTATTTAGTGCCAAATATTTTTTAAAAGTTATTTCTTATTTATATTATAGAAACAGCAGACAGACCAGGTAGAGATATGATTGATACTAATGTACAGAATATAACACATTTATTACAAGAGACTCATATTCGTACCACTACTGATGGTAAATTCAATGGTGATGATAAAATGGATGCGCCCAAAGAAAACACTACAACCCCTACTAAAGTTGACATACTTGTAGCGTGTGCTACTCATCCTGGTGAGTTTATTGTGTCTTTCATGATGATATAAGGAAATATTAAAGTTTTCAAGACTGATACAGCTGTTCAGGATTTTCAGAACCTTGGATGGTTTTTTCCCTTGTAAAAGCTGGTGAAATCACAAAAATCAGGAATGTCGGGGTTTTGCGGGACTTTTACTCGTATTTATCTGAATGAGTGATAAATTGTTGTTTTTATCTATTTTACTCTGGTTTACATAATGCCCCTGTTTCCACTTTGCTAGTATATCTCCTTCAACTATTGAAGGGAATGGATCAAAACTTTACATGTTTGTTATATCTGGTTATGTAACATTATGTAACATTCCTATTTATTCAAATTCAGAACTCCTCGACCATTCGCCACTAATAACCTTGGACATATTTAGGCACCGTTATGAAACTATCGGTGTTGAAATAAACAAAAACACGATCGTTTAGGCAATGAATGATGTTTCGATTTTAGTCCGTAAATTTCTAATAACACAGTTTAATTAGTTTGCTAAACAATATTTGGTTCAGTATATAATATGGAAATATGTTTTGACAAAAATCTGTGTGTATACTACAAGAACTATTTTGTATAACCGTTACGTGCTTCGTCTGTGCTTCGCCTCGCGTAGGTAGTAAAAACCATAGTCACCAGGGTAGACGCCCACAAATCCTTTCTAGCTTCATTTATGAAAGGTCGAGGTATTCCGAATGATTTTTAAACTTTTTGACTAATGTGCAAACAGTTGTAAAAAATAATGACATAACTTTTCAAACAAAGTTTCTCCTTATTTGGAGGTCTTTTTATTTTGTTATAACATTGTATGATTTCAGGTTATATATCAATAAGAAATGAACATGATGGTTCATGGTTTCTACAAGCTGTTGTTTATATATTTCAAAAGTTTGCTTGTAGAGAAGATATTTCTGGATTATTAACTTTAGTAAGTTGAATATTCAACTAAACTACTTTGTGCTGACTAACTTGATATTTTTACCTTGGTTGTTGTTAGTTTTAACTTGACTTTTTTAAATTGTCTTTTTTGCAAGCCTAATGCATTAAGCAGTTTGAAATGCTCATATTTTTGCCATTATCTGTGTAGCAAATTATAGCAACTTGGTCAAAGTGTATACTGGCTTATTAATTTCAAGAAATAGCCATTTTAGCCCAAAATCTGGTTACCTTAGCTACACTAGGTACTGCAAAAAAAGAAATCAATCTAATGCAATCAAGTTTTGCTCTTTCTTCAGCCTCCTATTTGCACTTCATGCAGTTTTATTTCCCGAATTTGATATTTTTTATTCAGTTACTAGAGGCATACTTTTGTCAGTGACTGATAACTGCCCTACATGATTTAGAGTCAGTGGTAGGAGGGAGAATGGCTGTAGGAAATATTTCATTACCAAACTCCACAAAAGTATGCCTTGCAGGGGAATGAGCTCACTACTCTTCGATCAGTAGACTTGTATGCTACTGACTGAGCTAGCCTGGCAGGATGTAATACAAATTGCAGGCTTAGGGCAAAACGATCATAACTCACTCTTTTTTTAAATTGATTTATGACCAATTTGCACTAAGCCCACAAAAATAAACCAACCATGTTATTTGTTTTTTACAGGTAACCCAGTTAGTGGCTAAAGGAAAAACACGACTAAATAGAGAAGGCCCTAGAGATGTGATGCAAGCTTGTCTCGTTAAAACATCTTTAACTAAAAAATTGATGTTCTTCCCCGGCGATCCCCCAAGAAAAAGTTCGGACCCCCTCCCCCTTTGAAAAATCCTGGATCCGCCCCTGAATCCCTAACAAACAACTATGTTTATGGAGGCTGACTTTTATGGACACTTAAAACATAACTCCTATGTCAGAATTCCTATGCCATACTTGTAGATTTATATCTGCGGAAAAGTCAGTATTTCTATTTTTAGAGGAGCAAAAAAAAGGGTAGTATGCAGTGCCCTGCTATTCTGCTGTAGAACAAATAGAGAATATTAGTCCACCTTGGTGTAGGATCCATTTTTATTTCACCGAGTGAGTTCACAAGTTGAAAGAAAAATCAATATTACACCAAAGTTGACGAATATTCTGTTTCTTTCATGCTTAATTCTGTGTATTATTTATACAAATTGTAAGGTGGTATCATTTTTTCTCCAATATGACGTCATATGTCTTCTGAGATGACATAATAGACTATATCCGGAATTCAAATATTTGGGTTTTTCCCTCCGGTACAAACAAACTTTTACTGTTACAATGAAAACACGTGTACAAAGAACAATAGGATTTAAACCATATTTCGTGATTTTCATCAATAATGTGTAACAAACTTTGTTTGTACATACATCTCACGGACGGAAAACCCCACAAATTTGAGTTCCGAATTAAGTCTATTGACAATGAAAATATAAGTTAATATTTTACTTAAGTTTAATAGGGCTGAAATATCTTTGGAAATGGTGTCCAATAAAATCGCTCACAGGATTATGGGAATCCGTAAATTTTTTGAATTAAATTTTAAAATTTATGTTTTCATCTTATTTGTTCATCGAATAACACATATTACCGTAAAGCGTGCAAGCATGATTGTCCCTTCTTTTTCAGCTGTAATCTGAATCTAAGTAAAAATGTACTAAAATTGTATACATGGTACTGTCAGCCATAATCAATTGTTGTTAATAATCTACCTTATTGTTTCTTATAATAAATCATGTGAAATAAGTAACAAATTCTGTAGTTGTTCTTCCATTGTCGTTATTGTCTATTTTTGTAGTTTAAGTTTTGTCCGTAAAGTTAACAGTGGTTCAATTTTTTAGCCGGAGTTTGCTCAGAACTTGCATAGACAAGTATGACCAAGCTGAGACATTAGACTGGGTAATCGTCCATTAGTGTTGGTTTAAAATGCTTCTGAAACCCACCTCATTGTTTCCTTGAGCAAGTATCTTATTCTTATAGCAAGAACAAGGAAGTGGACTCAAGGTGACTTTCAGATAAACCAGTACAATAACTCACACTTCCTGAAGGCTTACATTTTTTCCATATACTTTTCTAGTGCATGTAGAGGAAAGTCACTTCATCAATTTTCATGGAAGCATATATCAGGACTGGTCAGTTTTCAAACCAACTACCCCCTACAAAACACCAATCGAAATCCTGAGTGTAAGCCTACAGTGTTGTAGACCTGTGCTCCTTTTCACAAAAATTCTTATAAAAAAGTTATCGTAAGTCAATTTTATTTTATTAGCAGTTCAAAGTCAGATGGATAATGAGCATAACTATGATATGATAATTAAAAGGTACACAATATTCTACACAATTCTATAATATTTGGCATTGATAAGCCAAAAAATGAGCTTATTATCAATGTTTCTTGCTTAATTTTGACTTAAAAAGATTTTTTTTCATAAGAATTTTTGTGAAAAGCACCGCTGGTCTTCAGTGTATTCTGTCAATGATTAATATTATTGTAGGTTAGAGCAATCTTTCCAACATTTCTGCTTTCTATCTGTCTAGTTCGATGAACAATGGATAAGTGAACTTCTAGCCTCATACATGTATGACAATTGACTGTTAAAAATGGTGAAACATTCTACACATGACCGAGTTTTGAGATAGACTGAATGAATCTCTGGATGAAATTGAAATATTGAGAAACAGTAAATATAACACAGGTAGACAGTTTTCAAGCTTTTATTGAAAGACAATATCATTGCAAAATTAAAACTTCTACAGTTGAAGGACCATATTGGTCATACTCAGGGGTGTGGAATTCCTATGCCCGACTTGTACATTAATGTCTGCGGACAAGTCAACATTTCTATCCCACTTGTCAATGAACAAGTAAAAGTTTTAGCTGTAAATATACCAACATAGCAATACTTCATATTGTAGATGTCTCAGTGCTTCAATTATATTTCAACAATAAACTGTTTCATTGTTAATTATTTATCATTACCCAGAGCATAACTTTTATATTTCTTTTTGAGAATTAAACTTCTGGCTAAGTGCAATTTGATCTCAGTTGATTTTTAGTTTTAACTTGACCATGGACAAGTAGAAAAAAATTGAAATCCACACACCTGATAATATTTATGGAAAATAAAATAAAAACATTTATTTACAGTGGGTATATACATGTTCAGAACATGAAGTAGACAAAATTACATTAGCATGCAACAGAAAATAAGTTAAAATAGTCTATATATGTAGATCCTCAATATATAATGTATAATCAGGCATATTTTTAATACATGATAAATACATTGGTAAATTTTATTCAGCTGTCAGTGACACACTCATTTACCCCACTGATTTAAATACATTTGTTCAATAAACCCAGTACATAAAACAGCTATTTTATTTATCGTGAGAACAGACGTTCCGAAGTGAGTATTTGGTATCAATAGGGTTAATGTTTGTGCCACAGACAGTTGAATAAAATTTATTCATATTAGTATACATTTACTTGATACAAATTTGCTGTAGTTGCATTTTTGTGAGCCTCTGGTTTCAATTGTAGGGAATGGCACATTTTCATATGGCTAGATTATTTTGATTTAAGACAGTACATACAATTTAAATATTTTTTTATAATGAGTCAATCAATTATATACTGAGTAATCATTGAAGTGTGTAATTTATTCATCAAATTAGGGTAACTGTGAATAGTCTATGTACTATAAGTACAATCATACTATAAGTATAAAAGATAAAATCAACTGCAAAACAACAAGCATAAAGATTCTTAATGCAACAATACATAACACTGGAGTAATACTTAACAATGAAAGTACATGTATGTACCCAACAAGCAAACATTATTATTCATTTATTGCTATCAACTGAGTCAAATTAATAATTGGAATAGTATTAATAATACATGCATACAGCTAAATATGATAAATATGGTACAATACTGTAAAACAAATTAAACTTCAAGTAATACAATGAATGACCGCAGTATCACTACATTAAACAGACAAGTCGGATGACGGAACTACTTTTATTGCCTAGAAATTGACTGCGTAGTAAATCAGAGATAATGGATCACTCCGCAGGTTAAACTGATCAGGCATTTTCGTCAATAGTTTTCGGTATAACTTAAGCCTTTCGGTGAAATTGGTGAAAGTCTAAAAATCTTTAAACTGCTGAAATTTAATTGAGAAACATAAACCATTAGTTAAAGAATTTCGCCCTTTAAAGTAAATAATAATTATAATGAAATTATTTTAACAGGTTAAGCAAAGCCTGATTTTCCCTTTGAGCCCCAAGAAGTAAAGATTTTAAAATGAATGTAAAGAAATGCACAAAATCATCATTCCTACACACTAAAAACTTTTGGCTACATCTACTATTAAATATATTCAATATTTTGTCCCAGAAAATTTCAAAAAAGAAATCAGTCCCATTGCACTGCTAACATTGTGTTAACATGGCCACAATATTTTTTGCTGTATTTATACTCATGGCACGTCTAGCCTCCCAGGTGTTGGTCCCTAAATGAGGTAGAATGACACAGTTGTTCAAGGTCATTAAGGGATGATTTGGAGGAAGGGGTTCTGGGTCAGTAACATCAAGACCTGCTGCTCCGATATCGTTATTCTTCAACGCATCATACAGATCTTCTTGATTAATTATAGCTCCCCGCGAAGTGTTAATCAACACGGCCGAATTCTTCATTTTCTTGAATACGTCCTTGTTAAATTTTCTGATAGTCTGTGATGTCACAGCGCAACAAATACATAAAATATCAGATTCCTGCAACAGTTCATCAAACAATACTCTCTTAGCCACTCCTTCTGCATAACTACAATCAAATATATCGGTGTACAATATATTTGACACTCCAAATGGCTTCATTCTTCTAGCAATACCAAATCCAACTCTACCGAAACCAAATATACCAAGTGTTTTGCCCATGGATACATTACCTAGTAACCACATTGGTTTCCATGGCCCTGACTCACCAGCCTTTATAGCTGCTAGCCCTGAAAAAGAAGAAAACATAAATATAAATAATGCTAATTTGGGCTGCCCTGTCCCAATTCACCTTAAACGTATATATCTGAATATACATGTAGCGGTACCAATGGTTAGGGAAAGAGCTGACTAATTGAGGGTAAAATGACAGTGGTATACAGCCGCCTGGCTAGCTCAGTTGGTGGCAATGCAAGTCTACTGATTAAGGGGTCGTAGGTTCGATTCCCGGGCAAGGCATACTTTCGTGGAGCTTGGTTATGAAATTATTTCTACAGCAATTCTTCCTCCTACCAATAATTCTTAATTATGTAGGACAGTTGTCAGTCACTGATGAAAGTATGTGCTTAGTAGTTGGTTAAAAGCTAAATCCAGAGATTTAATTAGCCTTTCCAGGAACAGTGATGAGGTTGACTGACTGCTGTTATATGACCTATACAATGATTTTGCTATGGCGTACTACAAAAACAAACAAGACAGTGGTATATTTCAATACAATGTCTAAGATAGTCCTAAATAACTATTGTTCATTTCTGTTTGTAATGATAGAACACTATAGTTTGAATTTAACTTTTGAAGTACCGTAGGTTGCCAAGTTGGACAACCAACTGTTAATTTTACTCAGCAGAACCAAATGTTTACATGCCCAAACAAAATGGTACTAATAGTAAAAATTGCAATGGTAAAAATATTAAAAGATAACATTAAAAGCATGACCCAAAATATCAATTATTCAGAATAAAGTTGATAAGGACAACAGCACATTTTGCTACACATTTTATGTTCAAAACAAATACAAAATCAATTAGCATTAGAATTTTTACATTAAAGCATTTACTACATTCTGGTTGCTAGATTGGATAATTTGTGTCAAAAACTTGTTGCCAGAGTTGGGTCGTCACTGACTACAACTGCAAGACTGAACGTCAAGCCATACACACTATACATTCTTCTTACCTTCAGCAATTCTTCTTGTTGTCACTAGCAACAAAGCCACAGAGAGTTCAGCAGCACTATCAGAAGCCACGTCTGGTGTTGTAGCTACACATATCCCACGTTTATTACATTCTGTAGTATCTATATGATCATTACCTACAGACATTGTACCAACTATCTTCAAACTTGGACCTGAAATAATAGTCATTGTTCTTATAAGTTATAACCTCTTATAACCACAGGTGGCCGGCATGGTCCCAAAGCAAAAACACTATATCAAATACATATAGTGTTTTTGCTTCGGGACCGTGCCAGGCGCCTGTGCTCTGGGCAACATTATTTTCTTAAGTAGACTGATAGGTTTTACAACCAGCTTTTTTCTAAGTAGGTTGATCCAGTGGCGGATCCAGGATTTTTTTCAGGGGGGGGGGGGTCAAAAACCTTTTCTAGGAGGGTCTAAACTTTCGAACCACAACCACATTATACACTTTCTACTTAAAAATGCTTTACATTATAAAATACACTCATGGACGGGTACATTTTGGAAATTCTAGGGGGGGTTCCAATCCCCCTGTTAGATCTGCCTATGTGATAGGTTTGACTACCAGCTACATATTTCACCTTCCTGGACCATATGTTTACTAGCACAGTGACACATTGCCCGAACCAAAATTTAGGTTGCCAGGGCCAATGGGACCACATTTATTGTTGAGCCCTGAACCTTACTGCCATTGTCTTAAATTCATTCTATCACTATTCAACAATTCATTATATATTATAAAGTAAACAAAATAATCAACTATAATAACTACATGAAATCTCAGTAAAATGATAATTTATGACTGCTATGCATGGCTTAATTTCCATGCCATACAGTAGGGGTGTAACGGTTAACCAATATACCAGTTAATATTGCAATACGAGTTCTAACGGTTTTTAACTGTTTTTAACGGTTTTTCCTTGAACCGGTTTTTGTAGTTATGTGTCATACTATTTGTTTTATCAGAATTGCAATACGGTTTTTACCGTATTGTTACACCCCTACCATACAGGCCAATGAGATGTGTCATGTGACCTTCCTTTGATTTTGAAACATACTGTATATGTATATGTATATATGTATAAATACATACAGTATGTTTGGAAATCAAATGAAGGTCACATGATATATCCATGAGATATAGTCTTTGGAAGATAGTGTGAGCATAGACAAGGGTAGATCCAGCATGGAGCTCATGGGGTACTCCCCCCCCCCAAAAAAAAAAACCTTGCAAATGTTGTCAATGACCTCACAATAGTTTAAATAAAAACTGCTAATGGTTACTTGCTTACTTGGTGCAATATACTCAATTATTATTGTCCAATATTTGGTTTAAAATCCCCCATCGGGATTTAAATTCCCCAACCGGGATTTTTCAACTTCTATCTTACATTTAAGATTATAAATCCCCCCCCCCCCAACATAAAAACTGTATTTGCACCCTTATATAGACAGAGGCTACTGCATGAATATTCTAACCCAGGGGTTATAGCTCTCAATGATTTGGCTATTTTTTTCAAGGTTCAAGTGGCCTTCATTAGGTTAGATATATATATACATGAATTATACTAAACATTATATTTAATACAAATTACCCATGGCAATCAGGGTATATTGTACAGCTTACATTTTTATTTATCTATAAAAAGTAATATCATACATGCAATGACATTTATTTACTATATAATATCATTCATATACTTTAATTTAGTGTGTCTAACATTTATTTATTGTATACTACGATATTTGGTATAATATATAGAGTTACAAAAATGCATATTACATTTGATTTTATAAAGAGTACTTTCATACAATTAAATTTCAATTAGTATCAGTTGTACATACTAATCATTTATTTAACAATTTATACCCTTTTCAAAAAAATGTATTCGACAACATATAAGATCTTACCTGCTGCATCGAGAACTTCGGCGTCAATCTTGTCATTGATTGTACAAAATATTCCATTTACACCTTTGATGCGTTCTAAGAATGTCGCCCTAGGCATGACGTCATCATTGTCCCAAATATCGACGTCACAACTCTCCTTTAAAATGTCCACTCCTTCGGATGGCACATTGCATGTAACTAACACTTTCGGTTTAGCCATTTTATTCCCAGTTGAATAAGCCACAGAAATGCTGCAACACCCCTCTCTGTTAAATTAAAATGATCTCCAAACACTTACAGTTGCCTTCAAATGCATACAGGAACTGCCCGACCAATGTCAAGTTCGAGTGATCGATACAGTCTTGAATCTATTTATAGAAAGAAACAATCGTCCTTCAACTTGTCATATCATCGATAGGAGGAGTATTAAACAATTTAAAATCCAATAAAATGTTGTCTTTTCTTAAGAATACAAACACTAATAACCGCAAAATAATACCAAACTACTTAGATTTGCCGAGTACATGCAGAAACGCATTGAATCTGGAAAAATCTAACATAACATGTGATTTGTTATTTTCTAGAACGTGTTACGAGACATTAGCCACTTGATAACTGACCTTCAAACAGTAAAGGGGCGCTTTAAGGGTTGAAATTAAATACATTAACTCAAATTTATAGGGGAAGTAACTCTTTAATGCATGTTGCTCTTCTTGTTGGCGTTATTTCCCTTGATCTATCATCTGAACATCAACTCATACAAGACTAGCGATGTCCATGGATGCCGAATAGTCAGAAACAGATAATTTTTGTATCAAGAGAAAATTTAAAATATGATTTTGATTAAAATAGATTTCTAATTATGATTTTATTGTTTTTGTTTGACTGGGCAACCGTTATCATTTTTCATACATGTCCATAGGGCTTTTTCATGTAGTTGACTGCATGCGACACTCTATTATTAATTACTTTTAAATTTCGATAAAATAGACCTAAACAACTGGAAGTTTAACGTACCTGGTTTTAGTTCGAACGTCTAAAATTGTGCAGGAGTTATCCGTTGAGTTAATTCACCAAATATTCTGATTTCAAACGCTGGTTGTTTTCAGTATTTCTGGTCTCTTTTACCATGTTGCTTGATAACCCTGTGTTTGGCAGTGAATCCCGAATTTCCGCCATTCCGGCGGATAACCCAAACCATAGACATATATCTTTACTATGTCTATGACCCAAACCATTAGGAGGACGCTAGCCTGGATTACCTGCCCCTACTAAATAGATTGCGTAGAATACGAGACCGGAAACCAGACTAGGAGGACGCTTGCGGGCCTGATTACTTCCGGTCTGGCCTCGGAAAAATGCAGACTAATCACGAAAAGTTGTTTGGAGTCATGAATTCGTTTTCCTCATGCATCTATAAGCATTATTTTCGTCGTTAAGTGAGTAAATCTTTTTATAAGCATATATATATGAAAGTATTTGATATTTACTTTTATTACAGCTTGATTTCATACAAAAGTCTCTGGATGCACCTGTTCCTTTCTTCGAGACCGAAATACCTAACTTAAAAAGTCAAATTACATTGACACAGACGGATCTAGCTGGGCCCTCCTTAAATTTCCAAAATGTATCCGTCCATTATCGGAGTGTATTTTTAACTGAAAGCCATTTTTAAGTAGCATGAAGCAATTGTTCACAGAATCGCTTCGCTCGCATTTGTGCTTAACATAGATCTGATGCAGTGATGGACAGGTAGTTTTTATTATCAATATGTTACGTTGTTCTGCAAACAGGGTTTAATATGGTTGTGGCGCGAAAGTTTCGCCCCCCCTCAGAAAAAAATGTTTCGCCCCCCCCCCCTAGAAAAATCCTGGATCCGCCCCTAAAAACCACTTTTTTTAGTGACCATTGCTACTCATCCACGTAAGTGTGTTCCGTTGATGACTAGTTCGTCGTACAAGTAAACAGATGTCTCAAGTCTTTCTTCAGTATTTTTCCATCTATGAATCATGCAATGTAAAGTTGTATGTTCAACTTGAATACTATATAAGAGAGGTTTTTTTGCAGAAAGTGTATCAAAAGTCAAACAGGGGGGTTTATTTTCAAATTCTGTAATTCAGTTGCAAGCTCCTGTAAAGGGGGTAACTAAATGATAAAACAAACTTTGAGTTAAATTAAATTATATTTTATTGAAGCATATAACATTATTTTATACATACATAATGTACATTGTATTTATATACATATAATATGAACATAGTATCAAATAATATGAACACATGGAATGATGAATGATGTATGCCCTAAAATATCAGTTAAATTTTTATATAATATATTCACCTGTGGTGCTTTCCACAAAAATTCTTACGAAATAAATCTTTCTAAGTCAAAAGCAAGAATTATTAATAATATGCTCATTTTTTGGCTTATCGATTTTAAATATAATACGAATTGTGTAGAATTGTGTATACCTTTTTAATATCATATCATAGTCATGCTTATTATCCATCTGACTTTGAAGTGCTATTTATATGAAACTCACTTATGAAGATCTTTTTCGTAAGAATTTTTGTAAAAAGCACCACTAAACTGTTAAATGTTAAACAACTGTCAGTGGGACATACATTAACCCCACTGATATAAATACTCGATATTTATTTGAAATTCACTGTTGATAAACACAGGTACATGTAACTATCTTTATCTGTAGTGAATACAGAGATACTCTAGTGAGTATTTAAATCAGTGGGGATAATGTATGTGCCCAGACAGTTGAAAAAATAACAATAATAAAAGGTAAACATACAATGTAGCTCAAACATAAATACATTTTAATATAATATTTTTCTCTAATACATTTAATTATCAATAGTATATATAGCATACTCTTTTCATACAATTTCCTGTATAATTAATTATGATTTTTATTATAAAATATTGTAATATTCAAATACTGTATATGTTATTTTACATTTTATATCACTGCCCTGTGTTCAGTAACTACTGTTAGCTAACTTTACAGGTACGGGAGAACTCAAGCTGAAGACAACCAAAACCGTGCAATAATCAACTCAATGTAGGGACAACTCAATCCGTTAGTAGGAGATTGAGTTGTCTTGGGTTAAGTTGTCTATGGGTTGAGTTGTTCCGACACTTCTGTTACAGAGCATTTTGGAACGTTCAAGGCAACTGAACACGCTGCTGATGTTACAGTTAGCCCTATTGAATAATTCTTACTCTCAATACTATATTTTCAATTTAGTTGTCAGAAATAAGACTGAGAAAAAAAACATTAGAACTACCATGGTTTGCCTTTCTCAGTTTAAGAGGAACATTTAATCTGAATATTGTGTATTAGCCACAATTGTATTGATTAACACTAAAGAAAATGCATAGAAAATAGAACAGAAGTTCCGTATAATGAGATCAAATGAAAGTTAAAACACAAAAATGCATAAGACATTGTTTTAATTGAAATGTAAGTACAAACATGAATAACAAAATAAACATAAATACCAACCAAAACAATTGAACAAAAAAGTTAAACCAAGTTTAAAAATTAAACAAAATAACAAACAAACATATTTACAAATTAGATATGTACAAATATATACAAATTGTAGTCCTTTTCAAGGACAAATGAAACGTCTGCTGTGTTTTAAATGCAATTAATCACCATTAAAACAATTAGAAATGCATAATTTAAAAATAATTAATCCTCACGAAATGAGTATATAAATTATGTACATATATATATACATAATGATAATCAGTTTTAATTGCATAAAATATGTATTTGTTAACAGTAGAAAGAATTAAAACCAAAACAACAATATTTACAAATACACATCATGATAAAATTTATTTTATGTAGTTTATAATGCCAAACCATATCATCCATGTTACATCACGGTTTGGGTGAGCCTAGAGCATTGCAGTGCAATAACTCTTGCGTGTGTGAATGACACAAAATGAATCCACACATTAAAGTAGTAAATGCTCTAAAATATAATACATATACAATACAGCATCAGCAATGTTTTGCTTCTTTTAAAAAGCATTTTCAATCACAAAAGTTACATTTATGGCCACGAGTCAGAAAAATCCTTTTTCATACTTCTATTGGTACATTTTGTAACAATTGGGTACATTGTTGCTCCTTTGGACTCAATTGCTTCTGAGAGAATTCAATATCTTGAAGGGTTAACAAGATTTTATTTGCTAGCTCTCCAGAGCATTTACGTCTACCGTCCCATTTGTAACTTTCCCGAAATGGCAAGAAAAAACAATTTTCAAGAGCGTCCAGTGGATGGCGATTAGGTATGACGTCATATTCCCGAATATCCAATCCTGCAGCAGCAATTTCTCCATTCCGTAGCGCTTCATACAAGTCAATGAAATTTGCAAATAATCCTTTAGTAGCGTCAATTAATATCGCTGAAGATTTCATTTCCTTGAAAGACTCTCGGTCCAAAATGTAAGAACTTGTTCCACTTCTGTCAATATTTGAACACACAAAAATCAAATCACTGTTCTTCAGAAGTTCATTCTTTTCAACAAGCTTTGCATTTATTGTTTCAGCACCATCTACCTCAGAAATGTCATGGTATAGAAATGAAGACACACCCATGTCTTTTAAGGTAAGTCCCACTGATAACCCGAGTGACTCAAGGCCAATAATTCCAACCGTTCGGTTACTTAGCTCCAGGCAATAGTCATAATCGGCGACCGTTTCCTTGACAATGTTTTTGGACTGTAAGACTGTGTTCAAATTGCGTGAAGTAGCTGAAAAGGAATATATGAATCATTACAATACGCCGGAATGAAACTGTAAGTATTTCAAGGCATGAAATCATCTATTTATAAAAATGTTAGTTTGAAAAAATAATTATGTACAACAAGTCCATGCAAAGGACATTCAGGTATCCAAAGAAACTATAATGATCTACATATACTTATAATGAAGAAAAGGTCGCCACAAAACAACTATTGCAAACATGATACATTCTGAAGTATTTCCCGAGACAACATGCTTCTTTACAATAGTTCATAGGCCAACATCTATATATAGAACACAATATGGGTTCAAGTTGAACACACATAGGCATGAACATACTATGTTTATAAGACTTCGCCATAAAAGTCATAAGACGTTGAAATCATCGACACGACTAGAGAGATATATTTTAATCTTTGGCACGACATACTTTTCTGTACTAGTAATTTGAAGTCATATAAATAAGATACCTAACAATACATTCTCCTAAGATGATGCCAGCCAGTTTTAGATACATAGAACAATAGAAACATAAAATATTGTAAAATACTTACGTCCCATCCATCCAATAGTTGTAAGACGCAGTAAAGCAATAGTCATTTGTGTAAGAGTTTCATTTGTGACTGGTGGTAATGTTAATATACGAATATCACGTCTTGTACATTCTGATACTTCAATATGATTACAATCTTCAGACATTGTGGCTACAATCTTCAATGAACGACCTGAAAATACACAATATATACATGTACTTGTATATCATTTTATCATACCCAATAGTAAAACCATTTGTGCTTTAATGTATATCGACGAATCCCATTTTATACGTCCAAAGGGAAGAATTGTGATATGGTTAGTATCATCTGTCCGTCCGTCCGTAAGCAATATAGTGTTCGAACCATAATTTTGTCACTGATAAAGAGTTTTCCAAATTACTTGCCACAAATAATCCCCACATTAAGACGATGTGTTGAACACTCTATACAGGTCTGTAACTCAAACATGAAGGTCACTTTGGGGGCAAAAGTAATTGCCCAACAGCTAATACTTAGGCGTGAAATGTTCCGATTGATACTCAAATGCTCTTGTGCTTATGATTTAAAATGTTACATTTTTTGTTACACTTTTTAAACATTCCAAGGATTGGCATGTATTATCTGGAACCTCGCTTGT
Organism: Mactra quadrangularis; assembly: GCA_025267735.1. Taxonomy (NCBI): domain Eukaryota; kingdom Metazoa; phylum Mollusca; class Bivalvia; order Venerida; family Mactridae; genus Mactra; species Mactra quadrangularis. Next base: position 31,457,709 of record CM046294.1, on the reverse strand, counting down.
ACGTTATAAAAAACTGTATTTCTCTACAATGAATTCCCTCTGCATGTATATACCATCTGTGTTTTTATTAATTCACATGTATAGTTTATAGTCCCAGGTGTTGTTTCATTAATGAAAAATAAAAATTTGTTATACATGTATTAGTATAAAGTATTGTTATGTTAAGTGTTAATGTACGCCCAATTTCATTTTAAAAATCAATTTATGAGTTATGTATTAAACGCGTTCAACACTTAGGGGATACGCATCACAATTAAAGTAAGTGACAGACATTATAAATCTGAACCAGCTAGTCATGAGACTGATAACACCAAAATACTCTATAATTAAATCATTAAAATCCAGGACTCCGAGCACGTGAACAATTTTTACTTTTATATCATCAGCAACTTCCACGAAACCTTAAAATGATTCAAATCTAAATGACTGCATGGGCGGAACCAGAATTTTTTTCTGGGGGGTCCGAACTTTTCTAGGGGGTCCGAACTTTTCTAGGGGGTCCGAACCACAACCACATTATACACATTTTGCAGAAAAAATGCTACAAATTGATAATAAAAACTACATAACAATTAAATATATGTTAAGCACAGAGACAAATTGCTTAAAGCTACTTAAAAATGAACAACAGGCAAGGAATAAACTAACAGACATGTACATTTTCCAAATTCTAGGGGGGGGGGGGGTCCGGACCCCCTCTAGATCCGCCCATGGACTGTGAATAGCTGTGTTGTGTTAATGAGAATCCATAAGGATGCATAATGTGCAGACCCAAATGAGTGTCATATTTAATGTCCTAAATATTCAACCCAACAGTTGGGCTGTTATTATTTTCGCTATGCCTAAAAATGTTCAAGTACTCCACAACAAAATTTATACTTGATATCGTAATATCTCTACGTGCATCATTTGACTATAGGAATTCATTAGTTGACTTAAATATAGTCATAGTAAACTTGTACGAAACTCAACAAACACTTAATGAAGCGAAACAAATAGCAATCAATAATAGCAACACATTCAAGTAACCTTTATGTCTTGAGTAAGCGTATATAATGCCAAGGTTACACATAGTGTATGAAGGTCAATGTCATATACTTGAAATTGTTATGTTGTGGTGGATCACGTTTATTCACGTAGGCATAAAATAAATTATTCACTTAAGTGCTCACGGATATCTAAAAATGACTTATTTGGACGTAAAAAAGTCCATTTGTATGTATAGTTTCAGCTTGGCCGACTTTCTTAAATTACAAATATATGTTTGACGAATCATGTTTTAGTAAACAATACCACTCAGCAAAAAAACAGCATTCTTCTTAAATGAAACAACTATTTGTTGCATAAACAGTTGAACAAAACATAAAATCTGAAATAAAACCTAGGCATGTGATTAAATAGCGATCAAAATATTTACCGAGAAATCTGACCGATTTTGTGTATTTGGTTAATAAATACGAAACGTAATAATTCAATGTATTGAGACAATATCCAGTATGAAGGACACGAGATGTTTTTACATTGTGGCTTATAAATAATCCAAGGCTAAATCAATAATGCTATTCGTTTGCTGTTTTTCCTTTCTATCGCCTCAGCTGTTATGCGTCGCAGTTGATTCCGAAAAAACTTGTACTATATTGGAATACTTTCAATCACAATTTACGGAATGACACGGAAATATGCGATCTTTAACGATTGCTGTTTTTTATTAAGGAAACATTTTATAGATTATTCAGAGGACATAGTTTCCATAGCATTGGCATTCTTCGTACCGAAAAACAAAACCTAGTTACATTAATGTTTGTGCCAGACAGTAAAGTACGTATATAAATATACTAGATATTTTAAAGGTACTAGTTCACAGATTTGGTTTATTTTTTTCTATAATTTTAAAATACCATTCTTGAAGTGTCTGTAATTAGGTAAAAAAATCTTATTATTTTAAGACAAACTGACCTAAATGCTGCAAGAAATATTCAATAAAAGTCACAAATATGCACTAAAAGTGTCTATACCGTGACATACGGGGTAGATAATTACTACATGAAACACCATCGTTTGAAGTTGTATGTCAATTTGCACTAAAACTGTCATTATTAGAACACTACTTTCCTGCTTCCAAAGGCATTTCCATACAATTTTGATAGTTTAAAAAAGTTCGTATTTAAGTTAAAATCTGTGAATGAGTACCTTTAACCTTACATTGTAAAACAGCTGAGTACATGTAATTACTTGTTTTGATACAGCGGGCATTCACCTTGTAAGTTTTACAAGCGAAGTGTCCTATTATAGCCAATTTATCAGTGAAAGAGAACATTCACTGATTCAAGGACCTTTATAAACGTATATAGGGTCCATGACTAATTCAAAACATTGTTATAAAACTAAACCTATAAGGTCAATGCATTTCACAGGAAACATGGTTGTCCCGATAAGTGAACGAATATATAGTATTGTCAAAAGATGAAAACAGCGACGCTTTATATGATGATATCATGAAGATTACGCATAACAAGGCAAAACAACTTAATTAAATGTTGGATATGCTAGATTAATATTTGTCAGGAAACCTAGATAAGAGTTACAATAACGCAGAACATAACGTAATGAAAAGATGATATCAGCGCCGATGTTTTCATGAGGATAAATTAATAATCAAGACAGGCGTTAGATAATGCAAAATACTTAAAATACTGTTGGGCATTGCTCGATTGTTATAAAAAAACTAGCTCAATTTTAAGACATGCTATCATGTAAACATTGTACCACTCGGAAAAATGACATCAAATTTCCAAACTGCTGCCTGGTGACTCAGAGCTAAATAGAGCTTCTTGCTTTTTAAAGGAAACAACGGATGGATTTTGATAGGATTCGAAATAACAGTCGTGTGCGAATAGATTTCAATAACAATTGATGTATTTGATAAAGATTAGTTTACAATTCAAGTAACACACGTGCTCACAGGCGACCGGCATGGTTCCGAATCAAAAGCACTATATATACATAGTGTTTTTGACTAGGGACCGTGCCGGCCGCCTGTGCACATGATAATATAACGCGGAACTGACAAAGTGCACGTGTTGATTCGAAAACGACGGAATCAATATTTATAAGTAACTACAACTAAGAACTAAGATGGTACATTGTATTAACAAAGATGACTAATAACAATGTCATTGTACCAAATTTCGTACAACGTTCTTTAAAATATTATATTATTACATGTAAAACTGACTGATAAAAAGACATTGATGTGCATTTAGACACTAATTATGCAATATACTATCATAAAAATACTCGAAGACGAGTGTAATGGCCGATTAAATTTTGGCCTTGTTTCAGACAATTACAAATTATGTTCGCACAAAGACGAAACTAATTATCGTAACAAAGGCGTAACAAAAGATATTTATCATTTCGGGCGTAGGTAAATTCATGAAGGTTGTTAATAAAATATTTGGTTCACGTGTGTAGTCCAGAATCTAAGCCAACAAACAAGTCGCGTCCTTAAAGAAAGTCGGTCAGGCAAACGACCGTCTGAAACAAGGAACAAAATATTCACCACGATTATGATAATCAATACACAAACAGGTAGATAGTACAGTTCCCACCAAAAGTTTGGAGACATTTTAACTTTTTACACCTACTACATAGGTTTTATAAAAAAATGAATACTGTTGATTTTTATATGCTTTGTAGTCTTGCTTTATATTTATTATCATATTTAAAACTGAGACTACAAAAATAACCTAAAATCTATGTTATGGAATATAATAACAATTAACATGGTGTTTGAGGCTTTAGGATATCAGATTCTTAATCTCGAAAAAAAAACGTTGTCTACGTGGGTTGCTCATTAAAATACTTGAAAATATATATGACGTGGGCCAAACGTTCTTCAGAAACAAGGAACAAAATATTTACCATGATTACAATAGTCAGAGCACAATCAAACAGGTAAATATATACGTCAGAGATTAACTTAATGATCTCTGGTTAATATATTCGGTGAAAAAAACCATGAGGGGGTATTCATAAGTATACTAAAATAGAAACATGTCGTTCGAAAAAAACTTTAGTCTACGTGGGTTTATCATGTACTTGTAAATATAAATGACGTGGGTCAATGCGGATGTATGGCAGACTTATTGGAAGATAATTTAAATGATATATACCCCGGAATATAAAATATACGAAAATTTAAATAAAAACTACCCTAAGTAAATATACATACACGTATTTTTATGTTAATCTTGTAAAGCGATCTCATGAAATTTATTCTTCACATGTATGTAAGTACGTGCGGCCGTACGCCAACCTATACCAAAAATAGACAAATATATACGCACAAATTTAACTTGGTCATAATTACGTATATAATTTACATATACATGTACCCCGAACAAGGCTATGGTTTGTTTGCCATTTCCACGTAAACAATCAACTTATCAGCAATAACAAATCTCAAATCTGCCTACGTTTGTTCACGAAATAGCCTTATTGCCTGTGGGACCAAAACTTCCGAATCAAGGATTGGCAACGTCATTATCTGAACACAACAAGCATAGAAAGACACAGTAGACTCTAATTGTCATCAACAGTTATTAAAAAAATCCGCAAAAACGTGTTGGAGCATCGCATTTAAAACATTAGAAACAATAAACATTGGCCAATCCTTGCGGGATTTTAATCGTAAAACATCAGATAATTTTGTAAACTGTGTAACATACTGAAAGCTTTTGAAGCAAAGTTGAACAGACATTTAGGTTACAAGTCCCCATACCAACATGTTCAATGGTTGACATTGTGTTAATGTAAGCTACCTATTTCTTTAGGAAGCACTGATGGGCACAGTGATACACATGGCTGTACATAAAGCAAACACCTCTAATCGGAAAAGTTCGGTTAATGTCGATCTTGCTTGTTGCACGGCGACTAAGCGACTTGTTCGATCCACTAAAGTCCATATCTTAGTTGGATCGGGACGGGGCGGTCGCCTATGGTTTAGATTGAGACGTAGTTTCACAATTGGGAAGGTCTTGTCATATCCTGCATTGACGACGGAAAAGTCAATCACATTTATTTGACTTCTATACAAGTTGACAAATATAAGAACCAAGAATATGGTGAATATGTCTTATTGTTAGATTAATATATATGCAAAAGGAAATCTTTTATTTATGAGAACGGTTTTCATTGGATATTGATCACCTTTTGTATACGTTGTATACATGAGTTTGTTATGAATTTACGATCGTTTTTATTGACCTAAAAGCCAAGGCTAAACGCTCGATGTTTGTTATTGTCAGTACTTCGTTTTCAAAATATAAGTACTTTAAGCAAGGCTGTAAACTTCGACAAGGAAGTCTGACATAACCAACCATACAGTGCCCGTAAAAAGTTTGGAGACATTGTCACTTTGTAGGCTAACCAAATGGCTTTTATCGAAAATTTGATAACCATTTTGTTATATATTTAGTTTTTGTGTCGTTTTCTTCTGTTTTTGGTATATTATTGTTGAGACCATTTGCTAGGTCGCAATGCCAGAAATCACATCGAGGAATGAACGAAACACTATTGTAACTCCATTTGAAGATGAAAGAAGTTACTATAGTGTTTTGTTCAATGTTAAGCACTCGACATACTGTTTGTTCCATAATTTCAGGAATCGTTTGTAAGAGCTCAGTGGTGTGAGAATATGGTATTATGCTGCAGTTTGTTCCTTGGTATTTTAAGTCAAGAGCCAAGATAACTTTTGACTCATTAAAGATGTCACAGATTTGGTATAAATAATCAGGTAGAGAATATTATGCATTATTTTAAGGTATAATCACGTGATCTACAACAAATAATAAGGTAAACAAAAGTTTGGATTTTTGCAAATTTCTCTTTCCAGTCAAATATTTGACTGGCATTAAATTGCGCACAAAACACTGCTACAGTATAAATTCCTCTGCAGAGCAGCCCTCTACAGAAAAAGTCCTCTGCACAACAACAGCTTTTAATATTTCCCACAGGCTTAAGTTTAATTGATTTTTATCCTCTGAAAAGCAATTACCTCTACAAATCAACACAATTTAGTCCCTCCAAGTGGGTGTTGTACAAGGGAGGTCGTACTGAACCGTTATTTCTCCGCTAATGCAAACTGATCCAGAGTTATTTCATTACATTGCATCCAAATCCGCAGCACAATATTGAATTTGGAACGAGTAAAATTTTAGTATTGGGTCTATGACGTTTACGGCAATTCTAGGGATTAAATGCCTTGATTTACTTCATGAATCACAGAAATATCAACTGGGATTCGATCGTCGCGTTATCATATTATTGAAAACTCAAATACAATGAATTAATGAAAACTCTTCTTTACACTTGCAAAAAAGAAGACCCAATAAATATTATTATTTGGCATTATGATATATGTGAGTTGCCTAGTGCATGATTTCCTTGAAAGCTGTTAGTAAAACATTTACCATAAGAGTTCAGTACGCTCTATAAATCAAATATGTCAGCCAAAAATCATGACGAAATATTAAGAATAATCTTCACGAACAAGTAGTGATGCAAGACCAGTTACCTGGCGGCTGTTAAATGTTAAAATATTAGTATATTTGGCAAGTTGGCAGGTATGAATATAATCAGGGACGTTAGGGAACACTATCACGACGAGTGATCACTGAATTGCATCAGACGAGAACAGGTGTACTTGAACTTACTTATATATAAATAATAGTTAATTGGGTTGATAAAGCAATACTAATGAGCAGCAATCGCAATGACCTAGTACATAGTTTAATCCTTATGTTATAATTACTAATATAAAGTAAATGAATACTTTTTCATTCATAAAAACGTGATGTCTTACGATCATCGATCACATAGAGTCGTAATAAAAATAGACCTTTCCTTGGAGAATGTATATAGGGCTGAACGAAACACTAATGTAACTGCATTTGAAAATAAAGGGAGTAATAATGTCTCGTTAAGCTCTCGGTATATCGTTCAACCTTTGGTTTTTCGTACTCTTCGTAAAATTAACAATTTATGTCTCATACTTATACGTATCTTTACAATGTGTGCAAGTCGAGGTAATTGTATGTAGGTGAAAATTCAAAACAATTCAGTAAGTCTATACTGCATGCATGCTTGCATACAGTACACTTAAAATTTAACCCACTTATGAAAATTACTGAATTCATAGATCTATAATCGTTTTAGTTGGATAATCTGGTTCATTATTGTATAACATGTTTAATCTTGTTAGTGCATGATTCTAGAAAATTTTATGAAAAAAAACTGACATAAAATTTACAGAAAAAATACATTAATTGGTTTATCCGAAAACAGCATAAGGCCACAACAATTTGATAATATGTTCTACGGATTTTTCTGGAAAAAATGGGGCGAGCGAGCGAAGACAAAAAAAAGAAAAGTCTTTATTCACTTGCTTTACATAGCGGTTTGACCAAATTTTTATGAGCGAGCGAGGAAATAAAAATATTTTTTTTTGTAAAAACCGTCAAAATTAAAATGCGAGCGAATCCATAGAACATATGGTCAATTTGTTGTGGCCTAATGTCAAATTACTTTTAGAAGGCACTTTATGAACATACGTATCGCCTGATACCTATGTTCACCCACTAAGATTAACTTCACATCGGTATTTGAACATACATTCAATATATTACCATTATAGAGTATGATTACCATTTATTTGTGTTTATATTGTCATTTTTATAACGTTTCTTGTTCCCTGTACGATCAGACCATGTTATATGTTTATCACAGAATAAAAACTCTAACTACGTCATGCTTATAATGAATGACGTCATTGTTTATTGCCCTACATGAATTGACCAGTAGATCAATATGTTTACTTATTGTTCCAGCCAATGTCATTTTATTACTGCTAAGTAATTTGTATCACAGGGAGTCGATGCCAAATAGTAGAAGCCAAACTTACGATTTCCAATTATTTAATTCTAGGAATGGTTGGTTCGACTTGGTTTGAAATCGAGTACCTGTATGCTGCCTGAATAAAAACTTCACACAAAAGATGTTTTGTAAGAAATGTTTGTTATTTTATAATATACATGGTCCAATCAAATACATGTAAGAGTTACGTGGTTGAAATGTTTAATAAAATGTTGATAAGGGGCAAATATCCGCTACAAATTTGCAAACCACATGTTCAAATTAAAAAAAAAAACACCGTAAATACGGAATGTAATGTAATTGTTTCGAACCCGAGCACCCACCCACTAGAATACAAAATGTACTCTTTGTTTTTTTTCATCGCCAAGAAAATCAATGATTCGTCTCTCAGTTGAGTTTACATACATTGATGTTTTAACCATAAAAGTACAAAGGTGTGTTGGGCGATAAAACGTTCTTGTATTTTTTTGATGTGGTTAGATGTTTGATTTGACGAAGCCTATGTTAGCGTTTTATTGGCCACATAAAATAAAATATTGCATCATCGCCAGTACTATAGGGTGGTGCATTGACAGTTTATGGGTATACATGTATTTTATGACTCGATATTTACTATGGTGTACATACATGTATAATATACAAATTGCATCATCATTACACCAATTTGAATGTACTGTATTCTTTTTAAAAGTGAATTTAAGGCTAAGATATTTTGTCATGATACGAGTAAAAGGAAATTTTAGAAGACAAATTTGAATGACGAACACGTACACCAAGTATGACCTCTCGAAAATAAGTCTGAAATCGAAAAACATTAGATTTACGTAAACGATAACAATTATACATACAAAATGTAATTTAAAACTGTTGCCATTGGCTATTTTATTTATAATTGTTTTCATATAAATATCGATCAATATTTGTTATTCTAGTGCATGTATTTATAAACATGTATATCATAAGATATTTATACATATATAAAAAGGATTATCGTATTAATAAGCCGTACATACATTACGGATTTATATTTAAGATTTCCCAATTTTGATCATGTTTGAAACGATACCAATATTAACCTTTCAACTTTTGAATAAACGTGGTCATATCAAAAGATATTATAAAATATTAATAAGGTATACAATAAATACAGATTGCCTTTATGTATACATTATATATACATGTAGTATGAAGGTCAATGAATATTTACCATAGGTCCATGATGATGCAATCTGATCGCCTCGGCTATTACCTACTTCGGGAAGGTTACGGAATTTCCCGATGTTAAACGACAGGTATATTGATGATGCAATATTTAATAGTAGGTCATTCTGAGCAAAAATCACCACAAATCTTGCGATAAATTGACCATCTATATGCCCTTTTATGTAACATAGACCTCAGTAGCTTGATTTATATAATTACAAGTTATAAAACCATAAGTCTAAAGGAAAGAGGTTTCGTTTTCTTACTTTCTTGTAAAAATGACCATCTACCTACGATTAGTGTAACATAGACCACAGCAATTTGGTTTGTATAATCACAAGTTACAGTTTGTTGAAAATACAATGTAAAACCCATGGTCTGAAGGTCCTGGGCACGTTCCGCAAGGCGATCGCTTGCTAGCGCTTCGTCCCCTGGTACCCTCGATTTGGTGTCACATAGTAAATACTTTTGGTGCAAGAAAGGTACCAGAGGACAAAGCGCTATCTAGCGATTTCCTTGCGGAACGTGCCCCTTGTTTTCATATTTTAAAAAGTTTTAAGCTCCTATACATTGATAAAAGATATACGATACAAATGTATAATATATACACGTACATGATAGTACATTTTGTAGTCAAAATATATAACGTTAACATTATCTATTCATCCTGAATATTAAACCCCTTATAATATATTTTTGTCTTATCATCAGTTAAAATTTATGAGCGGCTTCAAAACAAACTCTATCTTTAGATTTTTTATCAAACATTAAAGGTTAAACAAATATTTACAATGAATTTTTAATGAAACTTTGAACGTCTGGACAAGGTAAAAAAAGAGGTCAGTCACCTGATTGTTTAGAAGTTGATGGAGAAACATGTTTCCTTGTCCATACTTACTGTTTGGGTCAAATGTATTTGGACATAAACACATTGGTTTCCTTGACTCTTATTTTGATGATATCCATTGTCTTGATATGGTTTGAATTTTGAACTTCCTACTACATACGTGGGTGACATTATATTCAATTTAACAACATAGCCAGTCGTTCATGACGTAGGAATGCGAATGCTCATTACTGAATTGCTAGTCCGACGTACGTTGGTTCGAATCTCATCTAAAGTCAATCTCTTCGTATCCCTGAGTAAGATTTTGTCCATTGTCAGAAAGCAGAATCTCGATAGATTAATATAAGCTGTAAGAATTTAGATATTTCAAACAGATTTACTAGTACATTTACACAAGTAAAAGTGATATTTATTAAGTTGAATATTCCTTGTGCATGTACCACAAACTACGTCGTATTTTCACAAACCACAGGTGTCCGACACAAATTTCCTTATTATCGTATATATCTGTTCTGTTCTATATGCTATTATAATGAAAATTTGTGTCTGGCCCCTGAGTCTCAAACTATATAGTACGTTGTTAAGGTATTTGATGAATCTAAGTGCATGAACTAGAAGCACTATAAATGAACTATGTTTTAGTCTTACCTGCAGCATTTAGTATTTCACGATCTATTTTATCTGTTGGCATACATACAAGTATTGTAATGCCTGGAATGTTCACTAGAAGCTCTGTCCTTGGCGCAGGGTCAGCGCTGTCCCAGAACGACACATTGCAACGTCCTAGTAGAAGGTCCAGCCCCTTTTGAGGGATCTGCCTCGTAATGTACACCTTAGGTCGATTAACTGACGTCGTCATGTTTTAATCCAGTTTTGAAAAAAAATCAATAAAATGTCCAAATTATAGAATACAAGTGTTTGTCCAAAAACAGCTGATCTCCGACTAAACGATCATAATAATATAAATAATAATCTACAACGCGCCGTACCGTATCGGGTTGGGCTTTATACCGTTCGCAATTCTACTTTGTTATGACTTGTAAACATAACACACCGTTCTATTTATACTTGATCGCCAACCGAGTTTATCGTTAAAGGTACAGTATCGATGTTCTTGCTGTTTCCTGCACGAACAACTTTAAAGGTATATCGCCGTTATTTTTTTTTGTTACATGAAAAATGATATGTATGGTGGGATATTGCTGCCAATAGATAACCACATAACTAACTCGTTATATAAGTGATTAACTAGTTACCGTAACTAGTTTACCTCTTAAGTTAATTTAGTTAAGTGGTTAACAAGTTACAGTTACTAGTTAAACTCTTAATTAACTCATAATGTAAGTGGTTAACTAGTTACCATAACTAGTTAATATCTTTATTTAAATTAGTTTAGAACATTTGGAGTTAACTAATTACCATAACTAGTAAACCACCTCAATAACATCGAAGGGTGTCCGCAAAACTGTCGTAAGTGCATTGTCTTAAATAGCGAGTTATTACAGTATTGCGTGCAACCCTCGACGTGTTAGCTATATGGTAATCTGTTGGCACAAATATGCCACCATAGATTTGCACTTAAAAATCCGAAAACAAGTCATTAATCTGGACCAATATTCCCATCAAGGTTCGCAGTCTAGAAAGATATGGCAATGTTTTTCAAAATAATTAATAAAGCGTTGCAGAAAATTATGAATCTTAGTGTAGAGACGGAATACGTTCAATGGGGAGTGATCCAAATATTTGATCGAGGAGAAAACAATAGAAAACAAAATGTTGATACATATACTTCAGAAAATTATACCCAACTCTTTTAAACATTACATAGTGAGGGCATGGGCGGTTCCAGCGGGGGAGGGTCAGGGGGTCCGGACCCCCCCCCTAGAATTTGGAAAATGTACATGTCCATTAGTGTATTTCTTGACTGTAAGTCATTTTTAGGTAGTATGAAGCAATTTTTCTCGGAGATTAACACAGATTTGATGGTTATGTAGTTTCTATTATCAATATGTTGCATTTTTTCTGCAAAATGTGTATAACATGGTACTGGTTCGAGGTTCGGACCCCTCCTAGAAAAGTTCGGACCCCCCCCCCCTAGAAAAAACCCTGGATCCGCCCCTGGGTGAGGGGGTCAAATCAGCCCCTCAAATTAAGATCGTCCGTGTTCAAAATCAGAAGTGCTTCGATCTGTTTTAAAACAAAATAACGTCGATTTTTAGACTTTCGGCGATTTCGCCGAAAGGCTTAAGTTATATCACAAAACGAAAACTATCGACGAAAATACCTAACCAGTTTAACCTGCGGAGTGATACATGTTTCTCTAATTTACTACGCAGTTAATTTAAGTAAACAGTTCACCTGCATATTTTGCCCTGCTCGGTTCGTACTTGAATCTAATGTGTAAGAAGTAATCATTAGTATGGATTTGTTAGGTTACAATGTGCACGTAAGTCTTTCAGTATTTCAATACTTTGATTTTTTAGGTCAACTTTTATGGAACTTAAAATTTAATGTACTCATTCTTGAAAATAGTTATGATGTTCTTTAGATACGCCCCTTGTTCCAGGTAAAATGTAACATAACAACGTAAAAATGTATATCCCAGGGACTGTGTAGATATAGTATAAACAGCTGTTGTTCTTGTTACAATCTTAGACCGAAATAAAACATAACCGATTTGTACTAGTGATTCATACTTGATTAAGTATACAAACTACTCAAGGCTGCACGTTTTAAGACAGGTGCCGTACTCAAAACAAAGGTAACTGGAAATTGAACAGTGTCGCACTTAAAGATAGTTTCAAGTTCAAATGATCAGCTTGATATATGCCAAGGTCTGTTATCACGTGATGTACAACAACAAAACAAAAGGTTATTAAACGCTTAATTGTTCGATTTTCGATTCCTCATTCCAGACAAAACTTGTTTCAGATGCAACATCGCATAAAATAGCTATTTTACCCCTCCCCCACCCCCTTAAACGAATTAGTTTTGCGAGCGTTTAGCTAAAGCACTTAACCCTCCACGAAAAGTTGAGTTGAGCGTTAAATAAGGTCATGTGCAAAAAAAAGTGCAGTTGATAAAGAGTAATTGCAAAATTGTATCTAACAATGCTATATGTCTTCATTATCGTCAAGTTTTTATAACCGAAAGTTGCTAAGTCTGAGGTGGGTGATTGTCATGCTGGGACATTTTACATTTTTTTTCGTCGCCAATGTGAACATTTTCGGACGATGAATTTGTATAAATTTAAAGAACACGTGACATGCTGGATTTTAAACTGTCCCAGATAACATAACATCATTCGGAACTACCTCGGCGATTACTGCATAGCACACTTTGATCGTCAGTTTACGGAATCACCCGAGCGGTTTTCCGAATGAACACAACATATAAAAATCTTTATGCAAGTACGTCGTTAGAAACCGTACTACAGTCTGAAACTTTAATTGCAAGTCTGCATCGGCGGTAGGCTGACCAGGCTTGACTCCCACATTCGAAAAATCTCGAGTACTGATTGACATATCGTATGTACAGCTATTTTTTAATGACATTGCGCCAAGATGACATGCTTTGTTGATAAAGTATGAGTGACCTGACGAGTCATGCAGGTCATCTTTAAATATAGCTGAGACCTGATAAACACTAATAATAAAATAGTGTATCATCTTGATAGCCTAAATATAAGATGAAATTATATATCTTTGAGCACTTTGAAAATGTATTCAATTTTAATATTTGACACTTTGTCGGACCATAATTATACAGTTTTAAATTTGATAGTATTATTATAGCTTCTATTTTTGAATAGTTATCTAGGTTAAAGCTAAATAAAGGACTAAGGTTACAGTAACCGATTTATGCATCACAAAAGATAACCTAATCTCCATAAGTAGATGACACGTATTCCTTCAAACCCGGGTCGATAGCGCAATTGGTAGCGCGCCGGGATTTGGAATCTCGTGTCCCGAATGGGGTACGGGTTCGACTCCCATCCCGGGAGGTTATACCCTTCCATGAAAATTTGACAATAATGTCATTTTTCCTCCATTAATTAAATATGGGTACGTTTTCGGCCTTGTGGAAGGGTAGGCGAGTACTGGTTATAGACAAGGGTTCAGGAAAGCTAGGTTAGGTGCGCTGGTCGTCGTAAAATGACTAAATTGTGTTGACACGGCGTTAAACCCAGTAAAAAAGGTATTTCTCCTGGCTAGGTAGTAGTCTAGGAGGTTTATCCAGTTACATGTAATTTGGTCACATGTGCTACTTGCGTTAACGGCGTCGGCTTTGACTTGTCCTGGGCATAATGATATCCTTTATGTAAAGTTGTCTTTGACCACAGTTTCAGATCTGAAATCAAGCAAGTACTTACCTATTAAAACATATCCTTTATGTAAAGTTGTCTTTGACCACAGTTTCAGATCTGAAACCTAGCAAGTACTTATATATTAAAACATACTTATATGTCTCTTATAGGTGTGAAATGAATACTTGACTATGTGGGTTTGATTTCCGGGCGAGACCTACAAACCTTCATGGACTTTGGTCATGAAATATTTCAGTCCTTATCAGCCTAAAGTATGCTTTTATTGCAATGAGATGATAATATACATGTAATATTAGAATCATTTCACTGTCTGTAATAGTTTGCATGGAGCCAAACTAACAGTTTGAAACATCATTTACATAAAAAAACATACCAATCTCCGTAAACAGATATCCTGTAGAGCGTTGTCGTACAGGATCTGTACTGTCTCCGTGGAAGGTCACGTCGAGATGAACTTTGTGTCGACCAATCAATGCGTAGCTTTCATCTAGACGAAAACACTATTAATCACATTTTGTTTTCGTAATTTCTATTTTAGACCAAGGTTTGCATGCTAATTTAACAGCGGTATTATTCTAAGGTCTCCGATTGGGCGGTTCATTTCAAATTGTGTGACGTATACGATGATGATGTAAACAAGTTACGTATCATAACAATTTCGTCATGAATATTATGACGAGAAAAGGTCATCTGAACATGACCTTTGTTTGAAAAAGGCCAGATCTAAATTAGCGAGTAGGCGAGCGGAAAATTTTAGATCGGGTTTTAATCAGATTGAAAACATACATTAAGTGGTGCAAACTAAATATTAAACGCCAAATGTTTTGAATATGCAAGTGTACAATTCTTGACCCTATGACCGATACTTATACTAAGTTGACAATAGATAAAGGTTGATAAATAACATCCTTATTTATTCTCAGTGACACATAAACGGTGACACAGATTACTCAGTGCACAAAGGTGAAACGGTTAAACCAAAACAAACGTATCACGTGACTCAACAAATTATATAGTAGTCATAACATTTAAATTTAAAAGACACGATACCAATGTCGAAGAAAAATTCAATGACATTTATTATACGATACCATGCACATAATCACCCTTTGCCACATTTTTACCCTGAACTTCTTTGATATACCAGTATTTCAGAAATACTTCTAGATATAGTTATAGTCTTAAAGCGTTTTCGGAAGAGACCCTTAAGTTTTATTTGGGTTGAACAACCTACCTCGGTCATTACGAATGCAGCAAAACAATATTTTCTTCGGTGCCACATCCATAAAATGCCTAGATCTAAGTGAATCTGTAGTCCTAATTGCTTGCTTTTCATGTTGTATTTGATCTAATCTCTTCATAATATTACAGCCAGTTTGATTAACAAGGATGTTAAAGATTCAGTTTCCTTTGTTATTTGATCACTGTGACGTGATAAACAAACAATATTTTCATGTTGCCTACTGCAGCTATATTACTCACCGGATATATCAAGTTTACTTTAAGGAAATTATTTAAACATTTTCCTTAAGTAGGGATGAAGTTACATTAATTTTTGTTAAACCTGAGACATAACAAAACATGTATTAATATACATGTATATGTATACACAACACGACTATATAATACGATGAACCCCCCCCCCCCCCCAACGACCATCTATCAATTGAAAGTAACAATAACCTCTCAACAACAGCCATCTTAAAGTTACAAATGTCACGCTGTTTAATTAAATGTACCTCCTCAGAGCGGTCACCTATTTACACCAGATAGTATACTTTGAACTGTTTTCTACTGGCTGTAACGGTGTTGTGTATATTAGAGCCTGTGCATCGTGTTACATCTGCCGCTAAGCAAAGTTTTGCAAATTTTGCTACATCATTTGAAAAACATACATAGTGCGGTGTAGGCAAGTTTTATCTCTATTTGTCAACATACTTAATAGAGTATGACAGAAAAAGTGACAATGAAATATGGTTGAAAAAGATTTAGATGCATTGTATACTGTCTCAACTTAAACAAGACATTATTTAATACAATTTATGAGCGAGAGCTAATGATGCTATATGTCTTCATTATCGTCAAGTTTTTATAACTGATAGTTGCTAAGACTGAGGTTAATGATTGTCTCGCTAGGACATTTTACTTTTTTAGAATTTTGGCGATTTCGCCGAAAGGCTTAAGTTATACTACAAGTCGAAAAACTATCGACGATTCAAATGCCTGACCAGTTTAACCTGTGGAGTGATACATGTGTCTCTGATTTACTATGCAGTTTATATATAGGCGATATAAGTAGTTCCGTCAATCAATGACGTGTCTTTGTTTCAGTGTCAGTGACAGGCATTTACTTATATTGATAAGCGTGTGAATGGGCGCAAGTCAAATCTCGTTAATACACTAAGTATTAGTTAGATTATGTTTTCATTTTACTATAAGGTTTAGTGCGAGGGGCGGAGCCCCGAGCACTGAACCTTATAGTAAAATGAAAACATAATCTAACTGGCTTAGCACAGCATTTTCCCCAAGTTCAACACGCTTCTATACTATACAATATAGTACATGTCTACTATCAACAATCCTCGACAGCTGATTGGACGAGGGGAAAATGCTATGTGCTAAGCAGTACTATATGCCAGTTAAACAGGATAGAATAAACATTTCACCCGCATATTTTGCCCTGCTTGGTTCGTACTTGAATCTAATGTGAAAAGAGTAATCATTTAGTATGGATTCGTTAGGTTTCAATGTGCAAGAAAGTCTTTCTGTATTTCAATACTTTGATTATCGTCGCCAACCATTGTCTGAATCACGCGACACCTGAAATATAAGCTGACCTTGCCTATCATTCGGAACGCATCCGTTATTCACTGTGATTAGTTTTTCAAGGTGTTGCCAATGAATTGTCCATGTGAGAAAAATCACGACTTGTAATGACTAGTCGCCAAGGGACTTTTCAGTATGAAACATTTCAAGATTAAGTGAATAAAGCAACTACATGTAATTTGCGTAACTTTGTTTAATAATTATAATTACAACAATGATCAATAATAAAACATAATATCATAATATAGAAATAATGCCTAGTTGAACGTTTGTCCGTAATTAATAAGCTTCTTCCACCAGTTTGAGAGATAAGCATGTCGAGCCTACTATTAAATGTCTCAATCTGAAAACATAAAATCTGAGATTTCCCCTGAATATACCCGCCATATTGAATTAAAATCATAGCTGCAAACTTAGTAGCATTTCACAGTTAAAAATAGAGGTAGGCCTACTGAGTTAATAAAAGCCAAGCAAAGAAAGACTATATATCACTGCAAAGAATATTATACACATTACATTTCACATTGCGTCATAGATTTCGTCGCAAATGTTCAACAACTATCATGCCATTTGAAGGTTTTAACAGCAAACACACACGCAAACCATTGCTGCTAATATGCTATATGACACACTTGACTATTTCACCGGGTCATAAAAACTAACTTCATATTCAAACAAAATTGCCCTGTTTTTTTAAGTTAAAGTACATCACCAACGGCACACTGTCCTTTAAAAACTGCAATTATATTCTTAGCAGCTGTTTCGGACATATGATTACGCGAGTCCCAGGTGTTACTTCCCATGTGCGGAAGAACAATGCAATTAGGCAATGTAATAAGTTTGTGACTGGAAGGTAGTGGTTCCGGTTCAGTGACGTCAAGTCCAGCAGCAAATATATCATTGTAGAGAAGGGCATCGTATAGATCATCATGTTGTATAACCCCTCCACGACCAGTATTTATCAGAACGGCGTTGTTTTTCATCTTTTTAAAAGTTTGTTTATTAAATTTGTGTTTCGTCTGCGGCGTAAGGTTACAGCAGATACAAATGACGTCGGACTCTTTTATCATTGTTTCAAAGTCAACGAATTTCGCGCCGACATCGTCTGCGTAACAAACTTGGCAGACGTCATGATATAGAAGTTGTTTTATGCCAAATGGTTTAAGTCGCCTAGCAACGCCATAACCAATCCTCCCTAAACCGAGTATTCCAACTGTTCGTTGTGTCAACTCAGTTCCACAGAGCCACATTGGTTTCCATTTACCCCATTCGCCGTTCTTGACAGCAGCAACACCTGAAAAGACAGACAATTGATTTTTTTTTTAGTAGGATTGAAGGGTGTGGTTTGGCATGCAAACGTCACCATTGTTATGTAATTTACGGGGTTAAACAGTAAGATATTTTGCCATTGTTAAGTAATTTACGGGGTTTAACAGTAAGACATTTTAGACATATAATGGCTGGCATCATACCCAACTTTTAGACCCATCAAGAGTTTCGCTTAAAAACTAGTACTGTTAATTCACACACCATCGCCAATGACTAACAACTATCCTACTTGATAAAGATGTCCATAGGGGAATTTCCGTAGAAAATAATTTCATGACTAAACTTATCCCAGGTATAAAATGCCTCTATTTTTTATAAAAGTGGAAGAGTTCAACCTACCACAGCTTGGAATCAAACACATAACCTCCAGATTAAAATCATGTCGAGATTTTAAATCTGATTGCACGTGTAGAGAGAAAAAATCATAGCTACTAGCTAGTAGTTTAAAGATGAGAACTTTTCGAAATCGTTAAAAAGGGCATTATAAAATATGCTATAAAAACTGTTACCTTCTAAGAGACGTCTAGTTGTCAGCAGTAACAAGGAAACAGTAAGTTCAGCAACACTATCAGTAGACACATTAGGTGTATTACATACTCGTATATTACGTTTCTTACACTCAGCCAAATCAATATGTTCATAGCCAACGGACATGGTAGCAACGACTTTCAAATTTGATCCTGAAATGAAAACAAATGTGACCAACATGACAACTTTCAAATTTGGACCTGAAATGAAAACAAATGTGACAAACATGACAACTTTCGAATTTGGTCCTGAAATGAAAACAAATGCGACAAACTTGACATCTTTCAAATTTGGTCCTGAAATGAAAACAAGTGTGACCAACATGACAACTTTCAAATTTGGTCCTAAACAAATGCCACATTCCATGACAACTTTCAAATTTGGACCTGAAATGAAAACAAATGCGACAAACATGACAACTTTCAAATTTGGACCTGAAATGAAAACAAATGTGACAAACATGACAACTTTCGAATTTGGTCCTGAAATGAAAACAAATGCGACAAACTTGACATCTTTCAAATTTGGACCTGAAATGAAAACAAGTGTGACCAACATGACAACTTTCAAATTTGGTCCTAAACAAATGCGACATTCCATGACAACTTTCAAATTTGGACCTGAAATGAAAACAAATGCGACAAACATGACAACTTTCAAATTTAATCCTGAAATGAAAACAAATGTGACAAACATGACAACTTTCAAGTTTGGTCCTGAAATGAAAACAAATGTGACAAACATGACAACTTTCGAATTTTGGACCTGAAATGAAAACAAGTGTGACGAACATGACAACTTTCAAATTTGTATTTGAAATGAAAACAAATGCGACATCTATGACAACTTTCAAATTTGGACCTGAAATGAAAACAAGTGCAAACCGTCAACATGACAACTTTCGAATTTGAATCTGAAATTCTAGTAGACTTCGAGTATTTAACGAAGGGCAAGCAAAGTTTGCAATTACATACAACGAAGTTTGTTCTAAACTATAAATTTATTTATGTATAACTGTGAATTTGTTTGTGTTACTTTGTTCAACAACACTAAGTACAAGATTACTATGTATCTTGTTTCATTGGAGACCTTGAAGTTAATAAACAAGGAGTGCTGGATTTGTTTATAACAGATCAATTATAAAATCTCACGTACAACATGTAACATAAGCCTGTACGATGTCACCAAACTATTTGTTAGTGAAATTGAAGTGATCTGTCATGTAACACATGTAGTGTACATGTATGTACTTGTGATTTCACACTCGTAAAACATCGGGTATTATCGTTCATTTCGTCGCTTTGCCATGGATACACTGTAAATCATCGGATATGTTCGCGTTCTACGAACAGACAATCATGGAAATACCTTTGGGTACAAAAGGAATTCTGTAAAATTAACATAATGGTTGACGTGATCAGGTGTGTGCTGCCGGATAGCAATGGCAAATAAAAGATTTCTTTCAATAAATGGAAACTTTGTACATACATGTAGTACAAGGTTGATTTAGTAGAGAAAAATACAATAAAATGTAATATAAATGTAGATATACATGTATTGTATTGTTACACTGAATTGTAAACTTTGCATAAGGACATATTTTCATCTATATATATGTACGATAAAAAGAAAAAGGACATTGGACATTTGAATTGATTGATAACAATTCAAACATGATGGTTGATCACAGACTTGAAGTATTTTCCTCGTATAGAAAACAAATATTTTATTTAAAACCATCTTAAAGCTGATTATATGCTATATAATGTTTGTATAAATATAGGATCGAGGGATGTACATGTTTACAAACAAATGTATGTGCTTCAGATACTTAACAACTTGAAGTGATGAAAACGAACAATGGACTTGTACATGTGACTAGGACAAATAAACAAGCTAGGTCAGCAATTTTCTATGACATGTGGATCTACATGTTGTTCATTTTTAAGGGCATGCATGTTTTGTATTAGTAAATAAACCATTCATTCAATGAATGGTCAATGAGTTCCAAATGGTAAATAAACCTGTCTAAATATTAACAATGGCATTTAAAACACACAACGTTAATGATACACTATGTTGACAGAGACGGTATCTATGACAAAAAATGATGCTAATTTAGGCATACGTGTTATTTAAACATTTTTATGACATTTTAAGAGTAGTAGGCCCACAGAAATATTATGCTTGATCAAAAGAAATCTGTCTGGACCAGCCTATGTCAAATCAATAATGAATGCATTTTAAATAAAAATCACAAAGGGCAACTGGATGGTCAACTTTAGAAGTAGCCAAACATTAACAATTTTAAGACTTTAGTTATAAATAGAAAACATATAATCGAAACTATAGAAATTATAGTTAGCCTAAATAATCTACACACATCTAGTTAGTGAAAATTACAAGATCAAATCTTTGAGTAATGAAAGAAAATGAGTCTAATAAGACAGGTCGTCGTGACCGATGAGGATTTGTCCGTACTCCTCACAGCGGTTAGGTCAAGCATTAGAGCTATATTATTCATTCAATGAAAGGGAAATAACCGTTGTATTGAATTGAGGTTTGCTTCACATGTATTACAGCTAGGAGTGACAGTCGCGAGTGTCTCGGGTTTCAACTCAACAAATATCTAGTTAACACACCCCTAATAGACTTGAACAGCTATCAGACCACAATAAATTAATTAAGATGTCCTTAACGAAGAAAATGAAAGAACTCTTACCTGCAGTATCCAAGACCTCAGCATCAATTCTATCTGTCAGCAGGCAGAACAGAGCATCAATGCCGGGTACATTCTTCAAGAGTTCTTCCTGTGGAATCGCCTCATCACTATCCCAGAATTTGACATCAAAGTCCGATAGAAGATCCAAGCCAGGCTGAGGTACCCGGCGTGTAACATAAATACGTTTCCTTTCACTGGCCGGCATGGTTCCTGTTGGTTAGTGCGATATGTCGTCTGCTCCTGAGAAAAATATTGTCCCGATTTGTCAACTTTTCAAGCAGAAGCTACTTCAGATGAAAAACTATGTATCCGAACTCACTTCAAATGAATGACCTTCACATTCATAACAGACAGGCCATTAACCTTGCCTTAAGTTTCCTGATTCAAGTATTGAGGCTCCTTATAGGAAAATAACACGTGCTCAAATTCTTCAATCCAAGGGAAACAACTCGTACTATACTAAATCCTACTACACTGAGATGCAGGAGTAGCGTCCCTTAAAATATCAGTTTTCATAATGGATTTTTCAGTCAAGCAAGTATAAAGGCAGAATCAGACATGGCTTTTACAATTTTTGAAACCTCATTCAGAAATAGCATTATAGCTCATACAGACAAGTGTTCAGTTACAAATGACTCAAAACCACTAGGCAAAATGTATGTACCAAAATACTAACACTTTTAAAACAGTAACAAATCAATTTTAGATTTTCATTTTTTATACAATAACAGACAATAGTAGTAACAAATCAACATTTAAAAAAATGGATAAGCAAACAAAATAACAAAGAAAAATCCAAAGTATAAACTCATTACAAGCATGTGCACATGTATATAATACCTAGGGTCTGTATTTATATCAGGGGCAGATCCAGGATTTTTTTCTAGAGGAGGGTCCCAAACTTTTTTTCTAGGGGGTCCAAACTTTCGAACCACGAACACATTTTTCCACCTATGCATATTTCAGAGCATGTACTTATTTTATCTCAAATCTCAAATACTGGTATCAAATATTTTAGAATATATCTACAAAAGATATGAACTAAACTTTTTTCAAAACTGAATATTGGTAAAAGCTA
Source organism: Mactra quadrangularis (assembly GCA_025267735.1). NCBI lineage: Eukaryota > Metazoa > Mollusca > Bivalvia > Venerida > Mactridae > Mactra > Mactra quadrangularis. The sequence goes on along the minus strand of CM046294.1, from coordinate 31,434,914 downwards.
ATCAAAACTCAGATTTATGTAGAAGTTTCATATCTTTAAATATCAAGGAAAGAAACAATAGTGATCAGTAGAAAATAAGTTGGGTTAGTTTAACAGAGTGACCTGACAACTTCAAACACATTTAGAACCAAACACTTATTCTTTTTACATGATTCAAAATTTCTTTTTTAATCTACATGTCATAATGAGACCGAAAAAGTAATTCAGAGAATTGTATTTTTCTCAGGGTTCAGCATACTCAGGTAACACTGTACATCCTACATAAAAAAATAATTTCACTGCAAAATAAATAACAAAATAGAATACAAAGTTCATGGTTCTTGTAAAAGAAGCAAAGCAATGGCACCAAAATGGAACAATATCATATCATTATCAGAGATGAACATGATTTCTTCAAGCATAAGTTTAAACTAAAACTGAGTAATTCAGATTCACAGACTAAATGCACCAAACAGATCCGGAGTCAATTTGTAAAAAGATCTTCAAATCTTCACCAACATTGGACCAATAAGTGACTCAGCCTTCTCAGCACCAACCAACTTTTCAGCAATCTTTAAGGCAAATTCAAATGTTGTGCCAGGACCCCGACTTGTTATTAGATTTCCATCTTCAACCACACGATCTTCTGAATAGTTATATCCAGCTGTAAAAATTAAACAATAAACTATATGTACAAATATTTCCTAATCTCCAGATAGACCAATGTCGTATAGGATTTCTTAGGGTCACTCCTAATGGTCATGTTGAGATGACATTTGTGTCAACCAATCGGTGTGTAGCTTTCATCTAGACGAAACACTATTAATAGCATTTCAATTTCTCAATTTCTATTCTTAGACCAAGATTTGCAAGCTAATTTGATACTGGTGTTATTCACAGGCTGTGAATGGATGGCTCATTGCAAATTTCATAAAGTAGGCGATGTAAACAAGTAACTAAAAATTATGATTGTGTGATAAATATTATAATGAGAAAAGGTGACATGTACGTGTCCCTTATAACCAAACAGCAAGATCTAAAGTAGCAGTGAATTTTAGATTGGGTTTTAATGAGATTGATATACATTGTATTTCCCAACATAACAAAGAAAGAACATACTAAATTAAGCTTGTATGGAATGAGGTGCATGAGTATAACACACACAGACAGTTTTGATTGACTTGTTAAGGACTTTAATTTCAAATGTAATTCAAAACAATAAATACGAAATAAAATATGAACTTGCCCTATACTATCTTAAAAATCTTTTACTATCTTTTTATACTTATAATTAAGATGTATCGACAGAAAGAAAATCAAATTAATAGCTGAAAATATTACAGGGATAAATACATGTCTAAATGTATCCTAGGTTAATACTTCTACTTAAATGATTGGACATAGTGAACTGTTTTTGAACAATGTTTCAAACAGATGAAAAAATATTAAAGTGTTACCTGCAACCATTTTATCTTTAACACCAGGATGAGATGTAACCTTCTTATCACTACATAATTTATGACTGGCTAATGCTGTAGGGGCTGAAGTTATAAAAGGACAAGAAAATAATGAGTATGTAAAGAAATTGAAAATGTAAAGATGCCGAGTAAATTAGTCACAGCATAACTCAACACCTTATTACAAGACAGCAGGTCCTATAAAGGTTAAATTTTACAAGACGAAACCAAGTCTTACAGGACTTAAGACATTTTACATATTTTGATAGAATAAAAAAATGTGTGGATCAACATGAATTAAACACAGTACATGCTTCATATAATTCAGCTATATAACTGTTTAACACTCAAAACATATTTATTATTTCTTGGTCTTAATGTTGTTTTTGTATCTGAAATAAAATGTATGTAACTTAATAGCTTCTGAATGCTTAAAGATACAAAATCATGACAAACTTACAAATTATAAAATAACTGAATATTTAACTTTAATTCAAAATATCTAAGAGATTGGGCATTCAAAATGACCACTATTATGTATACACAAACATTTTATTACCTGCACAAATTGCTGCAACAACTCTACCATTGTCAAGCTGTTCTTTTAAGAGTTTACCAACTTCAGCAGACTGAAATTGTAAGTAAGAAATTAATATTAACTACAACAAAAATAATATAATTAAATGATAATCATTAAAAAAAATAACAAAAGAAAAGAAAAATGATTTATACAGAAATTCAGTATAAATTATGCTTTTTGTTATCAATTTTGTCACTTTAGTTAAGTTTATTTTAAGTTTATATTAATATTAAATAATAAGTTCAGTCATCGAAATTCAGATTAAAATTCACAAGCAAGTAGGGCTAGTTATTAAGGAATTTTTACAAGCCCGAAAATACTTTTATTAGCCCGAACTTTTTCCTAATGGTTGTCCAATAAACACATGCAAAGTTGATCAGAAAAGACATTTTATTCCTATTGTTCCGCAGCGATTTCATGCCAATACATGTCAACATTAGACTTAATTATCGGTCACACGCTGGAAGTTAACTCGCCGACAGAAGTATGCACAAGGATGTCAAAAATCGATAAAGGAGTCGCCTAGTTATGTTACACGCTTGACTATGTTCGCATATACCTAGCTATACCGGGTACCTATACGCTTTATACAGAAAATTGTTGTTAGTGCAACGAAGAAAGATCAAATAAATCTATTTTTAGACGTCCGGTGTTATCAAGGAATTTTTTAAATCAGCATGTACGCGAAAGATAAGTTTAACTACACGAAGAGTCATTTCCAGAAGCATCGTTTGTTAAATTAAGATGGAAACATAAAAGAATATAAGCCTTCTTATCACAAGGATGTTTCATATAAAAAATGCTATTTAGCGTGGGTCGCAAACATCTATAACAATATATGTCTTTTTTGTTTCGATTAATCTTGATTTAACAAACGATGCTACCAGTAACACGATTTCATGTAGTTTAACTTGTTTTCGCACATGTGCTTTAAAATTAATCCCCCAATATCGCCGAACATCTTAAAATAAATTGACATGTTCTTTTTTCTTTCTAATAACAATATACTCTCTGACTTATGGTATATGCATATGCGAACATTATCAAGCGTGTAGAACATAACTTGGGGACTCCTTTATCGATTTTATGACATCCTTTTGGATACTATAGTCGGCGAGTTAATCTCTCAGTGTGTGACCGACAATTAAGTTTAATTAACATGTAATTGGCATATAATCGCCGCGGATGGTCTCATTTTTCACAACTCTTATCTTGATTAACAATCGACTGTCAATTAGGGTATTTTATTTTATACTACTATGAAACTATTTTTAACCCTTTTCGCCGATTTTTTGTCAAAAGCGAGACCCCTGCAAATCAGTCGTGCGGCTTTATTAATAAACGCAAGCACGTCGGGCTAGTACAGTCAGACTTTTTACAAGCCCCATGGCAATACTACTAGTTTTTTGCTGTCGGGCTAGCGTGAATTTCGACGACTGTAAGTTATGTTAAACTGTTCAGGACAAGTCCGGTTAACAGTAGCATGGTGTTATACTGTTCAGGACACCAACTTTCAATATCAAATAAATAAAAACAAATGTAAAAATAAAGTTGAATCATGAACTGTGATTTATGTAGGTCCTATAAACTTGATATATGATAAAAATGCACAAACACTATATAACACCATGTGTGATAAATTTTATTTTGTCTTGTGTATCTGTATATATTTATGGTTTTTTACTTATTTATTATTGTTAAATATGTAAATCTTTTTGTACACCGCCATTGAATGTGTAATATAGAAATAGGCTTTTAATCAAATGAAGAAGTTTAAGTTTAAGAAGTTTAAGTTTATCTCATGATTCTGTACAGTCCTAATACAACCATTATGATTACCAAGCATGTCAACTTGTAGTAAATACCTCGCAAAGATTCTGTGCTCCTTTAGCCCCACCAGGACAGACTACAACATCAAATGATCCTTTTTTCACAGCTTCACTTAGAGATGTATCTGGAACTATCTTCACATTACGACTACATAACACTGGATCAGAACCTGTAAGTCCTGCAACTGTCACTTCAATCTAAAATAGTTAAACATGTATACAGGAAGCATGAATTCACTGAATATGAACTATGAACATTTATGATTTATGAACATTAATTGAAAGCATGAATTAATCAGCAGATGAGTGACTTACATCAGATCATAAAAAATATTTCCTGTCATATACAGAAAAAAATCCAGAATAAACTCATTTTCAATATTATACATGTATATTCAAAGAAGTACTTGGGTCCCATTTTTTAATGAACAATATTATTCAAGGGGAGTAACTCTGGTCCAACTTGACATTCAGTCAAGGGAGATAATTACTATAAAGGTTACTTACATTTGCACGTCTGAGTACATCAACACTGATGACAGTCTCCATTTCTTCAGCTCCTTCCGATAAAATCACTAATGCAGTCGGCATTTTGAAAATAGACTGATCAACAGTTGCCCAAAACACTCTATCAAACAAATTATTTTTCGATTGCCTAAACCGGAAGTGAACTTTTAATGTCAATTTTAGTCTCTAAACCAAGGTAATCAAATTTGCAATTTTATATTTAAAACTTCTTATAAATGCAACAATTAACATCAAACTAATGAAATACTCCTATAATTTTCAACTTTATCGTTTTCATTATAATTGATAGGAGAAGAAAATGTAAATAAAAAGATATCAGTTTCTAGGTTAGAGATTAAGGTTGTTTGGTGTTGTTATGCTGAAACCTGTCAAAGTGAAAATTGATGGACGATAAAAAATAATGAACACATCTTAGTTTCCTATTTACAACACATTAGTGGGAATTTAATATATGGAATTAACAGGATATTGTCTTTCTTTCGAATACATTGTTTCAGTAAAAGTTGACGTTGCATTTGTGTTCCAATCGGCTAATTGATTTCCCGGGCACCTGTTGTTTTAATTGGCATGTGACTGCATCAACATGAGTCGAGTATCAAAAGCTTTTCTTAAATCGGCTGATGGAACATTTTATCCCTTATCACCAAAAGTAACAACAGTAGGCAAGGATCGATGTGACATTCTGTTACAGGTAAGAAAATGAGAAATATCTTGTGATGCATGCATGCATTCTGTTTATACAGAAGTGTGTATGTTTATTATGAAATTACATGGTCACTTCTAGCGTTTCAACATGCTTGGTGCTACAGGTAATTGTTATTAAGTACAAGCTTACTCGAACTGAGTATATGATCAACAAACTAAAATTACCATTGAATCTACTGCATGATAAAAAAGGTAGCCATCAAGAAGAACTTACATTTTGTATCTGACGCTACATGTAAACTGGGTATAGGATACATCAGTGATGTAATTTCAATCTGAATCTATCTACATAGTACATGATTCTGTCAAAATTGACAATCTTATCATGGTGTGCTAATAAGAAATATAAAGATAAAGAGAAAAATTGATAGGAAAGAAAGAAATAAAGAATCAGTCAGGGGAACCAAGATAGAAAAGGAAGAAAATAAGAAAGCTGGTCAGCTACCATATCCCCACAAAGTCTAAAGGGTGACGTCGATAGTGACCAAATCTGGCTTTAGATCGACAGGGTTCAAGTTCAATGACTAGACAACACAGACATGTTATATCATGTGATGTGTTGCACATACCTTTTAATCATATTGCAATTTTCTATTTACGAAAATCCTGACAGAATAAGTTAAACTGACACCATTTTTGTATCGGTAGTGGATGCTGCCTTCTTTGTTCTCCAGTACTTGTTACCGGTGTCAAGGTATAATAACTCCCTAGGTTGGTGAGGTCATACATAAACAACAATTTTAATTTACCCAGTTAAACTTCCAACCCATTTTAATCAATTGATATAGGAAAAGCTCAACTAGGATTATTAAGTTAAGATCAAGAGACATGTTTGATTCCATGTGATATTCTCAATTAGCTGTGCCAGCTGATGGAAAGTTGGGCATATTCTAGATTATATATTCAAAATGCATTGTAATCAGGCGTCCTTAAAATGATTACAAAATGATATTGTGAATGTATGTCAATTGCAATTGTGTGCTGTAAATCTTGTTTTTTTGGCATCATGATTGAATGTTTACATGTGATGTGACATATGTAAGAGGTCTTTGAATTGATTCTGAATCTGGCTAGTTTAATTTTAAGTTACAAATGACCTCAGACAGGACTCTTTCAGTGAACTCTCTCTGGCAAGAGAGAAAGATACATGTAGCATGTACCGTGTATCTCCTCAATTATTTTTGGGAGAATTGATTAAGTGGAAAATGTACTTGTCCATTAGTGTATTTCTTGACTGTAAGTCATTTTCAAGTAGCATGAAGCAATTTTTCTCGGTGATTAACATAGATTTAATGGTAATATGGAGTTTTTATTATTAATATGTTGCATTTTTTCTGCAAAATGTGTATAATGTGGTTGTTCAAAAGTTCAGACCCTTTAACCCCCCTAGAAAAGTTTGGACCCCCCCAGGGTCTTGGATTTGCCCCTGTCCTATGACAATGTTCTACTTCATGATATGTTTGTTTGTAATTCCTTTAATTTCAATTACCTTTTTGAAGTCCTGGTTGCCATCATCTTGTATTATTTGTAATTGTATGTGCTAGTGGACTTTCAAACATACTCTTATTGAATGAACAAACAAATTTGATATAATCATAACTTTAACTCTGTTTATTTATTTCATTATTCCTTGAATGTTGTGTTGATATAAACAATAATCAATAACATTACGATAGAACCAATTATACAGAGAGGACAGGATCAAAGTTTGGAAGCAATATTACGAGTTAATAACATAAAATTTTGAATAGTTGTTCAAAAGTGTTTACTCGATGTACACCTGTTTTTATTTCTATTGTAAAGTGATGTTTTATGATAAATGTAAATATTTAAGTGAATGTTAGTAATAGTTGCTTTATTTTGTTGTCTTGAACTTTAATTGACTAAGTGTTTGAGAACAAATTATGTTTTGTAAATTTTTATTTACTTTAGTGTTGCTGTATACACAGTTTGAGCTAGTGCCTATCTTAAAGGAGCAGTAACGCGCAATCTTGCTCCCAGTGACTATTAAGATTCTCAATACTTTTTTTATAACCTCGGGGTACGAGAATGTCTAACGCGATTAAGAATAGTGATATTATGTTCAACAACTATACACCTCCTGTGTATCTGCTTGAATATAATGCATATGACTATGAATCCAAGAGTTGTGAGTTACCAGTGCTTAATGATTTTTTGATTATCAAATTTTAAAAGTTATCAACACTTTATAATTCAAACCACATTAATATAATTAAACTAACTGCATTCATTCTGGCAGAGTGATGTTGGTACTTACTTAACACAAACATGTGCAGGAAAATTATAGAACAAGAAGGGCCACAACAAGTTGATCATGTGTTCTACATATTTTTCTGGAAAAAAAAATGGGGCGAGCGAAGAAAAAAAGTCTTTATTCACTTGCTCTATATAGCGGTTTGACTAAATTTCTATGAGCGAGGAAATAAAAAATTTTTTTTTTTGTAAAAACCGTCAAAATTAAGGTGCGAGCGAACCCATAGAACATATAATCAATTTGTTGTGGCCTAATTGTTGAATGATTCAAATGAGTTGGGAAAAATATTGAGCAGGATTAAGCTTCATAAGTCATCACAAGATTGGTTAGACTTTGGTCAACATGTTTTTTGTAGCCAAGGCAACCACACCTATGTTTATATTCTCAACTTCACAACATCCGATATCGATTTCCAATCATATAAGTGACACAGTAACATTCTTTATGATCACACTAGGTGACAGTGGCGACACCTGGAGGTAGATATTGTTTATTGAACTGTGATGTTGTTGTTGTTGCTAGTTGGTAGGTAAATAAATCATTGGAAAAAAATATTGTTATACTTGTGAGTGATCAATGTTAAATGAACTGTTTTATATTGATCAGACTGCGTTAGGACATTTTATGATGTTGTAAATACATTTTGTTGGAAGATTGGTTAGAATATAGTTCTTGAAGGATTGAAACAACAAATCAATGTTGCAAACGACTATGTCCATTTCCCTAAAAACTGCCGGTAGTTTTAGGCCTAATCAACAGATTGGAAAACATACAAAATTATCAACAAAATTTAATCAATGCTTACAAAGTTGAACTGATGACTGTGCAAAACTAGTCATGGCTGTGGCTTAGTGGTTAGCGTGTCTGACTTTGAATCCGAAGATCGCGGGTTCCAGCCCGGTGGCAGTAGGTCATACCCTATACATGAGTTGTCGGCCTCATGGTAGGGTAAGTTAGTACTGGTAATAGAAAAGTGTCCAGGAAACCTATAGTTGGAAGAGCTGGCCATCGTATATATGACCTAAATATGTGTTGAATATGACATAAAAAAACGAAACAAGCAAAAAAAGCAAAACTAGTCTAACTATATATAAGTAAATGAAAAAGAATGTACCGGTAAACTTGTTTTTTGCTGACCTTTCAAACGTGTTTAAACATTGGGGGTGTGGTCTGAAACTCCTGATATCTGTTATCTTGTTGGACAATGTCATTCTTTGTTTCACATGCATGTTAAATACATGTGTAACTCTGCACTTTAAGTTTAAGAAGACATCGATTTTTATTTTGTTTTGATTATTTAAGTTACAATTTGATGTGAGGAAAAGCTTACCCGAGCTTGGTAAAAACAGGGTAAGTTTAAAGTTTGTGACAGATGTCTCAAAATACATTGGCTTTCTATGTATAACCCTACATTTTTGTCATAAAAAAGATGTCCTATCAGAGATAAAAAAAATTTTAATGATTTTTTATGCAGTGAAGTTTGCTTTGATTCTGAATGCTACTCAGATTATTTTTTTGCTGTGTTTGATTTTTATATTAAAAATTTGTACTCCAGACTGGGCAGCCAAACTTTGCACTTTTAAATTTAATTTTGATTAATGCTACTATTTTTCATGTGATTGTTTCAATGTGTGTGAATTTGATTTTTCAACTGTTTCTTTTTCAATAACAAATATTTTTTACTATAAATCATTTATTCATTATAAAAAGAATTATGTTTTATAAGTAAAACAGTCACTTTTTTATGAAAGAATCAAAGCAAATGTTTATTGAAAATATCAATTACAATGTATGCTGCTTAGTACTCAGTAATTGAAGCAAGATGCAAATGAAATGTAGCATGAAAACATATTAGGATCAGCCACAGTAAAAAACATAGACCTTTCACATAGCCAAAAAAGAAAAGAGGGAGATATTTGAGATTTTTAGTCGGATTTTTCAACAACAAAATAGGCTTATAAGTTGGGGAAACCCAGGTGAGCGGGAGGTTGAGTGGACGTGTTTTGGTTGGGCAGGTGTTGTTAACAATTGTGTTAAAGTTTTTTCTTTACCATATATTTCTGCCATTTATTGTCATATCTTTATGAATTTTCATACAATGATAACATACCATGTGATGAACAGAATTAGAAAATTATCACAACTCTACCTTGCTTTATTATGGAGTATTGCCCTTTGTAATTTTTGCTTTAAAGTTTTTAATATGTTGGATATCTCTGTCATTTATGGCCAGATCTTGATGAAAATCGGCTTTAATGTAGTTTCCACATTACATTTCTTGTTAACTTTTGTTATAAAAAAAGCCACAAACACTAAATTGTGATAGAAAAGTGTCCAGGAAACCTGTAGTAGGAAGAGCTGGCCGTCGTATATATAACCTAAATATGTGTTGAATATGAAGTTAAAACCAATTAAAAAAAAAGAGATTTTGTTTCGCAATTGAATATATAAATCTAGCACTGAAATATTACAATGTTGACCATATCTTCATTGTTATTTCAGACACAAGGTGTAGATGAACAACATGCTGTGATAGAATACAGTGAACAAGAAGACTGTTATGTATTACAAGATTTAAACACCGCACAAGGAACCTATGTCAATGATGTACGTGTTCAAAATGCCGCTGTACGATTGGCTCCCAGTGACGTCATTAGATTTGGTTTTGGAGGCACTCCGTATGAGCTGAACATTGAAAACCCACCCCCTGTAAGTAAAGCTTTGAACTTTTTACCTATAGAATGATGTGTGAATAAAAATACATTATTTCTAACAGTAATATATGGTGGACTTAGGGCAAAACAGTTGTAACTCATAATAAAAAAAGAGTGAGTTACAACCTTTTTTGCGCTAAACCTGCAATATGTGATTTAATATATGATATAATTATAATAATGTAATTAAGTGTATAATTTCTTCATGCATGTATGACAAAATAGAAAATATTAAAAGTATTTTTTACAAAAAATGGCCCAATTAGTGTCAAGGAATAATAATAAGAATTAGTTAAAGTTTGGTTTGAAGCACTGAGCTGCATTAGTTTAGGTCTTGATATTTTTCGGAGGGAAAAATTTAAGTTTTTGTTTGAGCTATGGACAAACATAAACTCAGGGCTGCAGTTTGAACTAATATCATTTGATCTTTTCGATCAATGGGTCCCTCAATCAAATTTAATTTTTTTGGCTGTGCAGAATAATAATAGTCTTCAGACATTAAACTTTTATTACATAATTATTTGTCTTAGAGTTTGCTTGTGATCTAGTTACTTATATGTTTACTGTAGCACTTACTTGCCATAATTTAGATCTTGCACTAAGCTTAGAGTAATTAGTCAATTAATATTTGTTTTAATATAGAAATTAACCATTGCTAATGTGTTATAAAACATCCTATGACCTGTTCTCGTAGATTAAATCCAAAAAGAACAAAGTTTGTGTGAGTCATTCCATTCGTAGGGTATGTGTCACTGAATCACTGATCTGCACAGTATAGGTCCCATGATAATGTATAATTGTAATTTTAATAACCTGCCTTACTTAATACATTACACTATCAGAAATTGACTGTTAGCACTTAAAAGCCCTCTACAGTTACAGTACATCAAGAACAAACTGGTCCACTTCAGCTCTGGCTCTGCCTTGTCTTATGCCAAGCCTTTAGATATAAATAACCTTTGCTTTTTCTTGGACATACAAACAAATTCATAAAGGCAGGTTAATTCATTTGGATTAAATGCTAACAGTTAATAACAGGGTTTATATTCAACCTTCTATAATAACTCTTATAACATAATGATTATTAAATATTAAGACATTTATAATATTATAATATATTAATGTATATGTGTCTGTATATAAAAATGCTAGCCCATGTAAACATAATATGTCATTGTTGAATTACTATGTTCTACATTTAAAAACAGACATTTTGAAAAATTCTGGGGTACCTATATTATTTGGATTTTTTACTCTTTTTTGTCAATATTTTGCCTCTTAGGGCTATTAGTGATTGCTTTTATTTTGGAGTTCATCTAATTAATAATTTACCATTCAAAGTATAGTCCAACAAAATTAAACTGAGCTTGACCTTTATGCAAGAATACATTAAACTCAGAATTTATTTTCTATTTTTACCCTCGGCTGTAAATCACGTTTTAAGGAGCATTAGGTAAAATACGCGCATTAAACAATTAATTTTGTTTTCATAAGAATAAATACTTTGAAACTGTGCCATAATATTGCGGACTTACGTGTTTATCCATGGACGAATGTGTCCTAAATTGAAAGAACAATAACATGCTACTTTCACAAAATTTATTTATAGTCACATAGGCTGTTATAACTACGTAAACTATCATATACATGCATACGGAAACTTACGATTAATTGTAAGTGAAACGTGTAATTATTATTATAATAAGGTAGTTCAAGCTCAGGTTAATATTGTCGCACAGTACATTGTAAGGAGATATGGATTTGAGTTGTCTGGCTTTCAACTGACAATTCTTGTAGTCATTTCCATAAAAATCAAACACTAGCTCCATTTAGTATATTATAAAGTATTAGACAAAATTATCAACTGCTCTGACTATATGAAATAAGTAATTACAAAATGTAGCTTGAATCAATTTTTACTAGTCCCAGGTTTTAGACTAGTGGGTTAAGGAGATGTCTGTGCTTGCAGAGCATTTTAAATTTACAAGATGTCTGTTTATAATGATAACATTGTACATGCAATAATATCATAAACCTGTTTATAATGATAACATTGTACATGCAATAATATCATAAACCTGTTTATAATGATAACATTGTACATGCAATAATATCATAAACCTGTTTATAATGATAACATTGTACTTGCAATAATATCATAAACCAACTATGTTTTTTTTATATAATATAATTGTTTGAAGTGTGACAGATGTATGTACCTGGTAATAAGACAATCATCAGTAGTCTCATATGGGTGTTTGTAGGCATGGTTCCCATTAGTGATATTAAGCAAAACATTACATTAAGAAAGTGTAGATTATTATATTAGCAAATAATTTACAGCAACTGGAGCCCATATTATCAAGCATCTTACGACAGATTTAAGTCATAAATCCTTCTATAATAACATTTGGTGTAAACAAATTTTTTTGCTGAAGCCAAGGACCCTATATATATAAATAGGGTCTTTGCTGAAGCCCACACATTTTTATGTCAGTACATGTACCATGCTTTAAGCTAGCCTAGGCCCCTTAAATAGTCAAATTACCCCCTTCCCCAGTTTTATACAATGGTTATACATATAAGCAACGTGAACAATTAGAAACATTTAGGAAAAGAATCAAATATTTGAACAATTTCAAGGAATGATTTTATGGAAATAATGTCTTTTAGTTGCCATGCCTACTTGTTCCCATATGAGACTAGTGATCTATATGTTATAGTTTTCATGTAAAATAATTATAACATATTTTATAATAACATTATTTATAGAGTCAGCTTATACAGTCCTATCATCAATCAACAGTAGGTATCTCATTAAATATTTGTTGTAAATGGCTAGCATAAAATAATTTCTAAAATCGTTCAAAGTTCTGGTGATAGTTGCTGGGATGGTTCTTGGTTTTCCTTTTTTGCACAGTTGATAAAGCTTGTCTTTCCATCTTTTGCAAGAAAAATTGAAAAGTACATGTGCAAGTGTTATCTGAAGCCTCATATGTTAGCTAGTCTGTTGACTTGGCTTTGTGTTCAGCTTTAACGCTCTGTTAACAGATCTTTGGTAAATTGGTTTATACTGTCGAAGAATGACTACATTTCGTGGGCTTAGCTCACAACAGTTGCAACTCAAGTTAAAAAAGAGTGAGCTACAGCTGTTTTGCGCTAAGTCTTTGATTTGTATTTTGGGCTAATTCTTCAACTTTTTCATCATGCTTAGTTGCTAGGGCCTGATTGGAGTTAGAGCTCTAGGAACAAGGTCATGGGAAATATTATGTTAGAGCAAATAGCTTATTTTTATTAATGTTTGAATGACAAATGAAAAGTTCCCATATAGTACCAGGGAGTGCCAGAATATCAAAAGTTTCATTTGTATTTTGAATTCATGATTGTTCAGTATTTTACAATAATTATTTGACATATTATTGGTATTACACTTAACTAAATGGTTATGGTACATTTTAGAGAATGCAGTCAGGACTTTGATTATTGCAGAAAAAAAACATTTATCAATCCTTACTCATGATATTATTTTATGCTAGCCACACTTAATGCATCTTGTTATACTCCCAACTTTGTCACATTGATCATGCATGGGGTTTTTAAGGTGATGCATCCATCATTTATGAAGTGTGTTGCTAATCCTTCTACAAGGAACTGTGACAACATCTAGGGACACAAAAGAAACTAAATATTACCACCAGATTTGAAATCCAGTATCACCACCCACTAGGGCTGTCACCATATACGGGTATATTGCTGTACGCAGCTGTGGCAATACGCACCACAGTCTGATTTTATTGTACCTGTATTTGGCGATATTTTTTTTTTTTTTGGAAAATTCTCCCCTTTGCGAATTAAAGTAGCAAAACATCAGTTTTTCCATTATTCATTTCATCTAACCTTAAGTTAAAGAATTTAACCGATTTGGGCGCGTCACAGTCCTAAATAACCGTAAATACTTAAAGAGGCTAGATTCTATCAGTAGCTGCATGTTAGATTTGCAACGTTTCTGTTAAATACAGCGGAGGCACAAACAATCTAAAAGCCCACAATATATCGTGGTACGTATCGTCATACGATGCCAGCGTATTGCAGTATATTGCGATACGCTTCAGGCGTATTGTGACTGCTCTACTACCCACTGGTAAACAGCTGTGTCATATTATTTTGTTGTCATTTTGAAGTATAGTGAATCCGAAACCGTGACTAACTAAGGAAGGGGTTCTGAATACGTTAAAATGCTATGTTTCATCTAAAGGGGATTCTTTAGTGAACAAATAGTTCTATGGAGATATTCTGATGGATACATCACCTTAAAAGGAAATATTGTTCTTGGTATAGGGCACAGTAACTGTTAATGTATAGTTCTTTTTTTCTCAACTGTCAAAATATGAATATTTTCATGGTGACTTGGTGTTCTTTGTCTTACATTCATGGCATCCTGATAGTGTGTATTCAATCACCACAAAATTATTCAAACTTTGACAGTTGAGAAAATATGGACTATACCAACTTGTTATGTTCATAGTACTGGGTAAATATTGTTGTGATGGTGTACTATACAATTTATGTGATAACCATGCAAAACTGAATGCTTGAAAAAAAGAGAACTTAGGGGAGACTTGTGATCTTTTTATAATTGAAAACAGGTTAAATATTTCAATGATATAACCTTGGTGCTTTGATGTGCAAATAAAGCCCCAAACAATTAAAACTATAAATTGTTTCCTTTTCCTTTTGAAATAATAGTGATGTTGACCAAAAATATTCTTGAAATTTTGATGCAAGCCAATATCAACGGTGTCTTTTTCCTAGACCCTACAAAAGATGCTATGATGATGTTTTTAAGTTTTTGCATAGTACATGAATTGTATTGTACATAATGATCATGCTCACTTTGGGAAATGTTGTAAAACTGACTCCAGCCAGTTTAAAATATTTGAACTCTTTCTATTGGTCAGTGTCAAAGAGTAAACATTTGAATTAACCAATCAGAAGCATCTTACTTGAAATAAGTCATTGATTGGTCAATATTTGGAATGACCTTTGACCTAACCAATCAGAGAGAAGAGTTTAAAAATTGATTTGCTGTTCAGTCATATAACCTTTCCCTAAAGGATTTATTGGCTAAGGGATGAAGATTATGTAGTAATATTGTTTAGTGTAGTCATTAGTATTTTTTGCTCTTTAAATGTTAGTTTATGCTTATCCCCATTACCCTAATTTACTCCTTATTGTCTCCTATTATATCTTAATACATGCATATTTCTATTTGTTCTTACCTTTTTGGCTTATTCATGTAAATTAGTTTAGGCATTGAGTATACAAGTAATTGAACGCGCAAAATTAACTTAGGTACATTTTGGGAACATGTCTAGAAAAAATCTTTTTCAAAGAGGATCCAACTCTATAAAAATTGAATCTCATTTTACCTTTTTTGTCCCATCTCCATTCTTCCCACCCATGCTGAATTGGCTTTTGATTCAAATGTACCTTCTTGTTTCCATTGTTTACAAACAGCTGTTTGTTTCATTCATGAATTATGTATATTAAACAAAAATAGTGATAGTAATTTAAAGAACTTGATCAAAGTTAGTAAAATTATGAGGTTAAATTTTGTATGTACCGTGATTGTGTGTGTGTGTACCATTGTATATTGTGAACTGTTATGTTGCTCGCAGGTTTTGTGTTTTAATTTAGTAAACTTTGCTATGTAGTTGCTATAAACTTGAACTTAAAATTGAATAGAAAATCTTGGTGCTGTGAAAAATTTTATACACTGTCTTATGAATTTTACAGTCTTTAAATCATAACTTGGCCTGCAGTTTAAAATGTACCTTTGATCAGCTTTGATCATGCCCATTACAGTTTTTATTTTACATGAGATAAAAGTTGATTAAAATCCCACTATCCAACAATTTCAATGACTTGTTCAGCAGTTTCCATGTGTTGCAGCAATCAGCTGGTTTTATATACTTTTCTTTAGCTCGATTGTGTAACAAGTTCTTACAACTTATATTAATCACTTTAGAGTCAGCTTTCTGGTCCCCCAGTACTGAGCTAGTAGGATAAAGTTTCTTGCTCAAGGAAACAACAGGGTAATTCTTGGATGGGATTTGAATCAACGCACAATACAATGATAACCAATGTCATAATCGCTTGGCCACACCCGCTGGTTTTAGATTTGTCTTTCAAGCTTAGATATGTTTTGGTATTACTCTGCATGGTCGCTCGTCATTGAGACCTTCAATAGCCAAATTGAATCACTAGACAAATGCTAGGTAGTTACCCAGTAACTATGGTTAAATGTTTATTACAGAGATAATTCAATGTTTCAGAATTATTTTAAGGGGAGAAAAAGATATTGCGAATAATCAATTCTTTATTTTCTTCATATTAAAGTAGACCACAGAGAATGTATGTCTATCTTTAATCTTAATAAATACTTCAAACAGATCTTAAGGGCGGTAATTAAAATCATTTTACTACCGTCTGTTATTGATTTAAGGCAAAAAACTCAAACTTTTATCAGACTAAATTCATCAGTAATTTATCTACAGTTCAATGTTGATAGCATTACCAATACATGTATATTAGATCTATTTACATTCAAGTTCTACATATCATAAGATAGATCATGATTTCCTTATGTAACTTGATAAACTCTATTTCAATCATTGTAATTTACCCTACAAGGTAAAAACACTGTGAAGTTTTGTGCAACTGCAATCTTCTTAAAGATATTTGAATGCCTGCTTTAAAACTTGAAAGGACATATCAAGTCATACTTCATATTTTGATCATTTTATCAACATTGCCCTTCAACTTTTAGATTTAGTAATCTTCCTACAATTGTCAAAGTTTTGTGCATTAGTAATGTTATGTATTGAATTTGTGAATCTTAATCTTTCATGAAGTGTATTACCTAAATGTTGCAGACAACTTTTGACATTGTATTGCTTGAATAATGCCATGGTAACCAGATATTTTGAATTTGCCAAACATTTGAACTTTCTATAGCAACCAGGGCACTAGAAAACTTTTGGGGACAGTTACCCATACCCTCAGGAACGGGAACTTTGTGTCGTTCTAAAACAATATGGGGATTCTCAGTCAACTTATAAATGAGTGCAGCTGTGAATTTTACCTGTCACATTTACTCTTTAACACTTTTCGTCTATTTATTTGAATAGCTAGTATAGATTGTGACTGCAGAATGACAAATAAAAACAAATGACTTTGGGCCCATATTCAGCCCCAAAAATATGCCAAACAAGCGCCCTGGCAACAATTGTCCATGATACAAGAATTTGAACTTTCCATAGCAACAATTTCCATAATAATAATAAGGGAACTCTCACAATTACATGTTGAATTTGTGTTTGTTGTGAAAAATGACTACAATCCTGACAATGAACATTATGAGAATTAGAGAAGCTCTGGGACGAGGTTCCTAATCATATCGCTTGCTAGCACCTTTGTGCCCTGGTACCCTTCTTACACAAAAAGGAATATGTATATTATATCAAATTTAGGGTACCAGAAGGCAAATTGCTAGCTAGTGATATGGTTAGAAAACTCTCCCCTTCTTACATTTAACACTTATTCAGCTGTACACAAAGTACTGAATTATTTATTTTTAATGATTATTATCCTTATCTTTATATTTAAGCTATTATCTTTTATATATACTTTTTTAGATACATTAATCTTCATGTACAAATTATATTACCTTTATATTTAATTTAGTGAACAATTCATCTTATCCAATATTTATCATTTCAAATATTTTTTTCATTATGTTCTTTCATGGTTATTATTTATTATTTTTCTATGATTATTATTTTGATTAAGTTGTTTAACTTTCTCAAAATTTATATTCCTTAGTTTTATATTTATTACTCGTATTTGCTGTTTTACATACTCTTGTTGCTGCTATGTATTGTTTCTGATTACCAATATTTTATTTACTCGTTCTTCTTGTTTAGTTTATTTCATTATCATAATTGTGAACAAAAAATTCAATGAAAACTTTCCATCATGGCATTATTGTAGAGTTTGAGAGGTCAAATCTAAATCTATAAACAAACATGTATTTCTCATGGAGTTGATAAAAGTATTGACCAAATTTTGGCCCAAGATAAAAAGTCATACTTTTTCAATGTATTGAATCACTTGTTCGTTGTTTTCTATAAACTTATTTTGTATGCCTTTAAAAAATATACTAAAAAACCTGGGACAGTAGTGCAGTTGATAGCGCGCCAGGATTTTGAATTCATTGTCCCGAAGGGGGTATGGGTTAGAATCCCACCAGGGGAGGTTATTATCCCTTCCATGAAAATTTGACAATAATGTCAATTTTCCTCCATCATTAAGATAAATGGAGAAGTTTCCGGCCTTGTCGAAGGGTAGTTGATTACTTGTTATAGACAAGTATCCAGGAAAGCTAGGTAAGGTGCACTGGACGCCGTAAAATAACCAAAAAATTGTGTTGACACGGTGTTAAACCCAGTATAATTTAATAATTAAATTTAATATACATATACTCAAAAACTATATTCAAGTAGTTCCATTTCAAGTAAATTATTTTTTTGTAATAAATCTTGCAATGTACAGTACTAGTTTTACCAGTAGATCTACCCACTTGTATTTTTGCCTATAACTTTAAGCTACCATATATTTTCCTTAGCAATGTCAATATTAACAGTTCATGTTTAATCTACAACGTCTTACCTTGATATCGTTTTTTTTCCCTCGATTAACGACAGCGACAAGCGGTAGATATTTTATCAAACTTTAATGAGCATATTTAACAGTATAAATTCTTCTATTGATTTTGTACATAAAACTACCTGTATAAAACAGTTTTATAATATTTGTAGAGCCTACAGTATGTAAAATTGGATTTATTGGCCTATTGTTGATTTAAATGGTGAACTTTTACATGTATGTGACAGGAGAGATCTAAAGGAAACCAGAAAGTTTTAACAACTTGTTTGTAGTTACCCGCCTTTTTAATGTTAAATTAATGTAGGTGTCTTGGGGTGGACTTGATTTGAATTACTCTGGGTTTTTTCAAGAGTAAATTCAGTGTAATTCCAGAGTACTCTGTTCAGACCTGTGAATTAATTGAAATAGGGTAAAAACATGGCTGCGTCCATGAAAAATATTACAGCAGGCATGGCATTAGCCTTGTTTGACGAATCTAGTAGCAGTTTGTCAGAAGATGGTGACGAATCGTTACCAGTTGCTACGCATTCTTGTCTATTGAACACTTCCATTGACATGAAAAATATCTTACAAGTTTCACATTTGTTGAGTGTTCTTCTTTCTGTAGGCGCAGCCATGTTTGTTGGTGACATCACGCCCCCTCAGTTTCCTGCCTATGGGCAGTGGAGATCAGAGTGCGCTGAGAATACCTGCTCTGCATCCCTTTATTGTACTTAGTAGGGAAAAGAGCAAGATGAGTAAAAAGAGTAGCCCCGCCTAATCAAGTCTGCCCTTGCTGAATTATTATAAAGATCAACTGATATGTATAATACAATATTAGTCAATCTCATTATGCATCAATGGATATGATATTGATGACCATTTGATAAGGGTCATGATCCCCTTAAACAATTCAAGTTTTCAAAGCCCCAACGGTTAACATTTTTGTTCATTTTGATTCTTTCGTGATTTGCCAATATACAAATATCATAACCTTTGTGATTCACATTATGCCTTGATATTTGTTGATATATTTTTGTAATATGTACACTCTGCATAAAACTTCAAAAATTTATTTCAATGACAAAGCATATTTTGATGGGTCAGTGCAAAACTAGTCTACATTCTTCTTTATTTACATAAAGTTAGACCAGTTTTGCACTGATTCATTGATATGTCACATGTCAATTAAATAGAAGTTACTCTGATCTAGCTCTGATGCTCAATTAACTTAAAGGTTGATTTTTAAAGGTGTTCACATTGACCTCAAATGATAAAATGTTGATTTTATAGCTTGTTCACATTGACCTCAAATGATAAAATGTTGATTTTATAGCTTGTTCACATTGACCTCAAATGATAAAATGTTGATTTTATAGCTTGTTCACATTGACCTGAGATGATAAAATGTTGATTTTATAGCTTGTTCACATTGACCTCAAATGATAAAATGTTGATTTTATAGCTTGTTCACATTGACCTGAGATGATAAAATGTTGATTTTATAGCTTGCTCACATTGATCTAAGATGATAAAATGTTGATTTTATAGCTTGTTCACATTGACCTGAGATGATAAAATGTTGATTTTATAGCTTGCTCACATTGACCTGAGATGATAAAATATGATTTTTATAGCTTGTTCACTTAGGTGAATGTGTTCAGGCTATAATAATATTTATTTATTTACAAATAATCTTTACTGAAGCTTGTCAAATTTTCCTTTACACTCAATTATCAATCTTTGGTAAGTTTGAATTAAGTCTGATTTACTCAATAAATAATATCCAATGAAGTTTTTTATGAGTGTTTCGCTAAAAGTATATCAATACTTCTTTACAGATTAAAATGCTATGATTCAATGCCTTTCTGTGAAATTTGTAAGTCTATTATATTAAAGCTAAATAAAAATGTTTTCATGCAATTTATCAGTAGATTAGTCTTAATAAAAATGTATGAATTATGCATTTTGTCTATATATTTACTAGTTATTTAAATTGAAGTTATTTCCCTGAGCATTATTATAACATTTAGTCTTTAAGATAGTTATTTTGCTCCGTTAATATCAAAATTTATTATCAAAATAGAAGATTGAATTTGAGTTTTTTCGTGAAATTGCGGCTTGCTGGACAGCATATGAAAAATCATATGATGATTTAACAATACAATATAAAAGAATTAAAATACATGTACAACTAAAATCTGTCATAAGATTCTTGATACTACGGGCCCTTTATCCTATAAAAAATCTTTAATTTTTATTGTGCAAAATTGTCTGGGAACATGTAGTTGATGTATAATGTAAGTGCTTCCTACTTAACTACCTAACTCTGTAAAGGTATTGCTCGTTGAATTGATTTCAATATTTGTTTAACTATGAATGTACCATAGGATATCCATATACATATTCCATAAATCTTAATTTTTTGTTCATTGAATTACGTACTTGAAGTTTGTGTAAATTTTATAAAACTGGTCTATATATTGTATATTATATCATTATTATAATTCATAATGTATGCAAATTGTAGGCTTGCACTTCAAGGCCAAACATATTTTGTTTTTCATTGTTATGAGAGACATTTCGGCAGTAAAATGAAAAATTAAAATGATTAAAATTAACAAAAAAGTTGATCTAAACTTAAGCACTTTTATGCCTTAATTAAATTTACACAAAATTTACTTGTATCTAACTAAAATCAATATTTTATCAAATATTATTGAACAGTTATGTGTATGCATTCATATTCTATCTGTAAATTGTATTCGTATTAAATTCAAATTTCATATTTTCTATTAAATTTTTCTTTGCTTCAGTACATGTGTCATTTATTGGCAATATACATCATAATTATCAATGAATTTGAGAGTTCTCATTCTTGATAAACTGATTATTCTTTAATCATTATTCTGCTCAGATAATAAAAAAGAATCAGTATTTTTATATCTAGAAAAGGATCAATATATAAAAACATGTAAATTGTACATTATCAATAATATAAAAGATGAATTCTGAATACATTTTGCCTTTTGAATCATAATAAACAGTACAGTATAACCTCTGCAGAGAGGCCCTCTACTAAGCAAATCCTCTGCTCAACAACAGCATTTGATGTTTCCCTTAGGTGTAATTTTAATTGAGTTTAACCTCTGCAGAGCAACACACTTTAGTCCATCCTAGTGGGTGTTGCTCAAGAGAGGTTGTACTGTACAGCATTTAACCTTGTGCAAACATTCACGCCTTGCAGTATACAAAAGTATTCACTAGACTTTAAATTTGCCATCATTAATGAAATTTCTAATTTATCGAAAAACACCAACATAAATCAGAACAAATTGAAAGTTGCAAGACTATATGTATTTCTGTCATTTATATATTCCATTATTTATTTCAGATTGCCTATCCACCTGTACAAAACAGACCAGCCTGGACTGGTACCCTGGCGTTAATCGCTGATGACCAGTCCATGATCTACTCTCAATCTCAACATCAAACCAATCCAGGTCTACCATATTTAACCACACCCACTCTTACTGTTCCTGCTGCTCATTGGACACCAGTAGCTCATGCCACACCTCAGGTACCTCAACCCCGACCACCATTAAGAAGCCGTCCAATGAGTGCTGGAAGTGCCAGAAGAACAAATGCATTTGACAGGTAATAGTAGCATTGAAATTTTCAATTTGTTTCTCTTGGCATTAAAATGTAACAATTTATCTATTATTGTTATTCAGTCAAAAAAATATACAATGAATGTATGAAATCTTATATTTTCATTGTAGTGTACATGTAAATATAATCTTATATATCGTCAAGATGACATTATTTTAGAGCAGTGATGATGTCATGTTATATTCATGTTGTATTTGTGTAAAATACTAGCATTTGTAAGCATGAAAGGAACCTAGTTTTCATCAATGTTGGAATAAGATCTTTGGAAAATGACATTTTCACTCATTGCTGTGCCACTCCAAAAAATATATGTTTTCTGAGCTCACTCGATGAAATATAATTAAATTTTTTAGGGCCACAACAAGATGATCATGAATGTGTGCTACAGATTTTTCTGGGGAAAAAATGGGGCGAGCGAAGAAAAAAAATTAATTCTAGTGCTTTATATAGCAGTTTGATCAAATTTTTATGAGTGAGCGAGGAAATGAAAATATATTTTGTAAAAACAGTCAAAATTAAGGTGTGAGTGAATCCATAGAACATATGATCAACTTGTTGTGACCTCTAAAATCCTTGCATATCTTCTATATCCAATGTCTCCTGGATGAGCAATACCTACTGATGAACTTGTCACTTATATATATATAATATTCTATATTACAGAGTCCAGACAATAGGTGGTACTATACAAGCTTCAACAAATGGAATACTACAATCACCATTACCTAGAAGTATGTATAACATTATATATTCTATAACACCATAGCATCATGTAACTATAGTAACATGAACATTTTCAGTTTAACAAACACACAGAACCTTAAATGATCTAAATTTACAGTTTGAGGGTTGCCCGCAAGACTGTAGTAAGTGCATTGCCGAACAGAGTGAGTTACTACAGTACTGCGGGCAACCCTTGAGTTGCTCAAGGCTCAACTGTTGTATTGCTTAATTTTGACCATAAAATGGTTTAGATAATAATGGAACTTCTTCTTCTCATTTATCTGTTTACTGGTTGATCCTTTGATTTCAGTTAAAATTTTAAAAAAAATTTAAATTCAGCATTGGCTTGAACTTACCATGCTGAAGGCAAGACGGTTAATCCTTTGCCATCAGTATTAAAAGTTGTACTGGCCAGCACATTAATGACGGGCTTAGGGCAAAACAGGCGTAACTCCAAGTTTAGTAGAGTTGTACTGGCCAGCATGTTTTAGTCATTGCCTTAAATTTTATCAAGCACAAGTCTGATTTATCGTGATATATAGTATAGGGCAAACTTATCATTGATTGAAACAATTCAGCTGGTTGAGGGTTACTAGTTTTATTTAATTTTTAGCTTAATTCTAAGGTTTTACCATTTTTCCCTATTAAATCACACATATCAGAACAGAAAAAAGCTATAAAAGGTAAGTTACGGTAGAAAGATAGACAATGTCTAGGATATCAGTGAATAGATGCATGAAAATCTTCCACTACTTGCATGGCTTTACTGTTTACATTGATTTATTTATATAGATTCCCATATACTATATTTTCAAAGTGTACATGTATTAGGATATTATTTGTTTTCAGTGGCAAGCAAATTACTTTTTTACAACGAAAAATAACTAGTTTAAAAAATATAGCTTTTTAAAATTGACCTGGAACAAATTAATGATGTTTTAGCCAGAATAAAATCATTTTACCAAATGGATTATTCTGTCAGGGGTCAACTTGAACAAGCAATTGTCTCCTGTATTATTGTAAACATAATTTGAAACAGCTTTTTATTAATAATTGGTAATTCTCAAACACATATGACATTATATGAAATTCTAACATGTGTTTTACTCTATATTTAACATGACAATATCTATATTTTAATATTTATCACATTCATGGCTGTTATAATTTACCCCCTTGTTTGTAGAACTTAATGGGAAACTTATCCATTTTTTAATGTTAGAATTGAAACAACATACAGTTTTTCTATAGTTTGTCGTAGAATAAAACATAGACGCTTGTTTTGATGTGCTTTTTAAATTACTCATGCTAAAGCACTTGATATTTAATTTTGGCACTTCAAAACTTGTGCTTATGTTGGATTCAACAGCAAAATATAGTCAACTGCATGTTTTTAATAATTATCATCTTGATATATATCCATTTATAACACTATTACTATAACTTCAACAGATGTAAATACTAAAGCTTGGACAGTACAAGGTATATAATGATATAATGGTGATATGAAGGTTTTATTTCTCCACAAATATATATATATACATCAGTAGCGTGTTCAATTACACAAAACATTACAGAACGTTACATAACAATACATTCGGAACTCCTCGGCCATTCACTGCGAATAACCTAATCTAATACACAAATATGAGATCATTAAGGCAATGAGTGATGTTTCAAAATTTATGGACTAAAAATGAAACATCACTCAATGCCTAAACGATCATATATTTGTTTACTTTAACACCCGTAGTTTCAAAATAGCGTCTAAACATGTCCGAGATTATTTGCAGCAAATGGCCGAGGAGTTCCAAATGTATCGTTACGGAGCGTTTTGTAACGTTTGCGGTAACTGAACGCAGGGCTGCTTTATCACTGTCTTTCATGGATCTATAACTCTAAAACATCTATTCTATCATCCTCGTACTCTCATCTTTATACTACTGGTACAACATGTTAGCAGTCGGCCCCAGCTCATGCAATCTGGTTACAACCCTATCTAAAATCCTCCACCCTGGTATAACATGGTCGCTGTCGGCCCCAGCTCATGCAATCTGGTTACAACCCTATCTAAAATCCTCCACCCTGGTATAACATGGTCGCTGTCGGCCCCAGCTCATGCAATCTGATTTGAATCCAATCTAACATCCTCCACCCACCTACTAGCTTATTCAAGGGATAATAGTCTATTGGATATATTTCACAGACTTAGTGCAAAACAGTCGTAACTCACGTTTTTTAAATCAAGTTATGACCGTTTATGCACTGAGCATGTGATCTGTTTACGGAGATTGTCCCCTGCTGTCATTAAAAATTGAAAAAAAATGACATTCTCATTGTGTCATTTGTCAATCTTCAGACCAATTCTGGAGTTCTTTGAGCAATTGAAAATTAAACAATTCGTAAAAAAATAATATTGAAATATAGATCAAATGATATCTGTATTATGGATTTTGATTGTTATTTGTGATATTGTAGCAATATAATTATGCTTTTAAGCCAGGTTTTGTTTCAGCTTTTCAAGTCCAATTATAATTATTATGATTATCACCTGTTCAGCATTTATTAGTTTAATATAATTATATTATATATTTGAACCAATAATAAATGTATTATATATAGCAGTATATACTATAATTATTTGCAAAATACATGACCAAATTTTTTTTTTAATTTTGTTTGTCCAAAAACTTTTGAAGGACACTTAAAATAAGCTCTTGTTTACTGGTTGTTAAGAGGCAGATTGAAAATATTTCTATATTTACTAGTTTAAACATTGAATATTTTCTCCTCTTGAACATGTTAATGATTATACAAACACAACTAGAGGTCATTTGTGACTGTTATATTAGTTCTACACTTCACAATAAAATATATCTCATTATAAAATCAATACCTTGAAATCAATACAAACATCATGATGTAATAATATCCAAAATTGGTTTGCTCTGTTAATATAACTCCCTGATTAAAAATGTATGTATTCCAAACTTAAATTTTCCTAATTACATTTGTGACGCCCCACGGAAAAACCAGGCCAATGGCGAAAAAATCACAAATTTAGATTTTAACATTTTCTGAAACTATATATTTTCAAACATAAGTTGTGAAAATTTCACATGATTTTGACCAGTGGTTAAAAAGTTACAGGGTTCTTAAGAAAGTATGATGCACGAAAATATTTTAGGGCAACCGGGACGAAATTTCATCAGTTTTTATGTATATTACGGATATATTCTACAACAAAAAACAAGACATCTTAGATGTGAATTCCCTTTTTATCAATATTTACATAATATCTTAAGACATAATAACAAAAAAGTATATTATTCAACTACACTAAGTTCACAATGTTTCCATGGCAACCATTTATTAGTGGTTTATAGCACTGTTTATGTGAAATTTGAATTATTTGTTGTGAAATTCAATGTCACTACTGCATATAACAGGATAGAGTGTATTGGAAAGAACTAAGTACAATTGCACACAATCAATTTATCAAAATGATAATGATAGGACATAAATTGTTAGTGTTCTAAAGAAACCACTATGTATATATGGAAAACAAGTCAGAATAGAGAGGACAGGTTGTTGCTGCTTTTTGTCATGCTCATAGTTTTAGTAAATCTTAGAACGCTTCACATAACTGCTATGTAATTTTTTTCAATTATCAAATTAAACATGTTCACATATCTACCCATCATTATTTTTCAGAACAAAAACGTTACCATAGCAACCATACCGGACATATTTAGCTTGGCTAAAATATTTTTTTTAATCAAGAAATGTGAACTTTTGTGATTTTTTAAACAATAAATTACAACAAATAAACTTAAATCAAGTTAAAATTTGAAATGTATCAACTTAAAAGCAGTTAGAATGCACATGATCATTTTAACATGCTTTAAGTTGTTAAGTTTCAAGCTTTGGAAGATTGGAATGAACAGAATGGTGAATAATTTTTGCAGTCAAAATTATTGTAGCTGTAGCAATACATGTACATTTCTTGAGAAAGCATTGCAACTAGGATAATTCACATGATAATTTGAAATGTTGTTTTTCCATTACTATACGTAGATGTATATATAGTAAATGTTAATGGGTATGCGCATGCTACATCAAATATCAATGTACTACCTATGTCTACACGTTTGATTGTTGACTGAGCATAAAATTATGTTTTTAAACATTGCCTGAACATAGAATAATTAGAACAAAATGTATATTTTCAATATTTATTATGTTGTTTATTTCATATTCCATTCATTTAGATATTAATTAATATTCATTTGATATTATCTCATTTTCATGAAAGTCAAATATTATGCATTGCAATACAGTTTTGTAAATGATTTTTGTATCATCTCTCATGGTGGTGAATGTGACATTGAGTAAATTTCTTCTTCATTTAACACATGCTGAAGTAAGCTATTCTGGTGCTTGTGTTCACATAACAGCATGGTTCAAGGCTGTACTCAACTAGGTATATCACCTCTATCTGTAAAAAAATAAAATAATACTCAATAGTTTGACGCAAAAAGGATAAAGCACATCAATCACTAAATCAGTCATAAGAAATACAAGTGCATCAATGTATTGGCTCTTCTGTTTGTGTATTGCAGAACTTATGAATGTGAGTGGTCATACAAATTATATGCAAAGTTTGAATAATTTTAATGACCAGTGAATGATATTACACATTTGTATACACATGAATGATTAGATAAGAACCAAAATATATAGAAGGCATATGTAAAATATGAATTACTTACCATGTCCTAACAGCAATAATTTTTCTTTATTTCAACAGGAAGTTTTGAAAGACATTAAGCAAACCAACAGAACTAATTAGAAACAAAAATCATAAGCCATAACATGTACTGAGTACCCTCATAATCAAAGTATAATTTTTTGATAATAACAGCACTATATCCATTGTCTTCTTACTTTCCTCAGTGAAGAGTAAACATTTAAGCACTCATTATGACATTAAACTACAAATAGATCTGTCAAATTAAGATACCTTTGTAAAACAATCGGTTAATTATATTTAATAATTAACCTTTTCTCATTTGCCAGAAAAATGCATCAAATTTATACCTACCCTATTACTACTGAATCATGACTGGTAGACCTATGGTCAAAACACTGCTGAAGTAAGTCCCATTAGTGTTGTGTAACGTCTTTATAAAGTATCAAGTTGTTGTGCTTCTCCTGAGCAAAAGAAAAAAGAAAAATCAAAATGCATTAATATTGTCTTTAGGGAAAATACCTCCTATTCAGAAAATTTAAGTTTAAAATCCATATAGAAAAATAAAGTTGGGGGGAGTGTGGTGGGCGGAGTGTAGTGGGAGGAGCGATGTGGGCGGAGCTTAAAAACGAAATACGATTATGTCATTAAAAATTAATGATATATCATAGCAAACTCATTAATTCTTAAAGATTTGGATTCTTATACATTCGTATAATCTTAATTTTCATTGAAATAAGATTGCATGCCTCTTGATCCACCTAATAATGACAGTCCCCAACTGACAGACGTGATCAATGTCCAGCAGCATTTCACATCGGCATAGAAACCATGAATAAAACACGATTGTTGTTCTATTCACGACATAAATTTACAAACGAAGTTGATGTTTCTGTTCTCATAAATCTTAGTGACTAAATAATTCAGCCATGAGCATATTACATTCCAAATAGATAGTTTTTGACAGTAAACAAATTGCAGACGAAAAATTTTACTTTCGATTTCGCCCTGTAAAAGTTTTCAACAAATGCTGTTTGTTTTCGAATTTTTACTGTTTTCTTCAATTAAATCGTCGTCAAAACGTGAAAACATTTTTAAACGTTTACATAATCAAAATCGTATAGCCTACAAGTCGGATAATTGGGCCAAATTTACAGAAAATACAACTCACCTTGCTTGACAAGAATTAAGATGTCGTCCCTCTTCGCTACTTCGTCTTTGTGGTTAAAGGACACTAAATTAAAAACACTGTCGTGACAGTTATTCCCCTTACCATTTAAATATTTGGGTATGTTCGATCTAAGATTTTGCCGAGTTTTAATGAGAAGAATGCACATTTTATATAAGAAAACGAGTTGAATTTTCGAAATTAGTTTTTAAAATCTTAATTTCACGTGGTGTTTGAAAAAACACGTTTTTTAACGTTACGTCATTTGCGCAATTGGCCTGGTTTTCGCAGCCGACGTCACATTTATGAAATTAAAGTTCAGTTTTCCAATTTCATTTTTCCAACTTCAGTTTTTCTCCCTTAAAAATCTCATTCTTATTTCACCAGTTGATTTATCCATAATTATAGCAACATTGTATATTCATAGTTATGTAAAATGATAACTTCATTATAAGCCCTTTGTATTAGTTTTAACTGACACAGTGAATATTCAGTTTTCATTTCACAGTTGAACTATACAAATTTATATTTAGCTGATAAAAGAAGTTTTTGCAACTTGTATTAATCAGTCTGAAGTATGCATTATGTTCCCTGTGCTAAAATTTCTGGCTCTAGGAAACAATTGGATAGGTTTTAAAACAATGCCTAGCTGGCTATACAAAGATAGTATGAGTCCAACATTGAAGCCCCACTACTATATGACCGTGTCTGCTTCTTTTCATTTTGTATTCTGATAAAGTTAGAGTCACTGCTTTCTTAGATGCTGTGTTTGATTTTTGTCTTCTCCATTCAATCTGCTTTTTTGTGAATATATCATTTTCTACATGTATCTATGTGTGTTTTGCATAATGCCTTTAGGTAGTTTAATGTCTTTTTGTCTCCTTTGTCAAGTTATCCTTAACTCATGAATTCTTGGTCCTTTGCTATATTAGCCCTGATTTACGTTTGGTTTGGACCAAAGACCCTACTATATAGGGTCTTTGTTTGGGTCCTTGGTTGGACTTAATGATATACATAGGAATCAATTAAATGACTTAAATAAATGTTCATGAAAATTTCACTTCATTTTAATTCTACATTTATTAATACCCATGTTAGTATGGGAAAAAGATGAGCTAGCTAGTTATACTTAGTAGATTGGAAAGGTTGTAGATATGGTGAATGTCCTTAAAGGAGCACTTACAAGTTAGACTGAATATCAGGCACTTTATGGAAAGTTTCCTTTACCTTAATTCTACATTTGTAACACCCAAGTTAGTAGGGAGAAGGGACTAGCTAGTTAGAAAGGAAAGGTTTTTACTAAGGATTGGTGAATGTCCCTGAAGTTAGCAATTATATAGACAGAATACAAGATATCACATAGAAAGTTTTCCTCCATCTAAACAGAATAATTTTGTCATTCTAAATACATACATGTATCAGAGGTATAATAAGGCACTTGTACTCCCTTGCCTTTAAGCTAGCTTTTATTGTGATGTGGTAGAGTGTCCCTTATGACTCGAGAGGTAGTGGGTTCGAATCTCTGTTTGAACCATGGATTTTCACCAAGTTACTCATACATGTATCAAATGTCACTTTGTATAAACTGATACAATGTAATAGATATGTTTACTATAATCACATAAATGCACTAACTGTTCACAATAAAGTACATGTATACTATCATTATTAGATAAGTAAAACAGTAGCAATGTACTTAGTCACTTGTACAAAAATATCAGCACAGAGAAGTAACCTTAGTTTGTAAAAGAACCGATAAGTTTATTTATTTTTATTTGTCTGTGATAATTATAATCTTAT
Source organism: Mactra quadrangularis (assembly GCA_025267735.1). Taxonomy (NCBI): domain Eukaryota; kingdom Metazoa; phylum Mollusca; class Bivalvia; order Venerida; family Mactridae; genus Mactra; species Mactra quadrangularis. The sequence goes on along the minus strand of CM046294.1, from coordinate 31,404,028 downwards.
TAAATTAAGGATGAGTATGATAAAATGGTACCTGAACTATAAATAGATCAACTCATTTCTTTTTTTGTTGAAAGCACAGTTACTTTCCTCTCTAAGCAAGCTGTATTTAAATCCTTTGGTTTGTTTTTTATTTATGTAAATTTATTTACACATTTTGCCAATTAAGCACTACCCTATTTTTCTATATTATTCATCTTTCTTAAATATTTTCAAATATTTCACATTTTTCAACTTGTTTTACAGGTGGTGGTTGGGTCAATACCAGCACAGGTCGCAGTATGATAGCTAGTCAATTTGCTCCCGCCCCTCAGCAGGGAACTCCGCCTCCTCAGTCACCTCAGCAATATGCTCCTCCCAGTCAAAGTCCAATGCAAAATGGGGACTTCTATATTCAACAGGAGAAGGTAAGTTGTTATTTCTGTTTACAAGATAGGCTCAGATGTTTGCACATGTTAGATCAGCAATTTTGTTTTAAAAACAACTAATAAAAACTTCTACTTATCAGTAATCGTCCTAGAACTTGTTCCCAGTAACAATGTTTTAAGATGATGTTTTTGTACAACCATGAGGTTGGTTTTGGATGGGCAAACTGTCATCAAATAATAGATATTGTTTAGTCTTAACAACTTTGCTAAGCCCTTTCTTGTACATGCAACCCCTTACTTTTGATTGTCTGGGTTAACTAAATATTGAATCTTATTCATTGGGTAATTTTAGTCTAAATTTTGAATGAATTTGTGATAGAATTGTCTAACTTGATGCCAGTTTGTCGGTAATGATAGAAATGACCAACTTAATGCCAGTTTCTAGATAATGACATTTTACCTGAAGACATGTGACCTGGTAAGGAAAATCCCCATTTTATGACTTAAATGAGATTACTAAATCAATTATGTTCTTGGTATATTCAAACAGTTATAATCATATGTAGAAATCAACATTGACTGTATAATCTTATTATTTGACTTTAATTATGAGTCTATGGTTTAAGTATTCATACAGAGAATATGTAATACTTTAATGAGATTAACCAGGTATTAAGTCGACTGTGGATTAATTGTAATCAGAGATTAATGAAATTCTGAACATATTTTACTTAGTTCTGTTCGACAGTTGAATAAAATTTACCAATACTAATTCGAGGGTTGCCTGCAAGACTGTAGTAAGTGCATTGCGTAAAATAGTGAGTTACGAGAGTCTTGCAGGCAACCCTCGAATTATATTCATACTATATTTCAGGAACAAAAGATACGAGAGTTATCAGAGGAAGTCAATCGTCTACGTTCTATAGAGATGGAATCATTTAGAAAAGATCAACAATTACAACAACTACAACAACAATTACAGGTAAATTATCTCCCTTTAAACATTATAAATGATCTCCCTTTAGACATTATAAATTATCTCCCTTTAAACATTATGAATTATCTCACTTTTAAATGTAATGCATGAAGAGTTACACCCTTTGTTAACAATTTTTTAGTCACATTTTTATATTTTTCACCTTTAAAATGCAATTATTCTGTTGTAAGGCCTAAATAGGTCCATAAAGGTGTTGATTGCATTAAAGGTTTTCCCTTTTGGGTGTTTTGGGCATAACTGAACCTTGAATGTTTTGAAGTTGTTGTTTTTTTTCAATGACTCCAAATAAAATAAAAACTTGAAATACAGTCAATTCGCATTATCTCGACTACGCTTGAGTCGACTTTTCGTTGTCTCGATTGACAATCGAAAGTCCCGATTTTTTCCCTTCTTTATCTATATGAAAAATGCATGTTTATCTCGATCTTTTCCTCTCGACTTTTTCCATATCTCGATCATAAATTACGGACCAAAACGTTTGTTTTACTCTATAATCATAATGTTTAACTCGACTAGTCAAAGATGTCATCGGCAATCTGACGAGGTGCGAAAAACAACACCCGCCAATCAATTAGCGATCACTCTGTGAAACTGATACATAGGGGTCAATTTTAATCAACATGTCATTTAACAAAAGTGAATTAACAAAGTGACAGCTTTTTGATTGACAGGTGTCACAATTAAATTAATTGAGCATCGTGGACTCTTTACTTGTTACATACGTTTTTTTTGTGAAACAATATGTATTAAAATAAAATATTTAAAAAAACGAAACATCTTTTACATTCCTATATTTATTCAATTTCGTTTTTTAGTTGATCAATATGTTTATACTCAATTTCAAAGCATACTCTTAATAACTAAAATTAATCACTTCACACACTTCAGAAAAAAAAATGCCGGTCGGACATAAAGTTGTTAACAACTTGATTATATCTGTTACTCCTCAATTTTACTGAGTGATCTTTTTTTGTGTCGTTAGCAAGACGCGGCAATAAAAGATTGCTGAACATCTAAGAAAAGCCGACATTGCGTGAGTTGTATGGCGAGCAATGACGTCACAACACGCGTACACACACCCAGGCTTAAATATTTAATATAAAATTGTTGACTGGCTACAAATTGTCAAAAAAATAAACGCTCGATAAGATTGCTTTATCGAGATATAGTCTGTGTAAAATTAGAAATCAAAAGTAGATTTTCGTAAAATACGCGAATTGTTTTTATAACTCGTCGAGACGAAACAGCGTCAGTGTAAACATGCAATACAACAACTTGGAGTACATTTGTGATATAAATAGTAAAACCCTATTTACAGTTGTAATAAAGCAATTATTTTAACCTACACACTCTGAACAGGTAAAAAGTGCTACTGAAGACCTCAAACTGACATCCCTTCGTAAGTTTTGTTTATCTCGACTATTCGTTATCTCGACTATTTTTCAACAGTCCCAACTAAGTCGAGATAACGAGAAATGACTGTATATGACTTGTAAATTTCCACAAGGTCTAATGTTGTCATTGCTTCAGTTATCTTCTTCATGCATTTCTCTTAACCAACCAAAACTTGATTTTACATGAATAACATACCTTCTTTGTTTCTAACTAAATTTGCACATTTGGAGCGCTTCTGGTTCTGTGCTTACACCTGTTGCATTGTGGGACTGTATGACTAAAATACACAATGGAGAATTTTTGGCGAAATGAAGCAGACATTGTCAAAATGAAGTTTTAATGTAGGCTCTATGACCCACTAATTACATCACATAGTTGTATGTCTTTTTCATCAATAGGCCGTGCCTATGATTACATAGTTAATTAATAAAGTTATTCTCATTACTCTTTTTACTCAACAGAATGTCAGTCAAGGACAACCAACAGTAATGGGGGCTGATCCAGAAGTTACAAATAAACTCTTCCAATTAGAGACAGAAATAGTTGACAAAAAACAGGAAATTAATGGACTTAGAGAACAGGTAGTGTAACCTACATTTTAAATATTTTTTCATTGATTTTTCTTACTGTTAATATTCACACCATTTTGAATTATTTGATTTTTTTATTCTAAAAATAATCACCAATTTTAAAACAACAGCATGTCTTTATATGACTGCACTTCTATTTAAATAATTGCTTACTTCAATAAACTGCATATTTTTATCATATTTTTTATAAGGACATCACTATATCAAGTGTATATTTTATTTTGAAGGTTAAATATTTATATACAAATTACAAGACAGTAAAATCAAATGGTTAAATGTTTTTATTCGGGTTTGAACCACCTTCAGTTTAAGTTGTCTGACTAACTTATGAAGGTTCCTAATTTTTCTACAACAAAAATCTGTGATATTCCAATTTCTTTTATAGACATTAAAGAATGATGTTGAATAAAAAATTTTACCACATTGTCTGTCTCAAATACATGTGCTCCCAATTTGAAACTATATGATTTTAAAAATCAATGATGAAAATTACCATAAAGTAGCATAACATATGCTTTCGTGTATGAAAAAGTCAAAGGGAGGTAATTCAACAGTTAACAGTATAATTATGTTTACATTATTTTATATTAAATAATCTCCCTTCAATACAAGGTTTATTTATTTAATAAATCAGAAAACTCATGACCTTATGAAACTTATCTATGGTTTAAATTAGTGCCTTCATGTATTCAAAATAGAAAGGGAGATAATTTGTAAAATGTTAAATATATTACACTATTTTGTACTGAATTATCTCCCTTTGACCATTATTGGTAAATATCTATTATGAGAAAACATTTATATTTATTACTAGTGTCTCTATTCTGTATTAATGTGTATTTAGCTAATTGGAATAGACAATAATAATAGAATTTATAAACAATATTTTGTAGATGAGAAACAATTGATCTTAGTGTTTACATAGAGTATTATTTTGTAGATTGAAATCCTAAACGAAAGATTATAATTTTGTAGATTGACATTTTGAAAGAAAGAAAATCATAGATTTTAACATTAAAACTAAAATATGCTCTGTTAAAGTAAACTGTCCTTCTAATGTCTGTACGTAAGATTCATTGTTGCAGTGCGTGAAACTGCTTTTAAAGACTTTTCAATGATTTTGTTATGAAAAGGCCCAGTAGAATTTTTCTTGGCCAAACCAAAAGTTTAACCTGTCATCTGCTCGTTTCCCTGACTAATTAATATCATTGCTTAAGGTTAAATGTTTGAAATATACGAAATACACATTGAGTGTTCATGTTGTATTTCTTGATGGTTATATGTATAACAAAATATTGACTTGCTATGCTAATTGGTGTTTACACCATGCTTGGGCTCCTCTTTTATGATAATAATACTCATTGCATTTTCATTTATGCATGTTTCCTTTCTGATGTATTTATATTTTAATCACTGTATGATCTGTAAACCCTAAGAGTTACTTCCCCCAAAGCATGCTTGAATGGAAAGTCTGTTTACTGTTCTTATTTCTGATTGGTCAATGTTTTGACTATCATTAATTTTGATTGGTCAATATAGTACTTATTCTCATTTTGATTGGTCAATGAATGTCACATGACTTACTCTCTATGAATATTAATATTAGCATGTTTTTGTTACTCAACATGTTTTATTTCTATTTCATTGTGTTTAATCATATTTTTGCATGCATATTACCTTTTTACGTTTACAGCTTTCAAAACTACAGTCTCAAAGTGAATTTGATCTCGAATGTCCCCCGAATGTTCGAGCTGAACTCAATGATAAGCTTAAAGAGGTTACAAATCTCAAAAACGAGCTTGAGAGAGTCAAAAAGGATAAAAATATAACATCTGGACTTGTTACTCAAATGCAAAGAGATATGTCAAATAAAGTAAGACAACTCTGTCAGCACTTCAGTTACCTTTTTATCCTGCAGAGTTATTCACCCTTTGTTACTCTCTAACCAGAATTAACTCTTCTTTGTATAGAAACCACTTTTGGTAACCATACTGTGTCTGTTTCATGTTTTAAACCTCGAAAAATATTTTAATTGTGTTTAATTGTCATCAAAAAACTTTATTTTGAACCGAAGCTTTAAAAGTTGGCAAAATTGCATAAGTCTGTTGTGCAAGTTTGAACTCATGGGCATAGATATCAATTGGTCAGTTCAAAACTAGTCTAAAAAAACATGTAAATAAAGAAGGACATAGAATAGTCAAGTGCTGAATAATTAATATGGATCTATGTCGCTGGAACTCAATTGTTTAGATTTTTGTTTTTAAATGTTTGGTTCTGCTACTGTTTTGTAGACTGTACCTTTTATGTTATAGCCCATTATTATTTTCCCATGTATCCAATGTATATATACTATTTTAATGTTATATCATATTTAGACCCTTGACCATCACTACTGTATACTCTTTTTCTGTTGCACAAACTATTCTTAAAACTTTGATAACCCGGGTCAGTAGTGCAGTTGGTAGCACGCCTTGATTTGGAATCTCATGTTTCGAAGGGGGTACTTGTTCAAATCCCACCAGGGGAGGTAATACCCTTCCATGAAAATTTGACAATACTGTAAATATTCCTCCAATAATAAGGTATATGGAGAAGTTTCCGGCCGGCCTTGTGAAAGGGAAGACAAGTACTTGTTATAGATAAGGATGCATGAAAGCTAGGTTAGGTGTGCTGGACTCCGTGAAATAACCTAAAAATTGTGTTGACAGGATGGTAAACCAAGTATAAATTAAACTTTAATGCATACATAATTAAACTCTTTAATTGTACAAGGTATTTCAAGATAGTATAGGATCTGTGTGTAGCAAGAAATTTTAATATTTCTCTGTGTAACTGTTATTTTTTTAATATCAAGCTTTTATTTTGGCCATCTTGAGACCCCTGTTGATACATCCATTAATGGTGGGTAAAATCAATGTCCCCTTAACACTAAATGTAGGAGCTCTGGTCTAATGGTAGGACTTGCACTTAGGGATCAAGATATCTTGGGTTCGAACCCCACTAAGGGCACTGCTAATTACCTTGAGCAAGAAATTTACCTACAATTGTTCCAATCCACCCAGGCGTAAATGGGTGCTGTGAGGGATCGCCTGCCTGAAAGAGATTTCAATGATCAGGAGTTATTGTACAAAATTGTAAAGTCAGCTGAATATGTATATAGATGCAGACTTTAAACCACACTTTCACTTTTAACTTTTTTAACTAACTAAGTCTTACTGCTATGATGGTTATGAGCTATGGTACATGTAGATGCAAATGGGGTCAAGGGTTCCAGAACCTGTAGAAAGATATTAGGTTGAACTTTTTAGGAGAATATCTGGATGATCATGTAAGCCCAAATTAAGTAAATCCAATATGAAAATCTACATTCATGTTATGTGTAAATGTGTATTTTTGTCAAATGATTAATATTTGGGTGGAGTCGCCCGGCTAGCTCTGTTGGTAGCACGCAAGTCTACTGATCGAGGGGTTGTGGGTTCGATTTCCGAGTTGGGCATACTTTTGTGGAGCTTGGTCATGAAATTATTCCTATGGCCATTCTCCCTCCTACCAATGATTCTTAATTATGTAGGGCTGTTGTCAGTCACTGACGAAAGTATGCGCTTAGTAGTTGGTTAACAGCTAAATCCAGAGATTTAGCCTTTTCTGGAGAAGTGAGTAGGTTGACTGACTGCTGTTATATGACCTATACAATGTGTTGCTACGGCGTAAATGCAAACAAACAAACAATATTTGGATGGGGAGAAATGCTGGAAGAGTATTTTATGTGCCCAAATTATGTAAATAAAACATTATAGAAGTCTATGTTTCTGTTATGTATAAACGTGTAAGTTTGTCAAATTATTAATATTTAAATTGGGAGGAGCTTAGAATTCTATGTCAATATCTCAGTACCTAAGTTTATTGTTATTGTTCTTCAGCTGAGAATTTTTGCATTAAGAAATTGTCCACCAACGATATGTAAGGTAAATAAAAGCATTGCACAGCATGATGCAACAAAACAACCTTGTGTATGTAGGTTACGGGAAACTGTGTATGTTCCTTGTATATAATTATAATTTTTATATAAAGTATGGAACTCCTTAACCATCATAGATATGGGATCAAATTTTTATGGTAGATTTGGTGTTCCATACTTTCTGTAGAGAATGTCCTCCATTATAATTCCAGAGCAGTATGGTTGCCATAGTGATTTCAGCTTCTAATCTAAGCATGTGCTTTTGTTTCTAATGCATGTTGTAGACGATCACAGAATATTGTAGATGTTTTTTATCATAACCTTTTATTTGCAGTTTCTTTCTTTTTAAACCATTTTAACACTTACATGTTATTACTTCTTTAATTTATTACATTCATTGCCAGGCCTTTTTTTCCTTATATAACAGGGGCCGTTTACAGGCGCCTTCCCCTCTTGAAATTTCTTTAAAATCATGCAGTTTTCCCCAAATTTGGGGTTTAACTTGCATTTTTTGTTCCCCTTTCTATGAAATTGCGATAAAATTTCCCCAAATGTACTATATAAGAAAAGGCCCCAGGCCCCTTCCCCAAACATTGAAAAAAAGCCCTGAAATTGCAATATTGTTATTTTAAGTAACTTGTTTAGAACTGAGTCATCCCAGTTTTAGAGGTCATTATTATAAACGTTATCTCCTTAGTTTATACAATCCACATTTAGTCTCTTTTCCATTAAATTTGACTGGTCCCAGTCATTAGACATACTGCAGCTGCAGAAAGCCTGCTGGCATCTTATTTTCAAGATTATGTGCTTTTTCTTCTTTGTAAAATAAACCTGACCACATTGCTCTATTGATCTTGTTAAAAAAAACATTATAGGGAATCAGATTGATAAGTACCTCTGAAAGTCAAAGAACCAAAAAAGTTGGATGTTTGTTGTTAAATTTCTTGTTCTCTCTTTGACTTATGACTTTTATCCACAATAGTAGCATTGATTTATTCAAACCTAAGAAATCTTCATTTTGTTCTAGTTAGTCTTTTCCTCATGCATGTTTTAAAAACTGTAGTCTTTCTGTTCTGTCACTCACCATTTTCCTGGTAGCCCTACCATAGAACCATAGATCTACTGTAGTTTAGTATTAATATTTAATTTATCTTTTAAAATATATACATGTACAAATTTATGTATGTCAGATATTCTGAAAAGTGCCGGTCCGACAGACCTGACCAGTGTAATTCCAGTTGTCCAGGAAAAAATTTGTCATCGCCAGTCTGAATGTCCGGTTAAATTTCATTTTAAATTTCTAAAATTAAAATTAGGACACCTATAGGCCCTTTTATTTTACTTGTTGGTGTGTATTGAACTAATTTTGATGTTTGTTCTCAGTTAAAAGTTATAGCAATGACTGATTAGCAACAAGAAAACAGTAATGATAAGTCATGACATATTGACATTTTGATGATTTCTTCTGGTCAAGTGAAACCTGATTCGGTCCAGTGATTCTTCCAAGATCACTGGACCAAATGTTCAGTAATGTCAAAACACTTTTCGGCATGTCTGATGTATGTCTTAAGTATAATGTAATCATGTAATGCATGTTTATATGATTCCATACCTGTCCCACTTGGCAGAAAGTGTTAATTGAATGCCAAACTGAAATCAAGCAGTTTGTTGATAAATCATTCTTTGAATCATGTCCAGTAAACAACATTGAAGCACAACAGGGCAACAAATTCTACTGTCCTTGTTCTGAATGCTTGTCATCAAATTGCTGTTTATTTTGGTATAAATGGGACAGGTTTTAAGCTGCAATGTAGAATTACATGTGATTAAATTCTACCATTAAAATTTACTTGTGCTATGGTGATACAAGCCCGCAGTGTCCTTGCTGTATGGGATTTCCATCGCTACTTTAGAAATGCATTAACTGAGAAATAACTGTATTACATTGCATATCAACATATTTTTTCAAAGGAATAGTTTTTATCCATTTGGAATATTGGAATTAAAAATATTATTCTTTGAAAATCCAATTCCTTTTTGATTGGGTTGTATTTCATGTTTGATTTCTTCTTAAACAGAAGTTGACCATTAATGTAGCTTGTTCATTTTGACCCGATATTGTTGAATGTATAATATGTCTCAAAAACTACTAAACAAATAAATCTTAACTGTTTTAGAAAATGCATTTTTTCTGTAAAAGCTATAGCTATTTACAGTTAAGTTCTGCTATGAGGACAATCTTGCTAAATCATGCAATTATTTTAGGATCTTGAAAATTTCAAATGCTTAAAGGTGCTCATTCACAGATTTCAACTTAAACATCAACTTTTTCTGAAACTATCAAAATTGTTTTGAAACATTTCTAAGTAGAAAATTAGTCATTTGATTATGACAAATATATTGCAAATTGACATACAGCCACAAATGATGGTGTTTCAAGTAGTAAAAATGTACCCCGTATGTCACAGTATAGACAATTTTAGTGCATTTTTGTGACTTTTATTGTATATTTCTTGCAATCTATTGGTCATTTTTTCCTAAAATATTAAGACTTAATTTTTTGACACAATTTCAGACACTGAATGGTATTTTGAAAATATTGAAAAATCTTAACCAAATCTGTGAACTAGTTCCTTTAATTCTAGAAAAAAGGTCTCTATAATAAGACCATTCTGCTTTACAACCATTGATTTTGATTGTCCTAATACATGTAGTGAAACTTAACTGTAAAATATGATAACTTATAATTTTCTGATTATTAGAATGCTTATGTTCACAGAATAATTCAGTAGTAGTACATACATGTATGTTCTGTCTTTAAAACTAACTAATGCAGAGAAACCAATTTCTTCAACATATCAAATGTTTTATTCTGAGTTCTCTTTAATTTAGACAAACTTAAAGTACAATTAGTAATAAATTATCTCCTTACCAAAACAATTATCTGTATTATTCTGTTAATTAAGCTTATTCTTTTCTTGTAAATTTAGATGGCACTGACTTCCTTTCTTACTTAATATTGTAGCATCAAATCAAGGGCAGAACTAAACACTATTGTAACTCAATTTGGAGAAAAGGGAGTTACAATATAGTATTTTGTACAGCCCTTGAAATAGCAAAATAAGATGTTTTATGTAGATTTTGGTATTAAAATTGTTGCTAATGCATAGTTTGGCCAGTTATTAATAATTCTGTACATGAAATGTTATAAACACACATTGAGGTACCATATTTCGTTCTCATGTTGAATTTATACATGTATATGATATTTGAATTGATGAATGTTTTAGGATTCTTCAATTTCCAAGTTAACTCGTGAAATAGAAGCATTGAAGAAGGAACTGAGAGAACGTGATACACAACTTAGTACTATGACTACTAAAGTAAACAAATTAAAGGAACCTAAGAATGAGGAACGTGATGCTAGAGAAAGGGAGCTAATTAGTCTAAGACAGGTAATTTAATTTGCATTGGACTTAAATAGAATTAATCAAGAATTCAAATTTATTGTATTTATGTATACATGTATTAGTATTTGGGAGGAATCTGGGGTATAAATCGGCATTAATGGCTAAAACCTGCAATTAAAGGGTTTTTTTCTCAACTGTAAATACATGAATAGATTGATAATGACTTCATGTGTCAAAATGTAGCACCATGAAGCCTTGAATATAAAGACTATAAGATGTATTTAACTTTTATATTGTAGAAATTTAAGACAACAGAAAGTAAAGTACAAGATCAACAAACATTGATAGATAATTTAAGAGTAGAATTAGAGAAGACAAAGAGTGCATTATTTGAAGAGAAAGATTTACAACGTAAATTACAAACTAAAGTAGACGAAGCTAAGGCTGAGGCCCAGGATTTACAGAGAGCTGAACGTCTCGTTAGAGTAGATTTTGAACAATGTAATAAGAAGGTTAGTAGTTGAATGGTTTTATTTGAGCACAAAACTTAATATAACATTTTTAGCCGGAATTTCAAAGAAAACATTTGGCTAATGATTTGGGGAAACACAGCGTGCGGTGTCGTTAACAATTGCCTTAAGTTTTCAATTTAGCATATATTACTGCCATTTATTGTTAGATCTTTACAAAACTTCATACAATGAAAACATACTATGTGATGAACAGAATTAGAAAGTAACCGCAACTCTATCTGGCTTTATTATGGATTATTTCTCTTTGAAATTTTTGCGTTAAAGTTTTTAAATCCAGCTTTAATGTGGTTTCCACATTACATTTCTTGTTATCTATAATTTATTTATTAAATACAATACCAATGTTATGTTACTTGTCCTAATGCATAAGTTTATGTTATGTTCTATTTTTAGAATAAAGCTAATGCTATTTTAAAAAGAAATGAAGTTCATGCTTTTTTTAATTTTTAGACTAAATTTCATACTGTGTTCTATTTTTAGAATAACTTTCATGCTATGTTCTATTTTTAGAATGAAAGGTTCAGAAACCGAGTTGTACAGACAACATTTTCAACACCAGGAATCAAAGCACCAGAAACAGAAATCAGTGATGATGATCTTCTAGAAACATTGAAGAAGATCATTGATGAAAGAACAAACTCATTTAGAAGTATCAAAGAATTAGAACAAAAATTAAAGGCTGCTGAAGCCAGTAACAAAGGTTTTGATAAAAATGTTCATGATTTACGCAAAACTCTACAAAACGCTAAGGTGAGAAAATTGTGTTCATTTTAGTGACTGTATTTCATTGAAGATTTAATGTTAAATCTAGCAAGCGGGCGTCTGGTGTTGTTAACAATTGCGTTAAGTTTTTTATTCATAACATGTACATGTATATATGTTATAAACACAATTAGAAAGTAACTGCAACTCTACCAGGCTTAATTTTGGATTATTTCCATTTGTGTGTTGAAGTTTTTAGTATATTGAATATCTTGCTTGATTTTGCTGTAACTTCAGTGTACATTTATAGGGGAACTTTATTGTATAGATATGATAAGAAACTCAAGTTTATAGCTTTTTTCCACCCCAGTGCACCTTAATTATAAAGTTTTTTCACTTTCATTTTTTTCAGGTTCATCTAAAACAAAATGGCCGCCTGTCTGGTTCATTGAAAGAAGAAATCAATCTAGTACAGTCAGTAACAGTCAATGATACAGTCTCATGGATTAAAGATGTATTTGTTGGTTTATTACAAGGTGAATTAACTTGGGAAACAGAAACTGAAAACTCATTAGAACAATGTGGAGTCAATGTAAAACTAACAAATGACGGTAAGTTAATAAGTAAGCAAATACAACAGTCTACGAAATTAGTGGGTATCTGGTTGTCTGGGACAACTAATTTCTAGTTCTGGCATCCAACAATTTCCTTTGGGCAACCTAATTTTTACAAACAAGATGTAGTGCTAGCTGCTAAAATGATCTGTTCGGACAAACTAAATTTCTGTTTGACAACCTTTTCTGTTTACTTTACTTAGGAAAACATTAGTCATTAGCTTGACTGTGATACAATTCATTGCAAATAGATTATTTGCTCCACATTCTGTGTTCCTGCCTTCAGTATTTAGGCAGTTTAGTCCTAGGTTCAATCTAACCATATTTCCTGTCTGCTCTTCATAAATTAAGCATTTGTTGCATTGAGCATGGAGATCCTGATTATGCTGAAGTATGCACTTTGTAGTTGGTTAAATCCTAAGATTTAGCCTTTCCAGGAGGAGTGAGTAGGTTGACTGACTGCCATAATATGACCTATTTAATGTGTTGTTATTGTGTAAAACCAAACAAAAACAAACTTCTTAGCCAAAAGTTACTAGATTATTTGCATGTACTTTTTACTGCCTTTCCTATATGAGAGTTTTTATTTCTATTTTCAGCACCAAGTAAACATATTGCTCTATTATTTGCTAAGTGGGAGAGTTCTATCAAAGATAAAGAAAGATTAGTTAAACAAATATCAGATTTAGAATCCAAACATAAAGAAGATATATCACTAATTGAAGAACAACATAAAACTGATGTGAAAGGTCTCGTACAAGATGCTGTGGAGAAAGCTAAACTTGAAGGTAACGTAACCTAAAAGCCTGCATGGGTGATAATTATAGCCTTTGCTAACAGCTTGAAACCAGGCCTGATGCAGAGCAACTCAGCACATGGTCAGGTTCTAAACTGTTTGTTATTCAGACAGTATATCTTTTGAATGGGCAAAATTTAAGAATTTTGCGGGAAATGTTTAAAGTTGGTCCGAATTTAACAGCATGCAAAGAGTTAATATGTAATTCCTATTGTGGTTTGATTTTACAAAGTTGTAGACATAAAAACAGAAGATTGCATTTTTAAGGCTTGACACTTAATTAAATAGCTTAATAAATTGTATTTTAAGATGGAGTGAGTGTAAAGGGTGATTAAAGTTTAATTAGAGATAACTACACAGAGGGAGCCTGATTGCAATTACATTTTGTATCATCATGCTTGATTTGTTAATGCCCGAAGAGCTCTAGCCATTCATTTGGTAGTGCTTAAGTTATACATGTACAGTTCCCTCAAAGGTTTGGAGACATTTCACTTTGTAAGCCAATTACATAGGTTTTATCAAAACTTTGCTTACCTTTTATTTTGATATACTTTTTAGTTTAGCTCATTTGTTCTGTTATGGTACTATTTGTAGTTGAGACCACCAAAGTAGCTTAAAATGTATGTTATAGAAAAACATGTCATTCAATTTGGCTTTGGGAGGCTTTGGGATATCAGTTGCCGAGGCTTATAAATGTGATGCTTTTAAGAAATTTGTTTTCATTTAAGCATCAGTCATTTTAAATATATTTAAGTAATAATTTTACCAAAAAAACAATCAATGAAATTTTGAAACTTCAAGTTTTATTAAATTTCCTTCGTCACCAAACTTTTGCTGGGTACCGTATTAATATAATCAGGTTGAGTCACAAGTTCTGTAACTTACTTACTGGTCTCCGCATTACAAAAGCTAATAATCTTAAACAAGATGTAAAATTGTTACAACTTCGATAAAGTCTATTATTGAGTATTATTGAATGTATTGATATAATGCATTGATGCATTTAGTCAGTATATAGATAAGCCATTACTGTTTATATTTGTTTTTATTGATATATTACCTGTGTGCTAGATGTCTACATACCTTGTTTTAAAGTCATTGAATGTTTTTTGTTCAAACACTTCAACTGGTACATTATAGATACCGGTATGCACTGATTTTGGATTCCATTCAAAAATACTTCATATATTTGATTGCGAAACAAGGAATGCATTCATACTGCTGTATTTATACTGGACTGTTTCACTATAGCGCTTTATATTACATGTATACATTTGTGAACAATTGTTTTAATGCATTTGGTGAAATTTAATTTTAAAATATATTTTGTGCATTTTACTTTGATTAAATTAGTTATTTTGTATAGGAAAAGTGTTCTACATAGGAAAGGTGTTTTATTAGTATTCTTTATATAATTCATGGGGTGAGTTTTTATAATTCTTTAAAATTGGATTATTTGTAAGAAATTCATTGGAACCCGGGTCGGTAGTGTGCCATGATTTGGAATCTTTTGCCCCTAGGGGGGGGGGGGGGTACGGGTTTGAATCCCACCTGGAAGGTTATACCCTTCCATGAAAATTTGACAATAATGTCAGTTTTCCTCCATTAATAAGGTATATGGGGAAGTGTCCGGCCTTGTGGAAGGGTAGGTGAGTACTGGTTATTGATAAGGGTCCAGGAAAGCTAAGTTAAGTGGATTGGATGCCGTAAAATGACTAAAACGTGTTAAAACGGTGTTAAATCCAGTAAAATAGATTAATAAGGAATTCTTTGTAGTTAATTTTTTATGATATTTTTTTATGTTTTCTACAGTTGAAGAGCGTATGAATCGTGCTTTAGATGATGTAAGAGCTACAGAGAATGAGAAACGTGAGCTAGCTTTATCTGCTGAGAAATTAAAGATTGAAGAACTTGAAGGAACTATTGAACAACTTAGACTTGTTAGTATATTTATGTATTTTTTGAAAGAATTTTATAGTTATTATAATTAAGAAATTTATTAGAAAATAAGAAATAATATTAAATCAATTATATATTAATCACAGGCTGTGGGGACGCCAACAGCCAGTGATTTTACTTATCAGATGTCAGATAATTTTGTGATTGTTTTAGGACTTAAAGGGCTGGGAAGGCTGAAAAAAGGGCAGGAAGCCAAATAAATATGTGTTTTTGTTTAATAAGTAGAAGGGACCTGTACAAAAGAAGGGTTAAGCCAAGTTTTTTTTGCATTGTTTAGTGTTTTGATCAACAAATCTACAAATTGTGTAATAAAAATTTCAGAATCTCTCAGAAAAGAATGAAGATCAAACAGAAAAATTACAACTAGGACAGGAAGCAGTCTCCCAATTGGAGGAACTAAAGGTCATAGAAGCTCAACTACGCGAACAATTAGCGGCATTAGAAGCGGCTAAGATTGAAGAAGTTACGAATTTAACGAAAGAACTTGTAGAAAAAGAACAAAGTAAGGAGAGTGAGTTGACAGGATATAAAGAACAAATTAAACAACATTCTGTAACAATATGTGCAATGGAAGAAAGGATAACTAAAGTAATGAAGAAAAACAAAGAATGTCAATCTGAAGCTGAAAATTATAGAAAAGAAATTCAAGGTGAGATGATGTTTTTGTAAAGTAAATTGAGAGAATAAAACCCATATGACCTGACTGGGAATTGAACTTGATTCTCCTAGGTGGTAAACAAGACACTCAACCGCATCGGACCCAACAGTAAAGCTGTTGGAAGTGACTATATAGTCAACTACGATTACCACTAAATCTACCACAATAAAGTTTCATTTAGAAAACCACCTTGGTTATTGCAAATGCCTTTGATTTTTAGCCTAATTTTTCATCGAAAAAAATTTGCCTAATAGTTTGGCGAAACACCGGCTGGTGGTTAGGTGGGCGGGCAGTTGGGCGTCTGGTGTCGTTAACATTTGCCTTAAAGTTTTTCTTAACCATACATTTCTGCCATTTATAGTCAGATCTTTATGAAACTTTATACAGTGAAAAATACCATGTGATGAGCAGAATTAGAAAGTAACCACAACTCTACCTGCCTTTATTATGGATTATTTCCCTTGGTAATTTTTGTGTTAAAATTTTTAAATCCGGCTTTAATGGGGTTACCACATTACATTTCTTGTTTAAGATATTAACCCATACCCTTAATTTGAGAAGAAAAATATTCTTATGTTAAGACCATTCCACTATGGATTTTAATGGTTCTGATTGTGGAACTTCACTATAGCAAAATGATTTTGTGTTTGGTTCAATTACTTACATTGTAAAAAATCTGTTCACCATTTCCTTAGTAATAAGTGTAAAGAAATGAATAAGCATGTCAAATCTGGCAGCCATCTTGGATATTTTTAAATCTTGTGTAACTGTTCCATTTCTTTGCCTGTGGTCACCATGAAGCATTCAATTATATTGCTTTATTGTCCGTTTTTTCTCAACTGTCAAAGTTTGAATAATTTCATGGTGACTGAATGCATTGTTTTTGTACTGGCGGCCTAATTGTTATTAAAAATATCTTGACTAAAACATATCATACGGCATAAGAAGCTTTACTCAATCATAATACACACTTTTGGAAACTCATGGGTGTATTACAACAATCATTTTAACAAACGCATTCACCGTGAAATTATTCATGTTTTGACAGTTGAAAAAAACGAACAATACTATGAGGAAGGAAATGCCAAATTTTTTAAATCAAAAGTTTTTTTTTTCTTTTGTGAACTAATATTTCTGATTTTAAATACTCCCTTGTTGTGCTTATCCAACTTGTTTGGTGCTTTTGCTCATGTATTTGATTGCAAGTTTTAATGATTGTTTCTATTTTCAGACTTAAAATTACAATTAAGTAAAAAAGAACGAGAAAAGCCCCCACCACCACCAAAACCTAAGATTATACCTGTTGTACAGAAACCATCACATGATGTTGTTGCCATGGAACAATTGATCGTTGTATTAAGGTATGATTATTGTGGTTAACTATTCTTGATTTCAGAAAAAAGCAGGGAGGGGGAAAGAAGGGGCTGGGTAATCAGAGGGTTGGTGTTTCAAAGTAACTATAATTGCATAGGGAGGAGAAAAAAGGGTATTGGGGAGAAGAAGGACAGAGTACATTGCCCTACTATTCTAGCTTTAGAATAATTACATAAGTTATTAGATATGGAAATACCTGAAGGTTGATGTATTAAGTCTTCATACAAAAGGCTGCCTGCTTGTAATGATATAATTAAATACTTTAATGGTAAAGCACTGTATTCAAATCTATGTGCCAAAGAATGTAAAATAAAGTATTGTTGTGATTTTTAATTAAAAAAGACTTCTGACATTAAATTTCTCAATACATATTTTCATGAAATTGAGTTCCACTCATGTAAAAAAACTGAACTAAAATCCATGTAGGAACTCTTCAAATGTTGATTTAATATTTATTATTATGATTGCTATTGTTATTATTATCATTATTATAACACACATATAATTTACATGGTCATTCATCCTCCTTAAACTTAAACTTAAACTTTTTCATTTGATTAAACACCTATTTCTATATTACATATTCAATGGCGTTGTACAAGAATGTAATAAAAAAAAACTACCACTGATTTAAAATTGTGTAAGACAGCTGTTAATCACTGACAGAAATATACATCTAGAAACTGGTTAACAGCTTAATCAAGAGATTTAGCCTTACTCAAAATGGTGACTAGGTTGACTGACCGCCATTATATAACCTATACAATGTGTTGCTATGAGATGAAACCCAACCAAAAAATAATACAAAACTAAATGTATTGCTATTGTTATAGAAAAGAGAATAATGATGTAAAGAAACATATACAAGAACAAGAAGATGTTATACTTGGTTTAAGAAGAGATTTAGCTGGTGCTTCAGCAAGATTATCTGATATTACAGGTTCGTTTTCTATCATTCAATATACTTAAAAGACATCAGTGACCAGGGGCAGATCCAGGATTTTTTTACAAGGGGGAGTCCAAATTTTTTTTCTAGGGGGGATCCAAACTTTCAAACCACAACCACATTATACACATTTTGCAGAATAATGCCACATATTAATAATAAAAACTACATAACCATTAAATCTTTGTTAAGCAACGAGAAAATAAGTTGCATGCTACTTAAGAATGACTTACAGTCAAGAAATACACTAATGGATAGGTACACTTTGGAAATTCTAGGGGGGAGGGGTCCGGACCCCCCTGATCCCCCCATCTAGATTCGCCTATGGTGGCCCAGTAGTTACAGTCTTATATCTTAGTTCTGGGGAATGCTGAAGCAAGCTTAGGGAGTGAGCTATCAATGTACATTAAAATGAAAATAAAATAAATTAGTATAAAACAATGTTATATCTAAAACAGGGGTGTGGAATTCCTATGCCCGACTTGTCTGACTTGTACATTTATGCCTACGGACTGAGTTGTTGATTGATTATTTAAGTTAAACTTTAAAATATCACTTTTAGCAATATGTGATAGCTATTGACTGCTGTGATTCAAACTAAGACCATGGGGTAAAACTTACTCATGATTTTCAGAAAAAAGCTGAAATTAAGTTGTTCTTTTTTTCAAAATATCCAATTGTTTATTCTTAATTATGCTGAAATTACCTTTATTTTAGGAGAGTTAAGTGAAGGACAGAAACAGGAAGTAGAAAAGTTTAGAGAAATGGTGAGTCGTAAAGAGAAAGAAGTTGTAGAAATGAGACAACAATTAGCTAAATTATCAAGAATTATTGATAAACAAAAAGATGAACTTAAAGCTATGGAGGGTGATCTTAGGTAAGTACTAAAGAAATTGGCAGAGCTTGTGGTTTGTAGATGAATCTTGTTCTGTTGCTCATGTTCACCTAGTTTTAGGCATTAATCTGTATATAGGTAATGCTAAATAAAGAACTGTTGTATTGTATTGAATACAATTAGTGATGATTATAATAAAATATTGATAATGATGATGGTGATGATGAAAATGATGATGATGATAATGTTGATGATGATAATGATGATGATGACAATGATGCCGATGTTGATGTTGATGATGATGATGATGATAATTATGTTGATGACAATGATGATGATGCTGATGATGCCAATGCTGATGGTGATGAGGATGATGATGATTATTATGATGATGATGTTGATGATGATGATGATCATATAACCAGTTCTTACTTAGGGGACATGTATACTGTAAATGGCAGTTATGATATGTAAACATGGTAAACCAATGTCTGTAGAACCTAAAAGGTATGCTTGCTCAACCAATTATATTTTGTATAAAGGCTTCGGCCAAAATATTGAAAACAGAGTTTGCTATCTTCATAAAAAATACTTCTTTATTCCCTTTGGAATTACATTGGACAAAAAATTATATTTTAGTTCCTTTTTGGTGTTGAAGATAATCTCTGCCAAAAAAGGCAAGCATTGCTTATAATTTGCAACTTGGAAGAAATACAATTTATTATAAAAAAATCTTTGTATTATGATAGAAAATATTACTTTATGTGGCTTTTTTCATAGCAGATTGATTTGATGTTCAGGTTTTGGATACCGGTAGGTTCTCAACCTGTCAATGAAATGAGAAAAACTTACATTGAAAAACCATGGTAATTGTATTCAGTATTTTCTAAAATTGTTTGAAAATTATACATTTGGATGCAATACTTTTTCAGTAAGGAGAAATCTATTACATTAAAATACAAGGGACAAGCAGAGAAAGCCGCGCAGACAGTAAGATCTCTAGAAGAAAGTTTACAAGTAGAGAAATCTGAACAAGCTAAACAATTAGAACTCTTAGATCAAGAAGGTAGGATTACATCAGAGTTAACATCTATGGGAGCACAGTGTAGAGGTGAAAGACATGAACAAGTTATCACTAGACAACGTGAAGCACTTGCTGAATTACGATCTAGAGTGAAAACATTGGAGACTGCTAGACCACCTTGTAAGTAATTGTGATTAATTCTTCCTATGAGGCCACAACAAATTGATCATATGTTCTATTGATTCGCTCGCACCTTAAATTTGACGGTTTTTACAAAAATAATACTTTTATTTCCTCGCTCGCCCATAAAATTTGGTCAAACCGCTATATAAAGCAAGTGAATAAAGACTTTTTTCATTTTTTTCTTCACTCGCTTGCCCCATTTTTTTTCCAGAAAAATCCGTTGAACACATGATCAACTTGTTGTGGCCTGATCTGTAATAAATGACCATTCCGAGTGTGACTTTTTTATTTAAATAACTGTACATTTACCCACAAATATAAGCATGTTAATAGGTAAGGTCATGGAAAGGTCCATTGTGATTGTTCTTGAAAAGATAGTAGGTTGCTGTACTCTGCTGGGCTTGACATGCATTTTTAAAGAAGGTTACCCCGTAGGATGACCAGCTAAATATTTTACTTGCCTGAACCGTTAAGTAGGTCATCAGGGGCAATCAAATTAAATAAAGGGGAAAAAATATCTATAACATGAAAAAATCTAATTTTCAAAATAAACGACTTGGCACTTATGCAAATTAGATTTCAGTAAAATTACATTTATATTTTGATAAAAGACAGTTTCTATTATTTCAATCCTTAAGTTTATATTTAAGTTTATTTTATACTTCATACTGAATAATGATCTCAAGTACCATTTTTCATTGTTTTTATTTATGTGATTATATTTAACCTGTGATATTTTTATTAAATTTTTACTCCTAACTTAGATAGCAATTGCATTAAATAATCATTTAACTTCCAAACTTGTGATATTTTTTTAGGAAGCTCAAATGTATTTTTTTAAATATATTTTCTTTCAACTTAAGGTATGCTCTCTATGTTAACCACACTTATCTATTGGGACAATGGAAATAAGAGTTCGCTCTTTTTTGTGCTATCCTTGAATAATGGTGGCTTGACATGGTACTATTAAATTAAATACACATATTTCCATAAACATTTTAATTGCCTTTATTTTACTATTTTTATTAACATCTATTATAATAAATCTATTATATCAAATGTTAATTGTTAAAGTGCTATTTATATTTTCTATGTTTTATACCATGTGCAATGCACTTTTATTCTGAATAAACTACATGTATATATATATATTTCAGTACCAACATCAGATCAAGCTTTACAGCAAGTTATCTTATTAAAGAAAGAACTAGCAGAGATGAGAGCCAATCAGGCTTTAGCTGAAGATAAGAACATACAGAGTTTGACTATGTTAGATCGTGAAGTAGGAAGAGCTAGAGGATTAGTTACTGCAACTAATCCTGATGCCGAGATGGAAAGAAGTGCTCATAGAGAAACCATGGAGGCATTGGAAGCTAGTGAGAACTCGGTAGGTTTGACACTTCTTATCTTAATGTAATGGAAGTTCTTGCCAAAGATCAGGCTGTCAGGACTCCTGGAATTGTCAAATTACTTTCATTAAATGATGAAATTGGAAATGGAATTGATATTTTCGGTGTCTAGACCCCTTCCTTGGAACTGATTGTTATGGCCACTCCTGAGACCAAAATCTTGATATGCCATTGCAGTGCTCAAATACTTACATATACATTGTTATAATATTACATCTTTTTTGTATGAAAAATTGAGTATAATGACTATTATAACTGACTTGATGGAAGAACTATAACCTTAGAAAACAGAGATTTACAGAACTTTCTGCATATGTCAAGAACTAATAACATAGCACTTAACTTTTTAGATAAGAACATCTTGTTCTTCATCAGATAATTTCAAATGAACGGGCCTGGCCGAGTGGTTACAAGGTTGCACTGGAAATCATTGGATAACCAGCTCCATGTTGGTTCGAATCCCATCCAAAACCTACTAAGTTGTTTCCTTGAGCAAGAAACTTTATCCTACTAGCTTAGTACTGGGGAACCAGGATGTTGTAAGAACTTGTTTCACACAATTGAAAATAATGAAATAAATAAGTATAAACTTAACCATAAACTAAACTGATGGATGATTAATTTTTATGTTGTGTTCTTTTATTATACCCCCGCTTCGAAGAAGGGGGGGGTATACAGTTTTACCCTTGTCCGTCCGTATGTCCGTCCGTTACAAAATTTCCGTCGCAGTTTTCTCAGCAACTACAACATGCAGCAGCCTAATACTTTGCATATTGCTTCATCCCATAGTCCCATGTGGTGTAAAGCGATTTCATGCTCCTTGCTCATCTACTTCCTGTTTGTCGCATATTTTTAGATTTTTGCGGGGATATCACTAGTGAGCATTAGCTCACAGATTTACTTGTTTTTTCAGTTCTTAAGCACATTGAGTGCTCTATCTACATCACTAGAACTTGATGGTATTGAAGGTTTAAGACCATTGGGTCATATACCTAAAGATGAAAGAGATAGGTTGCTACGGGAACGTGAAAGAGCATGTGAGAAACTTGTGAATCAAATCAAAGTATACAGAGAGAGAATATCCAGGAAGGATGAATTGTTACAAGGTTATGAGATGGATCTAGCAAAATTAAGGTAGGTGTTTCTTGCTGGAATTGTGATGTTAATTATTGATCCATTATTGATTCATAACATGAAAATGGGTGGGGTTTTTTTTTGGTTCACGTTAATGTGGGGTTCTATGATAGGTTCATGAAGTTAAGATAAGTCTTTCTTTGTGGGTTTATGACCTTGAATTTCATGGTAGGAGATCTATTCCTATTTTAGCTTATCATGAATATATATTAATCCAAAGACCAAGTTAGTATGGTATTAAATTAGAAAAAAAATTATTGTGATTGTACAAATATTTTGATACATGTATATGTCTTTTTCCACTATCAAACTTCTTATTGATACCTGTAAATGTAAAATATATTTTGATTTATTTAACTTTCAGACAAGCTCAGGAATTAGCAGACAGGAAATCAGCTCAACTAGAAACATTGGCTGTAAGTATTATTTTATAATAATTTTTATTAATTCAATGAAATTATAAGAAATCATGGAATTTAAAACCAATAATTTGCTAAGGCCACAACAAGTTGATGATGTGTTCTACATATTTTTCTGAAAAAAAGGGGCAAGCGATGAAAAACTTTTTTAATTCAGTTGCTTTACATAGCGGTTTTACCGAATATTTATGAGCGAGGGAGGATATAAAATTTTTTTTTTAAAAACCGTCAAAATTAAAGTGCGAGCGAATTCATAGAACATATCAACTTGTTGTGGCCTAAGTTACTTTTTTCTAGCCAAAGTTAAGAAGTGTCATTGACATGATTGTGTTCATACTTTTGATATCCATGTTGATTTCTGACACATCTTGTTTATTTCAATTTCATTCTACTTAAATTCTGCATTGATGTGGTATTAAATCAAACTGAATAAACACAACATGTCAAATATAAATATAGAAATGTCCTCACATTATTTATCATGTATGTGTTTTAAACAATATTTATAGAATGATGTACGAAGTAAGTCAGAAGAATCCCAATATTTAAGAGAATCCTTACATCAAACAAGAGATAAATTAGATCAAGAGAAGAGACTTAATACAGCAATTAAACAAAGAAAGGTAGGTTACATTGAGTGAGCTTGTTTTATAGAGACTTTGTATCTTCTTTAATTGTGAATCTGCTGCTCAGCTAGCTCAGTTGGTTTCACGCAAGTATGCAAGTCTACTGATTGAGGGGTCACGGGTTCGATTTCCGAGCAGGGCATACTTTTGTGGAACTTGGTCATGAAATTATTCCTACGGCCATTCTCCTTCCTACCAATGATTCTTAATTATGTAGGGCAGTTAATTGTCGGTCACTGACGAAAGTATGCGCTTAGTAGTTGGTTAACAGCTAAATCCAGAGATTAAGCCTTTCCAGGAACAGTGAGTAGGTTGACTGCCCGCCATTATTTTACTTATACAATGTGTCGCTACGGCATTAAACCAAACAAAAAAAACAAACAAAAAAAATACCCTTTTCTTTGTCCATTGTTTATATGTAAAGTAATACAGCATGCCCTCTGCAGAGTGGCTCTCTACAGAACAAATCCTTTGCACAATAGCATCTTTTGATATTTTCCTTGGGCATAATCTTTATTGCATTTAACCCCCGTAGAGCAACAACCTCTGAACAGCAACACACTTTAGTCCCTCCAAATATGTGTTGCTTAAGAGAGGCTGAAATTCATTTTAGCTGGATTTTACAATGAATAAATTTGGTGTATAGTTTAGCGAAACACGGGCTGGCAGGTGGGTTGTAGGGCGGTTGTCGGGTGTTGTTGACAATTGCATTTTCTTTTCCATATATTTCTGCCATTAATGGTTAGATCTTTATGAAACTTCATACAATGGTAAAATACCATGTGATAAACAGAATTAGAAAGTAACCACAACTCTACCTGCCTTTATTATGGATTATTTCCCTGTGTAATTTTTTCGTTAAAGTTTTTAAATCCGACTTTATTGTGGTTTCCACATTACTTTTCTTGTATTCAATATATCATTGAATATTTCTGAGTATTTTAATCGTGTGTTATTGTTCTTACAGACATTCCATCTAGAAAATGAGAAGGTTCATTTAGCACCTGCTTCACATAGATGTAAACCTGAAGATCCTCGTGCTGTCTTGAAGAAGAAACGTGAAAGAGAAGTCTTGAAACGAAAGAATTATGAAATTAAAACATTAAAGCATGAATTAACAGACAAAGAAAGACATTTGTTTGATGCTCAAAATAAATTATACACAGTTACACATAGTCAGGTAAAGATATAGTTTTATCTTTTTTTTCATGAAAAATATTAAAGCATTGTAGATAATCTTCAAATTTCTAGATATGGTTAATGTGAATGGCTTAGAGGCAAACAACATAGCATCCATGTTGTACTGAACACTACAGTACCCACCAAAAGTTTGGAGACAAATAAATTCACAACAATTCTTGTATTTGATGATTATCTTTGCTGAATCATTATTTTTAGTATATTTAAATATGTTTTTTGATAAAATGAAAACAAATTTTATGATAGCAACGCATTTATAAGATTCAGCATCCTTATCCAAAACCATGTTTATTGTAATTATTTTCCGTAATGTAATTTTTATGCTATTTTTATAGTCTCAGTTAAAATTAAAATGATAACCAAATAGTAATGCAAAGCTACAAACCATTTCATTATAAACAGTCATCAAATTTTAGATAAAAGCTACTCAATAGGCCTACCATCTGAAAATGTCTCCAAACTTTTGGTGGGTACTGTATTTAGACCTCGCATACTTGCAAGTTTGTCCTGTTGTGTAAAGCATTTATGCCTTAAGTAGTGTTTTTTTTAATGTTTGATTTTTTAAATTGAAAATCTACCAGCCCACAAATGCTAATTATAAACTCAAATCAGTATGACCTTTGTGATTTTATTGATATAACTGCAAATAAGAACTAGTCCATTTCATCATCCAAATGTATTCATTAAAAAACAAACGATTAATTCATTTATTCAATATAATTACAGTATAGAACATAAGATATAATCTGGTCATCTTTACATGGTAAGATTTGTTTGTGTTGAAAATAAACCCTGATTTTAATGTTTATTAACCAGACAAACTAATATGCATGTGATTTTAATATATTATATGGATATTTTATGGTTGAAATTCATCTTTGGATACACATGTCTTGCCCTTTTGGTATGTTTTTTTGGAGTTTTTTTACATACTAATCAAAACACTTGTTTGTACTAATGTATTGTGTGTAGAGTTTGACCTGACCTTTATGCAAGAATATTCATTACATTGAATACGAATGAAGTATTAACGCTTGATTAAACACCGTGGCCGTGAGAATTATGTGTTGAAATTTAACACATACATGCATACATACTTCTATCATTTTAAAATTGCTGCCGAAGTGTAGAATAGGTGTGGCACTGATTTTCGTCAGAAATATGTAGAAAATGATCAGATGCAAATGTGAAAGGTCAGACCGGGGTCAAACTTTACACACAATATTGAAAATCAGCCAATGAGAATTCTCCTTACAAAATGGAAGAACTCTTCAATGGTGAAAACCAACAAAAATGCCACAATTTGATTTGTATGATGAATTGAGATTAATTTACCTACAAATGGCTTTATGTGAATAATCAACCTAGTCTCAATTGTCTTCCTTTACTATGTTGTGCCAAGAATGTAACAAAAAATTGTGTACTAAGTAAATATAGTACAATGTGTCCAATGATGAAGAATCAACATAACTTTAACTTTTTTTGTCAGAAAATATTATTATTTTGTTTATCTCAACTATAAAAGCATGCATGTTGATTTGAAATAATTATATTTCTGAAATCAAGTCACACAAATATACTCCTGTTTTTTATAATTTATATATTATATAATACACACTGGAAGAGTATATAACATATTGAACTATTAATATGCATGTCTTCAATTATTTACGGTATGTAACTTATATGAAACTATATAGCTGCCTGCTGCCAACCCCATTTTGTGGGTTGCCCACAGCAGTTGTAAAATAATTTAATGATTAGTGACATTAAATATTAATTACACATAAGTACAATTAAGTACAATTTTCCTGCTATGTTTTGCCTTATACAGTTGAATATGGTATTACATCATCTCTGTGAGGAAATTTTTGGATAAGCTTGGATTACAATGACCAAGCAAACACTGTTTTTATGTTGCTTGTCCATTGATGATATCACACTAAGCACATTTAAACCTTTGATGTTGATTAATCAATTACCCTATCAGTTGATTCCAAATATTTATAAAATATCTAATACTGTATCCTGTTCAATTATCCCGAACGTTTCAAAATGTTTTGTATTAGATGGGTCGCAACAACTCAACCCAAAGACAACTCAACCCAAGACAACTCAATTCCCTTCTAACGGGTTGAGTTGTCCCAACTTTAGGTTGAGTTATGCACATGTTGAGTTGTCTTCAGGTTGAGTTGTCTCACACCCATAACGTTCGCTAACAGTCGTTACTGAACACGCTGCTGATGTGTATGTGTTTAACCCAATTGTGTGTGAGTCTAATATGCTGTTGATTACATTAAAACCATTCCTGAAATTCCTATTGTCTTAGGTGAACTTCATACATGTGATTGCTTTAGCCCTTATCATTCTGTTTTCCGTACAACTGATAGCTCAGCTCAGCCCTCTGCTGACAAAATTTGGCATATTTTGATCAGAGTGATTACTTGCAGCAGGAGTCTAGGTTGTACTAAGCTGTGAGAAAACAATAAGATTGGTGCACCTTGTTATTGCTTTTAGCATGATAAAGGTTAATGCAAATTAAAGGTCTCTATGCTTATGCAGTATGACAAAATGTTTATATCCTTTGCTTTCTGATTTTGAATATAGTTATGAACTATATCAAAATTTAAGTCCTTGTTGCTTTCAAAAGGTCAAAGAGAGTTTACTTGCTTATGCTATGCCCTTGATTGTGATTTTAAAGTATACACATTTTGTTGTTAATTAAAATGAAACATTTGAACTAGATATTTTTTAATAACTTTCTGGTTAATACTTGTCATTGAAATCAATGAAAATGTTGTACAGCCCAAAGGAATTAAAGAATGATTTTTAATTATTCCTAGTTTCTTGCTTCAGTCATAAATTAATGTTTAGTGTATGGATGGATCCTAAAATAACTTAGCACAATGAGGAACTTAAGTCAGTTATCTTTCCTTGATAAAATCTGAAGCAATCCAAATTGGTACGTAGGTTCTATCAGTTGGAATCCTCAGATTTTATCATTGAAGTCCTATGTAAGGATAATAAGATATTTCATCTAATATCTTTTTTGTTAATTAAGATATTACCAGAAATTATGAACTTTAGATAGTTCTTTACCCTAAAAATAGGTAGCTTGAATTTCAAACAAATTAAATGATTTACAAAAAGTTATTTAAGATTCATTGTGGAAAATTGACGTTTAAAAGTAAGGGTAAAATCCCATTCTGAACTCCTCAGTCATTCACTACGAATAACCTCAGAATACACGTTCGTTTAGGCAATGACTGTATTTTCGCTTTTAGTCCGTAAATTTGAAATTACATAGTTCAATGATATCGACGAACAATGTTTAGTTCAATTTAAAACAAATAAATATGTTTAGACAAAGATCTGTGTTTATACTGCAAGAACTATTTTGTATAACCGTTATGTGCTTCGCCTTGCGTAGGTAGTAAAATCACTAAAATCCAGGGAAGACCCCCCGCCCCCACGAATACTTCCAAGATTATTTATTCATGAAAGGTCGAGGTGTTCCGAATGGGTAAAATCTGAGTAATTCAACTGATTGGACCTACCTATTTGAAGAGTATACAAGAGGAAATAACTGACTACTGTCCCTTATTGTTTTTCCACAGAAGGAGATATGTGGTGTACAGAATCTTCCACATAGCACCAATGCTAAAGATTCATTCTTAATTTAGTGGCTGTTGTAACCATTGAAATTTATCAACTTTTTCTTTCGTCTTTTTCAGGATTTTCAGGATACTGAAAATGAGCAACCTTCCCCACGAGAAATTTCCGTAGAAAATTAGTGGATATAAATTATATAGGAATAGTAGTGAAGAGTTGTTGACATTATAATAATCCTGAATAATGCTTGTAGTATCTTGTAGAGATTATATTTACTTTTATTATAGCAGTGAAAAGTTATCTACTGATGATTGCTGCTTATTTCCCAAGTGTGATAGAGTAAGGCTAAGAGTATTGGAGTTACTTCCCTTTACATACTGTAAAGGTTGTCATGAATGGTGAGAGTTACCTCCCCTTTTTAGACAGGAAAGCAGTTTTTGATGTGTATGGAAGAAATATACACTGCTATCAGCCAACCAAGATATTTTATGTCTTATAAAATGTAATAGTTAAATTTTATCCAATTGTATCTGCAAAAAAGGGAGGTAATTTGTTATAGAATAACTGTAAATTACACTATTCAATATTGGGTTAACTCCCTTTGTTGACACATATGGTGAGTGAGTGAGTGTGGTGAGAGGGATGGTAGTTTGTTGCATGACAGACAAAATAGTAGACAATTCTGTCATCATAATCACACTGCTCTTGACTTCATATTCTATTTGTAGACACACTGCCGTTTGTTTTCTGTCTCATAGAATACAATCTATTTTGTAAATATTTGTTAGAATTTCTTTTACTGAAAGTAAGTATGTTAAAGATCTTACATTACAGATCTGATGAATGACTGTGATTTTTCATGTTTTTGTGCTCATGCATTTTTTATTTTCTTACAAAAGGGAGCTATCTGGGTTTGGAATATTGTATTATTTTCTATACAGTAGTTCATGCAGAGTTTTCTCCCTTGTTGTATTTTATATATTAAATCAATTTTAAAGCTCTATGCAAAATATATTGTAAATCTAAGCACCAGATGATTATGTCATTTCACAGAACTAAGATTTTGAGTCACATTATTGTTCATATAAGATTGATTTTGTTAATTTTACTTGGGCATCCAGTATCAATACAATTAGAAATACCTAGTTAGACACGCACGGGCCAGCCTCAATAAACTATCACCCACTCTAGGGTTTCCAACTTATGTTGTCTATTTATTTCTTGTGAAGATTACATGAATAATTGAACCTATATCACCAATATTTCAAGTGAAAAATGATGCCTCAGTCAATAAATTGTATGGTGTAAATAATATAATTGTGGGTGCTTGCCACATTAATGACGTTGCATTAAATTTGTTATACATTTTTTTTTTCATCTATAAAAAAGTTAAATGTGCTATCAAAATTAATGTTATAGTTCCATTATATTAACCTGTCACAACTTGAATAATTGCACGGTCACTGAATGTGTTATTATTTATCTTCTTTTAAACCATTGAACCACCAATCATATTAATTATTGATGATCTAACTATATATGTAGTGATTTTGAATATTGTTGAAATAACAAGTTCGAAAGAAGTTAAAAATAACAAATTCAGTGACTGTGAAATTATTAAAGTTGTGACATGTTAATGTAATAGAACTATATAAATGTACATTATAATATGTTATGTTTTTATGAACAATGGGGAGTAACTCAATATGGAGTTGTTTACTATACAAATTTGATGTTGAATTGCCTCCCTTTGATTGTGAATTATATTGAAAGGATGTGGTTTTGACTTTTATGTGTATTTTTTCTTTCATGTGAATATGTTGACAGATTTTTATCTATTTTTGTCAATTAAATGAAAGCCAATCTGTGATATATTGTATTAATTTTTTGTTTATTTATCTTGACGGTAGAAATCCATGATTAACTTGTGACATTTTTTCTTGTGCGGTTTGTTTTCCTGATGGATAAAATGTCTGGTGATACTGACCAATATTTTTATTATTTTACGTGATGTCAACTGATATTTTACTTATGTAAAATTCTAAATATAATCAGACACATTTGGTTTGGAAATGATGCATTTTTGCTCATAAATATTGACATTTCGTCACCACCCAGTATCTAGATGAATTCTTGATATTAGTCAAGTTGGTCCACATAATTATTTAACTTTTTTGTTCAAGTGACTTTATTTTATATTGTTTATAAATGCATATTTCGTTGTTGTGTAGTCAAAACCTTGTAACTTTACCTTTTTTTTAATGGAAGTTACGAGGTTTTGACTAGACAACCACGATTTGTTACATAGGGATGTTTGTATTGATTTAGAGTCAATAAATTCTATTATCATTATTTTAGTTTAGATAGGAAAATAAAATCATTATATGAATAGGAGAAAAATTGTCCTTGTATTTTTACTAGATTTACTTCATCTACATTTACCCTTGAGGTGTCTCGTATAGTTTCGTTTTATCATTTGTGCTGATAAATTTGTTTTATGTATTAATATATTTATTCAAAATTGTTCAAAATTCTTCTTCTGGAAGATGTTTTCACCTTTTAGCTTTTAAACATTTTTATTTAGTTTAACATTGCTATGGTGATAGTATTATTCTCATCTGATTGCATTTTTTGTTTATTTGTTTGTTTATATCCATTTGACTAATATTGGAATGAAACTTGCATTTTTGTAACAACCACAATACAATATTTGTTGTCATTCAGAAGATTTTATTATGTTTCATTATTTTACCAACCCATTTGATTCTTGTATGCAAAAGTTTATCAAGGTTTTCAAGATCGGGAACCATTATAAATTTTGTCGTACAAGGATGACACCATTATTGAGCACTGTTCATGTAAAGTCATAATATGTATATTTTATTCAGTATTTGCTACTTATTGATCAAATTTTTATATAACAATCGTTTGTCATTAGGTTATAAAAATATTAAAATAATTGTGTTATAGAACTAGTTGCTGAGATTGTGTTGAATGATTGATATAAGTCACAGATTTTATTTTATTTATCTTGTATTTTAGAACCAGTCAATAAATCATTGATTTTCATTGGCTGATTCAAACACATTCATTTGAAATTAACCAATGAACAATCAGTATATGTAGACTGGTTCTTGAAATATAATTATTTTGTGACTATTTATTTTTGTGGTTACAAATTCTGTAAATTTATTGGTTGTGTGAGATGTTTAGATGAGTAAATTTTTTTTTCAATGTAGTTATACTATGTCATAGATCTATTTATCTGTTTATTTCTGCTTTATTTAGTAGAGATTAGAAAATCACACTAATATCTATTCTGGGGTAAAATGTCATAATGATAATAAAATGTAGAATTAAAACATGTGTTTGTGTATTCTTATGCTCCTATCAAAGACTGGACATATTTTGGTGATAGATTTAAAGAATACAATATGAAGATGTATTCATAAACAATAGACTTGAAAACTCTTTTGCAACCATGAAGTTGTCAAAATTTAACATGCCTTAGAGACACAATAAACAGTTCAAACCATTCTGCTTTCTAAATTTCAGTTTGACCAAGTGTCTATTTTTTTCAAAAGTGGGGTACTTTTACTTTTATGGTAATGTTTAATATGCCTGATCAAAAATAGTTTTTGAGCTTAATTATGTAGTTTGGAGTAAGTTTCTTTACAATAAGACTTCATCTTAAGCATACTGTGATCAAAACTATTGTTTCAAGTATTGACAACCAAATGCTACTTGTGGTTTTGATCTACTTTCACTTTGAAATGCAATAAATAACAATAAAAAAACAATCTTGTTGGTGTTTGAAATAGATAAATGTCTATTTTCTTTGCAGTCCAAAAACAGAGTGACTTTTGATTATGGGGCTTTAATCTGAAGTGTATTAAATTAGGTGACAATTTGTGTGGCAATCTTATGTTTGTGCAACTTGACAAATAGCCAAATTTATGAAACCCATATTTCAATTTTTGGGATTTTCCACCCACTCTGAGGTGGACTTGGTAGGAACGTACATTGGTTTTCAGGCACTTGCTGACTTCAAAAACATTCGGAACTCCTAATCTATTCAGTTACTACCTTTACGTCGCATGCCCAAACAAAATACTTGAACAAGTGTTAAAGTGAACAAATCCCCTCTCATTTAGGCAGTGGTAAATGTCAAGTAAGGCAGGGTGTTGATGGTATCAAAGGTATCAAATTTGTGCTTCCCTGTCTGACTTAAACTGTTACAATTTACTCTACACACAGCCATTTTCTAATTTCTATTCATAGTGCTGAAACTAAATCATTTATCTACACACCAGTTATAGGCCTAAAAAATCACAATGAAATAATAGATCAAGTTTCATACCTGAATATGGTATGATAAATACCATGTATTATGCTGTCTACGAAATTAGTGGGTGCCTGGTTGCCTGGGACAACCAATTTCTAGTTTGGGCAATCAAAAAATTCTTTTTGGCAACAAAATTTCTACTTCAGGCAACCCCTTTCATTCTAATTTCTTAGACTGTTAATGTATGAATTAAAATAAGCTGGGCACCTGTGATAAAGCCTTTTGCTTTACTAAATATTTCATATTAGAGCTATAGTCTGGATTACCTGCCCCTTACCACTATTGTCAACGGGTTAGGCAAACTGTAATCATGGCCGCCTCCTCATTTATTATTCAGGTATTATGTTTTCTTAATCTTGCATGATCATTTGCTGACGATAGCTACTTAGTAAGAGTTTGGTACTATATAGGTCATTCGATTTCAATTTTTCTGATTACACATAAATTATATTTAGTGAACAATTAACAAAAACATGTCTCAAGTGAACACAATTTGGCCAAGATTAGTCTCGAATTTCGGATACTTTATTTAGCATAAATGTAACTGAACAACTAAAAAATGGTATTTACTGTAATTCTTGTACAATGATCATTCGATTTAAGCATGTGTAGTGAGAAATGTTCATTTGAAAACATAATTATCCAATACCTAATTTATTACATCAGGCACGGCCATTATCATGCTTTGCCTGACATACTTTAACCTGTCAAAGTACGACTGGGAACCAGACAAAATAGAGCTACAGCAGCAGCTTTGTATAACAGGTTCTAGATATTATATATTTCTCAAATTATATGGATGAATGGATTGAAATTCTGTTATAAATAGCAAGACAATATCATTGTGGTAAAAAGTATTTTACCTCATGAAAATTGACTGCAAACTGATATTTTGATAATATTATAAGTTTTTTTTATTTAACCCTTTACTGGTTGCGACATGTGTGAAAAGTAGCCATTTTTTCACCATTACACGCAAGGGCTATTTCAAGATGCTCTAATTTCATTACTAATTATCATACAGATATGCAACTTGGCCAAGTTATTACCTGGGTGAATGTCTTTCAGAAAAACCAAGTTAGGCCCCGATCCCCGTTACCATGGCAACGCTGGGGCGGAGCAAAAACGACAAAAAATGCAATTTTCGCTCTTTTTCAACCCCACATTTGCGTTTCAAACGGTAATATTTTCCAAAATTGAGGTTTAAAGTGCCAGGTCTTTTCAGATACTGAAAACGTGTTTACTTATCAGCATTTGGCGCCATTTTTCTGCACTCAATGACCCCGATTTTTTTTCTGGCGATGAGGGGCGCTGCGCCCCCTTCAAACCCCAGCAACAAAGGGGGGCACATCCCCCCTTAGAAACCCCCCTGAGACATCTTTTTGGGAGGGAGGCGCGCGAAAAAGAGCTCATTTTTCGGGGACAACTATCCTTAAGTGAAATTCACTTATTCCAGTTAAAAAACGCCATTTTCAAGGTTGTGGCAGCCATTTTGGAGGGGGGGTCTAGACACGTAAAAATGCGGGATTGAGCGGTTAAGGGTTAACATAAAATGTTCTCCAAATAGAAGAATTAAATTTGATGGACATAGTTTTGGCAGTTTGGAACTATTGTCAGCTTCCATGGACATTGCATGTTCATGTACACTAATCTTGGTAGCTCTTCAGTATTTTCCAGTGATTTAAACTCTTCATATTTGATAAATGACATTTCTACAAAATATAAGTTAACTATAATTTACATGTTTGTAAAATTCTTTCGTGTATGAGAGAAGTTTCTTGTTGCTTGTGAATGGGTGAAATCAGGAAGCTGGTTGTGTGAGCCA
The DNA here is from genome assembly GCA_025267735.1 of Mactra quadrangularis. NCBI lineage: Eukaryota > Metazoa > Mollusca > Bivalvia > Venerida > Mactridae > Mactra > Mactra quadrangularis. The sequence continues at coordinate 31,369,119 of CM046294.1, read as the reverse complement.
TACACCACAGATATCTTAAATTTGATTATTTTTATTAATTACAAACAACAACGATTTAAAAAACTAATTCATTGAGCATGTTGCCTAGTTGAACCTTGGTGATCAGGGGAGATCATGCTTTAAACAGACCAAAAACATTTAGTGGAGTCTAACCAAGAGTACATTTTATAAAGTGTAGAAAATATACAAATTTAGACTGGTATTCAATTTATCTGAAAAGCATTGTAAAATTTTGCTTAAAGCTGAGAAACCAGTCTGATTCATTTATTTACAAAATATGGCGGCGGTCGCAACGGGAAAATCTTGGCGAGACTTTTTCGAAAAGAACATCAATCTGCCTGCTGCATTTGACAGAGAGAATGCGGCACAAACAATATCTACTCCAATATGTATTAACCTCACGAATGTCGAGGGAATCAACCCTAAGGTATTGTTGCATTTTATATTTCACCGAAAAATTTGTCATGTCGGTGCTTGTTGTTGAAAAATGTTGTTTTTTATAACTTGAATTGCAATGAAGCATAAAGTGCTTCAGAATTTCAATATTTGAACGACGTAAAGTCTATCTTATATGTATCAAAACAAAACAATCATTAATTTGTGCTGGAACAACTAAGGCTATTTTGCACAACACAAGGCAACTGTCGTTCTAAAAACTTTGGATTCATGATGTTGCTTTACAAAGTATTGACCTGTCTTACTTTATTATGTTATGGCATGGACAATGCCTCTCAATTTTCCACCAATTATTTGCAACCCACATCCCTCTCCCCCAGGACAGTGCTGGGGATAGCTTGGTGACAAGGGGTTTAATTTTCCTTTCACCCTCGTCTGCAATGCATTGCCACTGCAGAAGAATTGTTTTTGTGTCCGGCATTAGGCACAGTTGTTGCGTCTTAGCCTAATACCTATAGATTGCAGTTTACTAGTACTAGTTTGTTTACCCCTTCTGCGCATGCCTAACTGGTCAGAACAGGCGCACTTCCGTTGCTATGTTAAAATAAAGGCAGTGGCTAGAGTTACGGTACTGTGATTCTAGACCCAGGTTCTAGAGTTACGGAAGTTTCGTAACTGTAGCCAACCCTGTGAGGGTTGGCTAGAGTAACGGAAGTCAAATAACATGCGTATGTTTATTAGTAAATCCAGGGATGGGGTACTTGTACTTGTACTCGAGTATTATGAGTACAAGTACCACTTTTTCCGGTACTCGCCTGTACTCAGTACTCAGGAAAATAAATTGTACTCGTACTCGTACTTACTCAAGTACTGAACTAGCAGTACTCGATACTCGTGAGTATTTCTGAGTACTGGCCATCTTATTTCTATCAAGTTACATTCTTGATTGATTTTTCTTTAAAACTACTTTAGAAATGATAATGCATAGTACATGTAATTGGTTATCTGATGACAAGTTTTATAGGTAGCTATTGTTATGCATATCAATGGGATGTCTGACACCTTTTTGCAGTTTATACCTCTTCATAAATTGTGAAAACAATGTTTGTCACAGTTTGTTCCTCATATAGCTTATAAATTATTAAAATCATCAGCTAGTTATATGCATCAGTCATAAGAATTTTTTAAGTGAATGACGAGACATTACATTCTCTGAAACAGTCACTTTTGTGGTGAAAAAACCCTGCACAATGTTTTGATATAAATTGAGATGAAATGTCATGCAAATTTGTAACAATAGCTAATTCAACAAAGATTTTAGTTTTGTTTTTCATTAAGTTAGTTAGTTAACTAAAAAAAGATAACTCAATTATTTCAAGCTGAAACATACTATCAGCTGTCTTTCTTTCAAAAATCTTTTGTTTAAGTTTAATTTGGATTTAAATTTAATCTTAAACTTGTTCATTTGATTAAACGCCTATTTCTATATTACATATTCAATGGCGTTATACAAAAGATAAATTATAAAATCTAAGTAAGTAAAAACCCTCCACTATAAATATATAAAATAACACAGAATAAAATAAAATTCATTCGCATGATTTTATAGTGTGATTATGCATTCAGTTTTCATATATCAAGTTTATAAGACATATATTAATCTTAGTTCATGATTTGACTTTATTCTTACAATTGTTTTTACTAATTTGATAAGTTGTTGTCCTGAAACTGAAATGTGGGAAAAAGATTCGATTTTAGAATGAGAATTTAGCCCTTAGACGGCAATAAAACTGACCAAAAATAAATACTGTTGCATAGAATATTTGCAGCAACATTTTGACTGTCTTGTTTAAAATTGAATTTGAAGCTTGATTTGATGTTTAATTGAATAGATAAATAAAATTCGTCTCTTTTATTTCTACTAAAAATCTTTTATATGCTCATGCAAAACAATCTGGTACTCAAAAATACTCATGAGTACTTAAGTACTACTCGAGTACTACTCAAGTACTGAAGAAAAACCAGTACTCATTACTCATAAGTACGAGTACAAAATTTGAAATACTCAAGTACTACTCGAGTACTGGAATCCAGTACTCGACCCATCCCTGAGTAAATCCAAAATGGCGCATGTAATAACAATAGGATAAGTCACGTCGGTAAATATTTGTTAATTTCGAGTAATAATGAATATAAACAAGTTTTCTGATGTTAAAAGTTGAAACATACGCATGTTATTTGACTTCCGTAACTCCAGTTAACCCTCACAGGGTTGGCTACAGTTATGGAACTTCCATAACTTTAAAACCTGGGTCTAGAGTTACAGTACTGTAACTCTAGCCACTGCCTAAAATAAACAACAGAAGCAAATGGCTACATTTTTTCTCGTTTAAACCATAAAAACGGGGGTTCGGGGGCGGTAACCCCTGGATATAACATGAAATCCTGTATTTTCATTGGTTGTTAGCATTAACGCAGGAATGAATATAATTATTTTTTAATTGCAATTTTGAGATATATTCAACAGAAAAAAAGAAATATTACATGCTATTTTTCAGCTATAGTTTAAAAAAAAAAATAACAGAAATTTTCATTTATCGATTGATTAAAATGGGTTGGAAGTGTAACCAGGTACATTTACTTTGCTATTTACATATGATGTAACTGACCTTGGGAGATTTTTTACCTCAACACCGGTGATACATATTTGGGAACAAAGACAGCAGCATCCACTACTGATACAAAAATGGTGTTAACTATTAAAAAATTGTAAACTGAAAATTATTATATGTATTAAATGCATGGACTGATAAATCAGTAAATATAACATGCTTGTAGTTCTTTGTTTGGTTACTGAAATTTATACAGACTAAAAATAGTACACCAGTGTATTGTATACCCAGTATACCTACAGGTTTGTTAGCCTTATCACATGATATAGACACTGTGAGGATATTTGGTGGTTAGAATTAGGAATTTCTTGTGTGAATAAAGATTGTGGATTGTAACACTTTTAATATAAGAGGTTGGAGACTTGGCGTATTTACTTGTGCATTGCCACAGATGAAAGTGCATTGCACTAGAACTAACTCCACTATGTGCAGCATTTATGTTGTTCCCTTTTTTTTATATGAGACAAAGATCATTGCATTTAGGGACATTTTCTACAGCTTTGGAATTTTTTCATATATTGTAGTTTAAAGTATGCTGAAAGAAAAAAAGTTTGGTAACTCACCTTACCTTGTCTTTTAGTAATAAATGAATCAGAAAGGGGGCATCTGTTTGTTTCATGTATTTAATTACTAAATAAGACTATACAAATAATTATAAACACAAGATAACACACTTTAAATAGGATATAACAAAGTATACATATTTATTATCCTTTAAAACTGAAAGATAATACAAGAAACTACAGATAACTTTTAAGTAGTAATGGCAATTTTAGTATACTTAAATTGGAGTTTCTCATCATGTTTACAAAATGTATTAACTATTTAACTAATGCTACAGTCCCATGAACATAAAAATAGCCGTTAGGGCACCTTACCGGCGCCATGCAATCAAGCTCCACAAGGACTCTTACAAACTCTTGCGTACCAGTACAGACTATTACTTTTTTACCAGGGTCCGTGAGATGTGCCATGGATACACTTATCAGTTTCAAAGTCAAATCGTGAACACAATTGTGCCCAAGTATGAATTAAACTTGCATATCTTCCAGCTACGGCTCCGTATGGAAGTGTTGTTTTGTGTCATGTGCATACCGCCACCTTAATACGCAAGGCTTCCCAGGGCTTACAGCTGTCTGCACATATAGGTCTCAACAAGCCAGGATTTTATAGGACTGAGGCATTAAAGGGAAACAACCATATTTTTAAATCTATGAAACAATATTTGGATTATTTCCCTTTGTTTGCAAATGTATACTTGTAACTGTATCATGTATTACAATAAATGTCATGTTGATATATTTATGTACTTGTATAAGGATCTGAAGGAATAATAGGAAAAAACTTTCAATTGCCTATATATTTCTAGACCAAAGTATGAGCCATTTTGTAGTCTGGATTAGAATTGAATACTATGGTTTTGTCTAAACAGTATTCATTAACTGAAAATTTATTTGTCGTGAATAAATGCCTGTATTGAAAACTAGCAATGGGATAAGGTTTGGAGCGGACAGTAAAAATCAGAGTTGATGACGTTGAATAACATCTAAATAGTGGTTCTGTGTTTTTAGCCGGATTTTTCAAGGAAAAAATTGGGCTAATAGTTTGGCAAAACACGTGCCGGGGAGGGCGGTCGGGCGTCTGGTGTTGTTAACAATTGTGTTAAAGGTTTTTCCTTACCATAAATTTCTTCCATTTATTGTCAGATCTTTATGAAACTTCATACATCGATAGCATACCATGTGATGAACAGAATTAGAAAGTAACCACAACTCTAGTTCTGGCTACCAAAACTTTATTAGCCTTTTCTATTACTTTATTAGTCATTGAATAGCACTGAAAATGACCCTTTTAACTTTTAGTTACAGGGAGTCAGAGTCAAAGGTCTTTTTTCTTAAATTGAGAAAATACTATAAAATTACTAATTTTGTAACCCAATCAAATTCTGTACTTCAGGGCTTTGATTAAATTATTCTATTCTATTGACCACTTTTAGAGTAGATATTGGAAAAACTGATTATAGTGTGGTTAATCAACTATAAAGAAACCTTAAGATTGTTATTTGTAATCTCATGTTAGTTTGACATTAGTATGAAGTATGTCCTAATATAGTTGGATCTTGAATAGATAATTATTTAATTTTATGTCAATTATATCATCATATGTTGACTTCTTATTATGTTAGTTTAATATGACTGTTAACTTGACTGAACTTAGTAATTTAACTCTTATTGTATGTTATAAATATAATTATAGGCACAGCCTATTGATGGAAAAGACAAGAAATTTAGTGAAGAAGTTAGTTGTTCTTAAGGGCCATATATTTGATAAACGATTAAATCTCCATTTTGCCAATATCAGCTTCATTTCACTTTGTTGCGTGTTTTAGTCATACATTCATACCGTCCCACAATGCAACGATTTGTAAGCATGGGAACCAGAAGTGTTCCGAATGTATGGATTTAGTTTGAAAAAAAATCAGGGTATGTTATCTCCCTTTTATATGAATTTTAGAAGGACCAAAGGGAGGTAACTAAAAACCGGAAGGGATTGACACAAAATTCAGTTTGATCAGTATACAGAAATTAATCCACCAAAACTCTCACTATACCTTAAAGAGGAAAAAACATTTGTCTTTTCCATATAACTATTATTGTAGTATACACATATCTTATAATGGAAAAGGTTAGAATTGGCATTTAATAATATTTCACAGTTCACAATCGGCAATAATAGCCCTCAAATCTTTTTTTCACAATTTTGGAAGATCATTGTGCTTAAACTTACTATTTGAAATTCATGGGCAGTAGCCAAAACTAAAAAAAAAACGTCTTCATATATCACTGTATACAAAATACAGTAAATCTTTAATCATGAGCCAGAAAAGTATGTTAATAAATCTAGTATGTCCTATCGGAGTTCTTTATGTATCGGCATTTATAGATATATTCATGTATACATGTACTTATGTCCTGTGAAATTATGAGTTCTATAATGTATGACTTAGATCTCTATACCTGACTCTAAGTATTGGTTTTTTATCTATATTAGGTATATAATATATCCTGGTTAATCTTACATAGCGTCGGTGTATTATCAGAAGTCAACTGTCATTCTATAAGTCAGTGCCGTGAGAATAACTTACCTGTGATTTTTACTATGATTTTGGAATTTTGATATTAATGGTTTTTGATACATTGAAATTGTTATATTTCTGGATGCTAGTAGTGTTTGATGCTCAGAATGGATTTTTAAAACATTTTTTTTTTAATTTATGTGTGTTGCGCAGGAAATGAAATTTTAATAGAAATTCTTGAATTTTTATTTGGATGCGTAATGTGGGGGTTTTAATTAAAATTTCTTGAATTTATGTGTGTGTCGCCTGTAGTGGGATTTTAATTAAAATCTTGAGTTTGGATTTAGATATAAAATATAGATTTATTTGTGATTTCTTCCAAAGGATGGGTTCATGAAACCATTGATTTGATTATTTTAAATTGTTGCTTGGAGTAAAAAATAATTTTATGAATTAGATTGAAATATATTTTTAAAGTGTTGCAATTGTGTAATTGGACTTTAAGTGTCATATTGTGTTAGAATATAAATAATTGTCAATTGTATGAAAAAGGAATTTGTCATTAGACAAGTAAAAAAATTTTAAAGGTTGTTTTAATTTCTTCATTAAAAAATTTAAATTTCCTTTTAAAATCCTTAGTGTGGGTAAGATGCTTTATTTTCTGCTAATGATGTAGAAAACCTGTCTATTTATGTCTTTCTTAAACATTTAATGATGGAGTTGGAGCTGGTTTAAATCCAATATACTAATATGTGTTTTAATAAACTGGTAAACAACCTTGCTTTGTACATGTATGCACTATCAGGCAATAGGAAATTACCTGGTTTTGGACCAATTTCTATATTTCCAACAGATTTTTACCTAAAATTATGTAAAATAATGCTTCATTAACGCAAGCTCAGACTGTATTGCATTTGACTACAAATCCAGAGATTGTGGTTTCAATTCCCTACATACAACTATACCTTCAAAGAGTTTGATCATAAAATATTTTCTATGTTACCTTTCTTTCTACCTCCTCTGTTTCAAGGGAAGTAGTTGTCAGTTACTGTTGAAGGTATGTACTAAGTACAAGTTTATATGTCCAGAAATACTTGGAGCAGTGTGGTCCAGTGCTAGGACACCTGCTTAGGTCACTGATCATTTCCTTGATCAAGAAATTTACATACAGTTGTTCAACTCTAGAGGTGTAAATAGGTATTACCTGCCAGTGAAGGTGATTTCAATGATCAGGAGTTGTATGTTGTACAAAATTGAAATGTCGGCTGAACATGTATAATGGAAGCAGACTTTAAATCACATTTAAACTTTTTAACTTTATATATAGGACCCACTGTCAAAGCGCAATGAGTAATAATGACTGAAAAAAATGTTGAGAAATATAATGCACCATTCATTATAAAAATCTTAGACAATGCCTGTCAATTTATCTGGCAAGTTTTCATCCAGAGAACTGACGTAATCTTGTAATATCTGGTTTATTTTATGTCACCTGATCAGTCTGTTATTATGATTCATGTATTATTTTTGTGCAATGTTGGATTTAGTACAATTAGTTTTTAATTTATAATAATTTTATTGATTTTTTGTGAGTGCAACAATTGTTGTAAACAAACATTATGTAGCCTTGTGACCATTTTTGTTAGGATGTCTTTTTTGTTATGGACAGTGCTGTTTTTATAGAGTATAAGTATACTGTCCAAAAATAATTTTGGAGATTTATATTATAGGAGTCAGCTTGTCAGTTGGTTGGTCAGTCGGTCAGTTTTTTCTGGGTCTGCTCAATTTCTCAGCACCAATTTTATGAATTTCAATTCAAGCTTCACACATATAATACTACCAGATATCAGGCAGACATGTGCACATCCCATTATGGTTATGGTCCCTTGATTTTGGCAGAGTTATGGCCCTTTGATGTAAAAATCTTGTCCGCTCATTTTCTCAGTATGCTTTCTTCAGTTGTTTTATATAGCAGTTTGACCACATTTTTATGAGCGTATATAAAAAAATATTTTTTTGTAAAAACCGTCAAAATTTAGGTGCAAGTGAATTCATAGAACATATGATCAACTTGTTGTGGCCTTATATATACAACTTGCATTAAAACATGTTTTTTTAATTTACAGTTAAAGATCATTTAATGTAATGTTCATATTGATCAGTTCTTGTAATGTTAGAATTCAGAATTGAAGTGCTTTTATAGTAAAAGTTTTTCACTATATGAATTAAATATGTCAATGGTATATACTGTTTACTTTTAACTTGTATATATGTATGTTCTATACATTACAATGTAGCTATTTATTTGTCTAATAGTATCGTACATTTTTCAAGTGGCAACCTTTGGAATGTATGAGTTAATAGTCAAGGTCAAAAAACGATCCATTAAACTTTTGAAGTATTGATTTTTTACAATTTTCCCTGGCTTATTCCGTGGGCTTAGCGCAAAACAGTTGTAACTCAAGATTAAAAAAAGAGTGAGTTATGACCGTTTGGGGCGAAGCCCGCGATTTGTAGATATCTTGATACAATAGGTTATCTTTAAAAGTAAAGAATTATTTGCTGTAACTCATTTCAAAATACCCTTCATAGAGATTTCTCATAAATATTAAATTAGCTGTGAGTTAATGAGAATGGCTGTATAAAAAATTGACATATAATTACAATGTGAAAAATAGTTGTACTGGGTAAATTATTCATACATTGAAGTAACCTCTGGTGCCAGCAATGTATTAAAGTTGTTAAATCAATTAGTCAATTAGAATGATTGGTACTTTGTATGTCTTATACTTCATAAAATGTCATTTTTATTGTAGAAGTTCAAGTTAATTATAAGTTTTGGTGCCAAATATTTTAAAAGTACTAGTTCACAGATTTAGTTTAATTTTCTATAATTTCAAAATACCATTCAGTGTCTGTAATTGGGTCAAATAAATAGTTCATACCATTTTAAGACAAACTGACCTATACGTTGAAATATACAATAAGTCACAAAAATGCACTAAAAGTGTCTATACCATGACATATGGGGTAGATATTTACTACATGAAACACCATCATTAATTTTGTAGTTGTATGTCAATTTCACTAAAACTGTCATTATCAGAATACTACTTTCCTGCTTTCAAAGTATTTCCATAAAATTTTAATGGTTATAGAAAAAGTTGATATTTAAATTAAAATCTGTGAATGAGTACCTTTAAAGTTAAAGTGCTGCAAGTTTAATGCCTCATGCTTCTGTATACATGTTTAGCCAACTTCAGAATTTTGTAAAATAACCACACAATTTTTAAAAATAATAAAAAATTGTATTGAAAATCCTCATCTTAAATGAAAAAAGGATATGGTTATAAACACAAATCTAAAATATTAGTATAAAAACATCAAATCAAAGTATTGAAATACAGAAAGACTTTCGTGCACATAATTGAAACCTACTAATTCTAATGATTACTCCTTACACATTAGATTCAAGTACGAACCTAGCAGAGCAAAAAATGCGGGCGAAGTGTTCATTCTATCCTGTATGACTGGCAAATACTACTAATGCTTAGTGTATTAACAAGATCTATCCTGTATGACTGGCAAATACTACTAATGCTTAGTGTATTAACAAGATTTGATTCCGCCCATTCACACACTTATCAATATAAGTAAATACCTGTCACTGACACTGAAACACTGACGCTTCAGTTGATGTCTGTCCTTGGCAATATTACCTAAAAGGTGTTTTTATGTGGCGCCAAACAATAAGTGACCTTTTTGAAAGAAAACTATTAAATATAATATTAACAGTTATCTATGAAATGTGACAATAAATTTATTTATTTCTCTCTCCCATGACCTTATTATTAAGTTATATATATTACTTACAAATATACATTATTCAGTGCTACAATTATTTGATTACTAGGTTTGGTTGCCATGGTAACATGGTATTAGAATAGAATTACAGTGATCATAAATTATATTACATTTCTGTAATCACACTAATATCTACTGATCTAGCATCTGTAAGTTTTAAGACTCTCATTTGTGAACTCAGAAAATAATGATAATCAAAGTACTGACAGTACTGACTGAGCAATGCTATATGCTAAATTGTAAAAACCTGAGCATTAGCTACCAGACCTTTTTTTACCTTATATAACAGGGACAGTTTACAGGCGCCTTCCCCTCTTGAAATTTCCTTGAAATCTTGCAGTTTTCCCCAAATTAGCAGTTTACCTTGGATTTTTTTGTTCCCTTATCTATGCAATGCGATAAAATTTCCCCTAGTGTTCTATATAAAAAAGGACGCTGGCCCCTTCCCCAAATACTGAAAAAAAGCCCTGGCTACTTTTTTGTACAATCTTCATCAAGCTTAAAGATAGTGCAATTTTTGTGTGTGTAGTAATTACTGGAGGTTGTGATAATTTGTTCAACGCCTATAGCCAACCGTTTATAATAAATTTGTTAATGTTTGAATTTTTGTTATAAAAAAGACACCAGAAACATACAAGGGAAATAAGAGCCTAAATATAATGTCAAACAATGATTACATCTGGCCACAACAAGTTGATAATATTTTCTAAGGATTTTTCTGGAAAAAAATGGCAAGAGCGTTGAAGAATTTATTTTTTCTAAATTCATACTTATTATAGCGGTTTGACCAAATTTTTATGAGTGAGCGATGAAATAAAAATATTTTTTGTAAAACCGTCAAAATTAAGATTCGAGCGAATCCATATAACACATAATCAACTTGTTGTGGCCTCATAGATTACATGTTTTCACATGCATTGTGAAGTGCATTGTAGAGACAGCAACTTTAGATGGTTCTAAGTTGCTTTATAAATGCACAAAATTAGTCAATTCATGAAGAGCATAGATACCTCTTTCATCTAAACTATTTCATGCATACACCATTAGCTAAACGAGAAAAAAATACTTTTAATAAAGAATTCATCATTGAACATTTTGTGGGTTGCGCAAAATGGTTGTTACTCACTCTTTTCTTATATTTAGTTACGACCATTTTGCACTCAACCTGCAATTTGTATGAAAAGTTGAAGATCATTATATTGAAATCTCACAGACTAAATTTTTCTAGATATAAATATTTCAAGTGGACGGTTAAACTAAAATATAAGTATTCATAAAAATGTTGAATTTATGACCCACATTTGCATTTTTATCATTTAAGCCTATATGATACATCTTGAATGTAACTCTCTAATCCTTGATGGCTAAATTTACTGCTAATCTCTTTTTTATAGTCTTAAGTTTTATTGAAATAAAACAGGACTTTAGTCATTATTTCCCTTTGCATACTCTTCAAATAGCTAGGTTCAATCAGTTGGATTACTCCGATGTAACCCTTATTTTTCAATGTCAATTTCACACAATCAATCTGAAATATATTTTTTGAAAATCATTTAATTTGTTTGAAAATCAAGCATTGTTTTGTTGAAGAACTATCTAAATTTCATCTCGATAGTTTATATCCTAATTAACAAGAAAGATATTTGAAGAAATATTTATTATTTTACATAGGACTTCAATGTCATGATAGGACCTACTTGCCAATTGGATCGCTTCAGACTTTATCAAGGAAGGATAACTGACTAATAAAAAATAGTAATATCCCCTATAAAACAGAATTGAACTGAATCTAAATTTATTTTTGAATTTATGTTAAACATTTGCCGATTGGGGAAGGATTCATTTCAAGTTTGTTTGTTGTAAAATTAATTTAGTATTTCTATCACAATGCATGTTATGAGAAAGTTTTTTGGGTGTAAGCGTTATTTTATGCCGTCACACCCGACTTGTTGTAGGGCCAGGCAGCAAAACTATATTGGACATATCTAGGCTCGTGTGCTGGGGGTCAAAGGTATAATGTAACATATTGCAAGATATCATATAAAGTAGTAATTATTTAATTAATGTTTTTATTACATAGATTAATTAATATATATTGATTTATGGTGACAGCTTGTTGTTCTATTACCAAAGTATATAGAATTTTTTCATGGTTGAGTGCTTGCTTCCATATAACGGTCACAAATGACTTGTCCTTTGTTCAGTATTATATTTCTTGGACTTCAAAGTAAATTATTTGCATGATTTGAGGTCACGATCATTCTCGGCTTTTAAAATTAACTAAAGTCTTTCGGCTGAAGCAATTTAACTTTAATATTCTTTGTACTTTACTGATGAGAGATCTTTGGGATGATAATTTGACTAATTAATCTGTTTTGATATTTACTCAATCAAGTTGGGCACCTTTAAGTTTTAAAATCTGTGAATTCAAATTAGTCTCTTTAAATTTGTATGGTATAAAATCATGTATTAATTATTCTTGTAAGAGAAGCTAGTCATATCATGGTATCTTTAATTCTTTCAGTAAAGAAATCGCAGTCAGTCCCTTATATTAATTTTGGAATGAAATCGCATATTTATTTTATTTCGCATGAAAGCTTATTATAGCTTGGTACCTTAAAATTTAATTTCAAAATCAGTCAGTCCCTTCAGTTTAGAATGAATTCAAACATTTATTAATTTTGTATAAAAATATGATCGTAGCTTGGTACCTTTAATTTCAAACTCAACAAATCAGAGCCAGTCCCTTCAGTTTTGAATAAAATAACTTATTAATTAATTTTGTATGAAAAGCTAATTACAGCCTAGTGCCTGCAGTTTTAAGGTCTGTGAAATCCGTGTCAGGTCTTTTTATAGTCAGGCAAAGTAGAATGAAATAAGAAATTCTGTGAATTAATTAATTTTGTATGATCACCTTCAAGCAGTGTATTTATAGCTGTACCATTGTTGTTTATGTTTTAAATAGTGTTGTTTACCAGTATAGAAACGTCAATATGTCTTGAACAATGATTGTGTTTAACATTTCTTTGATTCTTTAGAGGTGAAACTGCTCTAATCTAGTTGACTAGTTTACTTTCTTGAAGATAATGAACTAGTCCTTTATGTTTATCATATACAGAGAAATTGCTCGGAAAAGAGTTGAACCTTAAATTTTTACCATATGGAAAAGAGTTGAACCTTGAGTTTTACCATATGGAAAAGAGTTGAACCTTGAGTTTTACCATATGGAAAAGAGTTGAACCTTGAGTTTTACCATATGGAAAAGAGTTGAACCTTGAATTTTACCATATGGAAAAGAGTTGAACCTTGAATTTTACCATATGGAAAAGAGTTGAACCTTGAATTTTACCATATGGAAAAGAGTTGAACCTTGAATTTTACCATATGGAAAAGAGTTGAACCTTGAATTTTACCATATGGAAAAGAGTTGAACCTTGAATTTTACCATATGGAAAAGAGTTAAACCTTGAATTTTACCATATGATATTCAAAGGAATTGCTTCTCAGAAAGAAGTATAAGTGCTCAAGTTTTATTGTGTTCATTCTTAAATGTGATTAGTTAGTGAAGTGGGTTGTAGACTCTTATCATTTTCAGAAAATTTGCTCAGGAAAGAGTTCAACTGCTTAAGTGAAGTTGTGTTTACTTGTGTTCAGTTGACATGGAATGGCAAGAAAAGAGAATAGAATTCTCAGAAAATGTCAAAACTTTTCAATCCATGGAATCTAGTCATAATGGATACTCAAGGAATAGTTTTACAACAGACTATTTACAAGCAGAGAAAGAAGAAGTTGTATATGGTGGTCTGACGCCCATGGTAGATGACAGTAAAAATTTACTTAAAAAAATAATAGATAATCAAAAATTGCCACATCATAATGAAAGTTTGTTTGACTCACCGGACAATGAGACTGTACCTATTTGTATTAATTTAACTGAAGTTAAGGATGTCATTCCTCCTGGTTCTATGTTTAAACAGGTAAAAATATCATCTTTGGAATTATTATAGTGCTTAAATTTGTGCAATATCTTAATAAAATCTGTTTCATTTACCTAGTATGTTACTCAGGGATTCCTCCTTAATATTAGGGATTCCTCCAATATAAGACAATTATTTTGGATACAGATTTGCATACAGATTTTTATAAACAATTTTATGGGGACTCAAAGTGTAAGAACAGGGCAGTTTATTAACACAAGATTCCAAATCCCGGCGTGCCACCAACTGTGCTATCGACCCTTGCTATCTGCACTTACATGTTTGAGTGTCAAATTTTATGACATTTTTTTCAAAATTTAATACATGCTGGTGTACTTTTAGTATCACAAATTTTAAATATACTATAATTAAATTGCTTATATTTTGATTATAAATGGCATTGAAAACAAAGTTTAAAGCACTGGTACTTCAATACATTGGTACAATGGTCTACTTAGTAGCTTTGTAAATTAAACCAGAAAATAGATTGTTTACTCGACATATTTAATGCTTCAATTGTTAATTTTGACTTAAATGACCCGCCTATTTTTTTACTGAATTTGGACTTGTCACTTGTGGTATGACAAAATGTAAATGTCCGCTTGTCGTAGTAAATTCCAATAGTATTAGGATTGTAATTGATTAATTTTATTCTTCTGTCATTGGAACATGCAATTACTCCGCTGATTTAAATCAATTATGAGTACAGAAGTACTGTACTGAATATTTAAATCAGTTGTGTTCAATTTATGCCCTACTGACAGTTAAATAAATATAATTTAACAGAATATTGTTTACGGAGAAGTATTTATATTACGAAATAGTTGAATGATACTCAATGGTATGATGTCATATGGTATGATTTATCTGGTGACTGTATGATTTAATTATATTGTTTATTTATTTATCGCCGTGGCAATATGTAATGATTCTGTCAGACCATTTTGTCGGGTCAAAGTTCAAGGTAGTTAGGTTTGACTGTGAGGCTACTGAATAAGAAAAATTATTCTGTGTTCTTTGACCTTGAAAAAAATTTGTTTTCTGTGTCCTTTGATGTTGAAAACATTAATTTTGTGCTGTATACTTGTGAACTTTTAGACTTTAATTGAGAATGTATATGGGTGGAAATTTTGAGGGCTGGTCTTGAATTAATGATTATTAACCTTTAGTGAAGGGTTCTTTTTATAAATACAGAAATTTTGGAAGGGTAGGGGCAAACAATATTGCTATTATGTTTGGTTGGCCTAGAGAATTAATAACTCTTCATTCAGAAGTTGTATGTAGTATTGGAGTTAGTTTTGATTTTAAAGTTTTAGGCGTTTGAATAGTTTAAATAAATATTTGTGTATATATAAAATGACTAAAATATGTTTAACTACATTCATTAAATTTGTTTAAATTTCAAGTTTTACAGTGTCAGAACATGACGATTCCACTACTGTATATAATTTTTCTGCTGACATAATGGCATCATTTCTGGCATGATATTTGATTGCCTGATTGAACTTCTATTGAAATTTTCAAAAAAAGTACTTGCTTAATATAGTACTTCATAATTTTGATTGATAATTTTTATGGCCTACCCTTTTTTTTAAAAAATGATTAGAATAAATAAAAAAAAATAGTTATAGCTCAAATAGATGTGCAGTCATTTGCATACACTGGATATGTTGTAATTTCCTTTGGAATTCAGGCTTGAGCCTTCTTTTATGCAATAAATGTATTTACATTATATTTCAATTTAAAGGAACTTTATGAGGTTGGTCGAGAGTACATGTAGTTTTATCTAGGGTTGAGCTTTCCTTTTGCATTAAATGTATTTACATTATATTTCCATTTAAAGAAATAAGGCCACAACAAGTTGATGATATGTTCTATGGATTTTGCTAGGAAAAAAATGGGGCGAGCGAGCAAAGAAAAGTCTATATTCACTTGCTTTATATAGCGGTTTGACCAAATTTTTATGAGCGAGCGAGGAAATAAAAATATTTTTTGTAAAAAAGGTCAAAATTAAGGTGCGAGTGAATCCATAGAACATATAATCAATTTGTTGTGGCCTTAAGGAAGTCAAATATTTTTAGCTAAAATCACTTGAATCAAGTGAATGGATTGATGAGACATATTTGTGTTGACAGCTATTGACAAATAAACAAATAACATACAGGTTGTTTGTATCATTTGTACTCAGTACTTTGGTCTTATATTTAACAATTACAAAATTTTATCACTACAATGTAAAAGAAATATGCATCACATATCAACAGAGGCATTTCTCTGCTGCTAAAGCATTTAATATTGATTAATCAGTGCTAAACTAGTCTACATCCTTCAATATTTATTTACAGTTAGACTTGTTTGGCTCTAACCCTACAATATATCTTGGGTGTAGCACAAAACAGTCATAACCCTTGAAGTTACAACCATTTTGCACTAAACCCGCGATATATAAATGATGACAAATTTTGCACCTTTGTGTGATGTGTGTTGTTAAAATTTTGAAGTAAATTACTAAATTCTTGCAATCTACAAAAGCCATTATTTTATAATTTCCAACTAATCTTGGATCTAATGAAAACTAATGAATATTGAACATTAGATATATCTTGTCATTTAATATATAATACATGGATCAAAGTAAATTAATTATTTGTATCTTAATAACTTAATCTGCATGCATGTTTCAATATTTGCAGTGCTTGCTATAGAGATTTTTCTTCAGGTTTTACATGTAATATACCTTATTGGTAGAATTAGTTTACTTCAAAAGAGAATAAATCTAGGTACAGTTCTGAATCTTATTTTCTGGAATATTGACAAGAAGACTGGTGGTGACAATTACAATTGGCTCTGTAAACCAAACTTATTTTAGAACTTTGCCCTAAACCCAACATTTTTGGCCTGATAAGCCACAGTGGATACATGTAACTGGGCTTGTGGTGGATTAGTTCTTTGCATTGTTTACAAAAGTTTACTTAAACAGGGTATTGTTTCTTCTGTACAAACTTTGTAAATACATATTATATATTTGCAGGTTGAAGGTGTTACAAACATAGAGTTTCAACTACGTGTTAGTTTATTTGATCTAGCTTATCATCAATTCTTTGGTAGACAATGGGCTGGTCAATATTCAGAACTAGTTGGTGTTGGTGGTCAGTCGAAACCAAAGTTAAGATTATCACAGGTAAGTTCTTTATGGATTTATACTGCGACCAGGAAATCGCCGGTTTATTTATTTTTACCAGCTAACCAACATGCTTGTGCACATCAATATTGCTGAAAAAACATTGTTTACTGTTTTGTTTACACAACATTGTGCAGCTCTATGCATAAAGCAGGCTTCTTATGTCATTTGGCTTTTTTGAGCATGCTTAAATAATCAATAAGTCCACTGTCCAGTACACACATACTGCAAAGAAAACAGTAGTGTCCCCTGGTTACTGTATCATTGTGTACTGGTATTTAATTACATGTACCAACATGTATGTCTTTTAGGAACCAAACATATGGTACTGTGTCAAAACTAATTAATGTTGAGGGCTCGTAAAAATATATTTGGATTAGTAAAAATTCATTTATTACTAGCCTGACTTGCTTGCTAATTTTATCTGAATTTGCCATATAACTTTGGCAGCAATGTCAGTGGTCACTCTCCATTAGTTGGCAAGCATTAGCCAGCACTCACACTAAGAAATCTCTTAGATTTAAATACTTCCTTCAGTACTTCTGTACTCATTATCAAAAAAATAAAATTATCTGTTTCTGTATTGAATTTAATATTTATTGAGTATTTAAATAAGCAGGGTTAATGTATATATTTATATTTTCAGAGTATATATTTCCATACATCTATCGTAAGTGCTAACATAGTCGCTGTGGTGGAACTTGTGGCCTCAGGTTTAGACAGTACCGGACGTTTAAAGAAAATATCCTGTGGGTGGGGTATACTACGACCATTTAAAGATGAAGATTTACCGGATACAGCCAGAAGTGTTAAACAAGCTACACAACAGTATGTCTTATATTTGTTTTACCTTGACAATTCTATAGTAGAACCTCTGCTGAGCAGTCAGCGACCATCTACAGAACAAATAATTTTGTTTTATCAAACTCTATGCTCTGTAAACAATAGCAATTTCATGACCTATACCCGTTGGGGGTGGGTATTCATTATATTCAGTGATAGGTCTAGTTTGAAATAGCTATGGACTAAAAAAGACTTTTGTTAAATTTGCTCTTTCATTGTGTGAAAAATAACACTTAGAACCTTTATTTTTGGAAAAATGGACTTATATAAAAATACTTTTTTTTCATTAAAGCTTGCTAAGAGGCTTGAAGTTAAATAAATTGTAAAGAAAGTTTTTAAATCTATATTAGTCTAGAATCAATTCTTGAGAATGTAGATCAATTTTGTGACGTAATATTATTCTACTTATTTATTTGGCCTACATTTTAATACTGAACATTATGTACTCTGCTATTCCAATGTTTTTAATGCTTTTAGTCTGTTTGGTGACAATTTATTTTTCTATAAATACTTAAGTTGCAACCTATTTTTAAGTTACCTCCGTTTTGTCTCCCATTTCATTTATAACGACTATTAGATATGAAAAAATGCATTTTATCATTAATGGGTTCTTTTAAATTAAAAAATGACACTCCATATTTGTACCCGTCCCATTTTTCACATTTAATGATTGTGCATAATGTTTACATAAGTTTAATTATAAAAACTTCTGAATTTTTTATACAAAAAAATTTGAATTGAGTTTATGTAACTTAATTGAATGTAAGGCCACCCAGCTATCTCAGTCAAAAGCTTATAGGTCTACTAATTCATTCCAGGCTTGTCATAGTTTCTTGGAGCTTCGTCATGAAGTAATGAACTCTGTAATAAATTCTTTTTTTTTTACTCTAAATTGGTCAATCCTGCATTTTTATGTGTCTGGACCCCACTTCAAAATGGCCGCCACAGCCTTGAAATTGGTGTATTTTAATTGGATTTGGTGAATTTCACTTCAGGGAAGTTGTCCCCAAAAAATGACCTCTTTTTCGCCCGCCTCCCCCATCAAGAGATGTCTCAGGGGGTTCTGAAGGGAGGATGTGCCCCCTTTGTAGCTGGGTTTTGAAGAGGGCGCAGCGCCCCTCATCGCCAGGAAAAAATTGGGGTCATTGAGTGCAGAGTAATGGTGCAAAATGTCAGTAAGAAAACATGTTTTCAGTATCTGAAAAGAACTGGCACTTTGGAAAATATAACCGAATGTAATGCAAAGTTGGGGTTCAAAAAGAGCAAAAATTGCATTTTTTGCTTGTTTTTTTTCTGAATGACAGTCACCCAGAGAATAACTTGGCCAAGTTGCATATCTGTCTGTTTATTAGTAAAGATATTAGAGCATCTGGAAATAGCCCGAGCATGTTAAGGTGAAAAATGGCTACTTTTCACACATGTCACAACCAGTGGAGGGTTAAGCTAAAAAGTGCTTAGTTTCAAAATTTAAAAAAATACCTGCATATTGGCAATTATTGTAATTTTAATAACAGAATATAAATATATGAACAGCTACAGTTGTAAATTGTCGTCAGCCATTATAATGTTTTAATAGATTGAAATATCTTCATTGAGTTTTAATAAACTAATTATAATAAAATCTGAAATTAATGACCACTTTTGATACTTGTATATTACATACTGATATAATTCCATAAATAAAAATTAATTGTCTTTTAATGAGGTTTTGATATTATGCTATCTAACTAGGTTATAGTTTATCAAGCACTCTTATACGTTTTGCGAAGCTAGTTTTGTATTATCAGTTATCATTGGTGACCCTGTGGCTATAAGGCTCAATAAGTAGATGGCTGTAAAGCTTGGTCAATTAGCAGAGTCCAACACTTACAATGTTCTGTTCAGGATTACAAATATTTTTGAGGAATCTGATTCTAAGCTGAGGACTTGGTCAGGATCTCAGAAAATCTGTTCTTATGTGAATTTAAGTGTCCATGAATTGTTTATCACAACATTGACTGCAAATTTGCAGTCAAACTTTTTATCTCTAATTGAAGGAATCCTTAACATTAAGGAGAAATCCCTGAAATCCACATTACATTTCTTGTCTAGTTACTTTAACTAGATAATTACTAAATTAACTAAATTAATTATCTGGTTAACTAGTTACATAATTTTGGAATGCTTATGTTATTATGCCCATTTACTTTGTGATTTTTAGCTCGACTATTCGGAGAATAGTGGGGCTATCTCAGTTGTGCGTCGGCAGTGGATTCGGCGTAACACTTCTTGGTTAAGTTTTTAGGTGCAACATTTTTGTTTCTTTTATATCTTTGCAAGTACTGGAGGGATTCACTTACAACTTTATTTGTGTTTATGGGGTTACCATTGGAGTTCAAATACCTAGTTACATAACTGTTGGATGAATTTGGACTAAATTATGGCCCTTTAACTTTACACATGTCTACGGGATGACTATTGGAGGTCAACTACCAAGCTGCATAACTCTATCATGAATTTTGACTGGATTATGGCCTTTTTATACTTAGAAATTTCTTGGTAAAGTTTTTTGGTGCAACATTTTATCTTGGTTTGCAAACCATAAGTATCGTTGTTTACACGAATACCCCAAATAATCAAGCGCGCTGTCCGTGGACTGCTCTTGTTGTTAAATGACATTAGCATTTTACCTACATGTATTTTAAATATTTTATTTCAGATGTCAGTTGTACTATGGAACGCCAAGAGCTTTGTTCTTTATGGATGAGCCAGTGGAAAGTAAGTGGATTCTTTTATAATCTATATTGTGTTAGAGTAAATATAGTGGTGCTTTATTTTTATTTTTTTGGTTGGGTTTAACACCATAGAACACATTATATAGGTCATATCACGGGTGTCAACTTTCTCAAAATTCCTTGAAAGGCTTCACCTCTGAATAGTTACTTCAGCCATTTTTTGCTGCTACTACTGATTCTTAATTATGTAGGGCAGTTGTCAGTCACTGACAGAGGTATGCACCTAGTAACTGGTTAACAGCTAAATCCAGAGATTTAGCCTTTCCAGGAACAGTGAGTAGGTTGACTGACTGTTTAAGACCTATATAATGAGTTGCTACTGCATTAAATCCAAAAAAAACTTGGCCTATGCTTTTGTGCATGTATTAAATTTCTCATGATTTGCACTGCCCTCTCAGGTACCCTATCCTATCTTTAGGATTGTATGGTCTGTGATCAAACCTAATGTGGTGGATGAATTTTTCTTGAGCAGAACAAAATAGCTTACATTTTTTGGCCCCACCTTGATATGAATGTGTACTGTGAGAGCTATCTGCTTGTTAGTAATTATGGGCATGTACTACAAGGCGATCGCTATGTAGCAAATTCCTATATAAAGGTCTGCTACGACCGAGCAAATTGAATCGCTAGCTAGCGATACGTAGCAAGTTTTTTTCTTGCTAGCCATATCATTCGTAACACTTCTGCTTATTTCAAAATAGCTGCTCCCTGTGGGAACATGTTTGTTTTTCAAGAATACTGATATATATTTATTTAATGCATATATTTCGTCAAAGTGTTAAAATAGAATACACATGGTGACAATCAATTTAAATATTTTTTATTTGTTACAATTCTGAACTTCTGTTTGAGAAAGTCACCATCTTGGATTTGCTAGCTTGAAGCAAACAGTTAAATAGACCACTTATGCTACAAAAAATCGCTTTTAAAGAGCACTAGCTAGCGATCACCTTGTGGAACGTGCCCTCAAATATAAAGCAGCTATGGTACAGAATTTGTAAAGTTGTGATTTCATTAGAATGTGTGTACATGTATACTGTATATTATAAGCAGACTTTAAAATCATGCTCTGCTCCAATATGAATGCAAGAAATACATTAACATATCTGATTTAAAACATATGCTATAATCCAACCTTCACTAATGTTTTATTTCTATACAGATTTATTTCTCATGTATTAAATGATGATGTATTCTTTACAAAAGTTAATTGCTCTACTGTCGCTTGATGAATGAATAAATGAACTTTTACTTAATTGATTTTCAATTGATTATTGATAATCTCTCTTGATACTGTAAACTGACTATTTTGTGAGCAATATTATTTTGTATAACCTTGAAATACATTCATTTGGTTGAAATTTATATTACAAAGTCTCAAACCCTGGTCGGAAGCGCAGTTGTTAGCCCACCTGGTTTCCGAATCTTGTGTCCTGAAGGAGGTACAGGTTCTAATATCTCCTGGGGAGGTTGTACTCTTCCATGAAAATTTGACAATAATGTCAATTTTCCTCCATAAATTAATAAGGTATATGGTGAAATTTTTGGACTTGCGGAAGGGTAGGTGAGCAATGGTTTAAGACAAGGTTCCTGGAAAGCTAAGTTAGGTAAAATGGACACTGATAAATAACATTAATAAGTGTGTTGACGCGGTGTTAAACCCAGTGTAAATAAGAGGCACTTACTTTTTTTTGTTTCCATTACTTCTTGGCAATGGACCTTCACTACTATCTTCGATCTTGCCTTGTGCCCTGTGTTTTGTCTTGTTCCAAAAAAAGATGAGTTGATTTTAGTTCAGTTTCCAGATTTTTCTTTAAGTTATGTATGGTTTTCCTCATTGTCTTTAACTTTGACAGCCATCGCCCTTAGATTGTCATGATGTTTAGACACCTTTTTTGTCATTTTATATAATCAAAAGCGAATTAATCAACTAGCCCGACTGTATAAAATAAGTAATTTTTAGCCGGATTTTTCAATGAAAAAATTTGGCTAATAGTTTGGTGAAAAACGGGCAGGCGGGCGGTGTGGCGTCTGGTGTTGTTAACAATTGTGTTAAAGTTTTCATTTTCTATATATTTCTGCCATTTATTGTCAGATCTTTATGAAACTACATACAATGATAACATACCATGGGATGAACAGAATTAGAAAGTTACCACAACTCTACCTGGCTTTATTATGGATTTTTTTCCTTTGTAATTTAGCATTAAAGTTTTTAAATCTGGCTTTAATGTGGTTTCCACATTACATTTCTTGTTACTAGCATGAATCAATTTTGACTTGACTTGGGCTTCTGTCTAGTGAGATAAGGTTATGACTGCTTTGAGGGTTTTAATTAGGGCCTTGTCTTGTAATAAAGTTATTATCTATTCCTGGAACATGACCCTTTATCTGTATTTCCTTAATGTGATAGTCATGGTGGTAGGCTTTTGTTTTTTTAGTTGGACTTTTCAGACAATAGTGGGGCTATCCTACTCAGTTGTGGGTCGTGACAGCAACTCTACAAATGTTTACGGAGTTTCCATTGGAGGTCAAATACCAAATTGCATAACTCTAGCAAGACTTTTAACTGGATAACTCGAATACCCTGAATAGTCAAGGGAGCTGTCATCCATCAGAGCCCCTGGTTTGAAATTCATAAGTAGTTATAAAAATGTTAATGGTTAGTGTTTGATGTAGGCTTGTAATTTAAAATGTTATTTTAAAACAAATATTGACTTGGGTTTATTGAAATCGTTACTTAATGTTGTAATTTTACAATAACTCTGTGTGATGTTTATGTTGTCTGCAATGTTTTACAAGGCCTTTCAACCGATCAAGGTTAGATATTAGACTTTGTGTGTTCTGATCAATCATTGATTGTACCAGGTATAGATTATCTGATGTTATAACTTCATCTTACTGTCTCAGAAAGGAAATATACATTGAAGAATTATGCATTCCTGCACGTAATTTAGTCTTTCGTTATTGACTGTACTATTTACATTGTTGCTGTCTCTCAAATAAGCAGTAGTGATCTTGAAACTTAAGTCAGTTAAGCAATCCTAATGTAACCCCAAGAAACCCATGGTCTGAACTGAGATTTGAACCAACGACCTCTCAAATCGTAAGCAGACGGTCTACCATTTCAACATAAAAGCTAGCTTGAAGGCAGGGTAGTACAAAAGCCAAATTATACCTCTGCTAAACACACCCCCTCTTTAACAGAATTTGTCCTCAAATTCGTGAAGCTTGATTGTCTGTGGGACTATCTAAGGGTGCAATCACACAATTTTTAGTGGGTTATTCAAGTTGTGCGCCAAATGTAACCCAAGGAAAATCCATGGTCCGAACTAAGATTCGAATCCATGACCTCTCGAGTCGCAAGCAGACACTACTATGTGGTCATAAAAGCTAGCTTATGCCTCTACTACACAAGGCCAAAGGCTATACAATTAGAGCACAAAATCAATGCTCAAAGCTCAGATTTTTCCCAAACCAGGCAGAGTCTATCCTCATGTGATCTGCAATAACAGCCCATGAGGTAAACTCAAATTTGTTTTTTGCCAGTCCTCTTTCCAGGCAAATTATTGAATGACTTGAAATACTGCATGAAAAATAATTACTACTTTTCTTATCCAAATAAGTTCCAAATGATCCTGAATGTTTTTATCATAAGAATCCTCCACACAAAACCAATCTCCTAACCACTTATGAAACCTTTAGTACTTAGACTGTATTGATTAATTTCTTTTTTCAATAGTCCATACTGAATGGCATTGTCATTCTGAAACAGTAGAATCATTATTCAATTTTTTTTTTAATATTTGCATCATTTTTTAGATCAAATTTCTGTTCGTGCAATCGTTCTTGTTTGTGTTTTATCAGATGTGAAACAATATTGTAAACAAAATCTAAAAGTGTTGGCTGATTTAACAATGGAAATATCATTCTGGTGATACAAACTGCAGGCTTAGCGCAATACGGTCATAAGTCTCTGTTTTTTAAATTGAGTTACAGCTGTTTTGTGCTAAGCTTGTGAAATGTTGTTTAAGTTAGAAACCATTGCATTATTTATTATGTAATTAACTATGTATTGATGCTTAGTTTAGTTGCTCTATTGCCACAATAAGATATTGATTAGTAATTATTATTTGAGTTTTAAACTTGATTACAATGTAAGGCCAATAGTAAAATATTGTTAGTTTGTGACGTTCTCACCCCATTTACAAACAATGAGTAGACAAGTAGTTCTTTGGTAAATTACATTTCTTGAAAACATATAATTCAGGCTGTTTGGTCTTCTTAAGTACCTTTTCACACAATTGCAACAAATTGAAGAGTGCACTACAGACAAATAGGTTATTTTGTGCAGTCTTGTTTTCACATTGATTTGAACTCAATTTATGGTTTTTATTCTGTAGTTTACATTAATATTTCATTTAAAATCTTTATTACTTAATGACTAAAAGCTTTGACTGTTAATTATACATGTTACCTAATTCTTTATTCTCCTCTTTTATAATGCTTTTGTTATGTCTTCTGGCATATAATTTATTAATATTCTCTGACATAGGCTGACTACTGAGGCATTAGCACATGCATGCAAAAATAAAATGGCACATGTGGAATCCCATTAGTGCGCCAAGCAATCTGATTAAAACCCGATCTAAAATTTTCCGCTCGCCTACTCACTAATTTAGATCTGGCCTTTTCCAACGAAGGTCACGTTCAGGTGACCTTTTCTCATCATAATATTCATGACGAAATTGTTCTGATACTTAACTTTTTTACATCATCTACGTCATGCAATTTGAACTGAGCTGTCCAATTGCAGACTGTGAATGATACTGCTGTTAAATTAGCTTGCAAACCTTGGTCTAAAAATAGAAATTACAAAATCAAAATGTTATTAATAGTGTTTCGTCTAGATGAAAGCTACGCATTGATTGGTCGACACAAAGTTCATCTCGACATGACCTTCCACAGGGACAGTAGAGATTCTGTACGACAATGCTCTGCAGGATATCTGTTTACGGAGATTGTGCGCCAAATGACACGTCTGGGTTAATTTACATCATTTACATTCAGCAGTGTTGTTGGAATAATGTAAAAATAATTTGGATTGGTTCTAATGTTGAATTTAATAGACATATTTATCTTTGCTACTTCATGCCTCAGTAAGAATGAAATTTTGAAAACACAAGTACGGTATTTATAATTAAAAAAAGCAAATGCACTGGAAGCAAAAACAGCCTTTCCTCTAGGTCTAGTAACATTAAAATGTCCCCAAACAATTTTGACCTATGGGCCATTGGACCCCAATTTTTTAAAATCTCTGCAAAACACTTGGATGTACAAATGTAATGTCTGCAGTACAGTCCAACTTGAGCTAATGGACTCCTCTTGATATAGGACACCTGGACAAAAAACACTTTAATTACTTCTGAAAAGCAAACGCCTGTCGTCCGTGGACAGCGGACACCTGTATTGTCTACCAAATCCATAAGAGTACCCCAAGCAACGAACACACCCAAGTTACAAATTAACAAGTGACACTTGTAAACAAAGCTGTTGATGAATAAAACAATGGTACACATTAGCGAGCATATTATATATCATAAGGCCACAACAAATTGATCATATGTTCTATGGATTCGCTCGCACCTTAATTTTGACGGTTTCTACAAAAAATATATTTTTATTTCCTCGCTCGCTCATAAAAATTTGGTCAAACCGCTATATAAAGCAACTGAATTAAAAAAAAAAATTTTTCTTCGCTCGCTAGCCCCATTTTTTATACGCCCGTTTTGAAAAAACGGTCGTATTATGTTATGATGTTGTCCGTCTGTCCGTCTGTCCGTCTGTCCGTCCGTCCGTCCGTCCGTCAGTCTGTCAGTCTGTCAGTCTGTCAGTCTGTCAGTCTGTCCGTCTGTCCGTGGACAATTGCTTGTCCGGATGATAACTCAAGAAGGGATGCACCTAGGTTCCTCAAATTTTATGTGTGGATAGCCCTTGGGTGGAGGAGGTTCCCTATTGATTTTGAGACCCCAGGGTCAAAGGTCAAGGTCACTGGGACTTAAAATAGGTAAAACTTGTCCGGACAAAAACTGAACCACCAATGTACCTAGCTTCACCAAATTTTATGTAAGAGTAGCCCATGTGTCAAAGATGTTCCCTATTGGTTTTGGGGACCCTGGGTTAAAGGTCAAGGTCACAGTGGCATCACATAGGAAAAAAACTTGTCCTGACAATAACTGAACAACCAATCTACCTAGGTTCATCAAATTTTATGTGAGAGTAGCCCATGTGTCAAGGTTATGCCCTAATGGTTTTGGGGCCCCTGGGTCAAAGGTCAAGGTCACAGGGACATCATATTGAAAAACCTTGTCTGGACCATAACTCAACAACGACTGTACCTAGGTTCACAAAATTTGATGTGAAGGTAGCCCATGTGTCAAGGATGTGCCCTATAGGTTTATGGGGCCCCAGGTTCAAAGGTCAAGGTCACAGAGGCATCATATGGAAAAACCTAGTCCAGACAATAACTGAACCACCAATGTACCTAGGTTCACTAAATTTTATGTGAGAGTAGCCCATGTGTCAAGGTTATGCCCTATTGATTTTGGGGCCCCTTGGTCAAAGGTCAAGGTCACAGGGGCATCATATTGAAAAACATTGTCTGGGTAATAACTCAACAATGACTGTACCTAGGGTCACCAAATTTCATGTGAGAGTAGCCCATGTGTCAAGGATGTGCCTTATCAGTTTTGGGGAAACAGGGTCAGGTTTAAACCTTCAACCAGAAGATATCAAATTACCAAGCAGTGACTTCAAATGTTCAATCAATAAGTTAATAAAGTCAAAATGGCAAACAATGAAACACTTGTCCAGACAATAACTGAACCACCAATGTACCTAGGTTCACCAAATTTTATGTGAGGGTAGCCCTTGTGTCAAGGATATGCCTTATTGGTTTAGGGGCTCCTGGGTCAAAGGTCAAGGTCACAGGGGCATCATATTGAAAAACCTTGTTCGGACAATAACTCATCATCGACTGTACCTAGGTTCACAAAATTTTATGTGAATGTAGCCCTTGTGTCAAGGATGTTTCCAATAGGTTTTGGGGCCCCAGGCCCAAAGGTCAAGGTCACAGAGGCATCATATGGAAAAACCTAGTCCAGACAATAACTGAACCACCAATGTACCTAGGTTCACTAAATTTTATGTGAGAGTAGCCCATGTGTCAAGGTTATGCCCTAATGGTTTTGGGGTCCCTGGGTCAAAGGTCAAGGTCACATGGGCATCATATAGAAAAACATTGTCCGGGTAATAACTCAACAATGACTGTACCTAGGGTCACCAAATTTCATGTGAGAGTAGCCCATGTGTCAAGGATGTGCCTTATCAGTTTTGGGGAAACAGGGTCAAGTTTAAACCTTCAACCAGAAGATATCAAATTACCAAGCAGTGACTTCAAATGTTCAATCAATATGTTAATAAAGTCAAAATGGCAAACAATGAAACACTTGTCCAGACAATAACTGAACCACCAATGTACCTAGGTTCACCAAATTTTATGTGAGGGTAGCCCTTATGTCAAGGATATGCCTTATTGGTTTAGGGGCTCCTGGGTCAAAGGTCAAGGTCACTGGGGCATCATATTGAAAAACCTTGTTCGGACAATAACTCATCATCGACTGTACCTAGGTTCACAAAATTTTATGTGAATGTAGCACTTGTGTCAAGGATGTTCCCAATAGGTTTTGGGGCCCCAGGCCCAAAGGTCAAGGTCACAGAGGCATCATATGGAAAAACCTAGTCCAGACAATAACTGAACCACCAATGTACCTAGGTTCACTAAATTTTATGTGAGAGTAGCCCATGTGTCAAGGTTATGCCCTAATGGTTTGGGGTCCCTGGGTCAAAGGTCAAGGTCACAGGGGCATCATATAGAAAAACATTGTCCGGGTAATAACTCAACAATGACTGTACCTAGGGTCACCAAATTTCATGTGAGAGTAGCCCATGTGTCAAGGATGTGCCTTATCAGTTTTGGGGAAACAGGGTCAAGTTTAAACCTTCAACCAGAAGATATCAAATTACCAAGCAGTGACTTCAAATGTTCAATCAATAAGTTAATAAAGTCAAAATGGCAAGCAATGGAAATAATGCTATATTTAATAAGTAACATGAATTTAGTTCACCAAATTTTATGTGAGGGTAACCCATGTGTCAAGGATGTTCCCAAATGGTTTTTGGTCAAAACTCGGTCAAAGGTCAAGGTCACAGGGGCATCATATGGAAATCCCTTGTCCGGACAATAACTAAACAATGATTGTACCTAGGTTAACCAAATTTTATGTGGATCAGCCCATTTGTCAAGATGTAATGTGTTGATAGCTCTTTGGTAGAGGATGTTCCCTTTTGATTTGGAGACCCAAGAGTCAAAAGTCAAAGTCACTGGGGCTTTATTTATATTGAAACATTTTCCGGACAGTAACTCAATAATGATTGTAATTTTATGTATCAATACTCTTTTACTCTTTGGGCCAAGGGCAAGAACTTTTGGTTCTGAGGCCCCAGGGTCAAGGTCACTGGAAGTTTGTACGGGAAAACTTTGTGCCGGTGATAACTCAACCATGGCTGTACCTAGGTTCTCAAAATCTTTGCTTTGGATAGCCCTCCAGTTAAGGATGGGACCTATTCTGAGATCCCGGGGTCATTGGTCAAGGTCACAGAGACTTCATATGAGATAGAACACAGCATGGACTGCACACGGGCGTATAATGCCCCGCCCAGCGGAGCTCTTGTTTCTAGAAAAATCTGTGGAACATATCATCAATTTGTTGTGGTCTAAGAGCCAGACTATATTGTTTAAATCAAACCATTCTATCGTCAAGACTATTTTAATGTATGTATTTTATATTTTCAGATAATGAATGTTTACGTGCCATACCAGACTGTACTCTGGGATATTCTATTGCTACACATAAATCTATGTATAGTGTAACACATTTATTACCAGAGAATACCGTTGTAGGAAATAATGATCTGATACCTGGTTTGATGGACAATGAAAATGCTAGTAAGTTTTTTTTCCTACGGCTTAGACTGATCTGGTTTAAGGGGTTGGTCCTTCTTAAAGTATCCTGTGGTTAGGGCTGGGTTTTGAAATAACTAACCTGGGGTGCTAGCGCAGTTGTTAGCGCGTCTGGATTTCAAAAGGGGTACAGGTTTGAATCCCACCTGGAAAGGTTATTAACCCCTCCATGAAAATATGACAATGTCAATTTTCCTCCATTGATGAGGTATACTGAGAAGTTTCTGGCCTTGTGGAAGGGAAGGTTAGTACTGGTTTATAAAAAGGGTCCAGGAAAGCTAGGTTAGGTGAACTGGATGCTGTAAAAATTATGTTGACACAGCATTAAACCCAGTGTAAATGAATAACAATTGGGGAATTACCTGTCCAAACACTGTAGAATTTGTCATAACTCTGAGAGCTGAGAGCAGCTATGTTCTGTCAGAAGGACTACTGCAAAGAGAGAGAGAGAGAGAGAGAGAGAGAGAGAGAGAGAAGCCATGTGTTCTAACATAATTTTTAGCTGGGCCAACTGGCCTGTAAATAAACTGGTATGAGTAGTCTATCTTATCAGTGCACTGATGAGACACATCATTCTTTTGAAATAAAATTACCATATGTGGTAACTGCGACGAAAATAGAAAGCCACCTCTTACTGAAGCCACCTCTACTGAAATCCTCAATAATAAGATTCATGCATCTAAGTTAGAAGTTTTGCAAATTATTTTACTTTGACTTGACTTGTAATGCATGAACTTGATTTCCCTTCCAGTTGAATATTTCCTAAGATTTTTGTGTTAAAAATGACATATCCAAGCTTAATGTTCACGGTTTGTTATAGATAAAGCAGGGGTGCAATTCCGCAGAAGTTATTAAAACCTCCATGACTGAATTAGTACAGAGAATTTTATGTAGGAGCATTGTTCCAGTGATAGGATGCATGCTTAGGGATCAAGAGATCCCGGGTTCGATCCCCACGAAGGGCACTGCTAATTTCCTTGAGCAAGAAATTAACATACAATTATTCCACTCCACCCAGGTGTAAATGGGTACTGTGAAGGATTGCCTGTCTGAGGGTAATTTCAATGATCAGGAGTTATCGTACAAGATTGTAAAGTTGGCTGAACATGTATATGGAAGCAGACTTTAAACCACACTTTAACTCTAAGAATTTACTAAAACAAGTTTACAACATTATTTCACTGATAAGATGATTTTCTTATTTCAGGTAAAGGACGACTCAAGAAGCCTAAGTTATTAAAACCACTAGCATGTAGTATAGAGAATCTTACTATACAATTAAATCCTACCATAGAGAAGTTTGAGGAAGAGTTATGTGAGACTTTACATGATGATAAATGTAGTATGATGGGTACACACTCTGATGGTTCAGCTATGTCTATTGTTGAACGAAGATTACTGGTGAGTGAGCGTGTGAGTGGGCGTGGCCTAGTGTAGGGGGTTCAGGCCCTTTTTGTTCCATGCTTATATAATTGTGTAACAGTTTTCAATACAAAGCTATTGAAATGAGCTTTCATTTAAGGTATAAACTATTTTGATAGCTTGAAGGGTCTAGGAGTTACAGACTTTTTAATATTGACATTTGTACCATTTTATGAGGCAGATCTTTATTATATAAAATAAACAGAAAAAAGGCACCAAAATTAGAAAAACTTGATATTATAAACGATAATTTATTTATTTATTGTTATTATGAGAAATGTAAACCCCCTGAATGTATACATTTTCTGGAAGCTGTTGAACGAGGCAATGTGATGCATTTTGATGCATTACAATTTTTTGGGTTTGTTGCCGGGTTGGCCGCGTGGAATTCAAAATGGCCGTCAATTTTTACAAAAAGAAAGAAAATACATCTGAATTATGAGAACAATTACATTGAATTTTAGTTTATGTCATGTGTGTATTGTTCATTACTTTTTTGTGTCAATTTGTATGACATTGCATTTAGTGATGTTTGGCACAAAATAGAGGAAAATATATTTTTCTGTTACCATAGCAACACATAAAAATATATATAAACCTATAAATTACCGACCTAGAAAGCATGGATACTCACAAAGGAATGATATTCACATTTTTGTTAATTTACTTGACATCAAAGCACTTAGCAACGATTTTGCAGTTTAGATGAAAAATACTTTTTGGTTACCATAGCAACAAAAAACCCACAAAAACCATAAAATCATGGGGCGTAACTTTTTTAAAAAAATAGCGTTTATAAGAAAAATAATCCAAACAGGGCGTTTTAAAAGAGTAAATATAAATAGGGAAATTATTAGATTATAAACGGTACAGTTATTGTACTCATTATTCGACTACACTTGAGTCACAAAATCGATATTTGACGCGGTCTACATTTATATCAGTACACCAATGTCGGCGCGCCTTTGATCACGATTCCTTAAAGGTTTAAACGACGTCATCAGATACATTCAGGGCCGTCGCCAGCTTTTGAAAAGTGGTCCGGCCATTGATCGTGAAGGACAATACGAGAGGGGTTCTCACCTCTCGTAAGGGGGGTCCGGGGGACCTCCCCCGGGAAAAAAAATGAAATTCTTCTGCCTCTAGGTGGGATTTTATTGCATCTGGAGACGATAATTATTCATTTTGAATGTCACCAATTTAGGAACAATACTACTATTTCGACCCTTCATTGAGTCTCATCAGGCGGTAGCACCAAACCTGCACGACGACTGAAAACTTCTTTTAACTGGATTTTTTTACCAAATATACGCAGAGGAAACTTAAAAGTCTTAGGCTGATTTTGTAACGGAGGGATATCCATTATTATGACAACGTAAAATTTCAAAATTAAGAATGAGCAGTTCCGGCCTTTCAAGCATATTTATTCTTACAGTGTCTGTCGGAATGTTATATTATACACATAAAGAAAATAACAACCAAACTATTGTTTCCAAAATATATACTTAACATGTATACCGCTCTGTTAATTCATTAATTCTTTAATTTGATTTGTTTGTAATCATTAAGTACATACATTGTATCATCATAAAATATTCGCTTGAGCCAAATTTCAATTTATAATGCCAAAAACACCGAAAAAACACCATTGTTAAATATATTAACGTTTGTCGAATTAAAGAAGCGGGTAGATAATCTTAGGTAATTATCATCTTTATAGAGAGAAGTGTCACCGAAATTATAATCATGCCCAATCATGCACATAATTGATCGGCAGTTATCATCGATAATTGATTTCGCATGTCAAAAAATTAATCCTGTTAAACAGATTAGACATTTTCAACGATTAAAGGCGAAAACTGAAAAAAGGTAATTTGCGTGTAACATGATCGGCCAAAAAAGTGGTCCGGCCATGGCCGGACCGGCCGGACCGTTGCCGACGCCCTTGACATTGCCGCCATAACTATTCTGAAGTAGCACAAAGATCAAAGAAAACTATTATACGTTGAAACATTCTCTTCAGCTATTTAGAACAAAGTTAAAACACAACTGTAGAAAATGGTGGACTCAAAATGTAAACATTCCAATAAATGCCTATTGCTTCTCTATCAAACAATTTAGTGCAAAATGTACATAATTTAATTAATAGATCGACCTTTATTCTAACAGGAATTAAAATTGTGTGACTAGTGAATACGGCTTTTTTGAGTCAAAACTTTATTGTTTACGGGAAACGCGTGCGCGAGTAGTGTTATGTCCGTTATTAAGGATAATTCTTTCATGTAAGTCGATTTTATAAAATAATACCAGCATGCAGCAATAATCATATTGTACGAAATAAACATTTCATATTATATTTTTGAAGATGAATAGTGTTAACTTAGATACAATGTGCAACTATAAACATATACCTCACTTATAGAAAGCGCATGAAGTATTGACAAAGGTCAGGGTGGAGAATCAAAACCAGTTCGTATCATATAAAATGTAAACAAACGGACGGCATTTTGGAAAATTTCAGGTATTTTTTCTAATTTACTCCTTAAATCGTCCACCAATGAAAAAACAAAATTTACCATAACACGCTACTCATTTTTCCGCTTCTAATGATGTATATAACATACAGATTCAATTAGAATTTCAACAAGTTATCCCGGACATTGGAATCGAAGTGAGCAAGAATTAGGTCATTTTTGACGGATGCGAACTGGTTCAAATTCATGCTTTTGCCTAGTTTATCACAAAAAGGCATTTTTTCTCGTTAAATTTGCCATGTATAACCCACGGAGCAAGTGTGTAGTCTTGTAGAAAAGTATTAACTCTTCCTGACTTAGTTTTGACATAAAAATATAATTTTTTGAGAATGATGCGAACCGGTTCAGATTTATACAATGATACGAACCGGTTCAGATTTATGGTATTTTGCAATTTTATTTTTATTTGCATACGTTCTTTGTCAATGTAAGTTTCATGGCATTATTTTTCCAAACTTACACAATTTTATTTCGTTTTCGTCTCGATTTCAAAAATTTTTACAACAATCTGGTTTTTTCGGGAGTTTTAGCTGAAAATGAATTCATATTACCATATAACTCATCGGTTACGTTTATGAAGACATGACTGTGGACATATACATGGTCAGGTGGAGAAATGCGAATGGAACGTTGACATTTTTATCATCAAAAATAGAGATGGTGTTCGGTTAAGTATAAAGTCATTTTCAGCTAAAAATCCCGAATTAGTCAAATCGTTTGCGAAAGTTGTTAAGTTGAGACAAAATGACGATCACAATTCGCTATTCAAAGTATTGAAAGACTTTCGTACACATTGAAACCTTATAAATACATACTAAAATTACTCCTTAATAGATTCAAGTACGAATCGAAAAGTGCATGTCAAGCTGACGAAATTTTAATTTCACAATAAAAATATTTATGTTTCCTCTTTTCTAAAAATGACTAATAAAACATATATGTAGGTAGGTATGTCGGCTTTTTTGGAAAATATATCAATTTCGACGTTTGGGGACTGGAGACAGTGGTTACACTTACACAAACACAAAATCTGGTTTATCACTGGGTTAATTTTACTTAAGACTGTCTGTCTGTATTCATTTTGTAAAACTCAAAATATCCGACGTGAAAAACACTGACCAACAGCACATTTTTACTTGCGCAGTGATTTATTTTGAAGCTGGAAAACATTAGTCCATGGGACATATTTTGAAACAATGAGTCCCACCCAAACAAAACAACGAATCTGGGGATTTTAGTCGCTAAAGCGTGTCCTTCAAATAGTGCATAATTTTTAAACAATCATTTTTCATTCAATATTATTGTGTAGTCTCAATGACTTGGTGTATTTTATATTAATATTATCACATTCATTTTCATTAGTAAATAAGTTTTGTGAATCATTTGTAATGTTAAAACATAATTTCATGATAAATTGCAGACTGAGTCATTATCTGTCATTGTGAAGTATTTATCAATTTAGCTTGTTTATTTCTAAATGATTACAATTTTTTATTTCTAAATACATTAATTAACTTGGATTAATTTGGAATTGTTGTACACACACCACAGTACAAATTATTACGATCGGCCACGTATACAAAATTATTATGGTCATAAGTTAAATTTCACGATGCCATTTACTTTTTATAGTCAAGTAAATGGTTTGATCAATTATATACATAATACTAAATCTTCATAAAATGATGTGGGTTTAAATTTCTATTAAAATATTAGCCACAAACATTTATAATATACTGTAAAATTCGTAATATTCGATAGTAACCTTTCATGTCATACTGCAGAACGCTGTATCGCTTGGACGTAGTTTTCAGCTGAGATTTACTTTAATTTTACAGGTATAACGCGCATTAAAAAAATCTGAGCAAAATCTGAAAAAAATCAGCCGATTTATCCGGCGAAATCGAGATGATCGGCCGATTTTTCATCGAAAAGACAAAATCTCGCGGCCGATTTCTTTGCCAAAATTGAAAAGAAATAGCTTACGGCCGTTTTTTTTCACGGCGAAATCGAATTTGTTAGGATCGCATAATTTCATTCTTTGTGGTGAAACAGGCTTAAAGTTACGGTGCAACGGCCCATAATCATACTATCAATTATCAATAAATATGAATTCATTCACTTACAACCGACCACACAGCTCTCAAATCAATAAAAAAGACATCGACCATCATTATATAATTAAGGTCGGCGGTTATCATCAAAGAAGTTGATATACATTAACAATAAGTTCGAAGGGACACAGAGCCGACTCACATTAAATTGATTTCAATGACGTTATTATTAGAGCTTTGTTCTTACTCGGATAAAAAAACTATATGCCCGTAAATATTACGATATTTTATGGATATTCATAAATATAAAAAAAATGTCAAAATCACGACAAATTTTACTAAAACAGTCATAACTCAGTGCTAATTATCACCTAACCTTCTATGTATAAATTAACTGCCAAAACGTTATCATTTATCAATTGACGCATGTCCGCGGTTCAAAGTTTGCGTCTCTAACGCAGGGCGCACGGCAAAATGAATCACTGCTTGAACGCCGGGTCGGAAAAAAGTCGTTGTTAAAAGTCCTACATTCAGATTGGATTGAAAAAAATCCTGATTTCGGCAATAAAAACTTTTGAGTGGGCGGGTTTTTTGGTCGTCGGTCGAGGAAGGGAAAACATGTGTATTTTTAATTTTGGTCCTAAAATAATTATGGTACAATACTGTTCGACATTTAAATGAACGACATTGCATTCTATAAATAGATGGTGAAGATATCACCCGTATACTAACCCGCACAACCTTCCCAGATTTCGGCGTTTTAGTACGCAACAGAATATAGTGCGGCGCATGAAGACAAAATCTTTGGATTTTTTCGGTTTTTGACAAAATCATTGTTAAAATTTAAAATAAATTATCAATTATAGCTACAGGAATATAAATCCATGTATTCAAAGTACATTTAAACATCGAAAGGTACAGATGCATAGTTAAACTGTGTATTCTACTTTCGATTTCAAATGTCTGTGTAAAGACTGACAGATGTAAACACGTTACGACGGAGATTTAATTACTGGTTAAAAAGTTTCATTTAATGAGGAAAGCTGGTTGGATAGTAAAATTTTATTGAGTAGACACAAAATACATACTCTTATTTGTTGAGTAAACTTGTTGGGGGAAATTACTAGAATGTAAACATTGCCACGTGTTTTTAGGTAAATAAACAGTTTTACCCATGATGCTCGGCTTCTCTGTACAAAGGTCAGTCAGACCGTTTGTGTACAGAATGACGATTTGTTTTTAATATTAATGCCGTGAAACAGACATCGACAAAGAACGTATGCAAATGAAGTATAAAAGTAAAATATCATAAATCTGAACCGGTTCGTATCATTGTATTAATCTGAACCGGTTCGCATCGTTCTTCAAAAATTCTATTTTTATGTCCAAACTATATCTGGTGGAGTTGATACTTTAATACAAGACTACATACGTGTTCCGTGGGTTATACATAGCAATTTAAACGAGAATAAATGCTTTTTTGTGATAAACTAGGCTAAAGTATGAATTTGAACCAGTTCGCATCCGTCAAATACGATCCAATTTTTGCTCACTTCGATTCCAATGTCCGGGATAACTTGTTGAAATTCTAACTGAATCTGTAGGTAATATACATCACTAGAAGCGGAAAAATGAGTAGCGTGTTATAGTAATTTTCGTTTTTTCATTAGTGGACGAATAAAAGAGTAAATTAGAAAAATTACCTGAAATTTTCCAAAATGGCGTCCGTTTGTTTACGTTTTGAGTGATACGAACTGGTTTTTATTCTCCACCCTGAAGGTAGAAAGTGGAGAAATGATCTGAGAAAAAATGACGTAGTGGAGAAATGACGTAAGCCAGCGATGACTGGTGGGTGGGATGACGTTACGTTCACAAACTTGCCAAAACGTCTCGAATGGTAGGGCTGGAAATACACGTTTGCTAGAGCTATGTAATAGGTTTCTTTACTATTAATCTTTGTTTCTAATTCATGAAGGTATGATAAACACAGATTAAGTTGAAAGTCAATAAAAAATCAATTGAAACCTAACAAAAACTTGGAAAACTTTCTTTGTTTACATACCAAATTTTTATTGATAATGCAATTTTTAACTTTCATTCACCAGTGAGAAGCTGATTTTGTAAGCTACATTTTGATTGAACAATCGATTTTCTGGGTTGGAGGCGAGCTCTAGCAAACTGCATAAACCTATTCCATACCTCATCAAAATGACGCGAATCCGCGTCCATTGTATGTTTACGTTGCGTTTGACGGCGAGAAACTTTATCCTACTAGCTTGGTACTCGGGGACCAAGAAGTGGACTTGATAGTTTCCAATCTAAGTTGTAAGAACTTGTTTCACAATAGAGTAAATATCAATAGGTATTAACTTAAGTGGTGAATCTTGGCCACTTTAATTGTTTGTTTTAGGAGGTGTATGAAAAATTGAAATTATGTTAATGAATGTCAATTCAATTGTTTAATACTCAAGGCATTATGAAGTAGAGAACAATAAAAGTTACTTACAATCTCACCCAGTTTACTGTCATGATCAGGATCATAGTAAAGTCTTTAAAATATTTGTCTTAATAATAAATTTAGAATTATTTAAATATGTGAAGTATTATCTCATACAATAGTTGACTTATATTGTCCATGGATGTATAAGTTAGGAATATCTTGTTGACTTAGAATATAATTTTTAGGGGTTGGAACATCAAAATTACTATTTGCCTGTCTTTGGACATATTTTCTGGCAAAACTCTAAAAAATTGTGCTTTTTAAAAATTCTCTATTCAGCCATTAAGATCTCACTTGGAGGTCAAAAATTGGCTATGTGAGACATTTATAACTTTAATTGTATTTGTTATGTATGCTTGTCATGAATGTATGGTCTTTGCCATGAGTCTTGTAAATGGCCAAAGGCATATGTCAATGCTGTTTTTGCCAAATAAAGATGTATGTATGTATGTAATTAAAAACAGAATACAGCCCATGGTCTTTGTTACCATGGTCGTGTTACTTCCTTATACTTAGTCACTAACATTCATATACTTCTTGTTATATAAATTCAGCATTAATATATTTTTAAGGTTGGTGTACATAATGGCTGGACATTTGTTGAGAAACCTCAGACATTTTTATTGGATGCTAAGAATATTACAACTAAGTCACTGAAGCCTGGTGCCAGTCCTACATTTAGAAGAAGTCAAAGATTTAAATCTTCTACAAAGAAAGGAGTGGAAGAAGGGTAAATATTTGAATTTATTGTACAACCTCTATGATTGGCTAACAGAATTGGTAACTTACTGTCTGATTGGCTAAGAATTAAGAGTGCTTGTTATCAACTTTCTGATTGGTTTAGAGAATATGCAACAGAACATCAATGGTTCACAATATTTGTAAGCAATAATTGATTTGACTTCGAATTACTTACGTTTGATTGGAGTTCAGTTTTTCACTGGGGTCAGTCCCCACCATTTGGATGCATTATGTGCAGACTCTGGCTAGAACTTAACTACAAAAGTTAAGTGTCTAGAGGTAGAAATAAGTTAAGAAGTCTTCTTTCTTCTTCTGGCTGCGTTTTTTATGGCAGGAGTTGCAGTGTTGATATCTCTTCATTTCCTAACATGTGGTGCTTTTCACAAAAATTCTTACGAAAAAAATCTTCGTTAGTCAAAAAAAAGAAACATTAATAAAACGCTCATTTTTTTGGCTTATCAATTCTTAATATTGTACAAATTGTGTAGAATTGTGTATACCTTTTGAATATCATATTATAGTAATGCTTATTATCCATCTGACTTTGAAGTGCTAATTATATGAAACTGACTTACAAAGATTTTTTCGTAAGAAATTTTGTGAAAAGCACCACTGGCTTGGAACAGGCTATGTTTGCATTTTTGAATTAATTATTTTGATTAATTTGTTCTATTGGTTCAAAGTTTTGTAACCAAGTCTTTGATTGGTCAGAGTATTTATAACATACTGTTTGATTGGCTGTATTTATAACATACTGTTTGATTGGCTGTATTTTAAAAGTGTACATATTTCTATTACAGATTAGAGATGGGAAACTATCTTGTACTATCTCAGAAAGTACATGTCAATGATCTACTAGAAGACCCTATGTTTGCTATTGTATTTATATTAGAATATGTTGTTGGTGAACAATTGTCTGCTGAGGACAGAAGAGTAAGTGCAATATTATTCTAGAATTTGGTTTAAACCGGGTCGATAGCGCAGTTGGTAGCGCGCCAGGATTTGGATACTCGTGACCAAGAGGGTGCGGGTTCGAATCCCACCCGGGGAGGTTATACCGTTCCATGAAAATTTGACAATAATGTCGATTTTCCTCCATTGATTAGATAATATGGAGAAGTTTCCGGCCTTGTGGAAGGGTAGGTGAGTACTGGTTATAGACAATGGTCCAGGAAAGCTAGGTTAGGTGCGCTGGACCCCGTGAAATGACCTAAAATTGTGTTGATACGGCTTAACTCCAATAAATAAATAGAATTCGGTTACATTAATAATCAATTGGTTTTGGCACAATATAACTTTTCTGTGTTGATAAGCCGTAAAACACAAACAAACAAACAAACAAAAC
Organism: Mactra quadrangularis; assembly: GCA_025267735.1. Classification (NCBI taxonomy): domain Eukaryota; kingdom Metazoa; phylum Mollusca; class Bivalvia; order Venerida; family Mactridae; genus Mactra; species Mactra quadrangularis. The sequence goes on along the minus strand of CM046294.1, from coordinate 31,328,658 downwards.
AAACAATATTAATCTAGTAATTAATGAGAAAGGTGTAACCACTGTTACACCCCATACGTACTGTGGGCAATTCGACTGGTAAAATCTCGTTTTCATGAATATGCATGAGGCAGGGGAGACCAATCTTTTTCCAATGTTATTACATGTTACAATTAAATACTCTTCAATAACAACAATGTCATACTGAGATTTTCTTATTTAAAATAGAAACCAAAGCACATCTTGAGTTTCTCAATTTTGAATGATAAATCAAAACTTAGATATAAAACGTAATTTCATTGGCTAGTTTTTGCAGTGGTTTCCTTGCAGAACCAATAAAACTGCCTCAATAATTGTTCATGATTACGAGATTTTCCAAACCAAATGGCCCACGGTACATAATGCCGCATAGCGGAGTAATGTATTTTGTGATAACAGACAATGTGTGAGGTTTAGCTTGATTACTTAGACTGCAGTCATGCCCAAAGGACATGGGTGAAAGTTTCAAAAAGGCATGAAAAACGATTATTTTCTTTGTGTTAGCTTTTGAAACAAAGGACCTGAAGAATTTCTGAAGTGAAATAAATAATGAAAAGTAAATAAATGTTAGTTCCTTATTCCCAGTGTTTGTACTTAAATAAGTAATAGATTTCAAAATATACAGTAGAATAAAATCTGTGTTCAGAGCCTTTGTGTGAGACGTGCTCCAGTAGTAGGACACTCACATATCTATCAAGAGGTCCTAAGTATGAACTCCAATAGGGACACTGCTAATTTTCTTGAGCAAGAAATTTCAGTTATAGTTGTTCCACTCTACACAGATATAAATGGGTACTGTGCCAGATATTTTGCCTGAAGGTGATTTCAATGATCTGGGGTTTTAGTACAAAACTGTTAAGTCGGCTGAACATGTACTGTATATGGAAGCAGACACCAAACCTCTCTTCAACTTTAACTAAAAAAAGGATAGTACAAAACTAATCATATTTTGATCCATATTGAATCTATATCCATTTATATATTGTAAATCTATTTATAGAAAAGTTTACACCGTGGTAATACAAGATCAGTGACGTTACGATGGTCAGCGTGGAATCCCTTCTTACAACCTAATACACCACATGTTACAGTAGGTTTGATTGGTGGCCCCTCACCGTCCCCTGATGGTGAGTTTGTGTATAAAGTACCAGATACAGCCATGCAAGATGAACTCTCTGCTAAAACTGCTGGTGGTTTAATGGCTTTCCAATGGGGATTTGGCTTCAAGGTAAACTCTTTAAAATATATCTTTATCCCCCTTTCACACAAAAAAAATGGGGGAGGGGAGTACATAGAAGTCAGCTTGTCGGTCGATCAGTTGGTTGGTCGGGCAGTCTGTAGCTTTTTCTTGCCCGCTGCATATCCCATTTTGGTTATGGTCCATTGATTTTTTTTGCCGAGTTATGGCCATTTGATGAAAAATCTTGTCTGCTCATTTTCTCTGCACCCAATTTCTTGACCTTAATTTTGGCCTTAAAGCTTTATATACTAAAGATTTGCTTTGAATACTGAATATTAAATGTCTAAATTGTAACTCCCCCCCCCACCCAAGATGCAGAAAAAAAGGTCGCACATGGAATGGTCAGTTAACAAACATGACATTGTATTATTTTAGGATGGAGGATCTAGCAGTACACACCCTACACATCCTATGATACTAGCTCCTGGTTTTCAAATGGGTTCAGCTCATTCAATGCGTTCTGGTCAAAGTATGGAAGGATTTGATCCTGACACTATGATGGAAACACCTTCATCCCAACCTAAGAGACCTCCTAGTGGACGTGTTAGGTAAGTTGCACATCTGTGTGTTGTTTATATGTTGTTTAAATTGATGGATCAATGCAAAACTAGTCTACATCCTTCATTGTTTATATGAAGTTAGAGTAGTTTGGTGCTGACCCATTGAAATGATGTCTATAAATCATTATTATTTATGTAGAATAATTGTTTATCACCGTTTAATTTGTTCTGATGCATTATAATTTCAGTAGCCACTAGCTAGCTTGGTCAGGAGCTCACAAGTCATTGGTCCCATTCCTGGACTGGGCTTACTTTTGTGGGCTTTGGTCATGAAATAATTTCTCACCCATTCTCATTCCTACCTCTGATAGTATGCGCCAAGTGACAGCTAAATTCATAGTTTTAGCCTTTCCAGGAATAAATGACTGATCACTATTATATAACCAATCCCATGTGTTGCTAAGGTATTAAACTCAACAAAAAAGGTTGTGTTTTTGCTAAATGTAGTTACTTACTTGCTATAATAATTTCAGACAACCACCTGGTCCTACTACTCTAGCTGTACCTCAACAACAGATGATACAAAGTAATGTCCTACAACCACAGCAGACACAGTTACAACAACAACAATATCCACAAGTATATGCTCAAAGTATGCCACCACAAATGTATATACCAATGCATCAAGGTCCTGTACCTACTTATGGCATGCCTCCTGTAAGTATCTTTCTTCCTATGAACAATCTTCCATTGGAACAACCTACCTCCTGATGTTGTCAACCTACCAGGTCCCAGGTTCAGTCTGACTGACAGTCAGATGTCCCCCATAACTATGCCTGTCCTGTTTTTAACCTGTTTTTAACCTTACTTACTTCATACTTTTGTCATCTTTTACTTTTTTCTTATTAATATTCTTGTTGGTTGATGCGCCAAAAGTCTAAGTCCCCACTAGGGGTTTGACTTAATGGAAGATAGATAGATAGATAGTATATAGCCACTGGCTAGCTTGACTATAGATTTAATTCGAAACTCAAGTTGATGGTTTTTCCCTACAGAAAAACTTTGTTTGACTGGATGTACCTGTCTGGAATAAAGTTGAAGTTTATACATTTAACACATACATATAATCCCACCCAGTATAGGTATTGTTTCATATTATGTGACATATATTGCTTGCAATTAAAATTAGTATTTTTATGCCAGTTTTTCAAGTTTGATTAAATTTAATCTTATATAGGACTTGAACTGAAGGTATTTCAGAGACATTCACTAAGTTAAGACTTTGTCTTGTGAAATGTTTGGCTAGCAAAATAATGTCTAGATATCTACATTACAGGGTCCATTACCAGAGATGCAAGAACTAAAATATACACCTTCATATCAACCAATATTAACTGCAGCACCACAACCTAAAAAGTAAGTACATGTACAATAATTGTTATTTAAGAAATAACATACAGTACCCACCAAAAGTTTGGAGACAAAAGAAATTTACTACAATTTTTAAATTTTGATGATTATTTTTGCTGAATCATTATTTTTAATATATTTAAGTATGGTTTGTGATAAAATGAAACAAGTTTCATGAATGCAACACATCTATGATATTCAGCATTTGATATCCTGGAACCTTCCAAACCATGTTAATTGTAATTATTTTCAATAACATAGCTTTTATGCTATTTTTGTAGTGCCAGTTATAATAATAATGATAACCAAAAAATAATGCCTAACTAAAAAGCATTTCAAAATAAACAGTTATCAAATTTTAGGTAGTAGCTATTCAGTAGGCCTAAAATCTGAAAATGTCTCCAAACTTTTGGTGGGTACTGTACAGCTGTCTATATTTTGTTGTATGCTAAAAGATAGGTACACCATTTTGTGTGGTATAATCAGCAACCAAGTGCTTTAGCACCAAAAGAGAAATGACAATGGTTTATGTTTCTCTAACTGAATGTAAGAAGAACATGAAATGAACAGAATATTTGTTGACTTTGGTGTGAGATTGATTTTGTTTCAAATGGTGAGCTCAGAAAACAACATTAACGCTCTTGGCTACACCACTCTTGAAAGTGTTTTCTTAGCTCACTCCATGGAATAAAAAAATGATCATGCTCTAAACTCTATGAATACCCTCTTCATAGTAGCGATGTAAATTGGAAATGCGCTTCAGATGGGAGGAGTGTTGCGTGCAGTATTTGATTTTCTGTTATTTGAGTCAAATATATGTATCAGTGGAGTAATACAGCACTTGTACACCCTTGCCATCAAGCAAGCTTTTATGGTGATGTGATAGAGTGTCTGCTTACGACTCAAGAGGTTATGGGTTCAAATCTCAGTTCGGACCATGGGTTTTTATCTGGTTACATTTGGCACCCTACGTAAATAACCCATAAGTAATTGTGTGATTGCATCCTAAGATTGTCCCACTTAAAATCAAGCTCCAAGAATTTGAGGACCAATTCTGTTAAGGAAGGGAAGGGTGTAGCAGAGGTATAATACAGCACTTGTTCTCCCGTGTCTCCAAGCTAGCTTTTATGGCGATGTGGTAGAGTGTCCACTTATGTCTTGAGCATATATTAGTTCAGTTTTCATGAAACTTAATATACCAGTAAGTGTTTGTAAACATTGTCCTATTTTATTACAGAGGGTCTGGACTATCTAGAGCAGCGTATGCTAAGTTATATTCTGTAGGATTTCCTCCAGTGTTAGATCGTAATGGTGAGCCACCTGAAGTTATAGATCCTAATACACATGTTGTTAGTGTTGATATTCAAAGAGAACTCAATGATCCTCTACAATGTAATGAAATTATCTTCCAATTCTTGGCTTTCTCAAAGTAAGTATATCTCAAGTATAGCATGAGGATAAATTCACAAGTTACATTTCTAATTACTAATCATTTGTGTAAATCTTTGTTTTGTTATTAAGTCATAGGTGTATTACAATCATATGGAGCCCCTAAAGTGACAGTTGGAAATACTTTTTTTTTACTATTTTTTGTTTTACGAAATAATTTTTTTCGAAAAACAGTATTGGTACAGAGATTTTGTTTCGTAGTTACTACCCTTAAGCATAGACACTATAAAAGACACCTTATGCCCAAATATTGTTCATAATTAGTTTATCTGTTGTTTTTTATCATCTCAGGATGGGAGAGTTTGAAATTGAAGGAGAACCAAAGAAAACTGCCGGTACCGTCTTCTTTTCATTTCAATTTTACAGAAATCAACAGGTTACTTCTGAAAGGTAAGATTTCTTGAAATATTTTTAGCTGGATTTTTTCAACAACAAAAATTGGCTTATAGTTCAGCAAAACCTGGGAGGGTGGTTGGGCAGGTAGGCTGGCATCCGGTGTTGTTAACAACTGCGTTAAAGTTTTTTATTTACTGCATATTTCTGCTATTTATGGTCAAATCTTGATGAAATTTCTTACAATGATTACATCCTATGTGATGAACAGAATTAGAAAGTTACAGCAACTCTACCTGACTAAATTATGGATTATTTTCCAATCTGTGGAAAAATCTGGTTTTAATGTGGTTTTCTATATTTCTTGTTACATGTAATATTTTATTTATTTTCAATGCATGACTGTCAACTACACATTACAATGTGTTTCAATCAATGTGGCATTAGTGATTCTTTAGTAGAAAGTATGTTTTAAGACCAAGAAACAAAGGTTTGAATAGATATATCTGAAATTCAAATATTTGGGGTTTTCCTTGCCTTACAAACAAACATTCCCCATCACAATGAAAACATGTGTACAAAGAACTAAAAGGATTTAATCTATATTTCGTGCTATAAGCAATAATGTGTAAAAAAAATTGTACCACCTTTGTATGGACAGAAAACCCCATAAATTGGAGTTCCGAATTAGGTCTATTATAGAAGGATTGATCTACCTGGTCACACTAAAGTTATGTCCCTTGATTTCGGCAATGGATTTGTAATTTGTTATTGTGCATTCTTTTTCCACCAGGCCATCAAATTTTGTGACTTTAACACTTTTTTATGGCTATGCAGTCGACAAAATTACATGGGTGAAAGTTTTCAGGACCGATCCTGAAGTTCAGGATTTTGGAACAGAGAAAGGGTTCTTTCCATATGATGATGTGACCTTAAAAACATGAAATTTGGAAATTTCAGGATTTTGAAAATGTTGAACTTTCATCCATGAAATTAGGTTATGAAAGTGGTTGTCTGAACAGATCATTTTAGAGCAAGCACTTAATCTCATATGCATAATTATGGTTGCCCAAAAGATATTGTTGGTTGCCGGAACTAAAAAGTGGTTGTTCTGGGCAACCGGACACCCACTAACTTTGTAGACTGCTATGTATGTTATGAATGTCTATTTTCTATTTCAGATTATTATTGTCTAAACCACAGAATGATTTAACTACAGATGTACATTCAATGCCTTATATTCTCAGTAAACTTGATAAAGATGGTACTTTACTTAAAGGTCCTCCTGGACTTGAGGTATATCACTTTATACATAAATGTTTTATTTGAAATCATTTATATACCCCAAAAGCTCTGTTTAGGGAGTATATTGGAGTCACTTGGTCAGTCTGTTGGTTGATTTCTCCATTCAGTAACTTTTACTTGTCTGTTTAATTTCTCAGCACCTATTGAACAGATTTGATTCAAACTTCACACAGAGACTGGGTATCAAGCAGACAGGTGTATATTTTATTTTGGTTATGGTACATTGGTAACATTGATTTTTTGTCGAGTTATAGCCCTTTGATGAAAATCATGTCTGCTCATTTTATCAGCACCCAATTTCTTGACAAACGCCCATAAAGGGGCGAAATTTTCCATATTCAGCGATGTGTGTAGTTTTAATTGATTTATACCATTTTAACTACATGCATTACTGTTTGCATATTTTATGCTGGTCTAAGCCCTTGCACTCTAAATTTACATGTATATATATTTTCATTTATAGATTCGTTATTTTATGGATCCAGCATTTATGAAGCCTGGTGAGACACAATTATTCTTACAACATTTATCACAACAAACAATGTATATAGACGTCTGGGATGGTGATTCTCTGTTACCTATAGGTAGTACAGCCGTAGACTTAAAGGTAAAATATCTATACTAATATACTCAAAGGGTGTGGAATAGACTATATCCGGAATTCAAAAAAATGGGTTTTTCCCACCGGTACAAGCAAACTTTCATAGTTTTAATGAAAACATGTGTACAAAGAACAATAGGATTTAATCCATTATTTTGTGCTATTTAGCTATAATATGTAGAAAACTTTGTTTGTACCAGCCGTGCACGGACGGAAAAACCCATAAATTTGAATTCCGGATTAGGTCTATTCCCATGTCCAACTTGTCCAACTGCAGTGGTTATATCATACTTTGTTATTAAAGATCATTTGTGGTCTTGAAAATACTAAAAAAATATTTCAAGAAGCCTGTAATTTTAATGATCAGGGGTTATCATACAAAATTGTAAAGTCGGATGAGCATGTATCCATGAGTGAAAGTTTTCAGTTTCAAAACTGATTTCAATATTGTATGTACTTTATGCAATTTATATGAAATCTGTATATTTTAGTATTTAGAAGGTAGGTTTTCAGTATTTTCAAAGCTTTCAACTATGTAAACTTGATAAGTTGTAAAAGAAGGTATTGAAAAATGCTAGAACTTCATTTAATTGCATTGATTTCATTTGTCTTCTTTCATATTGTAGTATCTATGTAGATGTGGTATGGAGGCCGTTCAAACAACATTTGAATTAGATGTAATATCTACAGAGTATCAGGAGGACCCTAATTTATCACATGGTGAATCAGGGGCTGGTGGGGTCAGACCAGCTAATGTACAATCTGTGATTAGAGGCAAACTACATCTACGCTTAGCTAACATTGGACATCCTGTAGATCCTAAAGCTACAAATGCAGGTTGGTATATTTCATTACTCTAAGTTTTGTGTGTTTTATTACTCTAAGTTTCGGGATTAAACTAAAATGTTTCATCACTTTTTACTTTGCCATTATACAATGATGGTGACACTTTGTTAATTCTAAAATTTATTTGACTGTGACCACCTATACAGGTAAATTCATGAATTTGTAATGAAATAGGTGACTATTGGCCATAGACAGCTGGTGGCTGCTTATTACTGGTGCAAAATAGTGTGATTTTCGTTGGGAGGAAGCCAGTCTGGCCACTTACAGCAGGTGACCACTGATAGCAGGTGGTTGTTTATGCAGGTTATACTATAGTTGTACAGGGAAAATATCAGAATGTAAACATTACCTCATGTTTTTTGGTAAATAAACATTTTTACCCATGATACTTAGCATCTCCGTACAAAGGTCAGTAAGACCGAATGTGTACAAAATGATAGAAATGTATGTTAAAGTTTTAATGTTACAGGTTTTGGACATCAAACATTACCTACATTTACAATGGATCCTAATGGTAAAATATTGTAAAATATTCTCCCAGCACACACTCTTATCATCATCAATAATACTGTTGTCTAATATTGTTGTTTCAATACCTTTGTAATATACATGTATGTATAGTCCAACAGTATTAACCTGAGCTTGACCTTTATTCAAGAATATATCAAACTCAGTATTTACAGTCTATTTTTGTCTTCTTTTGTAAATCGTGCTTTATCGGAAGCTTTCGGCACTGAATGTACTGAACAATTAATGTTGTTTTCATAAGAATAAATATTTTATAACTCTGCAATAATAATGCTGACTTACTTCTTTCCCCTAAAACTAATGTGTCAAAAATTAGAAGTACAATAATATGCCACTTTTACTAAATTGATTCATAGTCACATCGGTTGTTATAAACATGTGTATAACCATATACCGGTACACGCATACGGAAACTCAATATGTAAAGTAAGTGAAGTGTGTAATTATTATAATTAGGTAGTTCAAGCTCAGGTTAATTCTGTTGGACTATATATGTTGTTGTTTTGTGTTGTATTGTATTTACTATTGATGTTCAAAAAACACCAATATCCAAAATTCTGTTTATTTATAATGTTTTTGGTTTTTTTATTGTCTATTATTTTTTGGCATGCTGTTGGCGACTTTCTGGTCTAATAATATTTTTAAAAATGCTGGATCAGAGAAATAAGACTGGCCTTTCGAATACATGTTTATACCATGCTGTTTCTTAAAATTTGTCTCTGGTGGCAAGTTGGCCAAAAGTTGGCCTAGCATATTGAATCAAGTAGTAACTGCTCAGTTGCACTTTTCACAAAAAATCTTACGATAAAAATCATCGTAAGTCAAAAGCAAGAAACATTAATAATACTGTCATGTTTTGGCCGATCAATTCGAAATATTTCTGAATTATGGTAATGTATAACTTTTGTATAATAGTTACATTTATTATCCTTTTGACTTTGAATGGCAAAACTATGAATTTGTGACACTTTTTTTGTAAGAAATTTTATAAAAAGGTGCACTGCTGTATATAACTGCAGTTTTCTGTCAAAAATCAATGGTAATAAAATCACTTCAAATCAATACAGCACAAACAATTGGAAAAACATTTAATTTATAGTATAGATCTTGAGTCAAAGATGTTGAATTAGTTTAGTACTAGTTTTATTAAACAGTAGGCTAAACATCTTTTTCTAGAATTAAACCTTAACCCCCTAAACTTGTACTTTAATCTTTAACTTTCTGTTAACTACCATCAAAGCACAGGGGCTTGTAGTGTGATATTCCTAAAAAAAAATATCCAAATAATATAAGTATGTTCGGATATTTTTTTTAAGGAATATTAAGCTGCAAGCCCCTGTGCATCAAAGTAGTAATCTATATTAATAAGAAAGAGAATTAATTACATATACATGTACATACTAATATTGTTCAAGTATTTACTTATTTACTTTTATTTCTATTGCTTGGTCAATTTTATTCAACTACCAGTGGTGCATACATTAACCCTGCTGATTTAAATACTCGCAACAGTACTTCTGAACTCTAGATTGATAAAAGTATATATCCCTATTTTTGTGTAGGAATAATCAAACAAATTTTGAGTATTAAAATCAGTGGGGTTAATGTATGTGCCTCTGACAGATGAATTAAAATCAACAATACACTAACTCTAATCATTATTTTAAAGTCATAACTTATACATATAGGATATAGCCAATTTAATTCCATTAGATTATTCCCCAAATTTATCAGCATCCAATTAAAAGTGAAAATTGATGGCTTACGAAAAACGATCATAACTCAATTTAAAAAGATGATTTCTTGAGGGTAACATTACGGATTGTCACCCAGTGACGTCACATTAGGCTATACAGAAAACAAACCATGTGAAGTATAATAATAATAATATAACTTTTTTTAGAAACTTCTTGAACCCTGGGATTCTTCATAATGTAGCCTTATCTAAAAGTTTAGTCTGTAGGCTGTATTATAACCAGTACTGGATTATAGTAGTATTAGTGCTCATAGGTAGATATATAGAATTTTAGGTATATGGCGAGATACATTCCATAGGGATGTAGTTAGGCTATTTATAAAACTGTTTTATATTAAATTATTAGTTCACTAGTTTCCCTGTTGTAAATGATTGTCTACTTTAACATTCATTTTACTCTTATATTGTGTGTCATATAAATAAATGAATGAATAAATAATAAACATATCTGTCCATTGGCAACAACAAAATAACTTATGACCAATATTATTCCAAAGGGAATGAACAAGTATAATATATAAAATTAGTAAAAAAAGGCCATGTTTAACAACATGTTAAACTAGCTGTTATTTTTTGTTATATGAAAAATAAGTAAATTTAATTTCAAATTTGAAATTAAATTTACTTATTCGGCGCAGCTGTCTAAGCCAACTTTTGACCTATATTTTTAACCAATGCAATTTGCTCTACTATTCTTGTTTGTCCAATGAAATTCTCCTCGGTAGAGAGAAGTGAATAAAATATTAGATATAATTCGTCGTCCCAAAGTAAAGTTTAGTAATAGGGATCCCAAATGTTTAATATGCGGTCTCGAATTAAACGTTTAGTTTTATACTTCAAACAAAATGAATCCTTCACAGCGCCAAATATCTTTTTTAAAGATATTTCTTGTTTTTCATGTAACCACAAATAACATCTAGGTTAAAAAAGTGAAAATTTTACATGCTTAGTTTTGTTCTCAGATTTTGTTACGTTTACAACTTAAAATTATTAACTTTTTAATGAGTCTGTGATAACAAAACTGATTTTTAAGCTTCAGAAATTCTTTCTCTTGTATAACTCTGATAATGGGAAGCTAGATGTATTAAACACTAATTTATAGCTACACAGCAAATTGTTCATTCATTTGTTTGTGTAAACATAGTTTTTAGCTCGACTTTACGAAGTAAATGGAGAGCTCTCCTACTCGCCCTAGCGTCGGCGTCAGCGTCCGCATCCATATTTCTGATTAAAGTTTTTGTGCAGTAAAATATTTTTTACTGTAACTTTTTTATTTCTTAAGGTATCATCTGCAAACTTTATGTTCTTTATTATCAACCACATCTTATGTGACAAATACTTACTTAGTCGAGCATGCTGTCTCTACTGACAGCTCTTGTTATACTTTAGGCTAGTCATGTAAGTATGTAAGCTTAGTTATAAGGGGAAATAAGAGTTCATTTTTTACTTTTTTTGTGTCACCCTTGATGTATAATGTTGGTCGACATGGCCCTTTTGATAATTTATACATTTTGTTTCTGGTTGTAACTTGTATGTATGTTTTGCGATATATACCATGTTGTCACATTGTATATCAAAATAAATCAGTGAATTAATCAAGCAATCAAGGGGAAAGGTCATGCCACTGTTCCTTATTTTCAAGTATGGTTACCAAAGAGTCAAGGGTAAATTACAAAAATGTTACAAAGGTGCCTCACACCAATACATTATATCTAATCTGTAACAAGACTTGGCTTACATACATTATTTATAGCACACATATTAATGTTGAACAGATAGTAATATAGTAGTTTTGTTGCTATTTTTTCATTTCAGTATTTGTCAGTCTACCACATAAAAGTTTACAGGTTGTGTCACAGACTGCCAGTAACTCTGCCTTTGGAGGCGGGAGTTTAGTCGCTGGTCAAACTAAACTTGAGAATGGTAATTTGAATGGAAATTGTATAAAGTCCTTACCCCCTTTTTTATGCAAAAATCCTGTCTGTTTTTATTTGTTTTAACTGTATTTTGAAGTGCCGTTTGCAGTGATTATGTATCATGGGTTTAGCACAAAATGGATGTAACTCAGTCTTTACTTATATTGATTTATGACTGTTTTGCACTAAACCTGTGATATGTATACACATTGGAGGCAGTGTTTTTGATATGGAGTTGCCTTTGTGTATACATGCACTTGTATGAATGCATAGAAATTGCTGTGATATTTAGCTTCCGCATTGTTTTATTTGTTTTATCTCCCCTCACATGTTATTATATAATATTTCCTTAAGATTTGGTTCACAGGGTATTTGTACTAACTTGTATGATTATGTAAGATGCATTTTTACCCCCTGTACGTACCTGATAGTTCTCTAATTGCACATTTTTCTACTTTTGGGTTTCACCAGCTTATATTCATGACCAACTAATTGCTTAGTACATGATAAAGCAGGGGCTGATCTTCCATTTATTGACAATTTTAGAATGCATAAAACTGTCAACATTTAATTCAGCATAACATGCTCTCTTTGCTGATGATCTCCTTTCTGGAAAATAAAATCTGCAAGTTTTTTCTCAAATTCAGAATGTCATAATGAATTTAACGCTGTGTCAACACAATTTAGGCTATTCAGCATCCAGTGCACCTAACCTATCTTTCCTGGACAGTTGTCTACAGCCAGTACTCACCTACCTTTCCACAAGGCAAGAAACTTCTTCAAATACATGTACCTTACAAAAGGAGGAAAATTGACATTTTTTATAATTTTGATGGAAAGGTATAACCACTGCATGTGGGATTTGAACCTGTACACCTTTCAGGACACTAGATTTGAAATCCCAGCGCACTACAAACTGCACTACAGACCTGTTCTATCTAAATTCAATGAAAGTTTTTAATGTCATTGACAGTCTCCTATAAGCTTAACCAACTGTCTGTTCTCATTGACAGAAAGCTTTCCCTTATATTGTTATAGACTGTCTGGTTACTTTAACATCAATTAAATAAAAAATTAAAAATAGTTCTAATGATATACATAATGCTTGTTATAAGTAAAAAACGTTTACCAGGTTACCTCCCTTGAAAGTCCTAAATAATTTAAATTTAGCATTTACCACCATGTATAGTTCGTTTTTCTCAACTTTCAAACATGAATAATTTCACGGTGACAGTATGTTAAAATGTTTGTTGTCTAATAATTATGATATTGGAATAGCATGTATTCAGTCACCGTTATATTATTCAAACTTTCACTGTTGAGAGAAAAAAACATCTGTATAAATGAAAGTGCTTTCAGCTAAGTTAGTGTGTGGTGTACAGATTTTACTTGATGTCATTTTGTTTATACACATGGGTAAAAGTTTTCAGTATTATTACTGATTTTAGTATTTTGAGAATAAATTACTCAATGTATTTTATATAAAACTTGTCTATTTTGAAACTATGTTTTCAGTATTTTCTAAACTTTCAACTTTTACCCATGTCTATACATTGTATTGTCCTCAAATGTCATGATGTCAGGATATAGTGCTCACCAAAAGTCATTGCACAAGAACTTGATTTTAGGATAAAGCTATCACATTTACCCATGATAAAATGAAACTATGAGTTACAAAAGCACTAAATCAGCATTAAATTTCATTTTCCAAGTATTTTTGATGAGCACTGTATTTTATTATAATCATGTTATACAATTATACATTCTACTAATCTTCTCTTCTTTCACCTTATTATAGTCTGACAAATTATTAGCCTGATTCTTTAGTACTCTACCCTACCTATATACATATTAAATTTATGGTTAGGAAAATTGCTTATTTAAATACTCACTTCAGTATTTCTGTACTTTATCCATTATTAAGTTTCAGCGCGATATGACCTTTTTGTGTTGGTGCGCCACAAAACGCTAACAAACAAACAAAAAACAATTATTAAAGTTAAGTTAAGTATTTGCCACTGACAGATAAATAAAGTTTACCAATATGTACATGGAATTTGTTAGTTTGATCTTTCATGGTCTGAAAATCAGAATTCTATTTTGGGCTTATACTCTATAATTCATGTTTTTTCCATTGTAATTTTTGATTTACATCTGAATTACATTATTATTAATTAATTATAAGATTGGTAAAATTTAATTTAGAGGTGAATTTTCAGTGTTCTTAAAGATTTATTGTTTTAAGAATTCTTACATATCATTATAATGTATACATTGATTTAGTTCACTTGACATTAAGTTTCAGATTAATTTTATAGTCTATTAAATAGATCATTATAACTAATATAAAGATCAGGATCAAATGAAATCTCTTTAATTCAAATTGCTAGACTTTTCATGGACACTTTTCAATCATAATTTTTTAGTGATTTTCATGGTTATACTTTAAGGTATTACAACAAAGAAGCGTGTAGCCCGGGCTCATCATGTTGCTGAGAACAACAGAGATGTTGCCGCCCTTCTGTTTTCAAAACGTGATGAAATTGAACCAATCAGTGAATCGAACAGGGAAGCCGACTCAGAGAAACAAAGGAAGCTATCTAGAATGCAAGCTCTACGTAATATTGAAGGTGGAATAGAAAAACCTCAAACATTGATGGTAAGAATTACAAAATTATATGTTTGTTTTAGTTTTTGGATGGTACAAGAGTTACAAAATTATATGTTTGTTTTAGTTTTTGGTGGGTACAAGAGTTACAAAATTATATGTTTGTTTTAGTTTTTGGTGGGTACAAGAGTTACAAAATTATATGTTTGTTTTAGTTTTTGGTGGGTAGCATCTTAAGCCTGTCTCACACACAGAACACATGGCTTATATGGTTGGCCATATGTGAAACCGTACATACAACCGAACAAACATTGTTCTTATCCTTGTCACACTCAGAGCATTCCAGTGAATCCATGAAAGCTGTGTATGATTGTTTAAACTTAAAAATCTAGCACCATTGTCATGTCCCTGTAAGATCATGTAAGCGACTGTACAAGACTGTGAGAGACCCGAGTGAGACCGTATAAGTCTGTGTATATAACCAAACATGAGCATGAGTGAGCTCACCAGTGTCAATATTGTATGTAAATCAAAATGAGTTGATGTACTTCAAAACATACACGAATATGTGATAATTCAATACAAAATCCCAGTTGCCTAATATTAGTCAATTTCCACCTGGGAGAGACATTTGACTAGCCTAAGTTGCAAGTGTGTTCAGAAAAGTTATGCTACAGTCCCATAAACATAAAAATAGCCTTGAGGACACCCTACGGGTGCCGTGTGATCAAGGTCTGCAAGGACTCAATTGAACTCGTACCCGTACAGACTGTTACGTTCTACCATGATCCGTGAGATGAGCCGTGGATACATTTATCAGTTTCAAAGTCAAGTCGTGAACAAAATCGTGGCAGAGTATGGATTTAACTTGCCTATTTTCCAGCTATGGCTCAGTACGGATGTGTTGTTTTGTGCTATGTGCATACGGTCACCTTATTATGCAAGGCTTCCCGCCGTAGGCTGTCTGCACATACAGGTCCGCAACAAGCCATGATTTTATGGGACTGAGGCATTAGCTTCTCTGAATCTGAGATACTTAGTCTGTGAGAAGTTGTAATTATTTGAAGTCAGCTACCTTCGTTTACTAACATGATAAGGGAGCCATTTTATCAACTACATGTATCTTACAATTAATAAGCAATGTAATATACTATAGAAGGGTTTAAGGTAAAAAAAAATGACCTTTCATAATACAGGCCCAGGAATTATGAAGATGGATTATGTTGTACTTTTGGCTAGTAACTCTGTATTACAGTACTTTACTATATCGCTACAACTTGTTCCTTTCCAGGCACATAAACAAATAAAGACAGAACGTACTAGAGACTTGAAGACACTAGAGATATACAGGTTACAGACAAAGAAAGAAGGTATACAAGCAATGTTAAGTCAATCTATCACTACAGAACATACTATACATCCATCATTTGGTACTTCGGAATTCTTTGAATTTGTTCTACGTAATCCATATAATGTTGAACATACTGTCAGCATTGAATGGGAAAGTAAACAATTACAGTAAGTAATTTTTTACATACATTATAAGGCCACAACAAGTTGATCATATGTTCTATGGATTTTTCTGAAAAAAATGGGGCAAGCGAGCAAATAAGAAAAATCTTAATTCAATTGCTTTGTATAGCGGTTTGACCAATTTTTATGAGCCAACGAGGAAATAAAATATTTTTTTTGTAAAAACCATCAAAATTAAGGTGTCAGCGAATCCGTAGAACATATGATCAACTTGTTGTGGCCTAAATTCAGAATTTTTAGGGGTTTTACTTCTAAAAATGTCAAGCATACACAGTTTGATAAACTTTGTCCATAACTAACTGATTTAGAATAAATTACTAATTGCATGTCCCGTTTTGTATGGTCCATTGATTTTTCGTAGAGTAATGGCCCTGGGTGGGCGACGTCCGGTGTGGTAAACTATTGCGTTTAAGTTTTTATTTACCATATATTTCTGCCATTAATTGTCAAATCTTTATGAAACTTTATGCAATGATAACATACCATGTGATGAACAGAATTAGAAAGTAACATCAACTCTTCCTGGCTTTATTATGAATTATTTTCCTTTGTAATTTGTAGAGGTTATTAAACAAGGCAAGTGTGCCTTCGTAAAATTGGATAGCTTCTTGTTGCTAATTACGTAACGAATTTCACGTGCGGAAAGTCTGCTGTTGTTGCGTAATGACCGGAAGTTGCCACAATATCGATTTTTGGCACACTAGGAAGTGAGCCAAATATTGATATTTTGGCACACTTGCTCAATACTGGAATATATTGCCTACATTGAGGCTATATTGGCACACTTCCACGTCAATTTTGTTACTATTTATAGTAACATATGCAATAATTTGCGTTAAAGTTTTCAATATGTTGGATATCTCTGTTTTTATGCTCTGATCTTGATGGAAATTGAATATCTGGCTTTATTTTGGATTCCTTATAATATTTCTTATTTTACCTTATATTTTAGATGTGTTACAGATACTAGAGAGTGGAGATATTTTAAACAATTAAATCAAATACAGTCTCAGATTGAAGAAGGAATGTTTAACAGAGAGAGTAAATCACATTATCCAGAAGTATTCTTACGTCCTAAAGAAACTGTTAACATTCCATTTAAATATATCTCGTTCCTTGCTGATCAATCGGTCAAACCACAGGTATGTTTATTCTTGTTGTTTGCGAAGTTAGTGACTTTGTCAGTAGTCTTTTCTTGATAGGAGTAGTGGTCCAGTGGTAGGATGGCGCTTAGTGATCGAGAGGTACCGGGTTCAATCCCACAAGAGGCATTGCTAATTTCCTTGAGCCAAAAATTAACCTACAATTGTTTCACTCTACCCAGATTTAAATGGGTACTGTGAGGGATCGCCTGTCTCGAGGATGATTTCAATGATCAGGAGTTATCGTACAAGTTTGTAAAGTCATCTGAACACGCATATGGGAGCAGACTTTAAACTTCACTTTAACTTTATAAAATCTGTAGCAATCCAATTGGTAAGTATGTCCTTACAGTTGAAATCCTGAGATTTTATCATTGAAGTCCTATGTAAGGATAACAAAATATTTTATCTAATATCTTACTTGTTAATGAAGATATTAACAGAAGTGGTGATTTTTAGATAGTTCTTTACCCTAAAAATACTTGGCTTGATTTTCAAACACGTTAAAATGATTTACAAAAATGTTATTTAAGATTAATTTTGGCAAATTGACATTGAAAAGTATGGGTAAAATTTGGATGTAAATTGGGTTTTTTTTCACTGAGTAAGCTCAGAATTCATAGTTCAAAGAGTGGCATAATCACAAATAAAAGATGTTATTTTATGAACTCTCAAGTTCAAATAAATACATTGTAAATAGCATTCCATATTTGATGAATATTCTGTTTCTTTAATGCTTTTTCCTTCACTCTGATAGGTATATTTTGCACAACAACATTTTCCCTCTAAGATGATGTCAAAATGACAATTATTATATTCTTCAACAATTCTGAATTTTTGAAAAAAAATCATCAGCATTGTGTTATTATCACTGTACTTATTTGTCTGTATCTAACATGTACTTAATGTACAGATTGCCATCTAATATTGAAATATTTTATATAATTATTTATATTTCTCATATTTTACAGGGACCCATGGATCCATACAGACAAACAATGAAATCTAAGACTAGACAAAATGATTCTCTAAAACCTAAAACTGTTAAGGTAAACTTTATGCGTATTATATTAAATAGTTTTTGTTATATTTTCATTTTGTCTACTAGTACATTTGTAGTATCTTCATATCTAAAGATTTGTATATGAATATTTGTCATAATGAATACTTACATGAAAATTTAATGTTGAGTAAGTTGACTGATCACAGTTACATGTAAATAATGTATACAATGTGTTGCCACTGTACTAAACACAACCAAAAGAAAAAGAAAATACTGTGCGTAAAGTTTGACCCCGACTTGACCTTTATGCAAGAATATTCATTACATTGAATACAAATGTACTTATTAATGCTCGATTACACCTAGCGGTGAGGATTATGAGTTAAAATTAGTACACACAAACATACTTCTATACTTTTACAATAGCTGCCGAAGTGTAGAATAGGCGTGGTACTGATTTTCGTTGGGATATGTGTAGATAATTATTAGATGCAAATGTGAAAGGTCAGATCGGGGTCAATTTTTACCCACTATACTGAAGTTGGTACAAATATATCTTGTTTGTTGTTTCAGATATTCTTCAAAAGTGAGGATGAGAAACCTTTAGCTATATTATTATTAAAGATTGAACCTCAGCCACATGTAATAGATCAAACATTTAGATTTCATAGTCCTGAACAAACATTCTTAAAGAAATCTATCAGATTACCTCCCTTAGATAGTCTACCAGGTAAGAGTTGTCTTTCTTGTTTTACCCTTTAAGCTTGTATACTTCTTTGTAAAAAATATGTGACTATGACATAAAACGCCCTTATGCTAAACATAGTTTTTGCTCATTTTTTTTTCGAAGAAAATGAGAGCTTTTGCTATCACTTCTGTGTAGATATAACATTGGCCCTTATATGCAACATTTTAAGTTTTTCAAATTGGAATATTTTCAATACTAATTAAGATATTTAACAGTACTACATCTATAGGACTATGAAGTAGCATAACTCTTGATGTATTATTTCTTTATTTCTAAAGTTTTGCCATTTTATAACTTCTAAAAAGCCCTGTGTTCAAAACTTGTTTTAACTTAAGCCTGTCATAGATCCTAAAAAAGTGAAATGTGTCATCCTTGCTCTGTTGTTATAATTTATTCATTTTGAATCAGTTTGACAAAGTAATGAAGTACCATAGTAAAACAATATTTAGGGTCCTTGTGTAAAATAACTGTTTTTTAGCCAGATTTTTCAACGAAAAATGGCGAAACCCAGGTGGGCAGGCGGGCGGGGATCCGATGTTGTTAACAACTGTGTTAAAGTTTTTCTTTATCATATATTTCTGCCATTTATTGTCAGATCTTTATGAAACTTCATACAATGATAACATACCATGCCATGAACAGAATAAGACAACTGTACCTGCCTTTATTATGGATTACTTCCCTTTGTAATTTTTGCGTTAAAGTTTTTAGATCTGGCTTTAATGTGGTTTCCACATAACATTTCTTGTTTTATTTTTTAACAGGTGCCCCAGTTGGAAGTGGGGCTATAGTTCATACTATAGCTAGATGTAGTGATCCTAATATTATATGTGATACTAAAGTTACACAACCTGGTGAACCTCAAGATGTTTTTATTAAGGTAAGTTGAAGAATTATTTATCTTCAACAAGGTTTTATATATATGTCCATTGAAGTCTTATGTTAGCAGTCATGTCTGGTGGCTTGGTGGGTCCCTAGGTTGATGTATGTGTTGTTCACTCTCAAAGTTTATCAAATCCTCATCCAACCTAGTCAGAATGCTTGTGACT
The DNA here is from genome assembly GCA_025267735.1 of Mactra quadrangularis. Classification (NCBI taxonomy): domain Eukaryota; kingdom Metazoa; phylum Mollusca; class Bivalvia; order Venerida; family Mactridae; genus Mactra; species Mactra quadrangularis. Next base: position 31,308,673 of record CM046294.1, on the reverse strand, counting down.
GAGCTGGAGATTTGTTACTGTATTTTTGTTATACTTTTTTATAACTAGATTGGAGACTCTAGTGTTGAATTTATAAGTCACCATAACATAATTTAATATAATTATAGGCAAGGCCTATTGATGGAAAAGACATGCAACTTTGTGATGAAGTTTAGTGGTTGTAGAGCCTATATATTTAAACAATTAATTCACAATTTCGCCAATGTTTGCTTAATTTCGCCCAAAATTCTTCATTGTGTGCTTTAGTCATCCCTCCCACAATGCAAAGAGTGATAAGCACAGGAACTAGAAGCGTTCCGAACATGCACATTTAGTTAGAAAAATGAGGGTATATTATCTCCCTTTCATTTGATTTATAGAAGGACCAAAGGGAAGTAACTAGGAAACTGAATCATCATCATTCAATTCAGTTTGGACAGTATACAGAAATTAATCTGCCAAAACTCAGGCAATACCTTCAAGTGAAAAAAATGTTAAATGTTAGATCATTAGAAATTCATTTGGCTAATCATTTTGGTTGTTGAATCTCAATCAACACCCAATGAATCAGAAGCTTTATAGCTATATTATTGCTGTCTTTAGTGAATGCTCATGTTCTCATAGTATTTTTGTTATATAATATTAAAGTAATGTTTATTTCAGGTCCCATTAGGAGCATCACCTCAAATCAAGAGATTTTTCATGGCAGTATATTTAGATCCGTTCATGGCTAGACCAATACAAATCTGGCAGTTTTATGTACATGCTCTACAAAGAGTTGATGTATCTTGTGTGGAAGGTCAAACCAGTCGATTCTCTTTACTTCTTAGGTTAGATAATAACTATTACGTTGATTATTTTATGTTGTATAACTATGTTAATGATGCATTTTTTTCAACTTTCAGTGGAGCATACATTAACGGTGCTGATTAAAATACTCGCTTTGGTATTTCTGTACTCACTACAAGGCTCAAATTTAATAAAAAATTGGACTTGCAAATTTTTGCGAGTTGATTTTATTTCAAGAATGTCTTGCAATTTTTCCTCAAAATTCAATAGCATACATCGTAACTATTCATATATGGAATATAAAAACAACCTATTGCTATATTTAACTATAAATGGAACAAGGGTGTTATTATAGGATAGACAAAGAATATCAAACATGTTTTTACTATGAATCTTTAATTAATACTATTGATCTATCTCGCCATTTCAATGCTTATTTGAGCCTCATCAGTTTGGACAGAAATATTTTTGCGGTGATTTCAAATCACAAAAATTTGCGAGTTAAAATTAAAGTTACCTGCAATTTTCAAAAATCACTAGCATTTTGGGAGTATGCGAGCCAAAATTTGAACCCTGACTCACTATCGATAATTCATTTAATTGAATTAAATGTCCTCTGACAGTAGAATAAAATTGAACAATACAGTTTTGTTTATCTTAGCATTTTTTTTCATTTTGAGGTCTGCAGCCAGAAATGTGGTGCTTTTCACAAAAAATCTTACGAAAAAAATCTTCGTTAGTCAAAAACAAGAAACTTTAATAATACGCTTATTTTTTGGCTTATCAATTCTAAATATTATACAAATTGTAAAGAATTGTGCATACCTTTTGAATATCATATCATAGTTGTGCTTGTTATCCGTTTGACTTTGAAGTGCTAATTATATGAAACTGACTTACGCAAATTTGTTTCGTAAGAATTTTTGTGAAAAGCACCCCTGGTCTTTTTAATTTGCAGTTCACTAGTTCAGGGCTACTCCCTAGATTTGATATTCTTTTACTGTAAGCACAAATTAGGTTAATATTATCAACACTTGATTGATTGTAGAAAAAGTCACTATATTAAGACCTTTTTTGCTGTTAGACATTACTGTTTTATGATGTATTAGATAATTGTCAGAACCTGTAAAGTCTGACTAATTTGATGTAATATTTTATATTGTAGAGGTACTCAAGCTTCAAGATTGGTTCAATGTTTCTCTTCACATCCAGCTGAAATGACATTGTATCCAGCAGAACAGTTTATGTTGGCTGCAGGTGCCGTCCATGAGCTTAATGTAGCTGTCAGACCTAACCAAGAAGGAAACATGTTCTTTTATTTGAATGTTGTTGATGTAGAGTTCCATCAACTTGTTCGCACTTGGTTGATTTGCGTCAGCTCCAGAGCTCCGATGATTTCTCGAGCTTTTGAGCTTGTGCTCCCTGTAGGTGGCGGCAAGGGTTGCAGTAAAAAGATCTCATATACTAACCCATATCCTCATAAAAAGACATTCCTACTCCATTCTAACAGGGAAGATCTACTACAGTTTAAGGAAACATCATTGGATATAGAAGGAGGTGGTACAGCTTCCATTGGTCTTAGATTTGTTCCTGTAATGAAAGCTGGTCAAGCTGAAATTCTTGTTTTTATTAACGATGATGAAGACAAAAATGAGGAGACATTTAGAGTTGCTGCCATGTATCAGAGAATGTGATGATGATGATGATTGTGATAGTCTTAATGATAATGATGGATGATGATGATATTAGTTATATTATTAGCTCAAAGTTAATAGATTAATGGTTTGGAGATGTTAAAGCTGGACAGCTCTATATGTGCTTTACAAATTATTTTGGAAAGAAGAATAAAAATCTGCATCAATTTTAACTAATTCAGTTCAACAGTTTATGTAGAACTACTGAACTGTTTTCCTTACCAAATTTTCTAGGGGACAGGGATATGTCTTTAGTAGATTTGTTATACATTGTACATGAGAACTTGTGATTTGAGGGAAAAAGTCACTTGGAGCTCAATTGATATTAAAGAAGTTACATTGCTTCCATAGCTAGACATTATTATATTGTGGAATGGATCTGAAATGATCATTTTTAAGTACATATCATATTTTATTATTACAATGTGCTAACTTATATGGTACAATGATACTGGCAGCTTTTTGTTGAATGTTGTAAATTGTATATGTGAAGCAGAGTTCTCCTAATGCCCTTTTTGTGAGACTGCCCCAGTTGCTCAACTCAAGGTGACGCTGATTATAAATAATCAAGTTTATCACCAACTTGTTGAATTCCAGCACAGGCAGTAACTACATCACTGGATATTATTAATTTACAGGCTGTTATGCCAGCCACTTTGGGGAAATTCTACCGTAATATTTATTTTCTCAAATAAATCAATCTTCCGTCCATTGTGTCTTATTTTAACATTTCAAGAATTGTTTAAGCTCTTTTTAAAGGGTTCATATTAGCTATACATTAATTGCCTTATTTTGTTTTGAAGGCTTATAAATATTATGAGCTTTACTTAGGATGCCTTACATTAATTCTATCTATGACCTTACACCTGATTTAGCCACGGTCTTGTACAAACTACATGTACATGTAAAATTTTATTTCATTGTTGCTTTTGAGGGCTCCCAATGATGCTATGTCTTCTATGTCTCTTCACTAAGGTAGACTGAGTAAAGCATGTTTTCATAGAAACACCATTTTGAAAATGGGATCATTTTTTTGCACATATTCTTACATGATTTAATCATGGACAGTAATCAATGAGATAATTGAGGGAAACATGTGTGTTTTACAAAATAAGCATTGATATTCTCATGTCTACATGCATTGCGATGTAAGGTCACTGAACCTTTCATTGATAACATAGTGGGTTTAAGTTGAGTTTTTTATTTGTTCTTTAATTGAAAAAGTAGGGAGTTCCTACAGAGGATGAAAGTTTTGTAGTTGCTCTATGCATTGATTGATGGTTATGTACACTATCTATTTGTGACTGACTTTTCAAAGAGGTCTCAAACACAAGCTCCTGAAGTGCATTTCCTAAAAGCTATCAAATCTCAAATCCATTTCACAGTCATCCAACAGCAAATTTGTACATGTATTTTCTATTAGGGAAGGCTTATTGTGCCTTCGTATGTCTTAATGTCAATTTTGTAAGGCAAACACTCAGTATCTGAACTCTTGTAGTGCCTTAACACACATGCCAGTAGGTTTGTTTGAAGTCCTTCTAATCAAGACTTGTGCCCCAAATACATGCTAGGTAGATAACAAATGTCTCATGTTAACATTGATATTATTGTTAAGAGTCAATTAAATTTATGTTTGTTTATTTATATTTGTATATACTTCATGACTGTGATACTTTTTAATCTGGTCCAAAGGTTTTCAAATACCTTTGAGTGCTCAGTCTAAAAATTCTGCCGTATGATTGGTTATTTTTGAATAAGTGGTTTGAATTAACCAATCAGGAGCTTGATATTCCAGACTGGTACATTGTCTTATTTTACTGTGATACACTTTTTGTCTTCTGTAAACTATGTTGTAGTATGTTTCCATACATTTTGGAAACATAGAAATAAGCCAGCAAGCGTGGCACTTCTGTTTCCCCCCTTTTTTGGTTTTATTCAATCTAGACCAAACTTCATATCAATGGGGGCTAATCTTATGAGTTGTTCTCGCTCAAATTAAAACTTAAATCTATTCTTCTTCTTTGTTCTAGTAGTTGAAACCCACAGCATAGAGAGTTTAATAGCGAATAAAATATGTTATATTGCATTTTTAGAAAGAGTAACTTCTCTTGTTTTTTACTAGAGAGTTAACATAATATTAATAGAGCTTATGGATACATCACTTATCAATTATAGAAAAACATAAATATTTTATTTTCCTGTAGAAAATGTGTTTATACTTGCACTGTAGATCTGTGAATGCTCTTTGTGTTTATTTATTAGTATGAATATAATGTATAGTGTATATGTAGATATTTAAATTAGTTGCCAAAGATCTATAGATTTTATTGTAAAAATAAAACATTATGTATAAACTTGTCTTTGTCTTTTGTATTTATTTTGAAAATTGAACAGCATAATTGAATATGTCAGGGATATCAACAATATAATATAATTCAATATAGCTAAGCAAGTGATTGCAATTATTGGACTCATTGAGAGCATGGCTTCAGGTCACGGTTTTTAATGGAATTGATTTATCTTTGATACTCTTTGTTTGTGAGTAAAACCTTGGGCCGCCCGGCTAGCTCAGTTGGTAGCATGCAAGCCTACTGATCGAGGGGTCCTGTGTAGATATTGAGGCATACTTGTGTAGAGCTTGGTCATGAAATTATTTCTACGGCCATTCTCCCTCCTACCAATGATTCTTAATTATGTAGGGATGTTGTCAGTCACTGACGAAAGTATGCACTTAGTAGTTGGTTAATAGCTTAATCCAGAGTTTTAGCCTTTCCAGGAACAGTGAGTAGGTTGACTGACCGACATTATCTGACCTTTACAATGTGTTGCTACAGTGTTAAACCAATAAACAAAAACCATGAGAAAACCTTATGTTTATTTTGCACTTTTGAACACATTACACACATAAATATTCTAAATGAAAAGAGTGCTACACAAATTAGGTATATAATAATATTGCTCAAGAACAGGCTCTATGATCATAGTTCAGTTATTTTGCCTGAGAAAGACACTTGTCTGGAGTATACCTCCAATTCAGTATTTTAGAGTTATTGCCCTTTGTTGCATTTTCTTGTTCACTGCTTAAGTCCAATACTATTCAAGCCATTAACTTGAACACATGTGGATAGATCTCACAGTGGAGAAGAGCAGTGCACAACCGTAACTATCTGCTTCATAATTTATTAAATTATTATTGCCCTTAGTTGCATTTTTTTATCATAATCCAAATCTATAGCCGCCCAGCTAGCTCAGTTGGTAGCATGCAAGTCTACTGATCAAGGGTTTTGGTTTGATTCTTGGGCGGGGAATACTTTTTATTGATCAATTGGATACTTAAATCAATTGGTTAGTCAACTTAACAAATTTTCATAGTTTTAATAAAACTTGAGATGTTTCCTTCATTAGTTCATTGTATTTATTACCTTCTGATAGTTTTTTATTTGTTCGGGACGTCAGTCCTGAACAAATATATGTACTATAATTCAGACCCTCTCCGATTTTGAAAGTGTGCAAAATCCAGAAGTAGTCCCTCAGTATATATGTATAGAGCAATTCAAAATGATCGTCTGCTGTGACAGGCGCAATAATTCCTGAAATACATCTGTTAATCGGTCTATACTGAAGCGCATGTATAATAGCTTATGAGTTATGCGTCTCAGTAGAGATCCTTATGTCGCATTATGTAATAGAATGGTATCAACTATCCAGTCACGACCTGTTGTTTGTGCCAGTTGTCAGTAGATATGTTATATTATCTTATGTAATAGAATGGTTCTATAGGAAAAGTTTAAAGACCGTAGTAAATGATTTTGAATGATGTCTGAATAGAGGACTTCATTTATTTTACATACAGATGCAGTAGAATAAATGTGCATGAATGATAGCTTCTAAGCGGCAGTTATTGAATTGTTTTAAGAATGACCCCTTTGACTTGCAGTGATTGTGTGAAAAAAATCTGTAGTGTGTTCGCCTGTCCGGTTTACCTGTTGTATTTATAGGTCGATTGCATAGTGTTTTGAAATGGAACAGTGCTGGCCTACCTATCAAACTAATATCACTGAACTGTTCTTTGTGAACGAATGTTTTGTTGGAGTCCGAAATTGAATTCCACTTTTCAAACCCGAACAAATTCAGTGCCTTCAGCGCATTGATTTATGATGAGTCATGAGTCACTCGAAGTCATGATAATTCAGATATGACAAAGTGTTAAAGGTCACTTCAATGTTTCACATTTTACATTATTCCACTTAATGCCATTGGTTGATGGATGGTTGGAAAACTTAAACTACAGTGGCCTACTTACATGGGTGAAAGATTTCGTTATTAATACCGCTTTCAGTATTTTGAGAATAAATTACTCTATGTAATATATATGAAACCTGTCAATTTCAGTATTTTGAAAGGACATATTCAGTATTTTCAAAACTTTCAACTTTCACCCATGTAATTATTTATGGGCAACTTATGATTGCTTCTAAAAAATGTTTTCTGAAATCCATAGGTACATAATATTGCAATGTCATAAAAAGAACAAAGAAATATAAAGTTTATGTTTTATTTCATATTTCAGTTTTAATTGACAAGAAATACTGTAAAAATAAAGTTGTATAATTAAATTGGTATCACAGGAAGATAAAATATATAGCGTTAACTAACATAAAAAGCAAAATAAAACAAAAATTGAAAATCAGCAATTTTAATCATAACAAAACTTAGATTTTAACCATAGCTGTAATTATTTATCATAATAATTTCTTAGCTAGGGAAAATAATTCAAAAACATGGTTTTAATGGTCATCATCAGCAACTATTTGGTTAATATTTCATAAAAATATGCATCTTGATCAATCTAAAAATTCTGATCAATGGGAAATAATTCAATAAAGAAATACATTTGTACATGCAATTCAATATCAAGTTAGTTCCCTTTGACAAGAAATCTAAAACAATATAGACAATTTTCTCACAACCAAAATATTAATTATCTATTTATGTAACTTAATTGTCTAATAAACTGAATAATACCTTTGAATTGTCAAGTCAGTTACACAATAAGCAATGTCAATATAAATTATTGTTGGTGTCATTTGAACTGAATACCCAACTATAGTGCAAAATATAACATGTACATGTATGTAGTAAAGATCCCAATTTTCTTTTCACTCATAATAATCAATGTTTGTTAAAATCAAAGATGACTGGCACAGTCCCAAACCAACAAAGACATTGTAAATATGGTGATAGTACCTTCAGTTATTTGAGACTATGTCGGCCATCTTGAGTCTCTCAATAAAACCTGAATATAGTTAAAGATATTTCACTTTTTTTCTTAAGCACAGTAACATATTTTCAGTTCTACTTGAATTATAATAATATATTATAACATTGATAGTTAAAAATAAATGTACACTTAATTACTTTAATTTTGCACTTTTTACACAGTTTTTATATTAATCTAAATTTTCAAGTTATTTTTTATCCTTCTTGCCCTTCTTATCTCTGTTTGGTTGTAAATCGTATCTGAATCCTTCTTTTCTTGCCGCAGATTCTCGTTTCTTCACTGTCTTCATTACCTTTCTCTGTAGTTCATTTCTGGTCATAGGACGAGCATCGTCTTCACTAGCATCAGAACCATCACTGTCATACTCGTCTCTGAATAACAAATACAATAATCATACATTAGTTTTCACATACTGGGCTAAACGCTAATGCAGCATAATTTTAGGTTTATGTTATGGCGGCCAGTGCACTTTATCTAGCTTTCCTGGACCCTTGTCTATAACCAGTACTCACATATCCTTTCACAAGGCTGGCAACTTCTCAATATACCTTTTTAATGTAGGAAAATTGATATCATTGTCAAATTTTCAATGAAGGGTATAACTGCACTGGGTGTGATTCGAACCCGTACCGCTTCAGGACACTATATTCGAAATCAAGGCATGCAACGAACTGCACTACAGACCAGTGTTTTGATACTTTTTCTATGATATACTGGCTTACTGCCAAGTTTTTTCATTGAATTTTTAGGGTGAATATATTAACCTGACTTAAGGTCTTGGGTTCGAATCCCACTAAGGGCCCTGCTTATTTCCTTGAGCAAGAAATTTACCTTCAATTGTTCCACTCCACCCAGGAGTCAATGGACACTGTGAGGGAAAGTCAGCTGATCATGTATATGGATGCAGACTTTCCACAACACTTAAACTTTTCAACTTTTAACTTTTATAAGTATGTACATACATGTAAATATATAGAAAATGACTAGATTAGTCAAGCAGTTCTGCAATTTACATGTATCTGTATATAGGGAGTAGTATACATTCATATTTCATATTAACATGCAAAGGAGTTAGAAAATTTAAAGGGTTACATGCATTATAAAAGTGGTAAAAAAAATCATATAATTTTTAGGGGGAGGGGAGAATATATATTTTATTATTTTTATATAATATATTTTGTAATTACATGTAATGATTTTAAAATACATAAAATTAAAAGTAATGTATAGCATATGCAAACTGACTTTAAAAATGGAATATGTTTTAAATACAATGTATCATTTAGATTCATTTAATTGGTAAATTTGAGAATAGTTACTAAAGTATGTACTGTAAACTCTCAAGTCAATTTAAATTTGTAAACTATACATGCATATAATTGTTCATACAAAATACAATGGATTATTCAACAACTATCATTAACGAGTGATGTACATTTGAACAATGGTGAACAGGCTATTAAAACAAGAGCTGTCAGAGGAGACAGCATGCTCGACTTAGTTAGTGTTTGTCACAGGAGTAAAAAATATGTATAAGGAGTTATAAACCTAGTCGCATGGGATGTGGTTGATAATAAGAAACATATATTTAAAGTTTAAAGTCAATACCTTAAGAAATAAAACAGTTGCAGTAAAAACAAACATTTTTTAAATTTCAAGGGGAGATAATTCTGAAAAATATATTTGGAGTTATACACCTTGTCACATGAGATGTGGTTGATAATAAGGAATGTACATTTAAAGTTTGAAGTCAATACCTATAGAAATAAAACAGTTGCAGTAAAAACAAACACTTTTTAAAGAAAACTCTAAGTTCAAGGGGAGATAATTCTGAAAAAATATATTTGGAGTTATACACCTTGTCACATGAGATGTGGTTGATAATAAGGAATGTACATTTAAAGTTTGAAGTCAATACCTAAAGAAATAAAACAGTTGCAGTATAAACAAACATTTTTGAAAGAAAACTCTAAGTTCAAGGGGAGATAATTCTGAAAAAAATATATTTAGAGTTATGAACCTTGTCACATGAGATGTGGTTGATAATAAGAAGCATATATTTAAAGTTTGAAGTTAATATCTTAAGAAATAACAAAGATATAGGAGAAAGTATTTGACTGCACAAAAACTTTAATCTGTGCACAAAAACTTTAATCAGTTCAAGGGGAGATAATTCTGAAAGAAATGTGTTTGGAGTTATATACCTTGTCACATGAGATGTGGTTGATAGTAAGGAACATATATTTAAAGTTTGAAGTTAATATCTTAAGAAATAACAAAGATATAGAAGAAAGTATTTTACTGCACAAAAACTTTAATCAGAAAGGTGGACGCGGACGCCGACGCCGGGGCGAGTAGGAGAGCTCTACATTACTACGTAAAGTCGAGCTAAAAACACCTAATGAAAACAGACAAATTCACTGAGTAGAAACAGTTTACAAAATTAGGATATGGAAGTGGTTGGCCAAACAGATCATTTTAAGAGCAAGCACTATACATTTGTATCTCATTTGCAGAATTTTGGTTGACTAAAAGTGGTTGTCCAGGGCAATCAAACACCCATAAACTTTGTAGACTGCAGAAATATGGCTATTCACTTTTTACAGTATACATGTCTGCTTATATCTCTGTCATTACACAGTCAAATTATCATTCAAATACCTAATTTATTTCTTTACCAAAAAAAAAATTGAATATAAATGAATACAAAAATATTGATAAATACAATAGAATTAAGTACAGATTATACAATGGAATTATATACTATATATAAATAAGTTAACTATAATACCTTGCACTCAATTCCCTATATATATTAATATAATCATTAGTAAATATATAAAGACAACTCAAATTGGATGAATAACAACATTCAATCATTGTTAGTAAGTATTTATAACTATTTTTTGCTTAAATACCAACATTTCAAGGTCTAGATAAATTATAAGAAATAAATTGTACACTTAATTTTGCACAAGTTTTTATTATTGCACGGTTGCTACCTTTTTAAAACTTATGGTTTTTCTGGAAAAAATGTCTTTTAGTGACATTCATTCAGGATCCCAATTTTTTTTAAGGTGATAAAGATGTTATTAAAGCATGATTTGGGTTTATACGGAATATAAAAAATACATCAGTCAAACAATGCATTAGTACTAATACTCTTGAGTGGCCTAGGTATCAACTCTTTCAAGCTATTCTGGCAACAAACATTGAGACAGAATTAGACAACAATCTGACAAAAACTGTCAGACTTAAAAAGTGGACATCCCAGACATCTAGTAAGTCTAGTAAGCCCTAACAGTTACCCTATATGTGTCTTTGTTATTTATTTGTTTTTACTGGGTTTAACGCTGTGTCGACACAATTTAGGTCATTTTACAGCGTCCAGCGCACCTAACCTAGCTTCCCTGGACCCTTGTCTATAACCAGTACTCACCTACCCATCCACAAGGCCAGAAACTTCTCCATATACCTTATTAATGGAGGAAAATTGACATTATTGTCAAATTTTCATGGAAGGGTATAACCTCCTTGGTTGGGATCGAACCCGTACCCCCTTCAGGACATGAGATTCCAAATCCCTGGGCACTACCAACTCTGCTATTGACCACGTTCTATGTGTCTTCTTATAATATAATCCATCTTCAATGGGTCATATAGTAAAGCAAAAAGATGTAGTGAGTAACTTACCCAACTGATGGTGGAATAATAGGGAATTGTGTTTGAGGGGCTGATGGTCCTTCACCAATCAAACTTGGTCCCTTTTCATATCTATCCATATCCTGAAAATTGATAACAAGAAATGTAATGTGGAAAGCACATTAAAGGCAGATTTCATCAAGATCTGACCATACATGACAGAGATATCCAACATATTGGAAACTTTAATGCAAAAATTACAAAGGGAAACAATCCATAATAAAGTTACGTTGAGTTGTGGTTACTTTCTCATTCTGTTCATCACATAGTATGTTATCATCGTATAAAGTTTCATAAAGATCTGACAATAAATAGCAGAACTATATGGAAAAGAAAAACTTTAAGGCAATTGTTAACGACACTGGACGCCCTACGGCCCGCCAGTGTTTTGCCAAACTAACAACACTGGACGCCCTACCGCCCGCCCGTGTTTCGCCAAACTATTAACTATAAATTATGTTGAGCCCTGAACAATTTAGTATAATTGAATGGAAAAATAACTATAACTAGAAAAATAATATCATTCAAGTTTAACTAAAGCATCAATTAGGAGATTGGCCAAAAAAAGTGGTGACAATAACAAAAGCACAAATAAAAGAGACTCAAGCGTCTCAAGCCTACCTTTGATGTAACATAATTCTGTATAGCCAATAATTCATTAGTTCTTTGTTCAATGATACCAAGATATTGTATCATATTATTATCTGTAACACCTGATGCGGCTCCTAACATATCATCAATAGCTGATCTGTCACAATTAATTTTGTTAAATAACGATTCAATACCTGAAAAAAAGAACATTTTTGGGATTAAAAAACTTTTCAATAAAATTTTCATGCAATATACATGTATGTAAATTTTCTCAGATTAACAATTTTCTGGCAATCAAGGATACCATCTTAAATTTCAAGTCTGCATTTGTGATGCAAATTTACGTCAACAATTTTAGGTTACATGGAGCTGTATGTACATTTTAGTGTAAACAACTTTTTTATTATTATTTTAACCAACAATTTATAATACATTGAACTTAGTACTGCTTTTAATGCAAAGGAACTTTGTACCAAGTACATTTGGCATTCTTTCACACTGAGAACGATCACTTAGCGAAACTTAAAGCCATTATATGAAGAAAATATTTATTAACTGCTAACATGAAAACTGTCTTACACATGTGAAGTATATTGTCTAAATATTTGTGTCTAAAACCAACAGTTCACTGCTTAATCAGCAGTTAATAAAGTTAATTGTGCTTCAGAAATGAAGACAGTACATAAGCAATTTTATTTAATTATACATACTTCATGCTAGCAGCCTAGAAAATTAGGATATGAAAGTGATTGTCCAAACATATCATTTTAGCAGCTAGCACTATATCTTGTTTGAAGAAATTTGGTAGCCCAAAAGAAATTTTTGGTTGCCCGAACTAGAAATTGGTTGCCCTGGGCAACCAGGCACCCACAAATTTGTAGACTGTTACTTCATGCTAGTTATCCAAAGATGACCAATCTAGCCACCGAAAACCTGTGATGCTTGCTTAACTCCTGCCTGACAGCTAGTTCTTACCTCTTCTAAGTTGATCAACAATTTTAGATATTTCTGTATGTTTTTTCTCATATTCATCAGCTTCTTTAGATGATACAGTTTGTTTATCTTCCAATTCTTTCAGTATTCTCTTTCTTTGTTCTTCTAACTCTGTACCTTGTAACTTGAACTTCTCTATTTCATTCTTAATCTACGATAGTTGATGACAAGTTTATATAAGTTTAAAATAGCATAGTCAGTCTGTACTAATTTATACTCTTTATTTTAGTATGTTTGTGAATCAAGTTCTTACAGCTTAAAATTTATCACTATTGCGTCCACTTCCTGGTCCCCCAGTACTTAGCTAGTTGGATAAAGTTTCTTGCTCAAGGATAGAAGGGGGTAGGTTTTGGATGGGATTTGAACCAACACAGAGCTAGATAAAAGTGTTTGCACACATGCAGTTTTAGTAACTTGACACAACAACTTAATCTTTTTCATCACTACAACCAAAGCAATAAACTTTGGTGTTTTAGATCAACTAATGTGGTTTATGACCATAAATCTTTTTTATAATCAGTTTCTATAGTAACAGCCTTTGTAGTTTTGGTCTTGGCATGTATTCTGGCATATTTAGCACCTAGTAAGAACTCACTAATATAAATGTATCAAAGTTATTATATTATTACCTCTTGTATGTCATCATTTAATTGTTCAATATCATTATTTTGTTCATTAACAAAATTAAACAGTGCAAAATTCTTATCTTCAACTTCAATGAATCTGAAAAATGAGACAAAAAACATTGATTTTACTTTGTCTAATGAGTGTCCCTTACTCAGATGGCCCAGGACGGATTGACTTCGGCGAATTTCCTGGTCCCTGCTAATGATATACTGTATACATAATGATAGCCTGTAAAAATAAACCTCTGCCTATTATCAGGAACTTAAAGTACTTTCATCGGGATGTGCTAATTCTAAAATTCCATTGTGCCACATGAAATACACACTTTTGATTTAATTTCTTCACATCCAAACTCATGTCTAAATTATATTGCACAATAAGATATGAGCAACTGAGATAATTAAAAAACTCACTAAATTATTTCAGTACTATTTATCGATAATCAAGGACCTAAATCAGGGGGGGCAATGTTTGCTCCGCCAACAGTTAATTAAAATTTACCAACATATTTATACACAAGAATTAATATTACATTTCCCTAGCTTAGCCCAAAATGGTTGTAACTCATTCTTTTTTCATATTGTGTTAAGACCATTTTGAGCTAAGCCAGCGATTGTGAATGAAACAAGGAGTTACCTTCTAACTAATTCATCAAGGTCTTCTAAACCTGTCATTTCTTTTATTCTTTCAAATGCAGCTTCGAATGTTTCTACAGAATCTTCCTGACTTTCTTTCTTACGTTCAGCTTCCAATGCCTCTGTTGTGATAAATAGGAAAAGGTTGCGATGGAAAATCTGATAAGTTACTAATAAATGTATCTAGAACCAAAATGTGTTGCCACAAGGATCTCCTGTCTCAGCTTAAAATCAGAGATATTGCCTACGCTCTCCAAACAAACAGGCTGAGGTGGTTTGGCCACGTAGAAGGTAGCACAAGCTGGATTTCCCAAGTCAGAGACTGCATGTTACTGTACATCAGGGCAAATGCAGACAAAAGCTAACCTGGGAAGACCTGGTTAAGGGTGATCGGCTGGTACAGAAAATGGATGGCACCAACCCTCAATACTGCCAATCATGGAGAGGAAGACTTCACTCCAGACAAGACAGACAGGCCTCACCTTTGCCAAAGGAATAATCAACAGCCTGTTTAAACTAAACTGGATGATGATGATGATGATGACAAGAGAAAAAGGATTTGTCTCACAATTTTAACATCACATGAGTGGCTATTTGTTCTTCTAGAAACCCTTTGATTTCATTGTATCAGTCTAAGAAATTAGGATTTGAAAGTGGTTGACCAACCGGATTATTTTAAGAGCAAGCACCATATCTCTTTTGCAGGATTTTGGTTGCCCAAAAGACATTGTTAGTAGCCTGAACTAAAATGCAGTTGTCCAGGGCAACTGGACACCCACTGATTTTGTAGACTGTTGTCATACATATTGTTGGTACATTTTTTACAAGTAATTAGGTACTTTTTATGTTCACAAATAACATAAAAAAACGCAGCACAAAATAATTGCACGTAAAAGACGATAATTTTGTGCTAAGATGAAACCAAGCTATACCATCAAAAGTATTATCAAAGTACCTTTGCGTTGCCTCCAGATAACCAATTGTGGATCTTCTTGTCTTTCCTGTCCCTTAATTCCCATGAATCCTCTAAGGTTTCTATCATGATCAATAATACGTAGAAGTTCTTTCATCTCAGCATTATGTTGTTGTAAGTCTTTGTCTGCTTTTTCTTTCAATATTATCATCTTCTGTTGGGCATCATCACTGTATGTAGAAAATAAACATAATAAATTTTCATAAAAATATAAATGCACATGATTACAGGGTTAGAACAAGAAATGTAATGTGGAAACACATTAAAGGCAGATTTAAAAACTTTAATGCAAAAATTACAAAGGGCAATAATCTATAATAAAGCCAGGTAGAGTTGTGGTTATTCTGTTGATCACATGGTATGTTGTCATTGTATGAAGTTTCATAAAGATCTGACAATAAATGGCAGAGATATATGCTAAATAGAAAACTTCAACACAATTGTTAACGACATCGGAGGTCGACCCACCCATCCGCCCACCTGAGTTTTGCCAAACTATTAGCGGATTATTTTCGGAAAAATCTGACTAAAAAAGCACTTGCCTGCTTGCCCAGCGAAGTTAAAAATCAACAGAGCAAGTTGGTATAGTAGCAGCTGTTCTGCTGGGCAAGTCAGCATTTAAGGACTTAAAACCTAATTTTGCATAAAGTCATTATTCAGAGTTCATTGGTTGTTTTCTGACAGTTTGCAATATATTTGTTTTTCTCAATCTAGTCAATCATTCAAAATTAAATATTGTAATGCAGAAATAAAATGTGTCCCATAAAAGGGAAAATGAAATAGCAATTTTGATAACTTCAAAGTGTTTTTTTCAGAAATAAAAAATGGCAAAAATAGATGATACATGTAAATGTTGGAGTTGCCGGTAAAAACCTCTCACTAACAGTGGGTTGATAGTTCAAAATAACAATCAATAACTATTTCTACATAGTAATCAGCAAAAAGTGACAGACAGGAGAGTAAAAGGGCAGAGTGCAGTGCCCCGCTATACTGCGGTAGAATAATCGTTAGTTCATTTAAATATAAAACCCATACATACCGGGCATCGTAAGCCTGTGTTGACTCTTCAATAAGTTGTCCCTTCTGTCTTCTTAGTGATGTTAATTCTTTATCTAGTTTCTTATAGAGATGATCAAATCTCGTTCTTTCTACACGTAAACTTTCAATCTCATCCCTCATTCTAGCATTATCAGTTAAAATAGTATTGAACTTCTTCTTTGACTGAAATATGTCAGTAGAATCAAGTTTAACGAACATGTACCACTTTGACTGAATATTTTATTTCAATCTGGAAATAACTTTGTAAGAATTGTAAAAATATAGCAGAAAGTAGCCAGCTCCATGGTGGTTCAGACCAAATCCATAACCCATTGCATTGAGGAATGTAATTTTGCTCAAGGAAATAAGCAGTGCCCCTAGTGGGGATTGATCCCTAAGTGGGCATCCAACCACTGGACCTCTACTCCAACTAATACATTAATACATCAACTCCCCTCATTTAAATATTTACTACAGAACTCACTATTGATGCAATAAAGCTCCAGTCATGGTGGTTCAGACCAAATCCATAACTCATTGCATTAAGAAATGTAATCTTGCTCAAGGAAATTAGCAGTGCCCCTAGTGGGATTGAACCTGTGACCTCTCAATCCCTTAGCGCACATCCTACTGCTGGGCAACTGCTGCTACTAATACATAAACTCTGCTCATTTAAATATTTACAACAGTACTTCTGTACTCACAATTGATGAAATAAATTTGAATCAGCAGTGTAAATGTATGCACCACAGACAGATTAAATTTAAGTTTTAAGATGCACTATTAATAAAAATCAGGGCACCTTTTCACAAAAAATCAAACAAAAAAAGTTATCATAAGTCAAAGCCATAATATTGCAGTTGTAAGTCACAAGTATAATGAACATAACTATGATATGATATGATATGATATTCAAAATATTCTACATTATTCAATAAATTAAACTTTATTGGCCAAAAAATGATGGAAAAATTATTAATGGTTCTCGCTTTTGACTTAAGATGATTTTTGTCGTAAGATTTTTTGTGAAAAGCTCCACAGGACCACAAATCATAGACCTACCTGATCCAGTCTATTTTCAAGAGTTCTCATAGTTTTCTGTGTTTGTACTGTATGTTGAGAACTCATATGAACACCACCCATATTACGATGTTGTTGTTTCATCTTTCTCTCCCATTCTCTAATCTTAGCATCAAGTTCTGTACCTTTCTTTTTCTCTTCATCAATCTCAGTATCATAATCCTCTATGAAAATACAAAAGATAACAGTCAAAGTATGACTGATTGCACCAATATACACCAAGGTACAACACTATCAGTGTCCTGGTAATTTGAGGATCCCTAAACCTGGGAGAAAACCTAGTGATGCTTAGTAGGGATTTCAATAGGATCACTTTTAATAGCGCTGTTATTACATGAATAGACGTAATCCGGAATTCAAATTTATGGGTTTTTCCGTTCGTGCACAGGCAGTACAAACAAAGTTTTCTACACATTATTGCTGAACAGCACGAACTATGGATTAAATCCTATTGTTCTTTTTACACGTATTTTCATTGTAACAGTGAAAGTTTGTTTGTATCGGAGGGGAAAACCCAAATATTTGAATTCCGGATATAGTCTATTGAGTTCCCATGAATTGTTTATCACAATCTGTGTTTGCAAATCTTTATCTAAATGCTTTGCCTTTTATAGCAGGAATCCCTAAGTGTAAGGAATATAACATTGGTGTATATTACTGTTTAAATTATACATAGAATATATTTTTCCATGACACATAAAACATTTTGCATGATGTTTTCTAATTTTCCATGACTTTTCTATGATAAAAAAAATTTCTTCTGAAAAATTATAATGTTCCATGATTTTCCAGTTAGTATGAACTCAGAGTATTACAATAATGGGACTACATCATTGAAATAAGGCGCTGGAGTTATTATATTCTTTAATTTATAGTAAACTAAGAGTACCTTTAGCATCAGCTAATGTAACAAGTGTATCACAATGATCTTCATCCATCACTTGATTACTACGACTTTCAGCTAATCTTAACTCCTTCAGCAATTCTTGTTTCTCAGACTCAAGTTGTCCAATCTCTCCTCTGTAAATATATGAATGACAGTGTTGATCATAAGACATCACAGTCAGGCATTTGATATTAGGGCTCTCATTCAGCAGCATTTGGGGACAGAGCTAGAGGCTTTACTTTTAGAAGAACATTTGGAGAAAGATTAAAGCACAAATAAATGATAGGGGTGATCCAAAGTAAAATTCAAATTAGGAAAAACTCTATAGCTGCAAAGAAATTTCAAAAAGGAACATACAAAAACTTCTTTTTCAAAATTTCATCTTTAAAAGTTTCAACCCTTGTAGAATGTTATGCAATATATAAGTCCATTTTTTCAACAATATATTTATATCATTATCTTATATACAACATACAATGAAATACAATACAATTATATCATAAAAAAATCCATATACATATACTATTCTTAATAAACTTAAAGGTACATTTTTTATATGTTCACAGTGGTTTTTTTCAGGCCATTTTGGGGCTGAAATTGGGCCCCATTCTCCTCTCCAAAAAGTATACATTTTTCCCCTTTCCAGGTAAAAAATTCCCCTGTCAGACTGTCCTAAAACTTTTGTACTTTTTATAGCATTTTGCCCTTTCCTCAAGCATTACAGAGAAATCATAGATGAATATATCATAGGTTCAATAGTTGAAATGTCATAAAAGTAGACAGAAATGTTACCCTGTTAGAGGATCTATGTTATCTCAAGTATTGAAATTTTTTCCCCTAATTTCATTTTTGTCGCGATTTTCCCCTCAAAAAGGGCCCCGCCACCTTTCCCCTATGAGTAAAAATAAACACTGGGTCAGAGTTTTACTTACTTTTGTTTACGGATCACATTTTGAGATTCTTCAGTGTAGGCAGCACGATCACCTTCCATGATACGATACTGCCTCTGTAACTTCTGCAGTTCTTGTTCGGCCAATCCCTCCATGTCCCCATCACTGTTATCTGACTTCGCTGACTTTGGTCGCGGCATCTTGAACTTGATGTACGCTCTAACAAATCTGCAATAACAAACATTTGAAAATGAAACACTTCATTAAGAGTATGTACATGTGATTTAACTTGTTTTACACCATTGACCTCATATTATGACCAAGAAAAACAATTGAAACATTTCTTCTTTCTTAAGACTATTAGTGATTGAAATAACTTAGATAGTGCGGTTGTGTTTGCAGAGACAGTATGGAGCAATAAAAATTCCTCTTGAACAGTGCTATTTAATTTAGCTTATCTCGCCTGCTGCTTACATAGCAGAAGGTTTTGCAGTGTTTACATTCAGATTTCTCGAATATGATTACCAATCATTTGACTAAGTAACCAGAAATATACTCAATCCATTAAACTTAAAGAAGTGTAAAGATTATTGCAGATAATAACGATGGTCAAGTTAAGATTAAGTACATGAGTCAACAGACCACTTATACGCGCTTATAGAGTTTTAATAAATGATGTGGCAGAGGTATAATACGGCACTTGTACTACCTTGCCTTCAAGCTAGCTTTTATTGGGATGTGGTAGAGTGTCCACTTAAGACTCGAGAGGTTGTGGGTCCAAATCTCAGTTCGGACCTTTGATTTTTATCGGGTTACATTTTGCGCCCAACGTAAATAACCCACTAGGAATTGTGTGATTGCCCCTTAGATAGTCCCACAGACAATCAAGCTCCAAGAATTCAAAATAACTCTGTTAAGGAGGGGGTGTATATAGCAGAGGTATAATACAGCACTTGCACTTCCTTGCCTTCAAACTAGCTTTTATGTGTGCTTACGACTTGGGAGGTCGTGGGTTCGAATCTCAATAAGGGCCTTTGATTTTTATTGGGTGACAATATTAAATTTGTATGATATAGAATTATCATCCCTTAAATGCTAAGAAAGTAGGAATCATTACATAGTATTAGTATGTTTTCTTTTGCCCCTGAGTTGCTTGTCATTATTATTGTCATGGTGGAGCCGCTTACAAGTCAAATCAGCCCAATTGGCAATTCAATTGATGCAAATCTTAAATTGATACACGTGCAGTTACAGATAAATGACCTTTAACTTAAACACTATAAATTGTTATTCACGGATCATGGCAAAATCATAACAACACTAATGATTTAGACAACTTAACCAAAATTAAAAATAAGCAATACAGCATTAACAACAAACTTGTGTTCGAAAGATTTTTGTCTGAATTTCCTTAAATGTCGGAAAAGACATCAAAAACAAAGAAAGATAACATTACTGTACAGTCTTAAATATGCAACTTTAACAAAAATTCTTCAAATTGAATAAAAAACAGAATATTTACCACGAGATATTTTGTTGACAATCAGCAACTCTCGCACCTGTTGATGTATGTAGTTCCTTTGGTTACAAATACTTCCGGTAGGGGAGATAACTGCAAATGGAGTGTATAAATTCTGCTATCCCCGTGACGACCCGGTGTGTAAAAATCATGTATCCTGATCAAAGCGCACATAAACAAAAGACACACAATTGAATGGTTTATGCGTTATTTTCATTCCTGCTGTTAACAAATCGAGAAACGTGATATTAAAAGGGATGTGATTACAGATGAAAAAATATTTGACAAAAAAGCCGAATTTGAGAAACAAAAAGACTAAGTTTTCCCCTTAGACCCAATTATTTTCCTATATGTTTTATGCCCTTCTTATACTTAAAATTATAACGTTATCTACGCACTTGAATACAAAAAATATACATACATGTATATACTTATAGAAACTTCTAAGTACCCCGATTTCGATACTGGAGGAAATTTTTATTTTTCAAAATAAATGTCCGATCGTTAATGGAAATATGTATAGGACCTTACAATCGTTTGCTTGCATGGTTTTCGTGCTTCTTTATTGATGCAAACACGCTTTTGTCGTGCATGTGTTGAAAATCGGAAATGGGCATCTCGTGCAAAAATCCAACGTGGTCAGTTTTGGTGAAAATCATTAGTGTGCACAACAAAAAATCATAAATGACTTGAATGTCACTATAAGAACAATAAATTACCAATGCGTCACCTGTAGCTAAAATTGCCATTTTTGTTAAATTGTTGCAATTGAAAATGCTCCAATTACCGCTTTTCAACTCATGCAAGACAAAATCGGTTTTGCACCGATAAAAAAGCATATAACATAAGCAAGCAAATGACAGTATACGGTCCTAAACGGCTTCCCTTCATAGAAAGGACATAAATATTGAAAAGTTATAATTTCCTACCATATAAAAATCGGGGTACTTAAAAGTTTCGTTCAGTATATATATTAACCCCACCTCTATTTTATTTCATACATGCGCCTTTATATGACATATGCATGTATGTAAATATATTATATTAAGTGGGCATTACCGGGTATTTGGTGTAACCTACAGGTGAGTTTGTTACAGTGAGTTTACGTGAAACTCATTGAGCAATAGAGTACCATATAACGCTGTGTTATATCAGGGATTGTTATATAGAATCCCTGGTTATATGAACAGACCTGTTTACATGTCAATGTTTCTTAACAGACATATTACGTGTCAACTCGTAAATGAAAAGTTCTCACGTATACTTTTGTAAGAGATTAGTGGAGAAAGAGTTTGTAAAAAATACTGCAATATTATTGAAGACATCTAATTTTTATTTCTAAAGAACGCAATGTTCAGTACCCACCAAAGGTTTGGAGACAAAAGAAATTGACTACAATTCTTGAAGTTTGATGATTATTTTTGTAGAATCATCATTTTTAATATATTTCAGTATGGTTTGTAATAAAATGAAAACAAATTTCAAGAATGCTACACATTTATAAGACAAGACATCTGTCATCCAAAAGCTTCCAAAACTATGCTAGTTGTAATTATTTTCCATAACATAGCTTTAATGCTAATTTTGTAGTCTCAGTTACATTTACATGTATATTGATAATAAAAAAATAAAAAGCAGTTAGAAATAATCAATTGTCAAATTTTAGATAAAAGCTATTCAATAGGAATACACTGTGAAAATGTCTCTAAACTTTTAGTGGGTACTGTATGTTCAGGTGTAAAGAACGTTACGTTACTAATACGATTAATCTAAAACTTTATCGACTTGTCTATAGATTTGGTATGAAAAAAATGAATTTATCTTCTGTTTTCTACTTTAAAGTGATGTTCGTTTTCTAATTTTGTTGTTAGGATTTGTTCTTACAGTAACGAGGGATTCTATATAACAGAGATTTGCAACGAAGTGTTTTTTTGAATTTTCACGGTCGTCACTGTCTATAACTGGCTGAAGCAGGCTGTTCAAACTATTACAGAGTTACAAACTCTTGATTTATGTTTTTGTACATGTCTTCCATGCAACTTGTGAATGTTTCTGAAGTTTTTGACAAAAAATGTCGCAATTATGACCGAAAATATGACTTTAGGTGATGTAAAGTATAAGGCTAAAAATGGCAGGTCGGCGGGAAAATGCATTATTTTGTGAACAGTCTGTGAGCGTAATTTACCTCAAAATCATCTAGAAACACATTTTTGTCAATTTGAATGGCACTGGTACAACATTTCATGTGAATATCTATATTTTAACTTGTTATACTTGTTTTCCGTATGGGCCGAAATAATAGCGACGACAGTGAAGTTTGATGAAAATCTATTACATTTACTTATCGTTACAAATCCATATTATATAAAATCCCTGCAGTAACAAATACGTTTATGCTTTAAATACACCATCCTCAGTAAGTAAGTGTGCGGACTGATATTTCGATAACTAAAAGGTGAAAACAAACACACCCTCAACGCTATTGAAGGTCTCACATTTCTACTTTTGGGACCAAATTCATCTATATGCTCATTATTTGTGTGAACAACGGATTGGAAATATACCTCTAAACCGTTTCAGATCGGGCGCCTATGAGCATTCTAGGATAAAGTTATGCATGGTATAGCAATATACCAAGCTTAAAGAGTTACATTTGTATATGGACTTTTGAAGCCTGACTTGCAAAAGTAACATGTGATCGCTTCCAATCCTGTCACTGTTAAAATTCATTATTCGCTATCTGGTGATGTTCTATTTGATAAAATAGTAATTATATTATGGAAAAAACCTAAAGGATAAATGATCATTTTTATTTTGGTAATTGAACTTGCATATAAGTTTCTATTAAACGTAATATAGCATTAACCCTATTGTATTGTCAATATAAGTAACTTCTCTCTACTATTTAGGTTATATTTTTGTGATACTTTGCACGTGATATCCGTGCAAATAGGCACACGTTGTAACTACATGCATTTACTGTGCAACCATAGATGTAATGATTTATCATTTAAAGAGAATAGTCGAATTGTTTATGTAATCAATGGAACCTCTTTTGTCTATATTTAAAAACCGACTGTATGTGAATATTTTGTATTTAACAGCACAATACGAAGGCACGAGAATTTTGAATTTCGAATGAAAGGAACGACTACCGTGGTAAAAATTTCGGTATGTATGCCGGATACGAGAATTTTCCCATCTAATCCTCGTTCGGAGTTTTGCGCAGGCGCACTAGCACTTTCTTACCGGCAGACTGAGCTGAACGAAAAGGTAAATTTACGCTGCTAATAATTTGCTGTTATTTACGCTTTGTCTCTTTTGTCTGTGATAAAATTGTGAAGTATTTCTATTTAATGAATCTCTTACTTGCTGTATTCGTTGTTGTTTTTGTTTATTTGTTTCATTTTCTTACATTGAGCATTTTATCACGTCGGTTGCGGATGAAACTCGTGGAATCCGGATTTTCTTATTTTTGTGATCAAATTCTCTGAAAATGTGTCATTTATCAAGTCAAATGGATTTGCTTTTAATTTTTTAACAAAAAATCG
The DNA here is from genome assembly GCA_025267735.1 of Mactra quadrangularis. Classification (NCBI taxonomy): domain Eukaryota; kingdom Metazoa; phylum Mollusca; class Bivalvia; order Venerida; family Mactridae; genus Mactra; species Mactra quadrangularis. The sequence goes on along the minus strand of CM046294.1, from coordinate 31,284,445 downwards.
CCAGAATGACCTCTGGCGTCATTGTCTGTGCTTTCTATCAGGAAATTCATGACCGACCTTGAGAGTTTACTATTAGCAAGGTCAAGGTCGATATATCCTGTCAATGTCATTTGTATTAATCGTTGATTCTGCATTAATTGTATGCGAATAGAATTGTCAGATCTCATTTTTGTCTTGTGATAGCGTAGATATAAAGTTACATTACATTTTTGGGGGTGGTGTGTACCCATTGGCATTTACATTTGGAAATACATTTCATCATTATCTGGCAAGACTTGGAAGTTGCAACTTACATTGCTGACTAGCAATTACTGAATTAATATAAAATCTTGATTCTTCTTCTTCTCAGTAAGAGCTAGTTATTTACAGACAATACTCAGCACTTTTAAACTGTGTATGGGTAACGGCATTAAGTCTCTCAAGTTTAAAATGTCATTTATAATTAGTTTCGAATCTGTCAGTTTGCAAATTTCTTGTCAGGTTATTTCATTATCCCAGAAACATAGATAACAATTCCCTGATAATGATCTTATTCTTACAAAATAATCTAATGATAATTCTGTCTGTTAAAGGTTGAAAACAATTTATAAATGATGTTCTGTCTTTAACCTTGGGTTAAAAGGTAAAAGAAAATTTAAACTTCATTTCGGATGCGAAATTCTAATTGTTATAAAGGGACTAGGTAGATAAATTAAATGTTATTTGCTTTACAAAATAAAATTTTTGATAACTACATCAAATACACGATCATAGGAGTAATATGTTTGAGCTAATGACATCATGAATCTAAGCAAAAATATCTTTTTTAAATTAATTTAATAACTGAGTAAAATTCCTAATTTCATATATGTATGACTCAAAATTAGATGGTATATGGGTGTTATTTCAGTCTTTTGTTTATTTACAGATTTAAACATGGGTGGAATTAAAATCGGAGTTAATGGGTAAGTAACTATTTATATATCTGCTATCATAGCCATCTTTCTCGTTTTTTACTAAGGACTTTGTTTTTCAAGTTTGCTTTTTATCTGAGTTTTGGCCAGATCTTTTATAATTTTTTTTGTGTGTTACAAAAATCCGGACCCTAACTTTTCAGAAATTGGAAAAAAATCTTGATAATTGATTTTTTATTACCCACCATACTTATTTTTGTAAGAAGACAGAAATATTTCTTTAAAAAAAATTTCTGTCAGTGGATGCTGTGTTAAAACTTAAGTATTAAAAACATAGGAAAAGTTTTTGCCCCAATTCATTTTTGTTATGTTTTTCCCCTATAAAATGGCCCTGTCACATTTCCTTTTAAAATGAATATAAACACTGTGTGTTGAAATGATAATGTATATTTTCTCATTTCTTTTTTATGTTTTTTGTAGTGGAAGTAATTTTTTAACTTCTTATTTCAGATTTGGCCGTATTGGTCGTCTTGTTGTTAGGGCTGCATTGAAAGCTGGAGTAACCCTTGTAGCTATTAACGATCCATTCATTCCTCTTGATTACATGGTATGTATTCATTCTCTATGAAAATGTTTGTTTTTCTACTGATAGTTCATATCAAATCTTAGTAAGTTACATGCCATGCACTTACGATAATCTAATTTTTATTCATTCATTCATTTAGTGACTATTATTGTACAATTTTCTAGCAACAAATTAAGATCAACCCCAGTTTTTGACTTCTACACTTTGTGTTTAGTGTAAGTCAATGCTACTTTAATTATATTTCATCTATTGGCACTTTTCCAAGTAAGCCTAGTGCTTTAAAAGTTCTGCGTATTTAGTATTTGTGGACTCAAGTTAACTGTAACTAAAACACCTTTAATATCTGGGTTTTCATTGGTATATTTATCTTTTTTATTAGCCAGATTTTTCAACAAAAAACATTCGGCTTATAGAGTGACGAAACCCGGTCGGCATCCACTGTCTTCAACAAATACGTTAAAGTTTCTTTATCATATATTTCTACCATTTTATGCATGTTTTTGCTACAAGCAAAACTATGAGATGAATACTTAATTTCAGTGGTGAAGAACAATATTTACACAAAGTTTTAGCTGACCTTAGCTGTAGTTTTGCTGACAAGTTTAAATGGCACCATTTGAGTTCACATCTTTATCACTGGCCCTATAGGTCAAATTTTGCTATTATTAGCAGGAAATTTGTCTGAATGGTACTTTTCATGAAGTTGATAAAAAGTCTAGAAGAAGGGTATACTAACTGAATTGAAAAATAGCCATGAATATTGGTTAATGACATAAATACATAAACTTAAATGGTTTATATTTGTTAGGTATACATGTTCAAGTATGATTCCACACATGGTAGATATAATGGAGAAGTTAGTGTTAAGGACGGCAAACTTGTAATTGATGGCACAGCAATCACTGTACATAACGAGTAAGTTCTTAAATTATTAATATTTTAATTGGTTGATCTAATGATGATTCAATGATTGGTTTCCATCAGAGTCTAAAACATTTATGTTTAGCTTGTATGTTGATTTGGCTTAGAAGGAGAACAGTTACTGTATGAGGTAACTTGTTGACTGTATGGATGATCTAAAACAAAAAAGCTTATTGATAAAAACCATGTTTTTTCCACAAATTTGGGAATATGACCCATACCCCTATAATTGGGAATTTTTCAGCATTTTAGTTTAAATTGGGATAAAATGACAAGCAAATTAAATATTAATAGCAGATTTAACAAGGCTTTAAGTTTCATTCTTTATTAAGTTAGTTAGTTTATTATAATAAAAGATTACTGGGACATATAATTTTAAGATCTGAAACATACTTACAACTTATGTTTTTTAAAAAAAAGATTGGCAAGTTAAATTGGGAATTTTTGATTGAAATTTGTGAATAAAAGATATGATTTTAGCCATAAACGGCTATAAACTTGTTAAAAAATAAACACTGAAAAAAAAATCTTTTGACTCAAACAAGTCAGAGAGAAAGAGCAGGGTGAAGTTGCCTGTAATGCTGCTTTAAGATAATCACTATAATGGTGTTTAGGTAACTTAAGAAATAAATTTTCTGAAAGTCATCGGACTTAATTGCTTATTACACTCTCTATTTTTATTTTTAGGAAAGACCCTGCTAATATTCCATGGGGTAAAGACGGTGCCACATACGTTGTTGAATCAACTGGTGTTTTCACAACTATTGAAAAGGCTCAGGTTAGTATATACAAATGTACATTGCCCACTGTAAGTCTGAAGACATGCTTACTTTGCAGGCCTACTAAATAGCTATTATAAATGGAAACCAGGAAATTCACATTTTCTTTTTTGTGATATCCTCAATAAATTTACAGTATTTGCATTTTATGCTTAATACTGTATTGCAATTCATTTAAGTGCTATGTGTGTAATATTGTCATTTATTAAATAAACTCTATCTATCTAATTATCGGAAATTTGATATCCATTGATTTTGAAATAGTTGTTAGTTTTCTTTAAAAGTTAGTTATGATTATACTATTTATAGTTGAAACTTCAAAAGTAGCATGAGTACAATGTTCTCGAGAAGAGTTGCATTGAACATAGTTTTGGAGGCTTTGGGATGTCAGATGTTGAATCTTAGAAATGTGATGCATTCATGAAATTTATTTTTGTTTCATCACCAATCATTTAAAGTATCATATGTTAAAAATAATAGTTCTGAAAAAAACAATCATTGAAATAAATTATTCTCCATTGCCTCTTAGAGATTGTTGTTTAAAGTTCAGCCACCCATCATTGGCCTTCATACAAGGCAGTAGGCAGTTACTCACTGTTAGAGTTTGACTCTAACAGTGTCCTGGGGTTTCGAGGATTGAAAAAACTTAGAGGAACCCCTGTGATTTTTGCTGGGGATTCCATCAAACCCCTGAAATATTGCATGGTGCTTATATGAATTTGAGTTTCCATGAATTGTTTATCACAGTTGACAACTGCAAACATGTATCTATTTTTTCTTTTATTGGAGTAATGCCTAATGCTAAGGAGGAATCTCTGATGAATTACTGACTAGGGATTTCTGGTAAAACAGTTTAGAGGCAAACCCTGCAGTTGATAATTCAGGTGGATGTCTTTAAGTACTTCATTCAAGGATTAAAATAACACACTTTATTACCAAATGTTTAACTAAAGAAATTAATGATATGGTTTTGCTTTCAGGCCCATATTAAAGGAGGTGCAAAGAAAGTAGTAATTTCTGCCCCATCTGCTGATGCCCCTATGTTTGTATGTGGTGTAAATGAGAATAACTACAAAAGCAGTGATGACATTGTCAGGTAGGTCGAATGATCAATTATTTCTAAATTTAAAGCTTATTGGGGAAATGGGTATTTTAATCTGCCAATGCATTAGTTTCCATGTTGGAGTTCCTGTGTCAGAAACTTTATTATATCTTCTCATCTAAGCCAAAAAATGAAACAGTTAATATTTTGTGGGTTTGGATCTTATTTTCATTACATTTATATGTGGAATAGTGCACAATTTCAGTTAATACATATTTCTTATATCTGCACATGTTTGTGTTATAGAAATTAAATATTTTTTTTATTTTTTCTGTACTGTAAATTCTGTTAATTTCGTTTAAAGTTTGCTATAATTATAACATTTCTTATTTTTGTTTTCAGCAATGCTTCATGCACCACCAACTGTTTAGCTCCTTTGGCTAAAGTTGTCAATGACAACTTTGGAATTATTGAAGGTTTAATGACCACTGTCCATGCTTATACTGCTACCCAGAAAGTAGTAGATGGACCAAGCAACAAGGACTGGCGTGGTGGAAGAACAGCTGCCCAGAATATTATTCCTTCATCAACTGGAGCTGCCAAGGCTGTAGGCAAAGTCATCCCAGAACTTAATGGGTAAGTTTAAATTGTGAACTCGGGTCGATTGCGCAGTTGGTAGCGCGCCAGGATTTGGATACTTGTGCCTGAGGGGTGCGGATTCGAATCCCACCCGGGGAGGTTATACCCTTCCATGAAAATTTGACAATAATGTCGATTTTCCTCCATTGATTAGATAATATGGAGAAGTTTCCGGCCTTGTGGAAGGGTAGGTGAGTACTGGTCATAGACAATGGTCCAGGAAAGCTAGGTTAGGTGCGCTGGACGCCGTTAAATGACCTAAATTTTGTTGGCATGGCGTTAACTCCAATAAATAAATAAAATAAATAAATAAGTTTACATTGTATATTCTGTGAAATTCAGCAAGAAACCACCTGTGGATGAAATTTGTGTACCATGTTACAAGTTCACTTAAACAGTCATGGACATAATTGTCATTTTGAATTGTATAAAGTTAATGAATTGTTGAGAGTGTTATGCAAGATGGTCAGTAAAAATAAATAAGAATTCATGGTACTTATAACTTGGTTATACGATAAAATTACTTAAGAACTACAAACATGCATTATGGCCACTATTGTAACTTAAGCAGTAGTAAGTATGTTTGGTTCTTGATTTACATAAAAGTGATATGATCTACATGTAGCAATTATATCAATTGAAATCACTTTTAAATTTTTTAAAAAAGAATATGATATGCAGAAACATTCAGTATATTTCAATTTTTTGTGTGGATAGATCCTTATAAGTTTGAGATTTTTTTATAAAAGTGACTTGTCTTATAGTTAATTATAGTCAATTAATTTACAGTTATGCCTGTAAATTAAATAATTTACCTTTGTTAAATTAATATCACAATATAGTATTGATAAATTTTATTCAGCTGTCAGTGACACATACATTAACGCTTTGTATTTAAAAACTTACTACAGTACTTCTGTACTCACTATTAATTCTATTATTGATAAAAAAATTATGTGTGTCTTAAGTAAATAAGCAAGGTTTATGAATGCGCCTCTGGCAGTTCAATTAAATTTAACAACAATGATAATTACTTTCAGTAAACTTACTGGTATGGCTTTCCGTGTTCCAGTTCAAGATGTATCTGTTGTTGATTTGACTGTAAGACTTCAAAAGGGAGTAAGTATTGATTGCCATTTGTTGGCATTGTTGTATTCTCTTTTTTAAGATAAATTACATCCATATATACTTCTTGTGTCTGTTTGTATCTGAGAAAGATTTCTAAAGTGATAATTTATTCAAATTGTCCTGCCGAGTTAGCTCAGTCAGTAGTATGACTCTACTCTACTGTCAATTCAGGAGATTTGAATGGATTCACTGAACTGACTTACATACTGTATGGTAGTTTGGAATGTATTTACACAATTGAAATTGTGATATGTACAATTTTATATTTTGAAAGAGTTACTTTGTGAAATACAGTCAGGTCATCCTTAATTTAGGATATTGTCTTTACTCATATTTTTATTGGCAATGTGTAAGACTTTTTTGAATTAGTGATCATTTGAAATACAGTACAATAATTATGATAGAGACTTAATTTAACAAGGCTACACATTTGGATAAATCCAATCTTCCATGTAGACCTCTGACAATCAGTGAGTAAATATCCTATTGTACTTAGATAATCAGTTAGTATGAAACTGGCTTAAAGCTTTTATTTGATATGTTTGCTTATTAGATTTGTCTTCAAGATATGAAGATTTCATCATGAGTTTATGATGCAAATAAATAGAAAAGAACTGATACTTCTGGATTGCCAACTTTTCATTGTCAGCTTTTACACGATTTTCATCTCTTATTTTCACAGGCTAGTTATGATGCCATCAAAGCCGCCATTAAGGCAGCCAGTGAAGGTCCAATGAAGGGTATTCTAGAGTACACTGAAGATGATGTCGTATCTTGTGACTTCATTGGATCTACCAGTAGCAGTATTTTTGATGCCAAGGCTGGTATTGCATTGAACGACAACTTTGTTAAGCTTGTATCATGGTAAGAACCTTTTAAATTTTCTACATTTTGTGTAGAGTTAACTATGGCTAGTTTCCTAAACTTATTACTAGCTAGCTCTCCCCCCTCCCTGGTACCCTTGATCAATACTTATTATTTTGGTGTAAGAAGGGTACTAGAGGACATAGTGCTTGATTACAATTTCCTTCAGAAACTGGCCACCAGTTTATTCATAAAGTCATATTTTATAAAAATGTCAAAAATAATTCATTCAAGATTTGATGTGGAACTCAAGTGATTGATTTTTTATGCTGGGTTTAACATGGTGTCAACACAATTAAGTATATTTTAACTGCGGCTAGCTCACATAACGTAGCTTTCCTGGACCCTTGTCTATAACAAGTACTTGCCAAGTACTTCCACAAGGCTGCCAACTTCTCCATATACCTTATTAATGGAGGAAAGTCGACATTATTGTCAAATTTTCATGGAAAGCTGTAACCTCCTCAGGTGGGATTTGAACTCGTACCCCCTTCAGGATATGAGATTTAAAATCCCAGCTTGCTACCAACCCGGGTTAAAGTGTTTTAGTAAGATTTTTTACTGAGTGCACATGTACAGATCAAAGATAAAGAAAATATATCAAGGGTTGCCCACAAGACTGTAGTAAGTGCATTGTGGTAAAGAGCAAGTTACTACAGTCTTGTGGGCAACCCTCGATATGCTTCATTCAAAACTTGGGGGAAAATCGAATCACATTAAATTGAGTATTTAGTGAACAGTTTAGCCTTACTCCTCTGACCATTATTTTAATTTCACCCAGTAACCAAACTATGCCTTTATCTTTTTCAGGTACGACAATGAGTATGGCTACAGTTGCCGTGTAATTGATCTGATCAAACACATGGACTCTGTCCAGTAAACAACTTCTTGACATGAAGTTTTAACATCCGGAATTATTAGGGTCTTAGAGACTCTGAGTTACGTTAGATTTTAGCTATAAAATAGACACAATACTTATATAAACTATATTAATTACCTATCTTAGTGTATGTTGCCATCATTTTTTGCACTTCTCCACTATGCTACAGTGTTTTTAAGCCTTTTATACAAAGAAAGAGCTTCTTTGTTTTATAGAATTAATCGAGGCGTCCATACAGTTTTTGGTAATGTTTGAAGTGTGCTTCTTTGTTGTTTATTTTTGTTTTTATTTAAACTCTTTTAACTTGTTGTTTTATTAATGTATACCCACAACTACTCATTTTTCTATGTTAATGTTGTTCGTCCCTTTTTTGAGTCATAGTGAATCAGATGTACAGATGAATGCATATCATGCTGGGCATGTGGCTGACAAACGCCACGGTCTTGAACCACTCAGAAATTTGTCCATGAAAGGATGAACAAATGCCATTGTTTATTGAAAAATAATGAGATTGCGTTTATTATGTACATTCTGAAATCTATGTCTCTCCCAAGCCAGGTTATAGTGCTATAGTTCTAAGGTTATGTCATGTGAAGTTATCAGTATATATTATATATTGTATAAATCACTGACATTGTATGAGAGGTAGTTTGTTAGTGAAATCCATTTGTGCCATTTTAGTATTTAGTATTACACTGAACTCTGCCTCTTTTAGATACTTACACCATGCAACTCATTGATCAATGTTGTGAAAAAGCATAATTTAGTGTGTTTTATGTGATTTTAACTCAAATTTATCAAATTTGTTTGTGTAATTTGCTGACGCAAATAAAAAATTATAAATCACAAATTAGTCAACATTACCAGCTTTCAAAGACTCAGTATACATCAGTTTAAACTTTCTAAATTGTGATTCAAATATATTATTAAAACTTTTCTAGTAATACTATATGACATTATCTGATGGTATATTCAACTCCTACCATAAAGATCAAATAAAATCTAATATATGGACAGTGGATGAGTGTTTGTGATAATTATAAATCTGTTGGCGTCTGTTAATATCTGTAATAACATAGGTATTGTATTAAAACATTTATGTTCACCTGAAATGAACAAATTGAAACTGAACAGATTGTTTGTTGTTATTTTGATATAGTCCATTTTTTCTTAACTGTCAAAAGTTTGAATGATTTCACAATATCTCAATATCACGAGTTAGACAAAGAGCACGAGTTAGACAAAGAGCACGAAGTCAACATGAAATTATTCATGTTTTGACAGTTGAGAAAAAGAACTACACCTGATTTTTTTACATAACTTATTTTGATACCTGAAATTTTTTTGAGCTTTGTTCCCTTTTAAACATCCATTTGAGGGAGGCTGTTTATCTGCTTATCAGTCTGAGGAAGCACCATCCTACAATAACAAATACAAACTTTCTCACACGAAGAACCATGCAGGGTTGCAAGGCTCATACAAGCAATAGTTACTGTATGGGTTAACTCGACTAGTCAAGAGATATTTTGTGCCACTAAAATACAAAGGTTAGCCATTGTTAACAGCCCATAGGAACCATTGCTATTGCTGAGAGACAACTTGAAATTTTTGGTGAAGAGGCAACCGAATTTCCTGTATACTGTACGCTTGCCTACTGTTCTGAGTGGTGTTTGAATAGTAAAGATTGTGAAGCATTCGGAACTACCTCGGCGATCTTCTTCGCAGATAATCCTTGGAATATCATAAAGTGAAAAAGTAGACCTAAGAATTTGGTTTCTGTGGTAATATAGTCTGAACTACACAGAAATACGACCTGTGAGACATTGTACAGATGAAATGATGTGATAAAGCATGCAACAATGTCATTATTAAATGTTGACATAAAAATAACAGGTGGTCGTGTTTCAATGTGTTTGTAGACAATCCATGACTTTTTGCTATGATTAAGACTCTGAATGTTGAATTGTAGCTAAAAAGTAAACTAGTATACAAATTGCTCGATAATGTTGACTTCAATGAATAAACAATAATAGAACTACTTGCCAGGGAGTTAATTGTCGGACCTTATAACCTGGTTGTATTCCTTTTATGTCTGATTTCCAAGGTATATGATATCATTGTAAATGATCAACGAGGTTGTTTCGAATGTAGAATCAGTTGAAGTAAGCAAAAGAAACAAGTTACACAAGGAAGTCACCTACATGTATTTAGCGCTTTTCAAAGTGCATTTTTGTGGTAGCTAATGACTGCGTCAAGCTAGCAAAACCTAGATTATGGTCTATGCAAATATGTTTTGCAGGCATTTGCTAGCCAGCCATAGATGAAAGCCGGAGCTCGATGTACCAGTATTGGATTTTTCCACCCGCACTGACAAGTGCTAACAAGGTTTATTTACGCATTGTTTCTAAATATTATGTATTCATTGTTCCCAGTAAACATTGTATTGGCACATTTTTTGGATTGGCTAACATTTACAGAATTGTGTTAACCTTTAAATTGCACCACAAACATTTAGTTTTCATCACCAAACATAATAGCAACTTATGTATGAAATGGGCTCAAGATAATTTTTTGTCAAGTTTTTTTTTGGCGCAGCATCATAGCCAACTTTTGACCTATATTTTTAACCGATACAATTGGCTCGACTATTTCTGTTTGTCCTATGAAAATCTCTTCAGGTATGGAGTTATAGATAAGAGACATGGTATAATAATGGTATTATTGGTTATTTGTGATAAACAGGACTGGTGTGTAGCATTGCTGGTAGTTGCCGACTATTTACTCTATATTATAGGTGACTCATAATGCTATTAGATTATACATCCTTCCTAGAACGCTCCTGCCAGTATGACTAAACAGCTAATATGACTATCTATACTTCAAACAAAATCAACCCTGCCTAGTGCCGAATATTTCTTGTGTGTAATATAACTCCTAAATTCAGAAAAAAACGAAGAAGAGCTGCTATACAGTTATCTTTAGTTTAATTCAAAATATTTAAAAAGTGAATACAATGTATAAAAATAAGGCAAATGAGTGAAATAAATAAGTGAGCAAATTTTATGACAATCTTTTTTACAATAAAACAAAACAAAACATTCATCACAGTGAAATAAAAACAATCTGAGTACATTTAGACATAACAAACACAATTACACAAGTCTATCAGTTAAATGTCGGTCACAGTTATGTCTTTACATCAACATAAGTTTTGTATGCCAAAAAACAAAATATGCATGTATTCAATAATAGGGGTGTAATGGTTAACCAATATACCAGTAGCGTGTTCAGTAACGACTGTTAGCGAATGTTAGGGGTACAGGACAACTCAACCCGAAGACAACTCGACCTGTGTATAACTCAACTCAAAGTTAGGACAACTCAAACCGTTAATAGGGGATTAGGTTGTCTCGGGTTGAGTTTTCTTTGGATTGAGTTGTTCCTACCCTACCGTTACAAAATGTTCAGGGTAATTGAACAGGCTACGGATATACTGGTCAATATTGCATAACAAATTCTGATGGTTTTAATTGGTTTGTTTTTCCCTGAACCATTTTTTGTAGTTATTTGCCTAGCTGATTGATTTCATCAAAATCTGCAATTTAGAGATTTCAAAAAATAGAGTAAAAAATCTTTCTGTGATTTAATTTGTTAAACAATTGGTCAAATGAGAGGACAATTTTCTTTAAACTATGTTTCAAAATATGAAGTTTTCTAGCCAGTGCACCTCTTCACAAAAACTCTTACGAAAAAAGTTATCGTAAGTCAAAGTGGTAATTTTGCACTTCAAAGTCAGATGAATAATAATCATACTATGATATGATATTCAAAAGGTATACACTTTTCTACATACTTCAATAATATTTGCAATTGATTGGCCAAAAAAATGGCAGTATTATCAATGTTTCTTACTTTTGACTTATGATGATTTTTATCGTAAGCTTTTTTGTGAAAAGCTCCATAGTAGTCTATTTTACAAAATTCATTTAAACATTGATATGAGAGATCATTCGAAAGTATGCATTGTAATGTAAGTGATGTAGTAGATTTAATTAGGATTATTCTTGTGCATTTTTCCTGCTTTGCTTGTGTATGAAAAAAAAACCAATAAATATTGTATTTTGCAATAAATTACACCTGGATTCAATACTTAAATATATTTCTTTGTTAATCTAAAAAGCTATTGTTTAGTATATATTCATAGTAGTATAATAAATATTATCATGTTTACATTCAATAGTCCTCTACTGATATTTGTAGGTGTGACTACAATTAAATATACTTGCTATAACATTGTATTTCATTATTTAAAATATTATCATTCAGCCTATTAAACAATATTCACAGCCATGTTTTATTATATTAACTTATCAATTTAAGCCACTCCTACAAGTACCTATATGAGTCTACCAATACAAGTAAAAAAAATACCCTGTCTTTCTTTTATAGAACTTAAATGCATTATTCATAAGAATTGGTATAGTTGAGCAGCTACATTGCCAACTTGGGTACTTAGTAATTAACTTCTTTAATTAATTTCTTCTGACAATTTGAAATTGAGGTCTCAACTTGAGAAAGTGTTGTAGAACAAAACAATTTTGACATTAGAAAAGAATATGTATAGTAACTTGTAATAATAAAACAACACCAAAAATAGAAAAATATAATATAGGCCATTAATCATGATTATATTAGATTAGAGCAAGAAATGTAATGTGGAAACCACATTAAACCTGATTAAAAAAAATTTACAAAGGAAAATAATCCATAATAGAGCCAGCTAGAGTTGTGGTCACTTTCTAATTCTGTTCATCACATGGTATGTTTTCATTGTATGAAGATCTGACAATAAATGGCAGAGATATAATTATGCTAAATTGAAAACTTTAACGTAATTGTTAATGACACCAAACGCCCCACGGACCACCCGCCCACTCGTGTTTCGCCAAACTATTAGCTGAATTTTTTTGTTGAAAAATCTGGCTAAAAATATATCACAGTATATTATCATTCGAAATACCTCAACCTTTCATGAATGAATATTTGTTGTGAATGGCCAAGGAGTTCTGAATGAGTATACTACGTGGGATAATGCACTGGTCGACCCATGGGGGATTCTACTTGCACAAGCACAAAATTGTAAAAAAAAATTAAAGTAAGAGGTATTGTTATTTTATCACAGAAGAAGATGGTGAAATATAATGTACAATTTTATGAGTGGTTGTCACATACTAATATGTATGTGTAACTATCAGCATTACTCTCGTAATGGTTCTATAGTAGGCATGGTTACACTTCAAATTTTTTAAATATGTCAATATTTATAAGAGATTTTATCTGGATTTCAAATTATGTGGTTTCCTTGTCATGATATAAATAATTTACTGTTACAATGAAGAATACTGTTGCAATGAACAGTATGAAAGAAAATAGCATATATTTTGAGCCTCATGCTTAACAGAAATAATGTTTAAACTATGTTGTTTGTTCATCATCAAAGTGGGAAGATACAACCAATAATTTGAGTTCCAGACATCATTTATTGTAACCACACCTTTACATCTGAGACTACTGATCAATGAATCATTTTAACTTCTCATACTAACATAAAAATAGCATCAACAAAAAATAATAAAATCATTTGTACAAATTGTTACTAAATTAGTATATACCAGAGAATTGCACAATTATATAAATAATATGACTATAAAATGCAATGTATTAATGTGATTAAATGGAACCTAAAATTGAGAATACAACTTAAATTGAGAAACTGCTGGGAACAAACATGGTCAGAGTTCTCAAGTTATCCTGAACCACAATATGCAAGGTATGTATCAATACTTCAGCTTAATTTGTATTGAGATAGAGGAAAATCAAACATGGGCATGTGGGTTTTCATTCTATATTTTACTTGACATCATCTATATTTTAATAATTAACACATACAAAGCTGTTAAATTTAATACTCTATTGCTAAATTGTTTATTTTCTGAGTAACACTTGGAGTATCATATTTTTTCTTATACTGTGTTGTAAAATAAAACAAAGTTACTTGTTTCTAAGTTCATGCCTTGGTTTTATTCTACAACAAAATATAGACAAAAGTTTGTAATTTCTTAAACACTAATTGCAAAATCCAATGTAAAAAATCAAAATTTGATAAAAAAAGGTATTTTTGCTTTTTAATAATCCTTCTAAAAAATATGTAGTATTTAATAATAAAATACAGGTACTAATGGTCCCTAAGGTTCCTGAGAATAAGGTATTAGTGTCTTCTTTAGCAATCTATTCTCTATACCATTACTTTACTGTAAAGTTAATGAAAGTGGCTATTTTTCAAGCTATAACAAAAATAATAAAAGGAAAATGTGAAATTGGACATCAGTCAGAATGTTCAATGAATATCCAATATGATTAACAAGTAACTGATATCTAAAGATATAATTTCTGATGGAGTATCCTTAGATTTTTCACCTTCAGGAAGATCTGGATTGGTGTTTAATATTGGACGGAATACAAAATCAGGTCTATAAAAGTATCACATAAATTCAAAAAGTGGTATAAAAAAGTAAAACAAAAGTCAGTCTTTCAAAAGCATAAAAATTCATTATTAAACAAAATATAAATGCAATGCCTGGTCAACAAATCGAAATGATTGCATAGTCCATGTTTTGAAACTTGTAAAACAAAGACATAATATAACAGACTTTACTTAATGTTTAGGAGACTATATTTATATAGTTTATTCATATGACAACCGACAGTGCCATCCAAAATTACCTTTACACATGTAAAATAGCTGGTATCTCATTAATACAAGTAAATTAAACATTTATTTCAAATGTATTCAGGCATTAGAATAGTAAACCCGGGTCGATAGTGCAATTGGTAGGGCACTGGGATTCGGAATCTTGTGTCCCGAGGGGGGTACGGGTTCGAATCCCACCCGGGGAGGTTATACCCTTCCATGAAAATTAGATAATGTCAATTTTCCTCCATTGATTAGATAATATATAATATATCCACATATTGACTACTGTTGCACTATCTGGGGGTCTTGTAATGAGCAATTAACAAACACAATGGTAAAATTTCAAAAAAGGGCCGCCAGAATAATTCTTAACAAACCTTTTGATGCCCCGTCGGAGGAGTTATTCAAACAACTAAATTGGATGAAATTTCCGGACCGTGTTAACTATAAAAAGGCTATTATTGTCTACAAATCTCTTAATAACACAAGTCCTGAATATTTAAATAACAGATTTGTCTTTAGTAATAATCACCAATTAAGATCAAGTTCTACACAAAAACTGAATGTCCCAAAACCTAGACTTGAATTCTTTAGAAAATCTATAACATACTCGGGACCAGTCATTTGGAATGAAATACCCCTAAACATCCATCTTGCTAACAGCCTTAGCTCATTCAAAAAGCAGTACATTAAATGGAAAATGCAAAAAGATTGAAATGTTCTTTGTCCACCTTAAACTCATCTCATGCCTATTGTTCCTTTTTTTCAGGTTACTTAGCTCTTAATTTTGATTTTCTTATGTATATAACATGTTTTTCTCAAGTCTAATATGCATTCATCATTATGTAAATATTGTATATACTGTGTAATATGTTTGATAGAGGCCCACATGGAAGATTGGATTTATCCAAATGTGTAGCCTCTTAAAATAAAGTCTTTATTATTATTATTATTATTATTATTATTATTATTATAATATGGAGAAGTTTCCGGCCTTGTGGAAGGGTAGGTGAGTACTGGTTATAGACAAAAGGTCCAGGAAAGCTAGGTTAGGTGCGCTGGACGCCGTGAAATGACCTAAAATGTGTTGAACACGACGTTAACTCCAATAAATAAATAAATAGCATTAGAATAGTTAAATAGATAGTAACATTTAAATGGGGAGTAACGATACTTTATACAGTTGTAATTGTTATACATGTTCATTGTATCTAAATATGTTTTAAACTTTTCAAGTACTGTAAACATTTGAAAACGAATAACACATTTACAAAGTGTAAAGGTAATTATGGGTGGCTTTGAGTTGTGGTTAAAAACCTGCTACAACCTAGTGTATGGTTTTAACTGCAACCAATGAGGCAATGTTTGTATTGGAACTTGGAAGAAAAGTGCAAAATACTCATTGAATGGAATGACAGTATGGAAATTGATAAATCATGAGCTTAGTGCAAAACGGTTGTAACTCAATTCAGAAAAGAGTGAGTTACAACCATTTTGCGCTAAGCCCACGAAATGTACATTATGCAACATTTTACCCATGGACCGTTGGGAATGTGTTAATTTGGAACCCTGGTTGATATACCTTCCTTAGGTATCTATAATGTGAGAACACTCAATAAAATTCAAAGATATAATATAGTCCAACAGAATTAACCTGAGCTTGACCTTTATGCAAGACTGTATTAAACTCAGTATTTACGTCTATTTTTGTCTTCGTTTGTAAATCACACTTTATCGGAAGCTTTCAACAAAATAAACGTACTGAACAATTAATATTGTTTTATAAGAATAAATACTTTAAAACTGTGTCATAATATTGCTGACTTATTTGTTTCCCCAAAAACTTATGTGTTCAAAATTTAAAGTACAATAACATGCCACTTTTAATACATTGATTAATTGTCACATCGGTTGTTAAAAACATGTGTATATCCGTATACACGCATACAAAAACTCATGATTTAATGTAAGTGAAGTGTGTAATTATTATAATTAGGTAGTTCAAGCTCAGGTTAATTCTGTTGGACTATACCTAACAATTAAACACTAATGAGTTTTATCTTCTACGATAGTTTGACTTGGCTGAAGCTAGACTCCTACGTCTCCAGAACATATAACCAAGTCCACCTAAACAAGTAAATGGCACCAAAGTTACGAAAAACATTTCCGTGAAAGTCCACGGTTGCTCCGGAAAATATTCCAAATATTCATCCTGCTGGCGAGAAATTCTTGGCACCAAGAATTTTTCCATTTTGTAGGAAATTTGAAAAGCTCTTTCTAATATAATACTTAATGCTGATTGGTCGTATCTATGACATCCTGTTGTCTTTGGTGCACGCATTTCAAAACAACCGCTATAGCGAGCTTTAGGCGGAGAAATACAGTCTTTATTTAGAGCACATATTAACCATGGTTTCATAATGGCTGACCATGTAATGTTTGACCTGTAGAACACCATGGTTGATACATCAGTTAGACCTGCATCTACCATACAACATCTAGATTCTTTCAAATAGTCAAACATTTTTGGCGATGTGTACGCTATGGTTCCCATGAATTCCCGAGGCTGCCAAAAAAAGAAATCACGTTTACCACGGAATTTTAACTGGTTGAGATCTGAAGCTTGTGTAAATAACATGTTGGGATTCATCCATATCACAGAACCAAATTCTTCGATCATTGTCTATAAAAAGAGAAAAGTGTAAAAAAATTATTACAGCAACCAAAAACATGAACCTTAAGATTTTTAGGGCAGGTTTAAATATTAATTATGATATAATACACTGAGATTAGTAATATTACATTTTCATGATTTATACATTCTGTTGAAAAATTATGAATAATAATTTGTAATTAAAGTGAGTAATTATCTCCCTTTGATATGGTAATAGTGTTATTTTTTTGTTTGTCTTTACAAAATAAGTTATTATAATTTTAGAAATCTGACACAGTGAAAACATTAGAAATGAGTGAGAGGTTACAGTTAACAAATGTCAGCAATGAGAGCCTCTCAATCAGTCATTAAAGCTCCTTCAAAATTATACTTATAGACAAAATGTCTTATACTTTATTGACAATACACAGTCATACTCTCAGGTGTGCGGCAAGCTCAGTTGGTAGCATGCAAGTCTACTGATCAAGGGGTCGTGGGTTTGATTCCCGGGCGGGGCATACTTTCATGAAGCTTGGTCATGAAATAATTTCTACGGCCATTCTCCCTTCTACTAATGATTCTTAATCGTGAAGGGCAGTTGTCAGTCACTGATGAAAGTATGCGTCTTGTTCATGTAGTTGGTCACCAGCTAAATCCAGAGATTAAGCCTTTCCAGAGAGGTGAGTAGGTTGACTGACGGCTGTTATATGACCTATACAATTTGTTGCTACGGTCTTAACCTCCCTTCCAAAAAATCTCTCTGACTCTAACAAAGATACAGATTATGAAACATGTTATATATTTTGTAAATTACCTGTATAATGATAGGTCTGTATGCAAATGTTGAAAAGTCAGCGACATGTTGAGGGTAGGCTGATACTTTGAATGACCTCACCTCACATTTACAATATTCTTTTATCTGTAGAGAAAAATGATAAATTTACATACATAGTAATGATGTAAACAAGGTTTAATTTTTTTAATTTTTCGTGAATAAAGAAAAACTTTTATACAAGTATGTCAACATTTATAACAGAAAACACTTCAGAAAATGTTCCTTTTTTTCTTTCTTTTTTTAATAATATAAAAGAAAGGCAAGCAGAATTGTCCAAAAACCACCTATGACACTGTAGGCCCTATGTCTTCAGCGGTTCAGGGCTGTTCCACCTAGGGCTGACATAAGCACTACAAAAAAAACATCATGAAAAGAGTGATTACCATAAAATGGGTAAAGGCCTTACTTCTTGATGATACTTGTCATTGGTCAGCTGCTATTGATAAATGCAGACCCCCTCCCCCCTCCCCGACATATTGTATACTTGTGTTTTACTTACAATAGTAATAAAACATAACCTTAGTCAATAATGAATGTCTAAAACTGCTCAAGGGTAACATGAAAGTATTGAAAAATATATTATAGAAGTAAAGCTTACTAACCAATTCTAATTCTTTATTGTATAATCCAATATCAAAAATGATGAAAGTTGCCGATTTAAAAGTTGGTTTAATTTCTTCATTCCATTGTCTGATGAGAGATTGAACATTCCAGAAATCAGCTGAAGAAACTGCTGTCACAACTACTGGAATATCATCAAGTTCTTTGGGTGAAGGTGTCCCTTTAAAACCACTATTATATGTCTCGGGGCCAAGTCTCATTAAATAAGGACCAGCAACCCCTTTATCATAAGTTTCCATAAAATTAAGACTATCTTGCAAAGTTCCTCCAAAATTAGTACAGCACCCAATGGCTTCTAAACTATCGTCATCAAAAGATCTGTACATGAGTCCATACTGAATACCTCTAATACCAAAATATATCATACACATCCAAAATACAGCAGATGCGACCATCATATACCCGGATATTTGAAATTGTTCAGCAAGTCCCAACCCTGGGAAATGATTCGGTGATTTCCTCATCATTGATTTAGGCTGATATAGAGGTAGGACATCCTTCCCTCCTTTGTTATATCGATCCATTCTGATGAATCTGATAGTGCTCTAATTTACCTGAAATAAATGTAGGTGACATGTTCAAATATACATGCACAAAACTACTATGAAGGATTGAAAAGATTTGCAGACTTGAAGTTGTGATTTATATAACTCTATTCCCATTTCTTAGCTCTGATATGGTCATGGCACCAGAACCTTTCAATCAGATTTCAAAACACTTTTTTGGCAACCCTTTTAGATTAAAAAGACTTAAGTCCATGTGCACAAGTTTAGTACTTTATCAATTAGCGTCCATTGGAAAAAATGTCAGGAATTTCCTGAATCCTTACGCCAGGAAATATAACAGCTTAAAACTGATCAATGAATTCAAGACGTAATTAATGCAAACTAACAAAAACAAAACAGCTCGAATAAGCAAGAAACATAAAACTCCAATAGGAACCTTAATTACCTGTTGATAGCATTACCAGTGTTAAAAGTTACTGCTTATTCTGACAATGAACTCAATGTGGAATGTATATAAGTGTGTATATAGTTTTGAAATCTAGGACAATATCAATGTTTGACATTGTATAGTTATATTTATATTCATTGAGGAGATCCTCAGTCTCATTAGGGATAAAAATTAGTGTGTTATCAAGTGTGAATCGGGAAGTCAAAAACTACTCACGACTAGAGTATAGAGTATATCAGGAAAAGAGTGTTTATGTGATTCATCACATCTGGCTCTAAGCTATATGAGCTATATGAACTAAATCAACCTGTCTGGAGTGCTGTAGGCTGTATAGCTTGGACAGTTGAGAAATAATAATTAATGTAAGTCTGTATCTGTATCTGTTACGTTGTAGAACCCAATTTTGGTTTTTGTACAACGGGAGAGAGTGCGCCACTTTATTGGTGGTGCTTCAGGAGAGCTGATTTGAAGCTCTCTATTGATGATGCAAGCATGACCTCTTCTGGTAGATGGTCGATGGATGCAGGTGTCCACAAAGAATGAGTGTTTATATTGTTGTGTTTTACTACTACATGTAGGGATTGTTAGACTTTTAGAGTTGTTGCAAACTTTCAACAATAACATTTGAACACAGATGAAAATATTAACTATAATGGAATATATATAATGCTACACCGATTAATTTAGGTGAAATTTTCTTCATAACAAAAAATTGAAAGTAGAAACTTACTAGAATACGCATTGTGATTGTTCAGGTAAAGCTAATTTCCCACGTGAAAACTGGTTACAAATTGATAATTGCGAACACCTACCTGATCGATTTGTTGCTTATTTCAACTAAATTCCCTTTCACTGTGTACATAACCATGTGATTAGTCGGTAAAGGTCAATCATGTTATAGCTTGTAAATTAATTCAGGCGTAAAACTTGCAAACATTACCAAGGTGATATAAACAAAACAGGCGTAACACCACCAAATTTACCGGCGTCGGCTAATTGATAATCTTCGGATATTTCCGGTAAATTCCGTAGCGCGTGAATTGAGAGATTTTTTTAAATAATTATGTATTTTCGAGTTGATTTTGGTTTAAATTAAAGATCCCTTGAAAAAGTAAGAGGAACATTTTCGATTTAAGTTTGAAATTGAAGCAAAAAATTGTCATAGCCTATTTCGAACATTACAAAGAACATATACTTTCTTTGACTCAAGTTTATTCGTGGTCCTCGATAGTATAGTGGTAAGTATCCCCGCCTGTCACGCGGGAGACCGGGGTTCGATTCCCCGTCGGGGAGCAATTATTTTTTTAATTTTATATTTTTAAATACTAGAAAACATAATATTCATATAATAATTTATTCCTATCATCGGATCATATTTTTAAGGGACGGGGAGCAATTATTTTTTTAATTTTATATTTTTAAATACTAGAAAACATAATATTCATATAATAATTTATTCCTATCATCGGATCATATTTTTAACAAATATTTAACATGAGCGGTATTGAATGGCGTTATTTGATACATAAGTGCTAGCCAAGAAATTAAACTTAGTACGATTTAGAATATAAGGTCTTGGAAAAGGCCGGTACAATTAATACCCCCAGATGAAAGGCGATTTAAAACAAAATGTAAATATTTGTTTCGTCAAAAATGTAAGACGTGAATTTGACCACGTCATCATCGTGTACGTGTTTCACTGGTGTTCGTAAATTGACAGTTTGACTATACATGTACACGTATACCAATACCACATGTACATGTACAATGAATTATTATCCGCAATGGATAACGTCTCAAAATGATGTCACCCATAATTCCATACATTTATACAAAAATATACCTCTCTACAACAATCACCTCACTATAACAGTCATATTAATTTGCTACACATAAATACTGGCTAATCTTTGGGTACGAGTGAAAGGCTACTGATGACAAAACTGTTACTATGAATAGATTCCGATAAACCTGGCTAGCTCAATCGGTGTAGGTCGTCTGACTACGGATCTAGCATTCTCGTACCCAGAGGTTATCAAGATTCTTTATTTTAGTATCGAGAATCTTGATAGCCTCTGAGAACGAGAAAGTGGAAATAGGATCGTGGGTTCGATTCCTGAATGGTAACCTCAGATAATGGGATTGGTGATACTTTCTACGGCCTTTCTCTTGTCCACCTATAAATCAAGTACGACATACACTGGTGTGTTTATGCTCTTAATTACTGGCCTAGAGATCTGGACCTTTTAAGGGGACAGTGAGTTAAAATGTACTGCTGACTACAAGTCACAATATGACAGGTAAAATGTTCAAATGCGGCATAATGCTCATTCTCGTACCCAGAGACTATCGAGAATCTTGATAACCCTTGGGTACGAGAATGCACAATGCACAAAACATAAAGAGTAGTTTCAACGTTGATCACACCACTAAATATTAAAAAAGCTAAACATACTATTTAGTATAAGGGCTATTTGAATCTTTTTGTAGTTACTTTATTTCTGATAACGACCAGTTTACAATAAGTATCCGTGTTGACAACCAGTGGGCTTATCAGTCATGACATTAATCAAATGAGATTAATCAAAATATTTATTTTGTTAATCGACTTTGTCAACATACATCTATTTATAGATATGTATAAATTATTATACATAGAAAATTATCAGCGTAGAATGTTTCTTGTTTACATCATGCAGAGAAAATTAATCTATTTATGCTTGTTACGCATACTCACTAGTGTGACTGTCTGGTGTTCTCGTATATAATGATCGAGAGAAAGTAGATATACGTCGATTAAAAGTTCGGTTTGTGAAGTTTGATATACACGTATACATACTTTTTACAGGTAAGTAAAATATTTATATACTATATGAAAATTTAATGTTAAGGTTCAATATACTATACATGTACGAAAAAAAGAGCTTTTTATGAAATCGTTTGAGCGCATCGGACATAGATAAAGTTAAAGTTTGATTTAAAGTTTGCTTGCATAAATTATACATGTTCAACCAACCTTGCAATTTCGTAAGATCATTAAATTTTAGTACGTCATCCAATAGATATTCATAGCTTATGTTAAATGTAACATGCAATACTTACTATAATTAAATTTTGTATCTTGTATAATACACGAGCATCAATATCTAGAGCTGTAACTTGATTGGGCTTGAAGCGTATATCGACGATATCGATATATCCAAAAATAAATATCGACGAAACACCGATATCGTTGGAATCGATGACAGCTCTATCAAAACCCTCTTCACGCAGGTGATCCACGCGGTATCCATTTTCATCTAGATGTGAAGTAATCGCTTTTAGTTCTTTATTCCTAGGAAATTTTCTGCACCCACGGTTGGATTCATTTAGCTATAATAGCGGTTACGACGTTGGAGTTGTAATATTTTAGATAAACAACTCGACCCGCGAAGGTTTGAAACCCATCAAAAACACATCTACGTTTCCTTAAGGAAGAAATTTTATTGTCTATTCTGAATAACCAGAAAGTAGAAGTTAATATAGGTTGTAACTCACAAAATATGTCTGTCATTGTTATATGTTTAACTTAAAATTTTCGTCTCTTTATATCGATACAAACTGTTTTTTTCTTCTGATATTTCAGAACGGAAATCTATCAACTAACATAAAATGTTGATGTCGGAAGAAAACTTCGACGATTTAAAGGTGAAAGGTTACACTGTAGTCAGAAACATTCTAACAGAAGAAGAATGCGACCAGACGATCGCTAAATATCGTGATTGGTTGTCGAACTTTAAAGATGGTGAATGGCCGTACTCATCTTACTCTCTTATACAAAGATACAACACTGGAAACATGGAGCCCACGTGGTTTGTGAGATTAAAGTCGAAGAAGGTGTTTGCTGAAATTTGGAAAACAGACACACTTTTGTCCAGTGTTGACGCCATTGCCATTGGACGGCCACCTGAAGATGGCCAAGAATCATTCCATCGACCTGGTGACCATTGGTTACATCTTGACCAAGGTCCTGATAGAGAAGGTCTTCACGCTTACCAAGGAGCTGTTTATCTGGAGGCTGCAGACGAAGATGACTGGACTCTTCACGTGATAGAAGGTTCTCACCTTTACTTTGAAGAGTTTTATAAAAACATCAAAAAAGCCGCGCTGCGTCATGTAATGAAGGACTATTACCATCTGCAAGACGAAGACGTGAAATATTTCTTACAATTAGGTTGTACTTTACGAAGGGTTCCGGTACCAAAAGGAGGAATGGTGCTTTGGGACTCGAGATTAGTGCATGCAAACGCTGGAGTGGTGAAAGGCCGTAAGAATCCCGGTAGGTGGCGTTTTTGTGTTTTTGTGTCAATGACTCCGGCTATTTGGGCCAACGAAGATGATTTGGAGACAAAGAAAGAAGCATATGAAAACGTTTGCATGACAACACATTGGTCATCGCAAGGAGTAGGCATGTTTCAAACCTACATTCCATCATACTCACCGCGAGATGTTGAATACCCACGTGAACATTGCGACATTAGTAAAACCGATGAGGCAAAGCGTCTTTGTGGAGTTATTCCGTATGACTTCAATGACGGACAACCTAATGGTGAGTTCTTTCCAAAATGGAGTAAAATGGCGCCTAGACTCTCACGTAAAAGAAATAATGAAAATAGCAAAATAAAGATGGGATTGATAATTTTAGTGGGAATTGCAAGCGCTGTCAGTCTCGCTTTCATAATGAGAAATTTGCGATCTAAATGATGAACACTGTGGAACACAGGGACCACAATGGAAATAAGGGCTTGTCCTTTTTTGTGCTATCCCTGGTGTTGGGGTGCCTGTCATAGCTTATTACTTGTAACATGCTGTGATATATGCTATTGTAATTATGCTATGTGTACACTATGCCAAATAAATATTATTTTTTTTTTTTATAATTATTATTATTATTATTATTATTATTATTATTATTATTATTATTATTATTATTATTATTATTATTATTATTATTATTATTATTCACTAATTGAATAACTGAGAGTAATTAAGTGCTATAGAAAAATGATTATTTATATTATCAAAATTATTAATTAATTATATACGTATTTCTGCGTTTTGTGATGATACTTTAGGTGCTAGAAAGTTTGCAAACTGTAACTAACAAGCATTTATATTTTACTTGCATTTGTATCGTTCAAAAGCAACTGTCCCTTTTTCTCACTTAGAGCCACTTTAAGTAGTTGCTTCATAGACATTATGTATAATGCATAAGAACGTCACATGATACAACAGATTCTCAGATATCAGATTAGCACTCGAACACTATGGATGACATTTATACATACATTTGTATTTGCTCAAAGTTTAGTGTGTAAACAATATGAGAACTGAGCAAAGACAAACTCATATGTATTGTTCTACGATTATAAATAATCATTCTCATTTTCACCCCTTATACTTAATTGCTTAAATGTTATTTTTGCGATATAAAAATAAAATTAATCCACGTGCTCGTGATTTAGTTCCTAATTGACGTACTATGCATACAAACTCATGCCATATATTGTCCGTTTTTTTCTCAACCGTCAAAGCTTGAATAATTACACGGTGACTGAATGCATTGTTTTTGTACTGGCGGCCTATTTTTTTATGAAAAATATCTTGACTAAAAGGTATCATACGGCAATAAACAGCTTTACTCGATCATAATACATACTTTCGGAAACTCATGGATGTATTACAACAATGATTCTAATAAACGCATTCACCGTGAAATTATTTTTATGTTTTGACAGTTGAGAAAAAACGAACAATATTTTATTCCAAGATATTGTGCGTTTTTTTTTCTCAACTCGGCTTGAATAATTTCACGGTGACTGAATGCATTATTTTTGTACTGGTGGCCTCATTGTTATTGACATATCTTGACCAAAACTTATCATTCGATATGAGCAGCTTTACTCGATCATAATACACATTTCCGGAAAAGCATTAATGCATCACGAGGATAATTTTAGCATACGCATTCACCGTGAAATTATTCATGTTTTCACAGTTGAGAAAAAAAAACGAACTATAAAGCATAGACAAAAGTGGAGGAATCTTAAAACAAACAAATAAAATCATGTTGAATTAAAGCTTTTATTTTATTGACAGATTAATTATAGTGACCATACATAGGACAACAACGGACCAGTCTACGACCCCCACCACCATGGTAACCCCAACGTCTTCTGTGACAACGTCCAGCATAGGTCTCTCCTCGGAAACAGTATCTGAAATAAATGAAAGGGGGATAACTTGATAAAAGATATCACTGGCGACCGGCACTGTCCAGAATCTTAAAAACTTAATACACATATGTTTATATAGTGTTTTTGATTGGGGACGGTGTCGACCGCCAGTGTAAAATATGACTGTTAAATCCACTCGATCAGTGGCGAATATATTATTTCCATTGATTTAAATACTTTATATTTTTCGTCCATAAATTCCATTATCTATTTTTATTGATGATAGTAGAATTACAGTTACATAGTAAGTACACGTATTTAAATCTGCAGTTAATGTATGCGCGACTGGCTGTAGAATAAAATTTATACTTAAGCAATAATAATGAAGGAGAAAAGTCTTTTTTGACCATGAACGAGTTATGGTGAAACATGTGTTGATATTTGATGAAATGACATTAGATATTTAGACTGCTTTGAAAAAAACCCCCAAAACATCAAATTTAATTGTACATTTAATTGTACATGTATTTACGATTATTTGTTCGATATTTGACTATAGCACACGAAACTCGTGCCTATGTTTTATTATACAACAAAATATAGACAACTGTATGTTATTTCTTAACTAAAAAGTCAAAGTTTTATCGTGACAACATCAGGACACAAATATAGCTTAAAGCTTAGGTGATATAAAAATCGATTTCACCCAGTCAGATTCAAAATCTTTAATGTACAATTTTATATGCTCTGAATTAAGAACGCCAAACTTTTTAGTTTTCTGAAGTTGATCTTGCTAGATCGCATAGCAAATTGCAAAAACTTACTCATGTATATACATTCGTAATTATCGGACACTAAACAATAAGAACTCATCGATGCTCAAATAAACAATGAGCTTGGTTCTTGAAAGTATTAAAACCAAGTGACCATATATCTAATAACTACAAGTTCAATCTAAAACACGCTATTAAAGTCAATCTAGTTAAAAAATAAAAATGCATTTATTTGATAAAAAACTATACATTGTATATTAGATCCTTGCTAAACTGGCAGAAAATGGTAAAATTTAGATAATAAGTAGATTGGCTTTGTTGTACTTTATGTAATAGCAACGAGAACTCACCTTCGACATTGACACCCTCCTCCGTGTCCCGGCCATCCTCCTCCGCCGTGACCAGGCCATCCTCCCCCGCCGTGACCCGGCCAGCCACCGCCGCCGTGACCCGGCCAGCCACCGCCGCCGTGACCCGGCCAGCCCCCACCTCCACCGTGACCAGGCCAACCACCACCGCCACCTGGATACATTCCAAAACTGGCACCTTGGCCTATTGGATTAAAAATATAAATATTTGATATAATACATGTAAATGGAGAAATAGTGTATTTAAAGTGTCTTACAATAACTTATGTTGACAAATGAACTCACTTACTCTTAAGCCTGGAAAAGTGGCATTTAAATGAAGACTACAAAATGCATGTATGTAACTACATGTTTGCTTTTAGAAACGGCAACACTAGCTGTCCAAAAATGTTACAGAAGTTCAAATATTGTCATACTGGTGAACATTATCAATATATTGAAAAATAAACGAAATATGTCAAATGTACGCATACATAAAGCATTTCAAAGAGTTTTCAATTATATTTTTCTCATTTTAAATCGAGTTAACCAACTACTGTATTTCGAATCTAGTGTCCCTAGAGGTAAAAGCTCGAATCCCACCCTGGGAGGTTATACCCTTCCGTGAAAATTTGACAATAATATCATTTTTCTTCCATAAATAAGGTATATGGAGAAGTTGCCGACCTTGTGGAAGGTTAGGTGAGCAGTGAGTACTGGTTGAAGACAAGGGTCCAGGAAAGTTAGGTGAGGTATATGGACGCCGTTTTAGACCTATACAATGTGTTGCTACGGCGTTAAATCCAACAAAATATAAAATATTAAACATTGTAACAAAATTTGGAAATTTACTCATAAAAAATCAATCAAGCTCTTACCGTTAACGTAGACTGCCATCCCTATGGCAATGATAGGAACCACCAGTAAAATAAACGTCTTCCAATCCATGGTTACAGTTAGAAGATAATACTTTGACTCCATCCTGGTCTACTTATATAGAAAATATATGGGCCAAGTCGACTAAGAAACATGTTCGTACAACTTGTAAATTATTGGGAGTAAGTAATAACAAATCATGTTTTCATGGTCATCGAAACAATTAGAACATGGTTTACGTGTACTCTCGCAAAAACTTGTACTAATCATTAAGGCTTACGAGATGAACATTTGCTACATTTGTATATTAATTATTAAGGTATGCCGAATATTGTTTGTTTGTTTGTTGGGCTTAACGCCGTAGCAACACATTGTATAGGTCATATAACGGCGGTCAGTCAATCTACTCACTCCTCCAGGAAAGGCTAAATCTCTGGATTTAGCTGTTAACCAACTACTAAGCGCATACTCCCGTCAGTGTCTGACAACTGCCCTACATAAATAAAAAACTTAGGTAGGATGGAGAATGGTCGTAGAAATAATTTCATGACCAAGCTCCACGAAGGTATGCCTCGCCCGGGAACCGAACCCACGATCTCTTGATCAGCAGACTTGCGAGCTACCAACTGAGCTAGCAGGACGGCTAACAATGCCGAATATATTCGGCAAGTATACTCAGTACGCATTTCCATGAAAGTTTAACTGTGCAGCTTTGGTCAAAATGTTGATAATTCAAATTCTTAATACCCAACACAAGTAGTCCAAGGGTTAGGAAATGTACCAAATGTTCATTTCTTAATGGTAAGTACACTTTACGTTGTCACTGCTATATACTGTCATAAAATATATAATCTGTAGTTAAAAATTAACAACATTCCTAAGCTCCACGGTCCGGGCAAAAGTACATTCGGAAAAACCTCGGCGATCACCTACGAAGAGTTTATCTGCGTAGAAGATCGCCGGCTTGTTCCGAATGGAAAAGTACTGAAATTCAAGATGGCCTCCACATATAACAAAACACTTCTGTTCGTGAGAATTGTTAGCAAGCTGTAACCGAAGTTTTACAGGTTGTACCGGCCCCCAATCTTGATAATTGAGTGTTAGTTGCCCGCGGCTCGCGTGTGAATCGCAACTTCCCAAAACCAATACGGGTCACGGTCCATAAGTACTTGCTTCGTTGAACAAATAGCTGATGGGTAAGCAGAGAAGGTATACCTTAAGTATAAAAGGCTTTGTCATGGCGATTGCTGTTATTATTGTTTATTGTTTGTTTTCGTTCCAATTGGTTAATAGTTCAATGTTTAGGAAAACAGGAAGTGTAATTAATAATGTAAAACATGAGCATATGATCAGTTTACAAATTTACTAACATGTTTTATGGGCCAAATAACTGAGGAAATAAATAATGGGACTCTTTTATAGTGATCAGTTCATCATGTTGAGTACTTAACTGGTCAATTAAAATGGTGTTAGAATAACTTATGTCTCATTTCATATACATGATTGATTGTAATGTTTTTGCTGATGTTGTTGTTGATGATAATTTGTTGTTTATTGTTTTACAATTCGTTCAAACATAGATGTCCTTTCACTATTAATAGTTTGTATATACATTGTATACACTGGTGTCCAAAAGTTTCTTTACAAATGTATTTTTTTATAATTTCTCCGAAAACGTGAACTTTAGCATAGAGAATGTAATACGTTTGCAATATAAGTCATATTCCAAATATTCTTTTTTATCGACGAGCTTTTGTATATAGTCGCTATTTGTGACATCATAAATTGCCTCTTTTTCCTGAATAGTTTCAATAACTTTTTTCTCAGATATCTTTGGCAATTAACTTGTGTTCTGCCTTTGAGTAGTGTTTTTAATCAATATTCATCCGCGAACTCTCCGTGGACGTGATATTTTGCTCGCTTAGCGAAACGACGCGGACACGGACACGGCTCGGACGTATGGAATAGGCCCAATGACATTCTTGTTAAACGAATTATCGCGTACACGGACATGAACGCGGACACGGACGCGGACGACAGAGCACGGAACTATGGAATGCTAGCCTTATGCTGCTTAAAAGAAAGTCATACAGCCAATTTTCCTCCATTAATAAGGAATGTAGAGAAGTTGCCGGCCTTGTGGAAGGGTTGATGAGTACGGGCTGAAGACAAGGGTCCAAGGAAGCTAGGTAAGGTGCAATGGACGCCGTATTATAACCATGTAAAAGGAATATAATGTATAATTAAGTAAAATCATTGTGAAAAAGGTCAGGATTTTTTTTCTTAACATCACTCCATAAATATGGTTAAGTAGCATCTTTATAGAAATTCTAGATTCGCACTTGGCTAGGCAGCTTTTTAATGTGCACAAAAATACAAAAATACCTTGCGTTCGGATTTACACGTGTAAACAAAAATACAAAAATCCCGTGCTTTCGAATTAACACGTTAAACTAAGTCGGCCAAGCAGAACCGTGTATTGTATAATGAAAACACTTGACTTGTTAAAAATATGAATAATGGAATTTATTTTTTATAAAGCAGGTAGCTTGATGTTTAAGGTATGTTTAAATCATTTCTTGAAGTATTGTAATTTTTTTGGAGGTCTTCTGTTTACTGCTTTGGCATTTTATAAGATGGAATGGGGTTGTTATAATTCAAATTTAAATATGAAAGGAACTCCGCACAACTATCGTGATTCAATGTCTAAGATGGCAAAAGCCTTCCAATGATTATTATTCTCTTTCAGTACATGTATTTGTAAATACAGTGTGGGGAATCACGTGACCTGTATGGTTCCTAACACGGCAAAAATGACGACTAGAGCAACAAATTCATATAAAAAAGACAAGGTAAATGACATTTCTACGTAAGCGATTTTTATCAGACACAGTGCAGTCTAAGCAGCACAAAATTCTCTTTCTAGCGGTAGTTCTGTCAACCCCACAACGGTTCTAAATTTCTATGTTTACCTCGAAGTTCTTCCAAAAATCTCTCGACTCGTTCAAAATCTCGAGGTAATCTAGAAAACTAGAACCGTTGTGGGGTTGGGAGAACTCTAAAACTTTTTTGCCACAATTCAAAAATAAAATGTACCAATAGAAATTCTGTTTTCATAGCATGGATAATGAATAAAATAAACAATGATATAATTATTCTTCAAATTTGAACTTGAGCTGTGGACAATTCAATTAATCTTGAAAAATCAAAACAGCATAATTATGTGGATAATTTCTTTCTTTGTCGCTGTATGGCACGAACATTTACAAGGTAAGTATTTGAACACTCAAAACAACATTATTATGGTGATAATTCTTTCTTTGTGGCTGTATGACACAGAAATTCAAATTTTGTTTTTGAAAACTCAAAAACATATACTTATGAGGATCATTTTTTCTTTGTCACTGTATGACCCTAATTACACTCCCTTCGCAGCTCAGTAGAAAGTGAACGAGTACGAGTGAATCTTTCGAACCGATGCAATGGAGAGTAGACCCTAATATTCACAAAGTAAGTACTTGCACACTCAAAACTGCCAACTTTTGGTGGTCATTTCTGCCTGTGTCGCTCTTTGACACAAAAACGCAATACGATTTTGTTTAAAAACAAACAAAAACATAACTGTTGTGGTAGTTACTTCTTTGTCGATGTATGACACATATATTCAAAATGTAATAATAATAACAAAACTCAAACAACATTTTTGTGGTGATCATTATTTCTTTGTGGCTGTGGGACACATAAATTTAAAATATACATGTAACTTTTTGAAAAATCAAAACAGCATAATTATGGGGATAATTTCTTTCTTTGTGGCCGTATGACATAAATATTCACAGGGTAAGTATTTGCACACTCAAAACAACCCCACATGTTGGTGGTCATTTCTGTTTGTGTCGCTCTTTGACACAAAAACTCATTATGGTTTTGTATAAAAATAAACATGTCTGCTGTGATCATTTCTATCTTTGTCGCTGTATGACACACAAACTCAACAGGTAAGTATGTTTGGAAAACTTAAAACATAATTCCTGTTGGTCGTCATTTCGTTCTTTGATGCTGTCTTGCATATAAATTTAAATGTAATAATTTGAAATCCCCTGAATCACAAACATTTTGGTGGTCAATTGTTTCTCAGTCGTTGTATGACACAAATAACCACTATGTAAGTATTTGCACACTCAAACAACCACACGTTGGTGATCATTTCTGTTTGTATTGCTCTATGGCAAAAAAACTCAATAAGATTTTGTTTAAAAACAAACAAAAACATATCTGATGTGATTATTTCTATCTTTGTCGCTGTGTGACACAAATACATGTACTCCCCAGGTAAGTATTTTTGAAAAACTGAAACTTCTCGCTACACTCAAACTACAAAACACATAAATTTGTATGTAAATAGACTTCTTCGATTTTTGTCTGGAAAACTATCATTTGTTTGGGTTTTAAAGACAGATCTTTCTTTATCTTTCTTTGTTGTCTTATGTTTCACATTGGTTCATTTGATATCCTCTTAATTTGTCTTAGACCTCAAGTCTAGTACACTGGACAATTTTATAGCTATAAATAATAGTATTGGTCATGCTAAGTCCTTTGTTCCCAAAATCCCTCCAGTGGTCAAGAGATTTTATTGATTAGTCATGAATGTTTCAAGACTATGGTCATTTGATTTTGTCCTGGAATGCATGCTGAGTATAGTTCTTTAATTCCCCGAAAGTCCTCTCATGAATAATTATTTGTTTGCAGTCCCTCCAGCTTCTTTTGAAATAATTGTTTTTGAATGAAAAATCTTAAATGCTTGTTTTCTCAATTAAAGACAGATATTTAAAATTTGAAGATATAGAGTAAATGACATATTAGAAATGCATCAAGGCTTTTACTTGAAGCCGAACATTAAACAAAGTTTTGTAAGACTTTAAATCATGCTCTACAAATTATTTGAACATAAACAAGTATTTGATACACTTACAGAGGCTCTTATAGCCTTATTATGGATGGAGAATCTTGATAACTTCTGGGAACGAGAATGCTTATTTGCATGTACAATGTAGTTTTAGGGTTCTATGGACTTGGTAATAAAGTGTTCTTTTTCAGAATTTTTAAGATGTATTGTTAATCTTCCTTACCTTTCTATGTAAAAGGATTTAGCAAGAAGTCCTTTGCCATTAATGGCTGTTCTCTATGGAATGAAATGCCATGACACATTAGACAAGCTTGGAATTTCCCTGAATTTATATCTCTTGTCAAATCCCATCTTTTGTTGAAGATGTGAGATGAGTCGTTCATATATTTATCCACAACAAACTCTTAATTTTCACTCTCAGTTATGTTCTGTATTTTTGTAGTTTTTGTGTAACCATACTTTTTTCGTAATAAATTACCTTCTGATAGTACAATGTATATTATTTATATGTGATATATGTATGTTTTAATGTCATATTCATGATAAAATATTCTGATCTAATTATCATTATTTTATCTAGGGACCAATATGGTTATAAGGATTAAAATCATTTTTGTGATATCCCTATATTTTAATGTATTTGACATAGTATTTCAATAATTAATCACGTGAAATGATCTTCAGACTGTAGCATTTCTAGAGACTTAGATCAAACTGACTTTATTTATTTCATAATTTTTCAGTTAGTTGACTCTAACAGGATCCATTATTTTACATCACCATGCAAATGGAAAAAAATGCAAGTATAGTGGACTTGTCCATTAAAACACACAAGTATAGTAAAACTGAAGTTGCTGTGCAGAGGGAATTGTTAAACCTTGGTAAATGTATATTATTAATAAATTGAAATTGAAACACAATTTTAAGACATAAAGACAATGAAGAAGCACATCTAGATGGTAGGTATCATAATTTTACCTATGATGTTTACTAAAGTGTGTCTGTTTGTTTGGGTTTTAAGGCGCATCAAAACAGAGAGGTTATACATCACCGCCAAAGCAATTGATGATACTAGTAATGCAACCGAGTATTTATTTCCTTCAGATAGTTCAGTATCGCATATGATGGTACTGACTGAAAAAGTTCTCCAAGTGAGTTAACCTTAAAATGTTTGTCACAGATGTATTTAAGATCCTGACAGTCAAGGAGAACGTGTTTTACATTGAAATGCTCGTCACATGGTATAAATTAAGGTGCTTGCTTTCTTTAGAGAAGGTATGAATGTATTAATCTGGTTTTCTAAAGTACATCAAATTATGTTTTTGTGTACAAGGTCAAAGGTCACCTGTCTAAGTGATGCACAGGTTTTACCTTCGTCAGGGATGTTACATGTAGCACCTATGGCAGGTTCAGTCGGCCTCTCCGATTACTTATCTTGGGCTTAACTATTACTTCAAATGACTTGTAGAGTTTATATAGATATTTTAACAAATTTCTGCGAAGCAACAATGTTTTTTTTATGAAAGATGCAGTTTACAGTTTTATTTCAAGACATTAGGTCATTGGCCTAAGAAGTTTATATATACAGTATCGTGCCCCTTGTATTAACATGAAGTCCTGTGCATAGTAACTGTAATTCTATTTTGTGCATTTTTTTAATTAATTTGTTTTTGATTGATGTAACATGATAGCTTATTATAATAGCCCCTCCTACCCTCTATGCATGAAATTACTGGAAGTGCCCAACTGGGGCTTATCAGTTAATGTTGTACATTTATATAGTAAACTGTATTCAGTATCAACCTGGGTTGATAGCAAAGTTGGTAGTGCACCGGGTTTTGGAATCTTGTGTCCTGAAGGGGTTATGGGGTCGAATCCCACTCAGGGAGGTTATACCCTTCCATGAAATTTGACAATAATGTCAATTTTCCTCCATTGATTAGATAATATGGAGAAATTTCCAGTCTTGTGGAAATGTAGGTGAGTACTGGTTATAGACAAGGATCCAGGAAAGCTAGGTTAGGTGAGCTGGACTCAGTAAAATGACCAAAAAGTGTTGTGTGTTTATATAGTAAACTGTATTTAGTATCGGTTTACAGGTAATAAAGTTATCTTGAATAAAGTTAGTATGAACACACATCTTATGTTGTTTTTTTAAACAAAACCCACTACATTTCAATTCGAAGGTTGCCCACAAGACTGTAGTTAATGCATTGCATTAAAGAGCAAGTTACTACAGTCTTGCGGGCAACCCTTGAATTGGTAATCAGGTGAACTATCTAACTCACTAAGTTCATGTTACTTTATATATTTCAGTTAACAGTGCTTGGTGCTTTTCACAAAAAAATATTACGATAAAAATTATCGTAAGTCAAAAGCAAGAAACATTCATAATACGGTCATTTTTTGGCCAATCAGTTCCAAATATTATTGGATTATGTAGAATATAGTATACCTTTTGAATGTCATATCATAGTTATGTTTATTATCCTTCTGACCCTGAACTGCAAAATTTATGAAATTGACTTATATAATAACATTTATCCTAACATTTTTTGTGAAAAGGTGCACTGAACTTAAGCTATGATATTTGACCTTGACCTAGATTTACTCTATGGGAGTTAAATTCTTTAACAGCTCGAGGCAAAAACTGCTAACTTAAGTATTTCTCTCTAATAATTGATTTTTGTCATGTAGTTGTTTTAATGGCTTACTCATTATTGACTCTAAATTACTGAATGACTCCTTACATTGTTGTTTTAAACTTGCTCTTCTATCAATTAGTGTGTTCTTAGTAATTCTGTACACTAATGAACTTATAATTAAATTCCAATTTTGTTAACCAAGAAAATTTGATTTAAGCTTGAATTGTTTTTGAATGTTTTATTTTTATTCATTTATTGGAGTTAACGCCGTGTCAACACAATTTTTAGGTCATTTTACGGCGTCCAGCACACCTAACCTAGCTTTCCTGGACCATTGTCTATAACCAGTACTCACCTACCCTTCCACAGGGCCGGAAACTTCTCCAAAAATTGTCAAAATTAAGGTGCGGGTGAATCCATAGAACACATCATCAAGTTGTTGTGGTCCTAGTCATCTGTAGTCAAATGGTTTTTTTATTGAAATGTCAACAGCTTGCCTTCAATCTATTCTGCTTGCTTGTTTCCTTATGAATATGTTGACTATTAACTATTAATGTCTTTATTTATTTATTTATACTGGGTTTAATGCCATGTCAACACAATTTTTTAGGTTATTTTACAACGTCCAGCGCACCTATCTTAGCTTTCCTGGGCCCTTGACTATAACCAGTATTCACCTAACCTTCCACAAGGCTGGAAACTTCTTCATATACCTTATTAATGGAGGAAAATTGACATTATTGACAAATTTTCAAGGAAAGGTAAAACCGTCTCGGGTGGCATTGGAACCTGTACCCCCTTCAGGACACTAGGTTTGAAATCAAGACGTGTTACCAACTGCACCACCGAACTGGGTTGTGTTCATGTCTTACTAACAAATAGTTGATATTGCATGTATAATATCAGTACCTACTTAAATATCTATTTAACGTTAGCTTGGATAAGATTCCAAACAAGTGGGATCTAGACATGATTTATCATTTTGAAACCCATTTTAATGTATAAAAAATCAACATAATGAAAATTCCTGGTTGTGCCAGAGGAAAAGACCCACCCTGACATATCACATTGCAAAGAATGGGTGTATTTGAAACATAGAAAACAGTGGTGCTTTCACAAAAATTCTTCCAAAAAGAAGTCACAAGCAAGAAACATTAATAATTTCTCATTTTTTGGCTTATCAGTTCTAAATATTATAAAAATTGTGTAGAATAGTGTATACCTTTTGAATATCATATTATAGTTACACTTATTAAGTGCTAATGAAACTGATTTATCAAGATTTTTTTTGTAAGAATTTTTTTTGAAAAGCACAACAGATAAATTCTCTATGTTTTAGTTCAATCAGATAATAAAATGTCAATTTTACATCAGTTCAGATTCACCAACTATTATTTCAGTCTGGCCTTACTGATATCCTTGGAAGTAATTAGTAGCTGACAATTTTTGACAAAAGTTCCTAGAAATTGGTTTTACAAATTAGACTTTATCATGATTACTGTATTGATGGCTAGAGTGTTCATATTTCAAACCTAACTTGTGTCTTTTACACTGCTGTGTGAAATTACCGGTTGATGCGTTAGTCCTTGAGAATAGTTTTAGATATTATCTCAAACAGTGTTTTTGATGATGGTGATATCCCTATAATTATCAAGGATTTGTTTTGTTTATAAAATCATTGGAATTATTGTGTAACTTTCCTACTCTTTCTGATATTTTACATTTTGTGAATAAATTGAGCCATATTTGGATTTTTTGGTACTTTTTATGTGTTTTTATTTGTTTTAATATAAACAGTTTTATGTGAACCAATAGTGTATTGTGTTTGCAGGCATACTTTGCTGGTGTTTTTGTGCTGAACAATATTTGGACTATTTGATGTATCATTGAGATATGACATACAGATATTATCAAATAAAGGCTATATGAAGTATTTCATCTATATTACATGTAAGTAAGTCATTTATTTGATTATATACCTAGTTCTAGAAGAGAGGGTGGGATTTAAGTAAATAGACTCACAAAATTTGCTGTATGACCCCCTCCTACGAACCAAAACTATCAATTTTAGTCCAGGGGTGGTAATAAATATCAAGAGGGTGGGGCATAATTCTTTTTTACAATAGTGTTATTCAAAATCCCACTTTTACCTTTTTTTATTAAACTTGAAATGCAGTATCCCTGGCATTAACCTACCTAAACAGTCCCATAAACATAAAAATAGCTGTGAGGGCACCATACGGGCGGGCGCTGTGCGATCAAGCTCCGCAAGGACCCGTTCCAAGTCTTGCGTACCCATACGGAATGTTACGCTTTTACCAAGGTCCGTGAGATGAGCCATGGATACATGTATCAGTTTCAAATTCTAGTCGTGAACACAAACATGGTCGAGTATGGATTAAACTTGCATATCTTCAAGCTAGGGCTCCGTATGGATGTATTGTTTTGTGCCATATGCGAACTGTCACCTGAATACGCAAGGCTTCCCACGGCCAACGGCTGTCTGTACGTACGGGTCCGCTACAAGCCACGATTTTATGGGACTGAAGCATTACTGGTAGTCTAATTGACACTTAGAAATCTAAGCATTTAACAAGCCATACAAAACAGTTAATATTCTCAACCATTTATTACTTGGATTTTATACAAGCAGTTACAAGACAAACTGCTCTTAGGTTTAAGTTTGTCAATAATAGTCAATAAGTCAATAACTTAATATGTAATAAATTCATACAAAGGGAGACAATTCTACAACTGTCATTCATTTAATATAACACGAGTTACTTCCCTTTTATAAGACCACTACAACCAGATTTGTTAACTTGACTTGAGCCCCCATGTTGTTAGATCTGCTCTTATATATATTGGAGGAGTCCATTATGAAGTTATATCACATAAATTTTCTTAATTCATTGTATGCAACATTATTTAACAAATTTATTATCGAATCCATGAAAGCTCTTCTTTGACAGTACACCCCTTAGAGGAAATAGTATTTGTGACCTGTAACCATGTTAATACTTAAAAATTTGAAAATCTAATTTAATTATTTTGAGAAAATATATAGTTTTTAAGTTTTTCAAAATAATTAAATTAACTTTTTAGTTAATACTTAAAAATTTGAAAAAGCTAATTTAATTATTTTAAAAAAACTTTATAACTATAATTAAATTAGCTTTTTCAAATTTTTAAGTATTAACTTGGTTACAGATCTGCCCCTGCATTATTATAATGGATCAGCCTCCCCACAAAATGGATCAGTCCATGAAGAAGTCACATGGTATAAACTCATATGATACATAAGTAACATGTATATAAGACCTAGTATACTATGTTGTAAGATAGTAAAAGTGACAGGTGGTTATCATCTGAAAGTTTTAATGTCATCCAACTGTCAATTAAATGATTTATTATCATATTGATGTTATACTTGGTCTATCGTAAAAATATCTTAACCTTCATTATATATACACTGATATAACAGTAATTATATGTAGATAACTGTGAGCCCATTCTACACTCATGTGTTGAGAACTATGAATTATATCAATATAAGCCTTTCTACAATCATGTGTTGAGAATCATGAATTATATGTAGATATGAGCCATTCTACACTTATGTGTTGAGAACCATGAATTATATGTAGATATAAGACATTCTACAATCATGTGTTGAAACTATGAATTATATGTAAATATAAGCTATTCTACAATCATGTGTTGAGAACTATGAATTATAAGCCATTCTACAATCATGTGTTGAGAATCATGAACTATATTAGCTATAAGCCATTCTACACTCATGTGTTGAGAAACATGAATTATATGTAGATATAAGCTATTCTACAATCATGTGTTGAGAAACATGAATTATATGTAGATATAAGCCATTCTACAATCATGTGTTTAGAATCATGAATTATATGTAGAAGTAAGCCCATTCTACAATCATGTGTTGAGAACCATGAATTATATGTAGATAAAAACCATTCTACAATCATGTGTTAAGAACTATGAATTATATGTAGATAAAAGCCATTCTACACTCATGTGTTGAGAATCATGAATTATATGTAGATATAAGCCATTTCTACACTCATGTGTTGAGAATCATGAATTATATGTAGATATAAGCCATTCTACACTCATGTGTTGAGAATCATGAATTATATGTAGATATAAGCCATTCTACACTCATGTGTTGAGAATCATGAATTATATGTAGATATAAGCCATTTCTACACTCATGTGTTGAGAACCATGAATTATATGTAGAAGTAAGCCCATTCTACAATCATGTGTTGAGAACCATGAATTATATGTAGATATAAGACATTCTACAATCATGTGTTGAGAATCAAGGCTTCCTGTAAACCAAAAGTATTTAGCGCAGTTCAGGCTGATGGAAGTGCTTACATGTGTACATGGGGCTGGCTATCCAATTATTACCAGTCCAACATCTAAACCGCTTGGCCACTCCTAACTTGTTTCACAATCAAGCTAAAAGAATGAAGAAGTAAAAAACAAAGTACCCTTTTCATAGAAGGGTATAACCTCCCCGGGTGGGATTCGAACCCACACCCTCTCGGGTACAAGAT
Organism: Mactra quadrangularis; assembly: GCA_025267735.1. NCBI lineage: Eukaryota > Metazoa > Mollusca > Bivalvia > Venerida > Mactridae > Mactra > Mactra quadrangularis. The sequence continues at coordinate 31,244,536 of CM046294.1, read as the reverse complement.
TCCAAATCCCGGCTCGCTACCAACTGCGCTATCGACCCGGGTTTTGATAAGTTATAAAGATCATCTTAAGATTTGAGCAAGAACCTTTTTATAACACACACCTGGCCTTTAAACTTTGATTATATTAATTATATTACCCATATAATTTCAGCTTGTTGGTCGGTCAGTCTGTAGATTTTATATGTTTGCTCAATTTCTCAGCACAAATTTTACAGATTTGATTCAAACTTCATACATAAACCAGATATCCAGCAGACATGTGAATATCCCATTTGTTTACAGTTCAATGATTTTTATAAAAAAATCTTGTCCACTCATTTTCTCGGCACCCAATTTCTTGATAAAGACCCATCGGAGTTGGGGGGGGGGGATATTTTATCACATTCAGTGTTAGGTCTAGTTTTTATTTGGTAAAGTTTTGAATTCTCTGCAGTATATTGTATGACTAATACACTTAGTTGATGACATCAAACTTTTCACTGATAAGTATAGAAGTTTTTAGATATTTGTCATAACTCGACTACCTAACTCCCATGGAATCTTAGTGTTTTAGGAATCAAGGTTTGATATTTGATTCTAATCCTTATAATAGATGTAGCATTGTGTCACTAGCCCTCCTCTATCAAATACTCGTACTGTCTGACATGTTATGGATATAAATGTATAAAGAAATGATGTCACACTATGAACTTGTTGATATAGACCCTTGCCGCAAATCATTTTCTATCATCTGAATTATTTTTATAAACAAACTTTATCTCAACTATGTCATATGGCCTCATACCTACCGGTGAGCTTTTTATCTTGATGTCTTATTAATTTTGTGTATCATTTTACTGTGTTTACTTTAATTAGAGTTTGTCTTACAGAAGGCCACTATAAAAAATCGACAATTTTTTATTGGGAGTCGCCGACTATCAATTTTTTATTGGAGTCGCCAACTGTCGATAGTGACTCAAAACTGTCAATAGTTGTTACTGACAATTCCAGTCTTTTCACTAATTTGTGAAGAACAGGGTTCCTATAATACAGCTGTATTTTAATTGCTATTTAAGACATTGGTGGTTATAACAAGAGCACATGTAGCAGAGGTATAATACGGCACTTGTACTACCTTGCCTTCAAGCTAGCTTTTATGGCAATGTGGTAGAGTGTCCGCTTAGTTCGAACCATGGATTTTTATCGGGTTACACACATGTGTAATTTGATAAATATCCATGGTCTGAACTGAGATTCTAACCCACGATCTCTCAAGTTGTAAGTGAACACTCTACCACATTGTCATAAAAGCTGACTTAAAGGTAAGGAAGTACAAGTGCCGTATTATACCTCTGCTACACACCCACCCCTTCCTTAAAAGAATTTCGTCCTCAAATTCTTCAAGCTTGATTGTCTGTTGGACCATCTAAGGGTGCAATCACTCAATTCCTAGTGGGTTATTTATGTTAGGAGCCAAATGTAATTTGATAAAAATCCATGTTCTAAACTGAAATTCGAACCCACAACCTCTTGAGTCGTAAGCAAACACTCTTCCACATAGCCATAAAAGCTGGCTTGAAGGCAAGGGAGTACAAGTGTGGTATTATACCTCTTCTATTATACATATATTTGACTCAAACAACAGAAAATTACTAACTATTTTTAAAGACAAATGCAAATCCTTTTTTCCATCAAATAATGATTTAATTAGCAGTTATAGATTTAATCAGAAAAGCCATTAAACCATGTTCTCCTGCTTGGACATTTGCAAGTTAAACCCCGAACAAAATGCTTGATTTTAGTTCAACATGATGTCTAAGATTTCTCTAGAATCAGATTTTATTGCTACATGTAACACATTTTTGCTACTGACCATTAGGTTCCCTGAAAGAGATTTTTTATTGCCCCTACAAAGTTACAACTTGGACATTAATGAGTTTATTGCTTTATGGTGATTTGGAATGTAACTGTACTCAGGCGCATATCTGCCATTACGCACTGTACGCACGTGCCAAAAACCATGAGAAATTGGATGCCCAACCCGGTTAAGGCATTGTTTGACACGACTGAGATAACTTTACTCCATGAAAATGTAATATGAAATGAGTCATACAAAGCAATACACAAATTAATTGCTATGGCTTTTTGTGCTCATTGAATAAACAGTAATTGTTGTAAATAACTGGGGAAGGGGTAAGCCCCCCGGACCCCTAGTACTTGTGCATTATCTCCAAAATGGCCTAGATACGCGTCTGACTGTACTGGTCGGCTCAAAATTGAGTAAATCTGAGTCAAAGTTACAGACTGTCTACTACACATGTATGATGTTATATATAAATTCTCTAAAGATAGTGACAAGTTTTTAGTTGTTAGATATTCATGAGGGAAGGTAATATAAAATGTATATTATATGATATAAGACAGACATGTGAGGGATGAATGAATGACAAGTAAATATCTATTCACACACTAGGGTCAAACATGGCATAAAAATTGTCATCTACATCTCACATCATATACCGGTAATGTATTAACATGTACCTACAATAAATATATTCTCCATTGTTGTACGAGTGTTTTTACATATATCTGTTCAACAGGGGCATAGCCTTGTGGTCATTGTATTGATACAAGCAACCTTGTGATAAATGTAATCTTAAGGCCTAGATTATTATTTTATGAATTTATTGCTTATGTTTTTTGTTGGGCAATTAAAATGATGATATGCACCAGCTTCCTTATTATGCTGATAATTAAAATATGAATCCTGATTATCCTGTTATAAAGTAATTGCTAATTGCCTTTCAGTATATATTTAAATAATTTTGGCTTGTGCATGAGTACGGAAAACTCATGGTGAAAACTGTGTAGGGGGCAGGTCTAAACTCTGTTCCCTCCTGGCTACACCTTTGTGTAAAACAATAGTAATAATATTAAATCATTGAACACATTGTGGTGGTGTAAGTGATTGATTATTGGTGACAGTATATAATGATCACTAAGAATACACTTCAAAGATGTTTTTTGTTGTCCCTGAGGCAACATATAACCACACTAGTGTGACATATTCATTGTTTGTTCTATCAATGTAACATTCCTATACATCAATACATTCTGAATATATTGTACGGTGAAACCTTTATGGTAACTTTGCTATAATAGCCATTTCATTAACCAAAATTAATGCCCCCCCCTACTCATAACCCTTTGTTAATGACAGCCAGTCAAGTATTCCATTGCATTGCTTTGTTTTGCATTGTATTGCTTTGCTTTGCTTTGTTTTGTTTTGTTGTTAGTGGGATATTAATATTCATTAGATTATGATTTTTTTTGTAACATCATATTAAACATATACATGACTGCCAGCTCTTCCTACTATAGGTTTCCTGGACACTTTTCTATCACCAGTACTAACTTACCCTACCACAAGGCTGACAACTCATGCATAGGGTATGACCTATTGCGACAGAGCTTGAACTTGAAATTTCATAATTCGAAGTCAAACATGCTAACCACTACGTCTTGGCTGCGGCTTGGGATTATCATGTGAAACTATTGGAAATCTTTATTTAAATTGGAAGAGAGTATTTTAGAAGAACCATATGATATAATATTTAGTAACGGTTAACTAGTGGTTGGATGTGCACCATTACATCATTACAAGGTTTGATTCCCACTATTGGCACTGCTAAAATTTGTTGAGCAAAAAAATGTATTAAATGTAAATTGTGATATGTTCTTTTATTATCTATTGAATTACAAAAATAAGTTCACTTACTTCTTCAGAAAAGCTCATTTGCGTAATTTGATGTTTTTTCATTATTGTGTTTGCACCAAGATATGACTGAGTACTACTGTACTGTAGAGCTGGGTATCGCCAGCTAGTTTGTATCATGATATGTATCAGGATATATGCAACACCCATGTACTATATTAACTGTTAGGAGGAGACAAAAGCAAGCAAGCAACTTTCTAAAATGGTAGTATTATTGTACTATAATTATACCCCGCTTCGAAGAAGAGGGGGGTATACTGTTTTACCCTTGTCCGTGCGTGCGTCCATCCGTCCGTCTGTCTGTCCGTTACAAAATTTCCGTCGCAGTTTTCTCAGCAACTATATCATGCAGCAGCCTAATACTTTGCATATTGCTTCATCCCATAGTCCCATGTGGTGTAAAGCGATTTCATGCTCCTTGCTCATCTACTTCCTGTTTGTCGCATATTTTTAGATTTTTGCGGGGGTATCACTAGTTAATTACGTGACCAATTATGTCTAAAACTGAGGGTGAATTTGCCCTTAATATGAACACCTTTCTTGAATATGACATGGAAATGAGCAAAAAGTGTATTCAGTCTACATTTGATTGTGGTAACACGTGTCTATTGTCAAGATTGTATCGATAGTTTGGGGAATCATTGTGATACCCTATTGTCATGCAATTATAACATTGCAAGCCACCTGGCTAGCTCAATTGGTAACATGCAAGTCTACTGATTGAGGGATTGTGGTTTGATACTTTTGTAGAGCTTGGTCATTAAATTATTCTTAAGACCATCTTCCCTCCTACCAATGATTCTTAATCATATAGGGCAGCTGTCAGTCACTGACGAAAGTATGCACAGATTTAGCATTTCCAGGAACAGTAAGAAGGTTGACTAACCGCCATTATATGACCTTTACAATGTGTTGTGTACCCAAAAAAAATATAACGATGCATTGATGTATTGAGAATATCGCCCTAACCTAACTGTACTGCTATATTTACCATGATGTTATTGAACATGTAGGAACCATTATGAATTGACCTTAGCTGCCAATGAGGCGTTTCAACACAATTAAAAGAATTGATGATAATTTTAGGTTTCACTATTTAGAGTGCTTGTCAATAATTAATGATATTTGGGTTCAATAGGTTTATATTATAATAAGAATGTATTGAATTAATATGTGAAAATCATGAAATTAATCGTAAATTATATATTTAAAAAAATGCTAGATAATAACAGGTTATATCTTTCATGGTCATATTTTCTATTTTAAATGAAAATAAGTTTTGAATCATATTAAGCTATGAAATTTGATAAACGAGGGGTAAAAATCTCACGTATTATATAGAAAAATAGACGTTATTCTTACACTGGACGCGTTGGTATTGAATTTTTAACAAAGACTTATCACAAATGAACAGTTTAAGTAATTTTCATTTTTTTTACATTTATAATTTATGGTCTTGCTATAATCAGTTATAATTATTTGCAGGTGCTCATGTTAGTCCTATTTTGGTAGAAAAAAATGGAAAGAAATAATTGGTATGAGATTTTAAAATGAGAATTTTGCATACGCAGAATTTTTGATATTTGGGGATGTCATTTGTTATGTACTGTCATTACTTGAAATTGTACGATCATAAGTCTACAACAGTGACTTTTCATCCTGGATTGTATGTGAGTACGATTTGATTGACTTTTGTCCTTGAACTTGTCCATAGATAATCCCTCAGTCCCATAAAATCGTGGCTTGTTGCGGACCCGTACCTGCAGACGCACATAGCACAAAACAACACACAACCATAGGGAGCTGTAGCTGGAATATATGCAAGTTTAATCCATACTCGGCCTTGATTTTGTTCATGATTTGACTTTGAAACTGATACATGTATTCTGGGCTCATCTCATGGACCGTGGTAAAAACAAAACAGTCCTTGAGGCCAATTTGTTATATTCAAATTTCTTGTTTTTTATTCAAATTTCTTTAGGCCAATTTGTTATATTCAATTTTCTTGTGTTTTATTCAAATTCCTTTAGGCCAATTTGTTATATTCAATTTTCTTGTGTTGTATTCAAATTCCTTGTAGGCCAATTTGTTATATTTAAATTTCTTAAGTCTCTTTCATGTGTCTCTTATTCAGGACTACTGGTATATATAGTGAAACATGGTTGTACAGATTTTCTACCAAGATAACAGTCAGAAAGAAATCATAATGTTTTTGTACATACATAGTAAAATGTTATTCAATATTGATGTAAGACGGATATCTATGTTAAAATAGTAGCAATTAGTTTATCTCTTATACTTCATTGTTCAATTACAAATATTCTTTTGAAAATTACATTGAAGTTTAAAGATAGGAATGCTAGATAAAGTTCAAAGTTAACACCAATGTAGATACACCATTTTTGTGTGTATTAACAATTTTTGTTTACAGCTAAACTAGGGTAAAGTAAGTTTTTGTTAATAAGGCTGATGATTTGAATTGACATTATTTGGTTTAATGTCCCCCCCTTCCCCTTACAAAGTAGATCACTGTTTTAAATTCTTGGTTTTTGGTGTTTGTAGGACATTGAAATTTGGTGAAAAGTAAGTTTGGATGTAATGTTTGCATAATGACATTTAGGTGTTTTTTGTGTGACTTTAATTCATAGGAGGCTTGGTTTTAGTATTTTATGTATAGTAGTCTGCCAAAATAATAGTAATATGTGTACTTTAACTGTAATTAATTCATTTGTTTATGAAATAATATACATTTTAACTTAGTCCTTCAATAAATGTATAGATAACATATCAAAAACTGGGTTTAAACTTGGAATTTTTCAATACCTGGTGAACATTGATATTTTCGCCTTTAAAGTAAGCTTGAAGGCAAAAGGTGTATACTGGAAAGCACTGTATATTTACTGCTTCTTAATTCCCTCGGATTTTAAGATGCAACCTCACTTACCTAGTGGGTTATTTACAGTTGGCCTAATGTTACCCTTAAAAGCTCTATCCCTTGAACTGGTATTTTTTTAGGACTTGGAACTCAAATGGGGACTCTCTTAGGCTAGCTTAAACACGGGCCCGAGTGTTGTACATTTTTTTACGGCATTTGTGACTCTTGTTTGTGAAAAGTGAAAGACTAAGATCACAGGAGTTTATAGTGTCTCATTCTGCAATCAAATTGTTAAAAATGGTAACTTCAGCATTTATAAAACCATTGTACATTTTGTACGACAAAAAAACAAGCTAAAATGACATTTGGCCTTGTACATTTATTGTATGTTATTCAATACCTGAAGAAAGCAGTTAAATGGTACAAATTGAAAGATGGTTTTATAAAATGACATTTTGTTGGTTACTGGTAAATGATTTTAGCCCTAGGTTCACTTTGATTAACATCTCCAATATCTTGTCGCGGCTCATCGTCATGTCAAATAGTTTTCAACATTTTACTTTGTAGTAAAGAGTATTGTAGGTAGGGACTGTGGGTTTGGAATGTGCAAGGGCTTGTTTTTTGCACTTGTTTTACGCCACTCAAAGGATTGTCATATTATGTGAAAACCCAAGGTGGGCGGCTGGTAAGATGGATAGATCAATGGATTTAGGTGAAAGTGGCTGTGATTTCCATTCTCTAAGGGAAGCAGCTTTAATGCAATCTTCATTTAACTTATTCAGCATGACTGTCCACTAAATTTCCCCATTTAGCTTACAACCTTGCCAACCAGGTACATGTATACTAGAGTTATGGCCCTTGCTTACAACCTTGCCAACCAGGTAAAGGTACATCAGAGTTATTGCCCTTGAGCTGCTAATTGTGTTTATAAAATTTTGTTGCCTGCTGTATCTCAGAAATCTTTGCATTGGCATTTTTGTGCCACTTCGTGCCACTTTGAACCCGTTTTTGAATTTTCTTTCTGCATATCCTATCTAAAAGATTAATCACTTAGCACTTAGATTAATCACTTTCGAGTTCACTTCTAGGTCCCCCAGTTCTCATTCGCATACCCAGAGTCTGGTAGAATTCTCGTTACTAGTATATCAATAATCTTGCTAATCCTCGGTTTAGAATGCCAGTACTAAGCTAGTAAGACAAAGTTTCTTGCTCAAAGAAACAACTGTTTTAAGTTTTTGGATGGTATTCCAACCAACGTGGAGCTAGCTATCCAATGATTACCTATCCAACATCGTACTCGCTCAGCCACAGTTATATGATCTGAATTCTATATATGTGTATAAACAATTCTGTTTATAGATTTTCTATTATGCTGCTTACTGTCCAATGCCAGTAGTATCCTATCTAGGACATGGGCCCCAACCAGACTAGTTATACTGTGGTGCTTTTCACAAAAATTCTTACGAAAAAAATCTTCGTAAGTCAAAAGGAAGAAACATTTATAATACGCTCATTTTTTTACTTATCAATTCTAAATATCATAGAATTGTGTAGAATTGTGTATACCTTTTGAGTATCATATCATATTTATGCTTATTATCCACCTGACTTTGAAGTGCTAATTATTTGAAACTGAATTACGAAGATTTTTTTTCATAAAATGTTTTGTGTAGAGCACCAATGGTCGGTACAAAAATTGATATTTTTTATAAGATGGCCAATAAATAACGAGCTAGTTTACTCTTGAGTACACTAACTGTCAAAATTTAATATAAAACCCATTATCCCTTCATCATAAAATAGCTATAAGCTAATGATTGTAGAAAAATGGTAAATGGATAATTTATATTAACTTTATGGTTGATTGGTTACAGGGATACCTACTTTAATCTTTCCCCAATTTGGTGTACATGTACCCTTGTTTAAGGCCTTAAGATAATAAATTTGGTTGCCCTTACAAAAAAATATTTTTGATTGTACGAAATTTGTCCTCTCAAAACATTTTGAGCTAATGACACGAATGATGTCATAATAAGTTGTTTCATTTTGTGTTTTTCTTTAATATGTATTTAATTGGACAACTAATTAAAATGAGATCAAAGCACTGAAAGCATTGATGATATTATAAACATATGAATTAATAGTGTGATATGACCAAAATGTTGCAGTAAAGTGAAGAATAAAATATAAAAATGGTTGAAATTTATTACTCTTTTATTCAGCTCTGTAGGACTGTTGGCTTCACGAAATATATCCATATTCCGCTTCGGAATTCCGATTAATTTTAGATTTGCAAACGATAAATGAGGATATCGCAGAATGATTGTAACTCACACTCCTTATATTGAGTTATGCCCTATTTCTGCTAAATCCGCGATATGATGATCAACTATTTTAATTAATTACAACACATGTGTTTTTGTAAATTATGGTTGTTATGTGGTCATTTGGATGCATGACTAATAAATAATTATTCTTTTTGAAATTTGTGTGGATTGATAAGTGAGTTATAGACATAAACCCTTTAAGAAAACTACCTGTGGCTTGTTCAATATATGACCAGGATTTTATATAACAGGGATTTGCAACCACATAGATTTACATCAAATTTCACTGTTGTGGCTATTATTTCGGCTTATACGGAGAACAAGTATTGGAGGTTTAAATAAAAATATTCACATGAAATTTTGTACCAGTACCTTTCAAATTGACATAAAAGTTAGGAAAAATATATTTCTAGATGATTTTGAGGTAAATAACGCACACAGACTGTTTCACAAAATTATGCATTTTCCCATCAATCCACCATTTTCAACCCTATTTTACATCACCTAGAGTCATATTTTCAGTCAGAATTGCAACAAATTTTTGTCAAAAACTTCAGAAACATTCACAAGTTGCATGAAAGACATGTTCAAAAACATAAATCAAGTTTTTAAACTCTGAATAGTTTGTACAGCCTGCTTCAGCAAGTTATAGACTGTGACCGCTATGAATATTCACAAAAAGCACTTCATTGCTAATCCCTGTTTTATAAAATCTCTCTAACAATTACATCCAAAGAGGTTTCTCTGCTCTGGATCGGTCATGTGATCAAAATCAATCAGCTGAAGAAGGTGACGTGATGTTACCGAAAATTTCAAGGTAAATAAATATTCGCTCTGAGTTGAAGAAAATTAACTCCTCTCTAACAATTGTTTATACTTAGCCTTACAATGTACAGGTACTAACGTCATTTACTTTGTTGATGAAGCTTATCAGTAAAGTATTTTAATTATAAAATAATTTTGTACATATAAATAATGTGACTATGTGAGTCATATACTTTACTATAAAAAGCCACAAAACTACAAATTAGTATGTTTGATTTACTTGGATTAGAAACACATTTAATAAATTAAAAACTAAAATTATTTTTTTATCTTAAATAAATCATTCATAAATGATTTGCATTTTTTCTCAAATATGTATATAACTGATTTCATCAGTGCCAGTTAATGTTTGCTCTTTGTTGGTTATTGTTCAGCGTTGAGTACTGGTACATCAAGTATGTGGTGCAGTCTCTGAAAAACTCAACAGTAAAGATTAAAATTTAACAGGACCTAAGGCCATGCCAAATCGGAATTTGTTAAGCGTCAACTCAAATTTGACAAACCTAGGTACCTATTCACAAAAACACACAAACCAAAAACGAAAACAGATATTTTTTATGACAAAAGACCATGCATTATATATATTTTTTCAATAGAACAACATCCTGATAATATGAAACAATGGTCTGCATTTAATATAAAAAAATGTTCACGTAATATATATATTGTAATAATGATGCATTTATGAAAAATTGCTTAAGATGAATAACGTCGTTGCCGAACACAATTTTACATGAATTAAATTGTCGTATTGAATTCCGGAACATTGGAATTATTAAAGAAAATTTAACCAACAATTTTGTTTTTTATTTTGATTGAGAATTCTAAAACCTACGCGCACGCGAACCCTTAACAAAATTCTGATATGGCATGACCTAACCATGTATTACAGGACCAGAGACATTTAAAATATTTTTTTTAATTGAAAGCCATGTTGATGAGATCTAATTTTTTGCCGGACAGTCAGTCCTGTTAACCTGCAGATTTAGACCGACCTTCTAATTTTATACAGGATTTGTCCGTCAGTCTGCTATGTTTGGCCATGACTGATGTGGTTAATATTTGGATCATTTTTTATGAGCAGTGTGGTGGTATGGACAATGCTGCTTCGTTGTTTAATGTCAGGCTGTATGTGCATTTCCTTTACTTCATAGGCATGAATAATCAAAAACATTTACCCTTTACTTGTTGTACCATGGGTGAAAGTGGCCATTTTTTCATCTTAACATGCTAAGGCTTTTTCAAGATGCTCTTATTTCATTACTAAGTATGCAACTTGGCCAAGTTATTTCCTGGGTGACTGTCTTTCAAAAATGCCTGTTGAGCCCCAGTTACTCTGGCAATGCTGGAGTGGAGCAAAAAGGGCAAAAATTGCAATTTTTGCCCTTTTTCAACCAAAAAATTGTATTTCATTCAGTTATATTTACAAAAATTGAGGTCTGAGATGCCAGTACTATCAGAGACTGAAAACACGTTTTTATCAGCATTTTGTGCCATTTTTCAGCACTCAATAACCCCAATTGTTTTCCAGGTCATTTTTCTTGGACATTTTTCCTTTAGAGAAATTAAATAAATCAGGTTAAAAGCATCAATTTCAAAGCTTGTGCTGGCCATTTTGAAGGGTGGTGGTCCAGACAAGTAAGAACGCAAGATTGTCCAGTTAAGTTCTAACATACTTTGTTGATAGATATATCTTAGATTCATGGCTCTTCATTCATATGACATACAGGTCTATGTTCATATGATACTGACATTAATTTGATCAAATAATGTAACAATTATATATTACATAATATTATGTAATACTTGTATGACCTAGTTATCTGTACATATCTCTTACAAATATTATATTTATTTTATTATATTATCTTAGAATATCAGTAGTAATAAACTGTCACTGTCATTTATATCATAGTTTTATCATATGGTGATAATATAATCATTATTTGTAATCTTATATCTTTGTTGTTTTTATAATGATATAGATCAGGTACTAGGATGTTTACACTTGTTGCTCCATTGTTTACTGTCTTGTTTGTGTCTTCTCTATTTATCACACCCTATGTAAAAGTTAAAGCAAGGTTTTTTGAAGTTAACTGTTAGTTATTGATCATTGAGTCACCCACCAACTGTTAACATACTGTGCAGATTGCAGCCACAGAATACAGTGCATGACCCGAACAGGTAACCCATTTGCATCTGGGTGGAGTGAAGCAGTTTTATCCTTATTAATCAAAATTGTACTAAAGGTTTGTTTTGGTTTTTGCCATAATTTCATCAGCACTTTTTTTTGGTTACTTATGAGGCAGACTCCAACTATCAATTTAGGTTGACAATTAATTTATTTCCTTTTACAAATCAGTGTTGCTTTTCACAAAAATTCTTACGAAAAAAATCTTCCTAAGTCAAAAGCAAGAAACATTAATAATACGCTCATTTTTTTGGCTTATCAATTCTAAATATTATGGAATTGTGTGGAATATTGTTTACCTTTTGAATACAATATCGTTATGCTTTTTATCAATCTGACTTTGAAGTGCTAATTATGTATTTTATGTACAAAAATATACTAATCCATGTAGGATTCTTAGCTTGTCGTTCACAAATAGAACACACTTAACAAGACTAAGACACCACAACACTGTTGTGGTGGGCAGCTTCACTTGGTTTGGATGTGAACAAGTCAACACATGCGCTAATTTTCAACTTTATTGTGTATAGCTGACAATAACTAGCGCGTGTGTTGACTTGTTCACATCCAAACCAAGTGAAGCTGCCCACCACAACAGTGTTGTGGTGTCTTAGTCTTGTTAAGTGTGTTCTATTTGTGAACGACAAGCTAAGAATCCTACAGTTATTGAACAATGGTTTCTTGTCCAAACGAAGTGAAAATTGAAATAAACTTATACTTTCGTTCTTATTCTTCTGAAAGCTTAACACGAACTGCCCAGTGGCAAGGCGGCAAATCTCGCATTTCCAAATTGACATTTCTTGAAACTATTCTAACCAATCACAAGGCGGAAAGTGCCATTTATCAAACGTCTAAATTCAATTTTGAAATCTAAATATGGGAAACAACCCCCCTCTGTACACCGGAACTCCTAGCACAACCAGGAAGCTCTAAATTAACATCACAGCCATTCTCCAGAAATCGTTACCATTTTGAAAAGTGAAATGTCGAAAAATGAACTTACTGTAAACCTTTATTTTTTAACATAATTGCAAAATTCAAACCTTCGTGGTCTCGAAACAAAAATATAACGCACACCATTCTAAGACTGAGAAAGATGTACGAGTTCAAAAAGTATACGTCAACTCCTAAGTTACGGAGCATAGAATCACGAGCTCAAGTAGTAGATACCTAGTTTTAAAATGCATGTCTGCATTTCTGTCCATGTAAGTATGGAATATCATTCAATGGTGAGTAGTGAAACAAATTTAAGCAAACTGCTTCGCAATATATACATGATTGTCAGAATAGCGCATGTAGAAGTCATCATCATTTTTTGTTGTTAAGATAAGATAACGTAACACAATTATGTCAACATGTGTATTTGTCACATACAGACATGTGGACCATTCTTTTCCAAATTGATGAAAACTACAACATATAAGGCACAAAATAAAATGTAAATTAGTTTGAAACATGACACTGTATGCTCATACATAATGACATATTTGATGTGCCATGGAGTTACGGAACATAGTAAAAATTAGAAGGTCTTGCCAACTCAAACAAAACTGCATTTTAATATCGATTAAACAATACGAAAGTATGATTTATTAACAGCACAGAGTATTTCCTTATGTTTTTAACAAAATTTAAGTTTAAGTGTTGCCATATTACAAAATTACAATAATATTGAGCTTTGAATATAACAAATGAGACATATGAAGTAAGTATGATGGTATTAACCTAACTAAAATGCACTTTTACTGATATGTTCTAGTGTGTATACCATGTAGATATATGAAATATACGACACTGATCGTGATGAACATTATAGATATTCAATAAATTAGCTAATTGCGAAAATTATTACGCTAAGCGGCGTTACGGAACATATGCTAAGCACCACGATGGGAAATGATTATAGTAACAACCCATTCGTTTGGGTTTGACATAATAATTTTTGGTGACCGTGTAGGCCAAATAACTATTATGCAGTAAAATGGGTAATTTTAAATCCGGGCGAATTAAAACTCGAGGACGCGATCAGACTAAAACTAGTGAGAAACATTTTTATAATAACAATCACATTTTGGAATGATATCAAATCCAGAAACATTTTTTTTTTAAATTTTATGCATAGTTTAGCTTAAATTTAACTTTGGTCAAACATTGCATTTGGTATAAACCTAAAATGACAGGAAACTGTTTTGTCATATGTGTATTTACGAAGTATTTCTAAAATTGAACTGGCAAACACTTTGGTATTGCTAAATTTATTTTGAAATATATTTTATTTTCATTAAAATACTGCAATCACTAAATAAAGTAATTACTTGTTTCTTACCCCATGATAAAAGTTAATAAAGTAAGAATATCATTAAATAATAATAAATAGTATGGTATCTAAAGTAAAGTTAGCTTAGCAGATGTGGTCTTTAAAGAAATTTGATAAGATATTCCATCATATTTTATGCGTTCCGAAATTCCTAGCTTTTTTATTCGGATTTTGAATATATGTGTCTTAGGTGCAAGAGACGTCTAAAATTGTCTTTGTGCAACGTCTCTGATGGGTGCTCATGTTGATATTGGTCATCAGTGGTGAAGACATTTTTTCGAAGCAATAACTGGAAATTTCAACTGATAACGCACAAGATAAAATGAAACTTTTGAATGATGTCAACATTCTCAAATCTTTAGACATGCTGATTTTTTAGGTCATTGTTTTCGTGTGTAAGAATCATTGTTAATTCGATTTAGACATTGCCAATTTGTTAAATATTCTTTATTGTTGTTATGACCATAATTTTGCATAAATTAGTTACTCAAATATTGTTTTGTTACAAATTTGAAACACATACAGGTGTGTCAAATATGAAAATCTCCACGGACGCAACTATTTTCATCAATGTTCATAATATAAAACTGGAAAACGTTCAGTTAGTCTGTTTACGTAGTAAAAGTACTGTGATAATGTTAAATGCATTCAATTTAATTCAATGATCGCACAAATCGTTATCATTACAATCTATGTTCCGTAACAAGCCCTCTATACTCCGTAACGAAATGAATTTTCATTCTCAATTAAAGAGACATCAACATTTTTTCTTTCCACTTAAAGAAATATGTCAACGAATGTATTAATAATTGTAATATTAATACTATGACAGTCATTCATTACACAGATTTCATATTTATCCTTCATCCTGTACCTGCACTAAAATATGTTTTCTTACACATGTACCGTAATTGTTAGTGCCAAGGCCTAATTTTGCTTTTAACATGATCAAATGATCAAAAGAGGAATATCGAAAACAAAAACAGCTTGTTTCTTCCATAAATTGTATCATATAGCATGTCAAATACTTGTTATGGAGAATAGTCGTTACGGAATCCCTGTGTTCCGTTAAAGTTTCCCTCAATAAAAATAGAAGTAACAATAAATGTACGCGTTACTTGCACTTGATCACACCAATGTACAGTGGCAAACAACAATTTAATGTAAAAACACCTATAATGTCGCTAGCAACTGTGCTACGCTCGTTATGGAAGCATAGTTTCTTAAATGCGACATTTAAAAATTTGAGTTTGGGGTTAATTTGCTCATTCTCCTTAGGACAGATAAGATTCAAACTTTGTTTCTCACGATATTTGACTCATTTTAGTATTAGTAAACGGTTTAACAATTAACAACAACACCTTTTGGAAAGTAATTTAACCATGCAAAAATAGTTACGGTAACATAGGACTGTTTTGGAGACAACCCTAAAAAGTAGAAAATCTTAGAATTTCATATTCGTATCAGTAGAATATCTTTAAAATCATAGAATTCACTACCCATATATGGAAAATAAATACATATTACAAGCAATAACAAACCTTAGATAAATTATTTTTCAAAGCAAATATTAAAAACAGAGCTGGAGACACGGCCTTTTTCTTCTTATTGAAGTTTTTGCTTAGCAAACTTTTGCCAAAAGGCGCAAGTTTTCAATGTTTCTTTTGTACCACTTTAGCAACAACAATCTAAGTTAACATTTCCAAATGATTAAAACCATAAGTGTTGTTTCACGTTGTGTATATAGTCGTATATAACCTGGAGACACGTATTTTTCAAAATGGTATCGATTTCTGGAGAACGGCTGATCAAGACAATCAGCGGTCATGCTTAAGTGTCATTTGGTTCATTATTTACAATGTGGCAAATAGTTGCTAAGAAATTAACCCGACTAAAGCAGACGGTCGAAAGGATATAGAGCAATAAAAGATCAACATCAAACATGACCAAGGGTCACTGATAATTTCAACTAGTATCAATTCGGAGTCTGCAACAATCCAAAATAACGGAATTTTATGTAATAAATTATTCAGAAACCTTTTGTCTTTCCCCTTATTGTTATCCTTAATTACTATTTATATATATCATTTATATATACAATGTAGAACTTTTCTTAATGCATATACTGTTCTGTTCTAATCCTAATGTTCCTCAACAACAACAACAATAATTGAACCAATTAAGTCAAAATGAAAACTATCAAGTAATATTAGAAAAGAATGCTAATTTGATATAATTACAAGTTTGATTTACAAGCTAATAATTACCCTATGGTCAGCTTGACTAGACATTTTGTATTAGAGCATGCTAGACTGACCAATACTGACCCTTAGGGCATAAACCTCCAGTATGATGACATATGGCTTGTCCAGTGGTGTCCAAACTGACCATATTGTTTGATTTAGCAAAACTCTCTTTAATACCTGTTGACAAAATTGTGTTTATTTAAATAAGGTATTATAGAATCTATACCTGGAATTGATTTTGTTATAGTAGTTTAATCTATGACTGATTTTACTTAAAAATTTATTTAAATACACTGGAACCCCTCTATTAAGACCACTGACCGTTCTTTCAAAAAGTGGTCTTATTAGCGGGGTGGTCTTATTAGCGGATAAATTGGTCTAGCATAATTCATAGTACAAAGATTATCTGACATATACTCTGTTAACTTAAAACAAGGACCCTTTATGACATGTTACAAAGAGTCCTTGCTTAAAGCATCATTGGGAAGCATATTGGGTGTAATGAGCATAGTGGGTGTAATAAGCTTTTCAAGTGAACAGTTTTCACATTGCATTAGATTTTCAAATTTTATAATGAATAATACTACATGTATTTATAAAAGATAATTGAGTTCAACTTCGTTATTATTCAACAGTATATAACGCGTGCATCGGCGATCACGTACGGGAACGGTCAAAATGAACTACCGGACCGTAAAACGGACTTTATTCTGTACTGACGCTCTCTAATCGTAATCACTCGGCTATTTCCGTAGACCGAAAAAAAACAATGGAATTTATATTAGACCAGCAACAAATATTTGATCTTTCCGTCGAATTTACTCTCATGAGCTTCCATTTCGGATTTGCTATTCTCAGAACACTAAAACTTGTACCACATTAACAATTTAACACTAAAAATGTATTTGTATCAGGTGACGCGTCTACTTTCGTTTTCGAAATTTTTTTTTGTTTTATCAATTATTTTCAATGGGTTCAATTTAAATGGTCTGTATTGGATAGGAAAATGACCCCTAGATTGTGCAAATGTCACATTGTTAGTTAAACAGGCGTGTTTATACCCCTTAATTATTAGTTATCTAACAGATTGACATCCTTTGTTTTCAAACAATGGGTGCAGCGTATTATCAACACAGGTGTGAAAAACATATACCATAGTCAGACTGCCGGTCGATCGCCGAATATTTCGCGAATTTTAAGTGGTCTTTTTAGCGGGGTCAAAATGCACGCATTTAAATAGTTTTGTCAGCAAGAAGTGGTCGTATTACGGAGTAGCGGGGTGGTCCTAATTTCGGGGTTAAAGACCATTAAATAATGAGCAAAAAATTCCGTTCTTTTCAAAACTGGTCTTTTTAGCGGGGTGGTCCTTGAATCGGGGTGGTCTTTAAGCGAGGTTCCAGTGTACTGTAAAATTTCAACAAATTTTAATCTATTCAATTTGGATTATACATTTATTATACAATTGGATTATTATATGATTAATGATGGGTATGTAGCTGCATTATTAATGCATGATGATGGTTTAGATTATATTATTATATTGTATTGGTTTAATTGTTTTAAGGTCAAAGTTAGGTTGCTGAATGTTATTATGTGATGATGACCTTGTGGCTATCGTGATGACCTTGAGGGATGTAGGACATGTTAACCTACTGGTGGACTACATACAGTTTGTAGTTCATTTTACTAGCATATATGTATATTAATTTATGTAGGTAAAAATGTCAGAGGTGTAAAATACCATATACAAAGATGTCAGAAGTAAAAATACCAAAGGTAAAACTGC
Source organism: Mactra quadrangularis (assembly GCA_025267735.1). Taxonomy (NCBI): domain Eukaryota; kingdom Metazoa; phylum Mollusca; class Bivalvia; order Venerida; family Mactridae; genus Mactra; species Mactra quadrangularis. The sequence goes on along the minus strand of CM046294.1, from coordinate 31,226,215 downwards.
CATACCCTAAGTGGTAAAAATGCCAGAGGTAAAAATGCCAGTGTAGTTCACAGTTGAATTTGACTATAACATTTAGAAATTTACATTATTAAGTATATTTACTGCTAAAATATTACTTGTCCATGGACAAATGGAATTGATTAATTTACTTGTCCAAAGACATAAATGTAGCAGTCGGACAAGGTGGTATAGGAATTTTACACCTTTGTTCGGTCACAGGAGCTTGACATTTTATATCATACTACAAAAATTCCCCTCCTTCATATAATAAAAACATGATTATATGAAGGAGGGGAATTTTCGTAGTATGATATAAAATGTCAAGCTCCTGTGCCCTGGTATACATGTGCATTACCACACGAAGGTGCAGTGCACAAGAACAATAACTCCAGCATGTGTGTGTTGTTATTTCCCTTTTTAAAATTTTCTATTTGGGAAAAATTGCAGTACTTATAAGCTGTATAAATGACTGGCGTACTTTTCTTCGCCTAGCAGTGCTCTTGTTTTAAAATATACAAAAATGTACATACTAATGTATATGATGTATAATCATGTAGTCCCATGTAGAAGGATCATAAAACAGCGGGGCACCTAGATTTATTATATCTTCAATTTACTTCAATATAATCCTTGTGTTAGGGTGAAGGGTGTGTCGGGCAATCTCCCTCTACCAACGTTAGAAGGTATTTTATATAAAGGTTAGGAACATCGTTAAACATTGACATCTTAACCTGGGTACTTAGAGTAATCTTTATTGACCATGGAACATTCGGCGCAAAATTACGCTACCTTGATCTTTATTGATTTCAAGTTAGATTGGTTTTGCGCGAAACTCATAAAATCGTGTTTTAAAGTCCCAGATAGAGACTGTGTTCTGATATATAATATTTGTAAAGGAATGTTAAAGACTTTATGATTAATAATTTAAGATGATAATAATGGTGATTTAGTCATGTATGTAAACAAAAGGACTATAAGAAAATATCCCTGTCATAAATTTTATACATTTTGATGGAGATTTCAAGAATGGGGTACCGGTATATTATACAAATATGGTCATTTACAAATACTACAAATAGAATTTAAATTTGTCAGAGATAAAAATATCGATTTGTTTGTTTTAGCATAGTTATATCGTATGCAATATTGATCATTTGAAATGTGTATCTGCCTAGTAGTTACATTATTGGACTGATGATCATTGGATTTGTTGGCTCAGCTTTCGTTTGAATCCCATATAAAAACCACTTACTTAACTTCTGTATCAAATTTGTTTATCTAAACTGCTAAGTACCGGTGAACCAGAAACAGGACTCAGGAAATTGACAAATACGAAAATATGACAATAGCAAAAAAATAAGAAAATTCTTTGAATAACTGATCTATGAGCTCCCAACTCAATTTTTTATTCTTTACTCTGAATATGTTTGAATTTTTGTCTTTGAGATTTGATGAGTTATCAATTATCATAATTATGTTGACATAAATGTGTCTTCAGTTTGAATTGTTCTTGGTTAGAGAAGTATTGATGGTTTACGATTACAATGGGTAGATAACAATAGAAATTTGTTGAAAAATGACATCTTTTCATTACCTTGGTGTACCATTGTTGAAAAAATGACATTTTAACTCAAACTAGTGTCAAATTTTAAATGATTTTTTATTATTTTTCTGATATCCGAGCCAAATGTACTCGGTACTAAGAACCAACAAGTGTAAGCTCTGACTCAGCTAGTGTATAAAATATCATATTTGATTTATATAATCAAGTAGTCAAAATTACTACCTCAGTTTGAATCATATCTGATTGAAGTATTATATATTAGTTTTGTACAAAAAAACATTGAAACTTCGATTATTTTATGTAATAATGTTATTACTAAAGAAAAGAATGTTAATTTATATTTGGTTTTTATATGAATCATAGCTGGATCGGGTTGTAAGAGTGGATGCTTAGTAGGTCCAAATCACCCCTGTTTGTATTTGTTCAATGTACATGCATAAATAATAGACTATATCCAGAACTAAAATGTTTAAGTTTTTCTCTGCAGTAGAAACTATCTTTTACCATTACATTGAAAACGAGTGTACAAAGAACAATAGATCTAATTCAAATTTCCTGCTTTTCAGCAATAATGTGTAGAAAACTATGATTGTATCACCTGTGCAAGGATGGAAAAAATATAAATTAGATCTATTGAAAATGGGATTCAAAAGGCTGTCTTTGGTGTTCAAACTCTTACTTGACCATTGTTAGCCTGGGTTTGTTTGAGTTTGAACAATGTTCCCCAACCCAAGTTGATAGCGCAGTTGGTAGCACACCAGGATTTGGAATCTCATGTCTTGAAGTGGGTATGGGTTCGAGTCCCACCCGGGGAGTTTATACCTTTCCATGAAAATTTGACAATAATGTCATTTTCATCCATTGATTAGATACTATGGAGTAGTTCCCAGCCTTGTGGAAGGGTAGGTGAGTACTGGTTATAGTCAAGGGTTCAGGAAAGCTAGGTTAGGTGTACTGGATGCTGTAAAATGACCTAAATTGCGTTGACATGGCATTAAACCAAGATAAAAAAGAGCAATGTTCCTAAAACATTTATATCTCTCATCCGTCTGCTTCCTAGTTCCTCAGTGCTAAAACAGCTAGCGTTAAAGTTCTTGTCGTAAACAACCAATAGGCCTTTATTCTTGAATGGCTTTCGAACCAACATGGGTCAAGGTCAGACATCCTGAAAAGTGTTTTGACATTCATGGACATCGGTCCAGTGATCTCAGAAAAATCATTGAACCGAATCAGGTTTCACTGGACCAGAAGAAATCATCAAAATGTCAATATGTCATGACTTGTCATTACTGATTTCTGGTTGCTAATCAGTCATTGCGATAACTTTTAACTGTGAACAAAAATTAGTTCAATACATACCATTAAATAAAATAATAGGGCCTATAGTTGTCCTCATTTTAATTTTAGAAAACTAAAATTTTACCAGACATTCGGACTGGCTACAACAGATTTTTTCCTGGATCAACTGGAATTTCACTGGTCAGGTCTGTCGGACCGGCACTTTTCGGAATATCTGGTCAAGGCTATTCAATGGTTACTAGTTCGGCAACGTAACAGTTTAGCCACACCCGCTCTCTGCTTTCATGTCAATTATACATCAGTATTTTAATTTATTGCCTAACAATTTTTTATCATTATAAATTATGTACAAATTTTTGATGACTCATGGTTAATGTTGATATAAAATGTTGAATACTATATTATATTATACTATATATTGTAATATTTATGTTGTTTAAATGGAGCGTAAAACTAGAATTTGTTCTCTTTATATTTTTATAACTTTGTTTTTATTGTTGAATTTTCTATAGGTATGATTCACAGTATTGTTAAATAATTGTTTCAATATATATGAAAACTTTGAATGACACATCTTAATACAAAATTTCAACATGTGCAGGGTGGGGGGGGGGGGGAGAGGCAGCTCAAATTTTCCATTGTGAGGACTCCATTTTCACATGAAAGGAACTTTGAGGCTTAGTTTGCCAGAATCGTCTGCTCTTCAATTTTATCAATTTCATGCAAAAGCTAACTTTATATGATTACACCACTCAAAATGATTAATTTTGGAGTCCAGACATTATATGTGAAATCTCTTGGCCCCTGTTGATTTAGTGTGTGCCATGATTGACCCCTTCTTGAGAATTCTTGTTTCATCCTCCACATCGTCTTGCCAGAGGTAAGCAAGGTAATAATGATAGAGTTTGAGAATAAATTTCATTTTCATATGAATTTTACTTTGTTAATCAAATCTTTTCATTTGGTTATGACTGGCTGATCAGCAAACAAAACTTGACTGGACACTTTCCTCTTCTAGTACTTATTTATCCTTCTGCTAGTATCAGGAACTTCTGAAATGAAAATTCACCTTGAAAGCAAGCTCATTGGTCGAAAGCGCTTGACGCAAGCAAATGTTCAATAAGGCGAACACACAAGCGCTTGCCATCCTGCAAGTGTTTTGCTAATTGAACATACAGCTTTGCTCTTCCACTTAGTGTAACAGCTGGGCCGCTGGGGCTGCGATAAAACAAACATAGGTAATGAAATTTGTACAAAACATTTTAATCTGTAAAATCTTGGTTAAACAAATTAGTAAATGTGTCATTTGTTTTTATGATCATAGTGAACTCTAACAGTTTATATAAGTGTAAGATAGTGAAACTTTAAACAACTCTTGTCTGTATACATTTTGTTCACATTTTGTATGTAAAACGTTTAGCCATGGGGGGCGATATTACTATGTATATATATAAAGTATGGATTGGACTTAAAGATAACCTAATTTGGAATGATTTTGGGGGGGACCTCTATAGGTGAATTATGTTTAACAATTGCACACATCAAGCTATTTCTACATTTCTCTGATATTATCGATGATTATATTGCAATTAAATCGTCTCCGATTACTAATGTGACATTGTTTGGAAATTTAATATCGTCAGTTTGAAAAGAGCTCGTATTACGAGAAATAGGTCGCCTCAATATACGTGAGATGTATGAAAGTTATGTTCGTGTGATATATAGAGTTGACTTCTTTCACACTTGACTAAAGACGAGTTATGTCCTTACCCATAATGCCTTTCTTTGTTTTGAAAACTGACGGTTTTACGTTCACGTAAATATAATATTTGGTTACTGTCTGTTTGTTAGATTTGGTAACTTCTTTATTTTTTCATCAATAATACAATGCAGTAGTTAATTCTATGTAAATGTTTGTATGTTTTACTTTGAGTCCTACTAGTATAAGAAATGAATGGCCATAGATGGTTGATGGTACTCTGAAACATTTTTTTTTTCTGTTTTGGGGTTTTAATTGTTCGCCGGATTGTTCAATGAAAAAAATCCGGCTTAAAGTTTGGCGAAACCAAGGCGGGGGTTTGGCGGAGGGCGTCTGGTGTCATTAACAATTGCCTTATAGCTTTTTATTTACCATATATTTCAGCCATTTATTGTCAGATTTTTATGAAACTTCATACAATGATAAGTTGATAACATACCATGTGATGAACAGAATTAGAAAGTACCCGCAACTCTTCCTGGCTTTATTATGGATTATTTCCCTTTGTAGTTTTTGCTTTTAAGTTTCCTTGTACTGACATAAACTTGATCTAAATTTTCCCCACCCGTGGAAAAGGCATATTTTGTTGTAAACTTGTGAACTTAAAAAGGTACTTTTTCTGAGTAATAATATTGTTTTCTTTATTATTCCAGTATAGAATTAAGAGCCATTTGAGTACCATGTAAATATGATGAAACAGTTTACTCCCGTTCTGCCTTACAATACATATATTTGGGATTTGTATGGTTGTTTTTTTCCTGGTCCATTTTATGCATAGTAAAATGACTTCATAAACTCTTGTAAATAAATAGATTTTCACGAGAGGCATAGCCATGAGTGAAAATGTCATTTTCGGAGTTCACGGGTTTGGATAAAAAAGATCTTAGACGAAAGTTGACAAATATTTTGTTTCTTTCATGCTTAGTTGGGTTTTATCAGATGCATTTTATACAAATTTTAATGTGACGTCATTTCTTTTCCAATATGGCATCATCTACCTTCTATGATGACGTCATTGACGATGAAAATATGTATGATTATATTTTCACAACAATGAAAATGTATAATTTAAATTTTCATCGAATAATGTGATATTTCACCGTGAAGCATGAAAGTAAAATGGTTCAACTAATTCAAAATAACTAGTAGTCTAGTTTTTACTATATTCCATACTGTTCCCCCTCCCACTTAAAAATTTGGACCTTTGGATAGTCTTTTTTCATGTTGTTGAAATAAGATATCAAAATAAAATTGTTTTGTATTGAAGTGTGTATAAATGGATGATTTAATAATTGTATAGCATGGTTTTATATGCATCTATGTCCAGCCAAGTATTTGTATGTAATACGATTTTAACTCTTTCAATTGTTAAATAAATATACCCAACACTTAATACAAATAGATTGAAGTCATTGTAAGCTTAGGCTTTTCTTTAATAATTATTTGCTGACCAGGTTGTGGTTTATTTTACACCTTGTAGTGGTTTTTGGGAGTGGTTTAATTCTTATGAAGGGTTAATTATGACACATTTTGTATGAACATAAAGTTGGCAGGCTCAGCAGACACAGCAGACGGATTGATCCTTCTGTTGTGTCTGCTGGCAGAAAGATAAAATATCAGCTGAAGGATCAATCTTTCTGCTGGGTCTGTTGGCAGAAAGAAAACATAACAGCAGAAAAAAAGATCCTTCTGCTGTGTCTGATGTGTTTGCTGAGTCTTCTCACTTTATGCTTGTACATTTTGGGCACGTTCCACATGGCAATCGCTAGATAGTGCTAGAGGTCTACAGAACGGTTTGCTTCAAGCTAGCAAAAACAAAATGGCGACTTTCTCAAACAAAAAGTTCAGAATTGTAACAAATGAAAAATATTTAAATCAATTATCCCCATGAATATTCTATTTTACCACTTTAACGAAATATATGCGTTAAATGAAATATATATCAGTATTCTTGAAAAAGAAGTACATTCTCACAGGGGGCAGCCATTTTGAAATAAGCAGAAGTGTTCCGAATGATACGGCTAGCAAGAAAAAAACTTGCTACGTTTCGCTAGCTAGCAATTCAATTTGCTCGATCGTAGCAAACCGTTTCGTAGGAAATCGCTACAAAGCGCTAGCTAGCGATCGCCTTGTGGAACGTGCCCTTTGTTTGTTGCGAAGGGTAGGGGATTTACTTGCTGATTGGTAGATTTTCCATCAATCATATTGGTGAGAGGGTATTCACTCTGCATTTATGCTTGAAAATATTTTGATAACCTTACATAGGAATTCAATGATAAAATCCGAGGATTCCTACTGTAAGGACCTTACCATTTGGATTGCTTCAGGTTTTATCAGGGAAAGATAACTGTCAAAAGTCCCTAATTGAATTCCTTGTTTAGTAGTCTAAGTATGACCAAATAATGACCATTTATTAAGTATTTTTATTTGGGACTTTGGTTTTTTTTATTATTGAAGATTTATTTAATGTGTTGCTAGATGGAATATTAGTTATTTGATTCTTTTTGGTCCAATTTAAAAAGTAAATTTTAATGATAAAAAATCTACTTAATAAATTAGCCAGGGATTTAAGACATTACAATCTAATACAGTTTAATTTTTTCCTATTTTAGCAATTAATGTATAGATTAACTACTGCCTGATGGACTTTAACCAAATATTTTTTGAACATCCCTTTAATATTTCGATATAATCCTTGTACTATATATTAAATTTTGCTATTTGTGGTTACATTTTAATCCAGTTTTGAAGAGAATATTAAGTGACCATAAAAACTTCTTAAATTTGTATTTGTTGACATTCTGTTATACATGAAAATTTTCATTCAAATATTTTTTCGTATTTTTTACGCTACTTCAATTACTTCAGGATTGGCAAAAAAAAAAATTAACACTAATTTGTTTATCTTTATTTTCGTGCCTTTTAGGTTTTTTTCCCTAGGATTGGTCATGCTGTGTCCTTACACAACTAGGGAGTGGGTATTTTGAAACATGAAAACCCTTGGTCCTATCTATATGTATTTGAGTTAAATGATAATAGGATCATTTTATAGTTAAGGATGACACTTGAAGAATATTTTGTCCACTTTTCAATACATCACAAGTTGATAATCTATGTGAAGTGTTTGATAAACTGATATCCTTCACGTGTGTTTTGAGATAATTGATAATGAAATAAAATAATAATGTTTTTAATATGAAATATGGAATAAAAACATATAAAATTCTAATTTTGGCTTGATTGTGAAAAGTAATTTTTAGTAATTATATTTTTACTAAGTCCTCTTAAGTCCACATTTTGGCTCCTTCTTACCCTATTTAATGATGAGGATACAGTTTCTCAGAACCCGGGTCAATAGCGCAGTTGATAGCATGCCGGGATTTGGAATCTCGTGCCTGAGGGGGTGCGGGTTCGAATCCCACCCGGGGAGGTTATACCCTTCCATGAAAATTTGACAATAATGTCGATTTTCTTCCATTGATTAGATAATATGGAGAAGTTTTCGGCCTTGTGGAAGGGTAGGTGAGTACTGGTTATAGACAATGGTCCAGGAAAGCTAGGTTAGGTGCGCTGGACGCCGTTAAATGACCTAAATTGTATTGAACACGGCGTTAACTCCAATAAATAAAATTTATAAATAAACAGTTTCTTGGTCATGGAAATAAGGAGGGAGGTTGTATGGGATTTGAACCAAATGTGGAACTGGTTATTCAATGATTATAAGATCTAGGCTGTACACTCTGGACCATGATATCTTTTCTCTGGTCAACTTGTAATAGCTATGCCTGTGAATCTTGATGTGCTCCATTCTAACATTGCTGTACACAATCTACACCAGAAACTTGTAGTCCCTCATTCTAATGCAAGTAACTATGGATACATGTATAGTGTTATTTTTTTGTTATTCTTTTTATAGGGTGCCATACTCATCACCTTTTCTCTCCCCTGTGCTGTTTTTTACTTCTCCATATGCAAAAGTAGTAACTTTGAAGTATCAGCCCTCTGATGTATCCAGTCTCCTTTTTCTGTCTCATTGCCTTTTCTGTGTTCTAAAATAATCACAACATTTAAGATTCACTAGTTTGAATTATTTTATAAAAGTTCTGTATAAGACTGCATGTATTTTTCTAGACTTTTATAATTACCAGTATATTATTTCTACAGTTAATTCATGTTTCATTCATGGTTGTATCCTGGAGTTCCTACTTCCTGTTACATACTGTTATAATACTGAAATCATTAATTAAAACGTATTGATTAATGTAGTCTCATTATATAGTCTGGATGCTAAATCATGCTATAGCCTTTTAATACATGATGCCTAGGTATAAAATATTGGTGTTTTTTGTTTATTTTACTGGTAAATGTATTCTATGCAATGTTAATGTTTTTGAGTTCTTTTTCTAGTGTTCAACTGTTCTTTTTCTAGTCAAAGCATTTTGTTGCAGACCTTTTATGAATTTAATAAAATCATATAACATTATTGATTCAATATGGTCTCCCAGAAAGGCAGATTTCTTATTTTACCAAATTCTTGCTGAAGATTAATAGGTTATGCCTGTGTCCTAGCTAAGTACTGTGGTATAAGGAAGCAAACTCTATAGTGGCAAGGGCTTGTTTCACTATTGAACTATGCTAGTTTCACTATTGAACTATGCAAGTTTCACTATTGAACTATGCTAGTTTCTCTATTGAACTATGCTAGTTTCACTATTGAACTATGCTAGTTTCACTATTGAACTATGCTAGTTGAACTATGCTAGTTTCACTATTGAGCTATGCTAGTTTCACTATTGAACTAGGATAGTTTCACTAACAACTTATGCTAGTTTCACTATTGAACTATGCTAGTTTCACTATCATTGAACTATGCTAGTTTCACTATTATTGAACCATGCTAGTTTCACTAACAAACTATGCCAGTTTCACTATCAAACTATGCCAGTTTCACTATCGAACTATGCCAGTTTCACTATTGAACTATGCCAGTTTCACTATCGAACTATGCTAGTTTCACTATTGAACTATGCAAGTTCCACTATTGAACTATGCTAGTTTCACTATCGAACTATGCTAGTTTTACTATTTAACTATGCTAGTTTCACTAACAAACTATACTAGTTTCACTATCGAACTATACGCTACTCTATCAAACTATACTAATGTACATACTAGATGCAGATTGATTTATCTAAGTTGTAAGAACTTCTTCCGCTATCAAGCGAACATAAATTTGTATTAAACTAAATCCACTCCTTCAAATCTGCAAAAAATCTCATGAAATCTTTAGTATATTTACTTCTAGCCTAAGAATAAATTTTATGAAATTGAATCTTATTTGATTTCAATGTATGTTTATGCTATTTCTATCAACTACTCTGGATCTGATATATATACCTAGAGATGTATGCAAACAAACATGTAGGTGTCATAAATTTCTATTTTAAACTTATATTAAGCTACACTCACTCAACTCACTTCTCTCCAAGATCTATACTTTTCTCTAGGAGTTGTAATTCCTTCATGAGGTTTTAATACACTTTCAAGCCTTTCCCTTGTACCGATAATGAATTTTCTTGTCTGGTAATGAATTTTCAATTTTCTTGTCTGGTAATGAATTTTCTTGTCTGGTAATGAATTTTCTTGTCTGTTGAACATACCATACCTTTTCATAATAAAAACCTAATGTTCAAGCTTACCTAAAACCTTTTCCATAGTAAAATCTTGTAGTAGTAAATATTTTAACGTTTTATACAGGTAGTGACACATCTGTAATCTACTGTAGCTGATAGCAAATTTACTATACTGTATAGTTTGTGGTCATGTATACATATACATTGTAGTACGAAAACTACCTATTTACCTATTGGAGTTAGCCATTTTCAGTTTACGCTATTTTACTGTCCTCGTATTTTTGGAGGGATTTTTATACGTTACAACTGCGATGTGACAACGTGTTGGAGTTAGTCGACATTCTCAACATTTCATTAATGAGTTTGTTTGTTAGAGATTTTTTTGTGCATGTAAGAAAAGGATTGTCTACTTTTATTTCCCCTTTTAAACCCGGATATTCATATTGAAGTTTGTTTTTAATTGACTTAGTGTGTGTTTAGGATAAATATTTGAGGATTCTAATATAGGAAGATTTAAACGTATGTTGAAGATTGTATTATATGCTTGATTTAAATGGATTATTAAACTATAGTGCATTTATTGGATACAGGTATCCTGTGAATTATATTCACATATAAACAGTGTTAGGGTTTATTTTTTTGGATTTTAAGAAGAAAACATTTTACCTGCCAAAATAAAAGGGAATCACTCTGTCAGAGATACTGATATTTTTCTATATTGGAAATTTTGTAAATATCTCAATATTTTAACTCATTTGAGTTATACATTATTGAATACAAGATCACAGTAAAGTAAATTGAACAACGCTTATTTTTCGATGTTTAAACTGTAACAAGTTGGAAGTTAAAACGGTTGAAGTTTTACAGTTTTATCGTTTTTCACAGTACGGAAAGTATTTTTAGATGTGAATATATAAATTCTTACATGACAGAAGGTTGATTAATGATAACCTGGGATTTTTATGTGTATTCTTATTGATGGATTATAAAGCCTTGTTTGAACTAAGGTAAAAAAAAATGTTGATTTATATATATATTACATTATTGATGGCTAGTGTTTTTTTTCTTTCATTTTGTTGATAGTTTAATGTTGATAGTTTTAATATTTATGTTAGTCATAAAAAAATGAAAGGAGACAATGAACTTGAAAACTATTTGTTAAATTGAAATTAAAATTTTGATGTTTATGTTAATTATATTATTAACCTATACATATTCAAGTTTTTTCATTCCCACCAAGAGCCTGCAAGACTGTAGTACATTGTAAGTGCATTGCCTTAAAGAGCGAGTTACTACAGTCTTGCAGGCAACCCTTGAACTGGACACTGGTTGCTGTCCTTAGTAAGTCTCCACCCCTTTAATTCTATGAAAAATGTCAACTCATATGCAGTTAGATCTATATAATTTTACATTGAAAATTTTGTTCCTGGGCTGCATTTTTTCCAGTTCTTGAAAAATCACTAAACTGTGAAAAAATCTTCAAATGAATGAAACACCTGATAGAATGAATGTTTTCAATTCTTTTTGAAGTGTAAACTATGTGAGTGACAATATTGGACGAAATAATGATAGTAAATGTATACTCTACATTTTTTTATCTTGTAAATTTATAAATGTTAGTTTGTATACATATTATATACAAGGACTTTTTTGTACTAAAACATGAAAGACCACTTGAGTTATTTGAATGTTTACTTTTTTGAACGAAAAAATGTGGTAGTTAAGTTTGACTGGGGATATGAATTGCAAAAGAGCTTGTAATTGTATGTATTTTATTTATTTATGTCCATTTGTGTAAATACACGTTTTTAGCCCACCTGAGCACAAAGCACTCAATGTGTGTTATTGTGGTGGATCTTTGTTCGGTCTTGAAACTATCCTGTTATGAATTATGTTAAGAATTTTTCAAAATTTTGCTCAATTAAGGTTAAAAATATTTTTTTTAGGGATGAAGAATCACACCCTAGGGTCTGCACATACTGCACCCCTTTGAGTCGGACGGACCCACATTAAAATCAAACAAAATCCACTGCTGTATAAGTTATTGTTTCTTTTACCAAATAATTTACTGTATTATCTGATTGATATTGTAACCACTTTAATTAAATAGATTTATTTGGTATTTTACTGGCAATGAGGTGTGTCCCTTCTCTCCTAATAGGTGAATCAGCACTAATTTTCCCTTAGAAAAAGGCCAAGGCCCCTTCCCTAAAAATGGCGTTTTGACCTTGAGTCAATGTAGACTTCCTATGATAATGGTAAACTTAGTTTCTGTTATTATGCAAATACTGGCTTAATCCAGTCTAATATCGACTTCACTTAGTCTGAATTTTAAATTCCATAATTTTCTGAATCTGTTTGTCAATGTTTTAAAATGCTGGGTAAAGTATTGATTTAAATATTTAAATTGACAAAATTGTTTTAAAATTACTGTAACATTTGATAATTGGATTGTTTGTTCAGCGTATTACAGTAAAATTGTTTCACATTGGGTCGACTACAGATCTATTGTATTTCTGTCATTACTTCAGTTGTTGACATTTCTGGACTATGTAATATGTGTTCTAGGTGATTGGTTGATGGTATAAGGACATGGTTTGATGTTTAGAATGTTTCCTGTGGTCTCAGAACTGTATTTGATAAACTGCTTGTGCAAACATATCCTAGCCATTATTGCCTGTGATGGGGTTTGATGAGTTAATGGGTAAGGGTCAAGGGTTTACCAGTCTATGGAATTAGTTGATACCCAGTTTCCCAGGACAACCTATGTTTAGTTTGGGCAACCAATAATTTCTGTTGGGCAACCAAAAGCTTATAAACAATATATAGTGTGTGCTACTAAAATGACCCGTAAGGACAATCTCGTTCATATCCTAATTTCATAGACTGGTTTACGGTGTGGGTTGATTGAAGGAAGGTTTGCTTGGCTGCTGTTGTAATGTGGTTGATATAGAATGTTTTCCTCTACAATGTAGACACTTCTCTAGTGACCAGACAAACCAGTCTAATTATATATTGATTATACCTGGATATAATATAGAAATTATCTCTGTTACCTGAATTACATTTAATTGGATCCATTATAATTTGTTGATTATTATCTGTTGTAAAGTAGGTGTTGTTAAGGTGCTGTAAATTGTTACAGTACTGTCAGGCTAGGTCAGTGTTGAATTTGAATAAGGTAGGTGCTGTTAATTAGTATACTGTCAGGCTAGGTCAGTATTTCATGTTGGTTAGTATCCTGAAAGTGTTAGGTTGGGTAAGATTTTTGTTTCAGGAGTAAGAAATTTGGGGTACCTGAGTATGCTTAGGGAACAGATCCTTTCTTGAAATAGTTTGTCTCCCCCTATCAGATAGAGGGGATTTAAAGCTATTGTCATAAGCTTGTTGGTTATTTGCATGATTAAAATGCTACTAGAATATGATTCCGAAGAATAAAACGTTGTGGATAAGGATTAAAGTGGCCAAAATTATTATTTAAAAGCGTCACATTTTGTGGCCAAAATGTAAAATGGCCAAACTATTATTCAAAAGGTTTACATTTTGTAGCCGAAAATCAAAATGGCCAAAAAATTAATCAAAAGGTTTACATTTTGTAGCCAAAAATCAAAATGGCCAAACAATTATTCTTAAGGGTTACATTTTGTAGCCAAAAATTAAAATGGCCAAAAAATATATTCAAAAGGGTTACATTTTGAGGCCAAAAGTTGGCCAAAATAATTATTCAAAAGAGTTACATTTTATTGAATAAGATATAAAAAAACAACACTTTGTTGCAAATGCACGTATTGTTCCTTATTGGCTGTTTGTTGTTTGGATCAAGGGCACTCAGTAAACATAGCTAATGTACAATGTACAAAACTAGCAAACTTCCTCATTTTTTAGTATCCATGGGTGGACTCAAGATGCTTGCCACCGATTGGTCTATAAAAGTAACAGTAATAGCTTTGATTTAAAATTGTTTTTCACCAATTTTGTCTGGTTTTTTATGTTTTCTAGAATTTTGTGGTAAATTTAATAAAAACATAAAGCTAACACCCAGTTTATCAGATTGTAATTCCTGTTTCATGTTGTTTTAAATTTAATACACAAACAACTCACTGTTCTGATTTTATGACTCAGCTCATATACTTCCTAGAATTTTATAACGCAAAATTTCTCTGTAAGCAGTAAGATGTGATTATAGGGCGATTCTTTTAATCTATGTTGGTTAACAGTAGGTTATTCTTTGAATTTACTGCATTATCTCCAACAGAAATGCCTTATAATATGTTCAAATTGAAGGTTTCCTGCTAGACTGTAGTAAGTACATTGTATAAAGGAACAAGTTACTACAGTTTTGCAGGCAACCATTGAAATTGAACATTGTGGTAAAACATACCTGTGCAATAAGGTAAGCGTTGGTTGCTGTATAAGAAGTAATGATCAGCTTTGGTCAAGACTTGGCTTCTAACAAGGATGGCCAAGTGGTTACAAACAATTGTTTTTTCTTATTTATTTTAGCTTGATTGTAAAACAAGTTCTTACAACTTATAGTCACTGTCTAGTCTGCTTTCTGGCCCCCCAGTACTGAACTAGTATCATGCTCAAAGAAACAACAGGGTAATTCTTGGATGGGATTCTAGCAATTGTTACAGTGGTCAAGTAGCTTCTAGCCTGCTTAACAAAGGAACCACTCGTAAAAATTGTCAGGTGCCAGTTAATAAGATGCTATAATTAGTACTACAGGGTTTTCTATCAGACACTGGAATGATACTTAGTTTATTTGTTTTAAACATTTTACCAACTCAGATAAGGTACCTCATAAAATACAGAATGTAACTGAAGAAACCATATTATTGAGATCAACTCTGGTCCACCAAGATTTTGCTTTCTAGTCATGAGGGTTCTTGTTTTCATTATTTGTTTGTGGCATCCCTTTTATAACAAAAACAAGAAATATCTTTAAAAAAGATATTCGGCACTCTTCTGGGTTCATTTTCAACGGTTTGAACTATAAATGTTGGTCATGCATGGCGTACATGTAATAACTATCGGTCAAAATTTATGTAATTTGTCCGAAGTTGCAATTCAGCATCAACTGACAATTTTTGTCCGAATATATTGCCACTTCGCTGATTTGTCAATTTGGAAAATCTGTCCTATTCTAAAATTAAAAACACCTTTAATAACAATGCCATGGATTTTCGATTAAAAATCACTTCCTTCCAGAATGACCAAATGATTTATGTTACTTTTCTGGCGAATATAAAACAATTTGATAGAAATGCTCAATGGCGGCCTACATATGACAAAATGAAAACCCATTCCGAGCATGCGCTGAGTCGTATTCGCAGTTTAGTTATACCGCAAGGGGCGTACCACAACGAATGTGTGATCAATTAGCATAATTATACACAGAGTAAATAGTCAGCAGCTACTGTACATGCTACACGCCAGTTTATCACAAATAGCCAATGGTGTCATGTGTTTTATCCATTTCTTTATACCGTAAAGGATTTTCATTGGACAAACACATATGGTAGAGCAAATTGTATTAGTTGAAATATAGGTCAAAAGTTGGCTTAGACAGCTGCGCCGAATAAATAAAAAACCTTAAAAAACTCACTGTTGGCTGTGTGGTAGTACTAGGTCTGTGCTTTTGACTGTTTACTGTTGCAGTTCCTGATATGTTTGCTTACTCCTGTAAAAAGCAAACTTGCTGTCATTGGCGTAGCTTCCTATAGGCACACAAGGCAAGCGCTTACACATTTTTTTGAAAATTCAAAAAACTTAAAAGGCTAAATATGCCCAAAATCCAATAAAAATCGTAGGCTAAGGAGTACGAGCAGTATGGATTGTACCATCAAGTTTGAAAATAATGCTCAATAAAAAAGCAATGACTCAGTCTAGAATCAGCATAAGCATAAGGTTAACCATAAGAAATTGTCATGATACGATGGCTAAATTACATATAAAGGGAGGTGAGTCAAGCAGCAGTTACTGTAACAGATTGATGGCGTCATACATGTGACGTCAGCAGACCCCGGACCTCCTAGGTTACCTGTGCCTACACATTTATTTTGGGCAAGCTACGCCCCTGGCTGTTGAAGCAAAAATGAACTTGTATCGTATGTACATTGTAATGTAGATTTTGTATGCAAGTAATTAACTTGATTGTCTCTAATGAAAACCATACATTTCTGTTTTATACTTTGTGAGTCTGGCGTAGGTCTACTTGTTTTTATTTCATTATTGATTTAAACTAGTTTTGAATAATTTATATAATACTTTCCTAGATTAGATCATTAACAATTGTTTAAATATCTGCATCATTGACTTATATTACATTGTTGTTTAGTACTAGTTTTAGCTGGTTCATCTTGACTTGAGGTACCTGATCATTCTGTTAAGAATTTAGGTCTTATCGTCAATTCTCTACCAATCTCTGTAAACAGATATCCTGTAGAGCGTTGTTGTACACGATCTCTACTTTCTCCTTGGAAGGTCACGTCGAGATGAACTTCGTTTCGACCAATCAATGCGTAGCTTTCATCTAGACGAAAACACTTATTAATTACATTTTGATTTCGTAATTTCTATTTTTAGACCAAGTTTTTGCAAGCTAATTTAACAGTGGTATAATCACAGTCTGTGATTAGGCGGCTGATTTCAAATTGGTGACATAGACGATGTAAACAAGTTATGTATCATAACAATTTCGTCATGAATATTATGATGAGAAAAGGTCGCCTGAACGTGACCTTCGTTTGAAAAAGGCCAGATCTAAATTAGCGAGTATGCGAGGGGAAAATTTTAGATCGGGTTTTAATCAGATTGATTTTCTACCTAAAAAGTATTGAGTTGAAATGCTGGCCTAGTTGTTCAGGATTACTGTGCCTCTTTGGTTCTTACTAGTATATTTACTGTAGGAACCAAGTCTTGTTTTCTTTCTAGCTGCAAGAAAATTTTGCTATGTTTTTATTTAGGCATGAGACCATACCATTTACCGAAGTCTGAAGAAACCAATTCTTGTTTGGTTTTCTAACTGCAAGAAAATTAAACTCTTTATTATGTTTAAATAAAGGCATGATGCCAAAGTTATAGTTTATTCTGGTAGTTAATAATTTGTTCTTGTTATTCTGTTTTGTGGTTTTTGGTATCATAATCCATTGTTAATTAAAGGATTGCCTATCCCCATCGAGATTTTATAATAACTTTATGGTCAGAAATTGTTACATTTATTTGTGAACAGCTACTCTCAATATTTGGTTTTAACAAAGTTACAAAGTTTCGTCATTTTCTCACCTTTCAAATACTTTACTAAATATGTTGAACTTGGCACCAATCTACAATAAGTGCAACACCCTTTATGTCAATAACATAATGAAGCTGTCTGCATTTGGAATTCCTTCGTTATTTATTGGGCCTTTGTTGGACAAAATTCATACAATTTATCCAGACAATGTTAAAAAGCATGTCTTTTAAATACCGTTTGCAAGCATTGTTTTTAGCCATGCTTGACATTTAAAGGCTTCATTGTTCATTATTGTATCATTTAAAGTCTATCATGGGTCAGCCAGTATTCACACATTTATAAAAGAAGTATATATTTATGTATACTAATTTAAACCTACTGAATTCTTGTAGGATATTCTTTTAAGATTTTTAATACTTGATAGTAATTTATCGGTAAAACATTGTTCTATAGTTATTTTAGAGTTTATAATAGAAATATACTGAAATGTTATAATGGATTATACACTAAGGGGGAAAAGTTAGGTGGCAATGAACTGTGTATATGCGTAAAGTGAAGAGGAATTGTTAAAGGTACTAGTTCACAGATTTGGTTAACTTTTTCCATTATAAGTATTAAAACTTGTTTAAGAAATGCTATTGAGTGTTAACTGGGTTCCTGAAATGCTTAGATAATTTAGTGATGTGCATAATCCCATTGCTCTGGTAGATTTGAACAGTTTGTTTGTTTGGGTTTTAGGGCGCACCAACACAAAAAGGTCATATTGTGCAGATTTGAACAGAACAGAACAGTAAAATTATTCAGAAAAGTACATATTCATACTTACAAGCATAAAAGTATAATAACAAACATAACCAATTTAGTTACATATCAATATGAATTTGAACGAGTGTGGTTTTTGCTTGAGGCTTGTTTCTATATTTTCATGTAATGTTACATGTAGCGCAGTTGGTAGCGTGCAGGGATTTAGAATCTCGTGTCCCCAATGGGGTACGGGTTCGCATCCCACCCAGGGAGGTTATACTCTTCCATGAAAAATTGACAATAATGTCAATTTTCCTACATTAATAAGAAAAATGCAGAAGTTTCTGGTCTTGTGGAAGGGTAGTGAGTTCTGGTTATAGACAACGTTCCAGAAAAGCTAGGTTAGGTGCGCTGGACACTGTAAAATGACCTAATTTGTGTTGATAGGCGTAAAACCCAATAAAAAAAATTACCCGGTACTTGTTCAACTATGATTGATAACTTGTACCATAAAATACTAGAAATAGTTTCATCATGAGACACACAGTGTATGATGTTGTTTTAATATAATTGTTTTATTATATAATAACACTGTTCTATTGTTTAGAATATATACTCATATAACAAACATTGCCAATTCTTGTTTGACCTAAATGTGTTGGTTTTTATATACATCTGGTTTGAGTATTTTTGTTGGCTGTACAGACATGTTGTTGTCTAGAACTTGTTGTGATAGTTGGTTGGACTGTCTACATTATATATCAGGGCTCAAATTTAAGCTCACATACTTGCAAAATGTGAGTGGAATTTGAAAATTGCAAGTACCTTTTAATTTAACATGTTTAGTTATATCATGAACATTTTGATGTCATTCATTGGAAAGTGAAATTGTCAAAACCGAGTATTTGCTAACGTTATTAGTTGTTGTAGATCACATGACTATGGACCCTAGAAACTAAATGGTTGTCAAAATTTCTTTAATGTACTTGTTTTACAAGATAATAAATGTATGTTCTATTGTAAAAAACAATGTGACTGATTGTAGCCATTTTCTTTGATATACTATTTTATTTTAGCTTGATTTTGAAACAAGTTCTTACAACTTAATCACTTTTGAGTTCGCTTCCTGGTCCCGCCAGTACTATGGTAGTAGGATAAAGCTCCTTGCTCTAGGAAACAACAGGGTAGGTTTTGAATGGGATTCAAACCAACATGGAGCTGGCTATCCAATGATTACCAGTCCAAGTTGTAACTGCTCAACCATGCCTGCTCCATTTTCTTTTTGGTAACATAAGATCTATCAAACACAAGTGTTTCCATTCAGAAATATTGATTCTTTAAACTTATGAAGTTTTTTTCTGCATTTTTTGAAAAAAAAATCAATTAAGTTTTTTCCATTTTGTTGAGTCTTTAACTAAAAAAGTTATTATATCAAAATGTGTTTTTGAATTTTCATCAGTATTTTACATTGTTGTGAAATATTTAACTGATAGGTTTTAACATTTTACAATGTATGCAATCATATTGTTTGTTGCATTTTTTTTCTAGGATATTTTTTGTATCAAATGTTAATTCTCAAGGGATTTTAGACAATCAAGTTGGTCACATTTTGTCTACCAACTTTAAACATAAACAGTGTAACCTTGTTTTTGTTCCCCAGTCTATTGTGACCCTCCCCCCCCTCTTATTTCTCCCATATATAATACATTGTATTATGAATACATTTAAAGATTAAGCCAACTTGGAATGCCAAATATAAAGGATTATGATTTTCATGTTAAGCTTCAATGCTGGATTGAACAAAAATTTAAAATCCATATTGGAAATCGTCCCATATTTTATAGTCCTGTCTTGTTTTTTTCTACTGTAAAATTTTCTGAAGGATATATAATAATTTTGTTTCTTAATGTGAAATTTTGGACGATAGTTTTTTTCCTTATTTTATTGGTGGAAATTACTATTCTGTGTGGATTTTATTTTATCGAAGTGATGTTACATAGTTCTTTTTGATAAAATCTTCTACGATTTAAAAAAATGTGATACTTAGGATTTGATTTAAAATTGGCTTAATTTCGCTTGGATTTAAATGTGACCAGTGGTTTAATACTTATTCAGTATTTGAGAATCCAGAATTTGATGGGTTTTTTTGATGAAATAATTGTGATTCTTCGCAAATAAAACATGAAGAAATGGATTTTTGAGTTCTGTAAGTTTGTAATAAGTTAGTATTTTGGTAGTTTATTTGTAAAACAAAATAATTCATTTACATGATGTCAGGGCTCGAATTTTAGCTCGCATACTCGCAAAATGCAAGTGGATTTTGAAAATTGAGTGTAAATTTAATTTTAACTCGCAAATTTTTAGGAGTTGAAATCGCCGCAAAAATATTTCTGTCCAAACTGATGAGACTCAAATCAGCATTGAAATGGCCAGACAGATTGATAGTATTAATTGAGGATTCACAGTAGAAACATGTTCAATATTCTTTTTCTATCCCACAATTATGCCTTTGTTCTATTCATAGTTAAATATTACAATAAGTTGTTTATATTGCATATATGAATAGTTACGATGTATGCTATCCAGTTTTGGGAGGAAATTGCTAGTGATTTTTTTCATTTTGCGAGTTGAAATAAAATCAACTCGTAAAATTTTCAAGTGCAATTTTTTGTTAAATTCGAGGCATGATGATGTTATGTATTATTATTTTATTACTAAAAACCCTCAGTTAGTAATTCCATTTAATGATATCATGTAATGTATTCATCTTTTTTCTGAACAATATCTTTAATTGGATTTTTTATGCTACAGTATAAAACATGTAACTCTCAAAACATTAAAAAATGTGTTACCAAAATCAATGGGTGCAGAATCAATAAGAAATAGATAATATTTGTTGACTATGGTGTAAGATTGATTTCTATTTCACTAAGTAAACTCAGGAAACATATTTTTTAAGAGTTTTGTAGCCTTAAGTGAAATTATCAGTTTCTGAGATTACAAGTTCAAATAAAAGATCTTACTCTAAAATTGACAATTCTTCATTTTCTTTCATGTGTCTTTCTATGAACTGTAAGTGATATATTTAACTCAAATGAATCACAACATTATTTCTTTTTTAAAAAAGAGATTATTAGCCTTCCATAGACTTTTAACAAAAATTTACATTTTCTTTACAATGAGAAAATTTTACATTTTCATCGTATATTTGACATGGAATAACACTATTGGACTTCAACTTAAAGTTGTGGGACTCCAACTTTTCTCGGTAAGAGAGTCCTGGACTCCTACTGGACTACTACTAGAATAACACTTCATTTCACAGAAAAGCATGAAAAATAAATTGCTTGTGATAAGTATTAGCTCTACTCAATTTTCCACAAATATTGACCAATGAATGTTACATTTTACTGGAACCTGTTTTCTGTCTACAAAGCTCTATATTCTGATAAAAATTTGATGCAATGTTGAAATCTTCAAAACTATTGATAACTTGCTAAGTCATGCAGGTACATTTTTAACAAATTTAGGATTAAACATTTTAACCTTTCTGACTCATATTATTAATTTGATAAAAAATGTATGTTTTTTTGTGTGCAAAATATTTGTCACAACATCATTTTTTTGCAAAAAAAGAATTTGACTACTAAGGCCAATCATATTATTTTGCTTGATATATTGTTTAATTTTATTTAACTGTCAGTAGCACATACATTTACCCCACTGATTTAAATTGATCGGGAGTACAGAAGTACTGTTCTGAGTATTTAAATTAGTGGGGTTAATGTATGCACCACAGACTGTTGACAAGAATTTAACTTACTTTTATTACTAGCAAAATCAACAATATTGTCTGTCTGCAATTATTTGATGAGTTTTCAAAAAAAAAGTAACAAGTATTCTCGTTTACCTGATGTCAGTTAAATCATTATTGTGAGAACAAGTCATAAGGAACCCAGGTTGATAGCGTAGTCGGTAGGGTGCCTAGATTTCAAATCTAGTGTCCTTAAAGGGGTATAGGTTCGAATCCCACCCGGGGAAATTATACCCTTCCATGAAAATTTGACAGTAAAATAACCTAAAAAGTTTTGTTGACACAGCGTTACACCCTGTATAAATAAATAAGTTGTGAGAAACTTATTTTATATTTTATGCTGCCTTAAAATATATATGCATAAATGGTAAATTTACATTTTTGTCAAATTTAAAAAACGATAAAAATATTTTTCAATAATGATTTTAGAGTAGTAGGTAATCGGTCTCCCTTTGTGTATAGGAGAAAAAGTTACAAATTTTATTTCATTTTTGATTCACTGACTGGGATAAATACTCTCGTTTTTAAATTGTATTTAAATGTTTTGTACTGGTAAGTGGGGCTTGTAACGTTTGATTTGTAAAACTTTGTAAAATAGGTCCATACTCAATGTACGAATAAATGACATTTTGATAGCTGTAAGTATTAGAGGGTTACATGTACACGCATGCCATACCATCTTCATTCTTTTGTATGAAACAAAACCTCAACTACATCAAAGAAAGACTTTAGTCACTGAGATGTCAAATCATTTGTTGTTTTTAGTGAGTAAGAATGAAAGGTTACCAGGGTGCCATGGTTTGCCGAGGGAGTTGCATTGAGAATAGGGATTATTATAGGTTTTGTTTATAGGATAAAAAGGGATAAAAATGTTGAATACAAGGTATAAGTGAGAAAATATCGGGATGGGGTCACAGGAGGTGGGTGACATTGTCAATATTTGAAATTCTTTACAAAGTTTTAGATAACACAAGTTTTGTGGCAAGTTTTCACACCTGATGTTGGACTAATTTATGGGTATCCTACCTACTTTGATTTCACTTTGGTATAAAGGTTCTCACACTAAAAGTCAAGGTCAAGGTCATATTAGTTTTGACTTTCTCCAGATGTTACTTGTGGCTTTCTCAAAATTTATACATGTATTGTGTTGGCTGGTATTTTCATGTCAATTTTAATTTTGCAGTAACCCAGGTTGGTAGCGAAGTTGGTAGCGGGCCTGAATTTCAAATCTAGTGTCCTGAAGGGGGTATGGGTTAGAATCCCACCTGGGGAGGATATACCCTTCCATGAAAATTTGACAATAGTGTCAGTTTTTCCTCCATTTATAAGGAAGGGTAGGTGAGTACTGGTTATAGACAAGGGTCCAGTTAGGCGTGCAGGACAAAGTAAAATACCTAAAGAAATTGTGTTGACAGCATTGAACCCAGTATGAAAAGATGATTTTGCAGTAAATCTGGCTTCAAATAACAACAACTTGCCGCAGTCACCTTTAAAATTAAAAATTGACATGGTTTAATTTCTAGTTCCTGTTTCAAAGTTAAATAGGCTTAAAATTAACTGACAAAATTGTGAATTGTCAAGTTCAATTGATTTCAAACTGGCCCTTAGTTGATATCCTCCAAATAAATAGTATCAAAAAAAGTTTGCAGCTTCCAATGGAAAGTAAAGAAATGTTTAAGTGAATACTGATAAATAAGACCCAGTAAAGCTAGTCAGGTGTCTTGGTCACCATAAACAACCCCACAAAATGTATTGGTTAAAAGCTCTATTCACAAAATGTAGTTCACATGTATATATTAACACCAATATATTACTGCTGTTGTTCACCTATATTTCATTCATATAAAACTGGTTAGTGTTGTTTATGTTGTTGTTTTTCCTAAGATATAAAGTACTGTTGTTAGTTTTTTTCTGTCAGAACATATGTTTTATATATATTATAATGAACTAGCTTAGCATACCTGTATGTACTGGTAGCGTATAATGTATGTATAATATATATACTTATATATATACCTAGCTAGGTGACTCATCTCTCCCTGCTGTATAACTTATGTTTTCTATCACTGTTGGCTGGGTCGATATTTGATATCTCTTTTTACTTGAGATAGGATTTATGTTGCTTTTAAAACTTATCTTTATTGTACATCTTCAATATTATTACTTTTAGAACTAATTGATACAAAAGATAGTATAACCTATATACCTGGGTTGCATATTAATTATTATCCAATTTCTTACGATTATCTATACTTAACGAAACTTCTAAGTACTCTGATTTCAGTATTGTAGGAAGTCTTATTTTTCAACATTAAAG
Source organism: Mactra quadrangularis (assembly GCA_025267735.1). Lineage (NCBI taxonomy): Eukaryota > Metazoa > Mollusca > Bivalvia > Venerida > Mactridae > Mactra > Mactra quadrangularis. Next base: position 31,201,848 of record CM046294.1, on the reverse strand, counting down.
TCTGATCGATGATAGAAATGTGTTTTGGACCACACTGACCTTTGCTTTCATGGTTTTCATGCTTCTTTATCAATGCAAAATCATTTTTTGTTGCGCATGTGTTGATATGGGAAGATTTTCTAATTATTTTTATTGAACAGAGAATTAGCAATTATAGAAGTTTTATTCTGCAGGAGACGCACCGTCTGGTAAAAGACATCACAATTTCTCATTCTTCGAGTGACATTCGAGCCATTTCTTGATTTTTCGTTGTGCCTATCAACACACTAATGATTTTCACTAAAACTGACAATGTGCAATTTTTGCACGATAAGCACGTGCGCATTTCTGTACATACACGACAAAACTAATTTTGCATCAATTAAGAAGCATGAAAAGCATGCAAGAAGACGACAGTATAGTCCTGTACACATTTCCTTTAACGATCGGACGAAAATGTTGAAAAATGAAAATTTCTGACAACATTGAAATCGGTGTACTTAGAAGTTTCGTTAAGTATAGCAATACAATTTAGAGGGATTTGCGACTATTTGTGTTGGTAAGACGGTTGATTATGTTTCGCTGGTTCAGTGAAAAACGGTCGTAACTCACTCTTTTCATATATTGAGTTACAACCGTTTTTTCCCGCTAAACTCGTGATTTGCCCCTGGACCCTTAGAAACATGACATAAAACATGTATTTTGTTATATATTTGTAATGTATTAAGAATATGGTTGACAATAGACATGAAGTGTCATACACCTGTGCCTCAGGACCAATGATTAAGCCACTTAGATTACTCAAAATTTTGTTTGCTAAATTGTAAAGCATTTCAGTATTTTTAAAAACCCGGGTTGATAGCACAGTTGGTAGCGCGCCGGATTTAGAATCCTGTGTCCTGAAGGGCCAGGTACAGATCTGAAACAGTATTCACCTACCCTTCCACAAGGCTGGAAACTTCTTCATATACCTTATTAATGGAGGAAAATTGACATTATTGTAAAATTTTCATGGAAGGGTATAATCTCCCTTGGTGAGATTCAAACCTGTACCCCCTTCGGTACACTAGATTTAAAATCAAGGGGTGCTAATAACTGTGCTATTGACCCAGGTTGTACAATTGCATGGCTGCAAGTTTTCAGGCATATGCCTGAAGTTCAGGTTTTTCACAACAAATTAGACAATGCTTTGCTATTAAATTATGACGAAAAATGGTTTCAAATTACAGTTTTCAGGTTTTTCAAAATTTTCATCTTGCACCCATGCATTTGTTATTTTGGAAAATGGATATAGCCGAAATGTAGAAATGTTCTATATGCTGTGTAGAATTGACCTAAGCTGCGCTCACTATATTCTTCTTGATAAATATTTAAATCAGACTCCACTGTATATATTCCAGGTACATGGTTTTATTACATAATATTGATTGTCTGAAGCATGATTTATACTGTAGATTTATGGGTTCTCACATTTGTTATATTTGCATTATAATTGCAACATATTGATTTTAGCATCATGTTTTATGTAATGTTATATCATAGAACCTGTTCATGCTCTTATAATTGTTTGTATGCACATCATTTATTATTCTTCATCTGAGAGGAAGATTTAGGCCAATGTAATACTGACTGGTAACAATATTTGTTTCATGGTACCTTTCTTATCAATCCAGGTTGATAGCACAGTTGGTAGCATGCCAGTGCCAGGATTTGGAATATTGTGTCCCGAAGGGGTTACGGGTTTGAATCCTACCCGGGGAGGTTATACCCTTCCATGAAAATTTGACAATAATGTCAATTTGCCTCCATTGATTAGATGATATGGATTAGTTTCCGGCCTTGTGGAAGGGTAGATGAGTACTGGTTATAGACTAGGGTCCAGGAAAGCTAGGTTAGGTGCACTGGACGCCATAAAATGACCTAAATTATGTTGACATGGCGTTAAAACCCAGTAAAAAAAAACTACACCTTTCTTATCTGTGTAAGATATTGTATTGTTCCCAGTCATCCTTTGATGGGTTAAAGTACATCAGGCAAAGCAGAATAATGGCGCCGCCCAATGTATTATACGAGATAAACCTGTATAAGATAATTCTGTTTTCAGATGAACATTTCTCACTAAGTAGGCTTAAATCAAAGGAACTAATAGTGCAAGAATTGCTTATTTATAATACCTTATTTTAGTCATTCAGTTACATTTTTCCTAAATAAAGTATTCAGACTTCTAACGAGAAAAAGTCAACATCCTAATTGTGTTTACTTTGCAGCCATGGTTTTTGGTTACATTTGTAATTTGCTGAATTTAAGTGTTCATAGAAAAATCGACTTGTAGTTACATTTTAAAAATACATGTATGTCCATGTTTGAAAAAGTCTATAATAGGCAAAACATTGATAAATGGAGAAAGTACTGATTGCTTATATAACCAATACACTGACAACCTTAAAAGGCTTGGCAGGGGTGGATCCAGGAGTTTCCAGGGGGTTCCGAACTTTTCTAGGGGGGGGGTCCAAACTTTTCTAGGGGGGGTTCGAACCTCGAACCACATTATACACATTTTGCAGAAAAAAATGCAACATATTGAAAATAAAAACTATATAACCATTAAATCTATGTTAAGCACCGAGAAAAATTGCTTCATACTTCTTAAAAATAACTTTCAAGCAAGAAATACACTAATGGACATGTACATTTTCTAAATTCTAGGGGGAGGTCCATACCCCCATGGATCCGCCCATGCTTAGAACATGGTTCATATTTAAAAGGCTCAACGTTCTCTGTTTCAAACAGAAAACAATACAAGGAAATTATGATTACAATATTCCATTGTGATACCTGAGAAGACCATATTGTGTACCAGGTTTTCAAAAGGAAAAAAAATCCAGTTATTAAAACCTGTATCAGTTGAAATTAATTCTGATTTATGGCTCGATATTTCCTGCATTGATTATTTCTGCCTGTTTAAACAAAACAAAAACGTTTGAAAATGCTTGATGCATATTTAAAAGGGCCGAGTATAAACAGAACAGCTTGATTTTGATAGATAATGGTATTGATAAAGACAACACTTGAATTATTGACTGACTGCTGCTTACTGCTGATTCCTGCTGTGCAATGTTTATGATGATGTCAGGTGGTACTGTGCTCATTTATTTTGATAATCAGCATGGCCCCAGACTGTGTTCCTGTAATCTGTAATTGGTTTTCTTCCGCTTATCTTTTAATAATATTCTTAGGCTGATAATAAATTATTAATTGTTTTTTTCAATCACCTTTTATTAAGACGGAGAATTGATTGGTTTTTTAACCATCCCCAAACGACTTGAGAAAGGGTAACTCGATTTCCTTTAAAAGACTGGAAAATATGAGATTTGGTCCTAGAGAGCCAAACTCCTCACAGTGCTTACATCATGTGTTGCTTCTTAACCACTGCCAACACGTAAATCATGTGGTGCCCAAAATGGCCTCTAAAACCTCTGGCTACCATTCAGAAGAAGTTTTGTTTTACCCTTTTTATCAAAATGTTAATAATATTTACTTAGTACAGTTTAACTGGCATTAGCAATCCTCTAAATTTAGTATCTGTCTTTGGAAAATGACCTTGATTTACCCTTAAGATTTTAAAATATTACGATTCGATTTTAATGATTCTTTGTTTATACAGAGTTAATTTAGAATGATTCCTTCTAAGCTCTTTTTAGTTCAAGTCAGTATCTACAAATTTCCAAGTTTAGTTATTTTCTATTTCTTGTCCTAAATATCAAACACATAAAATTGTAGCTCAATCCCTTTGTAATTTTTACAACATTTTGTCAAATCAAAATATTTCTGTACTTACAACAATCTGACCGAAATATCAAAGGTAGAAAAATGTCGCCCAAGCCCTTTACATCAACAATATGTGGGTTAGCGCACAACGATCATAACTTACTATATTCTTACATTGAGTTACGACCGTTTTCCGCTAAACCTGTGAATAGTATATAAGTACAGTAATGTATAACAGTAATGTAGGCCCGTCAACAAGGACATGTAGAATGGTATGTGAAGAATTTAGATCATAGTATATCAGTGTTTCTTCCTGATATATTAATGAGTACATTGAATGGTTTGAAATTTTACTATAAAATGTTTATATGACTTTAATTGAATATTAATGTTCCAAGTACTAGAGTTCAATATTTAACTTTATATGAGTCAAGATGAGCTGAGAGCTGATCTGCTTTGTTGTTATATACTAGTAAGTTCATGTGTGTAGCGGATTAAAATTTCAATATTAGTGGATACTAGGGCTGCAACAATTCGCTTGAAAATCAAATTGATGGGATTCGATTTTTTTTTCGATGCTATTTTTCGTTGCGATTCCATTCATTTGATACATGTAGTATGGTTTATTCCAAATGTACAGTAATGCATTCATTTAGTCTTAAAGCCGGTATTGAATTGGAAATAGTGTGTTCCAAATCGAAATCGAATCAAGGCCCTCGCAATCTGTTTTCGACGTACCAAATCAAATCATTGCATTTCTAGTGGATACTGCATAATGTAACTGGTACTAGTACTATGGATTGGGGACAGAGTCGGAAATTCTTACGGAGGGATGTAATATAATGTTTGGTGTTTTTTGCTGCATTTCAATATGTTTTCTATCATATCCTTTGGGTTAGTTGTCCAGGAACCACAATGGCAATAAGGGCTTGCCTTTTTTTGTGCTATCCCTTGTGTTGGTGTACTTGTCATAGTAAATTACCACATGCTGTCTGTGATATATGTGTTCTTTGTTATTTTGCTATGTGTACACTATGCTAATAAATATTATTATAAACTCATTGACCCATAACCCGTGGGTTTATAGTCATACAAGCTACGGACTGGGCTGATCGAGCCGGTTGTTAATCGATTGAAGCATGACCCTCGGCCTCATAGTCATGTGCGCTACTTGCTGAGCTAACTTGGGCAGGTTTGGGGAAGTGTCGTCAACTATTGAATGACATCATTTTGATTTTGAATCCCTAGTTGCTTTTTGTACATATGTTAATAAGGCCACTATCATGAGCATGCACTCCCTGAAATAGCCCAATGTCATGCTATACTATATTTCGAATTGACATTCCCTACATTGTTTTGATCTGTTTTAATTTCCATACTTCTATAATTAATTTATTGGATATCATACCAAAAGGAGTGTTTTTAATTGCATGCTTGTGGTAGCTGAATGAGGTTTGATCTGTTATGTAATATTTAAATAGATTATTTCTTTGTCCATATTTGGAAATGTTTGTAATATATGTACGTTAATGATCATTGAGTGGGTATATCGTATAATGTGATATTTATTAGTTACGTTAATCATCTTGATGTTATGCCATATATCAGGGATGGATCCTGAACATTTTAGAGTGTGTGTGGGGGGGGGGGGGGCGCCCTATTTTGAAATTTATCTTCAGAGGAGAGTGGCGGGCAGTGGTGCAGATCAAGAATTTTTATTTTGAGGGGTGACATATTTGGAAATTTTAGGAAAGACTCTGACTGCAGTATTGATTTAGTTCTAACACAAAAATATCTTTTCGTTGCCTATTCTTGCTATATTTTTAAAAATAATTCCCAATTGTCTAGATATCAAACTCCTCCCCCTTTGCCAACTTGATCCGCCCTCATCTGAATGCCATTCTACAGTTATGGTATCCCCACGTAGATTATTGACATTAAGGCTGTATTCAAAACATAGATAATATTTTTATGATATCATTTTATAAATGGAATTTGATAATATATGTATATAATATAAAATGTGAAACATTTGTAGTACAGGATTAGATGGTTTATCTCTGATTGATTTTATATGAGGTATGACTCAATAATTTATACACCATACTGTGGTTTACAAACTTTTATCCGGCTTATATACAACATGAACTTTGTGGCAAAAATGATGCCAGTTGTTCTGCCAAAAATATTTTGTGATATAGATTTTGTGAGGCATCAATAGATTTTCTAGCCAAAGATTTAGGTTTAGTATTTAAAGTGAGAGTAGATTCTTTTGTTTGTTTGTTTGTTGGGTTTAACACCATAGCAAAACATTGTATAGGTCATATAACGGCGGTCAGTCAACCTACTCACTCCTCCTGGAAGGCAAAATCTCTGGATTTAGCTGTTAACCAACTACTAAGCGCATACTTTTGTCAGTGATTGACAACTGCCCTACATAATAAAAAATCATTGGTAGGAGAGAGAATGGCCATAGAAATAATTTCATGACCAAGCTCCACGAAAGTATGCCCCCCCAGGAATCGAACCCACGACCCCTTGATCAGTAGACTTGCACGCTACCAAATGAGCTAGGCAGGCGGCTTTGGGGATTTTTTTTCTGTTCATTAAGAGTTAGGGTACATGTAAAAGTTGTAGTAGCTCCTTAAAGTTTTGCTTGAATGAAAGTTACTAGCTCAGTGATTGTTTAAAATTCAAAGTATGCCAAATTTCTAAAGGCTTTTGGATATATTTTGTTTTATTGCAATTAGTTTGAATATTTCAGTGATTGAAGGAAGTATTTTTATCACAAGCTGTAAGATTAATTCAAATTATATGAAACTTTTATAATCATTAAGTTCTTCTTATTACAATTTGCCCATAGATGTCTTACAAAGAGTACAATGACCATTGTCTTGCCACATTTTGACTTCCATAAGAAAAATGTCAACAACATTTTTATTTTTCGCCAAACTATTATTATAATGATAGATGAACCCTTTCAAGTTCCCCATTTATCCTCTCTGCTATTAAAATGTTCGTCAACATTGTCCCAGTGAGAAATTATTATGGACCTAATGTCATGGCATTCTGTAACATTTATGTACTATTTAGATGTAAATCATTCCAATTTTCATGCCCTGTCATTTCTAAATTTTCAAAATGTGTCCAAAATATTTGTCATCTGATCATTTTTATTCACTGCAGAATAGTCAAGAATTTTTTTTGTATTCACTGCGAAGCAGTCAAGAATTTTAATGAAATACATTTTGTCATCTATTTGGCTTCATTACAAGTGAAGCGTATATTTTTACGAATATTTACGCACAAACTGTGTAGTTGCTCATTAGTAGTTTAATGGATGTTTTCGCTTCTTTTAACATTCTACATTTTTTTACAATACATTGTATGACCCTATGGGAAAATCTTGCGGAGATCTTTCAACGCCACCTGTTGTTCAATCAGGGTAACAGTTTGACGGTGAACGATGAGAAAATGTTTGAGAAATTTACCCCAAACATGTGATACAATACTCTTAACATTGATGATAGACAATCGTTTGATTAAAATAACTGTTGAAATAGTTTTGACTCAAGTTTCTAACAGTCGACTGCTGGGTAGTGACTTTAAAGGCTTGACATTTCATCATTACCAATCTAAGGGTCATTGCAAAAGTAGTCTACATTCTTCTTCATTAATTTGTAGTTAGAATAGTTTTGAGCCGACCCACAGATATTTTCTTATGAGCCAAACATGTCTTGTTCCAGCTGAGTTGAACACTGTTGGTAGCAAGTGGCATGTGTATAAGGCTAAAGGGATAAAAAGTTTAAATATTTAGCTGTCCACATCAGTGTACCTACTGTTATATCTAATGACAGTTTTTGTTTGTCATGAAAGGTTGCGCAGTTGGAAGCGCCCCTGGATTTTCGATTCTAGCATCCTGAAGGCTGTACTGGTTGGAATCCCACGCATGGAGGATATACCCTTCCATGAAAATTTTATGAAAATGTCAATTTTTCTCCTTTAATAAGGTATATGAAGATGTTTCGGCTTTGTGGAAGGGTAGATGAGTACTGGTTATTGACAAGGGTCCAGGAAAGCTAGGTTAGGTGCACTGGACACATTAAATTAACCTATAAAATTGTGTTGACACAGCTTTAAACACAGTATAAATGGATTGTCATAGATAATGAATTGGCTATCAGATTTGATGAAATATCTACCATCCATCATTAACGGACCACCCTGAAGATTCTAGGAAAACTGTGAATACATTATCACCAGTATCAATCAGTGGTGCTTTTCACAAAAATTCTTACGATAAATTTCATCGTAAGTCAAAAGCAAGACACATTCATATTACGGTTATTTTTTGGCCAATCCATTCCAAATACAATGTATTATTGAATTATGTAAAATATTTGATACATCTTGTATACATGTATCATATTATAATAATGTTTATTTGTCTTCTGTCTATAAACTACAAAATTTATAAAAATGACTTATGATAACTTTCTTCGTAGATTTTTTGTGAAAAGGTTGACAAACCTAGGTACCTATTCACAAAAACACACAATTCAAAAATGAAAACACAAATTTTTTTATGAAAAAAAAAACCTATGCATATACATGTATATATTTTCTAATGGAATAACATCCTCATCATATGAAACAATGGTCTGAATTTAATATTAAATGACTAGTGTTTTTTTTCACATAATATATATATATATTGTATTAATGACACAGTTATGATAAATTGCTTACGATGAATAACGTCGTTGTCGAACACAATTTTCCTTGAATTAAATTGTCGTATCGAATCCCAGAACATCAGAATTATTTAATAAATTTTACCAATAATTTTGTTTTTTATTTTTATTGAGGCCTCTAAAACCTACGCGCATGTGGACGCTTAACAAAAGTCAGATATGGCATGGCCTAAGGATAGGGCTTTACTTAACAGTACATTGGCATTTACAAGTCATTTGCTTGTTTTTCTGTAACTTTAAATCATTACAATTCACCATAAACCGTAACTTTTGCTGTAATGAAAGTTTTGTACCAGAAATAGCTTTCCTAACCATTCATGTTTTAAATGTATATTTGATTGAATAATTCTATTTTAAATGTTGCCTCATGTATTACGAATTATTTCACTCAATTTAAAAGATGGCACCATTTTGTCCGTGACCCTGTGACAGTGCGACGACTTTATACATTGAAATGAGACAAAATTAGTCATTAAATATTCTGTTTCATATTTTATGCATGTTTTCACATACGTTGGAGAATAGTTGATCAATGAAAGGCATGGCTTAAAATGAATTCCATTATATTATTTTCAATTGAATATATTACTGTAACTGTTGAATAATATTTTGTAACTATTTTCTCTGAAGCTTTCACATTTAATATTGAGTGTAATCAGTGGTTTGGAAACTTCATCAGTCCCACCGTCCTAGAGCATAAAAACTTATTTGGACCGATGAAAATTACGTTTTACTAGTATGTGACAGAGTGGCTGGTGTGAATTAGAGCCATTTTTTACGGTTACCTCTCTTTATAAGTCACATAGCACCATCGGTCTTCCACTGACTGCTGTAGAGCTGTTTCACTGTACATAGTTTTTTTATGACTCATATTCTTTTACAAAAAATACTTGAAAAAAATTATGAAACAGGTTATTTATTATATTTTGTACTCTTTTCTCAGGGTTCAGATTTGCTTTATTATACTTTGTATAGAAATTGTTGACAGAACATTTTTAAGGGGAGCTACAGGTGTCCTTTAAGATTTTCGCCAGTCTCAATTTTTTATGCAGGTAATTTAATTATAAAAGACGATACCAGTTTCTATTTAAATGAAAATTTATAACACCTGTATTGCCATTATGTATTAATTAAAATGTTTTGTCTGATGCAATTATGTAACTCTGTTGGTTTGAAATTATTATCTAAATTTCTGCTGGAAGTAAATGGATTTTCTTTTTATGAAATTTCTTTTAATCTCATTTTTTGCCTTTTTTACATCAAAATTTTATAGAATATTTAACCTGTGATATGACAAATTGTAAAGTCATTAAATTTTTAACTGTCAACCCTGTTCTGAAAGGACTTTGTAAGACCACATAAAAATATTCAATGCACCGAGTCTTTGGATAACAGCCATGTATGTGTTCAATATTAAAATATAGATGATGTCACATTAAATTTAAAGTGAAAACTCAATTGCCTATTTTGTTAGAATGTTTTTTTAACTTTTTCAAGTCAAATCAAGGCTTAAATCTGTTGAGGAATCAACTGGCCTAAGGTGTTTTATCTGAGCTGAGGTTATGACCAATTTTAATGCCAGGAAGCAAAAGTATGGTATTTTTGTGCGATAACAATATAATGTATACATTTAATATTAGAATAATTCTGGCAAGAAATTCATATTTTGGGATCAATAGAAACTCTATTATTTTCTTCCCTTGGTTAGAGAATCATGTAGTTAAAACATTAAGCTTTCAGAATTACTTTAAAAAATTGTATTTTATGTTTTATAATGGATCAGGAGGATGAAGTTCATAATTTATTGAGAAAGTCATTGAGTGTAAGGGATTATAAGAGATTATCATACAAATGTGATAATCAATATTTAATTGGTACAATATGTTGAACTATTGTATATTTATTGTTCTGTCTTAAAGTGTTATGCCTTCATGATGATGAGATATTAAAATGCATAAAAATCTATGATTAAAAAGATTACAAGAATGCATTTATTAATTCATTGGTTCTAAGAGGCTTGCAGGGAAGTTTGGCACTGCTTTGCTGTGGCGAAATAAAGACTTACATTATATTTTTATTGGCAACTGCAAAGTTTGATTCATTGACTTAATGCCCCAATTTATACACTGCCATCCAAAAGATCCTTCTGGCCACAACAAGTTGATCATATGTTCTATGGATTTTTCTGGAAAAAAATTTGGTGAGCGAGCAAAGACAAAAAAATAAAAAAGTCTTTATTCACTTGCTTTATATAGCAGTTTGACCAAATTTTTATGAGCGAGCGAGGAAATAAAAATGTTTTTTTTGTAAAAACCGTCAAAATTAAGGTGCGAGCGAATCCATAGAACATATGATCAATTTGTTGTGGCCTCGACACTGTACAATTAATAAAATTGTTAAATTTCCATGTTCAAGTTTGAAGAATTATTATACCTTTCTTTATTTTATTTATTGTTCATGCAAGGCAAATAGAATTTTTATCGGTACATTTTATTTCTTTGGTTGCTTCAAAAGTAACCTTTCAGCCTCTGAAACTATGGTCAATGCATCTAATTGAACCAAAATTAAATTTGAGATATTTTGTAATTTCACATCCATAAGGAAAATGTACTGAATTAAAAGCAAACTTAATAATCATTTTAATATAAACCACTCTTACAACTTCTTGAAATTAAATGTATTACAATGTAAATCAAATGTGTGAAAGAACTTTTGGAGGGCAGTGTATCTCTTTTAGATCCTTCCTTATTTGTAAATTGAAAATTTTACGACAGATTTGGGGTATATGTCTATTGACATAATTAAAATTTGAACTTATTCTTCTGCTTAAATAAGAAATTCGTCATTTCGAAACTATGAATCAGAATTTTTAACTTTAAATTAAGAAAAAATCTTTTTGGGGACAATTTTGTTAGTATGTTAATTTGCAGATGTTTTCCATTGAGTACGTTGAACCAATGTCTTGTAAACTAAAGTTATTTTAACAGCCTTGGCTATGAGTCACTATACATTGTATTAACTGCATAAAAACTTGTTGAAAATTAGCCTTTCTTTTATTGATAAGTCCACCCACCCCCTTCTATCTTCAATGTAAACATAATGGGTATTAGTATAGTTATTTGTTTGGGCCATGAAAACTATAAACATTACATTCTTAACATAGCTGGTTGATGGTGAAAATTGCTCTCAGGTATTAACAATATTGTAATGTGAACATATTGAATTTTAACTGATTAAGGCTTGCTTGTCATCAAAATAACAGTGTAACCTTGTTGTCATTAATTTACACTTGGCCATATATCACAAGATGGTGATTATTTGCTGTTAATGTCTTGTCTTTAAAATTTCTTTAATAGTTTTGTACAAAATAGTATTGTCTTTAAAATTTCTTTAGTTTTGTACAAAATGGTATTGTCTTTGAAAGTTCTTTAGTTTTGTACAAAATAGTATTGTCTTTAAAATTTCTTTAATAGTGTTGTACAAAATAGTGTTGTCTTTAAAATTTCTTTAGATTTGTACAAAATAGTATTGTCTTTAAAATTTCTTTAGTTTTGTACAAACAAGTATTGTCTTTAAAATTTCTTTAGATTTGTACAAAATAGTATTGTCTTTAAAATTTCTTTAGTTTTGTACAAACAAGTATTGTGTTTAAAATTTTTAGTTTTGTACAAACAAGTCTTGTCTTTAAAATTTCTTTAGTTTTGTACAAACAAGTATTGTGTTTAAAATTTTTAGTTTTGTACAAACAAGTATTGTCTTTAAAATTTCTTTAGTTTTGTACAAACAAGTATTGTGTTTAAAATTTTTAGTTTTGTACAAACAAGTCTTGTCTTTAAAATTTCTTTAGTTTTGAACAAACAAGTTTTGTCTTTAAAATTTCTTTAGTTTTGAACAAACAAGTCTTGTCTTTAAAATTTCTTTAGTTTTGTACAAACAAGTCTTGTCTTTAAAATTTCTTTAGTTTTGTACAAACAAGTATTGTATTTAAAATTTCTTCTGTTTTGTACAAACAAGTATTGTCTTCAAAATTTCTTTAGTTTTGTACAAATGGGATTGTCTGTGCTTTACAGGATGTTTTTATCATGTGACACTATACCTGATAGTTATTTTTCAATTTTATTCAACTGTCAGTGGCCTAAAAATTAACTCTGCTGATTTACATAGATTGTGATTATGAAGTACTGTAGTGAGTATTTCAGTCAGTGTGGTTATGACGCCATCCTATTTAACTTGAATAGACTTGGGGGTTAACTTGAACAGAATATTGATGATTTTGATGTTATGAATTATTGTATACTTAGAGAATATATAGAGGATTTTTGTTTATTTCGGTGTAAGATAGATTTTTTATTTCAAAAGTGAGCTAAGGATGCAATATTTTCACGAGAGGCATAGTCACGAGTGAAAATATAATATCATTAGCTCACGAGTGAAATAAATAGATCTTACATTGAAATAAACAAATTTTCTGATTATTATAAGCTTCTAACTGGCTTTTTTTAAAGTTTAAGTATGATATGTCATCAGAATGGTGCATCCAAACAGTAAAAAATAACAAGCATATTTTCATTGTTTTAAAACAGTGGAATATAGATTTTTATTTCACCGATGAATCCTGGTATTCCACTGGAAAGCATATAATAAAATGTTTTCTTTATATTTTTGTATTTTATTGGCTTAAAAAAGATTTGTAATAATTATCATGTTTATTATGATTGTTTTAATTTATATTTTCAGGAGCATTCTGGAAAGAGAATCATGACGACTTACGCAAGAAGTAAAGTAGTATGCTTGGAAGTCGAGGCTAGGATATTACTTATACCATGGATTTAAATTTTTAAATTATACCGTTCCCAAGAATCAACGGATTTCAAATTTAGAAAAAATCTCCTAGAATTGGATAGTACATTGAAGAAGATACCATTTTTACATTAATATTCAATTGTTACTGGATTTAAAGTTAGTGTTTTTAGTGATTGCTGTGGATTTAAAGCGTTTAACGGGATACTCTTTTGAATAGATTGAGATGTTTGTAGTATTAACCTAAAAATGTTTATAATATGATTTAAAATATCAAAATAGCCGTAACTATGGCGTCAACAAGTGCTAACACGTTCTATGCAAAACCTGTGTTCCTAGGCAGTGACAGGGGAAGAACTCAAAATAAACCTTCTGTAAATGATACGGGTCAGAGGACTTCTGGCCGACATAAACAAATACGATTTTCGGATATTGACTCCTCCCCTCCTCCACGCCCACCACCACCGAGACCCGTTCGTAAACCAATATTATCAAAAACTGACGATGTACAACAAAGTACGAGAGAAAGGCGACGACAATTACCTCCGACCCCACATGATAATATTTCAACCACCGAACCTAAACCCTTAACGCGTACTAATGTAACTAGTCATGAACGATTATGGCAGAAAGATATTGACAACGAAAACTCAGGTCCATCCGACATCCTGTCTCCACCATTGAAATACATTACACCTCAAACCACTGAAGAAATGATGCGAAATTTCGATCCTCTTGATATTATAGACTCTATGAGTGATCATAGTGATTCGTCTGCTGATACAATGATTATGATGACGACGGAAGAAGAACGTAAAAATCAAGAACGGATAAATCATAGTTTAAAGGAATACACATCATTAAAAACAAAATCAGACTATACCGATACAAACAAATCTAAAGCTAATATACAGTCAAAGAAAAATTTACATATTCATTTTGCGGATAGCAATGGATTAGAATCAAGGGCCGTTAACGGTCCCGACAGTGATCAGACATATAGTAAAGTAGTTCCATTACATATTCGGACAGATCATTCTAATAACGGGTCATCTCCAGAAAGTGTCGCAAGTAAACCTAATAGTACCCAAGGTAGTCCAAATGATAGTCCTGATGATGGATACGGAACTAATTCTAGCTCAGGCACTGTCTCCTCCCCCTTTTCATCAAGTTTTGGGTCAAACGATCTGGAAAATTCTTATAATGGAAATAAAAAAGTGATTTTACCTAATGGTGCAATAAAACCTAACTCTGTGCGTGAAAGCTGGGCAGTGAAACGTAAACAACGAATGATTGAGTCATCTGACAATACTGTTCAAGAACAGTTACGTCAGTTGACAATCATCGAAGAAGAAGGAAGCGGAAGTGCTCAGAGAAAAATGTCTGATCATGAATATAAAAACAGACATGGTATGAACATGGTAGACAATAGTGGGAGGAGCTTGAGTTCTGATAAAATAGTGCTTAAACAAAATGGACCTTTAGATACTAATGTCAGGGATATTTCCGGGTCGGAACCCTTTATAAATGTTTCACCTAACGATCTTAGAAGGGTGAATCGTCAACTTTATGTTGTAGACAATGAAAGAGTGATAAATGGGCGGAGTCAACATAGAGTGGAGAGAACATTACCCCAAACACCTTCAGGAACCAATGAGATTACTTCAGTGCCACGTGTCCCTCCTAGTTACAACTCCTTGCCAACGCGACCAATGAATCGAAATTCTGATGATGTATTTATATCACAAAATGTAGGACAACCCGTTATACCACTTGAAAATGGTGAGACTAATGCTTGGGATGTAGAGAGTGAATCAAGTATGGGTGATAGTTTGAATAGTGGTCCACTTCTATTACGTGGTGGGGCTGAACAAAAATATCGTACACCGAGTGGTAGCGGGAAAATATATGTTAGTCCGAGTGGTGATGAGGGATTTTATTCTTTAAATCGGAGTAGTAGGAGTACGAGTGTGTCAAGCTTTCAGCCAATAACTGATACCAGTGATGTGGAAACGGAAATAAACAATGAACAAAGGTCGCCGTTAGAGGTGTTAAGTGGCGATTTTCTTGAAAAATGGAGTGAAATGGATCTTAATTATCGCAACTATTACGGGTTTGATGAACAAGTTGAAAAATATAGTAGAACTGATTCTAAGGTGAATTACTTTCATGAGAAAAAGATAAACACTGTGTACGGTCAAGACAATTATTATCGACCACCTAACTATGGGTCTGAGTTGGCCCCGACCTTGTCGCAAGGTCAAGGTCAGGGTCATAGTGACGCTATTAGTCAGGGTTCTTCCATTCAGGGAATACAAAGAGATTCTAGGGATAAAAATGGCAATGTACCTAAACCTGTGGCTTCAACATCTACGGGATCTAAATCAGGGCGAGGAGAAAAAGGGAAAGATTCGGGGTCGTCTAAGAGTAAATTTTTTCAAATATTACCAAACATGTTTAAACCTTCGAAGAAACAAAACAATGTGTCATCAGATTCGAAGGGAAATAAATCTAAATCAAAGACTTTACCGGTTGCCATTGAAACTCCTGTTGAAGTTACACACATACCGTCAGAATACGATCAGGAATCGGAATATATAAACATTGGTGATTTACCGCAGTATTCTTTAGCGGCAATAGAATATGAGGATAAATTAAAGAAGGGACAATATGTGTCGATGGAAAGCTTAAGAAAAAGGCCAGTATTTGCTAGTTCTCGTGACATTAAAAAGCTTTTCTCGACGCATGACCAATCTTTCGATTCAATAAGCAGTCCTGGTACACAGCGGCATAGTTTTCACGCCATGCCATTATCGTATAGGTATCAAGTTAGTGCTAATCAGTCTAACGATGACGATATGCGCCCACGGGCTCAATCCACTAGTGCCACTATGAGGAGTCAGCAGATTCGAACCTCCGTGGAGAATAGAATGGCTATGATTTCACGTAAAAATGCTGCCGTTATGAATCAAAGACTAAAACCTAGGCAAGATGATTCAAACGAAGGGAATGTTTCGTTTCAGTCTAATACATCGAGTCAGAGACTTTCTGGTTCTAGAAAAAGACTTGACAGTGGAAACAGTGGCAGTAGTGACTCTAAATTATCAACCCTAGTTTGAGCTTCATTGTGTAGTGATTTTTTATTATTTCATTTTTTGTCCAAATATGGCATGTTTTAGGTCTCTTGTTTTTTTTTCCTTCCATGCTTAATGTCATTTTTAATTCTCAGTTTAAGGGCTGCATTGCATTTGGCTGTCATGTACTTTACAGAAAATATTGGAATATCTGCTTTTATAAAGGTGGGGTGATTTTTAGTACAAATTTCAAAGTTTTATGCACCATTTCTGTTGAGATTTGCATAAATCAATTAATTTTAAGTTTAAATATTTTAGGATAGAAAAGGATAATTCAACTAAGATTTAAAACAATGTCACAGTCATGCTGTCTCTATAATACTTTTGCTTCAAGTTTGTTTGAAAATTACAAAATTATCAAATTGTTTTTGTAGTTTTGTAGGTCATATTGTGATATCAAAACTAAAGACATCAAACCATTCGTCTTTCACCATTTCTATTTTCGCTTTATAGTAATGTAGGAATTTAACAATTTTCGTACTGAAATGGTGTCTGACATGATTATGGTATTTTGGTATGTAATGAGAAAGTATACATTTGATGAAGTTTTGATATACTACTTTATTAACTGATATTTCTTTCATATTTCATGGTGATAGCAATGTTACTTGAAGAAAACATTGAAAATTCAAAATTTGTATCTTATTTACTATCACTGCAGTGAAAATATTTATAAGGCATAAGAGTGATGTCATCTTTTAGAAGAGATGATGTCACAACACTGTGCATGTACCAGTTGTAAAACAATGAACAGCATGAAAGAAACCAAAATATTTGTCTATTTTGAAACAAATATATTTTTATTCCATCTTGTACAAGCTTAAAAAATGATATTTTCACTTAAAAATTGACACATCTTGAAAATATACTTTCTGAGCTGGCTTTGAAATGAAAATGTATATTCCACCAAAATTGAGAAATACATTTGTATCTGTATTTTTTTACTGAAAATTTTCCGATCAAAATTATGTCATTATTTATTTTCGTTACCATAGTAGTGGAACCCAAATATACTTACATATGAAGAGAGCCAATTCTGTTTGGATTATCTCCCTTCTTTGACATCATAAATTATCTGCCCCTTTAAAATCATTGTAAAATTTGAATCTTCAATTCTAAGATTCTTTTTCATGTTATTTTGCCTTTAGAACTTAAAAAGCCTTATAACATGTCATTTCGTTATGCATTTTAACTTAAAAAGCCTTATATAACGTGTCATTTTATTATTATGCATTTCTTACTCAAAAGAACCTTATACCCAGTACTCATGTACTTAACTATAAGGTCGCCATGGCAACATAACCTTTAAATGTTCAACAATTTTACCTCAGGAAATTTCCCATAATTCATAGTTTTCATCTTTCTGTACTTATATAACCAATCATAAATGTTTAAATCATGACATTGTATGTATTGTTTTGACATTTTTTATAATTATTTTCTTCATTCACTTTTAAGGTAGAATTCCCCTAATGTGCAATATGTGCCATTTCCATCCAGTGTTTAGCATATCACATGCCTATTTTCTAAGCTGCATGGGGTAATTTCTCACAACAATCAGGGTTTGATTGATACTTACAGTTTTACCAGCCAGCACATAGTTACTAATTCTAAGTTACATATTCAGAGTTTCATCCTTCACTCATGGGATTCCTCTGTTTTAAGAAATAGATTTGGATAATGATTTTCAGTTACAAATTGTGATAAACAATTCATGGAAACTCAAATTCACTTAAAAAACAGGGCACAGTGGTTTTTTCAAGCCATTTTGGGGCCAAAATTTGGCTCCATTCCCCTCCCCAAAAGGTATATATTTTTCCCCTTGTCTGTAGAAAATTTCCCCTGTTCTAAAAAAATAAAGGTGTATCAATTTTTGCCATTTTCTGGAAGCATTTTTTCGTTTTCCAAAAAGCATGTGATAACCAAAAATAACTAAAATCATGTAAATTTTGTTGAATTTAAAGGATAACAATAACATTGTACATCAAAAATAAGAAACAAAGAGTATTGACAAAATCCCCTATTTTCATTTTTGTCGCTATTTTTCCCCTGTAAAAGGGCCCGCCACCTTTCCCCTAAGAGTGAAAAAAAAACACTGGGGCAATGGTTTCAGGGATCCCGAATCCCTAGCAAGAACCAAGTTTTTGGGATCCTAGGAATCCCGGGACATTGTGAGTGTATAACCCTGAGTCCCTGACAATGCATGATGTTACACAGAACACACTAGGGGAATTCCTCCTTAAATAATTATACATCATCATTATTTTACATCATCTGTGTTAAATTTTTAATCATTTTCTTGTTAGATTAAAACATTAGACCAAATTGATATTTGTTTCTCCACATTTCATTCTGTAGTAATAATATTTATTCCACAGATCCTCAAAGATTTTCAAAGCTTTTGGTAAAATTTCATTACATTAACTGAAATTAAATAAAAATTATAATGCAAAGTCTGCTTGCAACATATGTTTTTGGTTTGTGAAAATACATATGTATTTAATGTTTGTTGGTATGGTACAATTTAGAAAGTCTGAGAGTTGTTCCAGAAATGCCATTTTTTGTCTAAAACCAGGATAAATAAGCATTATTGTGAGATATTGGAACAAAAAGAAAATATTTTTTAAGCCTCTACTTGCAATATTTTTTACAAAACTTCACTATGTTGCAACTTATATGTGAAAAGACTAATAAGTGGGTAAAAATGATAAATCATGTGCAATGATTATAATAATGGCCATTCTTGTACCCAGAGTCTAGTAGGATTCTCAATACTAGATCAAGAAATTGATAACCTAGGGGTACGAGAATGAATAATGGCCTGTCTAATGGCAAGCAACTCTAGTTTGCTTTAACATGGAAAAATTACTTTGACAAACACCCACAAAACAATGCATATTTTAATATTTAATTACATGAAAGGTATGTAAGATATTCACATGAGTGGTTATAATTATCCATTCATTATCCATTCATTATAAATTGAACATTGATGAAATATACAGCCTTAAAATTAACCATGATACAATGAAACCTTTCCTAATAGTCATCTCTTTATAGCAACCACCTCTAAACAGCTAATCCTTCAAGTTCACTCCATATGTATTTTTCAATGAGAAATGGCTCTATATACAACAGCCTTGTCTCTTAAAACAGCCTACATACAATATGGTTCTGTTTGTGGTTATTGTATAAAAGTTGTACTGTATTGTATAATTATTTTTAATTAACATAGATCTATTGTGTTAATAATCTTACTCATACCTATAAAGAACAATATAGTTTTGTTCTCACTATGTGAATAATTACAAGTATTTTTAAGAAAGAAAAATAGATTACCAAGGTTGAAAAATTATAATAATTTGATACTTGGCATCCACTATGTTTAAAGAATATTACAGAACACTCAGAGTTTTCCTTGGAACATAATGTCAAGGGAGTAATACAATTTAATTTCAAATAAAATGAAGTTCACCATTTTTAATAACATTGCATTAAAATTTTGTTCATATAATTCCTATGGCAACAAAGCTTTTAAAAATGGTTACTTTGTTTTAAGTATTAAAGTGTTTGAGGTAGAAGTTTACTCCATTCTTGGAACAATCTATATTTAAGGAACAGACCCAGTCAAGTGGTTAGAATATTGAACTGGTAATCATTGTATAGCCAGCTCTGCATTGATTCAATCACACCCAAACCTATCTCATTGTTTCTATAACAAAAACCTTAATCCTACTAGTTGAGTGCTGGGGGACCAGGAAGCCAAACCTAGAGTGAGTAGTCTTTAAGTTGTAAGAACTCATTTCATGATAAAGCTAAAGTAAATTAGTTTTAACTAACACCCTTTATTACTTATTTGTGAGTACATGTATATTGAACATAATAATTCAAGAAAATTTATCAACATGTTAATACATGTACCATGCATTCACTTAGTTGAACTTTGATCCATCATGAGTACATTATATAACGTATACAAGAATTCTTGTACCATGAAGTTGTGGCATCCCTAATGTAGACACCTCTCTAGTTTATTTGCTGGTGTTATTTTGATGGAACAATTATTCAATTATGTGAGTGACTTCGTGAACTCTGAATACTTGGCTACCATTCTATTGAATCACTGAATAAAAACAAAACCTGGATGTACTCTCTATACAATACATTGCATTTTTCTCCTTTTCCTTAATTATAGAAATCTTTTCTTTTATTGTTGTACTTTGGGGTAGAAATATGCTATTCAAAAATACTTTGGTGTTAGTTTTCTGCAATTATGAAATTAGTCATTTTGTGGTATTTTTTAAAGAAATGAATGAGTCACTTCTTGGTTATACATTTAAAGTCAAACAGGTTGATTTACATTGTTTTTATAAATTTTATTTATTTTTGAAGTAATTATTTGTTAGCTAATAGCTAAACATGCAGATTTTATGATGAAACTGAAAAATCACATTTTTGTTGTACATTAATTATTTAACAGGTCAAAACCACACAATTTTATACTGTTTAACTTTGGACAAGGGTCTGCATGACTAAGGCTTACAAAATATATCAATTAAAAAAGGGTTTGCTTCTATAAGGGATCAGGAAACAGGTGCACCTTTTTGTAAATTCAACGAAGGGGGGCACTACTCCCATCCCCCTTTGGAACCCCCCTGAGACATCTTTCATGGGGGAGGTGCCTGAAAAAAATTAATTTTTTGGGGACAACTTTACCTAAAAATCCAGTTAAAAAACACCAATTTCAAGGCTTTGGCGGCCTTTTTGTAGGGGGGGGGGTCCAGACAATGTGGGATTGACCAGTTAAGGGTTAAAAAATAACAACAGTTGCATAGAGAACTATGTATACATTGTAGGCATCAGATTGAAAGAATTTCAAGTTAAAAACTTCATGTTTGCATATTTCACCCAAACCCTTCACTTGTCCTTTAATATTATGTTTCCCTTATAAACAACACCTGTTTAAGTTGAAGTCACAATGTGTCATTGAGTTTTTATTGCTGAACTTAACAATTTTATGTTAGACTTCTCTTTTACTTTGATATCATAAAATTCACTCGGGGTCAAGTTTAATTTCCCTAAAAATCTTGGATTAAAATACTTAATTCATGAATGTTTGTCGGCAGTTGAAATTTTTTCCTTCATTATATGTATACACAATGTATCATTAAAATAATGTCCATTAACTTTGATATAAAGAGGTTAATTTGGTCCAATTTTCTCAAAACATAGATGGAACTTTGTTTTCTCATTAATTTCCTAATACATTATATAGATCGTATATTTTAATGAATGTAAAATACTTAACTTTTTGTTTAAAGAAATACAAAAATTCATATAGTTTGAGTATAAGTTTAAGTATTTGACAAAAATCCATTTTATACAAAGGAAATATTTTATAAGGAAAATATTGTCTTGCCAAGACTAACAGTATCGTATCAGTTATAAGACGCATTTTTGACCCTCCAGATTTCATTAAAAAGTAGGGGATGCGTCTTACAAGCAGGGTCTTGTAAGGTACTCTGTTGGGTGCAAAATTGATGATATAAAATTGATAGCTCTGGAATTTTTCAAAATTTCTCTGCAGTTATAGCGCCTGATTGCCATGTAACAAATAATAATAAAGCCATTTTGTTGAAAGACAAATTGGATAAATATGCAAATATAGAATAATAATTCATTCACTACAAAAAAATAAATCAAACACTCCATCTGCTTTATTCTGGTTTTCCTCAAAATTTACACATAAGAGGCATTCTTGAATTTACTCAAAGTAATTTAACTCTCAGACTTTTAGATATGGGCTTGACACTAAGGGAGATAATCTTATATGAAACTGTGTTTGTTACAACACCTTCCTGGTTTGTCTCCCTTTGGTCAAAAAACTTCAATGATACCAAAACTATAATTCTTTTGATTATACAAGTGAGTGAAGCTGTATCTTCTTAAGTTCATGTAGTTCTTATTTATGTTGATGGCTTTCCTAGACATCTACATTGTCTAATCAACATTAATTTTTAATCTGTGGAGAAATGATTTTCATTTCAGGCTTACAAGGCATTTCAATTCAATTTACAATTTGGTTTGATTTAAAATTGAATTCTGAGTTTCTGTTATTTGGTCTTAAAACATTTTTCAACGAATATATTTTTATAATTATGCAGACTATTTATAGAAATTTGCATTTCATTTTTATTAGGTCAGTCAATTTAAACAATTGCCAAATTTTATTGGCTAAATATGGCATTTTTAATTTTGTTTATTTTGCTTTTTTGTTAAAAAGGTATAATGTTGATTTTATTTTTTGTTATGAAAAAGTTGTATATTGTTTTTTTTTACTAAGGGATGTAACCAGGTATGAACTAGTTATACTTGAGTATGCTCCCCTTGATAGTTAGTGTATATTGAACATAATTATTGCATTTATTTTGTACATAATATTATATTATCAGATGTTTTTTGTCGTTTTTCATTGTTATTTATTTACATTTCTTATGTTCATGACATAGCATTTACCATGATTTTAAGTTATTGTTGTTGCTGAGTCCAAACCCCATAACTTCACGTAAAAAATGTATAGTTACAAAGTTTTGACTAGACAACAAGGTTATATCAGTTTTTACCTACATTTCTTGTGATCAACTGTTTTTGATTTTCTTTCCTCTCCCCAGAAGAGTCATTTGTCATGCATTTAAATCATGATGCAATGTTCCTAAAGTCAGTCATTCATTTAAGGTTAAATTTTTACATGCCAATTAAGTTACCCTTTTTTCTTTCAATATCTTAGTTTTAAATCTTTTTTTTTGCATTTCTATAACAATCAAGGTGTTTTATACAACCACTACAGTCAAATGAAATTTTATTTGAATTTATTGTTGCAAAAAATGGATGGAACACTAACTGTTATTTAACTCAATAAGCATGTTCCCTCGCATTTTAATTTGATCCATTTGTCTTAGTATTTTCAACTATATCTAGATCTTGCCTCAAATGTTTTACTGATACATACTCACTCTCCAGGATTGCCTGCAAGACTGTAGCAACTATGCTCTTACTACAATGCACTTTCTACAGTCTTGCGGGCAATCCTTGAACTGATATAAGGGACTGAAATAATTGTCATTTTAGTTAAGAGATTTAGATAACTAGAGTTTTTGCATCAAATCAAAGTGAATAGCTTGAAGCAGTATAAACAGTAATGTACATAAAATGTACATGTCATGTGTTTAGCGGAAAACGGTCGTAACTCAATAAAAGAAAAGAGTGAGTTACAACTGTTTTGCACTCAACCCACAATATGTGGTACATACACTATGTGTACTGAAGTGTACTTATTATGTTGGTTGATAGTATTCCATGATAACAGTTGGAGGGCATATCCTAAAACTAAATATTTTTTCCATTATTTACATGCAGTTACACCAGTTTTGCGACAAGACATACATTTATATTTAAACCGCAAGGTCATGGCCACCTGAAGGTCAATTTGACCTCACATATAAAATAGTTTTGATAAATGTTTGTTTTTATTAATTTTATTTGACCATGAAATTATCTCTATGATCAACCCAAGGTAAACATCTAAATACATTGTATCTGTACTGTCATGAAGGGCTCTGATCCATCCCCTTTTTTACTGTCCTTGTTTTAAGACTCGCATACTATAAGGTTTAGACCTTTTGATAAATTATGTATTTTTGTTGGTATCATTTCCTTTAACTCCATGCCAATGAATGAAAAGCAGATTTTCTTGTGATTTTCAAATTATGTACAAACAAAAATCTGTCTTGATCATCTGTCTTCACCACAATCTTTTAGAACTAGTGGACTGACAATAGCAAGAATAATTGGTATTCTAAAAGTGAAATGATTAGTTTATGAAACCATGAAGGACCCTAACAATTTTTACCACCATTTCTTGGTAAAAAATTTCATACTAAAATCTTTAAGAAACATCTCATTAGATTTCATCAACCCTTATGTATCTAACACAATAGTGACCCCCTAAGGGAAGTAACTGAGTATGGAGTATTAACTATACTGGTAGTAAAATATTTCAAACAGATTATCTCCCTTTTCTGATATTTTCCTCATGTTATTAATCTACTTAATTCATTCTGTAAACATTCATCATTGACTATTGTATTCATAGTATTTGTTGATTGAATCATGGAGAACTAACTTAGCATGGAATTGTGTACATCATACCTGTATTATTGTTGTTGGATTTAATGCTGTAGCAACACATTGTATAGGTCACATCAAGGCAGTCAGTCAACCTACTCACTGTTCCTGGAATGGCTAAATCTCTGAATTTAGCTGTTAACCAACTACTAGGCACATACTTTCATCAGTGACTGAATACTGCCCTACATGATAAAGAATCAGTGGTAGGAGGGTGAAAGTAGGTTTAATAACTGCCATGACATGACTTATAGTTGCGATGGCATTAAACTTAACAAAAAAATATGGGGCACGTTCCGCAAGGCGATCGCTAGCTAGCGCTTTTTGAAAGCAATTTTTTGTAGCATAAGAGGTCTATGGAATGGTTTGCTTCAAACAAGCAAATCCAAGATGGCGACTTTCGTAAACAAAAAGTTCAGAATTGCAACAAATGAAAAATATTCAAATCAATATCACCATGATTATTCTATTTAACCGCTTAAACAAAATACATGCATTAAATGAAATATATATCAGTATTCTTGAAAAAGAAACACATTCCCACAGGGGGCAGCTATTTTGAAAAAGGCAGAAATGTTCCAAATGATATGGCTAGCAAGAAAAAAACTTGCTACGTATTGCTAGCTAGCGATTCAATTTGCTGGATCATAGCAAACTGTTCCGTAGCAAATCTCTACAAAGCGCTACGTAGCGTTCGCCTTGCGGAACTTGCCCATGGTGTAACAATCAGTACTTACTATTATGTACAACATTACATTGGTTATGTTAATCAATCAACTTATTGTCAATGAACTATAGTGTATTGTTTATGGTTCTACTTGGTTCTATTTGAGTTGTACGGATATGAATAATGAATTCATATATTATGTGAATTAAAAGTTTATCATTAGACATTTTATGTAGAGGTCTTTGTTGTAGATTTATTTTGAATACATTGGGACTTAAAACATAAAATATATTATAACTTATTTATATCTAATTGTTTGTTTTTATATTTAATCTTTGGTCTGCTATGACTTTGGTCTAGTGGTTAGTTAATTTGACTTATAGATCTAATGTAAAGCAGAGATAAAGGCTCAGTTACTTATAAAGTAGGAGCAGTAGTTCAGTGGTAGGAGGCACAAGGATCAAGAGGTCCTAGGTTTGAACCCCACAAAGGGCACTTCTAGTTTCTTTGAGCAAGAAATTTACCTGCATTTGCTTCACTTCACCTAGGTGTTAATGGGTACCTGCGTGGTTGGTATAATTCTTAGCGCAAATGTGTCAGCTGCCACTATTTCATTGGAAATTCCTCTCTTGGCGAAATAAAAGTAGCGAAACGTCACTTTTTCCATTGTTTATTCTATCTAACATTAAGTTGCAAGAATTTAACTTAATGGGGAGCGTCACAGTCCAAAATGACCATAAGTACTTAAAGAGGCTAGATTCTATCAGTAGCTGCATGTAAGATTTGCAATGTTTCTGTTAAATACAGCGGTGACACAACAAATCTAAAAGCCTACAATATATAAAGTGGTACGTATCGCGATACAGTGCCAGTGTATTGCAGTATATTGCAATACACTTATGGTGTATTGTGACAGCCCTAGGTATCGACTATTCAGGTTTGGTCCAACAAGATATATTTGAGAGAGTTTGTGATGACATCACCAAGACCTGCATTAATATTGGCTTACAAAGCAGAGAAACATGCAGTATTTAAAATTATGGTCAAGAATTGAGGGTCCAATAATTTTCATTTTCCAAGCTGTAATTTTATCCGAATCAATGACCAGCTAGACAAAATTTTAGAATGGGGCCCATTGTCTAAGCCTATGGCTGTGCACCTCTATGCCCCTTGGTTTCCTCGATTTGATATCACTTATTTTTGGTGTAAGAAAGGTACCAGGGGACAAAGCACTACATAGTGATTTGCTTGCAAACAGGCCCATGGACTTACTGTTTTACAACCAACTTCTTGCAAAACCAATCACTTCCAACATTAGAATGACACTTTATGTAGTGTACAGGCAAACAGTAAATTACTAAGTTGTCATGTGATATTGACGTTCATAAATATAAAAGAACATTGATTTTACAATTATAGTAAATCGGTCACCTTGCCGATAGGCATAGTTAAATAAAAACATTACTTTGCATAACTGTATAGACAGAAGTCTTGTTGAGAAAATCTATTTTACATTATTATACCTAAATATCATTATGGAATACTAATTTATTTTAGTTCGATTGTAAAACAAGTTCTTACAACTTCGTTTAATCACTTATGAGTCTGATTCCAGTACTGAGCTAGAAGGATAAAGTTTCTTGCTCAATGAAACACTGGGGTACATGAAACATGGAGCTGGCTATCCAATGATTACCAGTCCAACGTTGTAATGGCTCCTCCACACACGCCTGCTATGATATCAAGAAGTTATTACAATGCAAATTAGCACTAAATTTAGTATGAATGAGTTCATACAATCTATAGCTAGTTGGTTTAAGTTTTCTAAGATTAAAACATTGTTTTCAAATTGGTTGCTTTACTACCAGAGCCAGTGTTGATGATGGCTAGCAAAATTTTGTTTCAAGATATACTTAACGAAACTTCTAAGTACCCTGATTTAAATATTGTGGGAACTGTTTTTTTTTCTACATTTGAGAACAATCAATAACAGAAATCTATAAAGGACCATACTGTTGTCTGTCATACAAATCAATTCAGAACAGATAAATCAGTTAATCGGCGTCATTCCAAGTAAAAAATGCAATTAATCCAAGGGAGATAATTCAATTTCTACAAGTGATATTCTGCAATATTTCGAGTTACATCCCTTTGTATATAATGTCTGCATAACTTTCCATAGTCCATTTACAATCATTGAACCAGTAACCAAGGGGAATTGTTTATGAAATATCAAATACCAGCATTTAGCATTGGTTTGAATCCAGAGCTTTATTTTTAATTTATAAAGGAGCACTGATCAATTATTGATTTTAGCCGAGTTTAAAAACAATAGTGTATGATACAATCTGATAGGTCAGGGCAAAACTTGTTCACATCTTTCTTTATTCACATGTATTTTGACTTCTTTAGCATTAACCCATCAATATGGTCTTTTAGTTCAGTTACTACCAGAAATGAAATGAGAGATAAAAATGGATGTGCACACATTCAGATACTTGAAAGCATAAAGCAGTCTATGAAATTAGGATATGAAAATGGTTGTCAGAACAGGTCAATTTTTGTAGCAAGAACTACATGTATATCATGTTTGTAGATATTTTGTTGCCTAACACAAATTATTGTTAGCCCGAACTAAAAAATGGTTGTCCTGGGCCAACCAGACACCCACTAATTTCATAGACTGATATAGAGTTATTATGATTTCTACATAATTTAGTGGTCATTGACCACAAAAAAAACACAGAACTTCATCACAGGTTACAAAATTTATTTCATTCATCTACACCATACAAAGATTTCAAATTACTTAACACAGCAACATTGTCAGAATCACCATTATCATTCACACTACTTGTTAACTTTTCAAATAATGAAATTATATAACCCTTTTCTTTCTTACTTAAGAAATCAACTGTTAACTTGAACCTATTGGTTTCACTAAGCTTGACTAGGATATGTAGAATACTGTTTCTGTTCTCTTCATTAAATTCACAGTCTAAACAACAAACAAACTCTCCTAGTAGTCCAAAGCCTATTTCAGGTTTAAATACCTGACCCAGTCTATCTCCACCCATTTCTATGAGATATCTATATTGTAATGATGTGTCTTTATTTAGTTTTCTCCATTCACGAATAAATGTTTGACTGGTTGTGGGAAAATCTTTCTCCTTAAAAATAAGACAAAAAATGTGTTAGTTAAATTTATGCTATACACTTAACAAAACTTATAAGTACATGTATACATATTTCAATTGTGTATAAATTTTTTATAAATCAATATTTTTTAACAAAACATTGTACATCATTGACTATATATCAATTATTACTACGTAGTCACTTTTTCGAAAGTAATCTAACCGAAGCGTTGAACCGTGAATCGATGAAATTCATTAAATGCATGAGGAAACCGTAACTGGTGCATATCAAAATTGCACATGGTCGCTGTGGACAGTAGTACAACCCACACATCTAAAAAACTAAAAATGGGCTGGCTAACAATAGAACAGCTAGAAATAGCTATTGAGTTGTTAAAATAGATGGCGCACCAGTCCACACAGCAAGAGCAACAACAGTATTACTACATGACAACAACATCACGCTGATGTACATACTGCTGAAACCTCTAGCTAAACATCAAAGAACACGTATGGGATGAATTGAACCACCGAGTACGCCAGGATGATGCAGCCCAAACCCTAGCTGAGCTGTACAGAAGGATTGTACGCAAGTAGGCAGGAATATGTCAGAATCACTTCAATCAGTATGTGAGATCCGTGAGATCCATGAGAATGCGATGCCAAGTGTTTCTCAACAGTCATGGTAGTCACACTCGTTATTTGAGAGAATCGTAGACACATTTACCCAAATGCCACTATCATTTTACAACATCCACTCAGTCACACAGATCGCAATTCTCATTTTGTTACTTTGACTTTTTTACACACTGTGAAGTTTTTGTTATTATTTGTTAAATCGTTTGTTCTATGTAATGAAATAAACTTAATAATGCTGTTCCATCTTTAAACTATACCTGTTGAAAAGTTTATTTAAATCGGACAAACATTTACTTAGATATGAGCCAAAATATATATGTATACTAATAAGTTTTGTTAAGTGTAGTAGGAGGAAATTTAAGAAAGAATTTCCCTATCACAAAACTATGTTTGCGACCACAAAAAATTTATCATAAAACCTTTATGATTACTATTATTGTACATTGCAGAGGGCGTGTCAGAGGGGACCGGACCCCTCTAAAATTTCAAAATGTACCTGACCATTAGTGTATTTTTAAAACTGCATCTTCTTGGCATATGAGAATACTTCATTTTATAATACAAGTATTATTTCTCCCTCATACTTTTATAGTATTTTATGCTTTTTTATCGTTAAATTTTCACAGTAGAACATACATTGAATCCCTTAATTAATGGATCCTGACAATAGTAGTATTGTAGTATTTAAATCAATACGGTTAATGTAAGAGCCACTGACAGTTGAATTTACTTCAGTAATACATGTCGTGGGCTTAGCGCAAAACGATCATTACTCAATTTAAAAAGAGAGTGAGTTATGACCTTTTTGCTCTACGCCCCCAATACACATTTTATTAAAAAAGTTACAGTGGTATGTCATAGACAAATTATCATGATGGCATAATGCATTCGTATGAAAATATAGACATTTCAAGTCTTATAGCCCAAAAATGGCCAATCAATATACTAGTATATGTAAGTTACTATATTAACCTTAGGTAAATCCTCACGATCAGGTTTATTTGCTGTATTTTCCTTCTTTGTACTACATGAAGAATTCCACGGTTGAGTAAACTTAACATTAGTAAGACGGTCATCTTGTTCCAGGGGTTTCAAATGTGAAGCTTTCACTATATCTCTGAAAGCAAAAGAAAAAAATGCTCACTATTTTTCTACTGAAAAATTTTAGATATATTAACAATACTCATGAAGCCTTTCCACAGAAACATTCTTCACTAGTGAAATAAACAACTATTTGACAACTTTCTTAAATAAACTGTTGACCCCTGAAGTAGGGTAAAACTTGACCCCTGAAGTAGGGTAAAACTTGACCCCTAGAGTAGAGTAAAATATGATCCACGGCAAATCAAATAAATAAATAATAATAACAGTGCAGTTTAAAGTCTGCTTCAATTACATGACAGCCGACCTTACACTCTTGTACAATAACTTCTGATCATTGAAATTATCTTCAGGCAGGCAATCCCTCACAGTATTTATTTACACCTGGGCAGAGTGGAACAACTGTAGATTAATTTCTTGCTCAAGGAAATTATCAGAGCCCCTAGTGGGGATCCAACCTTGGACCTCTTGATCCCAAAATGGCATCCTACCACTGGACCACAGCTTCATATAAGCAGAAGTTGTTGGCTTCCGGTAGAAGAGTTAGTAATTTTATCTATACTGATCTAGCACCAATCCAGAAAAGCTGGATAGGGGAGTTTGTTTTCTGAAAGTAGCTGAAAAATATTTCAATAAATGTCATGAAAGTTGAAACCCAGATAAATGAACCAACAAAAGTAGCATACTTAAATTCATCATAAGTTGCAACTTTTTGATGTACAGCTCTAAACTTTGCATCATTCTCTCTCCAATATCTCGCATCTGCTTCAACTGCTGACTCTAATTCTTTCTCTAACTTAGCAAAATCAATGATTTTATCATCATCATCATAGGATTTTTTCTTAGTTTCCATGGCAACTGAAAGATATTAATGAAAAATGAATTTTACCAAAATTAAGTGAGATTTGTCATTATGTCAATACATCTGGCATTATTATCAAATTTGGGAAAACAATCAAAATTAATTGTCCTTATACTGATACCAATCTGTTAAGGTTTTTTGCAACTATAATGTATAAATAAATGATACAACTTACCCAAAACTTTGAAGTGCTAAAGTGTTTGTTATTAAAATCAAAAGAAATAGTCAAAGTTTTCAACTTTAACATTTGAGTAATTATAACATAATTCATCTTTCAATAATTGAAAAATGTGATACGATATTCAGTAAAAGAATAAGCTATAGTAATTGCAACTTAAAAATTGGAACCAAAATACACACTCCACCCACCAATTTTTAACATGAAAGCGTCCATATCAACCGTACAAATTCGTTTGCGGTAGATTTATTCGAAAATAGAAATAGATAAGAAACAGATAAAAAATAATAAATAATTTTTAAAAAATCCAACCTTTTATCAATTACCAATAATAAACCTGAATAAACACGTAAAAAATCATAAACAAGGAATGTTTCGATTGAAGAGCTACACAACTTCCGGAGATGGTCTAACATACTGACTAAGTTACTGACAACACACACAAAGAAGAAAAATTATCGACGGATTTATTGACACCAATAATTTTAAACAGTATTATAATACTTCGGCTTGTATATACATGTACTATGTTAATTCTTGTTTAGAGAGAGTTACCACAGATACCATCGTACGTGTCTGAAATTAAACGAAATTTTGAAAACATTTAAAGCTTGTTTCGATTTCGCTAAATTAATGTAATCCAACATTTGTAGATACAAGCTTTTTGAGTAATATGGGAATATGTGAAAATCCATAACTTTTGGTCACAAAACTTAGAATTATCAAATATATGTCGAGCCCAGCTGATAGCACATGCCACACTTTTGATAATGAGAAATCCATATTTTTCCGCTTTTTTAATATTTCATTTTATCTAAAATAATATCAAAAGTCGTGTTAAATGAGGACATTGATTTTGGTTAAAAACAAGGTAGTTTTACAAGAAGATTGGTCAATTGATTCTGGAAGGAAGTGGTTTAATTAACATTCTATTCATCTTCAGCTAAGTGTTAAAAACTTAAAAGAAACACGTACAGGAACACAGTAATTTCTACAAGTAATTCAAATGCTGACGGAGCGATGTAACGTTCTTGGCATCTTGCCATGGTAACGACAACAATTCTGACGGAATGATTTCGCAGACATGGTTCAACCTAAAGTGACACTTAAACGCAACTTTCAGACATTGAAATTATCAGTTCATCATTCTGTACACAAACGGTCTGATATCTTCACCTTATATTTATAGAATGTCAGTTCATAGATTCGTTTAATTTGTTGAAAGTGAAAAAAAAACTTATTTAAGGAAATATTTTTGGCGTTCAAGCTTTAAACAAAGTGTAATTGATAAGAACTACAGGAAACCTCGAGCCCTCAGAAGTGTTAACATGTCTAAACTTCCAATTATATGGGAGTGGAATAAGAAGGTATGGATGACAAGCTCCATATTTGTCAATTGGATAAAGGACTTTAACAAGAAGATGAAGAGACAGGGTCGTCATGTAATATTGTTCTTAGACAACGCCACATCTCATCCCAGCAATCTTGAGTTATCCAATGTTAAAATTCAGTTTCTACCAAAGAACACTACATCTGTGCTCCAACCTCTAGATCAAGGGATTATACAGAATATGAAAGTTTGTTACAGAAAAAGACTTATTAGACATGTCTTATGTAAAGTAGAGTCAAGTCATGATTTGGTAAATTCAGATGACATATCAAAGAGTGTGGATGTACTTTGTGCCATAAGGTTTTTGAGTGGGGCTATCAAGGACATTAATAAAGATACTGTTCTTAAGTGTTTCTGTAAAGCTGGGTTCAAATTGAATAGTGCTTATGATGATGAATCTGATGACTGTTATGAGGATGATGACATTCCAATTCTTGAATTAGTTAAAGCTATGAGACAAAGGAATTTAATTGGAGAATCAATGGATGTAAATGAGTATACAAATGTTGATAATGGTATCCAAGTACATGAAGAACTCTCATCAGATTGGGAAAGTGAACATGTTAAAAAAACCAAGGGTGAAATAAGTGGAGCTAAACAGAAAGACAATGAGATTGATAATGATGGTGACACAGGAGATAAAGATTCACCCATTGAACATGCATTCAATTCACACTCTGATGCGAGTTACGCGCCCTTGTCTACGCTCCATAGACTATGTATATGCACTATATGTACATGCACATAGTAAAAAATTATGTAAACAATGCTGACCTACTTCCGGTCTCTGGCTCGGACCCAACCCCGAACACCGACCCGGCGGCCTGGGTCTCGAACCGAGCCGGCTAGGACCCGTTTTGGGGCGAGTTACGCGCCCTTGTCTCCGCTGCGTAGACTCTCTATATGTACTATATGTACATGCACGTAGCAAAAAAAAAGGTAAACAATGGTGACCTAGTTCCGGTTTCTGGCTCGGACCCAACCCAGAACGCCGACCCGACGACCTGGGTGTGGAACCGACTCGGCTAGGACCGGTTTTGGGGCGAGTAACGGGCCCTTGTCTCCGCTCCGTAGACTCTCTATATGTACTATATGTACATGCACGTAGCAAAAAAATAGGTAAACAATGGTGACCGAGTTCCGGTTTCTGGCTCGGACCCAACCCAGAACGCCGACCCGGCGACCTGGGTGTCGAACCGACCCGGCTACGACCGGTTTTGGGGCGAGTTACGTGCCCTTGTCTCCGCTCCGTAGACTCTCTATATGTACTATATGTACATGCACGTAGCAAAAAAATAGGTAAACAATGGTGACCTAGTTCCGGTTTCTGGCTCGGACCCAACCCAGAACGCCGACCCGGCGACCTGGGTGTCGAACCGACCCGGCTAGGACCGATTTTGGGGCGAGTTACGTGCCCTTGTCTCCGCTCCGTAGACTCTCTATATGTACTATATGTACATGCACGTAGCAAAAAAATAGGTAAACAATGGTGACCTAGTTCCGGTTTCTAGCTCGGGCCCAACCCAGAACGCCGACCCGGCGACCTGGGTGTCGAACCGACCCGGCTAGGACCGGTTTTGGGGCGAGTTACGGGCCCTTGTCTCCGCTCCGTAGACTCTCTATATGTACTATATGTACATGCACGTAGCAAAAAAATAGGTAAACAATGGTGACCTAGTTCCGGTTTCTGGCTCGGACCCAACCCAGAACGCCGACCCGGCGACCTGGGTGTCGACCCGACCCGGCTAGGACCGGTTTTTGGGTGAGTTACGTGCCCTTGTCTCCGCTCCGTAGACTCTCTATATGTACTATATGTACATGCACGTAGCAAAAAAATAGGTAAACAATGGTGACCTAGTTCCGGATTCTGGCTCGGACCCAACCCAGAACGCCGACCCGACGACCTGGGTGTCGAAGCGACCCGGCTAGGACCGGTTTTGGGGCGAGTTACGTGCCCTTGTCTCCGCTCTGTAGACTCTCTATATGTACTATATGTACATGCACGTAGCAAAAAAATAGGTAAACAATGGTGACCGAGTTTCGGTTTCTGGCTCGGACCCAACCCAGAACGCCGACCCGGCGACCTGGGTGTCGAACCGACCCGGCTAGGACCGATTTTGGGGCGAGTTACGTGCCCTTGTCTCCGCTCCGTAGAGTCTCTATATGTACTATATGTACATGCACGTAGCAAAAAAATAGGTAAACAATGGTGACCTAGTTCCGATTTCTGGCTCGGACCCAACCCAGAACGCCGACCCGGCGACCTGGGTGTCGAACCAACCCGGCTAGGACCGATTTTGGGGCGAGTTACGGGCCCTTGTCTCCGCTCCGTAGACTCTCTATATGTACTATATGTACATGCACGTAGCAAAAAAATAGGTAAACAATGGTGACCTAGTTCCGGTTTCTGGCTCGGACCCAACCCAGAACGCCGACCCGGCGACCTGGGTGTCGAACCGACCCGGCTAGGACCGATTTTGGGGCGAGTTACGTGCCCTTGTCTCCGCTCCGTAGACTCTCTATATGTACTATATGTACATGCACGTAGCAAAAAAATAGGTAAACAATGGTGACCTAGTTCCGGTTTCTGGCTCGGACCCAACCCAGAACGCCGACCCGGCGACCTGGGTGTCGAACTGACCCGGCTAGGACCGGTTTTGGGGCGAGTTACGTGCCCTTGTCTCCGCTCCGTAGACTCTCTATATGTACTATATGTACATGCACGTAGCAAAAAAATAGGTAAACAATGTTGACCTAGTTCCGGTTTCTGGCTCGGACCCAACCCAGAACGCCGACCCGACGACCTGGGTGTCGAAGCGACCCGGCTAGGACCGGTTTTGGGGCGAGTTACGGGCCCTTGTCTCCGCTCCGTAGACTCTCTATATGTACTATATGTACATGCACGTAGCAAAAAAAATAGGTAAACAATGGTGACCTAGTTCCGGTTTCTGGCTCGGACCCAACCCAGAACGCCGACCCGACGACCTGGGTGTCTAACCGACCCGGCTAGGACCGGTTTTGGGGCGAGTTACGGGCCCTTGTCTCCGCTCTGTAGACTCTCTATATGTACTATATGTACATGCACGTAGCAAAAAAATAGGTAAACAATGGTGACCTAGTTCCGGTTTCTGGCTCGGACCCAACCCAGAACGCCGACCCGGCGACCTGGGTGTCGAACCGACCCGGCTAGGACCGGTTTTGGGGCGAGTTACGTGCCCTTGTCTCCGCTCCGTAGACTCTCTATATGTACTATATGTACATGCACGTAGCAAAAAAATAGGTAAACAATGGTGACCTAGTTCCGGTTTCTGGCTCGGATCCAACTCAGAACGCCGACCCGGCGACCTGGGTGTCGAACCGACCCGGCTAGGACCGATTTTGGGGCGAGTTACGTGCCCTTGTCTCCGCTCCGTAGACTCTCTATATGTACTATATGTACATGCACGTAGGAAAAAAATAGGTAAACAATGGTGACCTAGTTCCGGTTTCTGGCTCGGACCCAACCCAGAACGCCGACCCGGCGACCTGGGTGTCGAACCGACCCGGCTAGGACCGATTTTGGAGCGAGTTACGGGCCCTTGTCTCCGCTCCGTAGACTCTCTATATGTACTATATGTACATGCACGTAGCAAAAAAATAGGTAAACAATGGTGACCTAGTTCCGGTTTCTGGCTCGGACCCAACCCAGAACGCCGACCCGGCGACCTGGGTGTCGAACCGACCCGGCTAGGACCGGTTTTGGGGCGAGTTACGTGCCCTTGTCTCCGCTCCGTAGACTCTCTATATGTACTATATGTACATGGACGTAGCAAAAAAATAGGTAAACAATGGTGACCTAGTTCCGGTTTCTGGTTGGACCCAACCCAGAACGCCGACCCGGCGACCTGGGTGTCGAACCGACCCGGCTAGGACCGATTTTGGGGCGAGTTACGTGCCCTTGTCTCCGCTCCGTAGACTCTCTATATGTACTATATGTACATGCACGTAGCAAAAAAATAGGTAAACAATGGTGACCTAGTTCCGGTTTCTGGCTCGGACCCAACCCAGAACGCCGACCCGGTGACCTGGGTGTCGAACCGACCCAGCTAGGACCGGTTTTGGGGCGAGTTACGTGCCCTTGTCTCCGCTCCGTAGACTCTCTATATGTACTATATGTACATGCACGTAGCTAAAAAATAGGTAAACAATGGTAACCTAGTTCCGGTTTCTGGCTCGGACCCAACCCAGAACGCCGACCCGGCGACCTGGGTGTCGACCCAACCCGGCTAGGACCGATTTTGGGGCGAGTTACGGGCCCTTGTCTCCGCTCCGTAGACTCTCTATATGTACTATATGTACATGCACGTAGCTAAAAAATAGGTAAACAATGGTGACCTAGTTCCGGTTTCTGGCTCGGACCCAACCCAGAACACCGACCCGGCGACCTGGGTGTCGAACCGACCCGGCTAGGACCGATTTTGGGGCGAGTTAAGTGCCCTTGTCTCTGCTCCGTAGACTCTCTATATGTACTATATGTACATGCACGTAGCAAAAAAATAGGTAAACAATGGTGACCTAGTTCCGGTTTCTGGTTGGACCCAACCCAGAACGCCGACCCGGCGACCTGGGTGTCGAACCGACCCGGCTAGGACCGGTTTTGGGCGAGTTACGTGCCCTTGTCTCCGCTCCGTAGACTCTCTATATGTACTATATGTACATGCACGTAGCAAAAAAATAGGTAAACAATGGTGACCTAGTTCCGGTTTCTGGCTCGGACCCAACCCAGAACGCCGACCCGGCGACCTGGGTGTCGAACCGACCCGGCTAGGACCGATTTTGGGGCGAGTTACGGGCCCTTGTTTCCGCTCCGTAGACTCTCTCTATGTACTATATGTACATGCACGTAGCAAAAAAATAGGTAAACAATGGTGACCTAGTTCCGGTTTCTGGCTCGGACCCAACCCAGAACGCCGACCCGACGACCTGGGTGTCGAACCGACCCGGCTGGGACCGGTTTTGGGGCGAGTTACGGGCCCTTGTCTCCGCTCCGTAGACTCTCTATATGTACTATATGTACATGCACGTAGCAAAAAAATAGGTAAACAATGGTGACCTAGTTCCGGTTTCTGGCTCGGACCCAACCCAGAACGCCGACCCGGCGACCTGGGTGTCGAACCGACCCGGCTACGACCGGTTTTGGGGCGAGTTACGTGCCCTTGTCTCCGTTCCGTAGACTCTCTATATGTACTATATGTACATGCACGTAGCAAAATAATAGGTAAACAATGGTGACCTAGTTCCGGTTTCTGGCTCGGACCCAACCCAGAACGCCGACCCGGCGACCTGGGTGTCGAACCGACCCGGCAAGGACCGGTTTTTGGGCGAGTTACGTGCCCTTGTCTCCGCTCCGTAGACTCTCTTTATGTACTATATGTACATGCACGTAGCAAAAAAGTAGGTAAACAATGGTGACCTAGTTCCGGTTTCTGGCTCGGAACCAACCCAGAACGCCGACCCGACGACCTGGGTGTCGAACCGACCCGGCTAGGACCGGTTTTGGGGCGTGTTACGGGCCCTTGTCTCCGCTCCGTAGACTCTCTATATGTACTATATGTACATGCACGTAGCAAAAAAATAGGTAAACAATGGTGACCTAGTTCCGGTTTCTGGCTCGGACCCAACCCAGAACGCCGACCCGACGACTTGGGTGTCGAACCGACCCGGCTAGGACCGGTTTTGGGGCGAGTTACGGGCCCTTGTCTCCGCTCCGTAGACTCTCTATATGTACTATATGTACATGCACGTAGCAAAAAAATAGGTAAACAATGGTGACCTAGTTCCGGTTTCTGGCTCGGACCCTACCCAGAACGCCGATCCGGCGTCCTGGGTGTCGAACCGACCCGGCTAGGACCGGTTTTGGTGCGAGTTACGGGCCCTTGTCCCGCTCCGTAGACTCTCTATATGTACTATATGTATATGCACGTAGCAAAAAAATAGGTAAACAATGGTGACCTAGTTCCGGTTTCTGGCTCGGACCCAACCCAGAACGCCGACCCGGCGACCTGGGTGTCGAAACGACCCGGCTAGGACCGGTTTTGGGCGAGTAACGGGCCCTTGTCTCCGCTCCGTAGACTCTCTATATGTACTATATGTACATGCACGTAG
Organism: Mactra quadrangularis; assembly: GCA_025267735.1. NCBI lineage: Eukaryota > Metazoa > Mollusca > Bivalvia > Venerida > Mactridae > Mactra > Mactra quadrangularis. Next base: position 31,163,111 of record CM046294.1, on the reverse strand, counting down.
CAAAAAAATAGGTAAACAATGGTGACCTAGTTCCGGTTTCTGGCTCGGACCCAACCCAGAACGCCGACCCGGCGACCTGGGTGTCGAACCGACCCGGCTAGGACCGATTTTGTGGCGAGTTACGGGCCCTTGTCTCCGCTCCGTAGACTCTCTATATGTACTATATGTACATGCACGTAGCAAAAAAATAGGTAAACAATGGTGACCTAGTTCCGGTTTCTGGCTCGGACCCAACCCAGAACGCCGACCCGGCGACCTGGGTGTCGAACCGACCCGGCTAGGACCGGTTTTGGGGCGAGTTACGAGCCCTTGTCTCCGCTCCGTTGACTCTCTATATGTACTATATGTACATGCACGTAGCAAAAAAATAGGTAAACAATGGTGACCGAGTTCCGGTTTCTGGCTCGGACCCAACCAGGAACGCCGACCCGACGACCTGGGTGTCGAACCGACCCGGCTAGGACCGGTTTTGGGGCGAGTTACGGACCCTTGTCTCCGCTCCGTAGACTCTCTATATGTACTACATGTACATGCACGTAGCAAAAAAATAGGTAAACAATAGTGACCTAGTTCCGGTTTCTGGCTCGGACCCAACCCAGAACGCCGACCCGGCGACCTGGGTGTCGAACCGACCCGGCTAGGACCGGTTTTGGGGCGAGTAACGTGCCCTTGTCTCCGCTCCGTAGACTCTCTATATGTACTATATGTACATGCACGTAGCAAAAAAATAGGTAAACAATGGTGACCTACTTCCGGTTTCTGGCTCGGACCCTACCCAAAACGCCGACCCGGCGACCTGGGTGTCGAACCGACCCGGCTAGGACCGGTTTTGGGGCGAGTTACGTGCCCTTGTCTCCGCTCCGTAGACTCTCTATATGTACTATATGTACATCCACGTAGCAAAAAAATAGGTAAACAATGGTGACCTAGTTCCGGTTTCTGGCTCGGACCCAACTCAGAACGCCGACCCGACGACCTGGGTGTCGAACCGACCCGGCTAGGACCGGTTTTGGGGTGAGTTACGGGCCCTTGTCTCCGCTCTGTAGACTCTCTATATGTACTACATGTACATGCACGTAGCAAAAAAATAGGTAAACAATGGTGACCTAGTTCCGGTTTCTGGCTCGGACCCAACCCAGAACGCCGACCCGGCGACCTGGGTGTCGAACCGACCCGGCTAGGACCGGTTTTGGGGCGAATTACGTGCCCTTGTCTCCGCTCCGTAGACTCTCTATATGTACTATATGTACATGCACGTAGCAAAAAAATAGGTAAACAATGGTGACCTAGTTCCGGTTTCTGGCTCGGACCTTACCCAGAACGCCGACCCGGCGACCTGGGTGTCGAACCGACCCGGCTAGGACCGGTTTTGGGGCGAGTTACGTGCCCTTGTCTCCGCTCCGTAGACTCTCTATATGTACTATATGTACATGCACGTAGCAAAAATATAGGTAAACAATGGTGACCTAGTTCCGGTTTCTGGCTCGGACCCAACCCAGAACGCCGACCCGGCGACCTGGGTGTCGAACCGACCCGGCTAGGACCGGTTTTGGGGCGAGTTACGTGCCCTTGTCCCGCTCCGTAGACTCTCTATATTTACTATATGTACATGCACGTAGCAAAAAAATAGGTAAACAATGGTGATCTAGTTCCGGTTTCTGGCTCGGACCCAACCCAGAAGGCCGACCCGACGACCTGGGTGTCGAACCGACCCGTCTAGGACCGGTTTTGGGGCGAGTTACGGGCCCTTGTCTCCGCTCTGTAGACTCTCTATATGTACTATATGTACATGCACGTAGCAATAAAATAGGTAAACAATGGTGACCGAGTTCCGGTTTCTGGCTCGGACCCAACCCAGAACGCCGACCCGGCGACCTGGGTGTCGAACCGACCCGGCTAGGACCGGTTTTGGGGCGAGTTACGTGCCCTTGTCTCCGCTCCGTAGACTCTCTATATGTACTATATGTACATGCACTTAGCAAAAAAATAGGTAAACAATGGTGACCTAGTTCCGGTTTCTGGCTCGGACCCAACCCAGAACGCCGACCCGGCGACCTGGGTGTCGAACCGATCCGGCTAGGACCGATTTTGGGTCGAGTTACGTGCCCTTGTCTCCGCTCCGTAGACTCTCTATATGTACTATATGGACATGCACGTAGCAAAAAAATAGGTAAACAATGGTGACCTAGTTCCGGTTTCTGGCTCGGACCCAACCCAGAACGCCGACACGACGACCTGGGTGTCGAACCGACCCGGCTAGGACCGGTTTGGGGGCGAGTTACGGGCCCTTGTCTCCGCTCCGTAGACTCTCTATATGTACTATATGTACATGCACGTAGCAAAAAAATAGGTAAACAATGGTGACCTAGTTCCGGTTTCTGGCTTGGACCCAACCCAGAACGCCGACCCGGCGACCTGGGTGTCGAACCGACCCGGCTAGGACCGATTTTGGGGCGAGTTACGGGCCCTTGTCTCCGCTCCGTAGACTCTCTATATGTACTATATGTACATGCACGTAGCAAAAAAATAGGTAAACAATGGTGACCTAGTTCCGGTTTCTGGCTCGGACCCAACCCAGAACGCCGATCCGGCGACCTGGGTGTCGAACCGACCCGGCTAGGACCGGTTTTGGGGCGAGTTACGTGCCCTTGTCTCCGCTCCGTAGACTCTCTATATGTATTATATGTACATGCACGTAGCAAAAAAATAGGTAAACGATGGTGACCTAGTTCCGGTTTCTGGCTCGGACCCAACCCAGAACGCCGACCCGGCGATCTGGGTGTCGAACTGACCCGGCTAGGACCGGTTTTTGGCGAGTTACGTGCCCTTGTCTCCGCTCCGTAGACTCTCTATATGTACTATATGTACATGCACGTAGCAAAAAAATAGGTAAACAATGGTGACCTAGTTCCGGTTTCTGGCTCGGACCCAACCCAGAACGCCGACCCGGCGACCTGGGTGTCGAACCGACCCGGCTAGGACCGATTTTGGGGCGAGTTACGGGCCCTTGTCTTCGCTCCGTAGACTTTCTATATGTACTACATGTACATGCACGTAGCAAAAAAATAGGTAAACAATGGTGACCTAGTTCCGGTTTCTGGCTCGGACCCAACCCAGAACGCCGACCCGGCGACCTGGGTGTCGAACCGACCCGGCTAGGACCGGTTTTGGGGCGAGTTACGTGCCCTTGTCTCCGCTCCGTAGACTCTCTATATGTACTATATGTACATGCACGTAGCAAAAAAATAGGTAAACAATGGTGACCTAGTTCCGGTTTCTGGCTCGGACCCAACCCAGAACGCCGACCCGGCGACCTGGGTGTCGAACTGACCCGGCTAGGACCGATTTTGGGGCGAGTTACGTGCCCTTGTCTCCGCTCCGTAGACTCTCTATATGTACTATATGTACATGCACGTAGCAAAAAAATAGGTAAACAATGGTGATCTAGTTCCGATTTCTGGCTCGGACCCAACCCAGAACGCCGACCTTACGACCTGGGTGTCGAACCGACCCGGCTAGGACCGGTTTTGGGGCGAGTTACGGGCCCTTGTCTCCGCTTTGTAGACTCTCTATATGTACTATATGTACATGCACGTAGCAAAAAAATAGGTAAACAATGGTGACCGAGTTCCGGTTTCTGGCTCGGACCCAACCCAGAACGCCGACCCGGCGACTTGGGTGTCGAACCGACCCGGCTAGGACCGGTTTTTGGGCGAGTTACGTGCCATTGTCTCCGCTCCGTAGACTCTCTATATGTACTATATGTACATGCACGTAGCAAAAAAATAGGTAAACAATGGTGACCGAGTTCCGGTTTCTGGCTCGGACCCAACCCTAAACGCCGACCCGGCGACCTAGGTGTCGAACCGACCCGGCTAGGACCGATTTTGGGGCGAGTTACGTGCCCTTGTCTCCGCTTCGTAGACTCTCTATATGTACTATATGTACATGCACGTAGCAAAAAAATAGGTAAACAATGGTGACCTAGTTCCGGTTTCTGGCTGGGACCCAACCCAGAACGCCGACCCGGCGACCTGGGTGTCGAATCGACCCAGCTAGGACCGATTTTGGGGCGAGTTACGGGTCCTTGTCTCCGCTCCGTAGACTCTTTATATGTACTATATGTACATGCACGTAGCAAAAAAATAGGTAACAATGGTGACCTAGTTCCGGTTTCTGGCTCGGACCCAACCCAGAACGCCGACCCGACGACCTGGGTGTCGAACCGACCCGGCTAGGACCGGTTTTGGGGCGAGTTACGGGCCCTTGTCTCCGCTCCGTAGACTCTCTATATGTACTATATGTACATGCACGTAGCAAAAAAATAGGTAAACAATGGTGACCTAGTTCCGGTTTCTGGTTCGGACCGAACCCAGAACGCCGACCCGACGACCTGGGTGTCGAACCGACCCGGCTACGACCGGTTTTGGGGCGAGTTACGGGCCCTTGTCTCCACTCCGTAGACTCTCTATATGTACTATATATACATGCACGTAGCAAAAAAATAGGTAAACAATGGTGACCTAGTTCCGGTTTCTGGCTCGGACCCAACCCAGAACGCCGACCCGGCGACCTGGGTGTCGAACCGACCCGGCTAGGACGGATTTTGGGGCGAGTTACTGGCCCTTGTCTCCGCTCCGTAGACACTCTATATGTACTATATGTACATGCACGTAGCAAAAAAATAGGTAAACAATGGTGACCTAGTTCCGGTTTCTGGCTCGGACCCAACCCAGAACGCCGACCCGGCGACCTGGGTGTCGAACCGACCCGGCTAGGACCGATATTGGGGCGAGTTACGTGCCCTTGTCTCCGCTCCGTAGACTCTCTATATGTACTATATGTACATGCACGTAGCAAAAAAATAGGCAAACAATGGTGACCTAGTTCCGGTTTCTGGCTCGGACCCAACCCAGAACGCCGACCCGGTGACATGGGTGTCGAACCGACCCGGCTAGGACCGATTTTGGGGCGAGTTACGTGCCCTTTTTCTCCGCTCCGTAGACTCTCTATATGTACTATATGTACATGCACGTAGCAAATAAAATAGGTAAACAATGGTGACCTAGCTCCGGTTTCTGGCTCGCACCCAACCCAGAACGCCGACACGGCGACCTGGGTGTCGAACCGACCCAGCTAGGACCGGTTATGGGGCGAGTTACGTGCCCTTGTCTCCGCTCCGTAGACTCTCTATATGTACTATATGTACATGCACGTAGCAAAAAAATAGGTAAACAATGGTGACCTAGTTCCGGTTTCTGGCTCGGACCCAACCCAGAACGCCGACCCGGCGACCTGGGTGTCGAACCGACCCGGCTAGGACCGATTTTTGGGCGAGTTACGGGCCCTTGTCTCCGCTCCGTAGACTCTCTATATGTACTATATGTACATGCATGTAGCAAAAAAAAAGGTAAACAATGGTGACCTAGTTCCGGTTTCTGGCTCGGACCCAACCCAGAACGCCGACCCGGCGACCTGGGTGTCGAACCGACCCGGCTAGGACCGATTTTGGGGCGAGTTACGGGCCCTTGTCTCCGCTCCGTAGACTCTCTATATGTACTATATGTACATGCACGTAGCAAAAAAAAAGGTAAACAATGGTGACCTAGTTCCGGTTTCTGGCTCGGACCCAACCCAGAACGCCGACCCGGCGACCTGGGTGTCGAACCGACCCGGCTAGGACCGGTTTTGGGGCGAGTTACGGGCCCTTGTCTTCGCTCCGTAGATTCTCTATATGTACTATATGTACATGCACGTAGCAAAAAAAAAGGTAAACAATGGTGACCTAGTTCCGGTTTCTGGCTCGGACCCAACCAAAAACGCCGACCCGACGACCTGGGTGTCCAACCGACCCGGCTAGGACCGGTTTTGGGGCGAGTTACTGGCCCTTGTCTCCGCTCCGTAGACTCTCTATATGTACTATATGTACATGCACGTAGCAAAAAAATAAGTAAACAATGGTGACCTAGTTCCGGTTTCTGGCTCGGACCCAACCCAGAACGCCGACCCGACGACCTGGGTGTCGAACCGACCCGGCTAGGACCGGTTTTGGGGCGAGTTACGTGCCCTTGTATCCGCTCCGTAGACTCTCTATATGTACTATATGTACATGCACGTAGCAAAAAAATAGGTAAACAATGGTGACCTAGTTCCGGTTTCTGGCTCGGACCCAACCCAGAACGCCGACCCGGCGACCTGGGTGTCGAACCGACCCGGCTAGGACCGATTTTGGGGCGAGTTACGTGCCCTTGTCTCCGCTCCGTAGACTCTCTATATGTACTATATGTACATGCACGTAGCAAAAAAATAGGTAAACAATGGTGACCTAGTTCCGGTTTCTGGCTCGGACCCAACCCAGAACGCCGACCCGACGACCTGGGTGTCGAACCGTCCCGGCTAGGTCCGGTTTTGGGGCGAGTTACGGGCCCTTGTCTCCGCTCCGTAGACTCTCTATATGTACTATATGTACATGCACGTAGCAAAAAAATAGGTAAACAATGGTGACCTATTTCCGGTTTCTGGCTCGGACCCAACCCAGAACGCCGACCCGGCGACCTGGGTGTCGAACCGACCCGGCTAGGACCGGTTTTGGGGCGAGTTACGTGCCCTTGTCTCCGCTCCGTAGACTCTCTATATGTACTATATGTACATGCACGTAGCAAAAAAATAGGTAAACAATGGTGAACAAGTTCCGGTTTCTTGCTCGGACCCAACCCAGAACGCCGACCCGATGACCTGGGTGTCGAACCGACCCGGCTAGGACCGGTTTTGGGGCGAGTTACGTGCCCTTGTCTCCGCTCCGTAGACTCTCTATATGTACTATATGTACATGCACGTAGCAAAAAAATAGGTAAACAATGGTGACCTAGTTCCGGTTTCTGGCATGGACCCAACCCAGAACGCCGACCCAGCGACCTGGGTGTCGAACTGACCCGGCTAGGACCGATTTTGGGGCGAGTTACGTGCCCTTGTCTCCGCACCGTAGACTCTCTATATGTACTATATGTACATGCACGTAGCAAAAAAAATAGGTAAACAATGGTGACCTAGTTCCGGTTTCTGGCTCGGACCCAACACAGAACGCTGATCCGGCGACCTGGGTGTCGAACCGACCGGGCTAGGACCGGTTTTGGGGCGAGTTACGTGCCCTTGTCTCCGCTCCGTAGACTCTCTATATGTACTATATGTACATGCACGTAGCAAAAAAATAGGTAAACAATGGTGACCTAGTTCCGGTTTCTGGCTCGGACCCAACCCAGAACGCCGAACCGGCGACCTGGGTGTCGAACTGACCCGGCTAGGACCGGTTTTTGGCGAGTTACGTGCCCTTGTCTCCGCTCCGTAGACTCTCTATATGTACTATATGTACATGCACGTAGCAAAAAAATAGGTAAACAATGGTGACCTAGTTCCGGTTTCTGGCTCGGACCCAGCCCAGAACGCCGACACGACGACCTGGGTGTTGAACCGTCCCGGCTAGGACCGGTTTTGGGGCGAGTTACGGGCCCTTGTCTCCGCTCCGTAGACTCTCTATATGTACTATATGTACATGCACGTAGCAAAAAAATAGGTAAACAATGGTGACCTATTTCCGGTTTCTGGCTCGGACCCAACCCAGAACGCCGACCCGGCGACCTGGGTGTCGAACCGACCCGGCTAGGACCGGTTTTGGGGCGAGTTACGTGCCCTTGTCTCCGCTCCGTAGACTCTCTATATGTACTATATGTACATGCACGTAGCAAAAAAATAGGTAAACAATGGTGAACAAGTTCCGGTTTCTTGCTCGGACCCAACCCAGAACGCCGACCCGGCGACCTGGGTGTCGAACCGACCCGGCTAGGACCGATTTTGGGGCGAGTTATGGGCCCTTGTCTCCGCTCCGTAGACTCTCTATATGTACTATATGTACATGCACGTAGCAAAAAAATAGGTAAACAATGGTGACCTAGTTCCGGTTTCTGGCTCGGACCCAACCCAGAACGCCGACCCGGCGACCTGGGTGTCGAACCGACCCGGCTAGGACCGGTTTTGGGGCGAGTTACGTGCCCTTGTCTCCGCTCCGTAGACTCTCTATATGTACTATATGTACATGCACGTAGCAAAAAAATAGGTAGACAATGGTGACCTAGTTCCGGTTTCTGGCTCGGACCAAACCTAGAACGCCGACCCAGCGACCTGGGTGTCGAACCGACCAGGCTAGGACCGGTTTTGGGGCGAGTTACGTGCCCTTGTCTCCGCTCCGTAGACTCTCTATATGTACTACATGTACATGCACGTAGCAAAAAAATAGGTAAACAATGGTGACCTAGTTCCGGTTTCTGGCTCGGACCCAACCCAGAACGCCGACCCGGCGACCTGGGTGTCGAACCGACCCGGCTAGGACCGGATTTGGGGCGAGTTACGTGCCCTTGTCTCCGCTCCGTAGACTCTCTATATGTACTATATGTACATGCACGTAGCAAAAAAATAGGTAAACAATGGTGACCTTGTTCCGGTTTCTGGCTCGGACCCAACCCAGAACGCCGACCCAGCGACCTGGGTGTCGAACCGACCCGGCTAGGACCGGTTTTGGGGCGAGTTACGTGCCCTTGTCTCCGCTCCGTAGACTCTCTATATGTACTATATGTACATGCACGTATCAAAAAAATAGGTAAACAATGGTGACCTAGTTCCGGTTTCTGGCTCGGACCCAACCCAGAACGCCGACCCGGCGACCTGGGTGTCGAACCGACCCGGCTAGGACCGATTTTTGGGCAAGTTACGAGCCCTTGTCTCCGCTCCGTAGACTCTCTATATGTACTATATGTACATGCACGTAGCAAAAAAATAGGTAAACAATGTTGATCTTGTTCCGGTTTCTGGCTCGGACCCAACCCAGAACGCCGACCCGACGACCTGGGTGTCGAACCGACCCGGCTAGGACCGGTTTTGGGGCGAGTTACGGGCCCTTGTCTCCGCTCCGTAGACTCTCTATATGTACTATATGTACATGCACGTAGCAAAAAAATAGGTAAACAATGGTGACCTAGTTCCGGTTTCTGGCTCGGACCCAACCCAGAACGCCGACCCGGCGACCTGGGGGTCGAACAGACCAGGCTAGGACCGATTTTGGGGCGAGTTACGGGCCCTTGTCTCCGCTCCGTAGACTCTCTATATGTACGATATGTACATGCACGTAGCAAAAAAATAGGTAAACAATGGTGACCTAGTTCCGGTTTCTGGCTCGGACCCAACCCAGAACGACGTTCCGACGACCTGGGTTTCGAACCGACCCGGCTAGGACCGGTTTTGGGGCGAGTTACGGGCCCTTGTCTCCGCTCCGTAGACTCTCTATATGTACTATATGTATATGCACGTATTAAAAAATAGGTAAACAATGGTGACCTAGTTCCGGTTTCTGGCTCGGACCCAACCCAGAACGCCGACCCGGCAACCTGGGTGTCGAACCGACCCGGCTAGGACCGATTTTGGGGCGAGTTACGTGCCCTTGTCTCCGCTCCGTAGACTCTCTATATGTACTATATGTACATGCACGTAGCAACAAAATAGGTAAACAATGGTGACCTAGTTCCGGTTTCTGGCTCGGACCCAACCCAGAACGCCGACCCGGCGACCTGGGTGTCGAACCGACCCGGCTAGGACCGGTTTTGGGGCGAGTTACGTGCCCTTGTCTCCGCTCCGTAGACTCTCTATATGTACTATATGTACATGCACGTAGCAAAAAAATAGGTAAACAATGGTGACCTAGTTCCGGTTTCTGGCTCTGACCCAACCCAGAACGCCGACCCGACGACCTGGGTGTCGAACCGACCCGGCTAGGACCGGTTTTGGGGCGAGTTACGGGCCCTTGTCTCCGATCCGTAGACTCTCTATATGTAATATATGTACATGCACGTAGCAAAAAAATAGGTAAACAATGGTGACCTAGTTCCGGTTTCTGGCTCGGACCCAACCCAGAACGCCGACCCGGCGACCTGGGTGTCGAACCGACCCGGCTAGGACCGGTTTTGGGGCGAGTTACGTGCCCTTGTCTCCGCTCCGTAGACTCTCTATATGTACTATATGTACATGCACGTAGCAAAAAAATAGGTAAACAATGGTGACCTAGTTCCGGTTTCTGGCTCGGACCCAACCCAGAACGCCGACCCGGCGACCTGGGTGTCGAACCGACCCGGCTAGGACCGGTTTTGGGGCGAGTTACGTGCCCTTGTCTCCGCTCCGTAGACTCTCTATATGTACTATATGTACATGCACGTAGCAAAAAAATAGGTAAACAATGGTGACCTAGTTCCGGTTTCTGGCTCGGACCCAACCCAGAACGCCGACCCGGCGAACTGGGTGTCGAACCGACCCGGCTAGGACCGATTTTGGGGAGAGTTACGTGCCCTTGTCTCCGCTCCGTAGACTCTCTATATGTACTATATGTACATGCACGTAGCAAAAAAATAGGTAAACAATGGTGACCTAGTTCCGGTTTCTGGCTCGGACCCAACCCAGAAAGCCGACCCGGCGACCTGGGTGTCGAACCGACCCGGCTTGGACCGGTTTTGGGGCGAGTTACGTGCCCTTGTCTCCGCTCCGTAGACTCTCTATATGTATTATATGTACATGCACGTAGCAAAAAAATAGGTAAACAATGGTGACCTAGTTCCGGTTTCTGGCTCGGACCCAACCCAGAACGCCGACCCGGCGACCTGGGTGTCGAACCGACCCGGCTAGGACCGATTTTGGGGCGAGTTACGTGCCCTTGTCTCCGCTCCGTAGACTCTCTATATGTACTATATGTACATGCACGTAGCAAAAAAATAGGTAAACAATGGTGACCTAGTTCCGGTTTCTGGCTCGGACCCAATCCAGAACGCCGACCCGGCGACCTGGGTGTCGAACCGACCCGGCTAGGACCGGTTTTGGGGCGAGTTACGTTCCCTTGTCTCCGCTCCGTAGACTCTCTATATGTACTATATGTACATGCACGTAGCAAAAAAATAGGTAAACAATGGTGACCTAGTTCCGATTTCTGGCTCGGACCCAACCCAGAACGCCGACCCGGCGACCTGGGTGTCGAACCGACCCGGCTAGGACCGATTTTGGGGCGAGTTATGGGCCCTTGTCTCCGCTCCGTAGACTCTCTATATGTACTATATGTACATGCACGTAGCAAAAAAATAGGTAAACAATGGTGACCTAGTTCCGGTTTCTGGCTCGGACCCAACCCAGAACGCCGACCCGGCGACCTGGGTGTCGAACCGACCCGGCTAGGACCGGTTTTGGGGCGAGTTACGTGACCTTGTCTCCGCTCCGTAGACTCTCTATATGTACTATATGTACATGCACGTAGCAAAAAAATAGGTAAACAATGGTGACCTAGTTCCGGTTTCTGGCTCGGAACCAACCCAAAACGCCGACCCGGCGACCTGGGTGTCGAACCGATCAGGCTGGGACCGATTTAGGGGCGAGTTACGGGCCCTTGTCTCCGCTCCGTAGACTCTCTATATGTACTATATGTACATGCACGTAGCAAAAAAATAGGTAAACAATGGTGACCTAGTTCCGGTTTCTGGCTCGGACCCAACCCAGAACGCCGACCCGGCGACCTGGGTGTCGAACCGACCCGGCAAGGACCGGTTTTGGGGCGAGTTACGTGCCCTTGTCTCCGCTCCGTAGACTCTCTATATGTACTATATGTACATGCACGTAGCAAAAAAATAGGTAAACAATGGTGACCTAGTTCCGGTTTCTGGCTCAGACCCAACCCAGAACGCCGATCCGGCGACCTGGGTGACGAACCGACCCGACTAGGACCGATTTTGGGGCGAGTTACGGGCCCTTGTTTCCGCTCCGTAGACTCTCTATATGTACTATATGTACATGCACGTAGCAAAAAAATAGGTAAACAATGGTGACCTAGTTCCGGTTTCTGGCTCGGACCCAACCCAGAACGCCGACCCGGCGACCTGGGTGTCTAACCGACCCGGCTAGGACCGGTTTTGGGGCGAGTTACGGGCCCTTGTCTCCGCTCCGTAGACTCTGTATATGTACTATATGTACATGCACATTGTAAAAAAATAGGTAAACAATGGTGACCTAGTTCCGGTTTCTGGCTCGGACCCAACCCAGAACGCCGACCCGGCGACCTGGCTGTCGAACCGACCCGGCTAGGACCGGTTTTGGGGCGAGTTACGGGCCCTTGTCTACGTAACCTTCCGGAACCGGAACTAGGTCACCATTGTTTACCTATTTTTTTACTATGTGCATGTACATATAGTACATATACAAAGTCTATGGAGCGTAGATAAGGGCCCGTAACTCGCCCCAAAACGGGTCCTAGCCGGGTCGGTTCGAGACCCAGGCCGCCGGGTCGGCGTTCGGGATTGGGTCCGAGCCAGAAACCGAAACTAGGTCACCATTGTTTACCTATTGTTTTACTATGTGCATGTACATATAGTACATATACAGAGTTTATGGAGCGTAGACAAGGGCCCGTAACTCGCCCCAAAACGGGTCCTAGCCGGGTCGGTTCGAGACCCAGGCCGCCGGGTCGGCGTTCTGGGTTGGGTCCGAGCCAGAAACCGGAACTAGGTCACCATTGTTTACCTATTTTTTTACTATGTGCATGTACATATAGTACATATACAGAGTCTATGGAGCGTAGACAAGGGCCCGTAACTCGCCCCAAAACGGGTCCTAGCCAGGTCGCTTCGAGACCTAGGCAGCCGGGTCGGCATTCTGGGTTGGGTCCGAGCCAGAAACCGGTACTAGGTCACCATTGTTTACCTATTTTTTTACTATGTGCATGTACATATAGTAGATATACAGAGTCTATGGAGCGTAAACAAGGGCCCGTAACTCGCCCCAAAACGGGTCCTAGCCGGGTCGGTTCGAGACCCAGGCCGCCGGGTCGGCGTTCTGGGTTGGGTCCGAGCCAGGAACCGGAACTAGGTCGCCATTGTTTAGCTGTTTTTTTTACTATGTGCATGTACATATAGTACATATGCAGAGTCTATGGAGCGTAGACAAGGGCCCGTAACTCGCCCCAAAACGGGTCCTAGCCGGGTCGGTTCGAGACCCAGGCCGCCGGGTCGGCGTTCTGGGTTGGGTCCGAGCCAGAAACCGGAACTAGGTCACCATTGTTTACCTGTTTTTTTACTATGTGCATGTACATATAGTACATATACAGAGTCTATGGAGCGTAGACAAGGGCCCGTAACTCGCCCCAAAATGGGTACTAGCCGGGTCGGTTCGAGACCCAGGCCGCCGGGTCGGCGTTCTGGGTTGGGTCCGAGCCAGAAACCGGAACTAGGTCACCATTGTTTACCTATTTTTTTACTATATGCATGTACATATAGTACATATACAGAGTCTATGGAGCGTAGACAAGGGCCCGTAACTCGCCCCAAAACGGGTCCTAGCCGGGTAGGTTCGAGACCCAGGCCGCCGGGTCGGCGTTCTGGGTTGGGTCCGAGCCAGAAACCGGAACTAGGTCACCATTGTTTACCTATTTTTTTACTATGTGCATGTACATATAATACATATACAGAGTCTACGGAGCGTAGACAAGGGCCCGTAACTCGCCCCAAAACGGGTCCTAGCCGGGTCGGTTCGAGACCCAGGCCGCCGGGTAGGCGTTCTGGGTTGGGTCCGAGCCAGAAACCGGAACTAGGTCACCATTGTTTTCCTATTTTTTTACTATGTGCATGTACATATAGTACATATACAGAGTCTATAGAGCGTAGACAAGGGCCAGTAACTCGCCCCAAAACGGGTCCTAGCCGGGTCGGTTCGAGACCCAGGGCGCCGGGTCGGCGTTCTGGGTTGGGTCCGAGCCAGAAACCGAAACTAGGTCACCATTGTTTACCTATTTTTTTACTATGTGCATGTACATATAATACATATACAGAGTCTATGGAGCGTAGACAAGGGCCCGTAACTCGCCCCAAAACGGGTACTAGTCGGGTCGGTTCGAGACCCAGGCCGCCGGGTCGGCGTTCTGGGTTGGGTCCGAGCCAGAAACCGGAACTAGGTCACCATTGTTTACCTATTTTTTTACTATGTGCATGTACATATAGTACATATACAGAGTCTATGGAGCGTAGACAAGGGCCCGTAACTCGCCCCAAAACGGGTCCTAGCCGGGTCGGTTCGAGACCCAGGCCGCCGGGTCGGCGTTCTGGGTTGGGTCCGAGCCAGAAACCGAAACTAGGTCACCATTGTTTACCTATTTTTTTACTATGTGCATGTACATATAGTACATATACAGAGTCTATGGAGCGTAGACAATGGCCCGTAACTCGCCCCAAAACGGGTCCTAGCCGGGTCGGTTCGAGACCCAGGCCGCCGGGTCGGCGTTCTGGTTTGGGTCCGAGCCAGAAACCGGAACTAGGTCACCATTGTTTACCTATTTTTTTACTATGTGCATATACATATAGTACATATACAGAGTCTATGGAGCGTAGACAAGGGCCCGTAACTCGCCCAAAAACGGGTCCTAGCCGGGTCGGTTAGAGACCAAGGCCGCTGGGTCGGCGTTCTGGGTTGGGTCCGAGCCAGAACCCGGAACTAGGTCACCATTGTTTACCTATTTTTTTACAATGTGCATGTACATATAGTACATATACAGAGTCTATGGAGCGTAGACAAGGGCCCGTAACTCGCCCCAAAACGGGTCCTAGCCGGGTCGGTTCGAGACCCAGGCCGTTCTGGGTTGGGTCCGAGCCAGAAACCGGAACTAGGTCACCATTGTTTACCTATTTTTTTACTATGTGCATGTACATATAGTACATATACAGAGTCTATGGAGCGTAGACAAGGGCCCGTAACTCGCCCCAAAACGGGTCCTAGCCGGGTCGGTTCGAGACTCAGGCCGCCGGGTCGGCGTTCTGTGTTGGGTCCGAGCCAGAAACCGGAACTAGGTCACCATTGTTTACCTATTTTTTTACTATGTGCATGTACATATAGTACATATACAGAGTCTATGGAGCGTAGACAAGGGCCCGTAACTCGCCCCAAAACGGGTCCTAGCCGGGTCGGTTCGAGACTCAGGCCGCCGGGTCGGCGTTCTGTGTTGGGTCCGAGCCAGAAACCGGAACTAGGTCACCATTGTTTACCTATTTTTTTACTATGTGCATGTACATATACAGAGTCTATGGAGCGTAGACAAGGGCCCGTAAATCGCCCCAAAACGGGTCCTAGCCGGGTCGGTTCGAGACCCAGGCCGCCGGGTCGGGGTTCTGGGTTGGGTCCGAGCCAGAAACCGGAACTAGGTCACCATTGTTTACCTATTTTTTTACTATGTGCATGTACATATAGTACATATACAGAGTCTATGGAGCGTAGACAAGGGCCCGTAACTCGCCCCAAAACCAGTCCTAGCCGGGTCGGTTCGAGACCCAGGCCGCCGGGTCGGCGTTCTGGGTTGGGTCCGAGCCAGAAACCGGAACTATGTCACCATTGTTCACCTATTTTTGTACTATGTGCATGTATATATAGTACATATACAGAGTCTATGGAGCGTAGACAAGGGCCCGTAACTCGCCCCAAAACGGGTCCTAGCCGGGTCGGTTCGAGACCCAGGCCGCCGGGTCGGCGTTCTGGGTTGGGTCCGAGCCAGAAACCGGAACTAGGTCACCATTGTTTACCTATTTTTTTACTATGTGCATGTACATATACAGAGTCTATGGAGCGTAGACAAGGGCCCGTAACTCGCCCCAAAACGGGTCCTAGCCGGGTCGGTTCGAGACCCAGGCCGCCGGGTCGGCGTTCTGGGTTGGGTCCGAGCCAGAAACCGGAACTAGGTCACCATTGTTTACCTATTTTTTTACTATGTGCATGTACATATAGTACATATACAGAGTCTATGGAGCGTAGACAAGGGCCCGTAACTCGCCCCAAAACGGGTCCTAGCCGGGTCGGTTCGAGACCCAGGCCGCCGGGTCGGCGTTCTGGATTGGGTCCGAGCCAGAAACCGAAACTAGGTCACCATTGTTTACCTATTTTTTTACTATGTGCATGTACATATAGTACATATACAGAGTTTAAGGAGCGTAGACAAGGGCCCGTAACTCGCCCCAAAACGGGTCCTAGCCGGGTCGGTTCGAGACCCAGGCCGCCGGGTCGGCGTTCTGGGTTGGGTCCGAGCCAGAAACCGGAACTAGGTCACCATTGTTTACCTATTTTTTTACTATGTGCATGTACATATAGTACATATTCAGAGTCTATGGAGCGTAGACAAGGGCCCGTAACTCGCCCCAAAACGGGTCCTAGCCGGGTCGCTTCGAGACCTAGGCAGCCGGGTCGGCGTTCTGGGTTGGATCCGAGCCAGAAACCGGAACTAGGTCACCATTGTTTACCTATTTTTTTACTATGTGCATGTACATGTAGTAGATATACAGAGTCTATGGAGCGTAAACAAGGGCCCGTAACTCGCCCCAAAACGGGTCCTAGCCGGGTCGGTTCGAGACCCAGGCCGCCGGGTCGGCGTTCTGGGTTGGGTCCGAGCCAGAAACCGGAACTAGGTCGCCATTGTTTACCTGTTTTTTTTACTATGTGCATGTACATATAGTACATATGCAGAGTCTATGGAGCGTAGACAAGGGCCCGTAACTCGCCCCAAAACGGGTCCTAGCCGGGTCGGTTCGAGACCCAGGCCGCCGGGTCGGCGTTCTGGGTTGGGTCCGAGCCAGAAACCGGAACTAGGTCACCATTGTTTACCTATTTTTTTACTATGTGCATGTACATATAGTACATATACAGAGTCTATGGAGCGTTAACAAGGGCCCGTAACTCGCCCCAAAACGGGTCCTAGCCGGGTCGGTTCGAGACCCAGGCCGCCGGGTCGGCGTTCTGGGTTGGGTCCGAGCCAGAAACCGGAACTAGGTCACCATTGTTTACCTGTTTTTTTACTATGTGCATATACATATAGTACATATACAGAGTCTACGGAGCGTAGACAAGGGCCCGTAACTCGCCCCAAAACGGGTACTAGCCGGGTCGGTTCGAGACCCAGGCCGCCGGGTCGGCGTTCTGGGTTGGGTCCGAGCCAGAAACCGGAACTAGGTCACCATTGTTTACCTATTTTTTTACTATATGCATGTACATATAGTACATATACAGAGTCTATGGAGCGTAGACAAGGGCCCGTAACTCGCCCCAAAACGGGTCCTAGCCGGGTCGGTTCGAGACCCAGGCCGCCGGGTCGGCGTTCTGGGTTGGGTCCGAGCCAGAAACCGGAACTAGGTCACCATTGTTTACCTATTTTTTTACTATGTGCATGTACATATAATACATATACAGAGTCTATGGAGCGTAGACAAGGGCCCGTAACTCGCCCCAAAACGGGTCCTAGCCGGGTCGGTTCGAAACCCAGGCCGCCGGGTAGGCGTTCTGGGTTGGGTCCGAGCCAGAAACCGGAACTAGGTCACCATTGTTTACCTATTTTTTTACTATGTGCATGTACATATAGTACATATACAGAGTCTATAGAGCGTAGACAAGGGCCCGTAACTCGCCCCAAAACGGGTCCTAGCCGGGTCGGTTCGAGACCCAGGCCGCCGGGTCGGCGTTCTGGGTTGGGTCCGAGCCAGAAACCGAAACTAGGTCACCATTGTTTACCTATTGTTTTACTATGTGCATGTACATATAGTACATATACAGAGTTTATGGAGCGTAGACAAGGGCCCGTAACTCGCCCCAAAACGGGTCCTAGCCGGGTCGGTTCGAGACCCAGGCCGCCGGGTCGGCGTTCTGGGTTGGGTCCGAGCCAGAAACCGGAACTATGTCACCATTGTTTACCTATTTTTTTACTATGTGCATGTACATATAGTACATATACAGAGTCTATGGAGCGTAGACAAGGGCCCGTAACTCGCCCCAAAACGGGTCCTAGCCAGGTCGCTTCGAGACCTAGGCAGCCGGGTCGGCATTCTGGGTTGGGTCCGAGCCAGAAACCGGAACTAGGTCACCATTGTTTAGCTATTTTTTTACTATGTGCATGTACATATAGTAGATATACAGAGTCTATGGAGCGTAAACAAGGGCCCGTAACTCGCCCCAAAACGGGTCCTAGCCGGGTCGGTTCGAGACCCAGGCCGCCGGGTCGGCGTTCTGGGTTGGGTCCGAGCCAGAAACCGGAACTAGGTCGCCATTGTTTACCTGTTTTTTTTACTATGTGCATGTACATATAGTACATATGCAGAGTCTATGGAGCGTAGACAAGGGCCCGTAACTCGCCCCAAAACGGGTCCTAGCCGGGTCGGTTCCAGACCCAGGCCGCCGGGTCGGCGTTCTGGGTTGGGTCCGAGCCAGAAACCGGAACTAGGTCACCATTGTTTACCTATTTTTTTACTATGTGCATGTACATATAGTACATATACAGAGTCTATGGAGCGTAGACAAGGGCCCGTAACTCGCCCCAAAATGGGTACTAGCCGGGTCGGTTCGAGACCCAGGCCGCCGGGTCGGCGTTCTGGGTTGGGTCCGAGCCAGAAACCGAAACTAGGTCACCATTGTTTACCTATTGTTTTACTATGTGCATGTACATATAGTACATATACAGAGTTTATGGACCGTAGACAAGGGCCCGTAACTCGCCCCAAAACGGGTCCTAGCCGGGTCGGTTCGAGACCCAGGCCGCCGGGTCGGCGTTCTGGGTTGGGTCCGAGCCAGAAACCGGAACTAGGTCACCATTGTTTACCTATTTTTTTACTATGTGCATGTACATATAGTACATATACAGAGTCTATGGAGCGTAGACAAGGGCCCGTAACTCGCCCCAAAACGGGTCCTAGCCAGGTCGCTTCGAGACCTAGGCAGCCGGGTCGGCATTCTGGGTTGGGTCCGAGCCAGAAACCGGAACTAGGTCACCATTGTTTAGCTATTTTTTTACTATGTGCATGTACATATAGTAGACATACAGAGTCTAGGGAGCGTAAACAAGGGCCCGTAACTCGCCCCAAAACGGGTCCTAGCCGGGTCGGTTCGAGACCCAGGCCGCCGGGTCGGCGTTCTGGGTTGGGTCCGAGCCAGAAACCGGAACTAGGTCGCCATTGTTTACCTGTTTTTTTTACTATGTGCATGTACATATAGTACATATGCAGAGTCTATGGAGCGTAGACAAGGGCCCGTAACTCGCCCCAAAACGGGTCCTAGCCGGGTTGGTTCCAGACCCAGGCCGCCGGGTCGGCGTTCTGGGTTGGGTCCGAGCAAGAAACCGGAACTAGGTCACCATTGTTTACCTATTTTTTTACTATGTGCATGTACATATAGTACATATACAGAGTCTATGGAGCGTAGACAAGGGCCCGTAACTCGCACCAAAACGGGTCCTAGCCGGGTCGGTTCGAGACCCAGGCCGCCGGGTCGGCGTTCTGGGTTGGGTCCGAGCCAGAAACCGGAACTAGGTCACCATTGTTTACCTGTTTTTTTACTATGTGCATGTACATATAGTACATATACAGAGTCTATGGAGCGTAGACAAGGGCCCGTAACTCGCCCCAAAATGGGTACTAGCCGGGTCGGTTCGAGACCCAGGCCGCCGGGTCGGCGTTCTGGGTTGGGTCCGAGCCAGAAACCGGAACTAGGTCACCATTGTTTACCTATTTTTTTACTATATGCATGTACATATAGTACATATACAGAGTCTATGGAGCGTAGACAAGTGCCCGTAACTCGCCCCAAAACGGGTCCTAGCCGGGTCGGTTCGAGACCCAGGCCGCCGGGTCGGCGTTCTGGGTTGGGTCCGAGCCAGAAACCGGAACTAGGTCACCATTGTTTACCTATTTTTTTACTATGTGCATGTACATATAATACATATACAGAGTCTATGGAGCGTAGACAAGGGCCCGTAACTCGCCCCAAAACGGGTCCTAGCCGGGTCGGTTCGAGACCCAGGCCGCCGGGTAGGCGTTCTGGGTTGGGTCCGAGCCAGAAACCGGAACTAGGTCACCATTGTTTACCTATTTTTTTACTATGTGCATGTACATATAGTACATATACAGAGTCTATAGAGCGTAGACAAGGGCCCGTAACTCGCCCCAAAACGGGTCCTAGCCGGGTCGGTTCGAGACCCAGGCCGCCGGGTCGGCGTTCTGGGTTGGGTCCGAGCCAGAAACCGAAACTAGGTCACCATTGTTTACCTATTTTTTTACTATGTGCATGTACATATAATACATATACAGAGTCTATGGAGCGTAGACAAGGGCCCGTAACTCGCCCCAAAACGGGTACTAGCCGGGTCGGTTCGAGACCCAGGCCGCCGGGTCGGCGTTCTGGGTTGGGTCCGAGCCAGAAACCGGAACTAGGTCACCATTGTTTACCTATTTTTTTACTATGTGCATGTACATATAGTACATATACAGAGTCTATGGAGCGTAGACAAGGGCCCGTAACTCGCCCCAAAACGGGTCCTAGCCGGGTCGGTTCGAGACCCAGGCCGCCGGGTCGGCGTTCTGGGTTGGGTTCGAACCAGAAACCGGAACTAGGTCAACATTGTTTACCTATTTTTTTACTATGTGTATGTACATATAGTACATATACAGAGTCTATGGAGCGTAGACAAGGGCCCGTAACTCGCCCCAAAACGGGTCCTAGCCGGGTCGGTTCGAGACCCAGGCCGCCGGGTCGGCGTTCTGGGTTGGGTCCGAGCCAGAAACCGGAACTAGGTCACCATTGTTTACCTATTTTTTTACTATGTGCATGTACATATAGTACATATACAGAGTCTATGGAGCGTACACAAGGGCCCGTAACTCGCCCCAAAACGGGTCCTAGCCGGGTCGGTTCGAGACTCAGGCCGCCGGGTCGGCGTTCTGTGTTGGGTCCGAGCCAGAAACCGGAACTAGGTCACCATTGTTTACCTATTTTTTTACTATGTGCATGTACATACATGTATAGTACATATACAGAGTCTATGGAGCGTAGACAAGGGCCCGTAACTCGCCCCAAAACGGGTCCTAGCCGGGTCGGTTCGAGACCCAGGCCGCCGGGTCGGCGTTCTGGGTTGGGTCCGAGCCA
This sequence comes from Mactra quadrangularis, assembly GCA_025267735.1. NCBI lineage: Eukaryota > Metazoa > Mollusca > Bivalvia > Venerida > Mactridae > Mactra > Mactra quadrangularis. Next base: position 31,142,105 of record CM046294.1, on the reverse strand, counting down.
GAAACCGGAACTAGGTCACCATTGTTTACCTATTTTTTTACTATATGCATGTACATATAGTACATATACAGAGTCTATGGAGCGTAGACAAGTGCCCGTAACTCGCCCCAAAACGGGTCCTAGCCGGGTCGGTTCGAGACTCAGGCCGCCGGGTCGGCGTTCTGTGTTGGGTCCGAGCCAGAAACCGGAACTAGGTCACCATTGTTTACCTATTTTTTTACTATGTGCATGTACATACATGTATAGTACATATACAGAGTCTATGGAGCGTAGACAAGGGCCCGTAACTCGCCCCAAAACGGGTCCTAGCCGGGTCGGTTCGAGACCCAGGCCGCCGGGTCGGCGTTCTGGGTTTCGTCCGAGCCAGAAACCGGAACTAGGTCACCATTGTTTACCTATTTTTTTACTATGTGCATGTACATATAGTACATATACAGAGTCTATGGAGCGTAGACAAGGGCCCGTAACTCGCCCCAAAACGGGTCCTAGCCGGGTCGGTTTGAGACCCAGGCCGCCGGGTCGGCGTTCTGGGTTGGGTCCGAGCCAGAAACCGGAACTAGGTCACCATTGTTTACCTATTTTTTTACTATGTGCATGTACATATAGTACATATATAGAGTCTATGGAGCGTAGACAAGGGCCCGTAACTCGCCCCAAAACGGGTCCTAGCCGCGTCGGTTCGAGACCCAGGCCGCCGGGTCGGCGTTCTGGGTTGGGTCCGAGCCAGAAACCGGAACTAGGTCACCATTGTTTACCTATTTTTTTACTATGTGCATGTACATATAGTGCATATACAGAGTCTATGGAGCGTAGACAAGGGCCCGTAACTCGCCCCAAAACGGGTCCTAGCCGGGTCGGTTCGAGACCCAGGCCGCCGGGTCGGGGTTCTGGGTTGGGTCCGAGCCAGAAACCGGAACTAGGTCACCATTGTTTACCTATTTTTTACTATGTGCATGTACATATAGTACATATACAGAGTCTATGGAGCGTAGACAAGGGTCCGTAACTCGCCCCAAAACCGGTCCTAGCCGGGTCGGTTCGAGACCCAGGCCGCCGGGTCGGCGTTCTGGGTTGGGTCCGAGCCAGAAACCGGAACTAGGTCGCCATTGTTTACCTGTTTTTTTTACTATGTGCATGTACATATAGTACATATGCAGAGTCTATGGAGCGTAGACAAGGGCCCGTAACTCGCCCCAAAACGGGTCCTAGCCGGGTCGGTTCGAGACCCAGGCCGCCGGGTCGGCGTTCTGGGTTGGGTCCGAGCCAGAAACCGGAACTAGGTCACCATTGTTTACCTGTTTTTTTACTATGTGCATGTACATATAGTACATATACAGAGTCTATGGAGCGTAGACAAGGGCCCGTAACTCGCCCCAAAACGGGTACTAGCCGGGTCGGTTCGAGACCCAGGCCGACGGGTCGGCGTTCTGGGTTGGGTCCGAGCCAGAAACCGGAACTAGGTCACCATTGTTTACCTATTTTTTTACTATATGCATGTACATATAGTACATATACAGAGTCTATGGAGCGTAGACAAGGGCCCGTAACTCGCCCCAAAACGGGTCCTAGCCGGGTCGGTTCGAGACCCAGGCCGCCGGGTCGGCGTTCCGGGTTGGGTCCGAGCCAGAAACCGGAACTAGGTCACCATTGTTTACCTATTTTTTTACTATGTGCATGTACATATAATACATATACAGAGTCTATGGAGCGTAGACAAGGGCCCGTAACTCGCCCCAAAACCGGTCCTAGCCGGGTCGGTTCGAGACCCAGGCCGCCGGGTAGGCGTTCTGGGTTGGGTCCGAGCCAGAAACCGGAACTAGGTCACCATTGTTTACCTATTTTTTTTACTATGTGCATGTACATATAGTACATATACAGAGTCTATAGAGCGTAGACAAGGGCCCGTAACTTCTCCCAAAACGGGTCCTAGCCGGGTCGGTTCGAGACCCAGGCCGCCGGGTCGGCGTTCTGGGTTGGGTCCGAGCCAGAAACCGAAACTAGGTCAACATTGTTTACCTATTTTTTTACTATGTGCATGTACATATAATACATATACAGAGTCTATGGAGCGTAGACAAGGGCCCGTAACTCGCCCCAAAACGGGTACTAGCCGGGTCGGTTCGAGACCCAGGCCGCCGGGTCGGCGTTCTGGGTTGGGTCCGAACCAGAAACCGGAACTATGTCAACATTGTTTACCTATTTTTTTACTATGTGTATGTACATATAGTACATATACAGAGTCTATGGAGCGTAGACAAGGGCCCGTAACTTGCCCCAAAACGGGTCCTAGCCGGGTCGGTTCGAGACCCAGGCCGCCGGGTCGGCGTTCTGGGTTGGGTCCGAGCCAGAAACCGGAACTAGGTCACCATTGTTTACCTATTTTTTTACTATGTGCATGTACATATAGTACATATACAGAGTCTATGGAGCGTAGACAAGGGCCCGTAACTCGCCCCAAAACGGGTCCTAGCCGGGTCGGTTCGAGACCCAGGCCGCCGGGTCGGCGTTCTGGGTTGGGTCCGAGCCAGAAACCGGAACTATGTCATCATTGTTCACCTATTTTTTTACTATGTGCATGTATATATAGTACATATACAGAGTCTATGGAGCGTAGACAAGGGCCCGTCACTCGCCCCAAAACCGGTCCTAGCCGGGTCGGTTCGAGACCCAGGCCGCCGGGTCGGCGTTCTGGGTTGGATCCGAGCCAGAAACCGGAACTATGTCACCATTGTTCACCTATTTTTTTACTATGTGCATGTATATATAGTACATATACAGAGTCTATGGAGCGTAGACAAGGGCCCGTAACTCGCCCCAAAACGGGTCCTAGCCGGGTCGGTTCGAGATCCAGGCCGCCGGGTCGGCGTTCGGGGTTGGGTCTGAGCCAGAAACCGGAACTAGGTCACCATTGTTTACCTATTTTTTTACTATGTGCATGTACATATAGTACATATACAGAGTCTATGGAGCGTAGACAAGGGCCCGTAACTCGCCCCAAAACGGGTCCTAGCCGGGTCGGTTCGAGACCCAGGCCGCCGGGTCGGCGTTCTGGGTTGGGTCCGAGCCAGAAACCGGAACTAGGTCACCATTGTTTACCTATTTTTTTACTATGTGCATGTACATGTACAGAGTCTATGGAGCGTAGACAAGGGCCCGTAACTCGCCCCAAAACGGGTCCTAGCCGGGTCGGTTCGAGACCCAGGCCGCCGGGTCGGCGTTCTGGGTTGGGTCCGAGCCAGAAACCGGAACTAGGTCACCATTGTTTACCTATTTTTTTACTATGTGCATGTACATATAGTACATATACAGAGTCTATGGAGCGTAGACAAGGGCCCGTAACTCGCCCCAAAACGGGTCCTAGCCGGGTCGGTTCGAGACCCAGGCCGCCGGGTCGGCGTTCTGGATTGGGTCCGAGCCAGAAACCGAAACTAGGTCACCATTGTTTACCTATTGTTTTACTATGTGCATGTACATATAGTACATATACAGAGTCTATGGAGCGTAGACAAGGGCCCGTAACTCGCCCCAAAACGGGTCCTAGCCGGGTCGGTTCGAGACCCAGGCCGCCGGGTCGGCGTTCTGGGTTGGGTCCGAGCCAGAAACCGGAACTAGGTCACCATTGTTTACCTATTTTTTTACTATGTGCATGTACATATAGTACATATACAGAGTCTATAGAGCGTAGACAAGGGCCCGTAACTCGCCCCAAAACGGGTCCTAGCCGGGTCGCTTCGAGACCTAGGCAGCCGGGTCGGCGTTCTGGGTTGGGTCCCAGCCAGAAACCGGAACTAGGTCACCATTGTTTACCTATTTTTTTACTATGTGCATGTACATATAGTAGATATACAGAGTCTATGGAGCGTAAACAAGGGCCCGTAACTCGCCCCAAAACGGGTCCTAGCCGGGTCGGTTCGAGACCCAGGCCGCCGGGTCGGCGTTCTGGGTTGGGTCCGAGCCAGAAACCGGAACTAGGTCGCCATTGTTTACCTGTTTTTTTTACTATGTGCATGTACATATAGTACATATGCAGAGTCTATGGAGCGTAGACAAGGGCCCGTAACTCGCCCCAAAACGGGTCCTAGCCGGGTCGGTTCGAGACCCAGGCCGCCGGGTCGGCGTTCTGGGTTGGGTCCGAGCCAGAAACCGGAACTAGGTCACCATTGTTTACCTATTTTTTTACTATGTGCATGTACATATAGTACATATACAGAGTCTATGGAGCGTAGACAAGGGCCCGTAACTCGCCCCAAAACGGGTCCTAGCCGGGTCGGTTCGAGACCCAGGCCGCCGGGTCGGCGTTCTGGGTTGGGTCCGAGCCAGAAACCGGAACTAGGTCACCATTGTTTACCTGTTTTTTTACTATGTGCATGTACATATAGTACATATACAGAGTCTATGGAGCGTAGACAAGGGCCCGTAACTCGCCCCAAAACGGGTACTAGCCGGGTCGGTTCGAGACCCAGGCCGCCGGGTCGGCGTTCTGGGTTGGGTCCGAGCCAGAAACCGGAACTAGGTCACCATTGTTTACCTATTTTTTTACTATATGCATGTACATATAGTACATATACAGAGTCTATGGAGCGTATACAAGGGCCCGTAACTCGCCCCAAAACGGGTCCTAGCCGGGTCGGTTCGAGACCCAGGCCGCCGGGTCGGCGTTCTGGGTTGGGTCCGAGCCAGAAACCGGAACTAGGTCACCATTGTTTACCTATTTTTTTACTATGTGCATGTACATATAATACATATACAGAGTCTATGGAGCGTAGACAAGGGCCCGTAACTCGCCCCAAAACGGGTCCTAGCCGGGTCGGTTCGAGACCCAGGCCGCCGGGTAGGCGTTCTGGGTTGGGTCCGAGCCAGAAACCGGAACTAGGTCACCAATGTTTACCTATTTTTTTACTATGTGCATGTACATATAGTACATATACAGAGTCTATAGAGCGTAGACAAGGGCCCGTAACTCGCCCCAAAACGGGTCCTAGCCGGGTCGGTTCGAGACCCAGGCCGCCGGGTCGGCGTTCTGGGTTGGGTCCGAGCCAGAAACCGGAACTAGGTCACCATTGTTTACCTATTTTTTTACTATGTGCATGTACATATAGTACATATACAGAGTCTATGGAGCGTAGACAAGGGCCCGTAACTCGCCCCAAAACGGGTCCTAGCCGGGTCGGTTCGAGACCCAGGCCGCCGGGTCGGCGTTCTGGGTTGGGTCCGAACCAGAAACCGGAACTAGGTCAACATTGTTTACCTATTTTTTTACTATGTGTATGTACATATAGTACATATACAGAGTCTATGGAGCGTAGACAAGGGCCCGTAACTCGCCCCAAAACGGGTCCTAGCCGGGTCGGTTCGAGACCCAGGCCGCCGGGTCGGCGTTCTGGGTTGGGTCCGAGCCAGAAACCGGAACTAGGTCACCATTGTCTACCTATTTTTTAACTATGTGCATGTACATATAGTACATATACAGAGTCTATGGAGCGTAGACAAGGGCCCGTAACTCGCCACAAAACGGGTCCTACCCGGGTCGGTTCGTGACCCAGGCCGCCGGGTCGGCGTTCTGGGTTGGGTCCGAGCCAGAAACCGGAACTAGGTCACCATTGTTTACCTATTTTTTTACTATGTGCATGTACATATAGTACATATACAGAGTCTATGGAGCGTAGACAAGGGCCCGTTACTCGCCCCAAAACGGGTCCTAGCCGGGTCGGTTCGAGACTCAGGCCGCCGGGTCGGCGTTCTGTGTTGGGTCCGAGCCAGAAACCGGAACTAGGTCACCATTGTTTACCTATTTTTTTACTATGTGCATGTACATATACAGAGTCTATGGAGCGTAGACAAGGGCCCGTAACTCGCCCCAAAACGGGTCCTAGCCGGGTCGGTTCGAGACCCAGGCCGCCGGGTCGGGGTTCTGGGTTGGGTCCGAGCCAGAAACCGGAACTAGGTCACCATTGTTTACCTATTTTTTTACTATGTGCATGTACATATAGTACATATACAGAGTCTATGGAGCGTAGACAAGGGCCCGTAACTCGCCCCAAAACCGGTCCTAGCCGGGTCGGTTCGAGACCCAGGCCGCCGGGTCGGCGTTCTGGGTTGGGTCCGAGCCAGAAACCGGAACTATGTCATCATTGTTCACCTATTTTTTTACTATGTGCATGTATATATAGTACATATACAGAGTCTATGGAGCGTAGACAAGGGCCCGTAACTCGCCCCAAAACGGGTCCTAGCCGGGTCGGTTCGAGATCCAGGCCGCCGGGTCGGCGTTCTGGGTTGGGTCCGAGCCAGAAACCGGAACTAGGTCACCATTGTTTACCTATTTTTTTACTATGTGCATGTACATATAGTACATATACAGAGTCTATGGAGCGTAGACAAGGGCCCGTAACTCGCCCCAAAACGGGTCCTAGCCGGGTCGGTTCGAGACCCAGGCCGCCGGGTCGGCGTTCTGGGTTGGGTCCGAGCCAGAAACCGGAACTAGGTCACCATTGTTTACCTATTTTTTTACTATGTGCATGTACATATACAGAGTCTATGGAGCGTAGACAAGGGCCCGTAACTCGCCCCAAAACGGGTCCTAGCCGGGTCGGTTCGAGACCCAGGCCGCCGGGTCGGCGTTCTGGGTTGGGTCCGAGCCAGAAACCGGAACTAGGTCACCATTGTTTACCTATTTTTTTACTATGTGCATGTACATATAGTACATATACAGAGTCTATAGAGCGTAGACAAGGGCCCGTAACTCGCCCCAAAACGGGTCCTAGCCGGGTCGGTTCGAGACCCAGGCCGCCGGGTCGGCGTTCTGGGTTGGGTCCGAGCCAGAAACCGAAACTAGGTCACCATTGTTTACCTATTTTTTTACTATGTGCATGTACATATAGTACATATACAGAGTCTATGGAGCGTAGACAATGGCCCGTAACTCGCCCCAAAACGGGTCCTAGCCGGGTCGGTTCGAGACCCAGGCCGCCGGGTCGGCGTTCTGGGTTGGGTCCGAGCCAGAAACCGGAACTAGGTCACCATTGTTTACCTATTTTTTTACTATGTGCATATAAATATAGTACATATACAGAGTCTATGGAGCGTAGACAAGGGCCCGTAACTCGCCCCAAAACGGGTCCTAGCCGGGTAGGTTCGAGACGCAGGCCGCCGGGTCGGCGTTCTGGGTTGGGTCCGAGCCAGAAACCGGAACTAGGTCACCATTGTTTACCTATTTTTTTACTATGTGCATATACATATAGTACATATACAGAGTCTATGGAGCGTAGACAAGGGCCCGTAACTCGCCCCAAAACGGGTCCTAGCCGGGTCGGTTAGAGACCAAGGCCGCCGGGTCGGCGTTCTGGGTTGGGTCCGAGCCAGAAACCGGAACTAGGTCACCATTGTTTACCTATTTTTTTACAATGTGCATGTACATATAGTACATATACAGAGTCTATGGAGCGTAGACAAGGGCCCGTAACTCGCCCCAAAACGGGTCCTAGCCGGGTCGGTTCGAGACCCAGGCCGTTCTGGGTTGGGTCCGAGCCAGAAACCGGAACTAGGTCACCATTGTTTACCTATTTTTTTACTATGTGCATGTACATACATGTATAGTACATATACTGAGTCTATGGAGCGTAGACAAGGGCCCGTAACTCGCCCCAAAATGGGTCCTAGCCGGGTCGGTTCGAGACCCAGGCCGCCAGGTCGGCGTTCTGGGTTGGGTCCGAGCCAGAAACCGGAACTAGGTCACCATTGTTTACCTATTTTTTTACTATGTGCATGTACATATAGTACATATACAAAGTCTATGGAGCGTAGACAAGGGCCCGTAACTCGGCCCAAAACGGGTCCTAGCCGGGTCGGTTCGAGACCCAGGCCGCCGGGTTGGCGTTCTGGGTTGGGTCCGAGCCAGAAACCGGAACTAGGTCACCATTGTTTACCTATTTTTTTACTATGTGCATGTACATACATGTATAGTACAAATACAGAGTCTATGGAGCGTAGACAAGGGCCCGTAACTCGCCCCAAAACGGGTCCTAGCCGGGTCGGTTCGAGACCCAGGCCGCCGGGTCGGCGTTCTGGGTTTCGTCCGAGCCAGAAACCGGAACTAGGTCACCATTGTTTTCCTATTTTTTTACTATGTGCATGTACATATAGTACATATACAGAGTCTATGGAGCGTAGACAAGGGCCCGTAACTCGCCCCAAAACGGGTCCTAGCCGGGTCGGTTCGAGACCCAGGCCGCCGGGTTGGCGTTCTGGGTTGGGTCCGAGCCAGAAACCGGAACTAGGTCACCATTGTTTATCTATTTTTTTACTATGTGCATGTACATACATGTATAGTACATATACAGAGTCTATGGAGCGTAGACAAGGGCCCGTAACTCGCCCCAAAACGGGTCCTAGCCGGGTCGGTTCGAGACCCAGGCCGCCGGGTCGGCGTTCTGGGTTTCGTCTGAGCCAGAAACCGGAACTAGGTCACCATTGTTTTCCTATTTTTTTACTATGTGCATGTACATATAGTACATATACAGAGTCTATGGAGCGTAGACAAGGGCCCGTAACTCGCCCCAAAACGGGTCCTAGCCGGGTCGGTTCGAGACCCAGGCCGCCGGGTCGGCGTTCTGGGTTGGGTCCGAGCCAGAAACCGGAACTAGGTCACCATTGTTTACCTATTTTTTTACTATGTGCATGTACATATAGTACATATACAAAGTCTATGGAGCGTAGACAAGGGCCCGTAACTCGGCCCAAAACGGGTCCTAGCCGGGTCGGTTCGAGACCCAGGCCGCCGGGTTGGCGTTCTGGGTTGGGTCCGAGCCAGAAACCGGAACTAGGTCACCATTGTTTACCTATTTTTTTACTATGTGCATGTACATACATGTATAGTACATATACAGAGTCTATGGAGCGTAGACAAGGGCCCGTAACTCGCCCCAAAACGGGTCCTAGCCGGGTCGGTTCGAGACCCAGGCCGCCGGGTCGGCGTTCTGGGTTTCGTCCGAGCCAGAAACCGGAACTAGGTCACCATTGTTTTCCTATTTTTTTACTATGTGCATGTACATATAGTACATATACAGAGTCTATGGAGCGTAGACAAGGGCCCGTAACTCGCCCCAAAACGGGTCCTAGCCGGGTCGGTTCGAGACCCAGGCCGCCGGGTTGGCGTTCTGGGTTGGGTCCGAGCCAGAAACCGGAACTAGGTCACCATTGTTTATCTATTTTTTTACTATGTGCATGTACATACATGTATAGTACATATACAGAGTCTATGGAGCGTAGACAAGGGCCCGTAACTCGCCCCAAAACGGGTCCTAGCCGGGTCGGTTCGAGACCCAGGCCGCCGGGTCGGCGTTCTGGGTTTCGTCTGAGCCAGAAACCGGAACTAGGTCACCATTGTTTTCCTATTTTTTTACTATGTGCATGTACATATAGTACATATACAGAGTCTATGGAGCGTAGACAAGGGCCCGTAACTCGCCCCAAAACGGGTCCTAGCCGGGTCGGTTCGAGACCCAGGCCGCCGGGTCGGCGTTCTGGGTTGGGTCCGAGCCAGAAACCGGAACTAGGTCACCATTGTTTACCTATTTTTTTACTATGTGCATGTACATATAGTACATATACAGAGTCTATGGAGCGTAGACAAGGGCCCGTAACTCGCCCCAAAACGGGTCCTAGCCGCGTCGGTTCGAGACCCAGGCCGCCGGGTCGGCGTTCTGGGTTGGGTCCGAGCCAGAAACCGGAACTAGGTCACCATTGTTTACCTATTTTTTTACTATGTGCATGTACATATAGTGCATATACAGAGTCTATGGAGCGTAGACAAGGGCCCGTAACTCGCCCCAAAACGGGTCCTAGCCGGGTCAGTTCGAGACCCAGGCCGCCGGGTCGGCGTTCTGGGTTGGGTCTGAGCCAGAAACCGGAACTAGGTCACCATTGTTTACCTATTTTTTTACTATGTGCATGTACATATAGTACATATACAGAGTCTATGGAGCGTAGACAAGGGCCCGTAACTCGCCCCAAAACGGGTCCTAGCCGGGTCGGTTCGAGACCCAGGCCGCCGGGTCGGCGTTCTGGGTTGGGTCCAAGCCAGAAACCGGAAGTAGGTCACCATTGTTTACCTATTTTTTTACTATGTGCATGTACATATAGTACATATACAGAGTCTATGGAGCGTAGACAAGGGCCCGTAACTCGCCCCAAAACGGGTCCTAGCCGGGTCGGTTCGAGACCCAGGCCGCCGGGTAGGCGTTCTGGGTTGGGTCCGAGCCAGAAACCGGAACTAGGTCACCAATGTTTACCTATTTTTTTACTATGTGCATGTACATATAGTACATATACAGAGTCTATAGAGCGTAGACAAGGGCCCGTAACTCGCCCCAAAACGGGTCCTAGCCGGGTCGGTTCGAGACCCAGGCCGCCGGGTCGGCGTTCTGGGTTGGGTCCGAGCCAGAAACCGAAACTAGGTCACCATTGTTTACCTATTTTTTTACTATGTGCATGTACATATACATGTAATACATATACAGAGTCTATGGAGCGTAGACAAGGGCCCGTAACTCGCCCCAAAACGGGTCCTAGCCGGGTCGGTTCGAGACCCAGGCCGCCGGGTCGGCGTTCTGGGTTGGGTCCGAGCCAGAAACCGGAACTAGGTCACCATTGTTTACCTATTTTTTTACTATGTGCATGTACATATAGTACATATACAGAGTCTATGGAGCGTAGACAAGGGCCCGTAACTCGCCCCAAAACGGGTCCTAGCCGGGTCGGTTCGAGACCCAGGCCGCCGGGTCGGCGTTCTGGGTTGGGTCCGAGCCAGAAACCGGAACTAGGTCACCATTGTTTACCTATTTTTTTACTATGTGCATGTACATATAGTACATATACAGAGTCAATGGAGCGTAGACAAGGGCCCGTAACTCGCCCCAAAACGGGTCCTAGCCGGGTCGGTTCGAGACCCAGGCCGCCGGGTCGGCGTTCTGGGTTGGGTCCGAGCCAGAAACCGGAACTAGGTCACCATTGTTTACCTATTTTTTTACTATGTGCATGTACATATAGTACATATACAGAGTCTATGGAGCGTACACAAGGGCCCGTAACTCGCCCCAAAACGGGTCCTAGCCGGGTCGGTTCGTGACCCAGGCCGCCGGGTCGGCGTTCTGGGTTGGGTCCGAGCCAGAAACCGGAACTAGGTCACCATTGTTTACCTATTTTTTTTACTATGTGCATGTACATATAGTACATATACAGAGTCTATGGAGCGTAGACAAGGGCCCGTAACTCGCCCCAAAACGGGTCCTAGCCGGGTCGGTTCGAGACCCAGGCCGCCGGGTCGGCGTTCTGGGTTGGGTCCGAGCCAGAAACCGGAACTAGGTCACCATTGTTTACCTATTTTTTTACTATGTGCATGTACATATAGTACATATACGGAGTCTATGGAGCGTAGACAAGGGCCCGTAACTCGCCCAAAACGGGTCCTAGCCGGGTCGGTTCGAGACCCAGGCCGCCGGGTCGGCGTTCTGGGTTGGGTCCGAGCCAGAAACCGGAACTAGGTCACCATTGTTTACCTATTTTTTTACTATGTGCATGTACATATAGTACATATACAGAGTCTACGGAGCGTAGACAAGGGCCCGTAACTCGCCCCAAAACGGGTCCTAGCCGGGTCGGTTCGAGACCCAGGCCGCCGGGTCGGCGTTCTGGGTTGGGTCCGAGCCAGAAACCGGAACTAGGTCACCATTGTTTACCTATTTTTTTACTATGTGCATGTACATATAGTACATATACAGGGTCTATGGAGCGTAGACAAGGGCCCGTAACTCGCCCCAAAACGGGTCCTAGCCGGGTCGGTTCGAGACCCAGGCCGCCGGGTCGGCGTTCTGTGTTGGGTCCGAGCCAGAAACCGGAACTAGGTCACCATTGTTTACCTATTTCTTTACTATGTGCATGTACATATAGTACATATACAGAGTCTATAAAGCGTAGACAAGGGCCCGTAACTCGCCCCAAAACGGGTCCTAGCCGGGTCGGTTCGAGACCCAGGCCGCCGGGTCGGCGTTCTGGGTTGGGTCCGAGCCAGAAACCGGAACTAGGTCACCATTGTTTACCTATTTTTTTACTATGTGCATGTACATATAGTACATATACAGAGTCTATGGAGCGTAGACAAGGGCCCGTAACTCGCCCCAAAACGGGTCCTAGCCGGGTCGGTTCGAGACCCAGGTCGCCGGATCGGCGTTCTGGGTTGGGTCCGAGCCAGAAAACGGAACTAGGTCACCATTGTTTACCTATTTTTTTACTATGTGCATGTACATATAGTACATATACAGAGTCTATGGAGCGTAGACAAGGGCCCGTAACTCGCCCCAAAACGGGTCCTAGCCGGGTCGGTTCGTGACCCAGGCCGCCGGGTCGGCGTTCTGGGTTGGGTCCGAGCCAGAAACCGGAACTAGGTCACCATTGTTTACCTATTTTTTTACTATGTGCATGTACATATAGTACATATACAGAGTCTATGGAACGTAGACAAGGGCCCGTAACTCGCCCCAAAACGGGTCCTAGCCGGGTCGGTTCGAGACCCAGGCCGCCGGGTCGGCGTTCTGGGTTGAGTCCGAGCCAGAAACCGGAACTAGGTCACCATTGTTTACCTATTTTTTTACTATGTGCATGTACATATAGTACATATACAGAGTCTATGGAGCGTAGACAAGGGCCCGTAACTTGCCCCAAAACGGGTCCTAGCCGGGTCGGTTCGAGACCCAGGCCGCCGGGTCGGCGTTCTGGGTTGGGTCCGAGCCAGAAACCGGAACTAGGTCACCATTGTTTACCTATTTTTTTACTATGTGCATGTACATATAGTACATATACAGAGTCTATGGAGCGTAGACAAGGGCCCGTAACTCGCCCCAAAACGGGTCCTAGCCGGGTCGGTTCGTGACCCATGCCGCCGGGTCGGCGTTCAGGGTTGGGTCCGAGCCAAAAACAGAAACTAGGTCACCATTGTTTACCTATTTTTTTACTATGTGCATGTACATATAGTACATATACAGAGTCTATGGAGCGTAGACAAGGGCCCGTAACTCCCCCCAAAACGGGTCCTAGCCGGGTCGGTTCGAGACCCAGGCCGCCGGGTCGGCGTTCTGGGTTGGGTCCGAGCCAGAAACCGGAACTAGGTCACCATTGTTTACCTATTTTTTTACTATGTGCATGTACATATAGTACATATACAGAGTCTATGGAGCGTAGACAAGGGCCCGTAACTCGCCCCAAAACGGGTCCTAGCCGGGTCGGTTCGAGACCCAGGCCGCCGGGTCGGCGTTCTGGGTTGGGTCCGAGCCAGAAACCGGAACTAGGTCACCATTGTTTACCTATTTTTTTACTATGTGCATGTACATATAGTACATATACAGAGTCTATGGAGCGTAGACAAGGGCCCGTAACTCGCCCAAAAACGGGTCCTAGCCGGGCCGGTTCGACACCCAGGCTGCCGGGTCGGCGTTCTGGGTTGGGTCCGAGCCAGAAACCGGAACTAGGTCACCATTGTTTACCTATTTTTTTACTATGTGCATGTACATATAGTACATATACAGAGTCTATGGAGCGTAGACAAGGGCCCGTAACTCGCCCCAAAACGGGTCCTAGCCGGGTCGGTTCGAGACCCAGGCCGTCGGGTCGGCGTTCTGGGTTGGGTCCGAGCAAGAAACCGGAACTAGGTCACCATTGTTTACCTATTTTTTTACAATGTGCATGTACATATAGAGAGTCTATGGCGCGTAGACAAGGGCCCGTAACTCGCCCCAAAACGGGTCCTAGCCGGGACGGTTCGAGACCCAGGCCGCCGGGTCGGCGTTCTGGGTTGGGTCCGAGCCAGAAACCGGAACTAGGTCACCATTGTTTACCTATTTTTTTACTATGTGCATGTACATATAGTACATATACAGAGTCTATGGAGCGTAGACAAGGGCCCGTAACTCCCCCCAAAACGGGTCCTAGCCGGGTCGGTTCGAGACCCAGGCCGCCGGGTCGGCGTTCTGGGTTGGGTCCGAGCCAGAAACCGGAACTAGGTCACCATTGTTTACCTATTGTTTTACTATGTGCATGTACATATAGTACATATACAGAGTCTATGGAGCGTAGACAATGGCCCGTAACACGCCCCAAAACGGGTCCTAGCCGGGTCGGTTTGAGACCCAGGCCGCCGGGTCGGCGTTCTGGGTTGGGTCCGAGCCAGAAACCGGAACTAGGTCACCATTGTTTAACTATTTTTTTACTATGTGCATGTACATATAGTACATATACAGAGTCTATGGAGCGTAGACAAGGGCCCGTAACTCGCCCCAAAACGAGTCCTAGCCGGGTCGGTTCGAGACCCAGGCCGCCGGGTCGGCGTTCTGGATTGGGTTCGAGCCAGAAACCGGAACTAGGTCACCATTGTTTACCTATTTTTTACTATGTGCATGTACATATAGTACATATACAGAGTCTATGGAGCGTAGACAAGGGCCCGTAACTCGCCCCAAAACGGGTCCTAGCCGGGTCGGTTCGAGACCCAGGCCGCCGGGTCGGCGTTCTGGGTTGGGTCCGAGCCAGAAACCGGAACTAGGTCACCATTGTTTACCTATTTTTTTACTATGTGCATGTACATATAGTTCATATACAGAGTCTATGGAGCGTAGACAAGGGCCCGTAACTCGCCCCAAAACGGGTCCTAGCCGGGTCGGTTCGAGACCCAGGCCACCGGGTGGCGTTCTGGGTTGGGTCCGAGCCAGAAACCGGAACTAGGTCACCATTGTTTACCTATTTTTTTACTATGTGCATGTACATATAGTACATATACAGAGTCTATGGAGCGTAGAGAAGGGCCCGTAACTCGCCCCAAAACGGGTCCTATCCGGGTCGGTTCGAGACCCAGGCCGCCGGGTCGGCGTTCTGGGTTGGGTCCGAGCCAGAAACCGGAACTAGGTCACCATTGTTTACCTATTTTTTTACTATGTGCATGTACATATAGTACATATACAGAGTCTATGGATCGTAGACAAGGGCCCGTAACTCGCCCCAAAACGGGTCCTAGACGGGTCGGTTCGAGACCCAGGCCACCGGGTCGGCGTTCTGGGTTGGGTCCGAGCATGTTGGGTCAGAACGCAAAGTGGTGATCGGGTGACCTATCCATGACACATGACCAATGGCAGTGCTGGTTAGGCTGGCTGTGAGCGGTCAAGCGCAAAATTGGTCCACCATGTTCAGTACCGTCATATACATGTATAGCCTACTGTACTATACACGTATGTCTATATGTGAAATAGACTAGATTTTCAGGGGGAGACAATCCAGCCGCAAAGTGGTGATTTGGTGACCTATCCCAGACATGTGACCAATGGAAGTGCTGGTTAGGCTGGCTGTGAGCGGTCAAGCGCGAAATCAGTCCGCCATGTTCAGTACAGTCATATACATATATAGCATCCTGTACTATATGTCGATATGAGAAATAGACCATATTTTCAGGGGGGGACAATCCAGCCGCAAAGTGGTGATCGGGTGACCAGTCCATGACACGTGACCAATGACAGTGCTGGTTAGGGTGGCTGTGAGCGGTCAAGCGTGAAATCGGTCCAGTAGAGGCATATACATGTAGAGGCTCCTGTACTATATGTCGATATGAGAAATAGACCAGATTTTCATGGGGGAGACAATCCAGCCGCAAAGTGGTGATCGGATGAACTGTCCATGACACGTGACCAATTTCAGTGCTGGTTTGGCGGGCTGTGAGTGGTCAAGCGCGAAATCGGTCCGCCATGTTCAGTACAGTCATATACATGTATAGCCTACTGTACTATATGTCTATATGAGAAATAGACCAGATTTTCGGAGGGAGACAATCCAGCCGTAAAGTGGTGATCTGGTGACCTGGCCCTGACATGTGACCAATGGCAGTGCTGGTTAGGCTGGCTGTGAGCGGTCAAGCGCAAAATCAGTCCGCCATGTTCAGTACAGTCATATACATGTATAGGCTACTGTACTATATGTCTATATGTGAAATAGACTAGATTTTCAGGGGGAGACAATCCAGCCGTAAAGTGGTGATCTGGTGACCTGTCCCTGACATGTGACCAATGGCAGTGCTGGTTAGGCTGGCTGTGAGCGGTCAAGCGCAAAATCAGTCCGCCATGTTCAGTACAGTCATATACATGTATAGCCTACTGTACTGTATGTCTATATGAGAAATAGACCAGATTTTCAGGGGGAGACAATCCAGCCGCAAAGTGGTGATTAGGTGACCTATCCATGACACGTGACCAATGGCAGTGCTGGTTAGGCTGGCTGTGAGCGGTCAAGCGAGAAATCAATCCACATGTTCAGTAGAGGCATATACATGTATAGCCTACTATACTGTATGTCTATATGAGAAATAGACCAGATTTTCATGGGGGAGACAATCCAGCCGCAAAGTGGTGATCTGGGGACCTGTCCTTGACATGTGACCAATGGCAGTGCTGGTTAGGCTGGCTGTGAGCGGTCAAGTGCAAAATCGGTCTGCCATGTTCAGTAGAGTCATATACATGTATAGCCTACTGTACTATATGTCTAAATGAGAAATAGACCAGATTTTCAGGGGGAGACAATCCAGCCTCAAGGTGGTGATCGGGTGACCAGTCCAAGACACGTGACCAATGGCAGTGCTGGTTAGGCTGGCTGTGAGCGGTCAAGCGCAAAATTGGTCCTCCATGTTCAGAACAGTCATATACATGTATAGCCTACTGTACTAAAGGTCTATAATGAGAAATAGACCAGATTTTTAGGGAGAGACAATCCAGCCGCAAAGTGGTGATCGGGAAGATCTTGTCCATGACACCTGACTAATGGCAGTGCTGGTTAGGCTGGCTGTGAGTGGTCAAGCACGAAATCGGTCCACCATGTTCAGTACAGTCATATTCATGTATAGGCTACTGTACTATATGTCTATATGAGAAATAGACCATATTTTCAGGGGGAGACAATCCAGCCGCAAAGTGGTGATCGGATGAACTGTCCATGACACGTGACCAATTTCAGTGCTGGTTTGTCTGGCTGTGAGCGGTCAAGCGCGAAATCGGTCCGCCATGTTCAGTACAGTCATATACATGTATAGCCTACTGTACTTTACATGTATGTCTATATGAGAAATAGACCAGATTTTCAGGGGGAGACAATCCAGCCTCAAAGTGGTGATCTGGTGACCTATCCCTGACATGTGACCAATGGCAGTGCTAGTTAGGCTGGCTGTGAGCGGTCAAGCGCAAAATCGGTCCGCCATGTTCAGTACAGTCATATACATGTATAGCCTAATGTACTGTATGTCTATATGAGAAATAGACCAGATTTTCAGGGGGAGAAAATCCAGACACAAAGTGGTGATTAGGTGACCTGTCCATGACACGTGACCAATGGCAGTGCTGGTTAGGCAGGCTGTGAGCGGTCAAGCATGAAATCAGTCCGCCATGGTCAGTACAGTCATATACATGTATAGCCTACTGTACTTTACTTGATGTCTTTATGATAAATAGACCAGATTTTCAGGGGGAGACAATCCAGCCACAAAGTGGTGATCTGGTGACCTGTCCATGACACATGACCAATGGCAGTGCAGGTTAGGCTGGCTGTGAGTGGTCAACGCCTAATCGGTCCGCCATGTTCAGTACAGTCATATACATGTATAGCCTACTGTACTAAATGTCTATATGAGAAATAGACCAGATTTTCATGGGGGAGACAATCCAGCCGCAAAGTGGTGATCGGGTGACCTGTCCCTGACATGTGACCAATGGGAGTGCTGGTTAGGCTGGCTGTGAGTGGTCAAGCGCGAAATCAGTCCGCCATGTTCAGTACAGTAATATACATGTATAGCCTACTGTACTATACATGTATGTCTATATGAGAAATAGATCAGATTTTCATGGGGGAGACAATCCGGCAGCAAAGTGGTGATCGGGTGACCTGTCAATAACACATGACCAATGACAGTGCTGGTTAGGCTGGCTGTGAGCGGTCAAGTGTGAAATCAGTCCGCCTTGTTCAGTACAGTAATATACATGTATAGGCTACTGTAATATATGTCTATATGAGAAATATACCATATTTTCAGGGGGAGACAATCCAGCCGCAAAGTGGTGATCGGGTGACCAGTCCATGACACGTGACCAATGGCAGAGCTGGTTAGGCTGGCTGTGAGCGGTCAAGCGTGAAATCCGTCCGCCATGTTCAGTAGAGGCATATACATGTATAGGCTACTGTAATATATGTCTATATGAGAAATATACCATATTTTCAGGGGGAGACAATCCAGCCGCAAAGTGGTGATCCGGTGACCTGTCAATAACGCATGACCAATGGCAGTGCTGGTTAAGCTGGCTGTGAGCGGACAAGCGCGAAATCGGTCCGCCATGTTCAGTAGAGTCATATACATGTATAGGATACTGTAATATATGTCTATATGAGAAATATACCAGATTTTCAGGGGGGGACAATCCAGCCGCAAAGTGGTGATCAGGTGACCTGTCCATGACACGTGACCAATGGCAGTGCTGCTTAGGCTGGCTCTGAGCGGTCAAGCGCAAAATTGGTCCCCTATGTTCAGTAGAGTCATATACATGTATAGGCTATTGTACTATATGTCTATAAGAGAATTAGACCAGATTTTCATGGGGAGACAATCCAGCCACAAAGTGGTGATCAGGTGACCTGTCCATGACACATGACCAATGGCAGTGCTGGTTAGGCTGGCTGTGAGCAGTCAAGCGCGAAATCGGTCTGCCATGTTCAGTAGAGTCATATACATGTATAGCCTACTGTACTATATGTCTAAATGAGAAATAGACCAGATTTAAAGGGGGAGACAATCCAGCCACGAAGTGGTGATCGGGTGGCCTGTCCATGACACATGACATATGGCAGTGCTGGTTAGGCTAGCTGTGAGCGGTCAAGCGCAAAATTTGACTGCCATGTTCAGTACAGTCATATACATGTATAGGCTATTGTACTAAATGTCTATATCAGAAATAGACTAGATTTTTAGGCAGCCGCAAAGTGGTGATCGGGTGACCTGTCCATGACACGTGACCAATGGCAGTGCTGGTTAAGATGGCTATGAGCGGTCAAGCGTGAAATCGGTCCACATGTTCAGTAGAGTCATATACATGTATAGGCTACTGTACTATATGTCTATATGAGAAATAGACAAGATTTTCAGGGGGAGACAATCCAGCCTCAAAGTGGTGATCTGGTGACCTGTCCCTGACATGTGACCAATGGCAGCGCTGGTTAGGCTGGCTGTGAGCGTTCAAGCGCAAAATCAATCCGCCATGTTCAGTACAGTCATATACATGTATAGCCTTCTGTACTATATGTCGATATGAGAAATAGACCATATTTTCAGGGGGAGACAATCCAGCCGCAAAGTGGTGATCGGGTGACCAGTCCATGACACGTGACCAATGACAGTGCTGGTTAGGGTGGCTGTGAGTGGTCAAGTGTGAAATCGGTCCGCCATGTTCAGTACAGGCATATACATGTATAGGCTACTGTACTATACATGTATGTCTATATGAGAAATAGACCAGATTTTCAGGGGCAGACAATCCAGCCGCAAAGTGGTGATCGGGTGACCTGTTCATGACACGTGACCAGTGGCAGTGCTGGTTAAGCTGGCTATGAGCGGTCAAGCACAAAATCGGTCCACATGTTCAATAGAGTCATATACATGTATAGGCTACTGTACTATATGTCTATATGAGAAATAGACCAGATTTTCAGGGGGGGATAATCCAGCCGCAAAGTGGTAATCAGGTGACCTGTCCATGACACGTGACCAATGGCAGTGCAAGTTAGGCTGACTGTGAGCGGTCAAGCATGAAATTGGGCCGCCATGTTCAGTAGAGTCATATACATGTATAGGCAACTGAACAGTATGTCTTTATGATAAATTGACCAGATTTTCAGGGGGAGACAATCCAGCATCAAAGTGGTGATCGGGTGAACTGTCCATGACACGTGACCAATGGCAGTGCTGGTTAGGCTGGCTGTGAGCGGTCAAGCGCGAAATCGGTCCGCCATGTTTAGTAGAGTCATATACATGTATAGGCTATTGTACTATATGTCTATATGAGAAATAGACCAGATTTTCAAAGGGAGACAATCCAGCCGCGAAGTGGTGATCCGGTGACCTGTCAATAACACATGACCAATGGCAGTGCTGGTTAGGCTGGCTGTGAGCGGACAAGCGCGAAATCGGTCCGCCATGTTCAGTAGAGTCATATACATGTATATGATACTGTACTATATGTCTATATGAGAAATATATCAGATTTTCAGGGGGAGACAATCCAGCCACAAAGTGGTGATCGGGTGACCTGTCCATGACACGTGACCAATGGCAGTGCTGGTTAGGCTGGCTCTGAGCCGTCAAGCGCGAAATTGGTCCCCTATGTTCAGTAGAGTCATATACATGTATAGGCTATTGTACTATATGTCTATAAGAGAATTAGACCAGATTTTCATGGGGAGACAATCCAGCCACAAAGTGGTGATCAGGTGACCTGTCCATGACACGTGACCAATGGCAGTGCTGGTTAGGCTGGCTGTGAGCAGTCAAGCGCGAAATCGGTCCGCCATGTTCAGTAGAGTCATATACATGTATAGGATACTGTACTATATGTCTAAATGAGAAATAAACCAGATTTTCAGGGGCAGACAATCCAGCCGCAAAGTGGTGATCGGGTGACCTGTCCATGACACATGACATATGGCAGTGCTGGTTAGGCTAGCTGTGAGCGGTCAAGCGCAAAATTGGTCCGCCATGTTCAGTACAGTCATAAACATGTATAGACTACTGTACTAAATGTCTATATCAGAAATAGACCAGATTTTTAGGGAGAGACAATCCAGCCGGAAAGTGGTGATCGGGAGACCTGTCCATGACACCTGACCAATTGCAGGGCTGGTAAGGCTGGCTGTGAGCGGTCAAGCGAGAAATCAATCCACATGTTCAGTAGAGGCATATACATGTATAGCCTACTATACTATATGTCTATATGAGAAATAGACCAGATTTTCATTGGGGAGACAATCCAGCCGCAAAGTGGTGATCTGGTGACCTGTTCCTGACATGTGACCAATGGCAGTGCTGGTTAGGGTGGCTGTGAGCGGTCAAGCGCGAAATGGGTCTGCCATGTTCAGTAGAGTCATATACATGTATAGCCTACTGTACTATATGTCTAAATGAGAAATAGACCAGATTTTCAGGGGGAGACAATCCAGCCGCAAAGTGGTGATCGGGTGACCTCTCAATGACACATGACATATGGCAGTGCTGGGTAGGCTGGCTGTGAGCGGTCAAGCGCAAAATTGGTCCGCCATGTTCAGTAGAGTCATATTTATGTATAGGCTACTGTACTATACATGTATGTCTATATGAGAAATAGACCAGATTTTCAGGGGGAGACAATCCAGCCGCAAAGTGGTGATCTGGTGACCTGTCTATGACACATGACATATGGCAGAGCTGGTTAGGCTGGCTGTGAGCGGTCAAGCGCAAAATTGGTCCGCCATGTTCAGAACAGTCATATACATGTAAAGCCTCATGTACTATATGTCGATATGAGAAATAGACCAGATTTTCATGGGGGAGACAATCCAGCCACAAAGTGGTGATCCGATGAACTGTCCATGACACGTGACAATTTCAGTGCTGGTTTGGCTGACTGTGAGCGGTCAAGAACAAAATCGGTCCGCCATGTTCAGTACAGTCATATACATGTATAGCCTACTGTACTATATGTCTATATGAGAAATAGACCAGATTTTCAGGGGGAGACAATCCAGCCGCAAAGTGGTGATCAGGTGACCTGTCAATAACACATGAACAATGACAGTGCAGGTTAGGCTGGCTGTGAGCGGTCAAGCGCGAAATCAGTCCGCCATGTTCAGTACAGTCATATACATGTATAGGCTCCTGTACTATATGTCGATATGTGAAATAGACCATATTTTCAGGGGGAGACAATCCAGCCGCAAAGTGGTGATCGGGTGACCAGTCCATGACATGTGACCAATGACAGTGCTGGTTAGGGTGGCTGTGAGCGGTCAAGCGTGAAATCGGTCCGCCATGTTCAGTAGAGGCATATACATGTATAGGCTACTGCACTATACATGTATGTCTATATGAGAAATAGACCAGATTTTCAGGGGCAGACAATCCAGCCGCAAAGTGGTGATCGGGTGACCTGTCCATGACACATGACCAATGGCAGTGCTGGTTAAGCTGGCTATGAGCGGTCAAGCGCAAAATTGGTCCACATGTTCAGTAGAGTCATATACATGTATATGCTACTGTACTACATGTATATGTCTATATGAGAAATAGACCAGATTTTCAGGGGGAGACAATCCAGCCGCAAAATGGTGATCAGGTGACCTGTCCATGACTAGTGATCAATGGCAGTGCTAGTTAGGCTGGCTGTGAGCGGTCAAGCATGAAATTGGTCCGCGATGTTCAGTAGAGTCATATACATGTATAGGCTATTGTATTATACATGAATGTCTATGTGAGAAATAGACCAGATTTTCAGGGGGAGACAATCCAACCGCAAAGTGGTGAACGGGTGACCTGTCCATAACACGTGACCAATGGCAGTGCTGGTCAGGCTGGCTGTGAGCGGTCAAGCACGAAATCGGTCCCCCATGTTCAGTAGAGTCATATACATGTATAGGATACTGTACTATATGTCTATATGTGAAATATACCAGATTTTCAGGGGGTGACAATCCAGCCGCAAAGTGGTGATCAGGTGACCTGTCCATGACACGTGACAAATGGCAGTGCCGGTTAGGCAGGCTGTGAGCGGTCAAGCGCAAAATCGGTCCCCCTTGTTCAGTAGAGTCATATACATGTATAGGCTACTGTACTATATGTCTATAAGAGATTTAGACCAGATTTTCAGGGGGAGACAATCTGGCCGCAAAGTGGTGATCGGGTGACCTGTCCATGACTTGGACCAATGGCAGTGCTGGTTAGGCCGGCTGTGAGCGGTCAAGCGTGAAATCGGTCCGCCATGTTCAGTACAGTCATATACATGTATAGCCTACTCTACTATATGTCTATATGAGAAATAGACCAGATTTTCAGGGGGAGACAATCCAGCCGCAAAGTGGTGATTGGGTGACCTGTCCATGACATGTGAACAATGGCAGTGCTGGTTAGGCTAGTTGTGAGCGGTCAAGCGCTTAATCGGTCCGCGATGTTCAGTAGAGTCATATACATGTATAGGCTATTTTATTATACATGAATGTCTATGTGAGAAATAGACCAGATTTTCATGGGGAGACAATCCAGTCGCAAAGTGGTGATCAGGTGACCTGTCCATGACATGTGAACAATGGCAGTGCTGGTTAGGCTGGTTGTGAGTGGTCAAGCGCTAAATCGGTCCGCGATGTTCAGTAGAGTCATATACATGTATAGGCTATTGTATTATACATGAATGTCTATGTGAGAAATAGACCAGATTTTCAGGGGGAGACAATCCAACCGCAAAGTGGTGAACGGGTGACCTGTCCATAACAAGTGACCAATGGCAGTGCTGGTCAGGCTGGCAGTGAGCATTCAAGCGCGAAATTGGTCCCCCATGTTCAGTACAGTCATATACATGTATAGGCTACTGTAATATATGTCTATATGAGAAATAGACCATATTTTCAGGGGGAGACAATCCAGCCGCAAAGTGAAGATCGGGTGACCTGTCCACTACACGTGACCAATGGCAGTGCTTGTTAGGCTGGCTGTGAGCGGTCAATCGCGAAATCGGTCCGCCATGTTCAGTAGAGTCATATACATGTATAGGATACTGTACTATATGTCTATATAAGAAATGTACCAGATTTTCAGGGGGAGACAATCCAGCCGCAAAGTGGTGATCGGGTGATCTGTCCATGACACGTGACCAATGGCAGTGCTGGTTAGGCTGGCTGTGATCGGACAGGCGCGAAATCGGTCCGCCATGTTCAGTACAGTCATATACATGTATAGCCTACTGTACTATATGTCTATATGAGAATTAGACAAGATTTTCAGGGGGAGACAATCCAGCCGCAAAGTGGTGATTGAGTGACCTGTCCATGACACATGACCAATGGCAGTGCTGGTTAGGCTGCCTGTGAGCGGTCAAGTGCGAAATTGGTCCGCCATGTTCAGTAGAGTCATATACATGTATAGCCTAATTTTCTATATGTCTATATGAGAAAAAGACCAGATTTTCAGGGGGAGACAATCCAGCCGCAAAGTGGTGATTGGGTGACCTGTCCATGACATGTGAACAATGGCAGTGCTGGTTAGGCTGGTTGTGAGCGGTCAAGTGCTAAATCGGTCCGCGATGTTCAATAGAGTCATATACATGTATAGGCTATTTTATTATACATGAATGTCTATGTGAGAAATAGACCAGATTTTCATGGGGAGACAATCCAGTCGCAAAGTGGTGATCAGGTGACCTGTCCATGACATGTGAACAATGGCAGTGCTGGTTAGGCTGGTTGTGAGTGGTCAAGCGCTAAATCGGTCCGCGATGTTCAGTAGAGTCATATACATGTAAAGGCTATTGTATTATACATGAATGTCTATGTGAGAAATAGACCAGATTTTCAGGGGGAGACAATCCAACCGCAAAGTGGTGAACGGGTGACCTGTCCATAACAAGTGACCAATGGCAGTGCTGGTCAGGCTGGCTGTGAGCAGTCAAGCGCGAAATCGGTCCCCCATGTTCAGTACAGTCATATACATGTATAGGCTACTGTAATATATGTCTATATGAGAAATAGACCATATTTTCAGGGGGAGATAATCCAGCCGCAAAGTGAAGATCGGGTGACCTGTCCACTACACGTGACCAATGGCAGTGCTTGTTAGGCTGGCTGTGAGCGGTCAATCGCGAAATCGGTCCGCCATGTTCAGTAGAGTCATATACATGTATAGGATACTGTACTATATGTCTATATAAGAAATGTACCAGATTTTCAGGGGGAGACAATCCAGCCACAAAGTGGTGATCGGGTGATCTGTCCATGACACGTGACCAATGGCAGTGCTGGTTAGGCTGGCTGTGATCGGACAGGCGCGAAATCGGTCCGCCATGTTCAGTACAGTCATATACATGTATAGCCTACTGTACTATATGTCTATATGAGAATTAGACAAGATTTTCAGGGGGAGACAATCCAGCCGCAAAGTGGTGATTGAGTGACCTGTCCATGACACATGACCAATGGCAGTGCTGGTTAGGCTGCCTGTGAGCGGTCAAGTGCGAAATTGGTCCGCCATGTTCAGTAGAGTCATATACATGTATAGCCTAATTTTCTATATGTCTATATGAGAAAAAGACCAGATTTTCAGGGGGAGACAATCCAGCCGCAAAGTGGTGATTGGGTGACCTGTCCATAACACGTGAGCAATGGCAGTGCTCGTTAGGCTGGCTGTGAGCGGTCAAGCGCGAAATCGGTCTGCCATGTTCAGTACAGTCATATACATGTATAGCCTACTGTACTATATGTGTATATGAGAAATAGACCAGATTTTCAGGGAGAGACTATCCAGCCGCAAAGTGGTGATCGGGTGACCTGTCCATGGCACGTGACCAATGGCAGTGCTGGTTTTTCTGGCTGTGAGTGGTCAAGCACCAAATCGGTCCGCAATGTTCAGTAGAGTCATATACATGTATAGGCTATTGTATTATACATGAATGTCTATGTGAGAAATAGACCAGATTTTCAGGGGGAGACAATCCAGCCGCAAAGTGGTGATCGGGTGACCTGTCCATAACACGTGACCAATGGCAGTGCTGGTTAGGCTGGCTGTGAGCGGTCAAGCGCGAAATCGGTCCGCCATGTTCAGTAGAGTCATATACATGTATAGGATACTGTACTATATGTCTATATGAGAAAAATACCAGATTTTCAGGGGGAGACAATCCAGCCGCAGTAGGCTATACATGTATATGACTGTACTGAATATGGTACACTATATTTGCCATTATTCCTATGTTCCGATATTAACACTTTATTTCGTCAATCATTCATATATTTGCACTATATTTTGGTCATTATTCATATATTCATATGTTTGCACTATATTTTGGTCATATATTTACACTTAATAATAATCATTATTTATATCATCATACATTAACACATTTATTATTATTCATATCTTCCTAAATTAACACAATATTTTGATCATTTATCATACATTCATATATTTACACTATATTTATCCATCAACCCTTTATTCCCATATTTACACTATATTTGTCCATTATTCATGTTATCCAATATTTGCACTATATATGGTCAATCATTCATATATTCATATTTTACACTAAATTTGTCCATTCATTATATTTTCCTTAATTAAAGCAATATTTTGATCATCATTCCTTTATTTCTATATTTTTCACTTTATTTTGATCATTAATCCTGTATTCACAGTATATTTTGTTCACCATTACTATATTTCTGTATTCAAATTATTTTTGTATATCATTCCTATATTCATACTATATTATGCTCATCATTCATTAATTCCTACTATATTTTCTCCTTCATTCCCATATTTCTATATTCGTGCTATATTTTGTTCAACATTCCTATTTTTCTATTTTCATACTATACTATGTTCATCATTCCTATTTTTCTATTTTCATACTATATTTTGTTCACCATTCCTATGTTTCAATGTTTTTACTATATTTTGTTCACCATTCCTATAATTATTATATATTTCTACAATCAAACTATATTTTGTGCATCATTCCTATATTTCTACATTCATGCTATATACTGTTCATCATTCCTATAATTCAATATTCATACAATATTTTGTTCATCATTCCTATAATTCAATATTCATACTATATTTTGTTCATCATTCCTATATTTCCATATTCATGCTATATTTTGTTCATCATTCCTATATTTCCATATTCATACTATATTTTGTTCATCATTCCTATATTTCTATATTCATACTATATTTTGTTCATCATTCCTATATTTCTATATTCATGTTATATTTTGTTCATCATTCCTATATTTCTATATTCATACTATATTTTGTTCATCATTCCTATATTTCTATATTCATACTATATTTTGTTCACCATTCCTATGTTTATATATTTTTACTATATTTTGTTCATCTTTCCTATAATTCTATATTCAAACTATATTTTGTTCATCATTCCTATATTTCTATATTCATACTATATTTTGTTCATCATTCCTATATTTCTATATTCATGCTATATTTTGTTCATCATTCTTATATTCATGCTATATTTTGTTCATCATTTCTATATTTCTATATTCATACTATATTTTGTTCATCATTTCTATATTTCGATATTCATGCTATATTTTGTTCATCATTTCTATATTTCTATATTCATACTATATTTTGTTCATCATTTCTATATTTCGATATTCATACTATATTTTGTTCATCATTTCTATATTTCTATATTCATACTATATTTTGTTCATCATTTCTATATTTCTATATTCATACTATATTTTGTTCATCATTCCTATAATTATACTAAATTTTGTTCATCATTCCTATATTCATACTATATTTTGTTCATCATTTCTGTATATCTATATTCATACTATATTTTGTTTATTATTCCTATATTCATACTATTTTTTTTCATCATTCCTATATTGTTATATTCATGCTATATTTTGTTCATCATTCATATTTTTTCTAAATTTATATTGTATTTCGCCATCATTCCTATATTTCCATATTTGTGCTATATTTTCTTCATATTTTCTATATTCATGCTATATTTTGTTTATCATTTCTACATTCATGCTATATTTTGGTCATCATTCTTTTTTTTTTATATTAGTGCTATATTTCGTTCATTATTTCTATACTTCTGTATTCATACTTTATTTTGTAATTCATGCTATATTTTGTTCATGATTTCTATATTCGAGCTATACTTTGTTTAGCATTCCTATATGTCTCGATTCATACTATATTTTGTTATTCATTCTGATATTTCTATATTCATGCTATATTTTGTTCATAATTACAATATTCATGCTATATTTTGTTCATCATATTTATATTTCTATATTCATGCTATATTTTGTTCATCATTTCTATATTTCAATATTCATACTATATTTTGTTCATCATTCCTATATTTCTATAATAATACTATATTTTGTTCATCATTCCTATATTCATACTATATTTTGTACATCATTCCTATATTCCTATATTCATACAAAATTTTGTTCATCATTCCTATATTCATACTTTATTCTATTCATCATTCCTATATTTCTATAATAATACTATATTTTGTTCATTATTCCAATATTCATACTATATTTTGTTCATCATTCCTATATTTCTAAATTTATATTATATTTTGCCATCACTCCTATATTTCCATGTTTGTGCTATATTTCTCATCATTTCTATATTCATGCTATATTTGTTTATCATTTCTATATTCATGCTATATTTTGTTCATCATTCTTATCTTTTTATATTAGTGCTATATTTTGTTCATAATTTCTATATTCATGCTATATTTGGTTTATCATTCTAATATTTCTATATTCGAGTTATACTTTGTTCAGCATTCCTATATGTCTCTATTCATACTGTATTTTGTTTATCATTCTTATATTTCTATATTCATGCTTTTTTTTGTTCATCATTTCTATATTTCTATATTCATGCTATATTTTGTTCATCATTACTATATTTCTATATTCATATTATATTTTGTTCATCATTTCTTTATTCATGCTAAAATTTCTATATTCATGCTATATGTTGTTTATCTTTTCTACATTTTATATTCAAACTTTATTTTGTTCATCATTACTATATTTCTATATTCATGCTATATTTTGTTCATCATTTCTATATTCATGCTAAAATTTCTATATTCATGCTATATTTTGTTCATTGTTTCTACATTTTATGTTCAAACTTTTTGTTCTTTATTCCTATATTTCTATATTCATACTTTTTTTTGTTCATCATTTCTATTTTTCTATATTCAGGCTAAATTTTGTTCATCATTCCTATATTTCTATATTCATACTATACTTTGTTCATCATTTCTTTTTTTTAAATCCATGCTATATTTTGTTCATTTCTATTTTTCTATATTCATGCTATATTTTGTTCAGCTTTCATATATTCATGCTATATTTTGTTCATCATTTATATATTCATACTTTATTTTGTTCATTATCTCTTCATTTCTATATTCATACTATATTTTGTTCATTATTTCTATATTCATGCTATATTTTGTTCATCATTCCTATATTCATACTATATTTTGTTCATCATTCCTATATTCATACTTATTTTGTTCATCATTCCTATATTAATACTATATTTTGTTCATCATTTCTATTTTTCTATATTCATGCTATATTTTGTTCATCATTCCTATATTCATACTATATTTTGTTCATCATTCCTATATTCATACTATATTTTGTTCATCATTCCTATATTCATACTATATTTTGTTCATCATTCCTATATTCATACTATATTTTGTTCATTATTTCTATATTTCTATATCCATGCTATATTTTGTTCATCATTCCTATATTCATACTATATTTTGTTCATCATTTCTATTTTTCTATATTCATGCTAAATTTTGTTCATTATTTCTATATTCAGGTTAATTTTGTTCATCATTACTATATTTCTATATTCATGCTATATTTTGTTCATCATTACTATATTTCTATATTCATGCTCTCTTCTGTATTCATACAGTTTTTTGTTTATTATTATTATATTTTATATTTATGCTATATTTGGTTCGTCATTTCTATATTCATACTGTATTTTTGATTTCGATATTCATGATACATTTTGTTCATTATTTCTTTATTTCTAATTTCATGATTTATATTGTTCATCGTTTCTATATTCATGCTATATTTTGTTCATCATTTCTATATTCATTCTATATTTTGCTCATCATATCTATATTCATGCTATATTTTGTTCATCATTTCCTAATTCCTCATTCATTCTATAATTTGTTCATTATTTCTATATTCATACTATATTTTGTTCATCATTTCTATATTCAGGTTAATTTTGTTCATCATTACTATATTTCTATATTCATGCTATATTTTGTTCATCATTACTATATTTCTATATTCATGCTCTATTTTGTTCATCATTTCTATATTCATGCTATATTTTGTTCATCATTTCTATATTTCTATATTCATGCTATATTTTGTTCATCATTACTATATTTCTACATTCATGCTATATTTTGTTCATCTTGTCTATATTCATGCTATATTTTGTTCATCATTTGTTCATTTTATATTCATACTATATTTTGTTCATCATCCCTTTTTTTCTATATTCATACTATATTTTGTTTATCATTTTTATTTTTCTATATTGATGCTATATTGTGTTCATCATTCCTATATTCATACTATCTTTTGTTCATCAGTTCTATATTTCTATATTCATGCTATATTTTGTTCATTTTTTCTATATATTAATGCTATATTTTGTTTAACATTTCTATATTCGTGCTATATTTTGTTTATCATTCCTATATTTCTAAGTTCATGCTATATTTTGTTCATTTTTTCTATATTTATGCTATATTGTGTTCATTATTACTATATTGCTATATTCATACTATAATTTGTTCACCATTCCTATGTTTCTAAATTTTTACTATATTTTGTCATCATTCATATATTCATGCTTTATTTTGTTCATCATTCCTACATTTCTATATTCATACTATATTTTGTTCATCAGTTCTATTTTTTTCTATTCATGCTATATTTTGTTCATCATTTCTATATTCATACTATATTTTGTTCATCATTTCTTTATTTCTATATTCATGCTATATTTTTTTTATTATTTATCTATTTATGCTATATTTTGTTGATCATTTCTATATTCATGCTATATTTTGTTTATCATTTCTATATTTCTCTATTTATTCTATATTTTGTTCATTATTCCTCTATTCGTGCTATATTTTGTTTAACTTTTTTATATTCATGCTATATTTGTTTATCATTTCTATATTTATGCTATATTTTGTTCATTTTTTCTATATTCATGCTATATTGTGTTCATTATTACTATATTTCTATATTCATACTATAATTTGTTCACCATTCCTATGTTTCTTTATTATTACTATATCATTCATATATTCATACTATATTTAGTTCATCATTCCTATATGTCTATATTCACGCTATATATTGTTCATCATTCCTATATTCATACTATATTTTGTTCATCATATTTATTTTTCTATATTCATGCTATATTTTGTTCATCATTCCTATATTTCTATATTCATGCTATATTTTGTTCATCATTCCTATATTTCTACATTCAAACTATATTTTGTTCATCATTCCTATATTTCTATATTCATACTATATTTTGTTCATTATTTTTATTTTTCTATATTCATGCCATATTAGTTCATCACTCCTATATTTCTATATTCATGCTATATTTTGTTCACCATTCCTATATCCATGCTATATTTTGTTAATCATTTCTATATTTCTATATTCATGCTATATTATGTTCATTTCTATTTTTCTTTATTCATGCTATATTTTGTTCATCATTCCTTTATTAATGCTATATTTTGTTCATCATTTCTATATTTCTATATTCATGCTATATTTTGTGCATCATTTCTATATTCATGCTATATTTGTTCATCATTCCTATATTTCTATATTTATGCTATATTTTGTTCATCATTTCTATATTTCTATTTTCATGCTATATTTTGTTCATCATTTCAATATTCATGCTTTAGTTTGTTTAACATTTCTATATTCATGCTATATTTAGTTCATCATTTCATCATTCCTATATTCATGCTATATTTTGGTAATTATTTTATATTACTATATTCATACTATATTTTGTTGATCATTCCTATATTTCTATATTCATACTATATTTTGTTCATCATTTCTATTTTTCTATATTCGTACTACATTTTGTTCATCATTTCAATATTCATTCTATAATTGTTCATCATTCCTATATTTCTATATTTATACTAAATTTTGTCCATCATCCTTATATTCATACTTTATTTTGTCTGTCACTCACATATTTCTATATTTATACAATAATATACAGCAACATAGAACTTATATGTTCAATGTTTATTAAGACGATAAAAATAAGAATGCTCTGAAGCAATGCCATGCTTACATACTATATGTCATACAGAACACACCAAAACAAAGAAATGTGTCATAAGTGTGACGTCATAAGTGTGACGTCATACATGTAGTTGTTGATCATGCATCTACTAAACAGACGTAAGCATATTGTGGATGTTTGTATCTCAAAATTTATGTAATATGCTGTGTCATGATTTGAAGTATAACAGTTCTATTAGGATGAGAAGTATAGGCATATAATTTTGTGCAAATAAGAGAAGAAGTGGTTCTTGTAATTAATTGCATTTTAAGGTTAATATTAGAAGATGCCTAGTCATTTTTGCTACAGAATGTAGCCATAATAGTCTACAGTATGGATCTGCTCATCAAATCTATAAATATCGAAATAAATAAGGTTAATTAGACTATATTGCGCCCCTGAAATCTTTACTGAATTGAAAAGTTAACAAGTACAAGCTTAATATACATCGGTAATTATTTGCTTACACAGGTTTTACCAAATACAAGTTTAATAGTTAATACATTAGCTGTTCTGTAATATCAATTTGGAACACCTTGACCTTTTAATTCATGAATTAATAGCACATGGCCAAGGAGTTCCAAATGTTGTAATCTCCAGTAATAAAGAGGGGAAGGTAATAAAAAATTAGGTGCTAATTTTCTTTAAATATCAACATTTTAGAATTCAATAATACATATGAATGGAAAATCTAGATTGGATTATCTCCCTTAGATATACTGTAAGAAGAATTTTATCAAGTTATTGACTAAAACATTTGGAGGGTACTATATTAACATATGTTTTTGTCTTTCTTAGCATGAAGAGCATACATTTTCCTGATGTATACTGACTTTTATGCTTAAACATTGTTCATTATACAATTTTTAAAATATAAATTAAACACAACTTAAACAAATCACCTGAGACCCAGCCAATTAACTCCCACCGAGACTTGAACTCAGAACTCCTCATGACATAGAGACTGATCACTAGCACAAGGCGTTTTGCATTAAACTAAAAGAGTGTCATGTCGCTGGTCCCAAGTGATATGCAGCAGCATGCCACACATTGATAAACTTTTCCTTCAAAAGAGTTATTAGTTGAAAAGTGAATTTTGATCATAAACTCCATCCAACAGAGCTTGGCTGATACTTATTTATGTATGTTGATGGGTAGTGTGTTTGATTTGTATAATAATTATCAGAGAATTTATTACATTCATGGATTACTATTCTTGATTACTACTGTGGTCACTCCTTGTTTATCCAGACTTGTGACTGGCTTACATGATACAGTTAGATCATTAAAGAACTAACACATCAATATAAGGTCAAGTTACCCACATAAAGCAATAGTCAGTGCAACTCAGGGTGGGTGAGTAGAGGTGGGGCTTATCTTAACTCTAACTCTTAAGTCGCACCGTTTTGACATACGACGTATACACTAAACATAGTGACGAAACACTATGGATGATGTATACGCGTGCATACATATCCTTTGTCACCAAGGCAAATGAACACTGACCCCGACGGATGCATTGGGTACGGACTCCGTTAGGAGTAGGACCTCAAGCAAGAGCGCTGCGACCATTGCCGTAACCTGTGGTCTTATCTCAAGCCGGAGTGTATGCATTTTTCATATGCAAACTAAAACTAAGAGACATGGAATATTATGGATCATCTCATCTCATCTCATCTGGTTTTGGTATGTATGGATCGTCTCATCATAGTTGGGTATATATGGATCATCTCATCTGTGTTGGATGTATCAGGGTAATCTTATCTGGGTTGGATGTATATGGATAATCTCATCTGTGTTGGGTGTATATGGATGATCTCATCTGAGTTGGAAGATATGAATGATCTAATCTGGTTTGGGTGTATATGGATGATCCAATCTGGTTTGGATGTATATGGATGATCTCATCTGAGTTGGATGTATATGGATGATCGTATCTGGCTTGGATGAATATTGATGATCTCATCTGTGTTGGATATATATGGATGATCTTATCTGGTTTAGACGTATATGGATTATCTTATCTGGTCTGGATGCATATGGATGATCTGATCTGGTTTGAATGTATATAGATGATCTTATCTGAGTTGGATGTATATGGATGATCTTATCTGGTTTGGATGTATACAGATGATCTTATCTGTGTTGGATGTATATGGATGATCTTATCTGGTTTGGATGTATATGGATGATCTCATCTGAGTTGGATGTATATGGATGATCTCATCTGAGTTGGATGTATATGGATGATCGCATCTGAGTTGGATGTATATGGATGATCTTATCTGAGTTGGGATGAATATGTATGATCTTATCTGGTTTAGATGTATATGGATGATCTTATCTGGTTTGGAGGTATATCGATGATCTCATCTGTGTTGGATGTATATGGATGATCTTATCTGGTTTGGATGTATACAGATGATCTTATCTGTGTTGGATGTATATGGATGATCTTATCTGGTTTGGATGTATATGGATGATCTCATCTGAGTTGGATGTATATGGATGATCTTATCTGGTTGGGATGAATATGTATGATCTTATCTGGTTTGGATGTATATGGATGATCTTATCTGGTTTGGATGTATATGGATGATCTCATCGGTGTTGGATGTATACGGATGATTGTATCTGGTTTGGTTGTATAGGGATGATCTCATCTGTGTTGGATATATATGGATGATCTTATCTGGTTTGGATGTATTGGATTATCTTATCTGGTTTGGATGTATATGGATGATCTTATCTGGTTTGGATTTATACGGATGATCTTATCTGGTTTGGATGTATACAGATGATCTTATCTGTGTTGGATGTATATGGATGATTTTTTCTGGTTTGGATGTATATGGATGATCTCATCTGGTTTGGATGTATATGGATCAGATAGTCTGGGTTGGTATTTATGGATATGTGTGCATGTATGTTTGGTATTTATGGATAATTTCATGCGGGATTAGTATTCATGGATATTTTCTGGGTTGGATGTACATGGATCAGCTAGTCTGGTTGGTATTTATGGATACTATCATGTGTGCTTGGTATTTATGGATAATTTATATGGATCATCTCATCTGGGTTGGATGTACGTATATGGATACTCTCAATTGGGTTGGATGTATATTGAACAGCTAGTCTGGGTTGGTATTTCGGGATACTTTCATGTGTACTTGGTATTAATAGATAATTTTATATGGATCATCTCATCTGGGTTGGATGTATATGGATCAGATAGTCTGGGTTGGTATTTATGGATATACTTTCCTGTGTGTTTGGTATTTATGGATAATTTCATGTTGGATTGGTATTTATTGTTATTTTCAAAGTGGTTTATCATTTATTGATAATTTCATATGCGTTTGGTATTTATGGGTAATTTTATATGGATCATCTCATCTGGGTTGGATGTATATGGACAATCTTATCTGGGTTGGATGTATAAGGATAATGTCATCGGGGTAGGATGTTTATGGATTGTCTTATCTGGGTTTGATGCACATGGATCAGCTAGTCTGGTATATATGGATAAATTCATGTGTTGTTGGGCATTTGGGACTTTTTGATGAGTTCATGCGTGTTTGGTATTAATGGATAATTTCATAGGCATTAGGTATTGATGGATTATTTTATGTGCCATTAGTACTTATCAATTATTTCATGTGGGTTTGATATTCATGTATAATTTCATATGAGTTTGGCATTTATGATTAATGACATAAGCATATGGTACTTATGGATAATTTCATGTAGATTAGGTATTCATGTATAATTTCATGTGGGTTTGGTATTCATGTATAATTTCATATGGGTTAGGTAATCATGTATAATTTCATGTGGGTTTGGTATTCATGTATAATTTCATATGGGTTAGGTATTCATGTATAATTTCATGTGGGTTTGGTATTCATGTATAATTTCATATGGGTTAGGTATTCATGTATAATTTCATGTGGATTAGGTATTCATGTATAATTTCATGTGGGTTTGGTATTCATGTATAATTTCATATGGGTTAGGTATTCATGTATAATTTCATGTGGGTTTGGTATTCATGTAAAATTTCATATGGGTTAGGTATTCATGTATAATTTCATGTGGGTTTGGTATTCATGTATAATTTCATATGGGTTAGGTATTCATGTATAATTTCATATGGGTTAGGTATTCATGTATAATTTCATGTGGATTAGGTATTCATGTATAATTTCATATGGATTTGGTATTCATGTATTATTTCATGTGGATTAGGTATTCATGTATAATTTCATGTGGGTTTGGTATTCATGTATAATTTCATGTGGGTTTGGTATTCATGTATAATTTCTTATGGGTTAGGTATTCATGTATAATTTCTTATGGGTTAGGTATTCATGTATAATTTCATGTGGATTAGGTATTCATGTATAATTTCATATGGGTTTGGTATTCATGTATTATTTCATGTGGATTAGGTATTCATGTATAATTTCATGTGGGTTTGGTATTCATGTATAATTTCATGTGGATTATGTATTCATGTATAATTTCATATGGGTTTTGCATTTATGATTAATGTCATGAGGGTATGGCACTAATGAATAATTTTATAAGGGCTTTATATTTTTTCATGTGAATTTTGTATTTATGGATAATTGCATGTGCCTATTGAATTGATTGGTAACTGCATGTGGGTTTGGTATTCTTGGATAATGCCATAAGCATTAAAAGATAATTTCATGTACTTTTAATAATTTTACATAATTTTATGTGTGTTTTGTATTTATGGATAAAATTCATGGGCATTTGATATTTTTTTATAATTTAATGAGCAACTTTTTTTACTAAATTCACATTCATACTAACAGATTTTCATTACATACATTTTGGGCACCAACAAAATGATTCACTTGGTATTAATAGATAATTTTATATGGATCATCTCATCTGGGTTGGATGTATATGGATCAGATAGTCTGGGTTGGTATTTATGGATATACTTTCCTGTGTGTTTGGTATTTATGGATAATTTCATGTTGGATTGGTATTTATTGTTATTTTCAAAGTGGTTTATCATTTATTGATAATTTCATATGCGTTTGGTATTTATGGGTAATTTTATATGGATCATCTCATCTGGGTTGGATGTATATGGACAATCTTATCTGGGTTGGATGTATAAGGATAATGTCATCGGGGTAGGATGTTTATGGATTATCTTATCTGGGTTTGATGCACATGGATCAGCTAGTCTGGTATATATGGATAAATTCATGTGTTGTTGGGCATTTGGGACTTTTTGATGAGTTCATGCGTGTTTGGTATTAATGGATAATTTCATAGGCATTAGGTATTGATGGATTATTTTATGTGCCATTAGTACTTATCAATTATTTCATGTGGGTTTGATATTCATGTATAATTTCATATGAGTTTGGCATTTATGATTAATGACATAAGCATATGGTACTTATGGATAATTTCATGTAGATTAGGTATTCATGTATAATTTCATGTGGGTTTGGTATTCATGTAAAATTTCATATGGGTTAGGTATTCATGTATAATTTCATGTGGGTTTGGTATTCATGTATAATTTCATATGGGTTAGGTATTCATGTATAATTTCATATGGGTTAGGTATTCATGTATAATTTCATGTGGATTAGGTATTCATGTATAATTTCATATGGATTTGGTATTCATGTATTATTTCATGTGGATTAGGTATTCATGTATAATTTCATGTGGGTTTGGTATTCATGTATAATTTCATGTGGGTTTGGTATTCATGTATAATTTCTTATGGGTTAGGTATTCATGTATAATTTCATGTGGATTAGGTATTCATGTATAATTTCATATGGGTTTGGTATTCATGTATTTTACTTTTAATAATTTTACATAATTTTATGTGTGTTTTGTATTTATGGATAAAATTCATGGGCATTTGATATTTTTTTATAATTTAATGAGCAACTTTTTTTACTAAATTCACATTCATACTAACAGATTTTCATTACATACATTTTGGGCACCAACAAAATGATTCACTAATGTAAAAATTAGTAGAACAGAACAGAACACTTCTGACTTCATGTATAAATAATAATTGGGTTTCTCATATTAACATGTACTGTAATTTTTTACTTAATTGACCATAAAATATAACACACAATATTGACCAAAAAATGATCAATTAAATCTAATATTAGTATAACAGAACATAACAGAGCAATTAAAGCTACATAAGTAAAAATATTCAACAACATGTACTTTATTTTTTACTTAATTGACCTTAACACATAACCAAAAAATCTATACATAAATGTTAATGTGAGTATATTAGTGTCTTATATCAGCAACATATACTTTTTTGAATACAAAGATCTTCATAACATATATTTGGGACACCAACAATATGATACATCTTGCTAATGTTAGTAGAACAGAACAGAACAATTATAGCTACATGTATAAAAAATAATTAGGTCTCCTATATTAGCATCATATACTTTTTTGAATATTAAGTGAATATTAAGATCTTCATAACATATATTTGGGCAATATGATACATTAATGCTACTGTTAGTAGAACAGAACAGAACAGAACAGAACAAAACAGAACAATTATAGCTACATGTATAAAAAATTATTAGGTCTCTTATATTAGCAACATGTACTTTTTTAAATATTCATAACATATATTTGGGACACCGACAAAATGATACATTAATGTTAATGTTAGTAGACCAGAACAGAAAGGAACAGAACAGAACAGAACAATTATAGCTACATGTATAAAAAATAATTAGGTCTCCTATATTAGCAACATGTACATTTTTAATATAAAGATCCTTATAACATATATTTTGGACACCGACAAAATGATACATTAATGTTAATGTTAGTAAAACAGAACAGAAAGGAACAGAACAGAACAGAACAGAACAATTATAGCTACTATGTAAAAAATAATTAGGTCTCCTATATTAGCAACATGTACATTTTTAATATAAAGATCCTTATAACATATATTTTGGACACCGACAAAATGATACATTAATGTTAATGTTAGTAAAACAGAACAGAAAGGAACAGAACAGAACAGAACAGAACAATTATAGCTACTATGTAAAAAATAATTAGGTCTCCTATATTAGCAACATGTACATTTTTAATATAAAGATCCTTATAACATATATTTTGGACACCGACAAAATGATACATTAATGTTAATGTTAGTAGAACAGAACAGAAAGGAACAGAACAGAACAGAACAATTATAGCTACATGTATAAAAAATAATTAGGTCTCCTATATTAGCAACATGTACATTTTTAATATAAAGATCCTTATAACATATATTTTGGACACCGACAAAATGATACATTAATGTTAATGTTAGTAGAACAGAACAGAACAGAACAGAACAGAACAGAACAGAACAGAACAATTATAGCTACATGTATAAAAAATAATTAGGTCTCCTATATTAGCAACATGTACATTTTTAATATAAAGATCCTCATAACATATATTTTGGACACCGACAAATGATACATTAATGTTAATGTTAGTAGAACAGAACAGAACAGAACAATTATAGTAACATGTACAAAAAATAATTAAATCTCTAATATTAGCAAAATGTACTTTACTTTTTACTTAATTGACCTTACAATATAACAAACAATATTGACCAACAAAATAATACATAAATATAACTGTTAGAAGAGCAGAACAGAACAATTATAGCTACATGCATGATAAAAAATGTTTTATATTAGCATCATTGTACTTCATTATTACTTCATTGACATTTAAATATAAAGATTTTCATAACATATATTTTGGGAAACAACAAAATGATACATAAATGTTAATGTTAGTAGAACAGAACATGGAACAATTAAGCTACATGTATACAGATAATTAAATTTATTATATTAGCAACATGTACTGTATTTTTACTTATTAAATTGATAAACGTAGGTGAATGATGAAAAAATACCAAAAAAAAACCACATCAAAATAAGTAAATTTATATTAGTATTGTTAGTAAGTATGGCCTCCAAAACCTCCCCTTATAGCCATACCCTTACCACCTTAACACTAAGAACTATAAAATATATTTCCTTAAGTTATAGTATAAAAACAAACTAAAGAATTGTTCATAAAATAAAACTCAAAAGTCAAGAAACTAATGTTAATGTTTTTAGTAAGTATGGCCTCCGAAACCTCCCCTTATAGCCATACCCATACCACCTTAACACTAAGAACATAATTATGCTTCCTTAAGATATAGTAAAAAACAAACTAAAGAATTGTTAATAAAACAAAACTCAAAAATAAAGAAACTAATGTAACAGTTATTAGTAAATATGGCCTCAATCCCCCCCCTTACAGCCATACCCTTACCACCTTAACACTAAGAACAATAAATTATGCTTACTTTAGATATAGTGAAATAACTAATTAAAGTATGGCCTCCAAAACTGCTATATCCAAATCCACCTAATATTGAACACTGAGCCCTATAAATTTACAGCTTGAAGATAAGTTTAATATAAGAAACACTTAAATCTTTACAAAAAATGATGTTGAAATAAGAAACAGAAAGATAAAAAAAATACTTTTAAAAAGTACTTTTAAAAGAATGTTCATAACTTTAAGTATTTATCTGTTTACTGAGTTTAATGTGCTTTACAGGAAGAAATTGAAGTATATTAATTATCTATTTACTGAGGAAAATATTCTTAAATCTACATGACTGTGTTCATTAATCCAAAACAATAATTAAGAAAAGTTAAATCTACTGTAAATGAATTTCCTAGTTCTGAACAATGACAGAATGATGATATAATTTGAACGACCACTATGTTTACAAACTCCACACACTGTACTATGAGTCATAGAGCTCACAATCTGAGTTTAGTTGACATGCTATTGAACCCATATTTGTAAGACCAGGCAACTCTTACAACCCCCTCAGCTCGGCGTTCATCCAGCTCTGAGGCCCGCGGACTCTTCCACTTAGAAGGAGAGGTCATTTGTAGCTATCTTCCAAACTATGTTCAATGTATAAAATCTGTTAATCAAAATGGTAGTATTTGTATTATTTCTTCTATCTGTAGTAAAGTCGAAATAAAGAAATTACATTTTAGCAAATACCGGTATCTTTTCCTTCCTAATTTGTAAACTTTTATGTAATATTATACAGCCCAAATAGATCTACTTACTTTAATTAATTCTACGTATCAAATTTAACTAATACTAATCAAAGTCCTGAAAGTCCATCTCACTTTTTTATTAACCTATATATCAAGAAGAAAGGTTAAACATTGTTCAATTACAGTAAAACAACGTTTTCTAATGTGATTAACTACAAAATGAGGACATAATTTGAACGACCACTATGTTTACAAACTCCACACACTGTACTATGAGTCATAGAGCTCACAATCTGAGTTTAGTTGACATGCTATTGAACCCATATTTGTAAGACCAGGCAACTCTTACAACCCCCTCAGCTCGGCGTTCATCCAGCTCTGAGGCCCGCGGACTCTTCCACTTAGAAGGAGAGGTCATTTGTAGCTATCTTCCAAACTATGTTCAATGTATAAAAGCTGTTAATCAAAATGGTAGTATTTGTATTATTTCTTCTATCTGTAGTAAAGTCGAAATAAAGTAATTACATTTTAGCGAATACCGGTATCTTTTCCTTCCTAATTTGTAAAATTTTATGTAATATTATACAGCCCAAATAGATCTACTTACTTTAATTAATTCTACGTATCAAATTTAACTAATACTAATCAAAGTCCTGAAAGTCCATCTCACTTTTTTATTAACCTATATATCAAGAAGAAAGGTTAAACATTGTTCAATTACAGTAAAACTATGTTTTCTAAATGCGAGTAACTACAAAATGAGGACATAATTTTAACAACCACTATGTTTACAAACTCCACACACCGTACTATGAGTCATAGAGCTCACAATCTGAGTTTAGTTGACATGCTATTGAACCCATTTTTGTAAGACCAGGCAACTCTTACAACCCCCTCAGCTCGGCGTTCATCCAGCTCTGAGGCCCGCGGACTCTTCCACTTAGAAGGAGAGGTCATTTGTAGCTATCTTCCAAACTATGTTCAATGTATAAAATCTGTTAATCAAAATGGTAGTTTTTGTATTATTTCTTCTATCTGTAGTAAAGTCGAAATAAAGAAATTACATTTTAGCGAATACCGGTATCTTTTCCTTCCTAATTTGTAAACTTTTATGTAAAATTTAAGAAAAGTTAAATCTACTGTAAATGAATTTCCTAGTTCTGAACAATGACAGAATGATGATATAATTTGAACAACCACTATGTTTACAAACTCCACACACTGTACTATGAGTCATAGAGCTCACAATCTGAGTTTAGTTGACATGCTATTGAACCCATATTTGTAAGACCAGGCAACTCTTACAACCCCCTCAGCTCGGCGTTCATCCAGCTCTGAGGCCCGCGGACTCTTCCACTTAGAAGGAGAGGTCATTTGTAGCTATCTTCCAAACTATGTTCAATGTATAAAATATGTTAATCAAAATGGTAGTTTTTGTATTATTTCTTCTATCTGTAGTAAAGTCAAAATAAAGAAATTACATTTTAGCGAATACCGGTATCTTTTCCTTCCTATTTTGTAAACTTTTATGTAATATTAAACAGCCCAAATAGATCTATTTACTTTAATTAATTCTACCTATCAAATTTTACTAATATTAATCAAAGTCCTGAAAGTCCATCTCACTTTTTTTATTAACCTATATATCAAAAAGTAAGGTTAAACATTGTTCAATTACAGTAAAACTATGTTTTCTAAATGCGAGTAACTACAAAATGAGGACATAATTTTAACAACCACTATGTTTACAAACTCCACACACTGTACTATGAGTCATAGAGCTCACAATCTGAGTTTAGTTGACATGCTATTGAACCCATTTTTGTAAGACCAGGCAACTCTTACAACCCCCTCAGCTCGGCGTTCATCCAGCTCTGAGGCCCGCGGACTCTTCCACTTAGAAGGAGAGGTCATTTGTAGCTATCTTCCAAACTATGTTCAATGTATAAAATCTGTTAATCAAAATGGTAGTTTTTGTATTATTTCTTCTATCTGTAGTAAAGTCGAAATAAAGAAATTACATTTTAGCGAATACCGGTATCTTTTCCTTCCTAATTTGTAAACTTTTATGTAAAATTTAAGAAAAGTTAAATCTACTGTAAATGAATTTCCTAGTTCTGAACAATGACAGAATGATGATATAATTTGAACAACCACTATGTTTACAAACTCCACACACTGTACTATGAGTCATAGAGCTCACAATCTGAGTTTAGTTGACATGCTATTGAACCCATATTTGTAAGACCAGGCAACTCTTACAACCCCCTCAGCTCGGCGTTCATCCAGCTCTGAGGCCCGCGGACTCTTCCACTTAGAAGGAGAGGTCATTTGTAGCTATCTTCCAAACTATGTTCAATGTATAAAAGCTGTTAATCAAAATGGTAGTATTTGTATTATTTCTTCTATCTGTAGTAAAGTCGAAATAAAGTAATTACATTTTAGCGAATACCGGTATCTTTTCCTTCCTAATTTGTAAAATTTTATGTAATATTATACAGCCCAAATAGATCTACTTACTTTAATTAATTCTACGTATCAAATTTAACTAATACTAATCAAAGTCCTGAAAGTCCATCTCACTTTTTTATTAACCTATATATCAAGAAGAAAGGTTAAACATTGTTCAATTACAGTAAAACTATGTTTTCTAAATGCGAGTAACTACAAAATGAGGACATAATTTTAACAACCACTATGTTTACAAACTCCACACACCGTACTATGAGTCATAGAGCTCACAATCTGAGTTTAGTTGACATGCTATTGAACCCATTTTTGTAAGACCAGGCAACTCTTACAACCCCCTCAGCTCGGCGTTCATCCAGCTCTGAGGCCCGCGGACTCTTCCACTTAGAAGGAGAGGTCATTTGTAGCTATCTTCCAAACTATGTTCAATGTATAAAATCTGTTAATCAAAATGGTAGTTTTTGTATTATTTCTTCTATCTGTAGTAAAGTCGAAATAAAGAAATTACATTTTAGCGAATACCGGTATCTTTTCCTTCCTAATTTGTAAACTTTTATGTAAAATTTAAGAAA
This sequence comes from Mactra quadrangularis, assembly GCA_025267735.1. Taxonomy (NCBI): domain Eukaryota; kingdom Metazoa; phylum Mollusca; class Bivalvia; order Venerida; family Mactridae; genus Mactra; species Mactra quadrangularis. Next base: position 31,097,616 of record CM046294.1, on the reverse strand, counting down.
AGTTAAATCTACTGTAAATGAATTTCCTAGTTCTGAACAATGACAGAATGATGATATAATTTGAACAACCACTATGTTTACAAACTCCACACACTGTACTATGAGTCATAGAGCTCACAATCTGAGTTTAGTTGACATGCTATTGAACCCATATTTGTAAGACCAGGCAACTCTTACAACCCCCTCAGCTCGGCGTTCATCCAGCTCTGAGGCCCGCGGACTCTTCCACTTAGAAGGAGAGGTCATTTGTAGCTATCTTCCAAACTATGTTCAATGTATAAAATATGTTAATCAAAATGGTAGTTTTTGTATTATTTCTTCTATCTGTAGTAAAGTCAAAATAAAGAAATTACATTTTAGCGAATACCGGTATCTTTTCCTTCCTATTTTGTAAACTTTTATGTAATATTAAACAGCCCAAATAGATCTATTTACTTTAATTAATTCTACCTATCAAATTTTACTAATATTAATCAAAGTCCTGAAAGTCCATCTCACTTTTTTTATTAACCTATATATCAAAAAGTAAGGTTAAACATTGTTCAATTACAGTAAAACTATGTTTTCTAAATGCGAGTAACTACAAAATGAGGACATAATTTTAACAACCACTATGTTTACAAACTCCACACACTGTACTATGAGTCATAGAGCTCACAATCTGAGTTTAGTTGACATGCTATTGAACCCATTTTTGTAAGACCAGGCAACTCTTACAACCCCCTCAGCTCGGCGTTCATCCAGCTCTGAGGCCCGCGGACTCTTCCACTTAGAAGGAGAGGTCATTTTTAGCTATCTTCCAAACTATGTTCAATGTATAAAATCTGTTAATCAAAATGGTAGTTTTTGTATTATTTCTTACATCTGCAGTAAAGTCAAAATAAAGAAATTACATTTTAGCGAATAACCGTATCTTTTCCTTCTTAATTTGTAAAATTTTATGTAATATTATACAGCCCAAATAGATCTACTTACTTTAATTAATTCTACCTATAAAATTTAACTAATATTAATCAAAGTCCTGAAAGTCCATCTTAATGAATTCAATTCAATGCAAATTATTATTATAGTACACTTAAATTCATAGACAAACGCTAAAGCTGTAGATATTTAGTACCCTAACTTTATAATTACAAGTCATATTAATGTTGATCATAAATAAATGCTCAAATCCTAAATAATATGAGGCCCTAATAACATAAATAAATAATTTTCAAGTAGTAAAAATTTAAACCTTAAATAATCAATTGATATCAAAGATCTTACGTACAAAGTCTCCCTACATATTTTTTTTTAAATTTGAATATAGTTTCAAAAAATGTAGTTCAAAAATGTAGATCAACCATGTAGTACAAAATGTAGTTAAAGTGTAGTTCAAAAATGTAGTTCAACAATGTAGTTCAAAAATATTCCATCAAGTATTTATCTCTTTATAGTTTTATCATAAGAATTCAAAACATTTATCATTCACCAAAGGAGGAAAGTATTCCTAAATCAATCTCACTTTTTTATTAATCTATATAGCAAGAAGAAAGGTTAAACATTGTTCAGTTACAGTAAAACTAGGTTTTCTATATGCGAGTAACAACAAAATGATGATATTATTTTCACAGCCACTATGTTTACAAACTCTACACACTGTACTATGAGTCATAGAGCTCACAATTTGAGTTTAGTTGACATGCTATTGAACCCATTTTCGTAAGACCAGGCAACTCTTACAACCCCCTCAGCTCGGCGTTCATCCAGCTCTGAGGCCCGCGGACTCTTCCACTTAGAAGGAGAGGTCATTTTTAGCTATCTTCCAAACTATGTTCAATGTATAAAATCTGTTAATCAAAATGGTGTTTAAATATTTTGTTCCTTCTGATGTCACGTTGAAATAGAGAAATTACATTTTACCATATAGCTGTTTCCTGTTTATAACCTGTTGAATGTCTAGTATAAATATATTACCCAAATATTCATTAATTTCATCAATTAAGTTATAAACTAATTAATCAAAGTCCTAACAAGCAATCTCTATAAACCTTATTCGATGCAGCTATTAGTCTCTAAAAACTATGTTCAGAATTTAATTATAATGTACCATAGGCCTACTTTCATTATCTTAGATCAACTTACGCATTGAAAGTCTAAAAAAATTAAATACTTAAAGTTATTCCTGACAACTATAAGTGAACTATTACGGTAAAAGTCAAAGACAAGAAAATTATTTAGAAACTACATTTAAGTCACACTTTTTACCCTGATGGTGTAAAGAGCAGCTTTTTCATATATAAACAACATGTACCTAGAGGCAACTGTGGTGAAGGGCAGCCTCACTTTCCCACATCCATTGATGGGATGCCACAGCTGGAAGCAGTTTTCTGTCATACCCTGGACCCAAAAATATTCATAATCTGTTCACTGAATCTTTTATCTTCTTACTTCTTTCAACTAGGAATTTTCTGGATATTCCAAGTCGCCTCAAATTTAGTAAGTTCGTAAATGACCAATATAGGACAGATGGTCAGTTGTTCCAAAGAAGTAAAACATAAAGCATTCAGTGATCATTAAATATTAAAAATAGTAAAAATATTAGGTACATGTTTCTATTATAGGAAAATACACTAAAACCTTGAATAGAAGTACATGTTGTTGATATAAGAAAATACCTTAAAACCTTAAGTGAAGTACATGTTGCTTACATAAGAAAATACCCTAAAACCTTAAGTAGAAGTGCATGTTGCTAATATAAGAAAATACCATAAAACCTTAAGTAGAAGTACATGTTGCTAATGTTAGAAAATACCCAAAACGTTAAGAAGAAGTACATGTTGCTGATATAAGAAAACCCTAAAACCTTATGTAGAAGTACATGTTGCTTATATAAGAAAATACCCTAAAACCTTAAGTAGAAGTACATGTTGCTAATATAAGAATACCTTAAAACCTTATGTAGAAGTACATGTTGCTAATATAAGAAAATACCCAAAAACCTTAAGTAGAAGTACATGTTGCTAATATAAGAATACCCTAAAACCTTATGTAGAAGTACATGTTGCTAATATAAGAAAATACCCTAAAACCTTAAGAAGAAGTACATGTTGCTAATATAAGAAAATACCCTAAAACCTTAAGTAGAAGTACATGTTGCTAATATAAGAATACCTTAAAACCTTAAGTAGAAGTACATGTTGCTAATATAAGAAAATACCCTAAAACCTTAAGTAGAAGTACATGTTGCTAATATAAGAATACCCTAAAACCTTATGTAGAAGTACATGTTGCTAATATAAGAAAATACCCTAAAACCTTAAGAAGAAGTACATGTTGCTAATATAAGAAAATACCCTAAAACCTTAAGTAGAAGTACATTTTGCTAATTTAAGAAAATACCCTAAAACCTTAAGTAGAAGTACATGTTGCTAATATAAGAAAATACCCTAAAACCTTAAGTAGAAGTACATGTTGCTAATATAAGAAAATACCCTAAAACCTTAAGTAGAAGTACATGTTGCTAATATAAGAAAATACCCAAAAACCTTAAGTAGAAGTACATGTTGCTAATATAAGAAAATACCATAAAACCTTAAGTAGAAGTACATGTTGCTAATATAAGAAAATATCATAAAACCTTAAGTAGAAGTACATGTTGCTTATATAAGAATACCCTAAAACCTTATGTAGATGTACATGTTGCGAATATAAAAAAATACCATAAAACCTTAAGTAGAAGTACATGTTGCTAATATAAGAAAATACCCTAAAACCTTAAGTAGAAGTACATATTGCTAATATAAGAAAATACCATAAAACCTTAAGTAGAAGTACATGTTGCTAATATAAGAAAATACCCAAAAACCTTAAGTAGAAGTACATGTTGCTAATATAAGAAAATACCCTAAAAGCTTAAGTAGAAGTACATGTTGCTAATATAAGAATACCCTAAAACCTTATGTAGAAGTACATGTTGCTAATAAAAGAAAATTCCATAAAACCTTAAGTAGAAGTACATGTTGCTAATATAAGAAAATACCCTAAAACCTTAAGTAGAAGTACATTTTGCTAATATAAGAAAATACCCTAAAACCTTAAGTAGAAGTACATGTTGCTAATTTAAGAAAATACCCTAAAACCTTAAGAAGAAGTACATGTTGCTAATATAAGAAAATACCCTAAAACCTTAAGTAGAAGTACATGTTGCTAATATTAGAAAATACCATAAAACCTTAAGTAGAAGTACATGTTGCTTATATAAGAAAATACCATAAAACCTTAAGTAGAAGTACATGTTGCTAATATAAGAAAATACCTTAAAACCTTAAGTAGAAGTACATGTTGCTAATATAAGAAAATACGATAAAACCTTAAGTAGAAGTACATGTTGCTTATATAAGAAAATACCCTAAA